>CM026274.1:10445407-11809373 GCA_014851415.1 Cnaphalocrocis medinalis | reverse complement strand
AATCTCGATTCCTGGATTGCCTAGTTTTCCTAAAATGTTTGTGGCGAATTGTTATTATGAATCTTTCATAATAAGGCATCTTTGATTTGTATAACACTTGAGCCCACAAATATATTAAACCGGTTGCGGTTTCCTTTAGGTTCAGGAACATCTTGATTAGACTTGACTTATCTTGACTAGTAAGCATTAAAAGATTCCGAGCTTCAGGAGTGAGAGTCATCCTTGTGAGTTTGGACATTCTGACGTAATATTGTAAGCTTAGGATCGGACGATAAAAGAAGATTATGCAAATATCCTCATTTGACTCATGCCTGCTTAGTTTTCGGGAATGGTGTTCTCTATAGTTTCGAAATTCCTTGTTCCTTCTCGCTTCTAAAGCTTCCTCAGAAAGTTTCCCGATGGGAATCAACCCAAAATGTTCCATGATTTCTGCTCCATGTACTTATAAGTATTTTATGGACGCTAGCAGGCATATTATACCACAGTATAATTTCACAAACAAGGCTGCCGTTTCTCGACAAAACTGAGAAAATTTAGAAACATCTACACGTTCTCCACATGATATAGTTTGCAGAATTACATGAAACCTTTTAATTAAATGTTCATCAATGCCTGTACTGTAATACGTGCAGTAGTTTTACTATCACTAAATTTTTTTCTGAGGAAGCTTCAGAAGCGAGAAACAAGGAATTTCGAAACTATAGAGAACACCATTCCCGAAACAAAGCAGGCATGCGTCAAATGTGGATATATTGCATAATCTTCTTTTATCGTCCGATCCTAAGCTTACAATATTACGTCTAAGAATGGCCAAACTCACAAGGATGACTCTCATTCCTGAAGCTCGGAATCTTTTAATGCTAGATAAGTCAAATAAGTCATAGTAATAAATGTCAAGATAAGTCGAATCTAATCAAGATGTTCCTGAACCTGAATTTGTAAATATAAGCAATCTAAGTGATACTAGCGACACAGAATAATTCAATTGTTATGAATGAATGAATACCTTTATCGTTAAAACTTATGCTAGCGAAATAAAAATCAATATTTCTAGAAACATGTTGAATACTAAGTTTAACCTACACGTTTTCTATTTGTTATATGTCTTTATCTGATGTAATGGTTTGCTTCATGATGAATTAAGTCAAAATACGATTCATTACAGTAATTGCATATAGTTTTTATAACTATTTTGGGTTTGTTACTCAAAATAATCCTTAAGAAAAAATTGAAAAAGTACCTAAGTTTAGCTGCATAAATCAGAAAAACGGGGAAGTCCGGGGCAATACTATGTATGTGGCTCTATATATAAACACCCATAAATTAACCCTACAAAATATCACTTTGATATCTGCCAAGACTTGGAACTTATAGAGCATTTAAGATTTCGCCCAATACATTTTTTTTGAATATTCAATTTATCTCGTTCAGTATAATATTTACAGAAAATTTGTACTGACATTATCTGATCGCCGTAATTAGAGCTATCGATTCGCATAAAGAAAAATTTGATTTGTGACAAAAAAGTCGAATGTCCGCAAATTCGAAATCCGTCCCACTGTGCGACGGCCCGAACATACCGACCCTCTCCAGAGTTGCCATCATCCCGCAAAATCCGTTTGAAAAACACCAATTTTTTTCTCCAAACAAAATGGCCGCCAGGGGCGGCGCCATCTTGGATTTTGAAAAAGCGCAACTGACGTTTGAAAAAAGAACATGTTCGCCACAGATACAAAAAAGAATTTTGAAATTCGAGCGGCGCCCCCCCCACCTACGATCCCGTGAAAAGTGCTCGAAATTGAATTTTCAATCCAAGATGGCGGCGCCGCCATTTTGTTTTTTCAACTTTTTCCCCCCTCCACTCGCACAACTCCAACGGGCGATTCTCAGACACTTTTTAGAATTTGGCCATTTGATAGAAAAAAAAAAGTGAATATCGCAAAAAACGGCCGCCATTTTTTTTTTTTTTTTTCAACCACAAAAACCTGCTTTGATTAAACCAATAATGTTGACAGATTAAAAAAACCCAGAAAAAAAACCCGGCAACCCCCCCAAAAATAGCCCTGATCAGTCAGTCAGTGAGTGAGTGGTAATTTAACTTTATATAATATAGACTAGCTTTTTGCCGCCCCGCGCTTTGCGCGGGCGCGCCTTCAAGCTAGGTCTGCGACGCTCGGCCGCTCCGGGCTGCGCCCTGCGCGGCGACGCTACGGGCTTCGCCCTCCGCGGAGCTCGGCCTTCGGCCTCGCGAGACGCAGCTCGGCCTGCGGCCTCGCGAGATTACATAGGTTGGTTTTTTGTCTGTGACGGGCGTTGCCCTTGTTCTTTTTATGCCAACGGAAGGATAAATCAAATGTGTGTCCTTGGGCAGGTTGTGCCCCGAGTGGTGTTCTGCTTTTCAACAAAAGACTTATGATGAATGGCCGCTCTGGGCTTCGCCCAACGCGGCGCTCCGCTTGGTTTTTTGTTGAAAATAGTTGTGATAAAATGGCCGCTCCGGGCTGCGCCCTACGCGGCGCTCCGCTTGGACCTGCCACTCGATATAACGATGAAATGGCCGCTCCGGGCTACGCCCTACGCGGCGCTCCGCTTGGATATGTCGCTCTATGTAACGATGAAATAGCCGCTCCGGGCTGCGCCCTACGCGGCGCTCCGCTTGGTTTTTTGTTGAAAATAGTTGTGATGAAATGGCCGCTCCGGGCTGCGCCCTACGCGGCGCTCCGCTTGGTCCTGCTGCTCGATGTAACGATGAAATGGCCGCTCCGGGCTACGCCCTACGCGGCGCTCCGCTTGGTTCTCTCAGTGCAGAAATCGATGTAATAGCCGCTCCGGGCTACGCCCTACGCGGCGCTCCGCTTGGTCCTACGACTCGATGTAACGGTGAAATGGCCGCTCCGGGCTACGCCCTACGTGGCGCTCCGCTTGGGTTTGTCGCTCTATATGTAACGATGAAATTGCCGCTCCGGGCTGCGCCCTACGCGGCGCTCCGCTTGATCCTGCCGCTTGATGTAACGATAAAATGGCCGCTCCGGGCTGCGCCCTACGCGGCGCTCCGCTTGGTTTTGTCGCTCTATATGTAACGATGAAATGGCCGCTCCGGGCTACGCCCTACGCGGCGCTCCGCTTGCTTCTACCACTCGATGTAACGATGAAATGGCCGCTCCGGGCTACGCCCTACGCGGCGCTCCGCTTGGATCTGACGCTCTATGTAACGATGAAAAGGCCGCTCCGGGCTGCGCCCTACGCGGCGCTCCGCTTGGTTTTGTCGCTCTATATGTAACGATGAAATGGCCGCTCCGCTTGCTCCTACCACTCGATGTAACGATGAAATGGCCGCTCCGGGCTACGCCCTACGCGGCGCTCCGCTTGGATCTGACGCTCTATGTAACGATGAAAAGGCCGCTCCGGGCTGCGCCCTACGCGGCGCTCCGCTTTGTCCTACCACTCGATGTAACGATGAAATGGCCGCTCCGGGCTACGCCCTACGCGGCGCTCCGCTTGGTTTTTTCGCTCTATATGTAACGATGAAATGGCCGCTCCGGGCTTCGCCCTACGCGGCGCTCGGGGTGGCCGCAAGGGCCACCCCTCCTAAACCTAACCTAACCACTGTTTCTGGTAATTTATCGGGCATGCATTATAACAAGTATTTATGAAATAAAGGGTTATTATGATTGCGACGGGCAATGCAAACGAAGGGCTATAATATGGATGGAAAGATGGCGTTTGTGGTAATATAGCAAAGATTATTTTTTAATGATTAAGTGATTCAATGCGGTCAGATCAAGTCTTTATATTTGTTATTTATTGTGTAAATTTAACTAATTAAATTTTATCTGTAAAACTAATCTAAATAAACATAATTATTTTGATAGACCAGACTTATTAATTTTAAGTTCTTTTATCACTAATTTGTGAATAGATGGCGTATTGTGTTGTAATAATTTAGTTGAACTGTAGTCATACAGATGGCGTTAATACGTATTTTTAACAATGATTAAAGTTTGTTTGGTAAAAATCGTGGTTATTTCTACGTTAGTATATCGATGAGTAGGTAAAAACCAATTTTAGTAGTTTTCTTTATCAGCTATGTAAGCCACCAGCTATTTATTACCATTTATTGTGTCTGAAAGCATAATACATAGGCAGGAGTAAAATAAAAAAATACAAGTTTCGTGCATGAGACAAATGAAAGGAACTTTGACACTATGAAAAGTTTAACCTAGGCAACGCTGGTTTTCAGGCACCTACCCTGCCCTTTATTTGGTACTTTATATACCTACCAAGTTTACTACATGGTCTACTTCCCATAGGTACATTACGTATACTAAAAATCAAAATACCTACATATGTTGTTGTAAAAGATGGGGCGTCTTATCGTCCCATTGCATCACAGAACCTGGCCAATTTTCTTATTACAAAACGTGACCTTTTAGTAATGTTGTAATGGGATAGAAAGTACATACCTACCAACTTTAGTATAGTTCTAATTAAATGATCACGTTATGTATGTAATTAATCCCACTTATTATATAACGTGATTTTAAATTAATACCATAAATGTACTATAGGTGCTCTGTAGGATATTGTCTTTTATTAAGTAATGTATATGTAACTATTTACATAGACATACTAAATAAACGATAGAATAAAGTAATAATATTGGATGTGATAGACATTAATAAGACGAAAGGTACGGCACTCTAGCGCCGCCAATTGATATTTATAGCTACTAAGTCGTATCTGTTTACCTATCACTGAACCCCAGCCTCTCGGCATACTTAATATATTTATTGAATAACAATGTACAATTTTTAAAGTTGTTGTCAATTTTTGAAACTTTTGCAGTTATTCAATAAATAGTATAAATGATGGCCAAGGGGCCAACCCCTTGGCCCAGGGTTCAGTGATAGGTACCTAATAATAGATCCGGTTTAGTAGCTAGGTACCATCACCCGAAGAAAAGAAGTTTGCCACAGTACCATCCGACTGTCAACAGATGGCGCTAATTTGACTGTTCCATACAAGATGCAAATTCCCCTTCCAATCTACATCGCGAAAGCAAAGTTCGCATGTCTACTTGGAATATATACGACAGACCAAGATGGTTCATCGGACCTACATAGGTCCCCGAGCCAATATCACTCGGTTCGGTGGAAAATCTTCCCTAATCGTGGGGAACATTTCCCATAACTGGTCAAGGGATATTACCTAAAAGAGGTTATCCTTGGGGAAAAAAGGAGGAAAGCTATTGGCAGCAAGGCAACATCTATAACCCCGAGATGGATAAGACCTATAACTATACTTTTTGACTGTAATGATTATGTTTACTTAGGTAATTCTATCGAACTCCTTAATAGTTTCTCAAAAATAATCACTATTTATTGACAGCTATTCTGGTAATTTATTGGGCATGCATTATAACAAGATTATTTTTCAATGATTAAGTGATTTAATGCGGTCAGATTAAGTTTTTACATTTGTCATTTATTGTGTGAATTTAACTAATTAAATTTTATCTGTAAAACTAATCTAATTAAACATAATTATTTTGATAGACCAGATTTACTAATGTTACGTTCCTTTATCTCTAATTAATACTTTTTTTATCAAGGTTGTTTGGTAAAATCGTGGTTATTTCTACATAATATAGTATATCAATTAGTACCTACGTAAAAACCAATGTTAGTACCTAATCTTTCCGTAATCCGTTTGGTTCAGTGGTAGTGAATGCTGCGCCTGGACCTAGGGTTGCGGGTTCGATCCCCGCACAGTACAAACATTTGTGTGCATGAACATGTTTGTTTGTATTGGTCTGGGTGTTTTCTATGTATTATAAGTATGTATTTACAAAAAAAAAAGTATTATACGTATATATTTGTAATTCCACTGTTGGTTCTGATATCTGTAACACGGGTGCTTGAGCTACCTATCTCAGAGTCAGACCAATGTATGTGATGTATGTGATGTAGTGAAATATATCTTCTTTATCAGCTATGTAAGCCACCAGCTTTTTTTTACCATTCATTGTGTTTAAAAGCATAATGCATAGGCAGGAGAAAATCCAAAAAATACAAGTTTCGTGCATGAAAGGAATGAAAGGAACTTTGACACTACGAAAATTTTATCCCAGGCAACGCTGGTTTTCAGGCACCTACTCTGCCCTTTATTTGGTACTTAATATACCTACCTAGTTTATTACATGGTCTTCTTCCCATAGGTACATTACGTATACTAAAAATCGAAATACCTATGTTGTTGTGAAAGATGGGGCGTCTCAACGAACATGGCCAATTTTCTTATTATAAAACATGATCTTTTAGTAATGTTGTAATGGGATGGAAAGTAAATACCTAACTACCAACTTTAGTATAGTTCTAATTAAATGATCACGTTATGTATGTAATTAATCTCACTGATTACATAACGTGATTTTAAATTAATACCATATACTATACTCTGTAGGATATTGTCTTTGATTTAGTAATGTATATGTATGTAACTGTTTACATATTATTCATACTAAATAAATGATAGAATAAAGTAATAATATTGGATGTGATAGACATTAATAAGACGAAGGGTACGGCACTTATAGCGCCGCCAATTGATTTAAATTTATAGCTACTAAGTCGTATCTATTATTACCTATCACTGAACAATGCACAATTTTTAGAGTTGTTGTCAATTTTTGAAACTTGTGCAGTTATTCAATAAATAGTATAAATGTTGGCCAAGGGGCCAACCCCTTGGCCCAAGATTCAGTGATAGGTAATAATAGATCCGGTTTAGTAGCTAGGTATAAATTTAAATCAATTGGCGGCGCTAGAGTGCTGTACCCTTCATTTTAAGTTAAATCTCATCAATAGACTCGTCTAAAATAATAAATAAATTGGTTTAATATTTACTTAATGATAAAGTTTAATAAATTAAACTAACTGAACATGTGGCGGTTCAAATTACAAATGCGTTTAGTGTATGTATCTGAAAAATCCATACTAATATTATAAATGCGAAAGTAACTCTGTCTGTCTGTCTGTCTGTTACTCTTTCACGCCAAAACTACTGAACGGATTTAAATGAAATTTGGTATACAGATGGTCTAGACCCTGAAAAAGGACATAGGCTACTTTTTATTGCGAAAAAGGGGTTGTAAGGGGTTAAAAGTGGGGTAAAAAGTTACTTTTCCACGCGGACGAAGTCGCGGGCGTCCGCTAGTATACAATAAATCTGAATAGGTCTGACACAATCAACCGCATGTTAAGTTTGTATGTGAAATTGGTTTATCATTGTAACAGGTTTGTTGAAAAAAAAATGAAATATTTATATAAACTTGTTTATCTTCTTCTTCTATACTATTAATAAAGAGGTAACGCCTCGGCCTGTGACTGACTGACTGACTGACTGACTGACTGACTGATCTATCAACGCACAGCCAAAACTACTGGACCTAAAATCATGAAATTTGAAACATAGGTAGTTCTTACTATGTAGGCGCGCACTAAGAAGGGGTTTTGCGAAATTCACCCCCTAAAGGGGTGAAAGGGGGGGTTTACGTTAGTATGAATGTCTTTCAATTTTGATGTTAGAGATTTGAAAATTTGGATTATGGTTGTTTATCAAAAATAAAAATTGACCTGTTTTAGTTTTTTTTTAATTCAAGCCATAAAGGGGTGAAATGGGGGTTAAAACAATGTATGGGAGATTTATTATTTTTAAAGCTAGAGTCTTGAAAATTGGTATTTGAGTTTTCCATACAAATTAAATCAAAGTAATTTCAGCATTTTTTTTTCTTCAGCTTACAAAGGGGTGAAAGGGGGTTAAAACATCGTATGGAAAATTCGTCATTTTTAAAGCTAGAGCTTTGAAAATTGGTATTTGGGCTTTGCATGCAAATGTAAAGAAATTGAATTCAGCATTTTTTCTTCAACCTAAAAAGGGGAGAAAGGGGGATAAAACGCCATATTGTCAATTTTAAAGCTAGATTCTTGAAACTTGGTATTTGGGCTTTGCAAACAAATGTAATGAAAGTGAATTCGTTATTTTTTTCTTCAACCTAAAAAGGGGGGAAAAGGGGGTTGAAACGAAGTATTGTAATTTTTTGAAGCTAGAATCTTGAAAAATGGTATTTAGGCTTTGCATAGAAATTTTATAAAAGTCCCCCCCTATAGGGGTGAACGGGGGAATTGATTAAATTTGACAAAGTAAAGTTATAGAGTTTCCAGCATTTTTTAAATCAAATCTTTTTGAGATTCCTTCATTAAGGTTTACGATCACCAAAATTATCAATCCTATAAGTATCAGTAAAATTTCTTTTTGCTAATTACTTTGATTGTTGTGAATTCTACTTCGTTCAAAAAATTAAAATACCGAAGCGAAGCGAGGGCGGGCCACTAGTTTATATCATAAAACATCAACCAGCTAAAAGTAGGTACACCTAAGTAAGTAATTGTCATTATGAATGTTTGTTAGTGTGAGAATCAAACTCACGACCTACTAATCAACGGGTGTGCAATGTATATTCTAACATTAGTCGTTTGTACATAATTATTAGGACATAATAAATACCTATATTAAAATGCTATCATGAATCCATAAAAAAACATTTAGTACAAGGTGTGTACCTGTAAACATTTACATTCATTTAATTACTTATTTTATCAAGCATTGTCATTTGTTTTAAGACTATTGAAAATTAGCTTAATAAATTCAACTTTTCATACAAATGTATTGATCAGTGCAGTTAATACAAGATGTGATTTAAGGAATGTAAATGTTAATTGATGTATGTATATCCTATATTATACAGACAATAACCATACAATATGTAGAATGAAAGCAAGTATGCTTAATGCACACATAGTTTCTGTCACGGCTCCGGCGTTGCGGGGCTCTGGCGGTTCCACGCGGTCTTATCATTGCAGGGGTTCGTGAGCTCGCCGCCGCGGCTGAGGCAGGCCGGCGCAGCCGTGCTCGCCGGCCGCCAGGCCTTCTTTGCGCCTACGCGGGTTTGAATTACACTTTAGGGATAGGGCAGACAAGACTACGTGGAGTCGGGTTTACAGCGATTCGTTTTTGTCGCATTAGTTTTGTAGCACCAACACATTGGAAATACATTTCTTAGTACTTATACAGATTTAATTGGCGATCTCTACCGAAAGTTATGTTGTCTACAGTAATGCGTATTATTTTTTCTAATATAAGAATTAAAAGGCAATGCTAAGTTAATACTTAAAATATATGCACCTAACTAACAAAAGGTTGTTAGTGTTGCAAATATCTGAGGGGCGGTTATAATCGCTTACCATCAGGCAATCCGTCTACTACTCGTTCGCTACGAATCACGTTAAATTAAAAAATATAATATTGTTAACAAATAAGCTACATGATGGAGCTAATTTAAAATAGAACCTTGTAAAATATAGAAATTAAACATTGTATTAAAATATTAATACTCTTAAGCATTTATATAATTTCATGAACAAAATTGGTACTATCTAGCAACTTTATGACAGTTTACTAAAAATTATTTCTTAAACTTATTATGAGAATAATGAATAATTGCAAAATTAATTAGTTCTAGATCTTAATATATTTACTTATTATAATGTTACAGGTTTAACTTGAAATATCAGTAGGTTTAACGAACATTCATGGCATTTTAACATAAATGTATTAAGACTATATTATCTTCTTATTATCTTCTATTAACATTCAATAATTTTCATTATATCTTTATTATCATCACGCCTTCATTTCGCTAATCTTGGGAATTCATAGTGTTGTACAGATGTCATCTCATCAAGTTACTCTTTTTCTGCTTTTGCTGCCAGGATTCGGTGATGATACATCATGGCCAGATATTTGCGTCTTCGATGTTCTTCTGAAATGGGGAAAAAACAATCCATTAAATTTTGATTATTTTATATCAAAGCAATTGATAGCTCAGATAAGAATTTGCGGTTTCTGAAAGAAAGATAGTGGGTTCGTTTTTCAACAATTATACCAAATTATTAGCACTGAGAGTATTCAGGGGTATTTATGGTGACATTGCTTGGCACCAGGTGATCTATTTACTTGTTTGCCACCTATCACATAGGAAAAATAACAACAATTATCCATCGATCTTTCTGCCTCGCCCAATGATTGACTGGTAGAGAATGCTGTATAGCATTAAGTCAGTCAATTGTTCTTAATTTTTATTGTGCAATAAAGAATGAATATATAATAATAAAAATATTGTGGTCTCTCACTTCTCATTTAGCCAGACAAGTCATTAAATATAATATAAATTTAAATTATTATTTACATAATGTATTACATTTACTTACAATGACGAGTTTGTCCAATAGATTTTCATATTTCTGGATGCTGGTGATGTTTGCATGGATCATCAATAACTCCTCAAGGTTCTTGTACAGATTATTTGATCAGGATATCTGTAACAAATATGTAAATATTAATGTATCTGAAAAATGAACACTACATTGAAGGGAAGGCAATCGGGGAAGGAAAGAAATTAAAGGTTGGCAGCGCACTTGTAACTCTACTGATGCTGCAGGTGACTATGGACGGCGGTTATTGCTTACTATTAGGTGATCCGCCTGCTCGTCTGCCACAAATTACATTAAAAAAAAGTAAACTAATGGTAAAAGTAATTTGAAATACTTACAGAAATGTATATTTGTACATAAATAATGCACATAATATTAAACATGTGTCTCCTTTTATTTGGTGTTAATTATTTCATTCTCTGATTTTTGTTTTGTATTCGTGTTGAATTCTAAAACATAAAAAAAGTATTAGTTTCATATTAAAATACTTATAAGAAAATGGGTGATGAAACAATTTCTGTTTGGGCCACATGTTTAGTATTTCCAATAATATATAAAAAAATCATGAGAAAATATCTAATCTAATTGAAATAAAGATTTATAGGTGGCATTGCTTAGCACCAGGTGATCTATCTACTTGTTTGCCACCTATCACTTAGAAAAAATACAACAATTATCCAACGATCTTTCTGCCACGCCCAATGGTTGACTGATAGAGAATGCTGTATAACAGTAAGTCAGCCAATTGTATATATTTATTATTATTATTGTGGTCTCTCATGTCTCATTTAGCCAGACAAGTTAGATACAAAATAAATTTTAAATAACAATTACATGATGTATTACATCTACTTACAATGACGAGTTTATCCAATTGATTTTCACATTTCTGGGTGTAGGTTATTTTGCATAGATCATCAATATCTCCCGAAGGCTCTCGTACAGATTATTTAATCAGGATATCTGTAACAAATATGTAAATATTAATGTATCTGTAAAATTAACACGACATTGAAAGGAAGGGAGGAAAGGTATTAAAGGTTGGCAGCGCACTTGTGACTCTACTGGTTCTGCAGGTGTCTATGGGCGGCAGTAATTGCTTACTATCAGGCGATCCGTCTGCTCGTCTGCCACCAATCACATAAAATAAGTAAACTAATGGTAAAAGTAGTTTGAAATACTTACAGAAATGTATATTTGCACATGATCAATGCAGGCATACTATTATCCTTTTATTTAATGTTGTTTATTTTAATTCTTTGTTTGATAGGTATGTGTTTTTAATTTATGTTGAATCCTAAAACATAAAAAAAGTATTAGTTTCATATTAAAATAAAAGTAAATAGACGATGAAAAATGTATGGTTGTTAATAATATGATGATCAATAGCTGGGCCATTCGACTGCTTCTGAAAATATACATTATGTTAGTAAAACCAGAGCCTCGTTAGTAAAAAGCAGAGTGCACCGCGGGCAGGTGAGGTTGGCACATGAGGTATACATGGTATTTTGAATTAATGAATATTAGTAATAATGGATATCTATGATGGAGGTCTTTGCCCTGCAGTGGGATGGTATATAGGTTGATATAAGACTTTTTAGTGGTTAATGAAAAAAAAAATACAATATATACCTCTTTTGCACTCCATCTAACTACTTCTAACTACTGTTACTACTATATGTACAAGTACTGAAAGCAAAGCAAAGCAATATAATTTTATCTACGGTAATACTATACTACAATCTGTTATATTTACAAAATAACTACAACCTGAAAACAATGAGAATAGAGATAATTCAAAGCAATTTTTGCAAAGCGTACCACCACCAATAATTTGTTTAATATTACTGAGTGTATGTGCAAATGCATTAAAATTGAATAGTATGGTAAGATATGGTAACATATTAATTTGTACACTATGATTGCATAGTATGCGTTATGAAAACATGAATATATAGTAAAACTATTAATAAACAATCTTAATTACTTCTCTGAGGAACCATACAATAATATGGAATAGTAACACTCCGAAAACATTATCATAGCCATTGAATGTGATTAAGAATAAGAGGCAACACAGCTCTCCGGGAGATGGGAAGAAGTTTGATACTGCCGATCGAAGGAGCCCGAAGTATGGGCTGATACGATTGGTGCGATTGGGGGGTCAGTAATGCCAGAGAGTCAGCATGCGGAAAGGTGCACTTGACGGTAAGTGTGGTGTGCCAGTTGAAGCTTTGGGAAAATGAAGTTAAGGGTGAGACAGTCATGTTCACGATTACTGCGGGGTTTGGGCAGGATTAAGAGAGAGCAGACCAGTTCCATTCCGCTCGTGGTCTTGCCCTCCTGTTCCCCTACAGTACAGATCGTGACCTATAGGTATTAATACGGGAAAATCTTAGCTGACGTCAACACATATTACGATATTCAAACAGCGACTCTTCACACACACACACACACACACATATTATATAATACGACATATCAAAGTATTCATTTCATTGATAATAAACTAACTTGTTCCTTTAGTTAGAGTAGTGATGATAAAATTGTGATATTATGGAATTTGATTTAGATTGTAACATTAGGTTTCGAGATATTAAAAATATTATATCTTTTTCCAGATAAAAGGTAAAAATAATTTTAAACATTACTATCAAAGTACTCTCGCTAAATTCTGCCAAATATAAATACTAAGTTGTAGATATTGTAATCATTGTAACTTACTTTAAATCAACATTACACACTTACACGTTTCAAAAGAATTAAATGAGATAAGATTTGTAGTTATTATTTGGGACAATATTGGAGAAAGAAAAGCATTCAAGTGAAAAAAGTGAAGGAAGGGTAGAAAAAGAGAAAGAAAAATAAATTTCTGACATTCAATGCCTTTGACTCTCTTTTCTACTTAAGTAAATAAGAAAAAGGATAGATTAATAGAAAGGAAAAAGATAAAAGAGAAACAAGACGAAGAATTTTAGAAAAAGGGCGTAGCGGGGCGGCGGCGTTAAAAATAAATATGTGAATGCTTTTCTACCTCTTAAACATCGTACAAGTCGCAAGAGTACTGTAATGACGACTACAAAGGAAACCAATTTGAAATATTTGAATATTAATGACAGTTAATATTATGTAAAATTAATAATTATTAGTCATGACAACGACTTTTATGTAATGTTGATTTGTAAAAATTACATCGGAGGATCACGTAAAATTAAATTTAATTATAACATTAATCAAGTGTAGGTATACAAATATGGAAAGTATTATTATAAATTTAATTTGCTATGGTTCTTTAACTCTATTTTTTTTTAATTTATTTCTTTTTTGTTTAGTTTCTTTTTTTTTTAATTTTGTAGTTCTGTTTTTTGGTTTATCTATTTTGTTTTTTTTTGTATTTGTTTTTTTTTGTGTTTTATTTTTTTTAGAAAGAACATCAATAGCAATCACAATTTAAAAAATAAGGAAACGATTAACTATTTTAAAGAATACAAATTCTTGATATTGCAATTATAATTTTAGAATTATAATTTTGGGGGGTAAAGTTGAGCGCGTCCGTGGGCTATAGCTCTAGATACCCACACGTGCCCCCTGGGTAGCGCCAAATGCTCAGCACTACTGGTGGTAGGCTTCGGCCGCGGCTAGTAACCACCCACCTAACAAAGTCAAGCCGCCAAGCGACTATCGTCGTGTTCCGGCTTGATGCTAGGTGTTGCCAATCCGGCAAGGGAGCCCGAACAGTTGCGCTGCCGAGTGAGCCGATTTCGGTAATGCATGTCTGTTGCGCTGGATGACTGATCGTGGAGGGTAGCGGGATCCTAAGCACGGTTCACCGCTGGCCGACCGCAGGTAGTAGGGGGCCCAAGTAGTAGGATAGCCACCTATGAAAGGCTGCCCCGCCAACTAGCGAAAAATCCCAGGATGCGCCATCGTGCCGGTTGGCGACCGGATGCGAGGGCCCGATGGACATCCCTGGGGGGGTTAGGGCGTCCCCGCGCGCTCCAGCTCAGTCATCCGTTCGCGTAGCATCATAGCTGCACCGTCTGGCGGAAGCTTCGAAGCGCCTCGTTCCTCCGTCCCCTGCCAGCCTGTCCACTCTCAACAAACTCAATGCCTTTAAAAGCTAAAAAGAAACTGGTAAAACAGCGGTTGCACTCTCTCGCACTAAAAGTGCACCTCGCTAACATCCGGGGGCTGCACTCCAATCTCGACCCGGTCCATCACCACCTGGAGACCGAAAAACCTGCTGTTCCTCACGGAGACGCAAATCAGATGTCCCTTAGACGCAGCATACTTACATTATCCAGGATATACCCTGGAGCACAGCTTTAAACAACGCGCTGGCGTCTGCGTCTATGCTCGCGATGACATCTGCTGCCGACGTCTCCGTAACCTTGAGGATTCCAGTTTCTCCACCTTATGGTCGACACTGGTGTAGAGAAAATTCTCTATTGCAGTGTCCTACCGGTCGCACGCCGATAACTCGGAGACAACCAGGATATTTCAGCACCTCAGCGCTTCCGCAGAAGTGGCCCTGCAAAGGTACCCGAGTGCGCAACTTGTCGTTCTGGGGGACTTTAACGCCCACCACCAAGAGTGGTTGTTCCCTTTCCAGAACACCGACCACGCTGGAAGATTGGCGCATACATTTGCTCTGACGCTAGGCCTCTCCCAGCTGGTAAAAGGCGCTACTCGTATACCTGATGTAGACGGCCACACAGCAAACTGCTTGGACCTACTGCTGACAACCGATCCAGACCGATACCAAGTGGCAATATCTTCCCCCCTGGGAAGCTCAGACCACTGTCTGGTGAAGTCCGTATCGATCTACTCTCCATCCGTCCAAAATCCTACTGGAACTAGACGAGTTTGGCGATACGGGTCAGCAGATTGGGACGAGATGAGGCACTTTTTTGCAGCATATCCCTGGCGTCGCTCTTGCTTTTCCTCAAACGACCCAACGCGCTGCGCAGACGAAATTTCTGGCGTGATAATTCGGGCTATGGAGTACTTTATTCCATACTCTGATGTCTCGCAACAGAACAAAGCTCGCCCTTGGTTTAACGCGGACTGTGGTAAAGCCGAAGCGCTTAAACACTCCGCTTACCAATCCTGGGCTGATGCTCGATCCTGCAAGGCCCCGAATGTTGGGAAATTGAAGAAAGCCTTTAACAGAGCCGCTAAGTCCTGCAAAAGTACTCTACGTAGGGCCCGCTTCGACCACATTAGCCGTATAGGAGCCAAACTAGCATCTTACCCGTCCGGAAGCAAAGCTTTTTGGTCTCTGGCTAAGTCGGTGGAGGCTAATTTTTGCCGGTCATCGCTGCCGCCTTTGATGATGCCTGACGGAACGCTAGCTCACACAGCCCAAGAGAAAGCAGACTTGTTTGCTTCTCTCTTTGCGAGCAATTCACGACTAGATGCAACTGACAAAAATCCACCTACAATACCTCAATGCACTTCTGCGATGCCTGAAGTCCATATTCGCCAGAAAGAGGTACTTAAGACGCTCAGTGCTCTAGACGTTAACAAGGCTAGTGGTCCTGATGGCATCCCGGCTATTGTCTTGCGAACCTATGCCCCTGAGTTGTCACCTGTTTTGACTCGCCTTTACCGCCTTTCCCTCAGTACCAGACGGGTTCCGAGCTCGTGGAAGCTTGCTAATGTCCAACCTGTACCAAAAAAAGGTAGTCGTGCTGACCCTGCAAACTATCGCCCTATCGCAATCACCTCCATACTCTGTAAGACTATGGAGCGTGTATTGAACAACCGTCTCCTTGCATACCTAGAAGACAATGACCTCAGTGATCGTCAATTTGGCCGCCGGCGATCTACTGGGGATCTTCTAGCGTATGCAACCCACCTATGGAGCGAAGCCATCGAGAAACACGGCGAAGCTCTCGCTGTATCCCTCGACATCTCCAAGGCTTTTGATAGGGTCTGGCACGCAAGTCTCATTAGCAAGCTCTCATCGTACGGAATCACTACCGACCTCTGCAGATGGATTGAGGACTTTCTGAGGGGCAGATCAATACGGGTAGTCTTGGATGGCTACTCTTCTGATCGCCATGGCATCAATGCCGGTGTCCCTCAAGGTTCTGTTCTTTCCGCAACTCTATTTCTGCTGCACATCAACGACCTGCTGCTAACTCCAGGTATTTTTGGGTACGCCGATGACAGCACAGTTTCGGAAAGATACCTATCAGATGCGAGGTCCGGTGCAGCTGTCGGTTCTTTGAGGGAGGGCATGGTGGAGAGGGTGAATGCAACCCTGAATGCTGTCTCCATATGGGGAGAAGCCAACTTGGTAGGGTTCAATCCCACCAAAACACAGGCTTGTCTTTTTTCGGCAAAACGGAGTCCGTTTCATCTGACTCCGACTTTCCGAGATGTATCCGTGCCAGTGACAGACCATCTAGACCTTCTAGGCTTGAACCTGTCTGCTAATCTCAATTTCGGTCGCTATATTGAGTCCATAGCCAAAACTGCTGCAAAGAAACTAGGCGTTCTTTGGAAGGTGAGGCGGTACTTCAACCCCGAACAGCTCTTAAGCTTATATCGAGCCCAGGTTCGCTCCTGTTTGGAGTACTGCTGTCACCTCTGGGATGGTTCTGCCCGGTATCAGTTGGACGCTCTGGACTCGATAGAGCGCCGTGCGAAGAGACTCATCGGTGATGACGAACTCTCTGAGGCTAGCCTACAGAGCCTCGACCACCGCAGACGGGTGGCAGGTCTCTCTGTCTTCTACCGGATTCATTTCGGGGAGTGTGCGGAGGTTCTGCATAATTTGATCCCCCCTAGCCCATTCCACCACCGGACGACAAGGCGCGGCGAGAGTTTTCATCCTTATGTGGTAGATTTGCCCCCTGCCCGTACGAAGCGATTCGCTTCCACATTTATCATACGGACAGCTAAGGAGTGGAACTCCCTGCCGAGGTCTGTTTTTCCTGACCACTATAACTTGGATATCTTTAAGGCAAGAGTGAACAGGCATCTTCTAGGCAAACGCGTGTCATCCTAGACCTCATCGTCACTTTCCATCAGGTGCGATTGTGGTCAAGCGTTGGCCTATAGTCTAATAAAAAAAAAAAAAAAAAAAAAGAATGGTACATACTGTATTAAACATTAATAATTTATTTTCTATTTACAAACTTATACAAGACTAGCGGCCGCCCGCGACTTCGTCCGCGTGGTCAAGTTACTTTTTACCCCCCTTTTAACCCCTTACAACCCCCTTTTAGCAATAAAAAGTAGCCTATGTTCTTTCTCAGGGTCTAGATCATCTGTATACCAAATTTCATTTAAATCCGTTCAGTAGTTTTGGCGTGAAAGAGTAACAGACAGACAGACAGACAGACAGAGTTACTTTCGCATTTATAATATTAGTATGGATAATAGATAGATACAAAAAATAGTAATGAGAAATAAACTTTTACCTGGAAAAATACTGGAATTAGTTTGATAATTATATTTATGGAAAGAAAGTATGTATAACAAGTTACTCTAAAATACTAAAACTATTGTCTTCTGTCTTCACAGATTTTCATTGTTAGCAGATTGGAAATTCCTGCCAGTAACTGGATGAGAAGGGCTTGGAAAAGAAACTTGTGGCACAGCATAAAGGAACTTTACGTTCACCGGGTTGACTTGAGATTTTTCTTGAAATCTTCACATAGTACCGGCAATCGTAAAGTAAACATATCGCACGCTTCTTGCGTAGAAAAATAATCTAAAGTTGCGTCGAAAGTATTTTGTGGGATTTGTGTCGCGCACAGTTTTAAAGCTTATTCTGTGCTCCTTCTTCTGGTATAATTTACCTCAAGCAATACGGAAAAACCAGTGAGTAAAAGCCAAAATAAATTATTATAACCTCTTCACTTGGTCGCGACCCCGACCTACGACAACTCGCAGAGTGCCCGCTGTGACGTATCGACCCTGCTGTTTTGACTAAACAAAGCTTAACGCCTGTAGTGAATTAACAGCGCTGCATATACACTCGCACACATCTTATTGCTAATCTTTTGTTCAAGGCGCTAAGCATAAGCTTATTGCACTAAATTAATATCTCGATTGTCAAAATGGATAAGAAAATCTGTGGGGGTTGTAAAACACCAATAGCGACTAGATATTTTATGAGCTGCCATGACTGTGGGCAGGTGTATGACCTGGAATGTGCTAGCCTTTCACCGAAACGTCTTAAGAAAATGAATGAGGAGCAGAAACGTTCTTGGCGGTGTCTGGAATGTAAATGTAAGACACCGAAATCCGACAACACTAACACGCCTGTGCGAGCTGCAATTCAGTCTATGCTCTTGCCTGATGAACCGGAAACGGAATCCAGCGCTAACAGTAACATAACGCTGCGACGAAAGGGGCAGTATGAGACCGAAAATAAACTTAAAGACCTTTTAAAAACTGAAAGACTTGAGACAAAAACAATAATCGAGGAGTCTGCCAAGGGGTTATCGGACCAACTGAGGGAGATAAACACAAAATTTTCGGGTTTCCAGGACTCTTTGTCATACATCAACAACCAGTATGATGATTTGAGGAGGGAACTGGTTGATTTGAAAAAAATACTAAGTTCAACGACCTCTGAAGTCAAATCTCTAAAAGAAGAGAATAGTAAACTAAAGGAGGGCCTTAACACTTACGCTGCTCGATTGAAGGGGCTAGAGGAGGAGAACCTGAAGCAACAACAATGGGCGAGACTGCAGAATGTGGAGATCATTGGTATACCCGAAAATAAAGACGAACATTTATTGGACGTCGTAAAGAAGGTTACGGATCACATTGGAGTTCGCATCCAGTCCTCTGACATAGAATTTGCCCACAGGGTGCAGCCGAAACGCGCCGCGAGCGCTTCTCGCTCTCGTGCGGTTATTGTCAGATTAAGACAGCGTTCCGTGAAGGACGGACTGGTAGCTGCGGCACGGAAATATCGCAACATGACTGCTCGAGATGCGGGTGTTGGGACTGAAGAAAGCAGAATTTATATTAATGAGCACTTAATCAAGGAAAACAAAATGCTATTGAGTTCCTGCAGACAAAAAACTAAAGAGGCTGGATATAAATATGTGTGGACAAAAAACTGTCGTATTTATGTCAGAAAAAACGACACCTCGCCTCCGATCTCGATTATGTCAACAACCGATTTAAACAGGATAGTTTAGAGTGGGACTTTTATATTACGATCTATTTATTTATAATATCACTTAAAGAAATTGTTGTGTACTATTTTCAAATTCACTACATTCATTTTGACACTAAATTACACATAAAACATATTTCCATAACTTTTAATATCATTACACTTCACATCATAACACACACCATACACATACTAATATGCATTGCGTTCATTGGTACTTGCTGCACCGACCTCAATTACCTAACATCTTCTTATGATTATATATTGTATTTGTCATTATCATATTATTATATTATAAAACTATATAGGGGCGTAACTAATTGCAACTTCACATATTCTATTTATAAGCACAAATATTTATACCGTAGTAAAAATGGATGACAAAGTAAACAATCTAAAATTGTTTTACCAAAACGTCAGAGGTCTCCGCACAAAAACTAACGAGATGTTTAATAGTTTACTGTTGCAAGATTTTGATATAATTATGATAACGGAGACATGGCTTTGTGATGGTATTTTTGACGCGGAATTATGTAGTGATAAATACAAGGTATTCCGCAGAGACCGGGGATCCTTAGGAGGGGGCGTCATGATCATGTGTGCTCCCAATCTCCAGGCTAGGGCTAGACCTGAGTGGCAGGTTCAAGACCTAGAATGCGTGTGGGTAACTATTCCGGCTACTAACATCAAGTCGAAACATGATCTGCACATCGCTACTGTATACATCCCGCCTAACTCACAAATCGCAGGAAACATCGATGTCTTTTTGGATCATTTATCACAAATTTATGGTAAGCATTGTGGAGACCACTTTATAATCGCAGGTGACTTTAACCTACCGATTATAGATTGGACATCAGATGAACCGATAATACTAAAGAAAGGCTCTATTGAGCTTCAGAATACTGCATCTAAACTTATTGCCCAGTTCTCCTTTTTGGGTCTGTCACAGTTCAATAATTTTGTAAATAAGAGTAATAACACATTAGACTTAATATTCTCCGATTCTTCTATCACTGTTGAGAGAGCCGAATCTTTATTTGTTAAGGAGGATCCTTATCATCCACCTCTGTCTGCTGTAGTAGCAGACATTGTAACACCACCACTCAGACAATGCTCTCGAACTGAGTATGGGTTTAGACGTGCTGATTACGATAGTATTTGTAACGCACTTGATGAACAGGACTGGACCTTTATCAACGGAAATAATAATATAGAGGACCTAATTTCAAATCTTTATACAATTCTGAATGACTTAATAAGAACTTTTGTCCCTCAAGTTCGTTGTTCTGGCACGTTCGTCTATCCTAAATGGTATAGTAAAGTACTTGTAAATGTAATTAAAGAAAAAGCAAAAGCACATCGTAACTGGAAGCGTCATAAAAATCCTATTGATTACGCTCAATTTTGTGAGCTTAGACAAAGACAAAAGAGACTTCAGACCGAGTGCTATCAGTCATTCATCATTTTCTCCCAGCAAAGGATTAAATCTCAGCCAAAGTTTTTTTGGTCGTATGTTAAGTCCAGGAAGAAAAAAGATTCAGGGTATCCACAAAACATGACATATAATGAAACTTCATTTAATACACCTTCAGACATATGCTTAGCGTTCAATTCCTTCTTTAAGAAAAATTTCAACAAACCGGCTGATAGGTACTCTTTTGACTTTCTAGATAAAAATGGTAGATTTAGTACAATACACAGTATTAAAGTAGATAGCGAATTTATTTACAAGATAATTTTAAATCTCGATACTACAAAGGGCGCTGGATGTGATGGAATTCCTCCAATATTTTTTGTCGAATGTGCTAAATCCTTATCCGGGCCTGTGGCAATGATTTTTAACAGATGTCTTAAGGATGGTTATTTTCCTGATATATGGAAAAAGGCCCATATCGTTCCTATACACAAAAAAGGATCCAAAACATGTGTTGAGAATTATCGACCAATATCGATACTTAACGTGATGAGTAAATTATTCGAAAAAGTTGTTCATACATTTATCTACCCCGTTCTGTCTGTTTCAATTCCAGTAGAGCAGCATGGATTTATTAAGGAGCGTTCTACAACAACCAATTTGGCGGTCTTTGTGGATCATGTTCTAAATGGTATGGATGGTGGGTCTCAGGTTGATGTGGTCTACACGGATTTTGAAAAAGCTTTCGACCGTGTGGATCACATCATTCTCCTGCGTAAGCTATATGAACTTGGTATTCGTGGTAGTCTGCTAAGGTGGATGGAATCCTACGTGCGTAATCGGAGTCAGGCTGTAGTTGTGGGGGGCTTCTGTTCTAACTTTGTCGAGATACCTTCCGGAGTCCCACAAGGATCCATTCTTGGGCCTTTGCTCTATGCATCCTACTTGTACGATGTGGGTGATTGTTTTAAGCATGCTAGGTATCTCATGTACGCCGATGATACAAAGGTATACATGAAGATTAGAAGTGAAACAGATTGCTCTATACTCCAAGAAGATCTGACTCGATTGGGTGAATATTATGCTGAAAACAGAATCGATATAAACGTAAACAAATGTTCCTTTATTTCTTTTACTCGAAAAAAGAAACCAGTCAATTATGAGTACTCTATAAATAATACCAAAATTAATAGAACTACTAGTGTCAGGGATCTTGGAGTTCAGATAGATAGCAAATTGACCTTCTCGGAACACACAGAAATGATAATAAATAAAGCTTACAAAAGTCTGGGATTTATACTAAGAGTAAGTCGTCCGTTCTCTGACTTAAGCTGCATTAAAATATTGTATTGCTCGTATGTCAGGAGTATTCTTGAATATTGCAGTACAATATGGAACCCTCAGTATATTACGTACATCCAAAAGTTGGAGGCCCTACAGCTGAAATTCATTAAGCATCTGAACTTTCGTGCCTATTATTCGGACACAGATTATAAGAAATCCTGTTGTCATCATAAATTATTAAGTCTAGAAAAGCGCCGAATATTGGCTGACATGTCGTTCTTGCACGGTATGTGTACAGGTCATATAGACTGTCCCGAGTTGTCAGCTAAATTGTTAAGGTTCTGTGCACCCGTTAGACGGACGAGACAAACCAAGTTATTCGCTGTCTCGCATACGACAACAAATTATGCCCAAAATTCAATTATTAATCGCCTTCATAGGACTTATAATAATACATTTAGTAATATTGACATTTTTAACACTTCAAAAGGTATCTTTAAAAAACCGGCCAAGTGCGAGTCGGGCTCGCGCACAAAGGGTTCCGTAGCAGCAAATATAAGATTTTTAAAGGTGTACAATACTGTAGTATATTTTTTGATCTATCTTATAAGGTTCAGCCATCGTTTTCAGTGTAAGCACAATAACTTAACCAAAATTACAGTTAAATCAACCTATCTCAAAAACTATAAGAGATACTTTGATCAAACCAAAAATCGTTGAAAGAGTTAATTAGCATGCATCACCTCTATTTTTTTTAGAATTTTATACCCCGTAGTTATAAAAATAGAGGGGGGGGACATACTTTTTACGACTTTGAGAGCTGATATCTCAGAAACCGTTCACTTTAAGAAAAATGTTTTTTAGAAAACTTTATATCATTTTAAAAGACCTTTCCATTGATACCCCACACGGGTATGTACATCGAAAAAAAAAATTTCATCCCTCAGTTACATGTATGGGGGGCCCCACCCCCAATTCTTTTTTTTACTATTTAGTGTCATATTTTTGTAGCGGTTCATACAACACATATTCCCATCAAATTTCATCACTGTAGTACTTATAGTTTCCGAGTAAATCGGCTGTGACAGACGGACAGACGGACAGACGGACAGACGGACATGACGAAACTATAAGGGTTCCGTTTTTGCCATTTTGGCTACGGAACCCTAAAAAGGATGTCTTTGAAGTTCTGGCTGAGGTAAAAACTACATAACATTAAGTATTTTAAAAATATTCGTTTTTGAATGAGTATCGCAGCAACTACAGAATTACTACTATGCATGCACCACACACACGCACACACTCGCTCTTTTTCTTTCACACACACACACACACACACACACACACACACCCACACACATACACAACACACGCACTAACAACATTCACACTTTACATAACCTCCCTAAATGGGAATTTATGATGACACACTTTAGATTTGTTTTACTTCTACTTTTATGTTTGCCGAATAAAATAAAATGTAACAATTATAAAATGTAAAACCATTATTGGCTGTAGGTTTAAGTTAACCAAGTTTGTATGTAACTAGCACTAAGAGCTGTGGTTTTTGTAATAAAAATAAAATAAAAATAAAATAAAATCTTCTAGGTATCGGGCACGTCTGACATTGGTTGTTGTTAAGTTGAATACATAAATCTTCTTAGGAGTGACTCTAAACAATTAATGTTTACCAGATAACATTTGAGGTGTACATAAAATGCTCTTTGTTTCTGGAACTTTTCTGGCTGTTTATTCATCAATAAACGTCTTCAACGTCATACAAAAGAGTATAGTTTCAATAGTCAACTCCAAATGAAAAGTGTAGTTTGTGACATATGGTTGTATGTACAAGTCTTCGTCGTGTAGTTTTGACTATTATTGGTTTTTAAAGTCCAAGGTCACCAATGTTGCGTTTGCTGAAACATGGGGTCTCCTCATTACGTCAACTTTATACTGGTTTGCCACTGTTTCTGTTGTTCAAATGATTTCCTGTTTTCCATTTTCTTCAGTTAGTATTCGTTTCTGACATTATTTTACATAATATGAAGTCAATTTCAAAAATGTAATAGGTGTACAATTAAACTGTAGCAAAACTTTGTTTTATGTTTATGAATCTCTACTTGTAATACAAATTCCAGTATAGTAAAAAAAGTTATTACTTGTATGTTACTAAAGAGTAGAAGAACCGAATCTACATTGTCTTGTGCATCTCATGTTATAAAAAATATAAATTTACCAATAATAAAAACTTAATATTTCCCGGGACTACACCACACCCAATTCTCGCTTTTTATCAATGAAATGAATACTTTCATTTATCGTCGTATTATTTTTAATAATATGTGTGTTAAGTGAGTCGCTGTTTGAATATCGTAATATGCATTGACGTCAGCTGAGATTTCCCCGCATTAATACCTACAGGTCACGATCTGAATTGTAGGGGAATAGAAGAGCAAGACCACGAGCGGAACAGAACAGGTCTGCTCTCTCTCAATCCTGCCCAAACCCCGCAGTAAGGCTGCATTTCATTGCATCCACCAGAGCTGTGCGAGGTGGCTAAGCGGCGTGCGAGGAAAAAAATCCACCAATAAAATCACTTCTAGAGAGGAATGAAGTGATTCTATTGGTGGATTTTTTCCTCGCACACCGCTTAGCTACCTCGCACAGCCCTGGTGGATATGCAGCCTTATCGTGAACTCACTCACCCTTTACATCATCATTTTCCCAAAGCTCCAACTGGCACTTACCGTCAAATGCACCACCATTCCTCCGCATGCCGACTCTCCGGCTAACCCCCCAATCGCACCAATCGGATCAACCCGTACGACGGGCTCGTTCGATCAGCAGGACCATTCCTCCTCCTACCTCTCAGAGAGCCATGAACACACTCTTATTCCTAATTACACGCAATGGTGACAATGTCTACGGAATGATTTACCAATTCCATATACATGTACACTTCCACATAGAAGTAACAAAAGATTCAGTATTAATAGTTCGACTACAACTCATGGCTTCACACGCAAAACTACGAAACCATGGTATACAAATTATCAATATTACCTTACCTTTAGCACACTACCAATATTTAATACATTTTGTGTACAGCGCATGTATAGTGTAAAGAATAAAACTATATTTACACTTAATTCTATAAAATAAATAATAATAAATTATAACTCCAATATCGGGCTATATCAGTGATTCTTGATTTAACGTATGATTGATTCTATTTACATATTGCCTTCTCAATTGGTGAACAATTTTATCCAAGAAGCTGCTGAAAGTACCTATAGTAATTGCGGGAAAACTATATTATTTAACATTAATTTACCGTTTATTATTTTGTCCCGGGACACTAAAACTTTTAAGCTCTCTCTATCTTGAACACGACCTAACGCTACGTACAATTGCCCGTGACTAAATACGTCCGATCTCAAATCTACGCCTACTCTACCTATGGTCTGGCCTTGGCTTTTATGGATCGTCATCGCGTAACATACTTGCAACGGAAATTGTCGACGTGTCATTTCTATTGGGCTATTAGGCTATATAAGCGCCTTGAACAAGATACGCGGTATAACGAAATTAATCAATCCGCCCGGTTTTCGTACCGTTATCAAACGCGGCGAGGTACTGACTACAATTACTTTGGTGCCGTTAACTAACCTATCAGAAAAACTAAGATTGCGGATAATCATACAAACGCACCCTACTTTAAAACTAAGTCGTGTTCCGGAACACCTTTCGGTTGTAATTTTATTTAAAGTATCCGCGCCTAAAAATATTTCGTCGGGATTATCACTTACGACCTCGTCAACAGAATAGAAATGAAGAGCTTCCTCTGGTAATTTATCTAATATTAATGAATTTATCTCCCTGACGTTTGCATTGTGTGTTGTTAGTATTGCTCTATGAGCGCAAACGTCGGGCTCATCTATGACAACATGAGGAAAAACAAAATCTATCAGGTCTCCAACTTCTGTTACATAAGATACTATAAAAGATAAATCTACTAAATTTAAAAGTGATCTCTCTGTTCTAATAGGTACAGCAGGCAATTGATTTGATCCTAATTTAAGTAAAATTTCTGAAAATACTGGATCACTTTTACATCTCTGAGATGTGGTTAATGTCATAGATTTAATATGAGGCCAAATCGAGGAAGCTTTTACGGAGCAGTTAATGATGTCAGAATTAGTTTTTGCATTAACTACTACCGGAGGTATTTGTCTAAAATCGCCTGCAAAAATGATAATTTTACCGCCAAATAGCTTGTCGGATTTCATTAAATCCTTAAGAGACCTGTCAAGCAAATTAATCAAATACTTATGAGCCATTGGCGCTTCGTCATAAATTATTAAATTACTTTGACGGATTAATTCTGCTCTCTGAGAGCCGTTAGTGATATTCCAATACCCTAGATCGTCGACCGGATTTAACGGAAATCTAAACATACTATGTGCCGTGATACCGCCTTCATAATTTTGTGCTGCAATACCCGAACTTGCCGTACACAAAACTATGCCGTTCAATTGGCCGCGCACGTGTGCCGTTATTACGTTTAACAATAAAGTTTTGCCTGTTCCGGCAGGCCCGTCTACAAAAATTGCGGTTTCATTATTTGCGCGGAAACTCTCGTCCTGTAAGAGTTTATCGACGTAATCGAAAATTGACTTTTGATCTATTGATAATTTCGCTTGCCATTCCGCAACAAACGCTACCAAGTCGTATCGGTCGTATTCTGTTCGTTCCCTACCTACTTCGGTCGTATCGTCCTCGACTACGGGCAGTCCTTGCTCGAAAAGGCACGTCCCGTGTTTACGCATTAATCTGTCGATATAAAGTAAACAAACCTTGAAGGCTTCGGGTTCGTCCTCTGGAAATCGTTGCAAGATGTCTTCACTAAGCAAGTGTTTAAATTTTTCCCACAATGCTACGACCCTAATTCCGTTGACGGCAAGAAGTACAAAGAAGCCTCTAAAGCGGTGGCCCGTGAGAAAACTTGAAGCTTCTAACATGGCGTTTTCATACTCCGTTTCGTCATTCGCTAGTCCTAAAGCTTTTGCAGCTTCTTGAAACGTATTACAAGATGGACCACCAAGATTATATAAATCACTGTAACTTCGACAGGGCTGAGACGTTAATAGAAGACGCAAATAAAATTGTTCACCTCTATTGGGAGCGACCCAGAACAAACGTGTAACTAATTCCCCCCTCTGGCGTCTCGTGATAAATTTACCGTTTGATAACGCGAATATAGGCACGTTTTTAGTGTTCGGCCGACTTGAATGAACAATAAATTGTTCATAAAAGTCCAAATACGTCAAGTTATCGAATTCACCTCCGGGAGGGCGGTTAAAATACGTAATAAGGTCAGATGACGCGCGACGAGTTGCATCTTCCTCACTACCCGGTTTGAAAAATACCGATTGCTGATCGCACAAATGCACGCCTAATTGCTTAACCGATGGACTTCGCGCCGTTATATCGAATTCGAGTACACGCCATATCGCTTCGCAAGATCCCAAATATCGTTTTGTCACGTATTGTTCAATTTCATTATTTTTATCCGCGTCTAAAGTGATTGTAATACGCGATTCGTCTGGTCCTTTCGTCATGTATTTAAATAAATATTTTACAATTGCGCGGGTGGAATATACTAATAGGTTTATGTGACAATCGTATTTTAAGAGTAAGGCGGCATTATACGGAACTACCCAAAGATCATTGATGGGGATATCTTTACCTCTATATTTAATTGTGCCTTCATTCTTACTATCGCGTTTTAAATGTACGAATCCCCGATCATCACAAAATGTGGTAGCAGTTTCCCTTTTTGGGAAAAACTTACTACATTTTTTCTTTTCGCTGTCCCAACAAGGCAAATTAGTTCTGTTGGACAGTCCGCAAGGGCCGTGTATCATGTGATCAATCACAGCCTTGCGTAGCCTGCCACCCGCTTCGGATGGATCAGGCAAATCGGCTCTTACAAATTTATCTATATCTGAATTTTGAACTGGTCCTCCCCCCTCTACTCTAAAACAAATGTGCGCATGTGGCAGTCCACGTTTTTGAAACTCTATGACATGCATTATGTAAACACACCTGCCGAACCATGCGCCAGGTTCGCAGATCTTTTAAAAGTTGAGCCAATTTTAAATTAAAACCCTAGCACAAATTAACGGATTAGGCCTCTGTCCTTGTGGTATTGATTGTTGGATCTCCGGCCATTTGGGATTGCATGTCATCGTTAAAAAGAATGAAGGCGGACCTGTTCTATTTACTAAAGCAACAGCGTCCATATATTTTGTTTTCATATATCGTGGACCACCTGTGAACGAATTCGGCAAATAAACTCGTCCAGGTACAATACCGCCCTCTCCTTGAATAGTCTCGTCCGCGTTAATTAAATCGATATTTTGTTCAAGTTCCGGCAACGGTGCTACCCGTATAGCATTATTTGAAGAATGTTGTTGCATGCTGTTTAAAAATCTAAGACGCTCCTCAGTAATTCTACAATACATGTCAACTATCCATTCTTCAGACAACCGACCTAACTCTGAAAAACGCGATTCGGATAACAACAAACATTTAACGTATTTATTTTGTGTTAATTTGACACCTTTGTTATCCATCTTATTGGGCAACCACCCAGGGTTGCCGTGTGGATAGAGTAAAGGGTACTGGAAGCTTTCGTAAAGTGGGTGTAAAATATCTACGGTGTGTGGTTTCCTAGCGCCTATTTTCCATACGACTACTGCTTTCGGTATAAAACGTTCGCGTTCTGTACTAATAATTGCCGCTATTTCGGAACCTATTGGCATATCTCCTAATATGTTACCGTGTGTACGACGCGATGTGGGTTCAAAAATTAAATGTGCTTCTTCGGACGCTTCCCTGTCCAAGCGTTTAAAACATTCTATAAAGGGATTAACTTCGTGCATAAAATGTGTAATGGAACGTATTATTACTGAATCTAAATTTTGCCCGGCTGCTAATCTATCCCTCTCCTGGCTATCGTAAATATATAAACCTATCGGATTTGTTGTATCGGTATAAGCTAAATCGAAAACGCGATGGTAAGTACGGCCTTGAATTTTTAAAAACGCGATACCTGTCTCTGGATGATGAAAACCGTGTGAAACACCTAACGCACTAAATGCAAATAAATTATTGTATGCACGGGAACGTTCGATAAATGAACGTTCTCCGTAAAAACATTCGGTCAATGGCTCAAAAGATTGAACGTTGTAACACCCAGACTTACAACACCACTGAACACGAGTTCTCTCCTCATCAAAAAGCCTAGCCCTACAATGAGAACATCTGTAAGAATTGTTCAGAGAAGTATTTTTCAGAGAAAAAACTAAAATCTGTTCCAATTCCTCAGCATGCCTCTCGCCTATCAACTTCTCAGATCTCCGTAACTGGGGTTCAATATTACGGACCGCATTATACCGTTGAGCCGTTGTTTGACTCACGGACGGATGATCTTGTGCATACTTCTCGACTGCGCGCCTATTAACTTCAGGATTTTGCTGTGTGTACTTTTCAGAAGCAACCCTATGGACATGAGGATTTGCTTCAGTGTACTTATCCACAGCGGCCCTATTTATTTCCGGATTTTTTTGGGAATATCGTTTTACTGCTTTACGATGTACGCTAGGATTCTGACTATCATACCGTTTGACAGCTTCTCGGTGACGCATTTTCCTACCTGAGTTGTCGTCAATATTTTCAGTGTGTGTGTGGTGTGTACCTACATACGGATTAATATCGATTCTATCAATGACGACAACTGGGTCAAGTTTTAATTTTGGGTCGTTAATTTCTGCCGTTTCAACGGTCGACCGTGGTGGCATGGCCATTTTTTCGAGAACGACAACTGGTTTTAATTTTAATTTCGGGTCCCTATTAATGGCAGAAGATTGACCCACCGGTTTTTTTAGCGCGTGACATGCGGCAAACTGATTTTTGCGCTTTTGAGGGCGGCCTCTACGCTTATTTTTTAATGGAATCTCTACTTTACTATCCAAATCGATTTTATTTAAGACCACAACCGGTTGTAATTTGGTCAGTTTATTGTCATCTGTTGTTACCCTAGTCCCAGGTTCGATCTCTGATAGAACGTTATTAACGTTCTCTTCAATTTGAGTTCCTGATTCGATTTCTGTAAGATCCAGGACTTTCACTTTATGAATCGAATATTCGCGTCCGTCGTACGCGCGATTCCGGAACAACAAAAAAGCTAAATTTTTGATCGTGCTACACCTGAACAAACGCGCTTTATTTAAATCGGGGTTTTGTAGGTTGTACGTATTCTGGTCGTCTACCGCATGACTGTTGAACAGAAAATAGTTTTCACCGGATCGCCAAAAAGATACAGTATAACTTTGCCCCGTAAAAAGATAACTATCGGAGTTATCATTATGATCCGCATCAAAAATTGAGTTTTGCAAAATGAGCTCGAGCTCTAATGCTTTGATATCATAATCGAGCAATGAATTTGGAAACAAACCGTTCATTTTCCAGTTGTCGTTCATATTTTGAATTTTCGCGTTTAAATTACCAACCTGAAATTGAGAAGGCAATTCTTCAGGCAGCATAAATTGCTCGCCAGAAGGCAAAGACGGAGCAACGCGCATGTAAAGATCATCACCACTTGTCAAAATTGTTAAAATATCTGATGCTGAAAACACAGCTCTCTGATTAAAAACAGAAAAAGTACTCGCGCAACCTGATATAGCAAGACATTGCGAGTTTTTACCTTTGAATAGGCGACTGTCGCCCTGGTGAGTTGTGCCTTTATTTATAATAAGCGTGCGTTAGTAAAACAAAAAAAAGGAAACCCAAACAAACAATAGTTAGTGTTTAAATGTCATAGAAAAAGAACACCAATCATAAAACCTCGATCAAAAGCAATTACATATTTAATAGTAATTAAAATATGGAAATTAAACATACAACCCTTTTGAAACTCGAATAAGCTCAAGCAAATATTAAATTAATACATCCATACTAATATTATACATGCGAAAGTAACTCTATCTGTCTGTCTGCTACTCTTTCATGTCAAAACTACCCAACGGATTTAAATGAAATTTGGTATACAGATAATCTAGACCCTCAGAAAGCACATAGGCTACTTTTTATTGCGAAAAGGGGGTTGTAAAGGGTTGAAAGGGGGGTAAAAAGTTACTTTATCACGCGGACGGAATCGCGGGCGGCCGCTAGTATTTAAATAAATTAAAAGTATTATTAATAAAAAACATGTTTTTAAAACCAAAATTGCAACTCATGGCCATTTCTGTACATAGCCCAAATACCTAGTTAAAGTATAAATCAATTGAGATTATTTTTTATTTTAAAAATCTGATACATAAATGTATTAAAAATCTTTAAAAATTATGATCAATGGAAAAATGTAAATTAGACGATAATAGGAACTGATAAGAATAATTGCAATAAAAAAGAAAGAAATGTTTACAATACGTCAATAATTGATATGGCTGCCATATTTTTATCAATTCGTTTTTACTAACTTAAATAAATACATAGAATATTATTTACTGCATTAAAGCCCGCCATTATTTCCCTATTTATTATGAAAAAATATTAGTAACATTAAGGTAATTAAATTAAAGTTTTCCTTTGTACACGTACTATACTATGGTAATCATAAACGAAAGACGAAGCAATACCCAGATTCGATAGGTATATCACTTCCATCGACTAATATTAGTCTTGGTGCGGGAATCGAACCCGCGACCCTTTTACGTATCAGCCGAAACGCGGCGCTCAAACCGCTGTTAATATAACTTTCAAATAAAATTACTATTTATAAAACAACATTTTTTTTTTAATATCAACTGAGGAAATTTAACACATTGTAGTAACCTGATGTGCGGCTGTCCGTACTTTGAACTATTTAGCTGGTACTCATAGTACAGAGGATGCCATAGGTAGTTTGTGGCGCATTTATTTATTTTATTTTAAAATATCAATTCAATATTAAAATGACCTTTAAATAGGACTTGCATTGTCTAACCATTATTTGAAGTTACTTTTCCTAAATATAAATTACACCTACCTAACTTTAGATTACACCATTCAATGTTCATGGGCGGCGGTAATCGCTTACCATCAGGTGATCAGTCTGTTTGTCTGCACCCTATATCATAAATGAAAAACACTGGATACATTACATAGAAGTTAAGTACCTAATTCTAAAAGCTTTAAAGGGAGTAGTACTAAAGCAGTATTAACACTTAAAAACCAGGGCTGGCTATACAAAGTTTAAAACCAAATAAAATTTAATCCATTACTTACATAATTAAACATAATTAAAAAAAATGTTACAGTATATTCATTAGGACCCAACGACCAAAGTAAAAAAATTAAAAGATTTCAAAAAATCACTATCACTTTGTTAATAGGAACTGACAAGAATAATTGCAATAAAAGAGAAGGAAATACCTACCTAAATGTTTAGGAAATATTAGATCGAGACAACATTATTTTGTCCTAAATTAAAATTTTCCTTTGTATTATGGTAACCAGAAACGAATCAACACCCAGATTCTATACTTATGTAACTTTCATCGACTAATATTGGTGGTGTCTTGGTGCGGGAATCGAACCCGCGACCCTTACGTATCAGACGACACGCAGCGCTCAAACCAGAACGGTCAATCGAAACTTTCAAACAAAATAACTATTTGCCAAACAATAAACTGTACCTTAGAACTGTTTAAAAGTATCAATCCATACTAATATTATAAATGCGAAAGTAACTCTGTCTGTCTGTCTGTTACTCTTTCACGCCAAAACTACTGAACGGATTTAAATGAAATTTGGTATACAGATGGTAAATGTATTAAAAAATCTTTGAAAATTATGATCAATGTAAAAAATGTAAATTAGACGATAATAGGAACTGATAAGAATAATTGCAATAAAAAAGAAAGAAATGTTTACAATACCTCAAAATTTATATGGCTGCCATATTTAAATCAATTCATTATTATTAACTTAAATAAATACATAGAATATTATTTACTGCATTAAAGCCCGCCATTATTTCCCTATTTAAAAGAAAAACACTTACATAGAAGTTAAGTACCTAATTCTAATAGTTTTAAAGGGAGTAGTACTAAAGCGGTATTAAAACACTTAAAAACCAGGGCTGACGGCTATACAAAGTAAGTTTAAAACCAAATAAAATTTAATCCATTACATAATAAACATAATTTAAAAAAATGTTACAGTAGGTATATTCATTAGGACCCAACGACCAAAGTAAAAGAAATAAAAAAATTCAGAAAATCACTATCACTTTGTTTGGAACTGACAAGAATAATTGCAATAAAAGAGAAGGAAATACCTACCTAAATGTTTAGGAAATATTAGATCGAGACAACATTGTTTTGTCCTAAATTAAAATTTTCCTTTGTATTATGGTAACCAGAAACGAATCAACACCCAGATTCTATACTTATGTAACTTTCATCGACTAATATTGGTGGTGTCTTGGTGCGGGAATCGAACCCGTGATCTTTTTACATATCAGCCGGGACGCGGCGCTCAAACCGCTCTGTTAATATAACTTTCAAATATATATTTTTTTATGTGATAGAAATTACTATTTGTAAAACAACATAGGTACAGACAGCCGCACATCAGGTTTCTACAATCTGTCAAATTTCTTCAATCGAACCTCACCTTTATGTCAAACGTGTTTGGCTCAATATCAACTGAGGAAATTGACACGCAGCGCTCAAACCAGAACGGTCAATCAAACTTTCAAACAAAATAACTGTTTGCCAAACAATAAACTGTCCCTTAGAATCTATACCTTAGAACTGTTTTAAAGTATCAATTCAATATAAAAAAAGATCTTTTAAATAGGACTTGCATTACCTAACCATTGAAGAAGAACCATGAAGTCACTTTCCCTAAATATAAATTTACATTTAAAGGATATAACCTAGTTACTTAAGATTACACCATTCAATGTTTGGCACCTTGGTAATCGCTTATCATTAGGTGATCAGTCCGTTTGTCTGCTCCTTTTATCATACCGAAAAACATTGGGTACATTACATTGAAGTTATGTAATTCTAAATGATAGATAGGGAGTATTGAAACAATATTAACACTTACAAACCTGGGCTGGCTGTACAAAGAAAATTCAATCCTAATCCTAACTAATATTATAAATGCGAAAGTAACTCTGTCTGTCTGTCTGTCTGTCTGTCTGTCTGTCTGTTACTCATTCACGCCAAAACTACTGAACGGATTTAAATGAATTTTGGCATACAGATGATCTAGACCCTGAGAAAGAACATAGGCTACTTTTTATTGCGAAAAGGGGGTTGTAAGGGGTTAAAAGGGGGGTAAAAAGTTACTTTTCCACGCGGACGAAGTCGCGGGCGGCCGCTAGTACCAAATAAAATTTAAACCATTTTCTTACATATTAAACATCATCTTAAAAAATATACTAATATTCAATAAGTCCCAACGATCAAAGTAAAAAGTTAAAACAACCCTATCAAAAAAAATATTTTATAATACTTATATATTTTATTAAATAATTACATTTAATACATTAATTAATTAAATATAAATTTAGTCATTCAAAACTCGCTTCCTTTCTCCTTATTTTTTTGTTGTGCCCTAACAGGGTCCTTATGAGTGTATATAGAATAAAAATGTTACCACCTTACTATATGAACCTTATGGAACGCTATAAATTATTAAGTTATTGAGTTACTCCAATATTACTTTGTAATGTAATTAATATTATTTATTACAGAATTATGATGTGATGTAGGTATAATAGTCATATTTTTTATTTAATAAATCTTATTTAAGTATAGGTAGTTAACAAGATACTAAACTTGAAAAGTGTACTCAAAAATGCAAGTGTGATAATTACAATAATATGTAGGTATTTCCATCATTACAAACAAACTGCACATGGTTGTGATACCTAAGTACCTCAAATTAGAAACACTTAGGTATACACCCTATTGAAATAATTATATTTTTATTATGTAAAACTGATAACTATTTTTTATTTAAAATCAAAAGGAAAGTATTTACATATTAATATTAGTATGTTTTTTTATCTTTAATTATTTAGGATTAATATGTAAGGAAAATAATTTGAATTCAATTCAGCTGTCCTATATTTCCTATACATAACCTACAGTGAAAATCATTTGACACTTTGTCTTAATAGTACAGAAAAGATAAAATAAGACTAGCTTTTTGCCGCCCCGCGCTTTGCGCGGGTGCGCCTTCAAGCTAGGTCTGCGACGCTTAGCCGCTACGGGCTGCGCCCTGCGCGGCGACGCTACGGGCTTCGCCCTCCGCGGAGCTCGGCCTTCGGCCTCGCGAGACGCGGCTCGGCCTGCGGCCTCGCGAAGTTACACGGGGCGGTTCTCTGTCTGTCACGGCTGCTCTTATACTTTTTTGCCAACGGAAGGATAAATCAAATGTATGATCTTGGGACGGTTGCGCCCTACGCGGCGCTCCTCTTAGTTTGTCGATAAGCCTTGTGATGAAATGGCCGCTCCGGGCTGCGCCCTACGCGGCGCTCCGTTTGGTTTTGCCGATAAGCCTTGTGATGGATGGCCGCTCCGTGCTTCGCCCTACGCGGCGCACCGGTTGGTTTTTATGTTTAATAAACTTGAGATGAAATAAATAGCCGCTTCGGGCTGCGCCCTGCGCGGCGCTCCGCTTGGTTTTGCATGTGTAACTTTCGATGAAATGGCCGCTCCGGGCTTCGCCTTACGCGGTGCTACGCTTAGTTCTGCGTGTAAAACTTAAAAAGAAATGGCCGCTCCGGGATTCGCCCTACGCGGCGCTCTGCTTGGTACTGCCCGTCTATCTAATGATGAAAAGCCGCTCCGGGCTGCGCCCTACGCGGCGCTCCGCTTAATCTCATGCGTCATGTTTCTATTAAATGGTGCTCCGCTTAGATTTATATGTAGTGCTTGCGGTAAAATGGCCGCTCCGGGCTTCGCCCTACGCGGCGCTTCGCCTTTGCTTCACGATGTTGCGTAGAGCACCATGAAAAAGTCCATACATACTGTTAGGAGGCCGCTCCGGGCTGCGCCCGACGCGGCGCTCTGCTATATTCTCGCAACACACCAAGTGATTGAAATGGCCGCTCCGGGCTTCGCCCTACGCGGCACTCCGCTTGGTACAGCCCCTGAAACTCAGGTTGAAATTGCCACTCCAGGCTTCACCCTTCGCAACGCTCCACTTGGTTTTGAAGTTCAAACTTGTAATGGAATGGCCGCTCCGGGCTTCGCCCTACGCGGCGCTCCGCATTAAATTTTCAGAGCACCCATATGAAAGTGGCCGCTACGGGCTTCGCCCTACACGGCTCTCCGCTTTGTTATGCTACTGTAAGTAGCGATAAAATTGCCACTACGTTACGATGAATTGGCAGCTCCGGGCTTCGCCCTACGCGACGCTCCACTTGGTTTTGTGCGTCGCCCTTGCGATAAAATGGCCGCTCCGGGCTTCGCTCTACGCGGCACTTCACGTTTGCTCCGCAATGTTTCGTTGAACACGATGAAAAAGTTCATATATACAGTTAGAAGGCCGCTCCGGGCTGCGCCCGACGCGGCGCTCTGCTATATTCTTGAAATATAACGAGTGATAGAAATGGCCGCTCCGGGCTTCGCCCTGCGCGGCGCTCCGCTTGGTTCTGCCGCTGTATGATATGATGAAATGGCCGTTGCGGGATTCTCCCGGTGCAACAATCGATGTATTTGCCGCTCCGGGCTTCGCCCTACGCGGCGCTTCGCATGGGTTTGTGAAGAAAACTCGTGACTAAATGGCCGCTCTGGGCTTCGCCCTACGCGGCGCTTCGCTCAGTGTTCGGGGCTTGTGTCGAGTATTTAGATTTTTCCATTTAAGCTCCATATAAGCCCACACTTGATCCCTACGCTGAGCTGGCTAAGCGATTCAAAGTTCATAATCGTAACGTTAATGTCAGTAGGTAGTGCTAACAAGCACAAGTGATAAAATTACTTTATGAAATTTTGATTCAACTTAATTTAAATTTTTAGTTGCACTAACCGCATAAATATTGTGGTAATACCATATAAATATATGAAATTACCAAGTTATATTTGCGGTTCTTCTCATTGATTTTACATTAGTGGTTTCGTTTGAAACTCTAAATTTTCTTGAGTTTTTTAGTTTTGTATGTTATTGAATCTTTATAGTTCCTCAATATGATATGGTCACTGTAAGTTGTTAGGTTTGAGAATTACGTAAAAACTTAAGACAGAAGGTCGATAAATCATCAATATCAACTCAACTCAATTCCCTTCCATAGTCCCGGTTTAGTTGCCATCTCTCCCATAACCCTAATATTTTGTATCTCCATCGCATGTTTTCATAATAATTCTTCTGGCTGCTACCTATGTGTAGGGTTCAGCCGACTTCAGTACAAAATGTATGGGAAAATTTCGTAGTAGAGTAAAAAAAAATTTTCTTTTTTTTTTTCGTCGCTTGTTTTTGTACATGCTCTGGTTGGTTGAGAATGACAATACATGTCACTTTTTGACAGGGCACAATACACAGACGTTGAGTATTTACAATTTTACGTACATTTTACACAAGTTTTGTACTAAATCTTAAAATTTTCCTTGAGGATGAAGTTTTTTTTTTTCTACCATTTTGTAGCTCTTGTTAATACCTACCATAAAGATTATAACAACGATTCTCGTCAAGTGGCGCCAACTGCCCGAAAAATCGGTTTTTAAGTGCGAAAAACCTCAACATTTACAAAATGGCCGCCAGCTCGTCCGCCATCTTGTTTTTTCAACAACCCATATTTTTCCCATATTCTACAACATATACCGCGTCGAACCACGTTTTTACTTTTTCTCTGAGATAATACTGCTCGCCCAAGGAACCTCTCAAAAATGCCCCTGTCAAAATTTTCTTTTGGACGCTGCTCCCAGTGTTGCCAGTTAATTTTAGTAAAAATGGACAATAGGGATTTCAAATACCTAAATTCAAGCCTTCATGTACTTTTTTTCCCCAACAACTGTCATTTTAATTTTTTTTATTTTTTGACCAAGTCTCGAAACTTATTTAAAATTATGAAAATATTTTTGAACATGGCAACACACCTTAAAAAGACACTCGTTCGCGTCATACATCATGAGTTCCCCAAGTAGCGCCATCTGGTCGAAAAACAACTTTGATTTTTTTCAAATCTCCTTTTTTTTACAATATGGCCGCCAACTCGTCCGCCATTTTTTGACAACCCATATTTTTCCCATATACTACATCATATATCGCTTTGAATGGCGTTTTAATTTTTTTTCTAAAATAATACTGGTTCCCCAAGGAACCTCTCAAAAATGACCATGTCAAAAAAACATTTTTCACAATATCTCCCAGTGTTGCCAGATGATTTTGTTAAAAATGACCTAATGTCATTTAGACTAACTCAACGAAAGGTTTGATGTGTTTACTTTTCCTGGAAATCAATTTTTATTTTTTTTACTATTTGAAATTCTTTTGAAATTCTTTTTTAATATTTCGCCCTGACGCCTAAACTATCAAAAAACGCAAAAATGTTTTTTGACATGGCAACACATGTAAGCAAGACTCACACCTGCCTCTTACATGCAAACTTTCTAAAGTGGCGCCATCAGTCAAAAAAATCACTTTGAAAATTTTCAAAAAAATACAAAATGGCCGCCAGCTCGTCCGCCATCTTGTTTTTTTGACGGCGCGTATTTTTCCCATATACTACATAGCATAACCTATCAGAGACAATTTGTATTTTTTTCCATCTATGATACCCTCGTCCAAGGAACCTCTAGAAGTCAGCGACACCCGAAAATTTATTTCCGCCGTCATTTCCAGTGTTGCCAGTTTTTTTCCAAAAAACTATCTGGAAGACATTGCGAGGCCCAATGACTACAAAACTGCATACTCGGATTTTGCAAACATGGCAACTTTTTTTTTCTACCATTCGGGACCGTGGCCCAAAAACTACCATGAATTTGGTAGAAATTCTCAGTCATGGCAATACTGTGATAAATTACCCACCGACGCTCGCAACATTTCAAATCTCTCCAGTGTTGCCATCATCCCGCAAAATTCGTTTGAAAAGTGCACTTTTTTTTCTCCAGACAAAATGGCCGCCAGGGGCGGCGCCATCTTGGATTTTGGTTAAATGCAACTGACGTTTGAGAGTAGAGTATATACGCAACAGATTAAAAAAAGAATTTTGAAAATCGAGCGGCGCCCCCCCCAGCTACGATCCCGTGAAAAGTGCTCGAAATCAAATTTTCAATCCAAGATGGCGGCGCGGCCATTTTGTTTTTTTAACTTTTTTTTCTTGTCATGTACATAACAGCAAAGGGTGACTCTGAGACACTTTTTACTTTTCGAATAACTGCTGTAACAAAAAAGTTGATGTCGCAACAACGGCCGCCATTTTGTTTTTTTTCTTCTTTAAATGTCAAAAACCTGGATTGATTAAAAAAACACTCAGGGTTGTCAAAACTTTTTTCGCAAAAATAAACCCCAACACCGAAAAACAGCCCTGATCAGTCAGTCAGTGAATCAGTCAGTGGTAATCGAGCTTTATAATTATTATATGAGATATGAGATATATGAGATGAGATTATTACAAATATTTGTACATACCTGTAGCGACACACGATGGTTGGAGATGAGTTGGTGTTGAAAGCTCGAGACATTGTTGGAGGATGAAAATAATTCGACCCTAAAAATAAAAAAAAATCATTTAAAAAATTGTAAATTTCATTGTATAATTTGTTAGGAAAATGTATCCAAAAAGATAACAATTATTACCAATAGATCTTGCATATTTCATCAATGATTTAGAGTACATACATACATTAACCGTTTTATTTACATATTCGTTTTTCTTAAGATAAATAAATAATGAGATTAAATACTTATTATAGTTGATAGGCTCCAAATAATGAAACTCTAGCATGTTAATCTACCAGGAAATGACCACAAAATGATGACCCACTGTAAGATTATGTAGGTACCTAAGTATAAAAGAATGAAAATTCTAATAAGAATCTTAATTCTAATAAGAATTTTTTCACAAGTGGATATAGGCTTCCTTAAGATGAATGCAACTAAACTCACCACAGTTTGGATTTAAGGAACGCTATCAACCAACGCCATTAACGGTTTTTTAAGCGTCGTCGTGATGTAAAATGAATACCTTACATACCTAATTAACTTTGTACACCCCATTGAAACTACACGAGGCGACATGGACAACGCCCGTGCGAAAGTTTATCAGGGCAAAATAAGAAAACTATCCTTAAGTAGGTGATTTTGTGAGTACGTACGAGGCGGACACGTGCTTCAAAACAGTTTTCGCTCACGTTGTCGCATGATAGATTAATATAGGGCTTAAATTTTAAAGGGAAATTCAGAATACATGACACAAGAAACGATTGAATATTTTAAAACTTAATCGTGAATGATTAATTAACTACACTGATACCAATATATTAAGTTTTACACGGAGTGCAAACGGAAAAACTAACACACCTTTTCTCACTTTAACATTAAAAACCAATAGAATATTAATATTAATATTAGTATAACACATTAAAATAAACTATTATAAAAGTTAAGTTTTGCACAAACTTACCTTGAACAACGAAGCAAAAAAGTGACCCATAGACAATATGAATGAAGGAAGAATTAACGTCAAGTAATAGGGATACCGTTTATAAAAAAAATATTTCCCTACAATAGGGAGTTGGTTTTTCACAAGATAATACATTACCTGCTAATATCTACTCTACTTCGCGGAATATTCTACGATTTATGATTCTATTATTTTTGTTTTGATTTTCTTAAACATTATGTACATAATGTTTAAGATTTACTATGTTATACTTTAACATTTTGTATCTTTCTATAGTAATTATTTGATCGACCGATAAATAAATTAATTGAAAATACTTGGATTCCAATTACTAATATGTTTAAGTATGTACTTAAAACTCTTTATGGAAATAAAAGTAACCAATGATTGGTTATTTTCGCAATATTATTTCAGCTAAATTATGCGAATTTAACTTAAACCAAGTTATCATTATAGTTTTTTTTTCTGTAAATGAGGGAAAATGTATGGGAATGACAATAATAACAGCTTACAGTGTATTTAATTAACACACATCATTATCAAGTATCAGTTAGCTACATTTTGCTCAATTTGTTAGATGCAAAATGACAACAAACGAAAACTTGATAATATATTCCATCGATTATTTGGCTTAATTAATTAAAAAGTTGATAATTCAACAATAAGTATTTTACACCCAAACTGCGAATACATGCAAGTGTACATTACACGATTGTTTGTCCAGAGTGGGGATTGAACGCGTATGAGGCAAGGTCACGTCATAATTTATAAAAGAGGTTTCAAAAAATCGTTTGACCATTTCTACGCGTCATTATACTTTGTCATCCTCATTTTGCATAGTATAAATTAAATTTATGGATGGCCTCAAATAAAAAAAGATCTGACATTTATTAAATACATTTATTTGAAATCCCTACCAACTTGTAAAATTCGCTAAATTTACCCACACAGTCACTAACTGGGTAACACTGAGAAAATATCACAAAGCAACAGACGCAATTCGTCCAAATAACTTCGTTAAAAAAGGCGGGACGTATTTTTTTTTCCAAAGGCTATAATCTGTAGCTAGAATGCATTTAATTTTTTCGCAATTTTGTATTAATGTTCACATGATATTAAATCGATTTAATAGATCAAGTATAATTAACGCATTTTTGGGGAACGAACGAAGGTTCCATATTGGATTTTAATGCATGAAGAATTCTATTGATAGAATATGACAGTCGTAATCTTTTAGTATATTTACTATATTTTAAGGCCGTAATGGTTGGTTATGTCTACCTAGGTAATTCTATGGAACTCCATAATAGTTCCTCAAAAATAAATTCCACGATTTATTGACAGGTATAAATTAAATACATAGAGCATATGTACAGTAATGTAGCACTGCCTTATTTTATTATCATACAGCAAACAAACTTTAAAGATTTGTAGTAGACATGATTCGGACCGACCTTCTTTGGTAGGTGACATATCACATCATCGCATTAATTTGTATGAATGTGATTCGGACCAATTCGATCTAGTGGGTTGGCTACAATGTATTTTAAGTATCCTCCGGTTGGTACACATGGATGAATGGGCCAATCAGAGGTAGAAAAAGTTTTGTTAAGTTGTCTTACTGTTGTTTAACTACGTAACCAATTGACATATTAGTTTAATTTTGAGATTGAGATCTAGATGATGAAAGTAGAGTGAGCTTTACAAAATATGCAAAATGGCTCTTCATTTTCTGTTCTTTGCTTGTTCACATTTAAAATAACCAATATGATGCATTAGTAACTGAAGCAGCAGTGGCGCCATCAAATAATTTCATGACTTTTTTAATACATGATATTAAATACTTTGTCAATAAAGTTGTGGTATAATTATTATAATCATGGACAAATAATTAACCAATGGAGGTACGTACAATCCTGTATGATGTAAAGCATCAGTGGCGCTATTAATTAAAAAGTAAATTTTTCAAGAAAAATTGCATCAAGATAAAATTAAAATCCGTTTTCATGACTTTCTTGACACATACCATATTGGCCGAAACAGTTTTAAAAAATAGCCAAACGTTAAAATAAAAAAGTTAATTTAAAAAAAATCTAAACCAACCATAGACTAAGTAGAAATGTTCATTCTTGACATTTGAATCGATATTCAGAATCGCAATTGATCTTAATACATATGATATCGATTCAATCGATTTGATACCATTTTTTTTACATCGATCCAGTATCGTATCAATAACTTAAACACTAAGTGCTGATCACCGAAATGAATACGGCTGCGGTCAGTATTCATGTTACAAATAGATGTAATTCTTTTTTATTTATCTCTCCGACCCTCATCATACTTGTATCGATCTACTAACGGATCGAATCAAATCGAACATCCCTAAGTCTAAGGAAATACAAGCTGTCACACTGAGCAAGTAATCACTATGGCTGTCAGTCAAAAGTTCAAAACAACTATTGAATGGATTTTATAATTTGTAACTAAAACGTTTTATTGAGATAGTCCAGAGTGATTATCACAGCACAGCTTCCCAAAAAATATGCGAGCTTGTGTTTCGCTGTGTGAATGAGGTTGGTGAATGTTATTGATTATATCCAGTTAAATGAAAGACTCCACTGCAATGGTACACTGCATTGCGGCATCAATCACTTACTATTAGATGATATTTAAATGCCTCGTTTCTTTTCTCAATGATTTACGATTTCGCAGTTTACCATCACGCATTTTTTTTCATATATTTCATAGGTAACCTAACCTAACCTAACCTACCTGACGATAGTGCATGACTGCACGATTATTAGTACTATAGTAATATTAATCCATATTAACATATTGTAAACATACCATTCGATAAAAATTGCAGGCTTCTTATAATATATCAACAAACAATAATAATTGCCAACTTTACAACAGGTTGAAGATGATGAAATGACCCATGACTCCAAACTGGGCTGGGAAAATATTAACATAAGTGCTCGATAATTTGGGTATTAGGAATAATGTACCTAATTATTGTATTATTTTTAACTCTGATATTTTGTGTTTTGTGAGCTGATAGACACCCTAATATACTCCATCTACATATTTATTTAATTACTAATACATAATAATTCCTAATTCTCAATAATTGTTGTCTTCAGGTAATTTGAAAATGAAAAGAAATACCTATACCAATATCAATACATAGTGAGATTGATGGTAAGATTTTACAACATGCATTGACTACTGGTGAAGATTAAAATCAATTTTGATGCGGTAGCATAAAATCAACTAAAAGAATAAAGTGTCACCTCAAGAATTAATGTTTATATCATATAAAATGAATGTACATATTTATGAAAATAAATGTATTGTGTTAAATGTTGTGGACAAATTATTTAATAGAAGTACAGTCAGCCACACATCAGGTTACCTGTCAAATTTCCTGAATTAATATTCTGCCTTATGTAAGATGAGTGTCACTTGAAGAAATTGTCCGTTTTGTATAGGTACTATGATGTGTGACTGTATGTACATATAGATTAGAATTTATTCAATATGTATGTATTCTAATAACTCTCAATTTGAAAAAAGTTAACGGATTACTTTTATTAAAAAGTCAATTATTCAGCCCAGAGTTCAAAACACTAACAAACAAGTGTTTATAATACTGATTAAGAATCAAATCTGAACTTTATGTGTAGGTATGGTACAGAACCTTAGTAAAACTTATTTATCAATTCAAGTAGGTAGGTAGTGGAGGAATGCTAAACAATAAATATTGCTTACTATATATTTTGGAAATTGAAAGACATTATGTTCTCATTATTTTTAAAGAACAAACAGCTACACATGTACATAATATGTACCTATTTAAGTAATGTAAAATTTCTTCACTCTTCACCTTAATATAAAACATTATTTACTTTGAAAATTAACAAAGTGATCTGATCTGAAATTTAACTGCCTGTACTTAAAACCTTTATTTTTAATTACATCAGGATGACTGACCAAAGTTGTAAACCAGTGTTAAAATATTATTAATAGTATACAATACTAACTTGGTACTATTTGATATATAATGTTTTAATCATTTCGTTCCTATATAAGTACTTAATAAATGACAAATAAGAATAATTTTAAAAGTGGCTAGTCATTCTGACTTCAGGTTGACTGGCCACTTTGTGATTTCAATGTGGGGAGTTCCGTTTGCTATTTTTCAGTCTACATTATTTAAAACCTATTTGATACCTAAATATATATTAGAGACTACATATATTAAAGGCAAAAGAAAATTTCATAAAATGATTTATTACAACAGATATGTTTCTGTAAAAGCACTAACTATATTACAATATAAAAAACTGAATACTTTGATGAAATTTTCTTTTGCCTATTTAAGTATAGTCTCTAATACTTTTGTTAAGAAAAATGTATGTACCTAAGTAGGTATGTATCAATTAGGTAATATTATAATGTATACGGAAATAAAGAAAATGAAACTTCTCACGTCGAAATCACAAAGTGGTCAGTCAACCTGAGATCAGAATGACTGGCCACTTTTCAAATTATTCTTTTTTTGTCATTGATTAAATGCGAAATAATTTACACATACCTATTATGTGTCAAATGCTTATAACAAACCTACTTGTTACTATGTTACCAAAAGGCACTTATCTTAAAAGGTGGAAAATTGCTTAATTTTCTAAATTATATGGCAGACAAGTAGACAGATCACCTTAAACGATTGCCATAGCACCAGAGGAGGAACAAATACGCTGCCATCTTTTTATCACTCTTCTCACCCGATTGAGTCTCCGGTCTCGTGCAAACGACATTGAATTCGAATTAGAGTCTTGTATGGACGAATGTATGAATGATATCTGTAAATTCGACATCCATGTCGAGGTGCACGAGAATTGCCTGCCTTTTTTTTTTTTTTTTGTTCACGCAAAGTGAATGCCGCCTTATGCACACCCGGCCGCTGGGAGACGACCAGGTAGTGTGGGGCTCTCCCCTGGATTGGGCCTCTGCTCAGAGGCCGTTCAAGGGCATACCCACTAAACACTCTGCGACTTTTCCCGGCAAATCCAGGCTCGGGGTGGGAAAGCGGGAAATAGGACGAACCTCATCACCGCAGACCCACCCATGGACAGCAAGGCACGCCAGTACGGCCTCTTTCCGACTCTCGGGGCTTAAAGCCCCCAGAGCAGCTCCCACTGCCCTCCGACAAAGCCCCAACCGGGCGGCGCCCGCATCGCTAGATTGCGATACGGGCGTCGCGGGCATGAGCTCCTGCAGAACTCTCCACAAACCCACACCCTGCTGGCTGCAGGGCAAGGTGGGGGAGAGTGCCTGCAGGCTTCCAAAAAACTGCCCCACCAGACAGCCCCACGGCCGGCTACGCTGGATTGCGCAGTCGGTCGCTGCGCGGAGAGGTGGGGTTAGCCGGCCTTTGCCGCATCCCACTGGCTGTGGGACGCAGCGCAGACCAGCAACTAAAGACCCCCACAAAAGATGTGGGGGGTGGCGCCCGAAGGCGCCCCACTCGGTGGGGCCCACGTCAAGGTGCGCCCAAAGTGGAGGAGATCCTCACAGGGCGCCGGACAGGGCCCCGGCCCAGACAGAGCTGGGCCTCATAGTGCAGCTGTCAGCCGTCGGGTAGCAATATGGCGATAAGCCAATTGCTACCCGCCGTTGCCCAGGGACACCAGGACCCCTCCGGTAGCAGTTCCAAACAGAAAGAAAATACTACCGGGGAGGCCACACGAGGAGGTCGCCGCGCGCCGCACCGTAGTCCCCACGAGAATTGCCTGCCTGGCGCTACATCACGCGTCATCTGTAAAGCCATTGTATAGCTCTGGTCGATCCGGCCCATTCATGCCGAAGCGTGCCACTCTCACGATAAATAATTGATGATACAAAGTCACAAATGAAAAAAATCCAAGTAAAAAACCATAGGATATTAATAACAAACAGGTACCTAACCATTCAGTTTGTGTGCTCCATTGATTAATTGATTAATTAATACTATGAACGAATTTTTTCCTATGAAACTACCTTTTGAAAGCTATCCTACACATTTTGTACTGAAATCGGTTCAAGTAAAAGTTAGTTGCCTACTACCTATTTGACCGATTTTAGTACTTACTTAATACGAAGGATATCCCCTGCCAAATCAAACTTTTATATTCCTTTTGACATGTTAATAGCCGCTCTGGGTTTCGTTCTACTCAGTTCTTAGCCTTTGGTTCCAGTGTTAGTAAGGAAGTATCAATTGCCTCATACAACTCCCTACTAAACTCTATTCGAGTTAACTCTAGTAGGTACTAAATGTATACGAGACGGACCTATTAGACTGTCGATAAGGTATGCCTTATGGACTGGTGACGCGTCTCGTATGTGTGCTGGATTGGAGGTAAAGAAAACACCACTGGTTAAAATATTCAAATCTATTAGAAGGCGAGCGGCGGTCGAGCAAGCGGACTATTCTATACTATGGCTCGATAACTGGCTGTAAACCGATGACTCAGTAGCTCGGAGTAACGCGGAGACGATGATGGCGTTGACTACGGTGAGCTGATGACGATGACTATTCGATGTTCGATGTCGCTGTGCGGTGGACTGTATTCGATGTACTGACGATGAACGGAGACGATGTTCTATGGCGACTGATGGACGATGAGCGATGACGATGATCTTGACGATGTACTCTTCTATACGATGTGCAGGGTGCCGAGAAACCACTATGAGTCGCCTCGTTGTTCCCAAGTCGGAGCAGAGCTTGTATTTGTTTGACTGTCGATAGCGGAATGTGTTGGTGCGCCGATGCGCTCTCTATTTATACGGCTCCGTCGGGCCGCTATTCTTTCTAGATATATCTACAAATGTCTCGAGACGTCTATTGTAATTTGTATTCTAAAAATAGAATTATATTCCCGAAAGTTCATGACCTCTTGACCCGTCATACAACTTTGCATCTTACCGTCTTGAGAATAAGGTCGAAATTTGTCTGTGCGCGGCGGTATTATTACCTGCGCACTCGCCGCCCGGCGTATCTATCGCATACGTGTAGCAACGTAGCTATTTATTTTTCTCTATTATTTCTGCCAACTTCGATGGGCTGCTATTGGTCGTCCTGCACAAAATGTATGGGATAGTTTCCTTTTCAGATTGAAATTTTATTTCCTTTTTTTTCTCAATAATGAATACTTCCCTTTGATTTGAAATCAAAAAGTAAAAATTTGCCACTTGACGTTTTAGGGTAATTCTCGCAAACAACTCCGTGTCTTTGGGCAGGTTGCGCCCAACGCGGCGCTCCACTTGGTTTTTTGCTGAGTAAACTTGTGATGAAATGGCCGCTCCGGGCTACGCCCTACGCGGCGCTCCGCTTGCTCCTACCACTCGATGTAACGATGAAATGGCCGCTCCGGGCTACGCCCTACGCGGCGCTCCGCTTGGTCCTGCCGCTCGATGTAACGATGAAATGGCCGCTCCGGGCTATGCCCTACGCGGCGCTCCGCTTGGTCCTGCCGCTCGATGTAACGATGAAATGGCCGCTCCGGGCTACGCCCTACGCGGCGCTCCGCTTGGTCCTGCCGCTCTATATGTAACGATTAAAAGGCCGCTCCGGGCTGCGCCCTACGCGGCGCTCCGCTTGGTTCTCACAGTGCAGGAATCGATGTAATAGCCGCTCCGGGCTACGCCCTACGCGGCGCTCCGCTTGGTCCTACCACTCGATGTAACGATGAAAAGGCCGCTCCGGGCTACGCCCTACGCGGCGCTCCGCTTGGGTTTGTCGCTCTATATGTAACGATGAAAAGGCCGCTCCGGGCTGCGCCCTACGCGGCGCTCCGCTAGGTTCTCTCAGTGCAGGAATCGATGTAATAGCCGCTCCGGGCTACGCCCTACGCGGCGCTCCGCTTGGTTTTGTCGCTTTATGTAACGGAAAAATGGCCGCTCCGGGCTTCGCCCTACGCGGCGCTCCGCTTGGTTCTCTCAGTGCAGGAATCGATGTAATAGCCGCTCCGGGCTACGCCCTACGCGGCGCTCCGCTTGGTTCTGTCGCTTTATGTAACGAAAAAATGGCCGCTCCGGGCTTCGCCCTACGCGGCGCTCCGCATACATTTTCCGGCGCGCCGACATGGTAGTGGCCGCTCCGGGCTTCGCCCTACGCGGCGCTCCGCCTTTGGTCCCGGTCTTGGTAGGAAAGTTTCAATTTCCCCATACAACTCCCTAGGAACCCTCACCCGAGCCACCTCCAGTACTAAATGTATGGGACAGCTTCCTACCAGGTCGAAATTTTGTTTTCTTTTTTTTTCAACGACAACTACACATAGACGCTCTGATTTGGCAAAAGTGACATCAAACGTCAGTTTTTGACAGGACCTCATATTAGGAAATTGAAAATTTGTCACTTTACGTTTTGGGGTCGTTCTCCGGAAATATCAAGAATTTTGAGTTTTTTTTTTCACCGTCGCGTAGCTCTTGTCAAGTCCAACAACAAAGGTCATGTCAAAAAAATTGAAAAAGTGGCGCCATCTGCCCGAAAAATCACTTTGAAGTTTTTTTAAAACTCACTTTTTTACAAAATGGCCGCCAACTCATCCGCCATTTTGAAAATTAAAAAAAACGTATTTTTCCTATATACTACAACTATTACACAACCGAATGGCATTTTTATTTTTTTTCTAAAGTAATACCAGAGGACCAATAAGCTTTCTCGCAAATGACCATGTCGCGAAAATATTTTTCCCAACCACTCCCAGTGTTGCCAGGTGACATTTTTAAAAATGGTCAAATGTCATTCGGACTGGCCCATTTGACGGCCTCCTGGGATAATTTTCTCCCAAAAACGGCTATTTCGATTCGTCACTATTTTGGGCCCTGACGCCCAAACTATAAAAAAAAGCAAAAATTTTTTTCGACATGGCAACACACGCAAACGAGACTCACACCCGCCCCATACATGCAAACTCCCTCAAGTGTCGCCATCTGTCAAAAAAATCACTTTGAAATTTCCAAAAAATTTTCAAATTCACAAAATGGCCGCCAGCCCGTCCGCCATCTTGTGTTTTTGACAGCGCGTCCCCTGACCATAGACTACATCATATAACGCTCCAGAGACAATTTTTATTTTTTTTCCATCTATGATACTCTCGTCCCAGGAGCCCCTCAAAGCCAGCGACACCCGAAATTTTATTTCCGCCGCCGTTTCCTGTGTTGCCAGGTTTTTTCCAAAAAACTACCCTGAGGACATTGCGAGTCCCAATAGCTACCAAACTGCATACTCGGATTTTGCAAGCATGGCAACTTTTTTTTTTCTACCATTCGGGGCCGTGGCCCAAAAACTACCATGAATTTGGTAGAAATTCTCAGTCATGGCAATACCTTGATAAATTACCCCCCGACGGTCCGAACATACCGACCCTCTCCAGAGTTGCCATCACCCCGCAAAATTCGTTTGAAAAACACCAATTTTTTTCTCCAAACAAAATGGCCGCCAGGGGCGGCGCCATCTTGGATTTTGAAAAAATGCAACTGACGTTTGAAAATAGAACATGTCCGCCACAGATGCAAAAAAGAATTTTGAAAATCGAGCGGCGCCCCCCCCAGCTACGATCCCGTGAAAAATGCTCGAAATTGAATTTTCAATCCAAGATGGCGGCGCCGCCATTTTGTTTTTTCAACTTTTTTCCCCCTCCACTCGCACGACTCCAACGGGCGATTCTCAGACACTTTTCAAAACATGACCATGCGATAGAAAAAAAAAAAGTGAATATCGCAAAAAACAGCCGCCATTTTGTTTTTTTTTTGTCCAACCACAAAAACCCAAAGATTTTACATTATAACAAGATGGTGTACTATGAAAATGAATGCAATGTTAATTTCGATTCTATGCAATGAGAATAAAGATTACTTTGAAATGCCAAATCGCTTTACAGAAAATCGAGCCGAGCGAGATGGCGATCGACAGGAATATGTCCTTGTCTAAAGGGTTGCCATCATAAAAAAAAACCTTTGTGGTATAACTTACGCAAAGTTTATATTTCTTCTTCTGGGGAACTTTCAAAATATTGAATAATTTAAAGGAACGATACGTTGGAATTAATAATGCCTTTTTATTATTTTAATTTTAAACCATGATAAACGACTAGTTTTATGTAAAAGTCGGTGATATGGTAGTTTTAATTATAATAAATATGCAACACTTGGCGTCTGGACATCACCATTATGGCGGCGGCAAAAATAATTTGAAAGATTTATTATTGTGACGACAAAAATAAAGTGTAAAAATTGTGCTTATTTATATAATAATGGTTCTCACTGGTTGTGTGATAGGATGCAAAAGTGAATCATATAAAGGTTGCGGTGTATCTTTTCATAAGTAAGTGTTTAGTCAAAGTTTTATTTTTGCATTGAGTAGGGTGTCCATTTCGCTTGTCATCTACAGACTGGATTTTTTACTGTTTCAGATTTCCAAAGAATGAAGAAATTAAAAAAAGGTGGCTTACCGTCATACCGGGAAAAATTACTAAACAAGTGATTTTCAAACGTTTCTAATGTAAGTCCAACCTTTAGATGATGATCAGTTCATATAGATAGTGCATTCGCATACAGTGCTAATGCAATAAAATGTAAATTTTCAAAGCTGCATTTTATATAATTATGAAAATGTAAAATTTCTTCTAAGACTGAGACTCAATGCTCATAAAATTAATACTTGAGTGAGACATGTAAAGCATTATAAATTTAATATTTTGTTAAATTAAATAATGCTTTTATAAAGACACCGGGTTTTCATTTCAAATTTGCATTAGAGAGATTTGATCCCCTAAGATCTAGTCTGGGACTGTTACTGGGATCAAGTCTCCCAGAATAGGGGACACTTGATCCTTTTGGAAAGTTCTGGGAAAATGCAAAAAAAAAATATATGAAGCACTAATAAATATAATAATCAAATAATGAGGAACAGTAGGTAGTTAACAAAATTGCCTACCTATGTACGTTTTGTTTTTATAGAACTAACAATGGGGATCAAGTATCCCCAGTTTCCCCAAGAGTTTGTGAAAAAAATTAAATTTTAGTCAATATTCTTGCTCCATAGAACCTTCAAATCGCAAAGTGTGTACGTTTGTATGAATAATACGCTATGGCCGGTTAAATGTGCCGCAGAGTGTATTATTATAGGTAGGTAAATAGAATATCTAATAGGGCTAGCACAAACTTTTCGAAAAGTCGGTAGTCTCTTCGTATCGTACGTATACATAATAAGGAATTTTAATTTGGAACTTGTGTTTTTTTCATACAAAATTGCTCATAAATACTCAAACGATACTTTGAAACGTTCGTGCTAGCCCTTCTAGTTTGAATGGGCTTCACGAGTTTCCTAGAGAAAGCGATGTCCGACTCCCACGTGGGTGGACTGAGTTTGACAAACAATAATTGTAATCGAAAATCTAAATCGTGTGGTCACCTTATTAGAGTAGGACGCCAATCAAGTTATAGACATCTCACGAGGCTCGAATGCAAGTAATGAGTACGCCATCTAGTTCTTATGTACAATATCTTTGCAAAAACCTGCTTCGATTAAACCAATAATGTTGACAGATTAAAAAAACCCAGAAAAAAAACCCGGCAACCCCCCCAAAAATAGCCCTGATCAGTGAGTGAGTCAGTGAGTGGTAATTTAACTTTATATAATATAGATAGATAGACTAGCTTTTTGCCGCCCCGCGCTTTGCGCGGGCGCGCCTTCAAGCTAGGTCTGCGACGCTCGGCCGCTCCGGGCTGCGCCCTGCGCGGCGACGCTACGGGCTTCGCCCTCCGCGGAGCTCGGCCTTCGGCCTCGCGAGACGCAGCTCGGCCTGCGGCCTCGCGAGATTACATGAGGCGATTTTCTGTCTGTCACGGGCGTTGCCCTTGTTCTTTTTATGCCAACGGAAGGATAAATCAAATGTGTGTCCTTGGGCAGGTTGCGCCCTAAGTGGTGTTCTGCTTTGTTTTGTTGAAAAGACTTGCGATGAATGGCCGCTCTGGGCTACGCCCAACGCGGCGCTCCGCTTGGTTTTTTGTTGAAAATAGTTGTGATGAAATGGCCGCTCCGGGCTGCGCCCTACGCGGCGCTCCGCTTGGTCCTACCACTCGATGTAACGATGAAATGGCCGCTCCGGGCTACGCCCTACGCGGCGCTCCGCTTGGTCCTGCCGATCGATGTAACGATGAAATGGCCGCTCCGGGCTACGCCCTACGCGGCGCTCCGCTTGGATCTGTCGCTCTATGCAACGATGAAATGGCCGCTCCGGGCTGCGCCCTACGCGGCGCTCCGCTTGGATCTGTCGCTCTACGTAACGATAGAATTGCCGCTCCGGGCTGCGCCCTACGCGGCGCTCCGCTTGGTTTTGCCGCTCAATGTTACGATGAAATGGCTGCTCCGGGCTGCGCCCTACGCGGCGCTTCGCCATTGCTCTGTGCTATTACATAGAACACAATGATAAATTCCATACATGGTGTTAGAAGGCCGCTCCGGGCTGCGCCCGACGCGGCGCTCTGCTATGGTTTTCGCAATGTACCTAACGATTGAAATGGCCGCTCCGGGCTTCGCCCTACGCGGCGCTCCGCTTTGTTCTGCCGCTTTATGTAACGAAGAATTGGCCGCTCCGGGCTTCGCCCTACGCGGCGCTCCGCTTAGTTCTCTCAGTGCAAGAATCGATGTAATAGCCGCTCCGGGCTACGCCCTACGCGGCGCTCCGCTTGGTCCTACCGCTTGATGTAACGATAAAATGGCCGCTCCGGGCTTCGCCCTACGCGGCGCTCCGCTTGGTTCTCCCGGTGCAGGAATCGATGTAATAGCCGCTCCGGGCTTCGCCCTACGCGGCGCTCCGCATACATTTTTCGGCGCGCCGACATGGTAGTGGCCGCTCCGGGCTTCGCCCTACGCGGCGCTCCGCCTTTGGTCCCGGTCTTGGTAGGAAAGTTTCAATTTCCCCATACAACTCCCTAAGAACCCTCACTCGAGCCAACTCCAGTACTAAATGTATGGGACAGCTTCCTACCAGGTGGAAATTTTGTTTTCTTTTTTTTTCAACGTCAAATACACATAGACGCTCTGATTGGGCAAAAGTGACATTAAACGTCAGTTTTTGACAGGACGTCAGAAATTGAAAATTTGACACTTTACGTTTTGGGGTCGTTCTCCGCAAATATCAAGAATTTTGAGTTATTTTTTTCACCATCGCGTAGCTCTCGTCAAGCACAACAACAAAGGTCAAGTCAAAAAAGTTGAAAAAGTGGCGCCATCTGCCCGAAAAATCACTTTGAAGTTTTATGAAAACTCACTTTTTTACAAAATGGCCGCCAACTCATCCGCCATTTTGAAAATTAAAAAAAACGTATTTTTTCCATATACTACAACTATTACACAACCGAATCGCATGTTTAATTTTTTTCTAAAGTAATACCAGAGAACCAATAAGCTTTCTCGCAAATGACCATGTCGCGAAAATGTTTTTCCCAATCACTCCCAGTGTTGCCAGGTGACATTTTTAAAAATGGTCAAATGTCATTTGGACTGGCTCATTTGACGGCCTCTTGGGATTATTTTCTCCCAAAAATGGCTATTTCCATTCGTCACTATTGGGCTCTGACGTCCAAACTATCAAAAAAAGCAAAATTTTTTTTCGACATGGCAACACACGCAAGCGAGACTCACACCCGCCCAATACATGCAAACTCCCTCAAGTGTCGCCATCTGTCAAAAAAATCACTTTGAAATTTCCAAAAATTTTTCAAATTCACAAAATGGCCGCCATCCCGTCCGCCATCTTGTTTTTTTGACAGCGCGTCCCCTGACCACAGATTAAATCATATAGCGCTCCAGAGACAATTTTCATTTTTTTTCCATCTATGATACTCTCGTCCCAGGAGCCCCTCAAAGCCAGCGACACCCGAAATTTTATTTCCGCCGCCGTTTCCAGTGTTGCCAGGTTTTTTCCAAAAAACTACCCTGAGGACATTGCGAGTCTGAATAGCTACCAAACTGCATACTCGGATTTCGCAAACATGGCAACTTTTTTTTTCTACCATTCGGGGCCGTGGCCCAAAATCTACCATGAATTTGGTAGAAATTCTCAGTCATGGCAACACCTTGATAAATTACCCCCCGACGGTCCGAACATACCGACCCTCTCCAGAGTTGGCATCACCCCGCAAAATCCGTTTGAAAATCACCAATTTTTTTATCCAAACAAAATGGCCGCCAGGGGCGGCGCCATCTTGGATTTTGGAAAAATGCAACTGACGTTTGAAAATAGAACATGTCTGCCACAGATACAAAAAATAATTTTGAAAATCGAGCGGCGCCCCCCCCCAGCTACGATCTCTCAAATAACGGTCGAAATGAAATTCTCAATCCAAGATGGCGGCGCCGCCATTTTGTTTTTTCAACTTTTTTCCCCCTCCACTCGCACAACACCAACGGGCAATTCTTAGACACTTTTCAAAACATGATCATTCCATAGATAAAAAAAAAGTGAATATCGCAAAAAACGGCCGCCATTTTGTTTTTTTTTTTTCAACCACAAAAACCGGTTTTGATTGAAAAAACACTCAGGGCTGTCAAAAAAAAACCCGCAAAAAAAACCCGCAACCACCCCAAAAACAGCCCTGATCAGTCAGTGAGTGAGTCAGTGGTAATCTAGCTTTATATAATATATATATATATATATATATATACAATATATATATATATATATATTTATATATATAGATAGATAGATAGATAGATAGATTATTCATGCATGTTAAAGAAATGTATTAAAAAGTCTCAGTATTTGTACAATTTAAAATATATCAATAAAATTAACAACAAGTGTAAAGCTGTATGGAATGTAATAAATAAATACTCAAAAGACTATACTAAGAATTCTATTAATAATATAAACATATCCGATAGTTTGGTCAGTGATCCACAAACTATTCCAGAAATCTTTAATCAATATTTTATAAGGACCGTAGCTGAGAATTGCCCGAATTCCAACTTAGACCCACAGTTTATTGATGAAGACATTGAATCAATACAATCCACCATATTTTTAAACCCCATAAATGAAAAAGAACTTGTTAATACGGTGAGATCTTTAAATAATTCTAAGTCGGTTGGATATGATGAAATTCGTACTGACATTGTCAAGCTGTGTATTTTTGCTATAGTTCAGCCTTTTACATTTGTTATTAACAGACTGTTGTCGGAAGGGACTTTTCCAGACACTCTAAAAAGATCAATTGTAAAACCGCTCTACAAAAAAGGCTCAAAGACTACTTTAAGTAACTATAGACCTGTAACATTAATACCAATATTTTCTAAAATACTAGAAAAAGTAATCTATAGAAGATTGATTAGGTTTTTAGATAAAAATGATGTCATGGGAGAGGAACAAAACGGTTTTCGTAAAAGTAAAAGCACTTCACTGGCCATATTCAAACTAATCAAAAGTGTCACAAATTGTATCAATGAAAATATCCCTGTGGCAGTCATGTTCCTAGATATGACAAAAGCTTTCGATTTTGTGTGTCATAAAGCTTACTGTGTAAACTATACAAATATGGTATCCGAGGTCCATGTCACAATTGGATTAAAAGCTATTTGTCTGGAAGAGAGCAGTGCGTGGTAATCCAGAGATATTGTGAAAAAAGCAAATGTATTAAAGATTTTAAGTCTTCCTTTGATTATAATAAATATGGTGTACCCCAGGGTAGCATATTAGGTCCATTGTTGTTTCTCTTATACATTAATGATCTGCCTAATATCTCATGAATGTGTACTGTTTGCTGATGATACGACTGTTATATTTAAGGGTGATAAACAGGGAACTTATAAAATGTATGAGGATGGAATTAACATAGCATTATGTAAGATTATAGAGTGGTTAAATAGAAACAATTTAAAAATTAACATTGAAAAAACTAAATATATTCAATTCGGTACCTATAAAAAAAAGCATCAAAATCTTAATATTAATTTTAACGGACAAGTAGTAGAATCAGTAATCCATACAACATTTTTAGGTATAACATTAGACTGTTTTTGTAACAGGAAGCAACATATACATGAAATATGCTCTAAATTAAACAAATTTGTCTTCGCTCTTAATCGTATTAGTCAGATTGTATCCAAAGATGCTGCTTTAACTGCTTATAATGGCTATGTTAATTCTACGCTACGCTATGGAGTTTTGATCTGGGGTAATTCCGTGGATAGAGATAAGGCATTTGTTATGCAAAAAAAATGTATTAGGGCCATATTTGGACTAAAGCAAATTGATTCTTGTCGCCCCTTTTTTAAAGGTTTTAAACTTCTCACATTGCCTTGCCTTTACATAATTGATGTTTGTTTGTTTGTACATCAACATAAATATCTGTTTGAACAAAAATCTAATGTAAGTAGCCGGAATCTTCGATCAATGTATAGAAATAAACTCCATAAACCGACTGCGCGATTAACCCTTGTTTCGAATAACACTTTCATGATGTGCATTAGGATATACAATAAATTACCAGATACATTTAAAGAACTAGAACAAAATAAATTTAAATTAAGCATTAAAAATTATCTTGCTAACAAATGTTTTTATAGCATTCAAGAATATTTAGATTATAAGTAGTGAATAAGTTGTTTTTGTCAAATAAAGTATTTTTATAATTTTTAAGCGTACAAACACCTGTAAAGGTAGAAACTAGCATGAACTAAGGCCCGTATTTATAAATCGATCTCAACTCTGGGATCGATCTTGAGAGCGATCTTGAGACGCTGTCCTAATTAATAGATCGAACTTAAGTAAAGTCTTGAGTTTAGCGTATCAACTGAGAGGCACGCGTATTAATAAATGAATCTCGGCACTTAAGAGCTCTCTCAAGATGCATCTCAAGACTTCATTTCTCAAGTGGCGTCAAACCGTGACTTAAGATCGAGATTCGTGGTGTGTTTTTGTGAAACAAAATGGATCTAGAAAATATTTTGTCTGAAATTAATTATTACGACGAGCTAGAACATTATGACCTTATGTTTTGGCCTGACTTCTATCGCATACCAAAAAGATATGTAAGGGACATGATAAATCCTTTCGAAATGGAGCCCGTGAAATTTCAGAAAAGGTTTAGATTTTACCAGGATTCCGTGTTGTACATTACAAAATTGATTAAAAGTGATCTGGAAAAAATTGATAACAGGGGTCTTCCAATCGCCCCTGAAATGGCGGTTTTACTGACCCTGAGGTTTTATGCTACAGCATCATTTCAGGTTAGTCTGTGTTTATTGTACAGGGGTTAATGACTCGTATTAAATTGTGTATTTTGCAATTGTTTCATTATATTTTTTTGCAGGTGGTCTGCGGGGATCTACTTAATATCTCCCAACCTACAGCTTCAGTAATAATAAGGAAGGTGTCAAAATTATTAGCCCAGCTACACAAGCATTTTATTAAGTTCCCCACAGGGGATGAGGCAACTGTAAATAGGCAGCTTTTTAAAGAATGGGGAAGAAGTGGCCGTTGGCCTGGACTTCCAGGTATTGATGGAGCAATTGATTGCACTCACGTAAAAATTGTCTCCACACCTGGTTGTCAACATCACGAAGTGTACCGCAATAGGAAATCCGATTTTTCAATCAATGTCCAGGTCATAGTTGGACCTCGGACTGAAATATTAGACATTGTTGCGAAATGGGCTGGCAGTATGCACGACTCGCGAATTTTCCAAGTGTCATCGGCCTTCATGAAATACACGCAGGGTATCTTAACAGGCAGGCTTGTAGGTGATAATGGATATCCTACGTTGCCATTTGTATTGACACCTATTAGACCATCTTCAGAAGATCCACTACCTCCACCAGCAGTTAGATATAATAGAGCCCAAATTAAAACGAGGAACATTGTGGAAAGAACCTTTGGCATTTGGAAACGCAGATTTCCTTGTTTATCAAGAGGACTTGGAAACAATTTGACAACAGTGTCCCACATTATTGTGGCTTGTGCTGTTTTGCATAACATTTCATTAATTTTAAATGATATCATGACTTTTCCTGATGAGGAATATCAAGAGCCACCCCAAGGAGACAGCGAAGTGCCAAGCACGAAGTACAAAGCACAGTTGTTTCTGACTCTGAAGTAGCAGAAACATTTCAGTCTTTCTTTTCTAGTATAGCAGTCACCACCACTAACAAACTAAACTCAAGCGCACATCTTGCTGCTTCTCTGCTCAAATCACATGTTGATGAATGCAAGACTACCTTTAAATTTACTCATATCAATTCTGATATAATTTTAAAAACATTCAAAGAATTGAATATGAAACCAACTGAGGATTTATGGGGGCTCTCGGTAGACATGCTAAAAAATATAATACATGCTATCGCACCCCATCTAGCTATGATATTCAATAAATGTGTTGACGACGGTGTATTTCCCGATATGATGAAATACAGTAAAATAATACCATTATTCAAATCGGGAGAGAAAAGTGACCCGTCTAACTTCAGACCAATTTCTATACTACCAGCTCTTAGCAAAATTTTTGAAAAAGTAATATTCATCCAGTTATTGGCTCATTTGAATTTGAATAAAATATTGCACAGTAAGCAATTTGGATTTACAAAAGGTAAATCCACTACTGATGCTGGAGTGGCGCTTATCAAGCATGTCTTTGATGCGTGGGAAAATAAGCGAGATGCTATTGGTATATTCTGTGACTTGTCAAAAGCCTTCGATTGCGTAAATCATGAAACGTTGCTTATGAAGTTACATCATTACGGTGTCTTAGACAACTCAATTAGTCTAATCAAATCTTATTTATCTGATAGGATTCAAAAGGTGAATGTCAATGGAATTAACTCTTCGGGTGCCCCTTTAGTTATGGGTGTACCCCAGGGCTCGATATTGGGGCCGTTGCTGTTTTTAATCTACATAAATGACCTTCCTTACTATACTAAAGATCTATGTGAGATAGTGTTATTTGCTGACGATACATCCTTGATTTTTGAGGTTGATAGACAAAAAGAAAATGTTGACGACGTAAATAACACTCTCTCTCAAGTACTACACTGGTTCACTTCTAATAACTTAGTTCTTAATTCAAAGAAAACTAAATGTGTAAAGTTCACTATGCCCAATGTAAGGCAGGTCAATATTAATATAGTCATGAATAACGAACCTATTGAAATTATAAACTCCACAGTTTTTCTAGGCATCACTCTGGATTCCAAATTGCAATGGAGCCCCCATATTGCTGCCTTGGCAGGAAGACTTAGTTCAGCTGCATATGCAGTTAGGAAAATAAGGAATCTGACTGATATTGAGACTGCAAGACTAGTATATTTTAGTTATTTTCATAGTCTGATGTCATATGGTCTATTGCTGTGGGGATCCGGTGCTGACATACAAGCTATCTTCATATTGCAGAAGAGGGCAATTCGCGCCATCTATGGCCTTAGATCACGTGACTCACTTAGAGAATTATTTAAGGAAATAAATATTTTAACGGTAGCTTCTCAATACATTTTTGATTGCATTATGTTTGTACGTAAAAACTTGCAGCTTTACTCGCGAAAATCTGATTTTCATAGCTTTAACACACGAAATAAACATAGGCTTGCGGTCCCAAATCTAAGACTTCATAAAATTGGCAACTCATTTGTGGGATTGAGTATAAAAATGTTTAATAAGTTACCACAAAGAGTAATTGACTTACCATTGCATGAATTTAAATTTCATATTAAAAACTGTTTAATGCAGAAAGGCTACTATAATGTAGAAGATTATTTAGATGATAAGGATTCCTGGACATGTTAATCTCCTCGCCTATTCTATTAAATGTATAATTTGATTTTATAATTTTACTTTGATGATTATCTAAACGATATAAAGCATTGTACACATCATACTGTTATTGTAATCTTAATAATATTTTTTATTATCAGAATGAAAATTGTAATACTGATCATAATTTGAAAAGAGTGACTACTGAGTTTCTTGCTGATTCTTCTCGGTAGAAATCGACTTTCCGAATCAGCGGTAGCTTACATAATATTTGACATTCATAAATGTTCTATAAGGACTTAAATTGAATAAAGAATATTTCTAAAAAACTAGTTCTGGTTTTTTACTAAGAAATACATTGATAGAAAATTATTTCCAAGGAGAATAGCATATATTCCTCCTGCTAATAATTTCTAGCTATGGAAATTTTAATTTTTTGAATTTATTTCTGTTATACTTATTGTAATACATAATAATGTACAGACAGCCGCACATCAGGTTACTACAATCTGTCAAATTTCTTCAATCGAACCTCACCTTTATGTCAAACGTGTTTGGTTCAATATCAACTGAGGAAATTTGACAGATTGTAGTAACCTGATGTGCGGCTGTCCGTACCTAAGTAAATATAAATTGACAACTTGCCTATATACAAAACAAAACTCTTAAATGATATGACGTCAAATACTTTAGATACAAACACACAATACACAATACGAATACAAATACAATGTTTATTTTGTTCATCATTATGTTTTTTTATTTGTAAGTACATATTGTGTTTTAAACTTATTTTGTAATAAGTATCCTATACCTATACAATATTATTTTTATATAGGTAGAAATCTTTCTGAAAGTTTTTTTTATTGTTATTGATTTTGAATTCTGACATGTACCTACTTAATTTTTATTCTGATTTAATTTTTTTCTTATTAATAAAACAATTTAATATCTATTTTAAATCTAAATTAATTCTGTTTTCTTTTTTCGTATGTTATGTCTCAACATAGTACTATAGTCGAGCCGTTGTATCATGCCCGATTTGACAATACCTTTTTTTTAATTTTGCACTTATCCTTGTTATGAGGAACACATTTCGCGAATCATAAAGAACTACTTTTAAATCATAAAGTTCTTTATGATTCGCGAAATGTGTTCCTCATAACAAGGATAAGTGCAAAATTAAAAAAAAGGTATTGTCAAATCGGGCATGATACAACGGCCCGACTATAACAATCCTAGTTTTAAGTTGACTAACACTTTAAATATGGATCGAGACATCTGAAATAAAATCTGTACTAGCAAAATATACCTATTAAACAACAAGAACTATTAACTAACAATATTTGTGGACTTTGCCTGAAATACCAGAAGAATGTGTGAATGTCTATTTGTAATGTTATGAAATATTTAAATAAAACTTAAAACAATTCTTATGATTTTTTTATTATTCAAGTAGGTAATAATAATCTACATAATGCCTTTAAACTGTTGGTTTGTCTGTCATTGCGGTTCATTAGGATCTGAAAAAACAAAATGACAAGGTTAATTTTGAAACATAATAACTAATCCAAAAATTACTACTATGTGGGTACTACCAGTGTCCCACAATGAAGGAACCACAAACAACCAGACCTAACACAAATATATATATATATGTTTCGCCAACAAATATTAATTATTATTATTAATAGTAAAATATGGTTGAAATAAATACCTTCTTGTGCACGCTTTTGTTGTAACATTAGTTCTGCTAATTCAGCCTTTGCTTTAGCTTCCCTGATTTTATAAGCTAAAAGCTCCTTTTCCATAGCATGGATTTCACGAGCCCGGTTGAACCTGTCCATATATTCCTTATCGAGAATACTATTTTTATGGCGTAGGAATGAGGTGGTGGATGTGGAAGAGGTTGACTGTGGTGGCAAAGGAATCGATCTAATGGGAGCTGCAGAGCCAGACACAATAGCAGGACGAGGAGGAGTTGTTGCAGTGCGAGGAGGAGGAGGAGTGGTTGTAGTGCGAGGAGGAGGAGGAGTGGACATAGTGCGAGGAGGAGGAGTGGTTGTAGTGCGAGGAGGAGGAGTGGTTGTAGTGCGAGGAGGAGGGGTAGTAATAGTCAGTGGAGGTGGAGTTATAATAGTGGGTGGACTTGTAATAGTGTGCGGAGATGGATCTGTAATGTGATGAGAAGGAGGAGTTGGGTGTGTTGGAGATTGGTCAGTCTGTAATATTTATTATCTGTGATTTGCATCGGCTGTGTGATGTCCAGGCTTAAATTACTGTCAATGTCCATTATCTGATCAGTTTCTGAAAAAAAAAGGTGGGTTGAGAATATTTCTTATACTGACACTATACATTCTATCACTGTCTACATGTTCTCAAATGATGTCCTTTTTTATTTATTTATACAAAAACTCAGTATAAAGAACCGGTAAGCTGTGTGCATTTAGGACATTAAACTTTACCAATACAAATCTGTAGTTAAATTAAACCAAATAATTAAATTAGCCTGAATTGACATTGGATGGAAGCAAAATTAATGTATGAATAGATACCTAAAAATACAGAATCAGAATCAATTGATCCAGGAATCTCGACCATTAATGCTGGTGCAATTTGTGCAACATCTGGATCAATAACAGCACTGCTGGTTGAGGGCCCTCCACCTGTGGCCATGCGATGTTGCCGCTCTTTGGTCATTGCTTCCCGTTGACGCTGCTTTAGGTTTATCCACAATCGCCTCAATTGTTTATTTGATATCTGTTAATAATAAAATTGTAGGTTAGATCAAACAACTGAACAAATAGCAAGAGTAATATAAAAAAATGTACAAACATTAACATGAATGTAATTACCTCGGCTGTTGCATGAGGACTTGCATTGTACTCTCTTGTAATATTATCCCAAGCCGCATTTTTTTCGCGCAATGTTTCGCCGTCCGTGCTTTTATTTTCGACTATTGCCGAATACGATTTCAATACGTCCAAGAACACTTTCTTCTCAATTTGGGAAAAAACGTGCTTCTTGGATGCCATTTCGTTGATGTAATTATTATATTAAGCGAATTAAATATCAAACAGTCGAAGGAATGGTTGAAGGTAAATAAATGAAGTGGCTCAAGTGGCGTCCTTTTTTTTATGACTTTTGTTGACGACAGTGACAGACAACTGAGACAACTGTCTAGACGCTGCGTGCGTTTTATTTCTTCATTGTAGGGAATAAAAAAAAGTACATTTTTTTAATTTATGTTGTTATTTATTATTTTAAAAACGTAAATAAGTAGTTTTATGTAAGAGATTTAATGAAACATTTATATTTCATATTTTCTTCCCTTATAATTTCAAAATTGTTTTAAAAAACCTATCATTCAATAACAGTGCACGTACGAAACGTTTCATCATTCGGTCAATCGTTCGTTCGTAAATATTAGAACTTGAGAGCGCGCTCTTGAGATCGGTATCAGGTGATACGACCTCGATGATGGTTTATTAATTAGTAACGATCTTGAGAGCGTGATCACACGTTGAGAGCGTATCAGCTGAGATCGCTCTTGAGATCGGTTTTGAGAGCGCTTTATAAATACGAGCCTAATAAAATGTAACAATAAGATCTGTTCAATGTAACCTTGTTTCGTGTACAATACATTTCTATTCTATTCTATTCTAAAAATAAAGAAATCTAGAAAGTTTCTCATCATTGTTTACTTTATTCTAACACCCTCAACTGTAATTACTAACAAGCCCTCATAAAAGCTAACCAAGCAGGTTTGTTACAATTTAAGGGTTTACCACTACAGGTCATTCGCACAGTATCGTGTTGCTCGGCTTTCCCTAACCTAGTATTACACCTACGCTCGTTTACTAGGAATTTTCAAATAATAGAGACATTCTACATTGAAAAACTTAACTTTATTGATCATCATCAACCTCATTTGATTCAATGTAATGTAACGATGTTCAAGACAGCAAGAGGTTACATTGCTCTTTTAATTAAAATAACACGAAAATGAGGCGTTCGTCTTATAACAACAAATTAGCACTCAAAATGATAATTTTACGAGAATAAACAATGACTACATGGTACTTCCATGTACAACTCAGAGAAGGAATCATCACGTTCTACATAGAGTTCTGTTGCACATAAAATTGCAATTTTACAAACATTTAACTAATGAGATTGCATTTCAACTTTGTCCAGCATGGTCAATACAACACATGTGGTCTCTTTCACCCACTTCATTTACGTGCATCTCTCCATGCCACGTTACCGAACCCTCCAGGTTCCACGGCTTCCCAAGGAAACCCAACACCCACCAGAGTTATCCGCGTACCGCGTACTCACGGACTACACAGAGCAGACACCGATTTCTCTCGAGCTACGGCTACGAATAACCTCTGGTGCCATCAACACATATCAGCACAAAACTTAATGCAATCCGAATCTCTATACCAAAACAACTTTTACGAACTCGCGAACTCTACATCGTCATGATCGATTTCTTCAATGATTTCGTCATTATCAGGGAGTTTTCTTAGCCTATCTTGCGCGTATTTGCAAGTACGCCTAGAACTCAACGATTTTAGAACATAACGATCTCAATCCAAGATCTCAACTATTTCAAACGGCTCTCTAAACTTAGCATCTAGCTTAGTCTGATTCCTTTCTTCATTTTCAATCAAAACATCGTACCATCAAATCGAGACTTATTGTAAGTCGCGAATTTTGCAACATTATCGGAAGCCAACTGTCTAACCTCATCCAAGTCTACCAAATGATTTTAAAATAAAGCAACTTTTGACTTCTAGGACTTCATTTAGCATCTTAAGGAACTCTACAAACTATAAAGCTACTTAGTGAAAACCTAGCTTTCTATCTCCATTACTTTACATTAATTCTAGGGAACACAACATTGAATCGCACACTTAACAACGAAAAACATTAACCAGAGTCATGTACCCTTCGATCTCTACATTTATTCACATCACTAACCAACATCAACTATGTTCACTAGCAAACAACTTTTTTTTTTTTGTTCACGCAGAGTGAATGCCGCCTTATGCACACCCGGCCGCTGGGAGACCATGTCTTAATCATAATAAAAAAAAACTTAATAGCAAATTATATTCGTTCCCGGAAAATACCAAGTTTTGCGACATTGATGAGTCTAATATAAATGATTCCAAGAAAATTGTACAGCAACTAGATTTTGAAAATTCGGACTACATTTTAGATGAAAATACTGGTTGGTTAGTTGAAAAGCGACAAGAGCAAACTGAAACTAACCCTACAAAAACAGATAACAATGTTATATTAGATGACCAAACTGGTGAAATCATCGAAATAACTCAAGCAAATATACCATTAAATACCTCTCATGTTTCTAAAAAAAAAAAGAGCATACAATAGAGCCCAAAGAGTCAAAGGTAAACCATATTTAAAACGTCACGTCAATAAAGCAGATAAAGAATTCACATTGGTTCCCAAACCGCAAAAGATAATAAAAAAGAAACCTTGTCTACATGAATCCACAGTTGGCAAATCTTTTAGATCATATGTTTGTGGTGGAATATCGGAGGACCAAAGGCAATGTATATTTCATTATTTTTGGGATTTAGATACATGGAATGCAAAAAAGGCATATTTGAAAAATTTAGTTCGCATTAGACCTATTATACGAAGAAGGAAAGTAAAAGTACGTGATACTGGAGCAAAATCAATTGGATACGATTGTTTTCTACCAAATGAAAACAATGAAATGATAAAAGTTTGCAAGCAATTTTTGCTTAGTACTCTTGACATGAACAATGAGACACTCTCTGAATGGGTGAAAAGCTTAAATGATGGGTGCTTAGAGAAATTGCAAGCTAAGACATCAGCACATCCAACTGTTGCTCATAAAATTGATTTAAAATCTGCTTCAGTCAAGGAATGGTTAGGTATTTTACCAAAGGTACCAAGCCATTACTGTAGGTCAAATTCATTATAATAAAAATGGGGACATGTTATGTCCCCTGTGTAAACACTGTGTTAAACATTAACATTGACCTTAACGATAGTTAAAAAAAAAAAAGTAATCAATCACTTACCAAATGAATAACCGTTGTTTTATTGTTTAAATGTGTGTGCATATTATTTCTGTATAATATACAAATTTTATTTATTATCTATGTTTCATGAATTTAATATTGATACCTATACCTATTACTAGGTGTATACTCAGGTAAGAAATCTTCAAAGAAATATTTACTAATATTGGTTTTATTTCTCTTCACTCTCTTCCTACTAATGCTCCTTTTATTTACTAACCATGTTGTAATATAATAAAATAAAAATATAATAAACAAAATAAAGTCTTCGCCATGCCATCAAGCGATAGATCGGGCTATACACCTCCCTTGGAGGAAACACGCCGTTCTAGGGTCTCGCGCAGTCCTTATCGCAGGAAACTTTCTAGTAGAAAACGTAGCGGTTCACCCTCCCCTGCGAAGCGATACCGTAAACGCCGCGGACACTCAAGAAAGTCCAGACTAAGTACTTGGTCTAAGTCTTCATCGACGTTGAGTGAGTCGAGCTCGAGGGACACTACTACCTCTTCCTCGATGTCTCAGAGCAGCCACGATGATCAAAGTATCCGCACTCGCAAACGTCGTCGCCGGAGTAGACGGAGTCACAATCAGAGTGTCAGTAGACATCGCAGCCGCCGTCGTTGTGCCGATCACTTGAAACGCCGGCGTACATCTTCCAAGGACTCGCTTCGTTCTATATCTGGATCATCAAGAGAACATGAACGTTCAAGACCCAAAGTACGTGCCCATAAGGGAGGAAAACGACAAAGGTTTAATAGCACTGACCATAGCGAAGAGAAATCGTTCCTGAAACAGATTGCAAGAATGATGGGAAAGGGTAGTAATAATTTCGAAGGCGCACATAATGTCATCCCAGAGTTTGACCCTGACTCACACTCACAGACTGCAAGAGATTGGATACGAAAAGTGAACGAAACAGCGCATATCTACGGATGGAGTGAAAGACAGATAATTTACCATGCCATACCAAAACTAGCTGGACAGGCCAAGAAATGGTGTCAGGGAAGGCGAAGCGTAGATTTAAGTTGGCGTCAGTGGCAACGGAAAATAGTGAAAACTTTTCCTGATGACCGTAACTATGCCGATCGGCTAACAGAAATGCTCAGCAGAAGAAGTAAGAGAAGAAGAAAACTCTTGAAGAATACTTCCACGAAAAGGCGCGATTAGTAAAGATGTGTGGCATAAAGGGGAAAAACACGGTCCCGGCCCAATTACTCCGATATTTGCGCCGAATTTCAAAGAAAAGCGGTTTTGTTCCTAGGAAAGAAATACCGCCTCCAAAGTTTGAGTTTACGAGGAACACGGAAACAGGCCGGGGCAACTTAGGTCGCTCCAACCCTAATCGAGATAGGGCAAAATATGTTGTCCACTGTTATAACTGTGGCGAGCCGGGGCACACGGCACGCAGATGTACAAAACCTCTACGGCGATGCGAAAAGTGTCAGCGCCTTGGGCACAGTACACAGAATTGCTCATCTGGCAATTTCAAAACATCGCAGCCATCAACTAGTGTCCCCGAAAACAACGCGGATATAACTAAAACTGTCCTTCAAATAACTTCTTTAGAACAACCAAATAGTAAGTATTTCAAGACAATAACCCTTAACGGTAATACCTGCTCTGCTTATATTGATTTTGGCAGCCAATGTACGTTGGTACGTAATAGTGTCGCGAAGTCCCTGAATTTAGTTTTGGACACAAACCTCCTTCCTGTGATTAAGGGATTTGCGTCGGACAGTGTACTTCCTGCAGGCAGGGTCGTAGTCAGTATAATGGTTGATGCCGTCGTGGCAGACGTAGAAGCTTTTGTGGTCTCCGATGAGTTGTTGAATACAGACGTACTTATCGGACAGTCTTTGACAGAATTACCATCAGTTGTAGTCTATAAGACCGATAAAGACTTAATCCTATATTGTGATGACTCAGATCTGGAACGTCTAAAGGTGTTTAACGGACAAACAGTCGAGTTTACTGGTCTTACAGATATAGAGGTTCACTTGGAAGAAAATCATTCCGGGATACTGTATGTGCCTGGTAGCGCATGTCTGAAACCGGGCAATGAGTATGTTCTTCTCCAAGGTCTCTATAGATTTGAGAATGGCAGAGGCCGCTGTTTGATTGTAAATCTTGCTCAACAGCCTTTGAAATTTTGTAAACTTAAGCTTCTCGGTAGGGCAATCAAACTGAACCAAAATAGCGAACATCTACTACAACATAATTCTCCTACCTTTGTGAATAAAATCAGTATTGGTGATACAAAAGGGGAAATGCCTATGGTTGATACGAGTAAGGTAACCAATAACTTTTCATATGTTGGATGTAGGACCGAAAGTATCAAATGCTGAAAAGGTTATGCTTCTTGAGCTTCTAAACAAATTTCGAGACTGTTTCGCATTTAAAATGCAAGAATTAGGATCAACAGGCATTGCACAAATGAGTATTCGTCTTACTGATGACAGTCCGGTTATTTACAGACCTTACCGATTACCATACAGTGAACGCGCTAAGGTTCGAGAATTGGTAGGCGAATTATTAGAAAATGGTATTGTGCGAGAGTCGCAGTCTGCATACCGTCGGTGCGCCTGCCAAAGCTGTTATGTGCATTTTTTGGATTTTTTTTTTATTCGCTAGATGCCACTAGTTTCTTAAGGCCGATCTAATGCAAAAACCCGTTTGTGCAAATTCCGCATAGAAACGAAGTTGTCAAATTATGTATGTGCAATCACGCCAGACTACGAAGCCCTCAATACTGTTAAGTGTAGTAAAATCACATAGCAGTTTTAAAAAAATGAGCCTTGTGCACATATCAGATTTTGTTACGTCACATATCAGGATTTACCATTATCTAGCAACACGTGTTCGCGTGTAAGTGGAGGTTATATTATTTAGGAAAACTCGGTAAAAGTGATGGAAAATAGTTTTACAGCACAGAAAGGTAAGTTTTAAATTATGTTAAAGTGTTATTTGGATGTGTTTTTTATTAAAAAATGTGTTTTCGCTAACCTATTACATTAAAATGCTTGGTTGCAACGTGGGTAAAAAGGTTATAATATAATTATTTGTCTGCTCAGACAATCATCGTAGGTTTTACTAGCAGTTTCATTAAATTGGATGATAGTTACACTTTTACTATTAGAACTTCTTGAATATTGGTCAATTAAGTATCTTTTTCATTTTAGGGACCTTCGGTTATTTTAAGGAAGACAAGTGGAGTAGATTGCTAGTGTGCTGTGGTGTTTAAATTGAAGGTGCTGTGTTATGCAATAAAATGGGGTCGCGAACGGGACGCGGCAAACTACTGCTAGATATGAGTACCGGAAAAATTACTATTAAAAAATCAGACGAATTTTCTTCTGATCCGTTCAAATCTGCAGCATACGATCCAACACGAGGCAATGACCAAAATCAAAGTACAACTCATCGTAGCTCATCAGATTTAATTACAGTGCCTGAAAAGTGTGATGACACTTATAACCATGAAGCAGCTTATTTACCTGACGACACTTTGAGATCTAAAGAAATGGATAATTCCTTAAATTTTAGGTTTAACCGAAATTCCATATCGAGTGACGCTACAATTTGTGCTGAAGATCTTTTTGCGCAAGATGAAACGGTAACTTCGAATTCTCCCAGCATCATAATTCTCGAAAATTTGCTAATTGAAGAAGGTCACAAAATAGATACAGAGGAATTTAAGCATGAGCAATCATGTGAAGTTAGTGGATGCAAAAAAGAAGTCTTTTCTGCTTGCCACAAATGTCTAATATTACAGTGTTGGGACCACTTTATTGACGATACACCATGTCTTAATCATAATAAAAAAAAACTTAATAGCAAATTATATTCGTTCCCGGAAAATACCAAGTTTTGCGACATTGATGAGTCTAATATAAATGATTCCAAGAAAATTGTACAGCAACTAGATTTTGAAAATTCGGACTACATTTTAGATGAAAATACTGGTTGGTTAGTTGAAAAGCGACAAGAGCAAACTGAAACTAACCCTACAAAAACAGATAACAATGTTATATTAGATGACCAAACTGGTGAAATCATCGAAATAACTCAAGCAAATATACCATTAAATACCTCTCATGTTTCTAAAAAAAAAAAAGAGCATACAATAGAGCCCAAAGAGTCAAAGGTAAACCATATTTAAAACGTCACGTCAATAAAGCAGATAAAGAATTCACATTGGTTCCCAAACCGCAAAAGATAATAAAAAAGAAACCTTGTCTACATGAATCCACAGTTGGCAAATCTTTTAGATCATATGTTTGTGGTGGAATATCGGAGGACCAAAGGCAATGTATATTTCATTATTTTTGGGATTTAGATACATGGAATGCAAAAAAGGCATATTTGAAAAATTTAGTTCGCATTAGACCTATTATACGAAGAAGGAAAGTAAAAGTACGTGATACTGGAGCAAAATCAATTGGATACGATTGTTTTCTACCAAATGAAAACAATGAAATGATAAAAGTTTGCAAGCAATTTTTGCTTAGTACTCTTGACATGAACAATGAGACACTCTCTGAATGGGTGAAAAGCTTAAATGATGGGTGCTTAGAGAAATTGCAAGCTAAGACATCAGCACATCCAACTGTTGCTCATAAAATTGATTTAAAATCTGCTTCAGTCAAGGAATGGTTAGGTATTTTACCAAAGGTACCAAGCCATTACTGTAGGTCAAATTCATTATAATAAAAATGGGGACATGTTATGTCCCCTGTGTAAACACTGTGTTAAACATTAACATTGACCTTAACGATAGTTAAAAAAAAAAAAGTAATCAATCACTTACCAAATGAATAACCGTTGTTTTATTGTTTAAATGTGTGTGCATATTATTTCTGTATAATATACAAATTTTATTTATTATCTATGTTTCATGAATTTAATATTGATACCAACTGTTGCTCATAAAATTGATTTAAAATCTGCTTCAGTCAAGGAATGGTTAGGTATTTTACCAAAGGTACCAAGCCATTACTGTAGGTCAAATTCGGCAAGGAATTATGTCGAAAGCACCTTCCTCAGCAAGGCTCACATGTTTAGAGCATATCAGAAATGGTGTTTAGATAACAATCAAACCATGGCTCAACGAAAGCTTTTTTGTTTAACGCTAAAACATGAGCGAATATCTATACATAGACCTCGTAAGGATCAATGTGATACCTGTACAGCTTTTAAGGAAAATAATCTAACAATAGAAGAACATCAAGACCATGTAGCAAGGAAGGAAGAAGCCTACACTGCTAAGCGAAATGCACTTGCTCTGTGTTCTACTGATGTTTTAGTCTTTACTGCAGATACTCAAAGTGTATTGTTATGCCCTAAGTTATTAGTATCTGAGCAGTATTATAAACAAAAGCTCCAAATCCATAATTACACAATATATTGCAATAATAATAAGGATGTGCACTTATATGTTTGGCATGAGGGTCACGGTGATGTAACATCAAACGAATACACGTCGTGTCTTTTAGATTTTCTAGCATCGCAAGTGAAATTGGGCTATAAAAAGATGATTATGTTCACAGATGGCTGTGGGTACCAAAACAGGAACAAAGTATTATCCTCAGCTCTTAATGATTTTGCAAGAGATAATGGAGTCGAAATTGAGCAACGATTTCTTGAGAAGGGCCATACAATGATGGAGGCAGACAGCGTGCATTCTACCCTAGAAAAACTATTTAAACCACCAATTTATCTCCCAAGCGATTACTTAAACCTTATGGCTCAAGCTCGGCCTAGTCACCCCTACATTATACATCATTTAGACTACAGATTTTTTAAAGACTACTCAAAAACTTGTAAGTTAGATTCATTAAGACCTGGTAAAAAAACAGGAGATCCAGTTGTCACAAATATCAGAGCAATATTATACAAAAATGGAGAAATTTTCTACAAAATACGCCATCCAGCAGATTGGACTAAATTGCCGCAACGTTTACATTCCAATAAAACGAAACTATCGTCTCTTTATAAGACTGAGAGGAAGATTGAATCGTCTAAATATTTAAGTTTGCAATCCTTAAAAAAGTTTATGCATCGGGACAATCACCAATTCTACGATAATCTTCGACATTAATTCATAAATAATAATATAAATTAAATACTTAATGTTTGCCTCAAAACATCGTTTAAGGAATCTCGAACTTTATTTTGTGTTTTCTATCTAGTACGTTTTAAATGTTTTACAAGGGTTTTTGATCTCATACTTTTAGAAGGACTGATTAAGTACATAATTTTGTTAAAGTTATAAAAATAGAAGTTTTATTTGGATTGATAATATTGTTTAATGTTCATATTATTATATTTATGTTTTGTTATAAAAGTATTATTCTTTACTGTTTTGATGTGAACTTTAAAGACTATTACTACTGCTTACTCATATAATTTTTGATAATTTTTGATTGATTAAAAATGTTTATCATATTAGACTGATTAAGATTTAAGATTATAATTTGAGAAAGAAATATTTTGTAAGTGTAGACATAATGAATATTTGTCTGTTGTGTGTGTCAATTTCTAATGTTTAATTTACAACTTTTGAGGGTGTTGATTATTTTTAAGAGAGTGTTGCAATGATTATGTGCCTTATACTTGATTCAAGCAATATTAAAATGTTAGTAAGTATATTAACTCGTTGACAATAAGAAAGAATTGTTTAGAATTTTGTTGCCTTTTTAAGTTTAGTTTGATAAAGTCCAAAGACTTCAAAGGCACATCAAAATGTGCCTTACTATTTTTTATAATACCTATTTAGAAGAGTATTGTCAGCTACACTTACCACTTTGTATACAATAAGAGATACAAAAAGTTTTGTGTATTATTTTTATTACATACACGATCATAATTTATAATAATTATCTAATAAAACCCCTGTATATAATCACATTTCTGCATCAAACATAAAATCTAGAATCATTGAAAAATTGCTATGTGATGAATTTGACACAAACACTTACTTGTAGGAACAAACTTCAACCAAAAAAATTCTGATATGTGCAGAAAAACTGTTAAAAAAAATATAGTAACAAGGGCTTTATGTTATAGCTATTTAATGCTAGTATATTTAAAGTTTAATTTTTTTCTCCTTCGTTTCATATAACTTACATGTAATTAAACGGTGTGGTTTACGAAAAAAACAGTTTTTTGTCTCTCCTGAAAACTTGATGTTTTGCACATACAAGATTTGGCAGGCGCACCGACGATACGCAAGCCCAATCGTTCTAGTGAAGAAGAAAAATAACGAATATAGGTTGTGTGTTGACTACCGGGCTCTCAACAAAAAAATAATTAAGGATGTAACCTGTGTGCCTAAGATCTTATAGTGGCTGTATGTAATGCTAGCTCCGTGGGTTCTGAGGCGCTCACAGGAACCTAACAAAAAGCTGTGAGAGGGCGCCACTTGCCTTAACTATCCAAGCAAGAAAGAAATTTTCAGAATAGAGGGAAAGTTGAATAAAAAGATTTTATGTATGAGGGCTGAATGTATATTTTATGTAAATTATTGTAGATATTTATTCATGCAATAAAATTAATTAAATTTGTTTCTGGCTTTCAAATACTTAATTTAAAGATTTAAAAATTAAACTTAAACAGGTAAGTTTAGTCTAAGTTACAAAATATCTATCATGTGATAGAACAAGAACAGTTATTTTAAATGCTCACAAGAATAAAAAAAAAAAAAGGTTGAAGTTAATTTAATTCTTTTAAGGTTAAAAAAAGGAAATTTATTTTTATTTGTAAGTTAATCCTAACAAATAGAATATAATAAAAAAAAGTATCTAACTCATTGTATATTAGACGTAGAATTGCTTATATAAAATAAGCTATCTTACTTTAATCAAAAATAAGGTTATATAGAAAATTATCTTACTCAAAATATTGTTTGGGTTACATAGAAAATGTTCTTACTCCGGAGTAGAAATAATAAAATTAAAATGGGTACCTTAATAGAAGCATTACATAATACTTAATGCTAGGTAGATACGGATATTGTTGTCCCACGAAGCCCACGAAGACACCTCCAAGTATCAGCACACATGGCTGACCGGTTATAAATCCTGGGGTGCTCGTTGGAACGCCAGACCAACATCCTTGCATAAAGAGGGCTTTGTATGCCCATGAGGAAGAAGTGATGCGAAGTATTTCAGCCCATCATATATTTTATATAAACAGTTATTTAATACAACATTTCGTAGCCGGCGACGTCAGAAAAAGGCGAATAAAATATTATTTTTCTTTATATAGCCAGCATAGCCACTCCCGGCGCAAACTATTCAACATTTTGGATATTCAGATATCACAAAATAAAAAACAATTATAAATTAATAATCGACGCCCTGCGTCCAAATGAAAAAAAATGACAAGCGCAATTTGATTGATCGACCAAAGCGGAATCTGTATTTTTTTTTAAGTCAAAGACATGTATGGACGTACGGCCTATCAAAATGTTAAAACGCAATACAAAATATTATTGAGTTCAATAAATAATTGAAATCTCAATTAAAAGAAGAACAATATCTAATTATGGAAAATAAAATATTAATTTTAATGATAAACAGTTTGAGACTGAAAAATAGATTAAAATATTGAATGACAGAAAAGCGCTGAGAATCTGGGAAAGAAGTTGCAACAACTGACGCTAGATGGCGTTAGTGGTATAAAAAGTGGGAAGATTAATGTTAAATTTTAATTATTTTTATGAGAGTAAACAAAATAGGTAACGACGTGTTACAATACCTCCTCAGTTACAAAAAAAATGAAAAAAAAAAGAATTTATACAAGGGAATACAAGTTCATAATATCAGGTATGTGGTCTTGAAAAGGAATATCAATGGATGCATGTAGATTAAAGGTATTTGAAATAAACTAAATACAAATTATTATTTATCAAAAATAAACTATACATAAACTAAATAGTCTGTCATAATATTATAAGTGTGAAGGTTTTCTAAATGGAATAGGCTTAATTGATAACGGAGTTTCCAGCCGCTCCGGATGTTAAGGCTTTCATTAAGGAGTCATCACACCGCTCCATGTCTATTGTGCTGAGGGATAATAGGAATAGAAATACATAGACTACAATATTTTGAATGGCAGGACTGGGCTTGAGGCTTAAATTTAAGGAGTTCCCATTTACCGCTCCCAGAATAGGCTTATTTATAGAGTTTCTGAACCGCTCATGGAGTTTAAGGCTTATTTATTGAAAAGAGTTACCACACCGCTCTTGTTATACTATTTCAGATTATGGTATATAATATAGACTACACAGATAGAGAAAATATCAATAGAAAACAACTATGAATAAAGAAAACTGGATATTTGCAACCTTGTCAGACAAATACTATGAAAGAAACTTCTTTTAAAGAGAAAACAACTAGAAATCACTAGCACATATGAACAATAATTATTTAACCATGCATCCTAAAAGTAGGACATCCAACATGAAGAATAAAAAGAACCACCAAGCTCAAGACAAATATAAATGTGACCATTATGCGGTCCGGAGATGAATTCAAGTCATCAACCTTAACCATCCGAATCATCTTGACCTAAGACCAATATTTAAAGAAAGCAAAATTTTTATATAAACAATAAATGTCAAGTAAGAGACTTATGTTTATAAAAAATATTAATAATAATAAGCCAGAAACAAAAGATAAGAAAAAGAAAAAAATCACAGCTTTCTGTTCGATCCTGTTTTGGAAAAAGTCGAGGCCTTCCCGTTGAGGCGCCAATGTAACCTGTGTGCCTAAGATCTTATAGTGGCTGTATGTAATGCTAGCTCCGTGGGTTCTGAGGCGCTCACAGGAACCTAACAAAAAGCTGTGAGAGGGCGCCACTTGCCTTAACTATCCAAGCAAGAAAGAAATTTTCAGAATAGAGGGAAAGTTGAATAAAAAGATTTTATGTATGAGGGCTGAATGTATATTTTATGTAAATTATTGTAGATATTTATTCATGCAATAAAATTAATTAAATTTGTTTCTGGCTTTCAAATACTTAATTTAAAGATTTAAAAATTAAACTTAAACAGGTAAGTTTAGTCTAAGTTACAAAATATCTATCATGTGATAGAACAAGAACAGTTATTTTAAATGCTCACAAGAATAAAAAAAAAAGGTTGAAGTTAATTTAATTCTTTTAAGGTTAAAAAAAGGAAATTTATTTTTATTTGTAAGTTAATCCTAACAAATAGAATATAATAAAAAAAAGTATCTAACTCATTGTATATTAGACGTAGAATTGCTTATATAAAATAAGCTATCTTACTTTAATCAAAAATAAGGTTATATAGAAAATTATCTTACTCAAAATATTGTTTGGGTTACATAGAAAATGTTCTTACTCCGGAGTAGAAATAATAAAATTAAAATGGGTACCTTAATAGAAGCATTACATAATACTTAATGCTAGGTAGATACGGATATTGTTGTCCCACGAAGCCCACGAAGACACCTCCAAGTATCAGCACACATGGCTGACCGGTTATAAATCCTGGGGTGCTCGTTGGAACGCCAGACCAACATCCTTGCATAAAGAGGGCTTTGTATGCCCATGAGGAAGAAGTGATGCGAAGTATTTCAGCCCATCATATATTTTATATAAACAGTTATTTAATACAACATTTCGTAGCCGGCGACGTCAGAAAAAGGCGAATAAAATATTATTTTTCTTTATATAGCCAGCATAGCCACTCCCGGCGCAAACTATTCAACATTTTGGATATTCAGATATCACAAAATAAAAAACAATTATAAATTAATAATCGACGCCCTGCGTCCAAATGAAAAAAAATGACAAGCGCAATTTGATTGATCGACCAAAGCGGAATCTGTATTTTTTTTTAAGTCAAAGACATGTATGGACGTACGGCCTATCAAAATGTTAAAACGCAATACAAAATATTATTGAGTTCAATAAATAATTGAAATCTCAATTAAAAGAAGAACAATATCTAATTATGGAAAATAAAATATTAATTTTAATGATAAACAGTTTGAGACTGAAAAATAGATTAAAATATTGAATGACAGAAAAGCGCTGAGAATCTGGGAAAGAAGTTGCAACAACTGACGCTAGATGGCGTTAGTGGTATAAAAAGTGGGAAGATTAATGTTAAATTTTAATTATTTTTATGAGAGTAAACAAAATAGGTAACGACGTGTTACAAGGATAGTTACCCCATGCCAATGATCGAGGATCAACTTGATCGGCTTAGCGGCAAATCCTACTTTACGAGTCTCGATTTATCTTCAGGGTATTATCAAATACCCGTAGCTGAAGAATCTAGACACCTTACGGCATTCGTAACACCGGACGGTCATTACGAGTACAACAGAATGCCGTTTGGACTCGTAAATGCACCGGCGGTGTTCCACAGTATGATTAATAAGGCTCTGGGGTCAAGGCGTTTTGACCTTGCAGTACCTTATTTAGATGATCTGCTGTCAACTGGGTCAAGTTTTCAGGAATCTTTTGACAAGTTGAAAGATATCTTGGAGCTATTGAGGAACGCCAATCTAACTCTGAATTTAAAGAAGTGTTTCTTTATGCAGTCAGAGATAGATTATCTAGGTTTTGAGATATCGGAACGAGGCTTAAAACCTGGTTCTAAAAAGATTGAAGCAGTTGCCCAATTTCCTAGACCATCCAACGTCCACCAGGTTCGTCAGTTTGTTGGATTGGCCAGCTATTTTAGACGATTTGTCTACAACTTTTCGTTGCTTATACGACCACTGACCAAACTAACTAAGGCTGACGTTCCGTGGCAATGGCTCGACGAACAAGAATCAGCATTCCAAGAAATAAAAACTAAATTAGTAGTCCGGCCAATATTGGCGCTCTATAACCCAACTTACGAGACTGAAGTGCATTGTGACGCAAGCAAGTTGGGCATAGGGGGTATCCTAATGCAGCGTAGCAGTGACGACTCTGTATTCAAACCTGTTGCGTATTACAGTCGCCAGACCACCCGTGAAGAAGCTCTGTGGCACTCTTATGAATTGGAGACAGTGGCAGTGGTAATGACGCTAACAAAATTTAGGGTGTATTTAATTGGCATAGACTTTAAAGTCATCACGGACTGTAACGCATTGCGAGCTACTCTAACAAAACGGGACTTGATTCCTAAAATCGCCAGATGGTGGCTCGCATTGCAAGAATACAGTTATTCTATCGAATATAGACCTGGGCATAGTATGCAATATGTGGACGCATTGAGCCGTAATCCAGTTCCTAATGCCCAAGAGGAAATTGAAGTTCTGAATATTACGGCGACTGATTGGCTACATACAGTTCAAATGACTGATCCTCGCCTTATGCATATCAAAACTATTTTGGAAACATCCGAAGAGGATATTAAGGATATTACCAATAATTATGTACTACCAGATGCGAAAATTTACCGTCGCGTTGGGTCTAAGCTGAAGTGGGTTGTACCCAGGTCCGCACGATGCAGAATATGCCAGCTGAATCATGACGAGGCTGGTCATTTCTCATTCGAAAAGACCATCGAGAAAATTATGGCAGATTATTGGTTCCCAAAAATGAACCGGTTTGTCCGCAAATATGTAAAAGCATGTATAAATTGTGCTTACAATAAGGAGCTCTCAGAAAAGAAAACGGGATTTTTGCATCCCCTCCCCAAAGTCAACTCGATATTCTACACAGTTCACATGGACCACCTGGGTCCTTTTATAAAAAGTAAAAAGGGAAACACTTATATCCTCGGTGTTATTGACGGCTTTAGCAAATTTATTTTTGTTAAAGCGGTGAGAAACACAAGAACGAAGACTACAATTAAGACATTGGAAGAAATATTCGCTACCTTTGGAAGTCCAAAAATTATAATCTCGGATCAAGGGTCCAGCTTTACGTCAAAGGAGTTCAAGGATTTTGTAAAGTCAATTGGAGCTAAGCATGTACTCAATGCTGTAGCAACTCTAAGAGCAAATGGTCAGATCGAGAGATAGCCGCACCATATTAAATTCTCTGTCAGCCATGAATCATGGGCTCGATGAGAGGGACTGGGACACTAATGTGTCAAAATTACAATGGAGTCTAAACAACACTATTAATAGTAGTATTGGAAAAACACCTGCAGAAATTGTATTTGGTCAAAGAACTGTAGACTCGTCAAAAGGAATTTTGAAAAATAACTTAGAAACCGAAGAACAACAGATGTCAGACAAAGATAGGGAACGAATGAGAAAATCGGTACAAGAAAAGATAGAAAAGAAACAAGTTAAAATGAAAGAAAGATTTGATAAAGCTAGGGCCATGACTAGAGTATTTAAAGAAGGAGATTTGGTGATGATACCTAATAATAACCCAGAAAAGGGAAAAAGTAAAAAGTTGGCTCCAAAATTCCGTGGGCCCTTTAAGGTGACAGCAGTACTCGAGAAAGATAGATACGAGGTATCGAGTATAAGTGGTCATTCCCAAAGGCATTACAAAAATATATTCGCTGCTGACCACTTAAAGCCGTGGATAACTATAACTGTCTCTCCAAATGATAGCGAAGCAGGCGACAGTAGTGACTCAGATTCGGCTACTGGCTAATATTATATCATCATACATTTTAAGACAATTTTTAATACAGTTATTTTTAACTAATAAACTGCATTGCACGGCCATACCTATCCCTTTAATCAATACACTGTTTCTCTCCTTTACCCAAAGGTTGTTCAAAAAAAAAAGTTCGCTACAAGCGATGGCACCGCCTGTTTGTAAGTACTGTCTTTGGGGCGAAACCAATGTACCTGTGTCAAGTCTACATACAATAACGAATGTCGGTCTACCTATACATAAAGTATAATATGGGACTACATATTTCATTACAGTTTTTGAAAGCTTTGTTTTATGTTATGTTTTATGCTAATGTACTGTAAAGCAGTAAATCCTTTCCTTGTCTTAACAAATCCCTAACCTTTCCAGCATAGGTTCAATAAGTCGGATAAATGAAACAAAAAAGAACAGTCAAAATCAGGCTGACTGAATAAGATCAAGTGACGCTGCCGTGGCTTTCGGATGGCTAAACGGAATGTAAAGAAACTGTTTGTAAGTTACTGGCCGTGGCTTTCGGATGGCTAAACGAAAGATTGTGTTTTCTGGTTATGGTCTTCGGGTGACGAAACTATATGATTGTGCTGCAGAAATACGCGAAGTTTAACGATAAAGCTTAAGTCTAGTGAGTGGTAAAAAATGAGTTAGTAGTATTTAAAAGGATCAATGGATTAAGTGTAAAGTTAATAATTTAATAAACGTTGAAAACTGAAGATATTTTGATATGTAATTTTAACCATTATTTTACTATTATTATTGTTCAGTTTTGGATTTAAATAAAATAATGATTTTCATAAAACAAAAAATATAATTTTCAACTGTCAAAAATACAAACTTTAATTTTTGTTGCTTGCAACACTGGCAAAAAATATATACAGTTTTCGAACGTATTTTGGCGGTTGACAAGAGTCAAAACTTTTTGAATTCGCTGTTCACTTTCGCACCTCCACGTATACACACCCCTTTCTCTCTCGTTTGCATTTTAATCGCGAATATCACAAATTGTGCCTGCCCATCGCCTGGTCGGAGTCTGCAGCAGCCTACAAGGAGGAGTGTTCCACTGAAGGGTAAAAACTATAGGTAGTTGCAGCTGTACTAGGTTGGCGCTCTTTTAGTGTGAACCCGTTTAGAAGCTCCCAGGACTCCAGGTAAGTACCTTGCTAGTGCTTAAGATAACGTCCACGGTCAAGCGGCATCAATTTGTCTGTAACCCGCCTTTTTTTGTTGTCGAATTTCATACAGTCCACTTAATTTGTACACATTTTTATGGTCCTTCGAGCCGGATCTAGTTTAATAATGCCTTTCGTTTTTTCGTTTCGTTGACTCATTTAACTAATTAAACTGTCGTATCGGTTATAATTTCACTATTTTTCGTTGTCGATTTGTTGTCGAGTGAATGATTGCCAATACGAGGGTATTTTAATATTTTTTTTCGTTGAGGTGTGTGCGGTAGTCGAATAGTCGTGTTCCTCTAATTTTATTTTCGATTCGTCAAATTACTGGTTAATATTGCATTTCATAATCTATAAAAATTGTAACCCAGAACGCAACCTTATTATTCACATTAATAATCTGTGCTTATTATTGCCAACTTCATAGTAGTCCATTTGACTTTGACATTCAATATAACCTAAATTGTCGTAAATTAATTTGTCGGTTCTCGTATTATTATTTCGTTAAATTATAAAAATGTCAATGGATTCAGCACCAGACGCTCACAGTGATGCCGAAAGTATGCACAGAGTGGCCCGGGATTATGCTTACGCTCGTGCTGAGTGGATGTTGGGCACAGATTTGGAGGGGTACACAGTTCTCGACATTAAGGAGATAGAAGAATCATTTCATAGTTCTCAGATTAAACTTCTTATGGAAACCCCTTCAGCTCTGCGTTCGGCAGAAACGAGGTACACGGGTAGTTTTGAAAAGTTGGTAAAAAACATTAAGTGTAGACTATTGCAGAGGGATGAGCAGAAACCTTGTTTAGAAAAAGTTCAAGCCAGTCCTAAGGCTAAGCTGCCTAAAATTACTATCAAACCATTTGATGGTAATTTTAGGGAGTGGATTTCTTTTAAGCAATTGTTCTGTTCCTTAGTTCATGATAGGCAGGATCTGAGCAATGTGGAAAAGCTGCATTATTTGTTGTCGAGTGTTCAGAGTTCAGCTTACAATTTAATAAAAAATTTCCCTCTTTCTAATGAGAACTACACATTGGCCTACTCCACATTAGTTAAGCAATATGACAGAAAGAGACAAATAGCTACAGTCTTCTATGACAATCTTGTAAACTGTGAACCTGTCAAGTCTGTTCGTTCTAGTGAATTGGAACGGGTTCACAGAACATTCGTCGAGAATTTGGCAATTTTAGATACTTATCAGTTGCCCGATAAGAACTTTATGTTGGTCCAACTGTTGTGGGCTAAGTTAGATAAGCAGACGAAGGAGCTCTTTGAGTTTGAACACAACTCTGATGAGGTACCGAGGTTTGAGGTGTTAAATAAATTAGTTGAGAAGAGGTTCCATGCACTGGAAGCTGCTGGAGGTGGATTGCCAGGTTTCTCAACCCCCACCCCCAAACAAAAGGTCACACCTGTTCGACCTGTTCTCGTGGCAGCAACCCAACGCTGTATTGTATGTTCCGGACCTCATCAGAAGTTATCGTTGTGTCCTAAGTTTTTGGACATGGATGCAAGGGCACGGTTTGCCTTAGTTAAGGAAAACAGGTTGTGTATAGTATGTTTCTCGAGTGCACACACCGTTAAGAAATGTCCTGCTAAGGAGAAGTGTGGCACTTGCTCATTCTCACACCACACATTGTTGCATTTTCGGTCACCTGATACTGAGACAAAGGTAAACAATGGAATGCAGTCTACACCTGGTCCGTCAGTTCTGACGTCCCCTAGTGCTGATTCATCGGTGCTGTTCTCAACGGCAAGGGTACTTGTTAAAAATAAATCTTCTGGCAAATTAGTTAGGGCTCGTGCTTTATTAGATTGTGCTAGTGCTTGCAATTTTATTACTGAGGCATGTGCTAGAAAATTGGGGCTGAGCTTGACTGAGTCAGGTCAATCAATATATGGTGTCGGTCAAGTGGTAACCGAGCCTTCGGGAAAGGTGTTCTGTGAACTTCAGCCTGCAGATGGGACAGTCGACCATTCGTTTTCGTTGGAGGCGTACGTTCTCCCTAATATTTGTCCTATCATGCCTTCTGCTGGTATTGATAAAACAGATTGGCAACATACCAAGGATTTAGTTCTGGCCGATCCTGATTTTCATCATCCGGGACCAATTGACATGCTCTTAAGTGTTGATGTTTTCGCTTCCTCTCTTCGTCCTGGGTTAATTCAGGGTGAGGCAGGGCAACCTACAGCTATCAACACAATCTTTGGTTGGATTATTATGGGCAAATGCATATTTGATGACTCATTCAAAACAAATATTTCTCGTTCTCGTGCTGGGGACAAGAGACAAAATTGTTTCTTTGCTGCAGCAAATTTGTCGTTGGATGAGTCTATCAAAAAATTCTGGGAAGTTGAAACGGTAGGTCCTCCCAAAAGGGAATTATTGTCAAAGGAAGACCAACTTGCTGAGGATAACTTTATAAATAATTTTTCTCGGTCTGAGGAGGGTAGATATGTCGTTCCTTTACCCTTCAAAGACAATTTTGATAAACCTTCGTTTGTAGGCTCTAGAGCCATAGCCTTAAAAAGGTTTTCTTCTTTAGAAAAGAAGTTTCAAATAAATCCCAAACTGGCTGAGGGATATAGGGATTTCATGCAGGACTACGAAGCTTGCCAACATATGGAGGTTTGTACAGCGCCAGAAGTAGACAAGGGTCAATTTTATTATATACCTCATCATGGCATCCTGCGACCAACTTCGATCAGCACTCCTTTGCGGGTCGTTTTAGATGCGAGTGCAAAGGACGCTGTGGGTAGGAGTCTGAATGACGTCTTGCTGGCTGGCCCGAAGTTGCAAACAGATATTTTCGATCTGCTTCTGCGCTTCCGTTGGCACGCTATCGTTTTCACTGCGGACGTAAAACAAATGTACAGGCAGATTCTCGTCCTGCCAGAAGATGCGGAATACCAGCGAATCCTTTGGCGAGATTCACCCGAGGAACCTATACGTGACTACAGGTTGAAGACAGTAACGTATGGTGTTTCTTCGGCAGCTCTTCGAACTGTTGCTCAACTCGCCAAAGATTCAGCTGCTGAACTTCCTGCAGGAGCTGCCGTCTTATCGAAAGATATTTATGTCGATGACGTCGTGTCTGGTACGTCCACCTTAGACGAGGCCTTGAAAGTTCGTTCGGAACTTTCGAAAATCATGTCGTCGGGAGGTTTCCATCTAAGGAAGTGGACGTCCAACTGTGAATCTTTTCTCGTTGATTTGCCAGAATCTGATTTATATTCAGAGAGTTTTCGAAACTTTGAAAACATCAATGATGTTTCACTTAAGGTCTTAGGACTTCGATGGTTGCCCAAGTCCGATTGTTTTACCTTCGATACATCGGTTCTTGACAATCGGTGTACTAAGCGTTCAATCCTCTCGGAGATTGCTCACATCTTCGACCCTTTGGGTCTACTTTCGCCTGTCGTATTTCTCGCAAAATACATTATGCAACTCCTATGGATGTCCGGCGTCGACTGGGATGATGATGCCCCCGCAAACATCGCTCAGGAGTGGCAAAAGTTTAAATCGCAGCTATCGTGTCTGCAATCGCTCGCGATTCCTCGTCGTATGGTGTCGGAGTTCGTGTCGCTCCAGATTCACGGGTTTTGTGATGCCTCTGAAAGAGGGTTCTGCGCCGTGATCTATTGTCGTGTGGTCGATGCGTCTGGCTTTGTCGATGTGCGGCTTTGTTGCGCCAAATCTAAAGTTGCACCCCTGCGGCAACGCTCAATTCCTCGGTTGGAACTGCTAGCAGCAGTTTTACTGTCGGACTTGCTAGCTCTCGTTGTCAAAGGTCTTGAAGACCTACATACTATCGATACGATTTTCACTTGGTCTGATTCTAGTGTCGCTCTGACTTGGATCAAATCTTGTCCATCAAGGTGGAAGACCTTTGTGGCCAATCGTGTGGCTCATATTCAGGATTCAGTCTCCCCTCATTGTTGGCGTCATGTCCCTACGCAAGACAATCCTGCTGACTGCGGATCGCGCGGTCTACTTCCAGCAGATTTGATCGGGCATGCCACATGGTGGGCGGGCCCTGGTTGGTTGAAGGATAGCGAGGAATCTTGGCCACAGTCTCCATCCATCCTTGACACAAGTCAGACGGCTCTAGATGAGCAAAAAATATATAGTTTAGCCACGTCTAATGGCTCGGAGTTTTTCGACATCCTGATAGGGAAATTCTCGTCGCTCTCCAAACTTAAAAGAGTGCTCGCATTTTGTTCGCGCTTTCTGCACAACTCTCGGCAGAAAGATCCTGCGAACCGCAAGACGGGTACTTTGCAACCCTCAGAGCTTGAACGGGCTTTCATGCTTTTAATTAAGCATGTACAAGCCCAGTCATTCGCTCATGAGATTGCACTCTTGCAAAAGGGGAGTCCTAACCTTTTGTCGAAAAGCTTCCGCAAGCTGTCGCCATTTGTCGATGACTCGGGTTTTCTCAGGGTGGGCGGTCGATTGACGCATGCCAAACTGGATTTTAAAGTTAAGCACCCATTGTTGTTGCCGCGGAGCCATCATTTCATTAATTTGCTTGTCGATGCATTCCATCAAGAACACATGCACCCTGGTGCTCAATCTGTATTAAACTTAATTTCCCAAAACTTTTGGATTCTGTCTGGAAAGCGTGCTGTCAATTCAGTTATTTCCAAATGTATGAAGTGCTTCCGCGCCAATCCCAAGCCTGCGCCAGCTCCCTTGATGGGCGATTTGCCTTCGTATCGGGTGGCTGAGATCAAACCCTTTTCGAAAGTGGCCGTCGATTATGGTGGTCCCTTCCCTATCGCTCTCGGTCGTGGTCGTGGGGTTATAACCTTCAAAGGGTATATTTGTGTTCTCGTGTGCACCAGCACTAAAGCAGTGCATATAGAGCTCGCATCGGAGCTTTCTACTGATGCTTTCTTAGCTGCCTTGAAGCGGTTTATAGCTCGTCGTGGTCGCTGTGACGAAATTGTCTCCGATCAAGGTAGAAATTTCGTTGGTGCGAGTAATTATTTAGAGAGTCTCGTTAGAGACGCTTCAGGACAGTTAAAAATAAAGTTCTCGTTCAACCCACCAGGTAGTCCACATTTCAATGGTTTAGCCGAGGCTGGCATCAAGTCTGTTAAGACTCACATTAAACGCGTCGTTGGGGATCAAAGGCTAACCTTCGAGGAATTTCTTACCGTCCTCACCCAAGTGGAGGCTGTGCTAAACTCGCGTCCGTTGACACCCATGAGCTCAGATCCGAATGACTTGACGGCCTTAACACCAGCTCATTTTTTGACTTTGGCTCCGTTGTCAATGCTGCCGGAGGAGAATTTTATCGAGGCAAAGCTTACCTCTATGCAGCGATGGCAGCTGCTTCAGAAGATGCACCAGGACGTTGGCGTGAGGAGTACGTTCACACCTTGCAGCAAAGAGCCAAGTGGACTAAGACAGGAGATAACATGGAGGTTGGCACATTGGTTCTCATAGTCAATGAATTATTGTCACCTCTAAAGTGGAGTCTAGGTCAAGTAGTGTCGTTACACCCTGGGAAGGATGGTATTTGTCGTGTTGCCACCGTCAAAACTTCTTCGGGTCAATATCGCCGACCTATAGTGAAGCTTTGTCCACTGCCTTTGCAATAGTTTTCACTTAATCATTACCTAGTTTTAAGTTTTCTCGTATCGTTTTTTAAATTTTGTCTCGTTTCAAATTTAAATCTTAAATACTTTCGCATTTAGGTGGGCGGAATGTTCAGTTTTGGATTGAAATAAAATAATGATTTTCATAAAACAAAAAATATAATTTTCAACTGTCAAAAATACAAACTTTAATTTTTGTTGCTTGCCACACTGGCAAAAAATATATACAGGTTTCGAACGTATTTTGGCGGTTGACAAGAGTCAAAACTTTTTGAATTCGCTGTTCACTTTCGCACCTCCACGTATACACACCCCTTTCTCTCTCGTTTGCATTTTAATCGCGAATATCACAAATTGTGCCTGCCCATCGCCTGGTCGGAGTCTGCAGCAGCCTACAAGGAGGAGTGTTCCACTGAAGGGTAAAAACTATAGGTAGTTGCAGCTGTACTAGGTTGGCGCTCTTTTAGTGTGAACCCGTTTAGAAGCTCCCAGGACTCCAGGTAAGTACCTTGCTAGTGCTTAAGATAACGTCCACGGTCAAGCGGCATCAATTTGTCTGTAACCCGCCTTTTTTTGTTGTCGAATTTCATACAGTCCACTTAATTTGTACACAATTATCATATACGATTTTATAAAATTGTAGAAGAATGGTAAATTAATGATGATAGCAGTTACCAGTTACATTTTTTTTTATAGTTATTACACAATTGGGTATTTGACTAATCTCGATTTAGTAAAAAATATTGATACTCTATTAAAATATTGGTAAATAACAACCAATGGCCAACATTTTCAGTTAAAAATGTATCGTCTAGCTGGTTTTGTGAGCATTCAAAGTTTCATAGGCAAGTCCATTTTTTAAGTATAAAATTAAAAAATAATAATTATATCATTGAATTACCCGTTCATTTTCCACCAACTTTTATTATAAAACCATTTACTTAAACGAAACATTTGATATAGCTATCATACAAAATTTACTAGACGCGCATACAAGAGTTTGCGTTGTGACGTCACAATACAATAGCCATTTGTATAGAGCGTTTTTGGGCTTGCCCAAAATATGTGCTCTTAAAGTTGTGATATCTCAGGTAATTCAAATGAGAATCAAGTGATTCTTTCAACGATGTTTCTTAAATTGAGGCGTCTTTTGATTAAACACATAAAAAAATTTAGTCAAATACCCAATTGGATTTGTTTAAATGATTTATAATGCATTCAATACCTGAGACTTAGTAAAACCTGTTTAGAGTAGGTACCCTGTATGTATTATATTGAGAACATTTGATTGTAAGTGAACGTTCATGTGTATCATAATGCTTATCTATACATATAATAAAAATGTAAAAAAGCTGTGTCTGTACATTGAAGATATTTATCTATATCTATATATCTATACATCTATTCTATACATATAATAAAAATGTAAAAAAGCTGTGTCTGTACATTGAAGATATTTATCTCAAAATAACTTAGGACGTCTAAAAAACAGTAACAGAACATGAATCAATGATTTTTAAAATTTTTGTCTGTCTGTTTGTCTGTTTGTCTGTTTATCTGTTTGTCTGTTTGTCTGTTTGTTCGCGCTAATCTCGGAAACTACTGAACCAATTCGAATGAAATCTTTTTTATTGTATAGCTGTAATATCAGGGCAACTTATAGGATATATTACATTTTGAAGACCAGGCTCCTTGATGTAGAACCACAACAGCCCAGCTAAACTATAAGAGGTAGGTCAATGGCACCTTAACAAAAGTTGTTCAGATTGATGAGCAGTTTATGATGCCATGAAAAAAAAATCAAAGATCTTGGAACATCTGGTTTGGACCTCTAAGAGCCCAGCTACACTATAACAAATATGGAATGAAATGGAATGGAAAATTGTCAAATGTGATGAGCATTTTTGTATGAGATCCTATAAGGAAGGATATTCCGAACTTAAACCTCTAATGCAATGGAGCGAAAAGGGGGTTCAAAGTTTGTTCATGGGACTACGGCGTGAAGCAGCCCCTGTGCTGTGTTTCGCTGAGTGAGTGAGGGTACCGGAGGTCCACTCGGGGGGGGAAGGGGATAAAAGGTTGGCAGCGCACTTGTAACTCCACTGGTGTTGCAAGTGTCCATGGACGGCGGCAATTGCTTACCATCAGGTGATCCGCCTGCTCGCCTGCTACCTATCACATAAAAAAAAAAAACGTGATTCCTTGGCCCAATATACTCCAACTTTTGCATTCACATTCTTTGACAGAATTAATGGATAAAATATAAGATTCAAACTTTAATAGAATACTTACATCCCTTAATGGAATAAAAATAATTTGGGGGTTACTTTCATTAAAAGTTGATATTTTAAATATTTAATGGGTTTGCACTTGACCTCATCTCACCTGATGGAGAGTGACAATGAGGTCTAAGATGTAGCGTGCTTTCCCAGAAGAAGCCTATTCACTCTCGACTTAAAGACACCTAAATTGTAGCTCTCTGGAAATACAAAAGCCGGCAAGTTGTTCCAATCCTTAGCGTTTCGTATAAAATATCAATGAGCCGCCTTAAAAATCTATTAACCTATAAACGAACATTTATAATAAGTAATATTTTTGTTAAATTCTATTTAAATAATCATCTTTAAGTCAAGAGTCATAAAGTTCACGCAAACGAAGTTGCGGGCGGCCACTAGTTAAAACTAAAGGTATGGGGGCATACCTACCCACTAAAGAATGGCCGAACAAATACTGGAATGAGGACATTCCTACGGCAGAATGGCCGTCTGTTAACGACTAATATAAATATTGTAAAAATGATCATTCAGTTTAATTATAAAATATTATTATGTATTATTAAAATATAATGAGTTGTGCCACGTTCAGGCGGGCGGCCATTCGTAGAAACGTCATCGGACCGAGCGGTCGTCTTAAAGGATTAACAAAATTATACATTGTACTTGCGAGGTAATAAAAGGTATCCTGGAACTGTGGTCTTTAATTTTCAGCTTGGTAATACATGGACTCTTTAGGTTTCCCCAAGAGACGCCGATTTCTACCGGGCTACGACTACGTAATGACTGCTGGTACGGTCGACTCTTCTACGGCCGTTAGAGAACCCACTCAAGCTACCACCATATCACACACTATGGCGCTATTTCTCAACACTAGACTCACTATGTATCTCTACTTTAACCTCGACTGGTACATGACCTACTGGCATCCTACGCAACCTATCGTGTGCATATTTGTAGGTTCGATTAGAATTTAGCGCTTTTAGCGTGTAACGGTCACCATCTATGGCTTCCACCACCTTAAACGGTCCTTTAAACTTCGGGTCTAATTTGACCTGATTGCGTTTTTAATTTTTCAGGAATAAAAAAAATCACAAACAGAGAACTTTTTAAGCTTTACTTTGTTACTATCAAACCTAGGTTTATCGTAAATGCATTTTTCCTAATATTACGGCTAAAGCACTAGCTTCATCTAAACCTACTTCCGGTTCTGAGTAGTCAGCAAACATCAGATTCAGCGGCTGCCTACCTTTCCAGTCCTATTTTCAATTCTAACAGATTACTTTTTGTAACCAACCGCGTTACATAGTGCAATTTAGACCAATTAAACCACTAGTCTCTGGTTTAAGTTTAATGCCTAGTCTGGTAGTATGCCTAGTCTCTACTAGGCATCCTAAGTTAGCTCATAGGGACGTCCAACATTGTTTTAAAATAGTAACAAGCCCAGGATACATTGAGCTTGTGAAATATCCGTCCGTCTATAGAGTCAAAACTGTATGTCGGTGGGAAACATATTTCCGTGAGATTGCATATTCTTATCACTGTTTCCCGCATCAAAATAAAATCAATCGCAGATAAATGCGAACACAAAACCCGTTTTTTTTTTTTTTTTAAATCTTGCGACTTATTAAAACGTAACTGTTTCTATTGTAAAATCATTAATTTCAACTTGACAACATTTGTAACGAAAATTATAATAATTAGATAGCCCATTACTCGAATGTTTACTTCTAAATTTACTCGCAACGCTTTCTTTCATCAACGAACCCTCAGTACAAGAATCAAAATCAAATTTGTAACACGTACCAGATCGTTCAAGGTTCCGGATGGGGATTGGACCACACACAGGTCGACACGCCTCCCGACCGAAGCTGCGGCGCTGGACCCGCCGGCTGGATAGCGGCTGGCGATGTGGCTCGCTGCTCCGCACCTGTAGCAGACCGCAAGGCTGCCACTAGCCTGCTGGCGTTGACCCGCGCACGATGTAGTTGGGGTAGCAGAAGGTTTCTTCGCTTCATGTTTCCTTGTTCGGCAATGCAAGTGGATTGCCCTAGCTTCCCACAGGCATAATAATTGATTTGTGATAGCGACGAAAATCTCGACCGTTTATAGTTGCTAGCTTCCGCTCGAACATCCATCAGATTCGTCCGCTGGATAAGTAATTTGAGATAGCAGAGCCTTTCAGTGCCTTACTGATGATCATTATGAGCTGACTGCCTTCCTGTGCATTTCCACTCATGCACAAATCTGGGTACGTCCGGGTGCAACGGTACACGAAGAACGAGCTTCGGAATCACAGGGAGTCTTTTTAAAGCTTGGATAACGTCACGCATTTTTTGAATTTCAAAAAGTAACCGCGCACTTGAGTCTCAGAATCTCAAAGAGTAACCGCCACCGTGTCTCATTGCTATTTTCACTCCGAGTGGTTTCATTGGCACGATTTGATCTCACTTCTGATGTCGGAACGTCAGGGGTTAGGTCCAGAGCGCTCAGGCATAGTGTGGGCAGAAATAGGGATCGTGCAATGAAAATCACCGGGTTACACACACGGACCTATAAAAAAGACGGACGTAACCTCACATACAAAACACGTGAAGCTAGCAAGACGGGACAGTTTTGTTCGTTGTACACAAAATACACGCACACTAATGCACTGTTTGCGACAAACCGCCGCCATTACACCCTGAGCGACAACGTCAACAACACGATTCCAAGTTGAAAGTTTTTATTATAAAATGCCGTCTTGTGTCGTAAAACACTGCAAAAACTACTCCAGAAAACTTAAAAAATCACAAGGTATCACCTTTCACAGGTAAATGATGATAATTTGTGATATTTCTTTTTAAAAAGGTTTATTTAGCGTAATTATAATTTCTAGACAAAAATAAACGGTGTTACCACTTTTTTAACGGGGATATTACCCTCAATGTGGGGAAAATTGCATTTGTTATTAATTTAATAAATAATTAAATCATTATAACACGCGTTATATAATTTCATGGCTGATAAATTTATTAAAGTATGATAAGGCGTTTTCTCTTAAAAACCTATTTCCACAACATGTAGGTACTTGATAACGTAAGTCACCCTAACCATAATTTGTTTAATCCAAGTTTAATTAATTCAATTAACTAATATTATTTTCAGTTTGAATGAAATAATTGTCATTGTAATATAGTGATCAAATTATCGTGTAGTCTTGCGTTAAGTTCCGTGACCGCCCCATCTTCTACGATGATACATAAAAAATAAGGGTTTTAAGAAACCTTATTGATTGAACAGATAAGAGACTTTTACTAGAGCAACGCGCCCGGCACCTGTACAGTAAAGACGTGTTGTTGTCCGTTCCGCAGATTTTAAATGATAGAACCGGTTAAAAACGAAATTTTCGTGCAATAAGTTACATAAATAGAAAGCCAGGGAAAAGACCTAAGTGAAAATCGAAAGATATTTCAACTCCCTCGAAGTATTATTACCGAAAAAAGTGTTTTAATTTCAAAAATATTGTTAAACCGACTACGCTGCCATCGGCTCTTTCTATCTCATCGCGCTCTCGCTACCCGTCTCGTGAGTCATCGGCTGTCTTCGGCGACCGCCGCGGCCGCGCCGTGCTACGTTCAAGCGTTCCAGTCTACTTGCCTACAGAGGCCCGTTTGAATATAGTGAAATATTGATAAATCGAAAATAGTAAGACGCAAATATGAGTTGCTCGGGGTGCCTTCAACTAATTACGGAAGAAGAGGTAATCTGCTGCACGTTACAGAAATGTGGTAAGATGTATCATATTCAATGTTCTAATGCATCGCGCCTTACTCGGGATCAAGTAAATAAGTGGATTTGCCCAGATTGCAATGTAAGCGCCAAGAAAAGCGGGGACAACACCAACACACCAATTAGGCAAAATGAAAATGTTACATTTCGCAAAAAGACGTGTAATTCTCCGGGATTTATCTTCACCCCTCCCGGCGATGTCCCTGTTAGCTCCAGTTTGCTAACTCTTATATCAGAGATCCAAAATTTACGTCAGGACATGTCCAGAATGGAATCTAATTTTGCAAACAGATTTGATGATCTCTCAGCTAAGCTGATAAGCTACGACGCCAGGATCAAGGTGCTAGAGGAGAAAGAAAAAGAAAATGCAATCCTGAAGACGCAGGTGACCCAGCTCCAGGACCAACTAAACAAACAATCTCATGAACGTCTTCAGTCAGATCTTGAAATACTGGGTGTGGAAGAAACCCCAAACGAGAATCCTGCCCATCTGGTACTAACAACCGCGTATAAGATCGGTATTGAGCTTGATGAACGTGACTTAGACTACGTATCGCGTGTTGGTCCACGTAATAAAATGAGCAACAATGAAAAAGTGAATCTCCCGCGTCCGCTCGTAGTATCCTTCACACGGAGAACCAAACGGGAGGAATTCCTCAAACAAGCCAAGAACCGACGGTCGCTGGTGAGCAAGGATATTGTGGGAAATGGATCTGATAGGAATGTTTATGTCAATGAGAGACTTACAGGCGAAACCCGGCGTTTATTTCGGTCGACTCGAAATTGGACGAAAGAAAATGACCAGGTACTGCTGGGTCCGAGATGGAGTTATCTACATCAGAAAACGTGATGGCCGCGAGGGCAGCCCACCAATCCGGATTCGCTCTAGCGAGGATTTACAAAAGTTTTCCCGGGATCCGACCACATTGCAGTGAGGCTTCAGATATCTCGTTCTTCCTTTTGATTTTTGTTTCTATAGTTATAATTTTTATGTCTGTATTGTTTAAATGGTCAAATTATGTTCATGCTTTGAAAATGGGTGGGCTTTACACACACATTTACACATACTTGAGAATTAACACAGCTCGCTATAACACTAAACTCTCACAATGTACTCAAAACACTCAAAAAGACAAGACGTTCAAATCTTATCCAGTACTCGTTGATTTTTTACTTATAACTCGCGACATTCATCATACAAGCTTTTCTTTATGGTTTTTAATTCATATCATATTACATGCAAAATGGCTACTTTAGATCTAATAGGTGATATAGATAAATCCTTGAATGTTGAATGTCACAATAACTTTAATGCTGAAGAGTGCAGTTCAGTTATATCTAAGTACTCTATTAAGATACTACACGTAAATATTCGCAGTATGCAGTGCAACTTCGACAACTTTTTGATAATGTTTGCTAGAATGTCTATTCCTTTCGATGTAATAATTATGACCGAATGTTGGATAAATGAGTCTTCAATTATCAAGCAGATAGATGGATATCATTCTTACACCACCCAAAAATACATAAATAAAGCCGGAGGTGTAATAGCATATGTTAAAGATAAGTGGTCTCCGAATGTCACAGAGCCGAAATTGGAAGAGGCGAACGGTCTAATTGTGGAGATTCCTAACTCTTTCACTGTGCTAGGTATATACCGGTCTCCCTCTTTTACCAATACGGCCACTTTTATTTCTTCATTAGATGAAAACCTTAAAGCCATAATTAGAAGGCCGTGCCCCATAATCGTAGGAGACCTAAATATAAACATTTTGAACGCATCGCTGAATGATGAAGGAAACATCCAATTACCTCAATCTTTTGTATGAGCATGGTCTTATGTCCGCTATTAACGTTCCTACTCATAACAAGACATGCCTAGATCATATATTTATTCCTGCAAAAGTCACAGCCGAATCAGTAGTATGCTCTGCTGACCTTACTGACCACCACATGACTATGGTGGGAATTGCGAGTAGGACTAGACAACCCATTCAGAGAACAAGACTCAAGATTGACTATGATGGTCTTACTTCTGAACTCAACAAAATTGACTGGAGTGATTTCCTCGGAAAAGACAGTCTTGACAGTCAAGTCACCAAATTTTCGGCAACTTTATCGGACGCTGTTGAGAAATATTCTAAGGAGGTTAAAATCAGTCACTCGAAATTTAACATCAAACCTTGGATGACTCCTGGGCTGATTCGTTGTAGCAGACATAAGGACAAACTTCATGCCGAGTCAATAAAACACCCTGAAGATGAAAGCAAGAAGTTAGTGTTTAGTAGATATCGCAATTTCTATGTATCACTTCTCCGTAAAATTAAGTCCGAATACGAGAGCAAGGAACTTAATGACAATAGAAATTGTCCTAGAAAACTTTGGAAGTCTATAAATCGGATATCGCATAGATCAAATTCAAACCCAAGAAACGGCACACAGGAGTTATTAGTTCAAAACAACGTACCTATAAATGAAGTGTTGGAAGAAAGAAATAAGTATTTCTCATCTGTTGGCAAGAATCTGGCTGACTCTATTCTAACTCGCCTTAACGAGACAGAGAGTTCTCTAGCCGCTAGAACAATTAACAAGGATCCTCCACTTCATTCTTTTTACATTCCTCCCACTGACGAAAAAGAAATATCAGAACTGATCTTGAAATTGAATCCAAACAGTTCTCCAGGATTGGACAATATTAACAATAGAATACTCAAAGCTATCAGACTGTCAGTAGCGCCTATCCTTGCGCATCTTTTTAATTTGAGTATTGAGTCTGGCACCTTCCCCAAGGCTTGGAAAACAGCGGTGGTCATTCCTATACATAAAGGTGCTGCAAAGAATGACCCTAGCAACTACCGCCCAATTTCACTGATGGGTAACATCTCAAAGTTGCTTGAGCGCATCATAAACAAGAGGCTGATGACATACCTGGAGAACAACAATTTGATCTCGGATAGACAGTTTGGATTTCGCAGAGGGAAGTCGACGGAGGATGCAGTGACGCTACTTACAGATATTGTGTCCGCTCATCTCGATGGTGGACGTAGCTGTGTCGGAGTCTTTCTAGACCTGGCTAAAGCCTTCGACACAGTGTCAGTCCCAATATTGTTGAGAAAGCTTGAAGATTGTGGAATACGAGGAACAGCTCTGAGCTGGTTCTCAAGCTATTTGTCGGAGAGAAGCCAGTGTCTTAGGATCGGCCACCTTGTGAGCGGTGTACAACCTGTAAGTTTTGGTGTACCCCAGGGCAGCATTTTGGGACCGACATTGTTTATATTATACATGAATGACATTTGTTCGGTCCCAATACAGAATGCCGATATATTTTGCTATGCTGACGATACAGCAATTGTTTTCTACGACAAGTCCTGGGAGCTGGTTCGTCAAAGGACTGAGGAAGGTATGAGGATGATTTCGCAGTGGCTGGGGAATAACATCTTAACTCTCAACACTGTCAAAACAAAGTACCTCTGTTTCCATAAGACTGCTGCCTCGTCACCTGCAGCCAATCTCGACATCATGAAAATACACATTTGTCAAAGTGGAAATCAGCATCAGTGTAACTGCACCTGTATAAAGAGGACTGTGTCCTTGAGATACCTCGGAGTCGTAATGGACGAAAAATTATCTTTTAAAGAGCATATCTTGCAAATGGCTGGTCGCGTTAGGAAGATAATACACGTCATGAAAAACCTAAGGCATTCTACGGATGGGAAAACCCTCAAGATGGTTTACTTGGCTCTATGTCAGTCAATTATTAATTATTGCATTCTTGCCTGGGGAGCTGCGGCTCAGACTTCACTCATCTCCTTGGAGAGAGCGCAGAGGGCTGTACTAAAGGTAGCTCTATTTAGACCGCGCCTATATTCAACTACGGCTCTGTATCACGAAGCAGAGGTACTCAGCGTAAGAAGGTTATTTCTGGTAAGGGCTGTAATCCATACTCATAAATTAGTAATTAATTTAAAGGAATACGGAGAGCTATTGAAAAAGAGGGTATTTAAAATCCCAGTCTTACCCACACATACAACCTTTTCCCATCGTTTTGGTCGTTTTCTTTTCCCCCGCCTATATAACAAACTAGTCAAGTTGTACCCCTTTGAAACCCTGTCTGTTTTACAAGCAAAACGTCTGTTGACAAAGGAATTTCTAAAGTGGAATTATGATGAAACGGAAGACCTGTTGAAGCCAATACAATAGTCTACTGATACAGACGAGCACACACACACACACACACACACATACACACACACATACACACATACATACACATACACACACTCGCATACACACATATAATCTCACATGATGCCCATTTATTAATTTAATAATCCTAGGATAAACAAATATGTATATATAATTTGTACTCAGTGTAATTTAAAATATGTAACTTATGTAGCTATCATTATATTTCTTGTTCTATAAGTCGTAAAGTGGGAACTTTCAACACTCTCAATATTGTAATTTTTATGTGCAATATAAAGGTACTCGTGCTTACAATGTAGGAAATCGTTTACTGTTCCTCACAGGACAGGCCTAGCCTAGTGTGAGGACTAGAGAATATGTTTTTATGTAATATTTTTTGATAATAAATAAATTTGATTTGATTTGATTTGATTTGACTTGTTTTATACCCCTCCTCCCCCAATACGTAAGAATATTTTTACATTGTTGTATTTTTACAACTAAGAACTTTCTATGATTTTATTATGTATGATTTGGAACCAATCGGCGCATCAGTTTTTTAGTTCGCGAGATTTAAGCAGTAGGGAAATGATGATTTATGTGGCAACCCCTTAATTAGCGAACACACTCAAACCGGCGGCCATTGTTGTGCTTCACTCACGTTAAGACGAGGTTACGTCCGTCTTTTTTATAGGTCCGTGGTTACACACTTAACTGATTTAATTACACCACTGAAACTATTACAATCGCAACTCTAGGTATCTAGGTCTTAATTTGAACACTAAAACACTGAACGAGTAGCGGGACAGTTCCGCGATGTTTACGCGGCGACGGTCAGGATCAAACTGAGCCCAATCGCTCCCCGCCGAAACGTCACGGCTCTGTCGAAGCGCGCGAAACGATAGTTCCCGCTGTCGTCGCTTGGCGCGCTTGTTTCTCGTCGTTTATGGTCTGTGACCGGATGCGACAAACTTATTAATTTCACATTTGCTGTATGACACAAAACAACTAAAAGAACTGTAATACTTACTGTTCGCAGTTTTTCGTATTCGAATACGTTCTTCCATTTGATGTGTGAACACAGATAGATCATGACTGCGTTGTATTAAATTTAAATATTAGAAATAAATAATCGCTATCAAGATTAGTTTTTAAGCTTCATTTTAAATGCAGCTAATGATTCGCTGATTTGCATTCATAATGGTTTAAAAAATATTCTTGCTGAACCCTAGCAACCGAACACTAGCGAAGAGTGTACAAATGTTGCCAGAACGCGAACGTCCGGACGGGGTGATTTTTGTTTGTTTTTTTTTTTAATTTGTTGATTGAATCGACGGACAGATGTCTGTCACCTGCGCTATGATTAGGGGTGAGTGTGGGTATCGGATGCCCAATCTAGGGGGAATGGGAGTTTTCAAGGCTGGCAGTGGTTGACTGGTGCTGCTGCTGGTGGGTGTCCATGGGCGGCGGCAATCGCTTATCAGGTAATAACGGTTTGTACCGTGGAAGTGCCACGCTTCGACATGAATGGGCGGCCAGCTCGATCCAAGTGTATCTATCAAACACGGCCTCATAGAAAACTGCCCCGGCATGAAGCCGCGCCTACGCTGTGTTTCCCTGAATGAGTGAGGGTATCGAAAGCAAAATGGGGGAGGGGGAGGGGGGAATGGGTTAAAATTTTGGCAGCGCTCTTGGGAATCTACAGGTATTGTGGGTGTCTATGGACAGCGGCAATCGTTAACCATCAGGTGATCCGTCTGCTCGTCTGCTTCCTATCACATAAAGAAATGTGATCTGTCTGCTTATACGCAGATATCACAAAAAACCCGTTTATGTTCAAAAATCGTCAAAAAATTGACGCGGGTACTGGCAACACTGTGCAGTTTTGCACGTGCCACATTGGGCAAAATGCTACTGGATTAGGGACGTGAATTTGGGTTTTTACGGTTATCGATGTCAGCTTCTGCAGTCCTAGTACAAAGTTCATATTTTGTAAAGGGAGACACTAAAAAACTTATTTATTTTATGTGATAGATAGCAGACGAGCAGGCGGATCACCTGATGGTAAGCAATTGCCGCCGCTCATGGACACTTGCAACACCAGTGGAGTTACAAGTGCGCTGCTAACCTTTTATCCCCTTCCCCCCCCCCGTGGGCCTCCAGTACCCACACTTACATTTCAAGCCATGAATTATTGAGAAATATTTTTTTTTACGATTTTAATAATAAATCTTTTTTATCTAGGAACATAATTAAAATGAATACAAGTTTATCTTTTACTAACTTATGGTTCAAGCTAAGAAACTAATGAACCACCGCATACAGTACAGTGTAACTTGAAGAAAATTGAGATAGCTGTATATTTTAGAAATCTTTTTTCATAAATGAAGTACCACAAATCGCATTATGTTTTATACAGTATGATAGCTTTAGATAACTACCTTCAAAGTGAAGCTAAAGTTGGACTCTAATCAGTAGTAACTATGGTTACTTGTGGTAAGAAAATAATATCACTAAGCTGGTACTTTCAATAAAATCTTTTACTGATGCTCATATTCACCTACAATTACTAAAAATTAATTGACGGTGTTAATTTCAATTAACATAATTATTTGACTTCCGCAGCCATTTTTACTTAATAGTAGTCAATACTTACACTATCGATTAGTCGATATTTTTTGCCCTCATTATGACATCCCTAAAATCGAATTTGAGAAAAAATCTGCACAATGGTATTGGTTTAGGGACGTGAATCACCATTTTTTCGGTTATCGATGTCAGCTTCTGCAATCCTAGTAGTTAGTACTAAATAAAATTTTGTAATCCGAAACGTTACAAGAACAATATTTCCGATCTAAAACTTTAATTACTTCAAATTAATTGTAATCTAACCCAGAGTTACTAAATGCTTGTGGTAATGAATACTAGTACTTGTTTACATTTCAAGCCATGGATTATTGAGAAATATTTTTTTATAACGATTTTAATAATAAATCTTTTTTATCAGTAGGTACATAATTAAAACAAATACAAGTTTATCTTTTACTAATTTATGGTTCAAGATAAGAAACAATGAACCAGACGCATACAGTACAGTGTTACTTAAAGAAACTTGAGATAGCTGTCCATTAAGTACATTTTAGAAATCATAAGTTTCTTTTTTCATAAATTAGGTACCACAAATCGCATTATGTTTTAAACAGAATGATAGCTTTAAATAACTACCTTCAAAGTGAAGCTAAAGTTGGACTTTAAACAGTAGTATTTAAGGTTACTCGTGGTAAGAAAATAATATCACTAAGCTGGTGCTTTCAATAAAATCTTGAATTATTTGAAGCGGTCGTGTGACGTATAATAAAGGGCAAGTTGTGACGCGCGGGCGCATGGAGCAGAGGGGGCATTACCCGGCCAGCCGCCGACCCGAACGGACGCGCGTGCACAGCTTGGTGAAACGTGTATCTGTGTTTTATTGAATATCCGACAGGACACCACACGTGGCGACGAGCCTCAAGTAAGTGGTTAAAATATATAGAAACGCAAAAGTGTTCAAAAAAAAAAAAGGAGGGAAATAACGAACCCATGTCGTGTATAAAATTACCCGTAAATGTTCAAGCGTAAACAAAGAACTATTGAGTTGCAAATACCAATAACCATTATACTCGTACGTACAAGGTATGCTCGTAGGTACGTAAATATTATTTTCACTATTTGTCCTACCCTACATAATAATATGCAGGTACGTACGTAGATAAATCGTCACTGACCTAACTGCATCAAAAAAAATTTACATGTACCTACTTAAATTTTACAATACCATATTTATGAGCTACTAATCTGTATTTTAATATAACCTTGCAACAAAGGATGCTATCATAGGCTATTAGAAATAAACCAATATTCCGTGTCATCAGTTGACACAATAATAATTATGTTAGTACATGTTTCAACTAATGCCAAGCATCCTTCGATTAGCAGACACCTACCTTCATAGCTTATTGCAACAAACGTTAAAAGCTACCGTGATTGTAACTTTTACTGTATACCTTGTTCGAAGTAATACGACGACATCGATGGCGCAGTGGCTAAGGTGTTTGCCAAAGCGCGGAAGGTCCCGGGTTCGATTCCCGGTCAAGTAAATTTAAGAAACTATATTTTTTATTTAGTTTTCGTGGGTCTGTGTGTTCTGGGTCAGCCCTCAGTTAATAATCGTCATTTGGTACTCATAAGTTTAGTATTAGGTACATCGGTTGCCCTGGTTTGAGACCGGGTTGATTGGTGAAATTGTCTGGGCATTTATTTATTTAATATTGATTTATAAGTAACGCCCCGTTGGTCTAGTGGTTTAAGTGCCAGCCGCGGTCTCGGGGTCCCGGGTTCGAATCCCGGGTCGAGCAAAAATATGTTTCGTATTTTTTGAAAATGGCTCGGGGTGGTGATCGCCGATCCGCATTGGGCAAGCGTGGTGATCGAGCCTGGTCCCATCATAGTAGCGATGATTTGATTACTGCGATGGAGGCTTTTGCCCTGCAGTGGGACGGTATATAGGCTGATACTTTACTTTATTTACTTTATGAGTTAAAAGTACACATATATTTTAAGTTACATATATATTTTAAGTCGTTACGCATAATCAAGATTACGTACCTACCGAGTTGTCATGATAATTATTATATACCTAGTACAACAACAAGCCGAGGTTCCATCTAGTCTCCATTCCTCGGGAGTCAGATATTGGCTCAGATAAATCAAACAGAACGAATACGTTCAAAAATTAGCTTGAACATTAGGTACTAATGGTACAAACAATACAAGTGGACAGGATGGTGCCAAGGAGCATTAATTGTTAAAGGTACCTACAATTTTTCCAAGGAGCATATAACGAGAGTTAGGTAAACAGCTCTGAACTTAAGTACCTACCTAAAAACAATACAAAGGACAAATTATGCCAAGGAGCCTATAACGAGAGTTAAAAAAAAAACTCTGAACTTAAGTACCTACCAAAAAACAATACAAATGGACAAATTATGCCAAGGAGCATGAATTGTTAATGGTACAATTTTGCCAAGGAGCATATAACGAGAGTTAGGAAAAAAACTCTGAACTTAAGTACCTAAAAACAATACAAATCGACATAATTATGCCAAGGAGCATTAATTGTAAAAGGTTAAGTTTTGCCAAGGTGCAAATAACGAGAATTAGGCAAACAACTCTGAACGTAACTGGTATTAATCTAGTAATAAGTAATAAATTAATGTAGGTACAGTGGCCAGCACATCAAGTTACTACACTTTGACCTTGAACGCATCGAAAGATGAACGAAGAAAATCGCACGAAAGAGACAAATAGCGTTGGGCAGATTCTACTTCACTAGTTTCGTGCCGCCCAGTGCAGCCCGCAACGCGAATTAAACCTTATTTTGCTACGCTAAAAGACCAAACTTATTATTAGATAGACAATGTTTAAAAAACTTAACAAGCAAACGGGCTACTTAAAGCGGGGAATTCAAAATTTGACATTTGGCACTTTGAAATACTTGACATCTACTTTAGAGATAACGATTCGATTTTTATTTACAACATTGTAAGAATTACTTTGAAATCTGTAAATGATGTTGAATACCTATATTGTTTCATTAACCTTCAGCTATGACTGTAAATTTGCTTATTCAGGAAAACTATAGTGTATTAATTGGATATAAGAAGGGTCTACTTTTATTTCGGATTTTTTTATATCATAATATTGAATTGCATAACATCGAATGGCAGAAACTTCATTTCGCCGAAAATATTTTGGCTCGTATCATTAAGCATAACTCAAAACGCATGGATTTGAATGAAACTTTAACACGCTCAAACTTTCTTATGGTTACCTATCTTAAATTCGATTTTTTTAGTACGAATTTCATTTTCTATGTTATTATAACAAATAAGTTTATACAACAATTACTTAAAAATGTATTTCTATTATGATTTTCAATCATTAATTTGACAAGTAATGTGGCTCAGGTGAAGCATGCATGCAACCGGGCATGCATGCAGGCATTCAAGTATGCAGCATGCATTGATTCTGTCACGGCTCCGGTGCTGCAAGGCTTCGGCGGTCCCACGCGAGCTTATCATCGCAGATGATTCTTGCTCGTGACATATATATGACATATGAATCGCCAATTATAAATATGATCACATTGTGATGATAATAAGTTAAAATTCATAAAATTAACATTTATTATATTCATAGAATATTTTCGTATTTCTTACAAAAATCGTAGAACAGAAAATTTTATTGATTACGAATTCGAAGATAATGCTTATTGCTGCTGCAACTTTCTCACAAAGACTCGTGTCGTTCTCGGGAATGCAAGCATGATTTCTGTCTCGGCTCCGGCGCTGCGAGGCTCCGGTGATCCCACTCACAGCTCATCGTCGCAGAGGGTTTTCACTCATCACCGCAGTTTAGACTAACAAACCATCTGCTCCTCAGTACGCGGGCCGCCTCACCCCTCCGCGCTTACGCGGGGTTGTATTACATCTAGGGGTAGGGCAGACAAGACTACGTGGAGTCGGTTATGCAGCGATTCGTTTTTGACAAAACAGTAATATTCAATTTTATTATAATAAATATTACTTACAATTTTATTTAATACTAGCGGCCGCCCGCGACTTCGTACGCGTGGGGTTAATTATTGACACTTACCGTCATATTTTGGACAATCCACACAATGTATTTTTATAAATTGTAGCCTATGTGTTATTCTGATGTATAAGCTATATTGTGGTAAAGTTTCATTCAAATCCATTCAGTAGTTTTTACGTGAAAGAGTAACAAACATCCATACATCCATACATCCTTACAAACTTTCGCCTTTATAATAGTAGTAGGATATATCTTCTTCTATCTTCTTCTATACTATTAATAAAGAGGTAACGCCTCGGCCTGTGACTGACTGACTGACTGACTGACTGATCTATCAACGCACAGCCAAAACTACTGGACCTTAAATCATGAAATTTGAAACATAGGTAGTTCTTACTACGTAGGCGCGCACTAAGAAGGGGTTTTGCGAAATTCACCCCCTAAAGGGGTGAAAGGGGGGTTTTACGTTACTTTGAAAGTTTCTCAATTTAGATGTTAGAGATTTGAAAATTTGGATTATGGTTGTTTATCAAAAATAAAAATTGACCTGTTTTAGTTTTTTTTTTAATTCAAGCCATAAAGGGGTGAAATGGGGGTTAAAACAATGTATGGGAGATTTATTATTTTTAAAGCTAGAGTCTTGAAAATTGGTATTTGGGTTTTCCATACGAATTAAAAGAAAGTGATTTCAGCATTTTTTTTTTCTTCAGCTTACAAAGGGGTGAAAGGGGGTTAAAACGTCGTACGAAAGATTCGTCACTTTTAATGCTAGAGCTTTGAAAATTGGTATTTGGGCTTTGCATGTTGTAAATTACTACTTCGTTCAAAAAAATTAAATACCGAAGCGAAGCGAGGGCGGGCCACTAGTTACAGTAATATAATATTAAACTAGCTTTTGCCCGCGACTTCGTTCGCGTGGACTTCAGGTTCGTAGAAACCTCAAAAATTGTAGCCTATGTGTTATTCTGATGTATAAGCTATATTGTGGTAAAGTTTCATTCAAATCCATTCAGTAGTTTTTACGTGAAAGAGTAACAAACATCCATACATCCATACTTACAAACTTTCGCCTTTATAATAGTATAGTAGGATCATAAGTATACTATTGTAAAGAGCGATATGCTATTAAAAATATCCTATATAAAATTTTGTCATTCAAAGTATGCCAAGTGAAATTCTACCAAATAATAGTTCGACTTAATAATAAAATTATCCTAAATGAAATTCTGCCTTCTTCATAGTATGCCAAGTGAAATTCTACTCAATAACATTTCGACTAAATAAACGATAATTATGCTAAACGAAAATATGCAAATTTAAAATTTGGATAAGAAAATTATGCTAAATAAAATTCTACCTTCAAGTGTGCGATTAAAAATACGGCCTTAAACATTCGACCAAACAACTATTATCCTAAAGATTTTTTTTAGGAATACCTACGACAGATAATTTGTAAACGTTCGTAAAAGTATCTTTTGCACGTTTTACTATTGAGACTAGAGTCACCACATCTCAGCGTGTTATTCCCGGTTGCGTCCAAAGCTGTCGCTTCGGAGTCCGGGGCACGCTTTGACAATGATCCAGGATATGGGAAGTCTGGCAATTACAATGAAGCGACTGCCTTCCGACCTTTGCAACCCTTCAGCAGGGGAACCAGACCATCCGATTCACGTTTCAGAGACATGCAGGTTTCTTCACGATGTTTTCCGAAGGACACGAATCCTGCAACCCACCAAAAATCCCGCAACCCAATCGCATATAAGCGAGGTTTCAGGGCCGTAACCCGGAAGTTTGGAGAGAAGCGAACAGTGTAGTAGACAAGTGATGACTTAGAACACTTCTCCGACCATTGGCGAACCATTGCTTCAAATAGAGTCCAATGGAGACTTTTAGGGGAGGCCTTTGCCCAGCAGTGGGACAAAGGTAGCAGACGAGCAGGCGGATCATAGACACCTGCAACACTAGTGGAGTCGCAAGTGCGCTGCCAACCTTTTATCTCCTTCCCCCTCCCCCCTCCGGGTGGGCCTCCGGTACCCTGACTCACTCGGCGTGCACAGGTGCGGCTTCACGCCAGTTTTCTGTGAGGCAGTGGTATCACTCCGGTCGAGACGGCCCATTCATGCCGAAGCGTGGCTCTCCAACAATCACCATACTTCGCTAAAGCATCTTCCTAGAAGTGTGATACGAACGCTAGAAGATCACCTGTGGAGCGTTTCGGTCTAAAACCATATTGTCGGTCATGGAGTAGCGAATGATCTTTTAGGTAGCGGATAAGTTAAGTGTTAAACTATCCGCTCAAATACTTTTTACAATATTCAAAAACAACTCAAGAGACATGATTTGTTCCTTAAACCTACTCAACAACTGCAACGGTTTTTAATTTTACAAAAGTGTTTCAAAGCACTTAACGCATTAAAAAAATCTACCAAGTTCAATTGGTTATTTAGCAAAAACATTCTATGTCTCTTAAAATGTTTTATTAGGTGTGTAGTGTGTTTACAGTTATAAGATGAGGGAAAGTTAATGTGCGAAACAAACCCAATGATAGTCGATCAAACACTGATTTTATTCATAAGTAGATATTAAAAGCTAACTAACCAGACGTAGGTAAACAATAATTATAACCGCGTTATTGACCTAAATTCTGAGTCATCGACAATATACCTATTGTGCGGTCACTAACCCGTACAAGGTGTAAATAAGCAATAGAAAGTTTTGCTATAAAAAAATCTGTCTTTTCTCGTAATAACGACTATAGGTATTTTTCTATTTTTTAAAATAAAATGAGTTAAATAAAGTAATTAACTTTAATTTATCATCAAACATGTCCAACTTTCAAAAATCTCCATACAAAGTATTTAAAACTTGTTCTGAATTTTCAAACGCCATTTTCTCGGAATGACAGTCATGTGGGTTAACACACTATTGTTTATTTGCGTCCATTTATGAATGTCAAATTTTATAATCTACCTACCGCTTATTCGGAAGGTTATTATTCCACCGAGAAGAATCAGAAGAAACTCAGTAGAACTTAAATCTGTTCAGATTTTAATCATAAAATTTTTGAAGAATTTAATAAAATTTACATTTTATAACACAGTGTAGGTGAACAGTTTATCATTTCCACAAATTCTTGTCATTTAGGTATTCTTCAACTGTGTAATAGGCATTTGCCATCAAATAAGATTTAACTTGAGATTTAAATTTATGTATGGGTAAATCAACAAGGGTTTGTGGTAATTTGTTAAAAAATTTGCGAGCGGCAACATTTTTTTCCGGCTTCTTTTAATCTCCGCGGCACGGTGTCCATTGAAATCTACAACAAAGGAAATTGTCTAAATATGTAACTTTAAAACTAATTTAAACACTTTTTTTACGGACAATGTCGTTCAAGTTTTTAATCTCTCTGATAAAAATTATCTATTGTGAAGGTAATTGTTCGGTTACATCACTTTTTAAAATCACTGACGTAATCGTAAATGTTTACAATACTTAGGTATTATTATATATGCAGGTGTGCAAAGAAGGTAGCAGCAAAGTTTTTAAAGCAATTGTTCGTCTCCAACTTTGATCATACTATATATATATATATATATATGTCACGTTGAATAAAGCTGTTAAAACTATGCAGTACCTATATATAATAAACAAAAATGAGTAATAAATAAATTAATTAATGTAGGATGGTGGGGCAAGGAGACCGTTTTAGTATATCTTCTTGTATTTAACAATAATATTCTTCCCATCTTTACATCTTCCGTCGTCCGCGGCCATTCGTCTTCTCCCTCACTCTCACACGTCATCCTAATTCAAACATCGTTCTTTACACGTTCCATATCATGCATCTACCGATCGCCCATACCACACTCGGCCATTCTGCATTCAGTATGCCCTCATACTGCTCTCATACTGCTCTTCCATACACCTTAAAAACTGCAACTTTACAACTTTACAACTTTATAAAAATCAACATAACATAAAACACATCTTAATAAAAACATACGCATCAAAAAATTTCTTCCTCTTCTCTTCTTTTACCGCTAACTCTTTAAATTTAGCTCCACGCCACCTACTATCGGCTGGTGTCTTCTTTCGCTTCTGCCTACCCCTCCTCCTTGTCCTGCGGAACGTCCTCTTGTTATCCGTCGTAGACTGCAAACTTCTTTCGGCTTTTTCGATCAAAACTTCTTCGTCGTTATTTTTCTTTATTTTGCTGTCATTTCTGTCATCACCGTTCGTTGGGATTTTTGTTTGCAAAGGCTTGACACTAATGTCATCGATCATCACAACGTCTGAATGATTATAACTTCGCTGACAAAGATTTAAATCATAGATATGCCCTGACACCTAAAAACGAGGCAATATTTTGATGACATGACGTGTGCGTGTCATCGAAAGTCACTGCCTATGAGGATAAATTACGGTCAGCAAAATTTTCATACTGGGAACTAAAAATAAAACAATTCCTAAATTTAAAAGCAATTATAGGATATTTTATTTCTAAATGTTACACTACATTTATCTATTTGATCGGGTTTGATCACCAAACCGAATAAAGGGTGGTGACTATGCTTAATCCCATCATAGTAGCTATGACTTGACTTCTATGATAAAGGCCTTTGCCCTACTATTCCTTAAGAAAAATTATGAGTAATATTTACTATAATTTAATAATTAATTAATAAATTAACACAACCCCAGATTTAATGTCTTGACTCCGTACTAAATAGCTTAAGCTAAGCTAAGCACTTGTGTTATAGAATAAGACAACAGAAGAAACATAAATATAATACTTGTAACTTTACGACCTAGAAGACCTAGGAAAATCAAACATAAATAATTTTCTTTGAAATGAGAAGAGCAAATTCATTTATTTATTTATTTATTCTTACAAAATCCACAGCTCTTAAATATAATAATTACAGTAAACATATTTTTCTTACAGCCAATAACGGACTTACATTTTATCAACATAACTTTTGTGAACGACTAAATTGTCCAGTTAACCAGTATTCATCCCTTCGATCCCGTTGGATAACTTTGATAAATTTTTCTTTTAAACGCGGAAATCTAAAACAATAAACGTTCACTTAAAAATAATACGTAATAATTATTCGCATGTTTATTGATTTCTAGTCGAAATAAAATTGCTATTTTATATCTGACCGCTATTAAAGCAATGCCTATCGAAACTGCTGTCGCTACCGTAATTTTCTCGGTTATTGTAAACCATTAACAAATGAGCTGTTATCAACTGAGTTCTGAGTACTACAGCGGGTCAAAGTATATTGGTCACCGAGATAATGATGTTGTCTCTTTTTGTCTCACATTAATTGCCAATACTACTCTCTCTGTCACGCGTTGGCCGATTAGACTTTGATGTTTTGTCAACAAAATAAAATAAATAAAATAATTGATAAAATATAAATACTTACGAGTCAAATGTTACACCATTCGCTTTATTTGAATTTGTAGTATTTTTCTTGCACAATAAAAAGGCACATGAAGGCATTTTGAGTGCTTTTTCCTGTCAAAAATCCAGGCAGCTGTATCGTCCAACTGTCACCGTGTGCAAACGGCAACTATAACGCGCTAATCCCAGTTGAGTTACACTAGGTTATTTGAGCTTCGACTCAAATCGGCGCGGTCCAAGTATGGCGAAGGCATATCTATGATTTAAATCTTTGTTCGCTGAATGTTTTTATCTTCCAGCTGCTGTTCAAGTTCCACGCTCATGCTCTCTTTGGATTTTTCGCCTAACTCACTTTCCGACTCAGATAGCTGTTCAGTCGTGCTCACTTCTGGCTCCTCGTGCAAACATCCATCAACATCTACATCCTCGCCGCTCTTACAACATTCACTCACATCATCTTCTGTGTATTCACTTTCATCGTCATAAAATCCGCATCTTTCACTCTCGTAAACACAATCTTCACACCGCCAAACAGGGTGAAATGGCGAACATTGGGGGAGGCCTATGTCCAGCAGTGGACTGAGACAAGCTGATGATGATGATGATTCTAAAGCTATATTTTTTAATAAATAGAACAAAATAAAATAACTCACCGTTACGCCAGTTCGATCACAAATATCCTTTACTCTGTAACCACTTCTTCTAAGCGCAATTATTCGCTCCCTTTCAACTCTTGAGAGTTGAGGTGCCATTTTCAATGAAACAGATTTATTCAACTTAAGATAGATAAAATTTTAAATTTTGATAACTGCTCTATTTGAAGTGACAATCTTAGCCTAGTGATAGGACTCGAACCACATTCGACTCGATGACCGCTCGCGCCGCGAGTCGGCATTATAGGGTAGGTATGTTGTGCATTTTTTTTGTGAGGAATGAGGTCAAAAGTTTATATACTCATTCTGGTGAAGGTAGTCGTATAATTTTTGGGGATTATTTGAAAGTCAAGACTTTTTGGAAAAAGTCAATTAGTAATATTCAAATAGATGCGATGCTTCGAATTACGCGTCAACTCGATTCTAGTTTTACCTATCGATTTGAGTCCCATCTCTAACGTACGCGCAGGCGGTGTGGCTTACCATCGATGAAACCATTCTATTGGCGCTCAGCTTATGTCAGATCAACCATTGGCTAATTTAGGCATACTGTAGAAAATCCACCAATAATATCAAAGCGACTTTCTTTCTAACACAACTGATGCGTCGTAGTTATAGTTATGTATAATGGGTAACCTGATGTGCTGCCGTGTGTACCATAAATATAAGTAATAAATTACTTACCATGGTAATGTATTGTTAATAGCAAAGATTCAAACATAAGTAGTACTATTTGAACATGTACCATCAACCCGATTACAACAATATTCTAGTAGAATCCGTTATATTAACGACGGCTAAGGGGCGGCGACATTACGTCGTACTAACCGAAAGTCGTGCTAATAAATAATAGATAGATAAAATATGTATTTATTGCGAGATAACTTAAATCTAGCACAAATTTATGATCAATAAATAGTCTTACAATCAGTGCTTATATTTACCTGAACTAGGATGCCTGTGTTCCAGGCTAAGCGAGAGTCTTAGAATAATTTTACTATTATAACCAATAATTACCATTATAACAATAACATACATTATTACAATATTATTATAATTTCATCTGGATGGCTGGCAGTCCACTACTGTGCGCTTTGCCAGGAACTTTCTGCCGCGTACGACAAAAATATGGAACGAACTGCCACCTGCGGTATTTCCGGACCACTACGACCTACAAACCTTCAAGAAAAGGGCATATCTCGCTCTAAAAGGCCGGCAGCGCACCTGTGAAGCCCCTGGAGTTGCAGGTGTTCATGGGCGACGGTAATCGCTTAACATCAGGTGATCCGTATGCTCGTCTGCCCCCTATCCTATAAAAAAAAAAAAAAAAAAAAATTAATACTCGAATGACTATACATTACTTTATGCTGTAAATTATATTAAGAGTTAGTTATTTTGGAACAATGAGTAAGTTCTCTGTACATCATAGGACAATTTCAGGAGCGCTTCCTGAAGTTGTTTTTTTTTTAACGCAGGTATAAGTTAGGGGGTAAATAGCCACTATGGCGTTAAGTTGGTTATATAGAAGAGGCCCTAAAAATACATAAAAACGGGAAGAGAACGCATGCTTCATTAAACAGTTATGGGAACAAATTCTATCCTTCTAAACGGACTACACTGTGTACAGTTATCCTTTTATAATTAAGACATTTAAGGATTTAACTAGTTTACATAACCAGTTTACATAAGTGGTAAAAATACCTTAATAACACCAAGGGTGCAATAAACGCAAAGGCGTATTGTCGTTGTTTGAGAATGTCCAACCAAAATGTCCGACCTATAGAGCCCTTACACTGTGACGGCGATCCCATGTCAATAGGATCGCGATGGGACAAGTGGCCGTGAGGCCTAGAAATATATAAATGCTAACCCTAGAAATAAATATATAACAATAGAAAGAAATAGAAATATTCTTTACTAGCGGCCGCCCGCGACTTCGTCCGCGTGGAAAAGTAACTTTTTACCCCCCTTTTAACCCCTTACAACCCCCTTTTCGCAATAAAAAGTAGCCTATATCCTTTCTCAGGGTCTAGATCATCTGTATACCAAATTTCATTTAAATCCGTTCAGTAGTTTTGGCGTGAAAGAGTAACAGACAGACAGACAGAGTTACTTTCGCATTTATAATATTAGTAAGTATTAGTAAGTATATTAGTAAGTATGGATGCAATTGGGGTCCTTATGGAACATTTATGGATGTCAAATGTTATGTAAGCTACCGCTACAAAGCTATGAAAAACAAATTTTTGCGAGTAAAGGTGCAAGTTTTTACGTATGTACAAACATAATACAATCAAAAGGGTATTGAGATGCTACCGTTAAAATCCTTGAAGAATACTCTAAATGAGTTACGTGATCTAAGGCCATAGATGGCTCGGATTGCCTTTTCCTGCAATATGAAAATAACTTGTAAATCGGCACCGGACCCCCACAGCAATAGACCATAATATGACATCAGACCATAAAAACAACTAAAATAAACCAGTCTGCAGTCTCAAATATCAGACAGAATCCTTATTTTCCTTACTGCGTAGGCAGCTGAGCTAACTCTTCCTACCAAGGCAAAAAAAGGGGGCCTCCACTGCAATTTTGAATCCAGAGTGATGCCTAGAAGTTCATAATTTCAATAGGCTCGTTATTTATGACTAGGTATATTAATATTGACCTGCCTTACATTGGGTATAATTGTGAATTTCACACATCTAGTTGGTCCGAATTAAAAACTAAGTTATTAAAAATGAACCAGTATAGCACTTGGGAGAGAGTGTTATTTACGTCGTCAACATTTTCTTTTGTCTATTAACCTCAAAAATCAAGGATGTATATTATAAATTTGTCTGAAGTTAGATGGATCACTTTCTATTCCGATTTATAATGGTATAATTTTACTATACTGCATCATATCGGGAAATACACCGTCGTCAACATATATATTGGAATTGAATATCAATGCTACATGGGGTGCGATACATGCATGCTGTATTATATTTTCGGTTTATCTACGGAGAGACCCATAAATCCTCAGTTGGTTTCAAGTTTAAATTGTTTTAAAAATATCAGCACTGATATGAGTAAATTTAAAAGTAGTTTTACATTCATCAACATGTGATTCGAGCAGAGAAGCAGCAAGATGCGCGCTTGAGTTCAGTTGTTGGTGGTGGTGACTGCTATACTAGAAAAGAAAAACTGAAATGTTTCTGTTACTTTAGAGTGCCGTAAGTGGCCCAGTCACTGAATTTAATTTTAGAAGTATATAATTTAATTGTTTCCTTTGTGGAAATCTCATTAAATTTCTATTCATTTCATCATAAAGTGTATTAGCATTTCCATCATTATAGAATAATACAGGCATCTTTCTATCTTTTTAAATTTTCCTTACGGTTTACTGTAACTGGTCGGCAAACAAAAACTACCTACACGTAGAGGATACATATTCCAACTGTGTTATCTGTCCACTATGATCTGAATTTATAAAGTTTATTATGCACTTGTCTAATATGTCATAATTATAGACTATGTTATCCAAACAAGTAGCTTTGGCGGGGGTAATCCGCGTCAGGTCGTTAAAAGATGACGTAAGTTTAACGATTTGATAAGATTCAGAAAACGCATAGAATTCTGCAAATTATCTAAAATATTTCTTCCATAATGTATTCAAATGAAACAAAATTCCCAGGCGGGGGCCTGTCCATACGGACAATGACATGTCGTTCAAGCTCAACACAAGCAAGCTAAATAAGTTATTCGCTTAAGTGGAAGTGAAACAGTCTCTTTGAATCAGTGTCCCACCTCTGATTGCCGATTTTCTCATAAAAAGTACTGACGCTGTAGTTATCTATATTAATAACTAGTGGCTCACTTGGTTTCGGGACAGTAGCGACACTGTCTACCGGTGGGTGGAGTTGGGCGCTGATTGCATCGCGCTGGTGCTACGTATTTCCGGTTGTATTGCCGTGTCTCTAAAATGTATCTACATTTTTATAAATAGTATAGATTAATTCATACTGCCTAAACCAATGTTCGGTAATACATAATACGGACATCCATTTTATTTAAAAATAATTTGAGGTCAAGTGTTTTGCCAGACAAATCCTCTATATTCTGATGAATAAGGCTTGGATAATTAGGGTGTATATTGGTTCGCTAGAGGATTCCTCTATGGTCTCAGATTGTAAATTAAATTTATTTTTGGAAGTACCTCCAAAGTCGGAATAAACAGTTTATTAAGATTATTCGCTAACAAAGTAGCTAATACTCATTTAACTTTATTCGACAAAGGGAAAATTTGGCCAGTAAACAAAAACGTATCTATACTAATATAATAAAGCTGAAGAGTTTGTTTGTTTGTTTGTTTGTTTGTTTGTTTGTTTGTTTGAACGCGCTAATCTCCGAAACTACTGGTGCGATTTGAATAATTCTTTTTTTGTTGGATAGTCCATTTATCGAGGAAGGCTATAGGCTAAATAACATTACTTTTCCACGCGGACGAAGTCGCGGGCGGCCGCTAGTTGTCAATAAATTGGATAGTGTCAAAAAAAAAAACACACAAATAGTGACAAACTATGTAATGATTATTGTGTCAGGTTGTAAAATGTACATATGCAATAAATGAATACTGTTAATGTGGCTAAGTGGGTAGTACCTACCTAGGAAAAGGGAAGACACACAAAAATATATTTTCTTTGTACATTCAACTCAATATGGTTGGGAATCCATGAACAAATTCTTTTTGACTAATTTCTAATGTACTTCCAATCATACTTAAGTACGATTCCTTACCAAATGTACACCTTGTCATCTTGTCAATAATTTACTCTAACGACGCATCTATACTTTTTTACTAATATAATAAAGCTGAAGAGTTTGTTTGTTTGTTTGTTTGTTTGAACGCGCTAATCTCCGAAACTACTGGTGCGATTTGAATAATTCTTTTTTTGTTGGATAGTCCATTTATCGAGGAAGGCTATAGGCTAAATAACATTACGCTATGACCAATAGGAGCAAAGACAGAGCGGTAAATGTGTAAAAAACGGGGAAAATTATTCATTTTTGAAGGCTTTCTTTGCGTGCGCTGCGAAAACGGTTCAAGATACACAAAAAATATGTATGAAAGAATTATTCCTCTATACATGATCTAAAAAAAAGTCCGCGACGGCATATGTCTATCTTTTAAGGTTTAGTCACAATGACCGTTTTTATGGTACCAAATTTGGTCGAAATAATTTGTTTAAGTTGTATCAACATAATAATATTAAGGGGGTTGTAAGGGGTTAAAAGGGGGGTAAAAAGTTACTTTTCCACGCGGACGAAGTCGCGGGCGGCCGCTAGTTAGGCATACAATAAAATTGGTGACAGTACATTTACATTGTTTATTTAGAAGAGGCTCATAACCAACTCCTATACTGTTAGGAAATTGTAATTTTGTAACATTATTATTCTTATTTACTAAGTTGATAGTATCCGAGGGCTGAGGCTCATCTTCTACCTGGTCAGCGAGGCCGGGCCCTGTCGCTGGATGACAATTACACTGTGACAAATAAAGCGGTTCGCAGTGAGAGCTTAGCTTATTTGGCCTGGGGCCGAGTTGTATTTATCGGTCATACGCTGTAACGACCGGTGCAGCCGCGAGATGTCACCTGGCAGCTCCTGCGTGTCGGTTTCGTATTTAAACCTACAAACTCTCATCTAACTTTTAATATATAATCCTAGAGTATCATGTAAGTCTATACGTTGTTTTCTTAATAATGAGTTATTGGCATTGTTGTTTCCTAAAAAAGCTTTCTGTTCTTAATACAAGTATATTTATTTATTTTAATTAGGATATTATCCATTCTGATTGAGTAACGTGATAAACAGTTTATAAAATAAATTTTGCTAGAATCATAGATAATACAAAAATTGTGACTATAAAATATTGATTAAGAATCAATAATGATTGTTATGAGTTTCGACTCAGTTTTGTTGAAAAGGAACCTCTTCCTTTGTGACGTATAATAAAGGGCAAGTTGTGACGCGCGGGCGCACGGAGCGGAGGGGGCATTACCCGGCCAGCCGCCGACCCGAACGGACGCGCGTGCACAGCTTGGTGAAACGTGTATCTGTGTTTTATTGAATATCTGACAGGACACCACAGGTCGCAATCATCTTAGCGTGTCTAAGTCCGTTGCGTCAATCGCAGAAATTCGTCATTTCGAATTAATAAATAGTTTTAAGTGTACAGTTAGTAAACAAGTACAAGCATTTAGTAACTCTGGGTTAGATTACAATTAATTTGAAGTAATTAAAGTTTTAGATCGGAAATATTGTTCTTGTAACGATTCGGATTACAAAATGTTATTTAGTACTAACTACTAGGATTGCAGAAGCTGACATCGATAACCGAAAAAATGGTTATTCACGTCCCTAAATCAATAGCATTGTGCAGATTTTTTCCCAAATTCGATTTTAGGGATAGGGCAAAAAATATCAACTAAGCGATAGTGTAAGTATTGACTACTATTGAGTAGAAATGGCTGCGAAAGTTTCAAAGTAGAGCTAAACGTGAACTTAAAGCAACAATAAAACAATACCTACCACTTTTATGGAGATAATAAGTTAATAACACTACAAAAGTACTCCCAAAAATAAATTAAAACATTCCTTATTTAAAGTATTGATAAACTACTTTTTAAAATTGTTTCATATTTTTACCATTTATTGGATAGATGGCAGACGAGCAGACGGATCATCTGATGGTTAGCGATTGCTGCCGCCCATGCCGCCATAGGGATTACATCCATGTCCTGGTTTTATTTGTGTGCCCGTAGGAATTATTCAACTGATCCGGCTAGGTCATGCCGAACCGTGGCACAGTGTTGCCTCGCCAAAGAAAATCCGGACAATATTATTTTGAAGGTGGATTGTTGTATTGAAAATGAGTTAATGTGTGCTTACAAAGTAATTTACACAAAATCAAAATAATAACATTAATAAAAAATATTTATTTCAAGAAAAAAAAAGTCTATATGTCATCCACGTGATCCACGTCACTACTGTCGCTTATGTCATGGTTTATTTTTAGTAGATTTATAACTTCCTGTGGTAAATTTTTATTCTTCTTTTGAGGTCGTTTACGAAGGCTTGAAATAAGAGGATCAGATGTTATTAATAACCGATTGAATACAGCTCTTATACATTTTTCTCGACAGAATTTTCTTGTAAAATTTTCTCGGTATCGCTTAATATCCTTATTACGAGCTTCTTGTGCTTCCTCTGATAATAGCCCTATAAGGCAGTAAAAAATGAGCTATAACTGCAGAAGCGTGAAACAAAATTTTGTGGACACTAGTGGGCATGTAATACCACGGGCATAACTTAACAAAAACTACTGCAGTTTTAAGGCAATATTTTTCAAATTGATCAACATCAATGTCCCGTCCACTAGATAATGTGATCAGTATTATATTAAACCTGTGTATTAAATTCTTGTTTATACCTGTAATAGAAGCAGATATCTCAGAGTTTTCAAAAAATCTTCTGGCAGTATTACCATCATTTGAATTACCGTAACCAGGTTTCGGTTGATCAACTATAAGGCCTAACTGTGTTTTAAAATTGGTTTGGATTCTTTTTTTGGTCTCTTCTACTTTTATTCGGTCTTCAGGTCTATTGACACGCCATTTTGCTATGGGTAGTTTATAGCTCACATGCAATAAACACTCAAACATACGAATCCAGGCGTGAAGTATGGATAATCCAAAACGTAAATTGTCAGTTTCAATTACAGCATTACGCATTACACTGATACAATTAAATTGTCTCGAAGTGTGTTTGCAGATATAACATCTTTGTGTAGATAAGGTGCTAGTGGCAGCATTACATAATTTACCATCTGTCATGGTAAATAATAAAACATGCTCAATAGAAGTATTAGTGCCAAACAAAGTATGATTCAAATGTACTATTTCGTCTTCGATGCGATGCATTTCTCGTCTAGTCAGTTCACTTGTTTCGCGCTCATATTGTATTCGAATAGGACGACAAAACCTTGTCGAGGAAGAGCGATCATTTAACCATAGAGTATGTTCATGATTATCTTTTACGCCTACTAATTTTAAGGGTAATATACAAGTAACAAACATGCTGGAATCGGATGTTTTAGGGTCTTGAAACAATTGCTTATATTCTGTGAGGCCTGAAGTACCATCCATTCCCCATTTCCAGTAAAGTTTAATATTCACTACGTTTTCGAATGAAATCGATTTCAAGTGTAAATATTCCATTATTCTGGTACAAGAATGGTCTAAGAGTGCTTGCAACGAAACATGAATCGATTTTTCATTTATAACAATTGCTTCTTCACATGGATAACAAGTTTTTTTAGCTTCCAAAACTTGTTTGTAAGGAGGAAATCTTACTTTATCAGCCTCTCTGATAATAACATACTGATGAACTGTCAAATCAGCATCTAAAAATGTACAAAGAGCTTCGGTTGGCGTTAAACGTCTATTTTGATCTGGCAATACTTTACTAGACGTAGGTGATATCGAGGCATGTATGGCTTTTGCTATATTGCCATGACCTTCCTGCCGAAAATTAACAGACGCAGCAAAAGCTAATTCCGAACCACTAGCAATTTCACGCAAAAACTCGGTTTTCCTTCGTTTAGTTCTGTCAGTAACAGTCTCAAAAGAGGAAGCTGGACGACCTGGTTTACAACTTATACCTTTGTACAAAGGAAACGATTCTATTTCATCCAACCATACATTATTTTGCGCATAAAAAACGTCTTTTTTACGAAAAACGTTAATGTATCTAGTTTTAATTTTAGAAAATAGCATAAAAACTTTTTTTTTCAGTGATGCTTGTTTATCTGGAGGACAGTGTGTCTTCTGTATGATATATTCCAGTAAATGTGCCGATTTTGTGTCCCAATTTTTTACTGGATCCTTAAATATCAAGTCGGCCAATTCCCGTCGAGAAACCTTCACACAATTTTCTGCAAGGGATAAAAAAAAAATTTTGTTCAACATCCGCAAAAATCCGCATAATTTTATTTGTTTTTCCAAAAATTCATAAAGTAACGAATATTTCTGTGTAATTTATACAGTGGAATCGAGTGGAGAACATAAACATATTCCTTAATCATTTTGTAACATCACAATATTTGTTGATACCTAAATCCGAAATTATTTTATAACGCTTTCATGATTATTTTGGGACTATTTATAGTATTAAACTTTAGAACATACCTTCTACTTCACAATGCATTTTGAATTTCAAGAATAACTTAAAACACAAATAAATTAAAAAGATTTCAATAAGACACTTTTTTACTACGCGTAACTGTGACGAGCAAGTAGTGCAAGTTTAACGTTTTGTATCTAATTATTGTTTATGATTTACCTTCAAATTAGTACGCGATAAAATAGTGACATTATTAAAGATTATTCGTATGAGTTTATTTTACACCTACCTTACATTTTACAAATTTGACTTTCGTCCGGCTTTGGCAACACTGTGCGTGGTTATCCCACGATAAATAAATAATTACTTTTGCCAAATAATAGTTCGGACGAACTGGCCAATTCATACCAAAGCTTAGCTTTCCCCGGTAAATAAATCACCACATTTGCCAGGTGAAAAATCCAGTCGTAACGGCCAGTTCATGCCGAAGCGTGGCTCTCTCAAGGAATTTACACTATGGATTAAAATTTCTACATTGTACGTACATCCCTAAAATCGAAATGTGTTCAATGGTGCTTCTCTCTCTCTCGCTTTAATTTTCGGTTTCTGCCGTTCGGCGACAGTGGCGCTGCCAGACTTTTCACCTTTCGGCAAATGACAAAAGAAAGGCCGATCAGTTGCATTTCTTCTGTTGACCGCGCGCGATTTCTGTTTGTAATTTTGGCAAAACTAGTAGATAATTTGTATCAAAAATGAGTTCGTCGTACAGTAACACCATTTACAACGATATGACCATGTGTGTTGGAGCTACGGACGGGAACCCAGCAGCCGCTCGACGCTTCTACGTGCTTCTACCATGAGCGCCACGTGGACTGTAGACCAAACAGCCCACGCACTCTCCCGTCCTTGGCTTGTTTCCGGGGTTTGGTGAACCGGCTGCACACCACAGGCGCGAGCGCAGCTGCGAAGGTCATCCAATGATAGACTCGAACTGTTAATAAGTTATCCAAACCAAAAACCGTGGAACTCATGGGTTGGAAGTCAGACAACAAAATTAATTAGGATTGGTTTCCAGTTGTCGTAACTAGCTAGTATTGTTTCAAAAAACGATTGTGGATGAAAATTAAATCTGTGGTGATTGTGCTGTGAATTGTGTTTTAAATCATGTCATTGTTTTGATCAAAGGTGTTCGTTTTGTGATTTTCTTATTTGGGTTCAGATACCTAGGTACTACCTACCTGAGGTACTAATAACTGGGATCATCTCAACTTAAAAGGTAGGAATATCAGTTTATTTTTTAACGCGTAAGTTAAGCTTTTACGCAGATCACCGCCGCGAGAGTTTGCCGCCGGCCAGTCTGTCCGAAAAAAGTACCAGGGCAACATGATTGTCTTCAACTAGAGAGGTGTAAGAGCGGGGAATTCCATAGATTTAATTAGGAGGAGTCATGTCATTGATAAATCAGGGTTGTCAATTTTAGTTTTGTAAATAAACAATTTCCACTTTTGTATGGGAAAATCGGAAATACTTTTTTTCACAATTTCCAACTTTTGACATCGGCATAGGGTTTCCATACACGGGCTGTACACGCACCTTTCGGTATGTTATACCATTTACCAAACACGTTGTATTAAGGCGAATGTTTGTAAGTATGGATGTATGGATGTTTGTTACTCTTTCACGTAAAAACTACTGAATGGATTTGAATGTGCAGGGATAATAGGATGTTCCTTAATACCAAGAAATGTCACCACATCAAGTTCACCAGGAAGCGCAATAGGATCATGTCTGAATATACTATAGCAAACGAAAGCCTTGAAGAAGTCTCAGTCATAAGGGATCTGGATGTCTTGATGGATGCTCACCTGCCATTTACGGTCCATATTGATAAAACTATAAATGATGCAAATAAATCGCTTGGTTTCATAATAAGTAGCACAAAAGATTTTAAAAATCCACACTCCGTCATCCTTCTTTACAATAGCTACGTGCGAAGTAAGCTGGAGTATTGCAGTACGATTTGGTGTCCAAGCTACAACGTGCACATTAAAAGACTGGAGAGAGTGCAGAAAAAATTGTTACGCAGCCTTTCATACCGCTTCAGACCTCCTAGAAACATCAAATCTTACATTGATCGACTCAAGCATTTTAGGATGGAATCCCTTTCTGTGCGACGTGCTTGCATGGACATGTCCTTCTTACACAAAGTGTTAAACAATCATATTGACAGCCCGAAATTGCTCAAAAAACTAAATTTTAATATGCCAACTCGTTTACCTCGACACCCGTGTGGTTTGTTCAAAAACAAATTATATAGAACAAACTTAGGCCGCAACTCACCCTTGTTCCGCTTGTCTCGTCTGTATTTATAACGATCTGACAAAGAAATTGCCAGAACTTGACATAAACTTTCAGACCCTGATTAAATTCATTCATACCTTAAAATTAAACGTACCTCAACTAGTAATTTAACAATTAATTCACTTATTATTGTATTCAAAAATATTCATTTCTTGACATTGTTTTTAATTCCATTAATTCATTATTTAAAATTCATTTTACGACATTTTTCTAGTTCCGTTTTTTTAACTTATGCATGATGTGGTTATCTTTAATTATAAGTACAGTTAAGATTATTAATTCTATGATAATTATTGTTATGTATTGCTGTTACTGAAATGGAATGGAACTTTACCACAATATCCATACTAATATTATAAATGCGAAAGTAACTCTGTCTGTCTGTCTGTCTGTCTGTCTGTCTGTCTGTTACTCTTTCACGCCAAAACTACTCAACGGATTTAAATGAAATTTGGTATACAGATAATCTAGACCCTGAGAAAAAACATAGGCTACTTTTTATTGCGAAAAGGGGGTTGTAAGGGGTTAAAAGGGGGGTAAAAAGTTACTTTTCCACGCGGACGAAGTCGCGGGCGGCCGCTAGTAGCTTATACATCAGAATAATACATAGGCTACAATTTTTGAGGTGTCTACGAACCTGAAGTCCACGCGAACGAAGTCGCGGGCAAAAGCTAGTTTTCCATAAAAACAGAAAGAGACGAGCTGAGCTTATCGTCTAGAAGAGAACTGATCTTTTCCAGTGTGATCTCTTCTTTTGTCCCTAAAGTTGCACTAGTAGATGCCGAAACTCTAGCAGGGGAGGTTGTGCAGGGGTCGATGAAGTCACAGGACATGTTCATATTATCGTTCGCAGGTGCCGCAGATGTGTTATGGCGTACTGGGGTGTTATCATTTGAGCGCGCACGACGGGTAATACTACTGCAAGCTGGACATACACATGTTGCTTTATAGTCCTTGTTGAGCGTTAAAAACAGTTTTTTCTCTATATTAAGGCACTGAATGTGAAATTTGCTAGTACATAGACAGCATTTCATAAATTCTTTTGAGTCCAAATGCTTCTTGCACGCACTGCAGTTTATTGTTATTAACTAAACGCCTTGATGTTTTTATTAGCAATTTCACGGTCCCTGGAGACCGACGGTGAGTCAAGGATGCACGACCGTGATTACCGGGGCACTGTGACGTCGCTTCACGCGCAGCAGCTGGTGACTAATTTTGACCGCAACGCGCCCGACACATTTGGTCGAATAGCAGTAGCACGAGCACTTACGCGACAAGTCCCTGGTTCAAATCTCAGGCGCGCGATGACCAGTGCGGGGAGACTCCGATGGCGTCTTGAAATGAGGGCGAAGTCCGAGTTCTCGCGAAGCAGTCCGAACTCTCACAAAAATAAATCAAACAAAACTATCGCAGCTCTCTCGACACGTCCGTTCTCAGTCGTAGCAACACGCAGAAAAAAAAGAATCCCATCATAGTAGCTAAGACTTATTCCTATCATGGTGGCCTTTGCACTGTAGTGGAAAAAGCTATAGTCTGATGCTTGCTTTAGTCAACCTAAATAGTTTTAGGGTTCCGTAGCCAAATGGAAAAGCGAACTATGATAACTCAGTACGCAAGAGCGAGATATCCGATGAGCAGTTCATTTGATCATATATTATACTAGCGGCCGCCCGCGACTTCGTCCGCGTGGAAAAGTAACTTTTTACCCCCCTTTTAACCCCTTACAACCCCCTTAATATTATTATGTTGATACAACTTAAACAAATTATTTCGACCAAATTTGGTACCATAAAAACGGTCATTGTGACTAAACCTTAAAAGATCATGTATAGAGGAATAATTCTTTCATACATATTTTTTGTGTATCTTGAACCGTTTTCGCAGCGCACGCAAAGAAAGCCTTCAAAAATGAATAATTTTCCCCGTTTTTTACACATTTACCGCTCTGTCTTTGCTCCTATTGGTCATAGCGTAATGTTATTTAGCCTATAGCCTTACTCGATAAATGGACTATCCAACAAAAAAAGAATTATTCAAATCGCACCAGTAGTTTCGGAGATTAGCGCGTTCAAACAAACAAACAAACAAACAAACTCTTCAGCTTTATTATATTAGTACTAGCGGCCGCCCGCGACTTCGTCCGCGTGGAAAAGTAACTTTTTACCCCCCTTTTAACCCCTTACAACCCCCTTAATATTATTATGTTGATAGCCTATAGCCTTCCTCGATAAATGGACTATCCAACAAAAAAAGAATTATTCAAATCGCACCAGTAGTTTCGGAGATTAGCGCGTTCAAACAAACAAACAAACAAACAAACAAACAAACAAACAAACAAACTCTTCAGCTTTATTATATTAGTATAGATTAGAGTATAGATTTCTTCGCTTCAATCTTCAGATATGAAACCATGTAGATGTTAAGAGCCAAAGTTTTGGAAATAAAATGCATCAATGATGGAAACAATGACTTTTATTTACTTTTTGAAAATATGTAACATAAACGATTAACATAATTACTTATAGGTATAATCTAAACTAAGGCTTATACTTTGTTGAACATTTTAAATAATTTTATACTTAATCATTATACAACCTTTGATTTATACAACTTAATATAGATTTTATGCATAATTATAATATTATAATCATTAGGCATCCTCAAATTGTTGACGATAGGCAAACAGACTGAGCAAAATTACTTTCGTTAACGATAGGTCGATTGTAGAATCTGGCAAACGAATTAGAGGAGCTACTCCAGCCAGCAGTCTTGCGGATGGTGTCAATGCTGACCCCGGCCAGGCTGGCTGCTGAGGTGGCCGCGTGGCGCGTGCTATGCGCACTGAACGCACTGACGTCTATGCCGCTCTCCGACAGCACTTGTTTTACCCATCTACTGATGGACTGTGTGGTAGCGGCTTTCTGTGGCTTTTTATGGGTAAGTAAGAGTTTGCCTGAACTATTAGGTCTAATATTTCTAGTCATAGAAATGTAATCTGTCAACACAGTAGCAGGGCATATGCTTGGATTTTCCCTGAAGAATGGTAAGATTAAAAGCGGTTGGTCTCTGCCAGGAGCTGATGTTTTAATAATATCGGATATATTTATTTTTACGCCGTTATCAGAGAATGAAATATTCTCAAGTTTTATCAGGGAAAGTGTCTGCACTCTATGAGCGGTACAAATTGCCAGTAATATGGTAAGTTTCTTTGTTATTTTCTCTAATGATAATTCAGTATTTGGGAACCATGTTGATATGTGGTTCAGAACTAACTGTGGATCCCATGTACTAGCGTACTTGGGTCTGGCAGGTCTTAATTTGTACGCACCCTTGAGAAAACGCTTAACGCAAGCGTCTGATCCGATATTATTCCCCATCAGAGCTGACAGGGCGGACCGATGAGAATTTAGGCCACCATATGTGCAGCCATTATTAAACTGTATTGTCAAAAAGCTGATAACATCTGTTTTTGAAGGTACAAAAAAAATCAATCCCATTAGACCCACAAAAATGCCACCACAGTTTTAAGGAGGTATTATACTGCTTTATAGTACTGTCCGAGAACGATGCCAACATCAGTGTTATTGCCTGTGGGCAGGCGCCCCGGCGTGTGAATCCTTGCCGCAGAGCCTCGCGACACCCTGGGTAAGACTCTTGTAAGGGATGATGTTCCCTGAAATGAGATTGCAGCAGATTTTTATTTGGATTTAAATAAACTATTTCTGAAACTATTAAATTTTGCAGCATTGGAAACCAAGGTTGTGATGGCCAGTGTGGATAAACTAAGATACCGTTTGCTCTATCGTCAATAATTTTTCTAAGACGTTTCAGTACGAGGGAAAAAGGCGGAAACGCATAAAAATATTCGTTTTGCCAATTTATGGTAAAGGCATCGACATATTCTGCATCTGGGTCTTGTTTCCAAGGCACAAAACGAGTGCACTTAGCGTTTTCTCTTGATGCAAATAAGTCAATGTCAGGTTGACCAAAGTGCCGTTTTAATTTATTAAATGCCTGTTCCGACAGGGACCATTCAGTGTCGGGGTTGACCGATCTTGATGCAGCGTCAGCGCAATTTTCCTTCGTATTGACATACGATGCAAATATCCAGAGCCCGCGAGCTTCACACCACTGCCACAATAACCTTGCCAAATCATTTAGGTGGGGAAACTGGATACCCCCCATTCTGTTTACATAACTTATTGCAGTGGTGTTGTCCACACGAAGTAATATTGCGCAATTGGATAAATCATTAGCAAAGGCTTTAAGACCTAGAAAAACAGCCAACAATTCTAAATAATTAATATGGTGAATTTTTTCTGTTTCTTTCCATTTTCCATGAATTTGATCATTATTACATACAGCGTCCCATCCTGAACGGGAAGCGTCAGTATAAATCTCAATGTTAACGGACCACCATAGCAAATTCTTAGTTATTATTGCGGATAATTGAATTTTAGCTTCATAATTACTATTTTTAAGCAAGGCTAAATATTTTTGCCGCTCTAAGATTTTGGTATATAACCACCCGTATTTGACTGCTGGGCAGGCGGCGATCAGCACACCTATAAGCTGAGCGAATTCGCGTATGGAGCAATTCGGAAGTTTTGTAAACTTATTAACCAAGGTCGCAATCTTACTTCGTTTGTCTGGAGGAATATTCTCACATTCGTTATATGTATCGCCTATGCACATTATGTCATCTAAGTAAAAAACAGACTTGTGCCCATATAATCTTAGATGACCTAAAACTTCTCTCATGACTTTAGTAAAAACTCGTGGACTTACACACAAACCGAAAGGTAAGGCATTGAACTGATAAGTGAGAATGTTAGACGAGTTATGTGGCTGAAACTGAAATCGTAAATACCTACGGTCTGAAGGACTGATAGGCATTAAAAAGTAGGTATCTTTAAGGTCCATGGTAGCAAGATAGCCATCGCGCGGAATAAATTTACTGGCAGTGCGATAATCCTCCATTTTAAAATGTTCATTGTTAATGAGTTTATTTAAGGGCTTCAAATTTAGTATAAAGCGCTTATCTCCATTAGGCTTTGGGGTAAGGAATATTTTTGATATAAATTGGTCACTAGAATTCTCACATTTTGAAATAGCGCCTAATTCTTTTAAATTTTTCATTGCTAATAAAATATTATGGTTTTCGGCTTTTGCAAAAGAATTTTGAGGGATATTGCACTGCCTGACAACTGTTTTAAATGGTATAGAATAACCGTTTCTAATCCAATCCAATACTACTTGATTGGTTGTGATTATACTTTGCTTCGTCATTCGAGATTAGAATACTTGTAGAAGCACGTACCGTGTAGCCATTCATACACTTTAGTTGAGAAATGCTAAAATAAAATTAAATATTTAAAAATAAAAACATTTTCTCTGATTTATTCATGCACATCATAGCTGGAGAGCTAGTGAACCCTGGGAGTAATGGTCTCCCTGTAAGGTTAGAAATTTGTATACTTACGATTTATGACATGCTAAGATCAATAGCCATGACCTGGCAGGCGTCAGCCCTGCACGTCATCAGCCCCTTTATTTTTTAGACTGTTAAGTAAATGGAGTTTCAAAACTTCTTTCTGTAAATTTGAAAATTTAATAGGATAAAGTTTATTAATTGTACATCTTAAAAAAAAATTGACAGGCGATTACAATAAGCAGAAGTATATGACAGATCAATTAGAAAACGTACAGTTGATGAGGTAAACCCCCTCAACAACCCCCTTTACACTACTACTTTTACTTTTACTTTAGGGGGTTACAACCCCCTTTTCGCAATAAAAAGTAGCCTATGTTCTTTCTCAGGGTCTAGATTATCTGTATACCAAATTTCATTTAAATCCGTTGAGTAGTTTTGGCGTGAAAGAGTAACAGACAGACAGACAGACAGACAGACAGACAGACAGACAGACAGACAGACAGACAGAGTTACTTTCGCATTTATAATATTAGTATGGAAGTATGGAATAGTATGGAATAGTATGGAATAGTATGGAATAGTATGGATACTTAAAATTTTTATATGTTTTCAAGAAAACGTCTCACAGTAAATATGCACAATGCCAGGCGGTTTTGAACAGCATAAGACCTTGACAGGCGAGGGGACAGCTGCTAAGGGCGTGCAAATAAGAAATGTTACATGAACGCAAACAGTAAATGCAATGTATTTTATTGGGTTTTATGCACATCTACATTGCAATCTACATTATTTTTAACATTAATTTTCTTCAGCATCATCCGAAATTTCGCTTTCAATTTTGTTTTCATCATCATTGAAGTCCATTATCAGGCCGTTTCTCCTTTACGGCAGTGAGACTTGGCCTGCCTTTACTTACGAGTTAAAAACAGGAGCTGTGCAATAATTTTGAAACATACCTACTATAAACTATACATTTTAAGAAAACCAATGCAAGAACCACATTGTGATGGGCTAATCATTTAATTTGAGTGTCATTTTAGTCGATTGGATGATACCAACTAATTACATTCAATTTTAACTCTTATTGCTGGGACATTAAGTCTAATTTCTCATATTGTTCTCTCATAATTTCTCATATGGTAGTACCATCTTGCACAATAACAAGCTACCAAAAGAATTGTTATTATATGTCCATTGCGTTATATAATAAGTAGCCAGAAGCATTAAAAGGACTTTCAATTAAGAAAATTAAATTTAATTTATATAAACTTTTGTGTGACAAATGCTTCTACAGTATTCATGAGTTTATGGAATGTAAGATTTAATTTTATGTTTTATTCAATTGTTGACATTATTATTTTGATTTACTTTTTTTTATGACTAATTTTGTATTTATTTGACTTAACAAATTTAGACGAGCGACGGTGTCTCTCTGTTATTGCATGCCGATAATATTCGGTTAAATGTGAGAAACTTAATAATAATTGATGTACCTATTTGTAACCACATTTACCGCAATAAATTATTTCTATTCTATTCTATTCTATTGACGAATACAGGTTCCATATTTCAATATTCTATTGACGAATACAGGTTCCATATTTCAAACATGTCCTAGTAACCAGCAGAATAACTTTTATAGACTTTATTACATACTGTAATAAGACCTATATTCCTTCAATGACGGAATTAGGTTCATTGCCAAAATGTGTCCTAGTTACCGTCAGATCAATGGGGAAACTGACGGCTATTGGGTCATGTAGATTGCATAAAACCCAATAAAATACATTGCATTTACTGTATGCGTTCATGTAACATTTCTTATTTGCACGCCCGCCCAAGCAGCTGTCCCCTCGCCTGTCAAGGTCTTATGCTGTTCAAAACCGCCTGGCATTGTACATATTTACTGTGAGACGTTTTCTTGAAAACATATAAAAATTTTAAGTATACAGGATAAAGTTTATTTTACCTCATCAACTGTACGTTTTCTAATTGATCTGTCATATACTTCTGCTTATTGTAATCGCCTGTCAATTTTTTTTTTAAGATGTACAATTAATAAACTTTATCCTATTAAATTTTCAAATTTACAGAAAGAAGTTTTGAAACTCCATTTTCTTAACAGTCTAAAAAATATAGGGGCTGATGACGTGCAGGGCTGACGCCTGCCAGGTCATGGCTATTGCTCTTAGCATGTCATAAATCGTAAATAAAAAAATTTCTAACCTTACAGGGAGACCGTTACTCCCAGGGTTCACTAGCTCTTGGACTATCAATTCCCATACCATGGCAACACTGTGCGCGCCATCTTCAATCGCGTTCTAGTGTTCGGCCGTTCAACACCTCACTTTTCAAATTCGTCGAATAAAGTGTTACTCGGTTATAAAAATGCCTAAGCGCAAGCATAGGGACAGTGATTGTGATGATTACATACTAAGGAAATTACGCAAATTGGAAAAAAGCTGAAGAAACGTGGTCAAAAGAGTCGTCGAGTTCGTCTACAAACGGTTCCGATACACCGCCGTTGTCGTTACAAAAAGGTACTTAAGAGTATTTACATGACTTTACTAGTAGATACTTCATGCTATGTTGAGTGCACTTCCATTGAGAGTGCTACCTTCATTATTTAACAAAATACATGAGGATAGTTTATGGGACTATCACCTTGTATACTTGAATGCTATGACAATTTATTGAAATACTTCATGCTATGTTGAGTGCACTTCCATTGAGAGTGCTACCTTCATTATTTAACAAAATACATGAGGATAGTTTATGGGACTATCGCCTTGTATACTTGAATGCTATGACAATTTATTGAAATACTTCATGCTATGTTGAGTGCACTTCCTTTGAGAGTGCTACCTTCATTATTTAGCAAAATACATGAGGATAGTTTATGGGACTATCACCTTGTATTGTTTTTAATAAGTATGACTTACTTACCTATAAAAATCAGTGCTGAGTTCATCTTTATAGGGATGTTTACCTCACTGCAAGTGAATGAGTACAGGTTTTAAGGCCTGTTACCTACAATTCACTAATTTTTGGGTACTATTTACATTATTATTATTTTTTTTCTTCTTCTCTGTCTATTCTAGACAATCAAATGGAGCATGTAGACTTAATTGATGTTAGTGTCGACATTCCTGAGGATAACACAGTTGGATTATCCACACCAGAACCTCAAAATCAAGACTGTGCCTCACAGATTGTGGAGTTAGAACCACAAAACTTAGGACTCGATCCAGACCTGCTTTCGACTTCGGAAGCGTGCTCATCTGAGCACTTAGATATGCTTTCGTCCAGAGTATCTACTCTGGACGAAATCGCGTATGCACGCGAACTGCCAGGGGAAATCCTACCAAAAATAAGTCATACAGCTCGCCAATACAATCTGATTTGGCTGTCCGATGGGAATACATCGTGACCCCTGGACTGCCTAACAAGGTTACGAAGGACCTTTTAGGCAAATATTTTGTACCCGAAAACTGCCAAAAAATTGGGGCTCCTAAGCTGAACCCGGAGATTAAAGCAGCGTTATCGGAAACGCTAGTTTAAAAAGGATGCAGCTATTGAGACCAAGCAAAATCAGAAAGCAGCAGCCTTATCCTGCGTGGGGCAGGCTTTGACAAAGATGTTTGCCAATCAAAACAAAGACACTGACGTCATCAAGTACCTTATTGACGCCAATAGTCTTTTGTGCGATTCCCAATATCAGGAGTCTATGTCTCGCTGAAGTTTTGTGACATCTACAATTAAAAAAGACATAAAAAACCAGTTATTTACAACTGCGACTGACAGTCATTTATTTGGCGAGAAGTTAGCTGACACATTAAGGGCAGCGAAAGCAATTAGCAAGTCGGGAGCTGAAATGAAAACAATATTACATCCTAAATCTGGAGTCAGTCAACCTCGCCCTTTAAATGCGAGACCTCCATTTCCACAAGTGAGACAGGCAGGAGCGGGGAGAAGACCGACGCCTGCCATGACTCAGCCCCGCCGCTACCAAACCCCCCCGCCACCGCCGCCGCCAGCCCTGCAGGCTACGGGATATCGTCCTCCGCCGCCGCAAGTGCAGCCGCAGCGCTCGCGCGCGCGCACATAGATCCGCCGATAAATGAGGTACGCTCTCAAGGATAATTTAATATTATCGTGGGTGACAGAAGGTTACACTATACCATTTCATTCCACTCCTAAACAGGATTTTATACCGTCCTCCAAAGTCTATTCCTTGGATGAACTTAATGATATGCAAACTGCTATTGATGAATTATTGGAATTCGGTGCAATTGCTGAATGTTCTCCATGCGAGGAGCAATACATCTCAAGTATTTTCTTAGTCCCAAAGCCAAACGGAAAAAATAGATTTATTTTGTCTCTTTAATCACTAAATAAATTCATCACAAGTTCACAACCAAGCAATTTAAAATGGAGCATTTAAGGACGACATTAAAATTAATATAAAAAGGTTCATTTTTGTGTACATTTGATCTAAAAGATGCCTATTTTTTATAGCCTATTAAAAGTGATTTTAAGAAATATCTTCGTTTCACATTTGACAACAAATTGTTTGAATTTAATGTTCTCCCGTTCGGACTAAACACAGCTACACTAGTGTTCACTAAGATAATGAAACCAGTTGTATGTTTACTCAGGTCTTTAGGATACATATCATCAATATATCTTGATGATATTTGCTTAATTGCTGATTCGTATAAAAAATTTGAACATAATCTAAAACAGACAATAATTATATGAGCATTTTGGGCTTTCTTATAAACTATGACAAAAGTGTACTAATACCAAGTAATGTATGTGTAAGTATTTAGGTTTTATTATAGACACAAAAAAAAAATACCAAATTACTTTGACTCAAGAAAAAAGGATTTTAATTAAAAAACAAGTAAAAAAAAATTTTTTTTAATTGAAACGATGCTCAATTCTCCAATTCGCTCGCTTAGCCGGCCTACTCGCCTCCTCCTGCCATCCAATACGGTTGGCTATATACCAAGAATATTGAACGACATAAATATCTCGCACTATTAAAAACAGAAGATTACGACACTTATATGTCTGTACCTGAGTATCTTAACGACGATTTAAACTGGTGGCAGACCCACATTAATAGTTCTGTTAATCCAATAAGAGACGACAATTATTGTATGGATTTTTTTTTTCTGATGCCAGCAAAACAGGGTAGGGGGCAGCATGTGGTAAGGATAAAGCTAACGGAAAATGGAGTAAAAATGAAAAGACTTTACACATAAATTATTTAGAGATATTAGCGGCATACTTTGGCTTAATGGTATTTGCAAAGAATTTACGAGATTATCAAATACTTCTTCGTATTGATAACACAACTGCCATTTCGTATATAAACAAAATGGGTGGCGTCCGTTTCCCACATTTAACGGATATTACAAGATTAAATAAAAAATGTGAAAAATATGTCTCTTGGCATCGAGATCCCGGTGCTATAGCGATCAATTCTTTCACCTTAAACTGGACTAAATTAAATTTTTATGCATTCCTGCCAATATCAGTTATTGTAAAAATGGTTTGAAAAATCATATCGGAAAATGCCGAAGGCATAGTGGTTGTTCCTCATTGGCCTACATAACCATGGTTTCCCATCTTAAAAAGCTTGTGTAATGATATGATAATTCTTGGATTAAATACAAATGTCTTATTATCTGTCCCTAACAGACAACTTCAGAACAAGGTCACCTTGGTAGCCGCGAAATTATCCGCGCGGCACTTTCACGGAGAAGCATCCCAACAAGTGCCTTAGATATAATATGTGCTTTCCCCTCGGATAGTAAAATTCAGTCTTGCAGTATGGCGTTGCATTTAAAAAATGGTTTATATTTTGTAAGTTACATAACAATATTGCACCTTATGAAGCATTTATTCCTCAAGTGATTTCTTTTTTGACTGCCTGTTATCAAAGCGGCGCCCAGTATAGTACGTTAAACACGTATAGGTCCGCACTGTCGTTAATGGTTAAAAAAAAAAAAAAATAGGTACTGACGATAGGGTAGCTAGATTATTCAAGGGTTTCTACAGGTTACGCCCACCTATCCCAAAAATACGATGTAACTTGGAATCCAGCGACTGTTCTTAATTTTTTGGGAGACTGGTACCCACATAAAGACAGTAGTTTGGATAAATTATGTTAAAAAGTTGTGACTTAATTGGCACTTGTTACAGCACACAGAGTACCAACTTTAAGCAAAATCAAGGTACAAACATTGAAGTATGTCCGGATGATAGAATTACTATTAAGATACCCGAATTGATTAAAACCTCGCGAGCCCACTCAAAAACAACCCACGTTAATATTACCTTTTTTTTAACGAAAAACCCCAAATATGCACAGTAAATGCGTTACTAGATTATAAAAATAGAACTGATTCTATAATAACTTCTGATCAACTACTCATCAATTTTAAGAGTCCTTATAAACCAGTTTGTTCGCAGTCTATTAGTCGCTGGATAAAAGAAACATCGAATCAAAATGGTATTGATACAAATATTTTTACTGCTCATTTAAAACGAGACATGCTTCAACATCTAATGCGCATAAAAATGTTGTAAGTCTAGATCTTATCCGAAAGACCGCCGGATGGTCAGATTCAACCAGTGTGTTTGCCAGATTCTATCAAAGATCTGTTATTGTCGAGGAAAGAAATAATTTTGCAATGTCAATACAAAATTCAACTGACTGAATTTAACGCAATAATGATAGATTATTGTGTAATAAAGAATAAGAAGTTATATTTTTGTTACATACTTATCAAGAGTAATTTGTTACTAAATTTACCTAATTAAGAGTAATTTATATAAGTTACCCTTGTTGTTACTTCTATTAATAATTTCATTGTTACAGAATTCTAAGTATTATAATATAAAGAAAATGACGAATTTGGTAGTAGATATTTTTTATTTAGAAATTTAATAACTCTAAAGATCTACAAGTATTCTAATCTCGAATGACGAAGCAAAGTATAATTAATGATTAAACGAACTTACCTTAAGTGATGTTCTATCATAATTATACGAAGGCTTCGTCTGAAGAGATTAGCTCCCCCCCTACCCAAACCTAATAAATTTACTAAACAAAAAATAGTAGGTAAAAGACTTACTCTGAACTAATTGAATTGTATGGGGATTGATGTGCATGAATAAATCAGAGAAAATGTTTTTATTTTTAAATATTTAATTTTATTTTAGCATTTCTCAACTAAAGTGAATGAATGGCTACACGGTACGTGCTACTACAAGTATTCTAATCTCTTCAGACGAAGCCTTCGTATAATTATGATAGAACATCACTTAAGGTAAGTTCGTTTAATCATTGCTTTTTAGCCAGCAATTATAAAAATGGGTAAGTCTACCCGCATGTACCTGGGCTAATGGTGACTTTGCGCCGAAGCACGGGCCTTGTCCTGCGTCGCAGCACGATGCGGGTGCGATCTCGCCGTTGTGTAAGTGTGGCGAGGGCCTGCCGTCGTCTGAGGTTTCCTGAAGCCTCCTCGCCCCCCCCCTGTTCGCTGGCGGATACCGTGGGGGGGCAGTCCAGTTTCCCTGGAATGCGGGTCGCACCACAGAGTGTAGGGCCGTAGGTCTCTGAGGCTTAGGGACCGGTTTCTTTATCTGGAGTCCCTGTTTTTCAATGGCTTTTAGGGCCTTTATTTTTTCCGACAGCGACGATCCGAACAATGTTTCGTCTCTCTCCGATTCCTTAATCATATGCAGGAAACCTTTGTCGAGACTGGGTGAAATGAGCTTCATGCGGTTCTTTGACATATGATCGTGAGAATCACATAGCAAACGACAGCCGTTACTTAGATGCCTCATAGCTTGTCATCACTCGTTAAGAGTATGTTTAAGCCTCTATTAATGGCGGAAATGCCGGCGCCAAGCTGTTGTTGCGTTGTTGTTGTCAATAGAATTAACTCTTCGGGTGCCCCTTTAGTTATGGGTGTACCCCAGGGCTCGATATTGGGGCCGTTGCTGTTTTTAATCTACATAAATGACCTTCCTTACTATACTAAAGATCTATGTGAGGTAGTGTTATTTGCTGACGATACATCCTTGATTTTTGAGGTTGATAGACAAAAAGAAAATGTTGACGACGTAAATAACACTCTCTCTCAAGTACTACACTGGTTCACTTCTAATAACTTAGTTCTTAATTCAAAGAAAACTAAATGTGTAAAGTTCACAATGCCCAATGTAAGGCAGGTCAATATTAATATAGTCATGAATAACGAACCTATTGAAATTATAAACTCCACAGTTTTTCTAGGCATCACTCTGGATTCCAAATTGCAATGGAGCCCCCATATTACTGCCTTGGCAGGAAGACTTAGTTCAGCTGCATATGCAGTTAGGAAAATAAGGAATCTGACTGATATTGAGACTGCAAGACTGGTATATTTTAGTTATTTTCATAGTCTGATGTCTTATGGTATATTGCTGTGGGGATCCGGTGCAGACATACAAGCTATCTTCATATTGCAAAAGAGGGCAATTCGCGCCATCTATGGCCTTAGATCACGTGACTCACTTAGAGAATTATTCAAGGAAATAAATATTTTAACGGTAGCTTCTCAATACATTTTTGATTGCATTATGTTTGTACGTAAAAACTTGCAGCTTTACTCGCGAAAATTTGATTTTCATAGCTTTAACACACGAAATAAACATAGGCTTGCAGTCCCAAATCTAAGACTTCATAAAATTGGCAACTCATTTGTGGGATTGAGTATAAAAATGTTTAATAAGTTACCACAAAGAGTAATTGACTTACCATTGCATGAATTTAAATTTCATATTAAAAACTGTTTAATGCAGAAAGGCTACTATAATGTAGAAGATTATTTAGATGATAAGGATTCCTGGACATGTTAATCTCCTCGCCTATTCTATTAAATGTATAATTTGATTTTATAATTTTACTATGACGATTATCTAAACGATATAAAGCATTGTACACATCATACTGTTACTGTAATCTTAATAATATTTTTTATTATCAGAATGAAAATTGTAATTACTGATCATAATTTGAAAAGAGTGACTACTACTGAGTTTCTTGCTGATTCTTCTCGGTAGAAATCGACTTTCCGAATCAGCGGTAGCTTACATAATATTTGACATTCATAAATGTTCTATAAGGACTTAAATTGAATAAAGAATATTTCTATTTCTATTTCCACAGAAAGGGTTTTGTCGCGATTGCGTACCAGGTCCGGGATAGCAGCCGAAATCTCGGCGTTCAGTTTTGGTGCTTGAAGAAGCCTACAATTTTCTGGCACTAAATATTCTTTGAGCAATTTGTCTTTGCTTTCCTTTGGCATACCCTTTTTCAATAAAGGTAGCCACAATTTGGCCAGATTTTCGTGAATCTTTTCACCGTAATCGGGGATATCAGACATGGATTCCCCGAGAGCAGAGAGTAATTCGGGATCCAATTCGTTATCGGCTGAGGTCTTAGCCTGCGAGCTGGGCCCTGGTTGGTCGATATTTTGATCGACATTCACATCAGTCAATAATTCTGATCGAGGATTTTCCGATATATCAGGTGCCAATTCAGGTATAATCTCATTTCCCGCGCCCACATCTTGCTCTCTAGCTTCAATATCTAAAATAGAAAAATTTTTTTTTTTAAGGCAAAAATTAAAGGCGATAATTTAGTAATAATCCTGTTATTAATATTGCAGAGGAACGATTACATCTATTTCGGATGTTACGTATTTTCTGCAAACTTTTCATCGTTATAGACTCGCAGTCTACCCCGATGTGCAAATAGGACATTATAAAATATGTTCAATTATAGATACCGTCAGAGTTATTGACTCGCAGTCAATCCCAAAGCAGTCCATAACCGAAATTATATTTTGTTTGCGCAAAAAAAAAAAATCACTTAATTAAATAATGTTAGCTTACCTTCATTATTTGAATCCGAAGAAGAATCAAAAGGAGAAACGATTCTCCTGCGATTTTGCTTTAGTTCTAATCTCCTTATATTCCTTTCGTACCGTTCTATACGTGATTGCGCACTTCGTTTCGGCATGATGACGACTTGGAACGAAAAGCGCGTGCGAGCGTTACCGAGCACAACAGAGGAATGAACTCCGGCAAAATGGCAGCTTGCAGGTAAAATAGGGGAAGTACGGTGGTAGTCATTTAACAACTTAAAATTTTTTGTCAAATTAAAATTACGTTTTAATGTTTTAAAAATACTCTTAATGTACGGGCTAGCCGTCGTACATACGACTTAAATGCTAACACTGCAACCTACATTTGGGCGCGCGCGATATTATTTTGTTTACATTATAATCTGTTAACCATCAGTACGTCATTAACTTCGTAACTAACCACTCAACTATCAAGGAAAGATTTGCCACCTGTTTACCTGTACTTCAACTTCACTTCAATACATTACTTTTAACTCTGCAGGTCTTTTCTCTGGCGTATTCATCTACTACACCTCAACTTAAACTTCTGACTGTACGAAGCTTTGTGGTCTACTAAGCGGAGCTCCGTACATTTTGGTCCTTCGAGCAACAACTTGGTGAGTCTTATTGTCTTTGATCACGTTAGCGAATCGGTTTACCTGGCCTCCCCAACGGGTCTCACCAGTTGAATTGAGAAGTCGCACATAGCGTGAAAAGGGACGTAGGGACACCAAGTCGAACCACACCGCAACGTTCTCCGTTTGACGCCGTCTACTACGTGTCGGACCTTCGAGCTGCGGCAAAACTTCACTCAAGAACTGAATTACCTACTTCTATCAAGATGCTGAAGCTGCAACAAGACTGCTTCAACAACATCAAGACTCTTTGTGCCAACTATAGAAAGGATGGCCGAGACAGAAAAAACGAAACTTACTTGGTCAAACGTTTGGAATCTCTTGAAGCCCAATGGAAGGATTTCCAGACACGACACGCACTTCTTCTGGATACTCTGGAAGATAAGAACATCAACTACTTCACAGAAGACGTCTTCGGAAACCTGCAAGAGCTATATCAATCAACAAAGGAAAGTATGGAAGAATTACTGAAACAAATACGGGAACAAAAAACTATAATTTTCGATATGTCTGGGATACTGGACGAGGATGCTGATCAAACTGTAACAACGCTACTCGAAAAGCAACAATGCAACTTCAAGGCCCTCGACCGCGTCATGTCTAAGGTAGACATGGAAACTGTCACTGAGCGATGGGAATTGGAAGATTACCTTTCCATACTGAAGTCGAAGTGGGATTACGTGGACAAACTACACTGGGAACTAGAAACACATCTCAAGGGATCAAACATCAAATACTACAATATGTTTGTTGCCATTGAAGGAAAGTACGACGAAATGAGGCGTGTCCTCAACTCAAAAATCTGGTCCTCATCTCACTATGAAAAATCAACGCCGAAAATGGAAGTCCCCGAGTTCTCAGGCAACTACATCCAGTGGATATCTTTCAAGGATCTCTTTACCGAAGCTATCTACAATAATCCCATGATTAATAAGGCGCAAAAGATGCAGCATCTCAAAACAAGGTTGCGAGGCGAAGCGGAGAGACTAGTACAACATCTCAGCATCAGTGCCGATAACTATCAGTCGTGCTGGGAGATATTAACTCAACGCTATGACAACCGACGTCTCCAGTTTACATCCTTCGTGAACACCATGCTGAACCTACTGGTCATACAACAGCCCGACAGCCACAACCTCAAAAAGATGCATGACGTCATCACAGAATGTCTAAATGGCCTAACAAATATCGGAATTGATATTGCTACGTGGGATCCACTTATCGTACACCTAATGTCCCTGAAATTTGACTCTACGACATATACCTGGGATGCACGAACGACGGGCTATGTTATGATAACGCGCCATATGAGATCAGACGCAGCAGCCTGGGCTGACGATCTCTTCGTAGTGGGCATTAAAGAGATTTTATCCGCCACGTCACAATCCTACGTGGCAGCACGCGGGAGCACAGGGGTGCTCATGTCCTTCTTGTGATTCATCCTCTCGCCGGTCATGATCTTCACCACAATAGCCACAAACCATTTAACAATTTCATTTTCAGCTTCGCACAAAATTTTCCAATTTTCGATTTTTTTTTTTCTTCTTGTAAATTCCATTTGTCAAAATGTCAAGTAAAAAACGTTCGGAAACCCTTAAAACATTATTTTTCAAAGATAGGCTAATACCCTTCCATTGTTTTTTTAAATTAAATCATGCTTTGATGGCGCCACTGTCGCTTTTGTGTTTATCACTTATGTATGTATGTGTATGTATGTATGTTTATATATATGTATATATATATGTATGTGTACGTATATATTTAAATATATATTTCCTGATGTTCGTATGTTGCGTGTATGTATTGCTTTGTTTTGCACCTGTTGTTATTTTTTTTTTGTATATCTGTATGCTGTATGTCACCTAGTTACATTTATTACTTATGTGTGTCATCTTGCCCCCCAGCTGCGTTTCTGTTCATCTCTGTCTCTGTTTAGTACACCTTGTCGGGTTGTTATAAGTGGTGGCAGAGGGGAACAGAGGCGCAATGTTTTTAGGCCAGCCGCTGAAAACCAGCGTCGGCGCTAGCTATATCTGGCTAGCTCCGACAAAAGCTGAGCGGTCGCCTATTTGGCACAGTTGCTTTTTGTTTCTTTTGTACTTTGTATTAATTTATGTATTTTATATATTTTTTTAATATTGTATTGTTTGTTCTTGCGTCTTAGTGTATGTTCTTACTGTGTCAAATAAAGATTTTTTCATTTCATTTCATTTCATTTCATTTCATTTCATTTCATTTCATTTCATATACAGACTACATGAAGGAAATACAAGATCACAGAGAACTTCAACCGCTAAGCGAATAGGGTATTTGACAAAAAAAAATTATGGGTTTAATCAAAAGACCTCTCAATTTAAGAAACATTATTGAAAGAATTGCTTGATTCTGATTTGAATCACCTGAGATATCACAACTTTAAAAGCACATATTTTGGGCAAGCCCAAAAACGCTCTATACAAATGGCTACAGGCAAGTGACGTCACACGCTTGTATCTTGTATGCGCGTCTAGTAAATTTTGTTTGGTAGCTATATCAAATGTTTCGTTTAAGTAAATGGTTTCATAATAAAAGTTGGTGGAAAATGTACGGGTAGTTCAATGATATAATTATTTTTTTTTAAATTGTATACTTTAAAAATGGACTTGCCCATGAAACTTTGAATGCTCATAAAACCAGCTAGACGTTATATTTTTAACTGAAAATGTTGGCCATTGGTTCTCATTTACCAGTATTTTGGAAAAGTATAAATATTTTTTACTATATCGAAATTAGTCAAATACCCTATTCCTATAATTTATTGAGAGCAAATTTATGGCGTATGAAACTATGAAGAATGCTAAAAAAGAGGTACCTAACTTACAAAAGAATATTTTTTCGAAACCAACATACAAATCATCATACCCTGTGAAGAAAAATTATTACGAGCCGAAGACAACTTATAATAAATCTTATTACACTATATATGGACAGTGCCCACACTGCGGCGGAGGTCACGTGCTGATGCAATGTCCGAAGTTCATTGACATGAACGCATTCCAGCGCAATAACACTGTGGCAAAACTGCATTTGTGCGAAAACTGCTTATACAGCCACGGAAACGCAAAATGCACCTCTACAAAAACATGCAAAGAATGTAATTCGAAACACCACACATTATTGCACAACTCAACTAAGAAATATTTACCTACCGGAACTAATAATGCTAAAAATAACTTTAACTCTCGACCTTCTACCTCTGCTCAGCTGCTCCAATCATTTGGCAACGAACGAAATGGAAATTCTGCTACCTACTGCACAGCTTCAGATAACTTCTGCCAGTGGCACTCAGGTTACACTTAGAGCTTTATTATACCAGGGCTCCCAGGTGAACCTTATCACTGAAAAAGCTGCTCAACTACTTCGCCTGCCCAGGAGTAAACTTAACGCAACTGAGTCTGGCGTAGGAAGCGTATCAGGAGATTGTAAAGGACGCCTTCAACTTACCTGCAAATCTATTTACTCCGACTACTCATTTGAAACTCAGGCTCTGGTAATGAAGAAGCTCACAAACAATTTACTCAACTCTACGTTCGAAAAAGGAAACTGGCCGCACATCCAAAATCTGAAACTCGCCGACCCTGAGTTTAACATGTCGGGCCCGATAGATCTACTGCTAGGGGCCGACGTGTATTCGGACATTATCCTTGACGGGGTACTAAAAGGCAACCAGCAATCCCCTATTGCACAACAAACGCAATTAGGGTGGATTTTGTGTGGCAAACTGAAAACGCTCAATTGTCACGTGACTCTCATCGACTTGAGCGAAATCACTAAATACTGGGAGAACGAAGAACTCAAGGACGGTACAACGGTCGGACGGGAAATACATAGTCAAAATGCCATTTTGTTCAGACTATGAAGAGAAATTGGGAAACTCAAGATCTATAGCCATATCTCAATTCATACAACTCGAAAAGCGACTTCAAAGGAACCCTAAACTTGCCCTTCTGTACCAGGATTTCATTAAGGAATATATTGAATTGGGCCACATGAAACTATCACGTCCTTTAGCAACTTACGTACCGCAATGCTATCTTCCTCATCACGGGGTACTCCGCGAACATTCATCGACATCTCGACTGAGAGTAGTATTCAACGGCTCTCAAAAAACATCAAGCGGCTTCAGTCTGAACCAATTACAAGAAAAGGGTCCTAATCTACAGAAGGACATTCAAGCTCTCATATTGAAGAGGAGGTCTTATCAATATGCCTATACCGCGGACATAGAGAAAATGTACCGTTGCATAGATATCACCGAAGAACAACAACAGCTACAAAAAATAATATGGCGTGACTCACCAACTGAAAATTTGAGAGAATACCAACTGTGTACGGTCACTTATGGGATGAAGTGTGCTCCCTGGCTTGCTATGAGAACCCTCAAGCAGCTAGCGAAAGATGATGGTCACGAGCATCCGGAAGCCGCTACTGTACTCACCACTGAATTTTACGTAGATGACCTTGTGAGCGGTCACAACTCTATACCTGAAGCTATATTACTTCAAAAATCCCTAATAAAATTACTTAAAGCCGGAAATATGAACTTACGCAAGTGGTCCGCGAACAATCCAGCCCTACTTGAAAACTTGACAGAAGATCAAATCTCATCTAACAAGAATTTTGACTTCAAGGATGAAGAGTCAATCACACTTGGCCTGAGGTGGAATCCAAAAGATGACGTATTCTGTTTCGACTGGGACTTAGAAAGCAAACAAAAATCAACAAACTTAACTAAGAGAAGACTATTATCAGAGATTTCACAACTGTACGACCCCTTGGGCTGGCTGTCACCTATTACTATAACTGCCAAGTTGATATTTCAAAGGGTGTGGGCAAGCAAGGTTGTATGGGACGAAACCTTGCCAACTGATATACAAAAGGACTGGATTAAACTAAAAAATGAACTACCTGTTGTCAAGGACATCCAACTCAAAAGATGGTTAGGAGGAAAGCAAGATAACATCAAATTAAGGGGCTTCTGCGACGCTAGTGAAAAGGCGTATTCCTGCGTCGTTTATAGTTGTATCGAAAACATAGAAGGCCCGCCAACTATAACTTTACTAGCCGCTAAGACTAGGGTTGCCCCCTTAGCTCAAAAATTAAGCCTACCCAGAATGGAGTTATGCGGCGCGCTGCTACTTGCCCAGCTGATTGAAAAAACTAAAGAAGCATTCAAAGGGTACAACATCGAAGTTCAAGCTTGGTGTGACTCTCAAGTGGTATTGGCCTGGCTGCAAGGAGACACATCGAGATGGGAGAGATACGTAGCTAATAGAGTGGCCAAAATTAAGAAAGTCATCCCGTCGGAAAACTGGCAATACGTCAAGTCAGAACAAAACCCCGCAGACTGCGCATCCCGAGGGCTTTACCCAAAAAAGCTAATAGATTTTAATATATGGTGGAAAGGGCCAGATTTCCTAACAATCACTAAGACAGAGATGAAAGAGCTGCCGAAAAACTACGCATGTTTATTTTCAACTGATTCCGAACATAAAACTACAACTTCGACAACCCTAACAACAAATCAAGACAATAACTTCATTAATAATTTACTCAACAAATGCAGCTCATTATCACGTGTAACAAGAGTCGTGGCCTGGATTATGCGCTTCTGCGAAATCACGCGCGGTAACAAGACACCTAATTCCGGATTCCTAACTACAAGCGAACTGACTGCCGCAAATGAACAAATAATAAAATACATTCAACGTGTTGAATTAGATAATGATTATAAACAGCTTATGAAAAACAAGGTTGTTACTAGCAAGAGCGTGATACACAAACTTTATCCCTATTTGGACGACAAAGGGATCATCCGAGTCGGCGGCCGGTTAAACAACTCTACATTGCCACCCGGAATGAAGGTTTTCAACCTAAAACTAAATACTGATAAAAAAACAGCGATCACTGCGTACTATGCCTATGCCCACTCGTGGTTGTCATACGGAATCATTCTCTGGAGAAATAGCACGAGTGTAGATGATATCTTTATATTGCAAAAAAAATGCATCAGAATAATAATGAATATTGACATTATGGATACTTGCAGACCCCATTTTAAAAAACTAGAAATATTAACAGTAACTTCCCTATATATTAGAAATATGTAAATTTGTAAAAAATAACCCAGATATTTTTGACGCTTCCTTGTATAATAGACTGCATACACCCCGAATTCATAATAAGAATAAATATAAGCTCCCAAGTAGTCGAATGGCTATGTTTAATGCTAGCCCTTACTATAGTGCTATTAAAATATTTAATAATTTACCAACCGAATTAAGAATGGAAAAAAATACTAAAATATTCTTAAAAAAACTAAAAATAATGCTAATAGAAAAATGTTATTATAATTTAGAGGAATATTTCAATAATGATTAAGTTATAGGTATGAATAGTTATAGGTAATATAGGTACAATAAATAAGATTAAAATTAATATGTGATACTATCATAATATAAGAAATAGTACATAGGTATAGAATATAGATAAGAATAGTAAAGAAATTGTTATCTAATAATAAGAAATTAATATAAAATTATTAAAATACATAATGCATTCTAGTCCATTTCACGTTCATAAATGCTACGCCCAAAAGGGTAACATGATGTACCGGAAAATTATTGTAACACCTATTTCTACATTCATGAAAGCAATAAATACTTTGACTTTGACTTTGACTTTAGAACCCTATGATCTTACCCGGGAATAGCCGATTCACTCATCTACTCATAGAACAAGCGCACTCTACTACTCTTCATGGAGGCGCGCGTTTGACTTTGGCTTACATAAGGCAACGTTACTGGATAGTCGGTGGCAATCGAACTGTCAAAGCGAAACTTCGTCACTGCATTCGGTGCCATCGCCACAAGTCGACGCATAACAACCAGATCATGAGCGATTTACCACCGCAGCGAGTGACTCCATCTCGACCTTTCTCTCACACCGGGGTCGACTTCACCGGACATGTAGAGGTCAAACTAAATAAGGGGCGAGGGGTCCGAACCTCAAAAGGTTATATAGCTATATTTATATGTATGGCTACAAAGGCTGTGCACATCGAACTAGTCTCGGACCTCACCAGCGAAACCTTCATTGCTGCTTTTCAACGCATGTGCGCTCGGCGCGGCACCCCGAAACATGTGTACTCGGACTGCGGAACAAACTTCATCGGTGCTTCTAAGATCCTGCGCAAAGAGTTTGAAGAGTTCCATCACCAACTCTCATCAGAGTTTTTCGATAAAATTGCAAAACTGGAAGTCGAGTGGCATTTCAACGCACCTGCCTGGCCATCGGCAGGAGGTTTGTGGGAGAGCGCGGTGAAGTCCTTGAAGTATCACTTGCGGCGGGTGCTGGGAGAGCAAAAACTCACCTATGAAGAGTTTTCAACACTACTAACACAGATAGAGGCGTGCATGAACTCCAGACCGCTCTGTCCTCTTACTGAAGACCCTGAGGAATTTTATAACTACCTGACTCCTGGGCACTTCCTGACTGGCGGTCCAACTCTGTCACTGCCAATATCTGACGTCACTGGCGACCAAAGCATCAACTTACGTCGTCGGTGGCAGCTAACTGAAAACATGTTGCAACAATTTTGGAAATCTTGGTCGAATGAATATCTAACTCAACTACAAAGCCGTTCTAAATGGAACAAAACTACCAAAAACATCGAAGAGGGCGACATCGTGCTGATCAAGGATAACAACCTGCCGCCTGGAAAATGGGCCATGGGCCGAGTTATAGAGACTCATCCTGGATCAGACGGGCATGTGCGAGTTACTACCATCAAAACTCAAACTGGAATTATCAAGCGCCCCATAGTAAAATTGTCTCTACTTCCACTAGAAACAAAAATAGAAACCAAAACGGAAACTACACCCAAAAATTCTGAGAGAAAGATACCTACTAGAAGGAAGAAACCTGGAAAGAAAAATTTGTTTACATTTTTAATAACAATACTCACCTTCATAACTTACGCCGGTGGCAGCGACCTATCGTCAAGCGCTCGGATTACAAGCCTTGAACCCGATCGACCTATTTACTACGATACAATTGGCAAAATACAAATGATTCATGACGAATGGACTCTACTTATGTACTACAACTTAACTAACTATTGGACTAATATACAGAAAATCGAAAACTATTTACAAGGACTATATACATTATGTGAAAAAACCGATCCAAGATATTGCAAAACTACTTTGGAGCTAATATCACATGAGAAAGAACTATTGGACTACTATAACAGCATCCTGCTGTCTCCTCACACGCATCTCTCTGAAAGGAGGAAGAGAGGACTGATTGACGGCATTGGTTCCATCGCTCGAAGTCTGTTTGGAGTGGTGGACCAACAGTTTGCTGATAAATACGAAGAGGATATAGGAGCGATACATAATAATGAAAATTACCTACTCGAACTAATCAAAAATCAAACTTCTATTGTGGAACTGGAAAATAAAGTATTGAAGAAAACTGAGGAAAACATGAACCGGCACATTTCAATGATGGAAGCCTACATGAACAAAACTGACAACAAACAAACCATCGTTCATCTCCAGTCGCAGTACATCGCAGTCAACTTTGAGAAAAGCACCTTTATTTCGATAGCTGAAGATGATGTGAAGCTGTGCTCTAAACTAAAACTGGATATATTCATCTGTTACAAGAACATGCCAGTATATAATCTACATAATAACAAAGCTCCTTGGGAAGCGAAATTATTAAGTCATCGTTCAAGTGCACCATGTGGCCTAAAAGTGACGTCATGCAGTGACGCGTGGATCGCATTACATACACCGAACAGCTGGTTGGCGATTTGCTGCGGGGATTGCACCTTGCGCACAGTATGCAGGAACGACGTCACGTCGCATACTATAACAACAACAAGTATAGTAACTTTAGCGCAAGGATGTGTCTTACAGTCAAGAGACTTTACTATATACTCGCACAACGAGTACAACACCAAGATGAAGATGGACAATTTCAACATCAATATTCCTGACTTAAACTCTACTGTGAACAACGTAGTTGATATTAGTCATCGTCGTCTCTCATTGCCTTCATTTGATACATCAGAAGAAATTCAAGAGATCGACAGGAAAATAAAAACATTGAAAGAAAAAGAAGTCCTTCCGTCTATATCAAGCCACGACATACATCAATACGCTCTGGGGTACAGTCTTCTCGGCGCAGCTTTAATTGGAATAATCGTGTGGGTTATAATAAAGAGACGGAGCTGTATACCTATACTGTCATGCCCTTGTTGCAACAAGAAAGAGAAAAGGGCTGCCGAGAAACCAACTTATGAGGAAATTGAACTGCAACACATGAAGAGACACGTCGGCCAGGAACATGTGAAACGGTCAGCCGACCGACCGCCGCCGCCGCCGGTGCAGCGCCCTGGACCACGCGCCACTACGATGAAAGAACATCGCGTTCAACTTTGATGATTGATTCTTTGCTATGTACTGGCATTTCTTTATCTTGTTAGATTGAAATTTACTTTTTATGTTTAATCAAATCTTTTTATATTTTTATTCTCATCTCGTTTGGGTTGCCAACATGTACGGGCTAGCCATCGTACATACGACTTAAATGCTAACACTGCAACCTACATTTGGGCGCGCGCGATATTATTTTGTTTACATTATAATCTGTTAACCATCAGTACGTCATTAACTTCGTAACTAACCACTCAACTATCAAGGAAAGATTTGCCACCTGTTTACCTGTACTTCAACTTCACTTCAATACATTACTTTCAACTCTGCAAGTCTTTTCTCTGGCGTATTCATCTACTACTCCTCAACTTAAACTTCTGACTGTACGAAGCTTCGTGGTCTACTAAGTGGAGCCCCGTACACTTAAATTTGTGCGAAAGTTACCTGGTAACCAGAGAAACTACATGGTTTCATATCTGAAGAATGAAGCGAAGAAATATAATCATAATTATTAGGTTCCCTCAAGTTTGTACAACCACGCAATTAAAATTGTAACTACTTACCATATTGTAACTACTTACCTATTCTGTCTTTTTAACACCTTTTGTAACATATGGAGTGCAATAAAGAATATTAATATAACTAATAAATAAAAATATTGTATTCCTTTATCAAACTAATCCACTAATATTACTCGCATGAACTAGCTATATTAAAGAAAGTTACAAAAATATACTTATTTTGAACTGAAATCAAACAAATCTTAATAAAAAGTGTCTATTGGACAAGTCGGAAACTAGCAAGAAGTTGCTTACAATAATTAAACAAAGAACAAAACATGTATCAATCAACTCGTAAGTTCCTAAATTCTACTTGGACATGATTTGAATCGATGAAAATGATTCAAATCAATTACCTGATTCGAATCAGGTGCTGATTCAATTTAACATAAAATCTCATTCGTTCCAGTTAATGATTTCGAATGAGTCGTTCGAGAATTAATCGAATCAAATGTGAGTCGAGTCCCATCTCTAGTGTAATTGTGGGCTTACACAAACCGACCGAGCGTGATTGGTCCTGTTGCTTGTGTGAGTGAACGGTCTCACGTTACGCACACAACGTCGAAATATGGTCAGTTTTTGGAAGCACAGGGCATATCTAACGATTTAAATCTCTGATTGGGATAGTCACATTAATTAGGGACAAATATTATTCCTGTGCCAATGATAACAAATAAAAGTATTATAAGCTAACAAAAACAGGAAAGTCATATCAAGAAAGAAGTTCAAGACACCAAGTAGGTATACTACATTAAGTTCTTGAAATTATTATGGATCTGATACACCATTTTATGTAGATATTTGAATAACCCTTGAGTCATTCATTCTACACTAGAGCTAGAACTAGTGTGCATAAATAAGGCGGCACCGACTAACGGTGTCGACGGCCATTTCCTTCCGGGAATAATAATAATAATTCTATATTTGCTTAAAACATGGTATAAAGTTGTTACAGTTACAAAGTGCACATGTTTTGCCAATATTATTTTTAGCATGCAAATATTTATTGATTTAATTTGGCAATTCAATAATTAGTTTTTTAGATTTTCGCGTTGCATTATAACTTGTTATTAACAAGTGCAAACCCCGTGCTAGGCCGTCAGCAACGCAAACAAACACCGATACGGTTAGTGTACTGTGTCGGAGTAGCTTCACTGACTTTACAACTAGTGGCGATTTAATATCACAAAATGTGAGGGTGTCCGAAGATTCGCTGCCGGGCCCTAGCAGACGACGCCGTGCACCGCTAGTTCGCTTGAAACCATAGCTGCTGCAACGTATCCGAAACGTCAAGCAGTAAGTACATACAATGTACAGTGGCCAGCACATCGACCTACTACACTTTGACCTTGAGCGCATCGAAAGATGAACGGAGAAAATCGCACGAAAGAGACAAATAGCGTTGGGCAGATTCTACTTCACTAGTTTCGTGCCGCCCAGTGCAGCCCGCAACGCGAATTAAACCTTATTTTGCTACGCTAAAAGACCAAACTTATTATTAGATAGACAATGTTTGAAAAACTTAACAAGCAAACGGGCTACTTAAAGCGGGGAATTCAAAATTTGACATTTGGCACTTTGAAATACTTGACATCTAGCTACTTTAGAGATAAAGATTCGATTTTTATTTACAACATTGTAAGAATTTGCTTTGAAATCTGTAAATGATGTTGAATACCTATATTGTTTCATTAACCTTCAGCTATGACTGTAGATTTGCTTATTCAGGAAAACTATAGTGTATTAATTGGATATAAGAAGGGTCTACTTTTATTTCGGATTTTTTTATATCATAATATTGAATTGCATAACATCGAATGGCAGAAACTTCATTTCGCCGAAAATATTTTGGCTCGTATCATTAAGCATAACTCAAAACGCATAATTTTGTAAGGCTGAATCATCTTTAGGTATGCCTAAGGTAAGTTCAATATCCATAATTATGAAACGACTGAACTTTTATACGCAGAAAGTTTACATTTAGAATCATCCTTAGGCATACTTTTCTTATGGTTACCTATCTTAAATTCGAATTTTTTTAGTACGAATTTCATTATAGCGAAAACGTTTCGCCACATTTTCTACCTATGTTATTAAAAGACAAATAAGTTTATACAACAATTACTTAAAAATGTAGGTATTTCTATTATGATTTTCAATCATTAATTTGACAAGTAATGTGGCTCAGGTGAAGCATGCATGCAACGGGGCATGCATGCAGGCATTCAAGCATGCATTGATTCTGTTACGGCTCCGGTGCTGCAAGGCTTCGGCGGTCCCACGCGAGCTTATCGTCGCAGATGATTCTTGCTCGTGACATATATATGACATATGAATCGCCAATTATAAATATGATCACATTGTGATGATAATAAATTAAAATTCATTAAAATAACATTTATTATATTCATAGAATAATTTCGTATTTCTTACAAAAATCGTAGAACAGAAAATTTTATTGATTACAAATTCGAAGATAATGCTTATTGCTGCTGCAACTTTCTCACAAAGACTCGTGTCGTTCTCGGGAATGCAAGCATGATTTCTGTCTCGGCTCCGGCGCTGCGACGCTCCGGTGATCCCACTCACAGCTCATCGTCGCAGAGGGTTTTCGCTCATCACCGCAGTTTAGACTAACAAACCATCTGCTCCTCAGTTCGCGGGCCGCCTCACCCCTCCGCGCTTACGCGGGGTTGTATTACATCTAGGGGTAGGGCAGACAAGACTACGTGGAGTCGGTTATGCAGCGATTCGTTTTTGACAAAACAGTAATATTCAATTTTATTATAATAAATATTACAATTTTATTTAATATATATTACAGTAATATAATATTTAACTAGCTTTTGCCCGCGACTTCGTTCGCGTGGACTTCAGGTTCGTAGAAGTAGTGTGTTATTGGGCATTCTAGCTCACTTTCGTTCGGTTGCAACGCAACCTCACTCGTTTGCAGAATGCCCAATAACACCAAAACACATCGCGCTTAATATGTCATGCATGATTGGGTTTAAGATTCGAGACCTAACCGCATTGCGTTTACTGCAGATGAGTACTTACATGATTTGATACAGCCGTTGCACATCAGATAAACATTTTGTTCTATAAATCGATGATCTGTACGTTACCAATGACTAATGTGAGCCAACTCCTAAAAGTCTTTTCTCTTGAATCGTATTCACGGGTCATATAGACTCATGCCCTCAGACAGCGACAGCTCTATGAGGTATAACATAAAAACTAATTGAGTGAGCAGCTTGCCTCAAGAGACACCCAGAATATTTGTCTGTGCCAGCTTGGCTCATATCTCTCCACCCATCCAGATTTTTAATGTTATACGTATATGAGCTTGCTGTTAGGTTACATCCATGAATACGATAAAAAGAATGATCTGTACGTTACCAAACCAAATACTAATGTGAGCCAGCTCCCAAAGTCATTTTACCTATCTCTTAAATCGTATTCATGGGCCATATAGACTCATGCCCTTAGACAGCGACAGCTCTATGAGGTAAAACTTAAAAACTAATTGGGTGAGCAGCTTGCCTCAAGAGACACCCAGAGTATTTCTCTGTACCAGCTTGGCTCATGTCTCTCCACCCAACTTAATTTTTAGTGTTATACGTATAGGAGCTTGCTGTTAGGTTACATCCACAAATACGATAAAAGCATGATCTGTACCTTACCATGGACAAAAGTGGGGTAGCTTCCTAATTTATTTCACCTCTTAAATCGTATTCACGGGCCATATAGACTCATGCCCTTAGACAGCGACAGCGCTATGAGATATAACTTAAAAACTAATTGGGTGAGCAGCTTGCCTCAAGAGACACCCAGAGTATTTCTCTGTACCAGCTTGGCTCATGTCTCTCCACCCAACTTAATTTTTAGTGTTATACGTATAGGAGCTTGCTGTTAGGTTACATCCACGAATACGATATAAGATAAATAAATAATAATTAGGTAAACGAGCCCCTTCTGTCCACACCGTCTCGATTGTGAATAAATGAAATGCGCATTAGAATGAAATATCCAATTCAGCCGTTACGGTCGAGTCTAATGCACAAGCTGAAGCGATTTGACGACCCGTTTAGCGCAATGGTTTGAGCGCCGGTTGAGACGCAAGGGTCGCGGGTTCGATTCCCGCACCAACACAAATGTTTGTTGATGAAACAGATATTTGTGTTGGGTCTGGGTGTTTGTGGTACCTTCGTTGTTTCTGGTTTCCATAGTACAAAGGAAAACCTTAGTTTAGGACCAGGACAATGTATGTGAGGTTGTCTCAATTTATTATTTATTTATTTATTTCGATTCGTTTGCGCATGTGCATTTTTGGTGAACCAAAATAATTGTAACTCATGTATCCGTTCTAACTATAGACACACTTTTTATAATATGAGGACACAACCAGACAAGGTTCTCTCTCATTTTAGCTAATACAGTTTCAGACAGCAAAATAATATAAATTGTATAATATATTTTCTATTCTATATAAGTGATTAGTTAATTACTTATCACCAGTTATGGATGTAAATGATATGAACTATAGTACACCAGTCACAGGAAATCTAATCATAAACCATCGTTTTTATAATATAATGACAGCTTTCTGATATTACACCACTTTGTTAATAATAGGTACACAGTAATGTGTCCTATAAATATATCTATCATCTAGTTTGAAACTAAAGTAATCAATGTATTATTTATTTGATGATGAAGGCAGAGCAAGAGCAGGCATGAATGCGATTCAATTTAGGAAACGAACTTTTTTTCTTTTGAACCCCGAACCTTTTGTGCATATGCCCTACATCTTAACCACTATGCCATCGAGGTTGTTAAAGTCAATAGGTTGGTAGTTTTCCAATTGGACCATACGTAAATGCAGCGACGACGATGCGATGACGTAGCGCCGGCTTGCGCATGCCGTATGCTATATGACACCTCGTCGACACTCCTACCTAAATGCACCGATTTCTGAATGTTTAACGTTATCGATGAATGAAATATGATATTATTAATGCCTTGTTGGTCTAGTGGTTTAAGTACCAAGCTATGATCTCAGGTCAAAATGTACTTGTTCCAAGGAGGAATCGTAGCCTCTACCCCCGGATTATTAACCAGACCACTTCTTTAACTACTGAGCTATAGCGGTAAACTTTGAATCTTTGTAGTTCGTACGTTCAGGTTTATCAAACCATGTTTCCATCATCGCCGAGCTATTGGTACAAACTTCGCACATGGATTTAATGTTCTCTCATTGAAAAATCCGATGAGACAACATTACGTCTTAATTTCAGCGTGTGATGCTCGGTTCCCGCCGAGCAGATGGTAACGGTAGAAATACGCACATAGATTTGAAAAATCCATTGGTGCGTGCTCGGATTCGAACCTCGACCACCTGCGTGGAAGGCGCGTTCGAATCCATTGAGCTACCATCGTTATATTAATATTTATCTCAATTTATTTAAGTAATTTATTTTAAATCGCAAGGTTTGTTATGAAATAGTAAAAATTTTATCATTTCTAGCAACAACATCATACCTACTTAATGAAAAATTTTCAAAAAAGAAATTAAAGTCGTACCTACACGTGGAGTATTTGCCAAAAAATTATTTGCGTCATACACTTCGCTCACGTTGTTGTCAAATTGCTGAGCTTGTAAATTGCGCTTGTGTGTATTGTAATCCAGGGCTGTCAAAAATATTGCTACAGCTGGAATCGCTAAGCAACTGTTCAATTTATTTATTTTTATACACAGAACAGATTAGAATGATACAAACAAAATTATAGTTTGTACTTTTGCTTAGTTCTATACACTTACTGAATAAAACATGGTTTGTATAGAAACAAGTTATAGGCATAAGGCATAAGTACACAAAAAAAATCCTGTTAATATTTTTTTCTAAAACAAATAATACATTATGCTGGAAACAAGTATCATCCTGATAACTTTTTGAATAATGTATCATTTTTACTTATTACTTTGACCGGCAAAAACTTGATTATTAAGAAACATGCCAAATAATCTAATCCAATTAATTACATATAAATGTGAACCTTCGAATGTTTGAATAAAGATTCCGCTCATAAATCAAAAATTATTAAATTTTACGCAGCTAAGTATGTGACGTCAATATCACGTAAGTACACGTGACATCAACTTGCTTGTGCGATAGTGACAACCCTGATGCATTTAACAAAATCATCAATAATTTGACAATAAAATCAGGAACAATTCAATTATTGGTTCATTCTTTGCTTCAAACCAATCGTGCTAATTAATTGCTCGTTAATTAACTAGCGTGGTGTGTGTGTGTGTAACCCTCAGAAGATACCTACTCAACGTCACTCTCTCAGAAGGTAAAATGTAAGTCTTAATAATTTTGTTTTTCTACTTTCAGGGGATCAGTATATGTCACAAGACTTCGTGTAGATAGATGATGCTGCACTGGTACCGCAGCAGCGCACCGCCCACCACCAGAACCGATAGCCGCACCGGCGCGGTGGTGGTCGGTGCTCTTGACTTATTACTAATTTACATTGTTAGCACGCACAAAGTCTTGTCAATTCGTTATTATAGTTAATTAATACTGGTTTAATTGTTTTGCTCCATAGGTCCGACTCTGACTTTGAATCTGTGTTCGGAGAACAAGCGTCTTCGGTTGTCGCTACTCGCAAGGACAAGAAGAGGAAGGCGCCTTCGTCGATTATAGAAAGGTAAATATCATACCTAACTGCGATGTGTTCATGTATGCAAAAGAATTTCAAGCATTTACACATCCTCATAATTAAACAAAGTAATTATTTTGAATTAGTTTACACTGTTTGTATACTTTTGCTAGTGACTGTACTTAGGTTCTTACTTCAGAGTAAATCATGTATGCTGAACGCGTGATGATAATTTTTTTACAGATCGGTTGACTCTGACTGCGAGACTGCTCCGACGTCCACGGCTGCCAAAAAAAGATCCGTCTCTAAACCACGGTAAGTGTACGTTCCTTGACAGTACGATTATGTAGTATAGTGGTTGCTAGTGTGTGTGTGTATGTATGTGTGCGTGTGTGTAAGAAATTAAAGTGGTCGGATGAGAGATTTTTTTATAGTAAGAACATTACAATAAATTAAATTAGAGTTAAAAGGTTAGCAGCGCACTTGTAGCTCTACCTACTGGTTTTGCAGGTGTTTATAAGCGCTGGCAATGATTACCATCAGGTGTTCCACTTGCTCGTCTGCCACATATCTCATAAAAAATAAAATAAATAATCTATTTTTTTCTTTTTCAGAGCATCAAAGAGTTCGAAGGATTTGTTTGGATTGTTGTCGGAGGACGAAGAGAATGCTGCTATAGAAAATTCTCAACATCGGCGCGGTGGTCAAAAGCTAGACAGTAGTCTCACATCCAAGGTGGCCAACGGTGTGGTGCGACGAGTCAACCAGCTCAACGGTGCGTACTACACTGAAGTGCGGGTGTATAACACTCGCGACGCCAGCAAGACCCCGCCCGAGGAGCGCTACAAGAAGGCTTTGGTGACCTTGAAGGTGCAGCTGAACCCGAACACATCAGAGTGGCGCGATCTTCAAAAATTTATGAAGAATATTAAATTACTCTTCGACAACCAAGAACCAGTATTCTATAGTAATAAAATTAATTTTAAATAGCGGTAATTATATTAATAAATATATTTTTTCATTTTAAGGTAATGTTATTTTCCCTATTGTTATCGAGTTAGTAGTATAGGCTACCACATAACAGTAGGTAGGTAAGACTTGAACCTAAAATTCTCGCTTTGGTAAAGAAATTTAGATCAGTAGCTCTCATAATTATCTTTAATTACTTTGTATGACCCAGGTAGGTAACCAGAAGTATTCACTATTGATATGTGGTAACTTATACTACTTCACGATAGAGTTAAGCTACTTATTTTATTTAAGTTGTGAGGCTATTTTCTAGGTTAAGTTGTACCGTAACCCATATTATCTAAGTGATCAATAACATATATAGTTTATGGTACAACACAATATCTATAATAATCATAGTCTAGATAAATAATAAAATTGTTTGTTTCAGCTTAAGGTAGGTTAGTGATTACATTTTGACTATCATGCCTTTTTGTACTGTTTGTTCAGTGCGTTTAGAAAATAAACATTGGATAGGGCATTTGAGGAGTAATGCACACAAAAATAAATGTGTGGCTCCAGCAGAAGACGGGGTGGTTACGGTCTCGTCGGCTTTCAAAGGTCGTATCATATCGTACAGAATACTAGCAACCGAGGAGTATGAATGTTCCTTACCAGATGTGTTTTTAAATAGTTTAAGGACAAAGTTATCACATCTTATACAAAAATCTTTGTTGAAATACGTTAATGTTAAAATCAATGTAGAGTACTTTGCAAAGTTTATTTTATTAAAAAATGACTCTCAAGAAATAAAATCGTTTGCAACAAAAAATATAACGATACATCGTAACTTTGACTATGATCATACATTTAGCTGTATCTTAAGAATGTTAGGAAAAAAGATAGAAGAATTTCAAGATCGTGATAGCGGTTGGTCTTTTTTAAATAATATTTACGTAGAAGTAAACATTAACAAATACGAACCTTTAAGCGGCTCTGGTTCAACTTATATGGAATTGCCATTGAGTATTCAAAAGAAAAAAGCGTGTATAAATATTAAAAATAATGATAAATTTTGTTTTTTATGGAGCGTTGTCGCAGCACTTTATCCGGTCAAAAAAAACTGCGGGCGCCCGACGTCTTATCCCCACTTTAGAGATGTATTAAATATTGACGATTTAAATTTTCCTGTTACTTTTACGGACATAAAAACTTTTGAGCAAAATAATCCTAATCTTTGCGTCAATGTTTATTCTTTAGAAAAAAGGAATAAGGTCGTAGGTCCTATTTATAGATCGGCTTTTCAAAGGAACATAAGAATAAATTTACTTTTACTAGAAAATAACAATAAATCCCACTATGTTTTAATAAAAAATTTGTCTCGTCTCGTTCGAGCTCAAATAACGAAGCATCATGGTATGTTGCACTTTTGTGATGATTGCTTACTTTTCTTTGCATCAGAAGACAAACTTAATTGCCATGTGTGTAGCGGTGTGACCACGGTGCTTCCGGAGCAAGGTAGTTATCTAAATTTTAAAAAATTCGATCGAAAACAAGATGTACCATTTGTAGTTTATGCAGACTTTGAAACTTTGCTTAAACCGATTGCAACTTGCGAACCTGATCCTAATTCCAGTTTTACATTAAACCGTCAAAAACATATACCTGTAGCTTTTGCTTACTACATAGTATGCACATTTGACAGCACTCATAATCGTTTTATCAATTATCGCGGGCGTGATTGTGTTCAAAAATTCCTTAGTAGTCTATATGAAGATATAAAAAAAATTTATGAAATTTTAAATGTGGAGGTACCTATGGTGTTTGATGAAAACGATGCACAAACACATGCTCGCACGGATGTTTGCCATATTTGTAATAATCTCTTGCTATTTGACAAGGTGAGAGATCACTGTCACTTGACAGGTCGGTATCGGGGTGCTGCTCATCAACACTGTAATTTACAGTACAGCTTACCTAAGCTCATTCCCGTTTTTTTTCATAATTTAGCTGGGTATGACTGTCATTTATTTATTAAAGAATTAGCCGAAAGTTTAGGACCAATTAAAGTTATACCAAAAAATAAAGAAAACTACATTTCCTTCACAAAATTTTTACAGGTTTCAGATAGTAAATTTGTTCAAATAAGATTCGTAGACTCTTTTAAATTCCTTGGAACCAGTTTAGAAAAACTAGCCAAAGGTTTAGATAAATCAGATTTTATACATTTACGAAGCTGTTTTAGTAAAGAAAGCGAATTTCGTCTAATGGTTCGAAAAGGAGTTTACCCTTATGATCATATTAAATCATGGTCATCGTTTTCTGAACAACAACTTCCTCCTAAAGAAAGTTTTCATAACTCCCTGACCGACGAAGGTATCAGTGATGAGGATTACATGCATGCCCAACTGGTTTGGAGTACTTTTGAATAAAATTTTTTTGGGGCTCGGATGGTGTAATATGGATAGCATATCTGCCCGGATTGCAGAAGGTCGTGGGTTCAAGTCCCACCTGAACCCTCCGAGGAATTTTTTAAGTGCAATATTTACTTAAGAATAAATTGCAAAGAATTGCTATACCAAAAATCAAAATTATTCGTTTAGCAGTTTCATCTTAACTAGTGGTCAAATATTTGTAATAATGTTTCCACTGGATATTGTATAGTATACCTACAATATTGATGGGACTATCGTCAGCTCATGGCGAGTTAAGCACTTACGAAATTCGTCGGCTTAGTAAGGGGCTCGGATGGTGTAATATGGATAGCATATCTGCCCGGATTGCAGAAGGTTGTGGGTTCAAGTCCCACCTGAACCCTCCGAGGAATTTTTTAAGTGCAATATTTACTTAAGAATAAATTGCAAAGAATTGCTATACCAAAAATCAAAAGTACTTTTGAAATTGGTAACATGGGGGAGTATACAGACCTATATCTCAAAAGTGATGTGTATTTACTAACAGACATCTTTGAAAATTTTAGGGCTATATGTAAAAATAATTATCACTTAGATCCAGCATTTTATTTAACAGCTCCAAGTTTATCTTTTGACGCAATGTTGCTTAAAACAGGAGTAGAGTTAGAGTTATTGTCAGATTTAGAAATAATCCGTCTTGTGCAGAAAGGAATTCGAGGCGGAATTTGTTTATGTTCTAACAGATATGCTACGGCAAATAATATTTACATGAACAGTTATGATGAAAATAAATCTGATTCTTTTCTAATTTACATCGACTGCAATAATTTATACGGGTACAGTATGTGCCAGCATTTGCCAGTATCTAATTTTAGATTTATGGAACAGCATGAAATAGATCAATTACAAATTATGAACATAGCAGATGATGCTGAATACGGGTACATTCTTGAAGTTGACCTATTTTACCCGGAAGAATTGCATTGTTCTCACAATGATTATCCTTTCTGTGCAGAAAAATTCATACCCCCGGGTGGAACAACTTCCAAATTAATACCAAATTTGTATGCGAAATATCAATATGTAATTCACTACGTGCATTTAAAGACTTGTTTAAAACACGGGCTTATTTTAGATAAAATTTATCGGGTTATAACTTTTAGGCAAAGTAATTTTTTAGCTGAATATATCGATCTAAATACAGAACTTAGAAAAAAGGCTTCAACACCGTTTCAACAGGATTTATTTAAACTCATGAATAATTCAGTTTTCGGGAAAACTTTGGAAGATAATGAGCGTAGAGTAAACATTAAATTAGTCAATCAATGGCAGAACAAAACCAACAGAACTAACAGATTTCTCTCTGCATCAAAATTAATTTCGCGACCTAATTTTCATAGCGCTACAATATTTTCCGAAAACTTAGTGGCTATTCAAATGAAACCAGAGAAAATTGTATTAGATAAGCCGATTTACATAGGCTTTGCTGTATTGGAGCTTTCCAAAAGTCACATGTACCAGTTTCATTACTCTGTGATAAAACCTTATTATGGAGATAAAGTTAAATTATGTTACACAGATACTGACAGTTTTATTTATGAAATAGAGACAAATGACTTTTATACTGACCTGAAGGAACATTTTTTACAATATTTCGATACTAGTAATTACGAACCAAACAATAAGTATGGTCTTTCGTTAAGAAACAAAAAGATACCCGGTCTGTTCAAAGACGAACTAGGTGGGCGTATAATGACTGAATTTGTAGGACTGCGATCGAAACTATACTGCATAAAGACTGAGTCCGACATAATTAAAAAGGCTAAAGGTACTAAGAAAAATGTTATTAAATATTTAGAATCATCCGATTATCGTAAAGCTTTGTTAAAAGATAAAATAGTTCGCAGAAAAAATATTTTATTTAAATGTATCAAGCACGAAATTTATACCCAAGCAGTAAATAAAATTGCTTTGTCTAACGCGGATGACAAACGTTTTATAAGATAAAATTTCAACTTTAGCTTGGGGACATAGCTCCTTGTTATAAATTTATTTTCAACAAGCTGAAATAAATAGTTTTATTATAAATAAGTATAGATGTAAGACATACTACTGTAAGATATTTGTTTAAATAGATAGAAGTTTCAGTATTTCAATTGTATTTACACTTATTAAAATTTTTTTTTATATAAATTATATAAATAAATAATAAATACATAAAAAAATATTTTATATTATACCTATTTATACGTTAATGTTATAAACAGTCTAGAATGAATAAAATTATATTATAGATATTTGAGTACTATTATTTAAATCATCCCATTGATAATCTATTAAATACCTGTGTAATTGAAATAAAATAATACAGTTATTATTTTGCTATTAGATGAATAGTATACTTTGCAAGTTATGTTATTTTACAAATGCATTTTGCACACTACGTCCGTTTTCAATACGGTCAATTGCCAATTCAGCAATTTCGCAATATAATATGAGTTAGCATTTTGTATTGCTTATTAGATTTATAAGCTCATTTACCAAATAACATCGTCCAAATTCAGACCCGTGGCAAACCGAATATTTTGTAAGTATTTGAATAGTTTATTAATTTTTTACACATTGATTTCAGAAATTTATGACGTAAGAAAATAAATAATATTTATTATTGCTTTCAGGTAATGCAGAACAGTGAAGATACCAATATCATGCTGTCTCAGTTTACTTATGATCCCTGGGATGGCTTGACCCAAGCTTGTGATGAAATAGTGGACAAGAATCAAGGTGGTGATTGTCATACCCCTCGAGAAAAGCGAGCCAAACGGAAAACCGATAACATCAAAAATAAAGCACGCAGTACAGCAAAATCTTACGTTATGCATCGACAACGTACTAAAGGTTTACGACTCATACAGATCAAAGTGTTTGACATCGCCAATGAGCCTACTGGTTCATTCCGATCCGTGACGCGAGAATCAGACGTGTACGGCAATGAGGAGGACAATATGATGTTAAGTGCGCAATATGTAGTGTCTGAAGCGGTAGATGAGATTATGGATATGACAGAGACTGTGATTAGAAAAATTTCAAAAAAGCTTTGTAGTGACAATTTGTAAATATTCTAATAACGTGTGATTAGTTTTAAGATATAATTTGTATTGGTTAAAGTTAAATAAATTCTTTATCAATTAAAAGTGTTATCATTCAGATCCAACACGTAGAGGCCCCTTTGAGACACATTAATGAAAGTGGGGATGTGTACACCTAGCGGGTACTGTCTCTGCTTGTACTATTGAAGAGATACAACCAAAGACAGCACCCGCTACGTGCAAGGACTATTGCAGATAAGATGGGAACTAAACCGGGACTATGGAAGTGGTATTGCTGGACTGGGTGCCGGGATATTGATGAGACAACGGGACGCCTGCCATATCAAAAGTCTCATCTATGATAATCATAGCAGGCGGTGACTTGCCGCACACTAAATGGGCCCCCTATCAAAGCTGCCAATTGGCAGCGAGGCGGGCAACATTGGCGTGAGCGGCTAAGGTTGTCGAGAGGTGAGACTGCGGGGCGCCAGATCCCTATGTGCTTAGCACCGGTCAGCAGGCCCCCGGCGTTATGACATTTTACACTTCCAACCTGGAGCATAGGTTCTGCTCTTGCAACTCCACTCCGGCCGGCTGGTTAAGGCAAGCCAGGAGGCTTATTATTATTAGTTTTATGTGATAGGTGACAGACGAGCAGGCGGATCACCTGATGGTAAGCAATTGCCGCCGCCCATACACCTGCAACACCAGTGGAGTCACAAGTGCGTAGTGCTACATAATAGGGTATTGTGTTAAATAAAACTATAAATTTTTAGTACCGTAAATTTTATTAACAAACTTAAATCAAAACACTATATTATTTTCTAAACACCATTGTTTAATACACAAAACATTTTTCAACGCACAATATTTTATATGGTTAAAACAATTGTATGCAAACATATCTTTACAGTATAGTTTACTCAAAGTTTCTAAATTAGGTATACCTTTATCACTTATATCTAACACATTTTCATGTTCACATAATTCTCGTACCCATTTAACTTTTTCTTCTCCTTTCACTATGATCTTGCGTTCCCTGAAGTAAGGTTTAATAAGTCTTTTAAATTCCCTATAGTCAATGTGCCCCTCGCTCCATCGGTATCCCCTGTTTCGTTCTATCCACCAAACATGCTTCCTTTCTTCGAGAGTTAGTGTAGAGAATGGATATGGAGGTTTAATCAGAAAGATTTGAGTGTGTTCTGACGTACCTATAACTAATTCCTTTACTATAAACTCATTATTCCGATCTTTAAAGCCTTGCAAGTCTACAATAACCGTGTTATTCATGATAGCTTCTTCACAATATTACTTAAAGGCTTGTATTCAAATATGCAATCGTTGAGTATCAAACAGTAGGCAGATGTCTGATCTGGTATCTCAGCTTCGGTTTCTATTTCCAAGCGTACATCGATACACCCCTTCAAGGCTTCGTGTTGGCGAGAACAGTCAACAACGAATAAGGGGGCAATATCTTTAAACTCTCTCAAACCCAACAACGGCTCAGCTCGGCGTCCGTAATAAGACTGTTGAAATCTTGCATACTGATCGTATATTAATGAATATTTGTTTTCAGCGAAACTAATGTTTAAGCTTTCGTATGGATAGTAGGTTGAATTTAGGTAAACCCTTACGTCGCGTACAGCGCAATGATCAAATTCTGCCATGGACATGGTGGCATTTTGTTTACGATTCGTTTGTAAAGCAACCACAACCATTCGCGGTTTTTCAATCTGTGATGAAGTTTTAATAGACCAAGTATGTTTCCGGGTTTTAGGCAATAATGGGTATTCGTACAGATCCCAATTACGAAATGCGAGTGTTATCGCTCGATCTCTTTCTAAATGTTTTAACAAATTAATTCTTTCGCGGTCTGATACTTTGACATGCGGGACTCGCCAGACAATTTTATTTATTATTATGTCTTGAATAACTTCACCGGCATTTAACTTCAAAGCATTGAGATTTGTGTTACTTCTTAAAAGAACTAATTCATGTTTACAATTCATAATGATTTTTTGATAATCTTCTGCGAAACCTAATATTTTATTAAGTGGAATAGATGCTGAAAATACACCATTAATAGTATTAGATATACCAGAAGGGGACCAACCCCAAACACTTGCACATTTAGACTCATTTTCATTTAACGAAAGATATGATTTTATTGTGGTTGTAATGCCTGCATTTTTTATTCTATCTATTTCAATACCATTTATTTCATAACGGATGTCTTGAAATAAAAATAAGGCAGGATTGTTAACAAAATGCACATTTGATACTCTTTCCTTTTCTTTTGTTGTACTGTTGTGTTTGTACACATCAGCTCTGCCCTCAATATACAAACTGCTGAGCGCAGGTAACACGTACAAATCTTGCTGATTAATCGGTATCCGTATTTCATCATTCTTGTTGAAACTTGTCACATATGGTTTGTATGAATGAAATTCAAAACTTTCAATGCTGTTGTCATGTGACGGAGATTGAGCAATATTTAAAACATTCATTTTATCAACCCAAGTATTTTTAAAAATGCCTTATTTTTTTTGGTCAGCTTCTTTTTAGCGTAATGTGGTGCTCTTTTATGCGATGTTCTCTTCGAACTGATTTGGTTTCGAGAGAGAGCAGGGTTTTTATTGAAATTTAACATTTTTTTCTAAAGTGTAAATACAGCTGTACCTCTTCACCGCGTAAATTAATTTGATTATTTTCTCCGTCTAACAATCTTATATTGATAGCACTTATTGAGCTTTGATTGACAGGAAAATAGATTAAGTTTTTAGGTATTTCTATTATTCGATAACCAGGTGGTACGTTCGGCACAAATTCATAAATTATATGACTTGCTTCTCCGTTGACAAATGATCCGCTCACAATATCACATTCGATGCGTACTATGGTTGTTGGTAAAATGTTGACAGGATACTGAGATTCAGTTTTTATATTTGCTTTTACAGTTTCAAGACCAAAACCCAAAATTTTACCAATCGAATCTGTTTTATCGAAATAAACATCTTCCGAACAAAATAAACATGTTTTTAAAGTATTGTTATTAGCAGTTAATTTCAATGTAGAATTTTTTATGTTGCTCTGAAGATAATCACAAATATCTTGTAACTCATACGATCCTTCGGGTATTTTTATCACTCCATTTTTCCCGTAATAAAATTTATTATTTCTTTCATCTATATTGGGAATAGAGTTGAATGTAGAAAAATACAGAAGACCGCACTCATACTCCCCACTTAATTCTAATGTAGGAGAGTAGTTTGTTATTGAAGAAGCGTCTCTACCAGTTATCGACACAGTGAAAGACATGTTTATACTGATAAAGATTCTTTATTTTAACCATTATTTAAATGTTTTTTCCAATAGTTTTTTAAAAAATTTAAACAGAGATGACCACAGTTTATAGTGCCAAACTTTTGATACCGTACAATATTATAATTAATTATCATATTTCTTAAATAATTTCTTAATTCTAATGGAGGCTTTAAGTCGCCAAAACTATCAAAGTATTCACAGTAATTATTTTGTTTGACGTAGGCTACCCAGTGTGTTCCTGGACTATCAGAGCTATCCAAATTAAGTACAGCACATTCTATTTTTCTTGGCTTCAATGGAAGTGTATCTCTCATAAATACTCCTCGAAAATAAGGAATGTCAGTAGCATGATCCAATATATCTAAATCTGTTAGTGCACGTCTAGGCAGCCGTTTAACTAGTTTTTTGAAGGGCTTAAGTATAAACCAGCACCCTTTTTATGAGGTTTGATGTACAATCCTTTGCCAAGAGCCACTGCTTCCATTGCTCTGTTATGACGTTCAGACTCTTGAAGACTTTTCTGAGCTGCTTTGGAGTCATTCACTGCTTTTGCTATACCGGCTGCCCCACCTGCCAAAGAACCCAAAGCCGACAAGCCTGCGAAGATCGGGATTAAAGGTAATAGTCCTCCACATTTTGGCAGAGGAATACAGCGCGGCAACTTGGTTCCTTTTTTATTTTTGAAGATTTTTTTTGCTGCAGCGCAGGCGTATTTAATAGCTGTGTGACTGCCTTTGGTTTTCAACTTTTTAAGTTGAGTCTTAATTTTTTTCACAGCTGCCATAAATGAACGGGCACCTGCACCGGCCTTGAGTTTAGCTTTCATAGCATTTTTGACTATCCATGATGCCACTTTTTCACCCTTCTTAGCATCTTTAGCGTTCAATCTTTTCTTAGCCATATTCAAAAGTTCTTTATCAGCCTTTCGTCGAACGTTTAAATCGTTGTCGTTGTAAGCAATATCGTGATACATACAAGCTTTGTCTAACTTATTTATACCTCTGTCTCCCCTTTTCAAACGTTTCTGTAGCTTTGTTCCAGGACCACAAAATTGATATCCAGGTAAATGTAGCTCGAACGGTAAATGGTTAATTACACTGTCTATAATACCACTTCCCTCCTTCATTGATATGCTTAGAATGAATGGATTTGGATTAAAATTATATTTATATGTATTATAAAACAATTTCATTCTTGTCTATCCAACTATTTTCTTCGTTGCTGAGGCCTAGCCATTTCACAAAATATTTATTACCTTTTCTTTTAATAATCTTCTCAATAAGGTAAATGTCAGGATACTTCGTTTTTTGTAATTCGTACTCATAAAAAGTCCCTAATATAACCTGCTTATGCTTATCTTCCAAATGATAAGTTGGTGGGTTCGTATCATTTACCTTTACTACTGTAAATATTTCCGTTGACCAGTTGGGAGTATAACCTTTGTAAAAGTCTCCTTTAAATTTGCTAATACGTACATGATCACCAACTTGAAATTTAGGCTTCATGTGTTTTCGATTTCTATACGCTTTACCAATATTACACAATACAACCTTTTCATTTGTCTTATTAACATCTTTAGGCTTAAATTTTGTTATGCGATGAATAGTGCTATTATAGTTGTCTACCACAGTACTTAATAATTTACCCACCCATCGATAGCAGCCGTATAAACTGAAAAGTTTGAAGATGTGTGATTTTAGAGTGCGTATGACTCGCTCTACAATAGAAGCTTTTTTCACGGAATAAGTAGAATAATGGTTCACATTATATTTTTTTAACAATTGACCGAAGATATCATTATAAAACTCTTTGCCCAGATCTGTTTGCAAATGTTTAGGTTTTCTAGATGAATCTTTGAATATCTGGTGCATAGCGTTCACAACACAGTTTTTTTCTTTCGATTTTAGGGAACTTGTCCATACATACTTTGACAAAGTATCTATCACTACTAATATGTATTTGTGTCCTTTATTAAAGTTTGAATATTTTTGTAAATCTATGAGGTCGGCTTGCCATAGATCATCAATTCCTTTTATAACTGTACATCGACGTGGGAAATTTCTTCTGGCTGATTTGTGAAGTTCATCAATTATCTCCTTTTTGCTCATTTTTCTTTATTTTCACATGAATTAGTTTGTCTATTTCCGACTTTGAATAAAATGATTTATTCAAATGGTCTGTTGTAAAGGTTTCCAAATTCTTCAAATGTAATTTCATCTCCAGCTTAACTTTTTCAACCTCATTTCTTAATTCTTGAACCGTTTTGTCTAAATAAGCTTTGTTAACTGCTTCGTCGTCTTCAGTTGGATATGATAACCCTTTTAATTTAGAAGATTTTAAATCGTAGTGTCCGGTATCAGATTTCACCAATGTTTCATTGTAGTTTCCAATGTATTCTGTCAATCGTAAACGTTTATGGACATGATGACCAAATTTGTCTACGTTCATTGCTGTCTTGATGGGTTGACTCTTAAAAGAAGACTACCCAATTTGCCAGGTTTCTTCTTTATATGTTCTACATTTATGATACCAGCTTCATGAAGTTCCGTAATGATTGCAAGTTATTTCATTATTTACGCCAGTGTTACCTGCTTCCCAAGATGCAAGTAGTAGCTTTAATCGTTCAACTAACTCGTTTGGATCATCCCAGTAAACTAGATCAGTATCTGATTTCACTGTCTTTAAAAGTGAAATTCCTTTACCTTGTGGAATACTTTCAACACTTGTAGTTGGATTTCTAGAGAATTTGAACAAAGGCTTAATTACATTCGTATATTTAAATCCTTTGTTGCTATTAATGGGTTTTGATGATTCACAATTACGTCGATGAGCATTAGTTTCTATTAGAAGTAATTTGTAATATTGTAAATCATCATCTGTTACTACATCTAAATTTGGTTTCTTTTTGAATAAAAGTTCTTTTAGACCATCAGTTTTTTTGACAGTAAGTGTTCCTATTTTGAGAATTCCATCGTCGTCTTTTTTTTTTTTTAAATGGCCTGTAATGTGTTCATGACACATTTAATTTTGCCAATGTCAAGTGTAGTTTGATAAAGTGTAGTCAACAGTCGAAGTCAGTCGAAGTCATAGTCACTCAATAAAACGCCAGTGTTTAGCGTTTTAATGTCCTAAGGATTCTGTGGAGACTATTTTTAACAAAACCGTAGGTTTTAAGACTCTATTAGGTCAAAGCAAATTGTTCACGTGACAACTCACTCGACACAAGTTTAAGTTAAGAGTTAAGAGTTTAAGTGCAATATTTACTTAAGAATAAATTGCAAAGAATTGCTATACCAAAAATCAAAATCACTCGACACACAATAGCAGTGTTAAAAACGACACAATTCAATGATTCTTATATTAATATCACCCTGCGGCACTTCACTGCACAAAGTAACACCAAATTTGTACACTAAAAACCACTAGATACTTATTAAAATCTTTGGATTGCATCAGCCGATGCGGCTTGTTTCACAGTTACCCACAGAATCCTTCCACCGTCGTCATAAACACGAGTTTTCCCCAGTAATAATTTACCTCGTTCATTTTTGACTCCAAATGGCACATCTTTCATTACTTCAGACGATGTTGACCAAGACAGTGATTGATTTTTAAGACTTGGCGATGACTGTAGAGATTTAAATGATCCTTCGCTAATGTTATGGTCTTCGGACGGTGACACAACAAGGGTTTTGTTGTAATTGTATTGCTCTTGATCATCATCTTCATCTTCCTCACTAACAGATTCATTATAATCTTCATCAGATGCAAATAATGAGTGGTTCTCGTCTTCAAATGACTGATCATTTTTAATTTTTTTCATTACTGGTTCCAATTGCTCTTCTACTTTAAGAGGAGTGTCGTATTTTTTATTTGTTAGCAATGTAAGTGGATCAACAATAGGTTTTAATATTGTTTCTAATGTTTTATTGTTTGTATTTTCAACATCTTTTATCATCGCAACTTTTCTTTTAACAGCTGCTGCTGATTTTACAATCTGTTCTTTAAGATTTTTCTCCATTTCAAAGTATTCCACTCAGTTCCAAATCATGAATGAGAATGATTAATAAATAACCCAGCTACCTTTTATGTATGTTCATCTATCACTATGAATGTATCGAAAGCCAATCGGTAACATCCGTTATTTTTGTCACAATCCTTATTAATAACAAGATAGCTGAATGGTTTATTCCAAACGGTAGAGCACATCTCACGAAATTGAGGCCATGACATGTCCGACCCAACATGCTCCTCATAAACATGCTTCAAATTAATGTCATCTTGTTTAAATAGAATGACAAGATTTGAATTGTCCCTTACGAGTTGTTTCGGAATTTTTGTATAAGTTTGATTGATATAAAAACAATCTATGTTTTTATGTCGTCCCATGGCGAAATAATCCCTAATGTTGTTTTGATTTTCACAAGCAACGTCGTCAAAAATTATTATTGAATCGGGTAAAGCATCATGTGGACTCAAAATTTCTCCATTATGATTGTATTTACTAAATGATGTTCCAGGTACCATATCCAAAACCTTTTCAAGATATAAATATTTAGGTTGATACAAAGACTTTGAATACACATAAAGGTTACGAAATCTCGGTCCATTTTTATGCAATAATAAACTTATTACTAAATTGGTCTTTCCACTATTAGAAGGCCCGCAAACAATACAACGTATTGTGCTTGGCAATAAATTTCCATGCCGTTTTGGCTCGTCAGATAATGGAGGACAGATGCACTCTAATTTGAGCGATTCTTTTTGTTTTACAAACTTCATTATTTCGTTAACGTGACTGTACTGTTGCATTAGTCACAATTGAATGGTCAAACATTTTTAAGATACCGTAATTTAAATAAACAGCTATTATTGTTTGGTTGTGTTCTAATTATTTTAACGTACAGATCATCGATTTATAGAACAAAATGTTTATCTGATGTGCAACGGCTGTATCAAATCATGTAAGTACTCATCTGCAGTAAACGCAATGCGGTTAGGTCTCGAATCTTAAACCCAATCATGCATGACATATTAAGCGCGATGTGTTTTGGTGTTATTGGGCATTCTGCAAACGAGTGAGGTTGCGTTGCAACCGAACGAAAGTGAGCTAGAATACCCAATAACACACTACTCGTAGAAACCTCAAAAATTGTAGCCTATGTGTTATTATGATGTATAAGCTATATTGTGGTAAAGTTTCATTCAAATCCATTCAGTAGTTTTTACGTGAAAGAGTAACAAACATCCATACATCCATACTTACAAACTTTCGCCTTTATAACAGTATAGTAGGATTATAAGTATACTATTGTAAAGAGCGATATGTTATTAAAAATATCCTATATGAAATTTTGTCATTCAAAGTATGCCAAGTGAAATTCTACCAAATAATAGTTCGACTTAATAAAATTATCCTAAATGAAATTCTGCCTTCTTCATAGTATGCCAAGTGAAATTCTACTCAATAACATTTCGACTAAATAAACGATATGCTAAACGAAAATATGCAAAATTAAAATTTGGATAAGAAAATTATGCTAAATAAAATTCTACCTTCAAGTGTGCGATTAAAAATACGGCCTAAAACATTCGACCAAACAACTATTATCCTAAAGATTTTTTTTAGGAATACCTACGACAGATGATTTGTAAACGTTCGTAAAAGTATCTTTTGCACGTTTTACGATTGAGACTAGAGTCACCACATCTCAGCGTGTTATTCCCAGTTGCGTCCAAAGTGGTCGCTTCGGAGTCCGGGGCACGCTTTGACAATGATCCAGGATTTGGGGAGTCTGGCAATTACAATGAAGCGACTGCCTTCCGACCTTTGCAACCCTTCAGCAGGGGAACCAGACCATCCGATTCACGGTTACACGTTTCAGAGACGTGCAGGTTTCTTCACGATGTTTTCCGAAGGACACGAATCCTGCAACCCACCAAAAATCCCGCAACCCAATCGCATAAAAGCGAGGTTTCAGGGCCGTAACCCGGAAGTTTGGAGAGAAGCGAACAATTCCAAACACGGTTCAAAGCTTTGACGATATCGAGGATGCTTGAGTTTTGTTTTATGTGATTGGCAGTAGACAAGTGATGACTTAGAACACTTCTCCGACCATTGGCGAACCATTGCTACAAATAGAGTCCAATGGAGACTTTTAGGGGAGGCAGTGGGACAAAGTAGCAGACGAGCAGGCGGATCATAGACACCTGCAACACTAGTGGAGTCGCAAGTGTGCTGCCAACCTTTTATCTCCTTCCCCCCCCCCCCCCTCCGGGTGGGCCTCCGGTACCCTCACTCACTCGGCGTGCACAGGTGCGGCTTCACGCCAGTTTTCATTTCTGTGAGGCAGTGGTATCACTCCGGTCGAGACGGCCCATTCATGCCGAAGCGTGGCTCTCCAACAATCACCATACTTCGCTATAGCATCTCCCCAGAAGTGTGATACGTACGCTAGAAGATCACCTGTGGAGCGTTTCGGTCTAAAACCATATTGTCGGTCATGGAGTAGCGATCTTTTAGGTAGCGGATAAGTTAAGTGTTAAACTATCCGCTCAAATACTTTTTACAATATTCAATAACAACTCAAGAGACATGATTTGTTTCTTAAACCTACTCAACAACGGTTTTTAATTTTACAAAAGTGTTTCAAAGCACTTAACGCATTTAAAAAAAATCTACCAAGTTCAATTGGTTATTTAGCAAAAACATTCTATGTCTCTGAAAATGTTTTATTAGGTGTAAATAAGCTATAGAAAGTTTTGCTATAAAAAAATCTGTCTTTTCTCGTAATAACGACTATATTTTTCTATTATTTAAAATAAAATGAGTTAAATAAAGTAATTTACTTTAATTTATCATCAAACATGTCCAACTTTTCAAAAATCTCCATACAAAGTATTTAAAACTTGTTCTGAAATCTACCTACCGCTTATTCGGAAGGTTATTATTCCACCGAGAAGAATCAGAAGAAACTCAGTAGAACTTAAATCTTTTCAGATTTTAATCATAAAATTTCTGAAGAATTTAATAAAATTAACATTTTATAACACAGTGTAGGTGAACAGTTTATCATTTCAACTATTATTATTATAGACGGGAATTAACGCGACGTAATTTTTTAAGCACATAATTATGTACTTACTTACACATATGACGTTTCGGCTGCGTTACAACAGCCGTGGTCACAAGCGAACTGGCGGTGCGCGGCGACGTCTGCTGGGGCCCGGCTGTGGATCTTCCGATACCCTCACAGTTTCACTTATAAAATCACCACTGGATACAATGTCAGTGAAGCCACTCCGACACACCACGCTCACAGTATCGGTGTTTATTCGCGTTTCCAACGGCCTAGTACGGGGTTTACATTTGTTAATCACTGGATTCCATGTAGGTGAAATTTTAAATCCGTCATCCCGATTGAAATTTTTATATTTCTTGATTTCAATTGCTTCACGTACCATCCTCGTGTGATAGTGCCGATCAGTGGAGAGGATTTTTGGGTCATGTAGCTCCATCCAATGATTAACTCCCATTTCTAGTAGATGTTCCGCTACCGCTGATTTATTCGCCTGTCGATTTTTAATTGCTGCGATATGTTCCTTGACACGTTCGGCGATTGATCGCTTAGTTTGTCCGATGTAAGAACTACCGCAGCTGCAATCGATTTTATAAACACCTGGAGTCTGGAACGGTATTATATCCTTTGGTGACCGCAGCTGTTTAGATATTCGACATAACGGAGAATATACAGTCTTAATGGAGAAATTCTTGAGTACTGTTCCAATTTTGTCCGTTATGCCTTTGATGTACGGCAAAAATGCTGCCTGGCGGTTTACCTCAGGATATCTTTCCTTTTTCTTCTGCCTTTTCAACATCCGCGGCATATTGTATCCGTTTTGCTTGAGTACCTCCTGAACATGACTAAGCTCAGACTGAAGATGTTCAGGGTCGCAGAGGTTATAAGCTCTATTGGTCAATGAAGATACAACCGCTTGCAGATGCCGAGGATGATGATGCGAAGAGGCGTGTAGGTATCGGTCCGTGTGCGTGGGTTTTCGGTAAACTCCATGTGATAATGTACCGTCATCCTTTACTCTAATCTGCACATCCAGGAATGCCAATGATCGGTCCCTTTCCATTTCGTAGGTAAACTTTATCTTCGGGTGGATCGAATTCAGGTGTACCAAATATTGTTCGACTACCTGCTGGCCACCTGTAATAATACAGAAAATGTCGTCCACATACCTTTTCCAGAGTTTCACAGTTTGAGGTCCAGTGGCTAATGCTGTGTTTTCAAAATGTTCCATCCAGATATTTGCAATGACCGGTGCCAGAGGGCTACCTATTGCAACTCCGTCGATCTGGAGGTAAAACTGTTCTCTGAATAGAAGGTAGTTTCCGTCCAAACAATTTTCAGTCAGAACAATATATTCCTTCGGTAACTCCTCATCACAAAGCTTACCCTTGATCACTTCCAGGCAATCCTTTAGTCAGCTACATGACCCAAAAATCCTCTCCACTGATCGGCACTATCACACGAGGATGGTACGTGAAGCAATTGAAATCAAGAAATATAAAAATTTCAATCGGGATGACGGATTTAAAATTTCACCTACATGGAATCCAGTGATTAACAAATGTAAACCCCGTACTAGGCCGTTGGAAACGCGAATAAACACCGATACTGTGAGCGTGGTGTGTCGGAGTGGCTTCACTGACATTGTATCCAGTGGTGATTTTATAAGTGAAACTGTGAGGGTATCGGAAGATCCACAGCCGGGCCCCAGCAGACGTCGCCGCGCACCGCCAGTTCGCTTGTGACCACGGCTGTTGTAACGCAGCCGAAACGTCAAGCAGTAAGTACATAATTATGTGCTTAAAAAATTACGTCGCGTTAATTCCCGTCTATAATAATAATAGTTATAATGCAACGCGAAAATTTAAAGAACTATTTGACAAACCGCTACGGGTCGGATATTGTTTTAAAAGTGAAACGTCTAGAATCCTTTCGGAAAAAACGAGCGCGTTTAGAAACGTCCTTGATATTTCTAACAAAATGTCGGGATAGTGCAGTTTTACCTACGTGTGTTCGGATCAAACCACGGAGTGATATCGCGCATTCGAACAGGATTTTAAACAACGCGAGTGTTAGTCTGTTGAAGCAGTTAATACGAAATTACCACAGTGCAGTGAACGGGGTAGTGAGTGATTTGTATGCGGTACATCAGGAATGCAGTGCGGTGTTGTCCGGAGAGGATTTCGATAAGTGTGATCAGATTACATATTTACAAGCGTCTCGAACGTATGAGTTGTGTCTAGCCCGCCATGAACGCAAATTTGATCGTTTGTGTTCTCGTCAACGTCACGGACTGGAATCGCAGATACCCACTAGCGATGCGATTACTACACACTCTGCTATAGACATGGAACGCACCGTGATTAACTTATCCAATGAGATACTGGACGAACCGTCGAAAAGTGTACTGGCTAAAGGGATGAATTTCGCTATGACACCCCAGCGAATCCCCCATGAAGAGATAATGTGTAGCGTTGAACAGGTGATTATGCGCAATAAGGTCCCATCAGCAGATGCGGATGTATTACGGCAGGATGTGGCAGTAATATTGCGCAAGTCAAGGCTACCTAGAAGTAATATCACTACAGAAGAGCGTCAAGCACTGAAAGAGTTGCGCAACAACGGCAACATTTTAGTGCTTAAGGCCGACAAGGGAAACGCCACTGTAGTCATAAGTACTGAAGATTATGTCGGAAAGATTGGGATTTTATTAGAGGATACTAACGTGTACAAGCCAGTATCTTATAATCCTACGGCCAGAGTTACGCGACGCATTCGAGCTCTTATCTATGAGCACAGAGACATTTTTACGGAAGACGAGTACAATTTTCTGTACAAACCTAAAATCGTGCAACCGCCCAAACTTTACGGACTGCCTAAGGTACACAAAAGCAACATACCTCTACGGCCTATCGTTAGTCAGATTGACTCCCCGACATATGACTTGGCGAAGCATGTTGCTGGAGTGTTGCAGACCTTAGTTGGGAAAACACCGTCTTTCGTAAAAGACTCGTACCATTTCAGGGATATCTTAAGGAGTATACGTTTGGAACCAGGAGACATAATGGTGAGTTTCGACGTGGAGTCGCTTTTTACAAATGTCCCACTGAAGGATTGCCTGGAAGTGATCAAGGGTAAGCTTTGTGATGAGGAGTTACCGAAGGAATATATTGTTCTGACTGAAAATTGTTTGGACGGAAACTACCTTCTATTCAGAGAACAGTTTTACCTCCAGATCGACGGAGTTGCAATGGGTAGCCCTCTGGCACCGGTCATTGCAAATATCTGGATGGAACATTTTGAAAACACAGCATTAGCCACTGGACCTCAAACTGTGAAACTCTGGAAAAGGTATGTGGACGACATTTTCTGTATTATTAAAGGTGGCCAGCAGGAAGTCGAACAATATTTGGTACACCTGAATTCGATCCACCCGAAGATAAAGTTTACCTACGAAATGGAAAGGGACCGATCATTGGCATTCCTGGATGTGCAGATTAGAGTAAAGGATGACGGTACATTATCACATGAAGTTTACCGAAAACCCACGCACACGGACCGATACCTACACGCCTCTTCGCATCATCATCCTCGGCATCTGCAAGCGGTTGTATCTTCATTGACCAATAGAGCTTATAACCTCTGCGACCCTGAACATCTTCAGTCTGAGCTTAGTCATGTTCAGGAGGTACTCAAGCAAAACGGATACAATATGCCGCGGATGTTGAAAAGGCAGAAGAAAAAGGAAAGATATCCTGAGGTAAACCGCCAGGCAGCATTTTTGCCGTACATCAAAGGCATAACGGACAAAATTGGAACAGTACTCAAGAATTTCTCCATTAAGACTGTATATTCTCCGTTATGTCGAATATCTAAACAGCTGCGGTCACCAAAGGATATAATACCGTTCCAGACTCCAGGTGTTTATAAAATCGATTGCAGCTGCGGTAGTTCTTACATCGGACAAACTAAGCGATCAATCGCCGAACGTGTCAAGGAACATATCGCAGCAATTAAAAATCGACAGGCGAATAAATCAGCGGTAGCGGAACATCTACTAGAAATGGGAGTTAATCATTGGATGGAGCTACATGACCCAAAAATCCTCTCCACTGATCGGCACTATCACACGAGGATGGTACGTGAAGCAATTGAAATCAAGAAATATAAAAATTTCAATCGGGATGACGGATTTAAAATTTCACCTACATGGAATCCAGTGATTAACAAATGTAAACCCCGTACTAGGCCGTTGGAAACGCGAATAAACACCGATACTGTGAGCGTGGTGTGTCGGAGTGGCTTCACTGACATTGTATCCAGTGGTGATTTTATAAGTGAAACTGTGGGGGTATCGGAAGATCCACAGCCGGGCCCCAGCAGACGTCGCCGCGCACCGCCAGTTCGCTTGTGACCACGGCTGTTGTAACGCAGCCGAAACGTCAAGCAGTAAGTACATAATTATGTGCTTAAAAAATTACGTCGCGTTAATTCCCGTCTATAATAATAATAGTTATAATGCAACGCGAAAATTTAAAGAACTAGTTTATCATTTCCACAAATTCTTGTCATTTAGGTATTCTTCAACTGTGTAATAGGCATTTGCCATCAAATAAGATTCAACTTGAGATTTAAATTTATGTATTGGTAAATCAACAAGGGTTTGTGGTAATTTGTTAAAAAATTTGCGAGCGGCAATATTTTTTTCCGGCTTCTTTTAATCTCCGCCGTACGGTGTCCATTGAAATCTACAACAAAGGAAATTGTCTAAATAGATAACTTTAAAACTAATTTAAACACTTTTTTACGGACAATGTCGTTTAAGTTTTTAATCTTTCTGATAAAAATTATCTATTGTGAAGGTTGTTTGGTTACATCACTTTTTAAAATCACTGACGTAATCGTAAATGTTTACAATACTTAGGTATTATTATACAACCTGTAAGGGAAGGGGGACAAAAGGTTGGCAGCACACTTGTAACTCCACTGGTGTTGCAAGTGTCCATGAGCGGCGGCAATTGCTTACCATCAGGTGATCCGCCTGCTCGTCTGCTACCTATCACATAAAAAAAACACACACATTCACAATTACAAAATAGTTGTTAAAAACAATCTAAAATGTTAAGAATGCTGACTGTTTGCTGCTGCTGAGAAAGGCAGTTTCTTTTAAGTAGTAGGTAGGTATGGGTTTGGAATTAAAAAGCCCGCCATCAACTCGCGCCCAAAGCGGGAGACGCTGCTTCGAAACGCCCGGCCCAGCGCCCGCAGCGCTCGCCGCGAAGACTCTTGTAAGTAAATGCCAAATGCGCGGGCTTTTTGGCCATTCTGTTTTTTTAATCTGTAGTTTTACCCTTACTACACACACACACAAACAAAGAACAGTTGTAAATAAGCCCCGCCTTGTACCAGGCGTTAGAAATTGCACTGTACAGAAGGAACAAAATCTCTCATTTAATGCCTAAAATCAAAACAAGCGAGAGAGTCATGAATTAAAGAAAAAAAATCTTCGAAATGTACCGACCAATTGTGTTTATTTTGTAAAATGTTTTATCACACATTCACAATTACAAAATTGTTGAAAACAATCTAAAATGTTAAGATTGCTGACTGTTTGCTGCTGCTGAGAAAGGCAGTTTCTTTTGAGTACCGTCATCTGTGGCAACTTTACCATTAGCGAGCAACTTTACCTATAGACACCTCTGTGGTTATTTCACAAAATTATTTTTAATCTATGGCGCGCTGTACATTTTTGGATGTTTTGGTAGATTTCTTATTAAATGCTGGCAACCCAAAAAGTGTTTCATACTGGCAACTTTAATAATTTAAAAAATACGACGCTTCAAATCCACATGTGGTAATTTGCGTGTAACAGGTAGTGGCAAAACATTTGTGTTTGAGCGAAAGATACTAAGTGTAACAAAAGATTTTTTGAACTGAAAGGTAAGTAATATATCCTTAAATGTTTTTATTCAATTATCAATGAAATATTACTGCAAATTTTAGATTTATGGACGAAGGCAATGTTAAGTGATGTTAGGCAAAGTTGCCAAACTTAAAATAATGGCAACTTTACCTACTGCTAGGGTTGTCACGTCTTGCACGTAAAATAATAATCGGATGACTCATGTTTGTTCGGTATAATGAATATTTTAGATTGTTGTAAGTTTACCGCCCCGTCCCTCTTGGACACTACATTTCTTTAAATAAGTATTCTTCAAAAATTTAATCAGAATCTTATACCTTTGTATATATTTTTCTTTTTATGACAAAGGGGGCAGAATAGCGTTAGTTTTTTTTTTTTTTTTTCAAAACAATCGGGCTCGATTCCCTTCCTGAGGACCAGTTTATTTGATGCATGAATGAAGTATTTTTTTTCATTAAAATCAATAGCATGGTTTCTAAAAACAGATCTGCGCAGATAGGGGAACCGAGACAGTGATTGCCCAGGGTACAGTGATTGCCAGGTTTAAGGTTAACGTAGATTTTAACTTATTTTCAAAGGAGTAGTTTTGAATTAAATCCGTTAAATAACACAAGAGTACTCTTTAGCAGAATTCTCAATAAGATATTTGTCAACATTTAAAAAAATATATATTATAATGGCAGTTTTTGCACAACAGGTGTTCGTCTCTTCAAAAAACTCGATTTCCTTAGGAGAATCGGATACACTTAGTAGTTTTAATGATTGTGTCACTTTTATTTTATTTTTTGAATGTGAAAGCTAAACAACGAGCTAGTTAAAGCTTTGATGTATCATTTGAAGCAGTTATCATGGTATAAAAACATTCCATTTAGTATTTAGAGGGGGTGGGCAATCACTGAATTTTTAGAACAAATTTTATGTTTTTTTTTTTGCAAAACGTTATATTTACAAATATTTTTTAGATATTTGAATTGTTGCTAACTTATCTCAAAGCTAAACTACCAATGGTATATAAAAGTCGCACACTGCTACCCAATTGTTAAAATAAAGGATTTAATTGAAATAAAACTTTGCATCAATTTCTTAAGTGGGCAATCGGTTACCCTACCTATGTCTTTTGAAAATGAAAATATTTTTTTTGTTTTGAAAATGAAAATATTTATTTCTTTAACAAAATTTAACTTAAGTAGTAAGTGGATGGAGTCCCCATTTAAGCTGACAAGCCTGTGTTTGGAGACCCCGCTCTTCCTTATTCTATTCTATTTAGTTTTAATTTAATTTTAGCGTGTGTTTGTGTATGTTGTTATGTGTATGTGTGTGTGTATGTGTGAATTATGGAGGTCACAGCCGGAGGATCCAAAAAAAACCAAAATCTAATTTAAAGTAATTTATTTAAAGTAAAACTTATTACAATGATTTAGCCTAGCTGACCCTATCGATGTAAGAATAGAAGTGCTAGTTGATAAATTGTACAAATTATGGAAAGTCGCCGATGACGCGCGGGGCTGTAGACTGCACCGTCAGCGGTGGCGGTCACGTTGCGCCTGTCCGGCGCCGCTGCTCGGGCTTGATTTCGCAATATGTTGATTTCGGTATTGGCGATTGCTTCGTAGGATTTTACATAGAGATAGTTACTATGACACCTCCCCCCTCAGATCGTCATCTATTTTTGAAGTTTTAACTGAGAAAATAGTGACGGATGCTGCGTCTGTGCTGCAGGCTTCTCTATATCTTCATATATTTTTCCTTTGGGTGTTACAGCTTTAAATTCGCCTCGAAACATCTTGAATCGTTTGACGAGCAAGAACACGACAAGTGCAAGCGTACTGGATAGTATTATGTATAGTGGAATTGTTGTATGATAGATTGCAGGATCCAATGGCATCTGGTCTAGTTTCAGTGCAGGCTGTATAACCACCTTTTGCTGGATATCGTGTAGTTTCCGTAGGACGATAGAATTAAGATGTATGTGGGGTTTATCTCGGGGTAGTGATTCCAGATCCTTGGTAAGTTTCATTATTTTCATTGGTTGACCTTCGACTTGATCGTTAGTATTCGTGATCGTGAACTCGGGTGTGTGTAGGAAGCAGTTCATGGGTATGGTGGCAAGGTATGTACCGTTCAGAACGTCGTAGTCTTCTTTTCCGCAGAGGGTATGTATCCTTGTAGAGTTAGGGAACGATATCACATAGTGCTTTTCATCGAGTTCTTCCATGGCTATCCTTGACAGTGACACAGAGGTGATCTCGCAAGACTTATCGATCTGCTGGCTCGTTATAAGGTTCTGGATACAGTCCGGAGCATGGCGTAGTTGGTGGTCCATCTTCTCCTCGCAAAGGTACCAGTCATTGTACTTCGGGCATTCAGCCTCTATGTACACGTAACCCTTCCTGTTAGTTGCTAGGAACGGGAAAGGAGGGATAAGGACCTGCTGATTTTTGTTAGGTGCCATCGACAGTTTATAATAATCGAAACTATCTTTACTAAATATAGGTAATTTAAATATTATAACTATCTGGTTATTTGAATAGTAGTAGCCAGGTTTAATGATATCATAGTACTCTCTAGGTTCTAAATCTAACACTTGTTCTTTACTGTAAATGCTAATTAATCTTTGAATCATCCTATTTAAAACATCGATGCTAATCATCGAATGATGGGAGCTTGAAGCATGAATGAAAGCTAATAGATTTTCTATTCTAATGAGTTCTGATAAAACATCTTCAATGTTTTCAGTTATGATAACGAGATGCTGGGCAAACTTAGCGTATTTAAGAAGGCTGGTTTCTTTCTGAGAATCACTATTTAAGATTAATTCTAATGTATCATTTAACTTTACTTGATTTTCAACTAATTTATCTATTACGTTAGAATGCTGGACCATCCAATCTTTACTAAGACTTACGTGGTTGTTGAACTCTTGTACAATTAGATTGTCATTTTTCTGAAGAATTTTAATAGCATTATCATATCTTACTGCATCTGTATTATCTAGGTTACCAGTTATGCTTTTAACTATAGAGCCTAATCCGTCAATGAGGCCTCTCTTTGTACGACGAAGTTTTAGTGTATTTAAGTGACCTATAACTTTTGACAATTTAGACGATAAGTATTCAAACTGTAGTTCGTAAAGGACGTAAGTATCATTGCTTAACTTATTTTTAAAATCTAGAAGCTGGTCTTGTAACAGATGTATCTTATTATCTATATTATTTATATCTACGTATTGGAGGAAGGTATGGTGGTGTGAAATGAGCCTGGTGGTGCCGAGACGAAATGGTAGAAGTCCGGGGCCATCGCTGAGACTCTCAAGTATTATCTCCTGAGATGTTATCGAAGGAGCAATCAGGACCAGTAGCACCCTGCAACAATTGGGCACTTTTTGGTACTCTCTTGAGACGGTTTTTAGCGACAGGACCGCGTTTTCGCGAGGTATAGATGTGAATAGGTAGGTCTGCAAGTACGGTGTCATGACTATATCTCGGTGCTAACTTTTGACGACTCGCAAGCGGATTATTAACAAAGATGCGTTGGTGAGGTTGATATTCTATCTCCGGATCGCGGTTTTTATTAATGTTAGTAATTATGTTGGTACGAGCGGGAAGAGTGGATTCGTTTATGATCTCGTAGACTAATTTCATTTGATCTCGGTGATTCTGTATATACTGTTGCATTATATGTTTAGATAAATCTATGTCGAGAGGATCTCGTGGATCAAAGTGACCGGTAATTATGTCATAAGGCCTACATTTGGTAAAGCTATGTACTGAGCTGTTATATGCTAAGATTGCATAAGGAACCAGATTAACTACATCTTCGCCTTTATGTTTTAGCTTTAGAATTCTAAGATGTTCGAGTAATGTTGAATGGAACCGCTCCACAATCCCGTTGTCATTTGGTGAGTGAGGTAAAGTCCTATGGTGGTTGACTTTATGAAGGTTAATGAATTCATTAAATAACTGATTTGTGAATTCTGTTCCATTATCGGATACTATTGTAAGAGGCAAACCGTGATGTGTACAGAACTTAAGTAATGATTGAAGGATGCTGATGGCTGTACCATCGCGAATGTGGTACGCTTGAGCGTATTTGGAGAACACATCTACGACCGTGAGATATTTCTCGCTTTGGATACTAAGTTTTTTTTTTTTTTTTTTTTTTTTCATTTATTTAACATAAACAATAACATAGTTTACAAATATAGTATGCCATAAAAACCTTGTCGGTTTGTCCTTGACATAGTTACACTTGAGTATTTCGCTTTCTTAGCAATTTAATAATATATAATGTATATGCATATACTCACACATATATATACATACATATTACATATATTTACTTAATCTAAAAACAAAACAGTAGGTAATCTATTTGTAATTATTAATTACCTAACTAAAGAATCGCGCCTGGGCCACGCGGCGCGAGTTGTTTACGAAGGTATGCCTGTGCATCTCGCTCGCACCGCGCTGCCCAGGTGCGCTCATAAAAAATGGCAACATACAGGGTGATACGCGAAACGGCATCACTTCACGCAATCATTTAAAACGTACCTACATCTTCTGAAGAACGTTTTCAAAGTATTTTTTGAGTGTACGTTTATAGTTTTCCTCGGTTATTAATGCTCGTGTGCTTTCGGGAATTTCGTTTATAAGGGTTGGTACTAAATATTTATTTGATCGTTTTCCGTAATAATTTGTAACGTGCGGTATCCTAAGCTTAGTTTGAGTAATTTTTCTTGTAATTGTTTTATGATTTATGTTTATTTGTACTTTTTTATTATGGTATTGTTCAATGATAATTAACATTTTTATTTTAGTGTGTATTGGTAAAATTTTACAAAATTTAAATAATTCTATATGGTTATAATCTTTCTTATACAGTTTTTGTTTAGTTTTGTTAGGGATAATAATTTTAAGAATTCTTAGCTGTAAATTGTATATTTTGTCTAAGTACGTTTTGAAAGTTCTTCCGTAGCTGGTTATCCCGTAGGATACTATAGATTCAACTAGTGCCTTATACATATTGAGAAGTATCGGGAAAGGCACTTTATATTGTAATATCGCAAATTTTGCAATCAAGGCTCTTAATTTTACACAAATACTCTCAACCTGTTGGCTCCAGTTAAATCTATTGTCTATTATCAGACCGAGGTATTTTAAGGCAGTAACTTGCTCCAGAAGATCGCAGTTACATTTTATAATAGCCGACTTCGTTGAGTGTAGACATTCATGAGCATGTGCTACTACTTGCAAGGGTCTATCAACGTTCGGTAGGTGGTTTGAGCGTACGTGCATGATTTTGGTTTTTGCAGAGTTTATTACTAGTCCGACATCATGTGACCATTTGCATAGGTTTGTGAAGTCCGTTTGGATGCATGTTTCAGCCTCCGATATGTCTTTACTAGCAGCGATGAGACACGTGTCATCTGCGTATTGGTATACGGAGCACTTCTCTATTACATTTTCCATGTCATTGACATAGGCTAAATAATGTAAAGGTCCTAACACAGAACCTTGTGCCGTGCCAGTGCTAACTACAATCTCATCACTTAAAGAGTTTTCCAGTTTTACTCGGTATTTCCTATTTTTAGATAATCTTTGCACCAATTGAGTAGAGGACCACGAACTCCCGTATTATCCAGCTTTGTAATTAATGTGTCGTGTCGGAGAGTGTCGAATGCTTTGCTGAAATCAATGAACAATAGTATTACCTGTTTTTTATCATTAAGGTATGTATTAATCTGGTCTGTGAATTTTGAAAGTAAAGAGGAGGTTGATTTATTAGGTTGGAAGCCAAACTGAGTCTTAGATATGATGTCGTGCTCTGTGTAGTAGTTATGAATTTGTTTACATATATATTTTTCTATAATTTTATCGATGACTGGGAGAATAGTGATTGTAAGTAAATCTATATGAACAGTCTCAAACGGTTTGGTAGCAGGAGGTACAATGTTAAATTGTGGTTTAATTGGATTGCGATCGTATTTGGCTTGGCCGCAAACGGTACAGCTATTGATAAATTTGGTAATCTCATCTTTCATCCTAGGCCAGTAATAACGGCGAGAGAGAGCTAGGTGGCATTCATTTATACCACGATGGTTCGTTTTACCATCGTGATACTGTCTTATTATCTCCTGCTGCCTGAGATAATCTTTCACATTCTCTACTTCAGTCTTGGCTAGCACTAAATTCATCGCCGAACTTTTGAATTTATCTTGAATTATTGGTATGATATCATACATTGCTAACGGGGGGTTTATTAATAATGCAGTCTTAACTTTTGGATTAACGTATTCTTTGATAAGATTTATTATGTCAGTTTCTAGATTTGATCGGGATACTTGGACATCTGTTCTGGTATGGGTTTCAAATGGCTATGATGCTGTGGGACGTTTTTTTATGTCGCCAACCACAGTTATAACTATCTGTCTATGAAATTTATTCAGGGGTTCGTCTACAATCGGAACCTCTAGTATGGGATTCTCTCTGCTAGTATGTGCGGATGCTGTAGTCGAGCTAGCTGCGGATGGTGGATGCTCGGAAGCGTTAACGGCTAGTGAGTCTGTCTCTTCATTATGTATCTCAACGCGTGAAAGGGCATCTGCGTTCGTGTTCGATTGTCCTTTCTTATAAACCACAGTATAATCGTACTCGGATAGTTTGAGTCTCCATCTAGTCAAACGCGAGTTTGGCTCTTTAAGGTTCATAATCCATTGTAATGGCTTATGATCCGTAACGATCCTAAACTTAAGGCCTAAAATATTTAGTTGCCCATACTATCGCGAGTAATTCTTTTTCGATAGTGCTGTAGTTTATCTCGCTATCGTTAAGTGTGCGCGACGCGTAGCAGACTGGCTTGTCCGCGCCTACGGTACCTTGGGATAGAATCGCGCCTAAGGCTACGTTAGATGCGTCAGTCGTTAAGATAAAGTCTCGCGAGAAGTCCGGATACTGCAGGATGGGATCATTAGTTAAGAGCTGCTTGCATTTCTCGAAACAATCGATGTATTGAGAATCTAGTGTAATTTTCCTACCTTTCTTGAGACATTGTGTAAGGGGCTTAGTTATGCGCGCAAAGTCAGGTATAAATTTCCTGTAATAGCCAATGAGACCTAGAAATTGTTTAATCTCTTTAGGAGTCCTTGGTATCGGATATTTCTGGATGGCTTGAATTTTATCTGGATTTGGCTTAATGCCGTCTCTTGTGATGATATGGCCCAGATAGGCAGTATCTAATTTAAGGAATTCGGACTTGTCCATCTGGACTTTGAAGTTGGATTCACGTAATCTTGAGAAAACCTTTTCAAGGTTGACCATGTGCTCTTGAAGGCTGGTGCTGAAGACGACGATATCGTCAAGGTATACCAGGCAGACGGTGTTCTGAAGGTCCCTAAGGACATTGTCCATAACCCGTTGGAAGGTCGAAGGTGAATTTTTCAGACCCATCGGCATACGTAAAAATTCATAATGACCGTTTTCTACGTTGAACGCGGTTTTGGAAATATCTGAAGGATGCATTTCCACCTGGTAAAACCCACTGGCAAGGTCGAGAGTTGAGAAGTATTGGCAGTTGCCTAATTTGTCGAGGACATCATTGATGTTGGGAATAGGATACTTATCATCGTAAGTTTTCTCATTTAATTTGCGGAAGTCGACAACTAAGCGCCATTTAGCCTTTCCGGAAGCATCAGCTTTCTTGGGGACTATCCATATGGGAGAACTCCATGCAGAAGTAGAAGGACGAATGATACCTTGGTTTAACATCTTAGTGATTTGATCTCTAACCTCATCACGAAGTACGTAGGGATATCGGTAACTTTTTGTATAAACTGGAAGCTCATCTGTAATTTTAATTTGGTGTTTTATTTTATTCGTAAAAGTTAAGGACTCTCCGTCTATGTAGAATATGTCTGCATAGCGAGCGCATAGCGTTTCCAGGTTCGTGCGCTCCTCTGGGTTCAGATGTTCGGTCCGTAGTCGAGAGAGCACGTCCGTAGCGCGACTATAAGATTTCGTAGAATTTGAGTGACGTGGCTCAGAATTCGTAGCACTTGATAGTTCCGTAGCATAAGAGTGACGTGTTCATAATTCGTAGCACTCGATAGTTCCGTAGCATCGGAGTGACGTACGCAGGAACCCGTAGTATAGGGCTGACGTAATTCGCCCGTAGCACTCATAGGATCAGTAGCAGAGTCAGTTCGCGTGCACTGAATATTATAAACCTCGGCTTGCACGGCTCGGTCCATGGAGAAAATTACGTCATGCGGACTGCAATTTGTTATCTCGAGAATGCCGCGACTATTTTTAACTGTAGTTATACACTCGCTAATAATACAATTAGATAAAACTTGTTCGCTAATATACGCATCGCAATCATGAAGGTTAATAGGGATTCTTACTAATTTACTCGAATTGGCTGGGATAACGTCCTCATATAGATTTACATTTCGGGAATTATACATAGAAATAAGGTTGACGGAATTACGGGTAATTAACTTCTTATCTTTAAGATCGATCTTTGCCTCCCATTTTTCTAAAAGATCTAGGCCTATAAGGCCATCGAAGTAGTTGTGAAAGTTGTACACGTAAAATTTAATAAAGTCATCACATTCCTGGAATTCTTTAAAACACGGGACAGTAATAGAGTAATCATTACGCGTAGTAGCGTGAACATTCGTGACCTCGAAGGGATCGAATGTTAAGGGTACGTTAGGGAAAAATGTCTGTACAGCCTCAGGACTTAAAAAGGACTGATTCGCGCCTGTATCAATTAAGAGCTTTAAGGGCGGCTCAGAGATCTGTATAAAAGGAAGCTGCCTCTGACATTGGATATTTAATTCTATTTTGCAGTGCGTGATTTCCCGCGGCTCGGAAAATCCTGCTCCTGCGATGTGCTAGTAGATGGCTCGGGCTCGCCATGAGGCACTGGGATCGTTTGATAGGATGAATCTTGGGACGGTTCGTTATCTACGTAGTACGAGTAGGGTTCCGCATCGTAATATTCGGGACGGTCTACATAGTAGTACTCGTCGGGCTCACCGTAGTCATAATAATCGGGTTGGTAATAGTTATTGAATTCATTAACATTCATCTCCCTAGTTTTAAAATAGTTCGAAGGCGGCGGGTTACCATATCTACGCCAATCATGGCCTGGCAACTGACCTCCGATCGGTCTTTCTTTTGCAACATAATGACTGACCTCACTCATAGGCTTAGGGCCTTGGTTAGGTAGATTAGTACGCGGCGGCATCTGGAATCTATTCTGATACGCGTTATAATTTGGAGGTGGTGCGCGGAACATTTGTTGTGTACGCGTGGGCATTCCTATTGGTTTATACGGCACGGGATAATTTTGATGGTTGTTAAAATTAGGTATAACTGGGGGCTGCGAGTATCTAAAATTGGACATAGGCGGGGCCTGTGAAGGGAAATTGAATGGCTTAAAATTTGGCATAGTTACCGGGGCCATATGAATAGGCTTTGGCAACTGCGGCGCTAGTGGCTTTTTTTCTACTGAATCATTGCGACTTTGGAGATAAATGACATTCAATTCCTCTTGCACATATTCAAGGGCCTTTTCAGCACTATCAGGACGCATGCATCTAATGCGAGAGCCTAAGGGCTCTTTTAAACCGCAAACAAATGCTTGCATCGTGAGTTTCTTATAGAGGGCGCGTTTGGCCTCTACGGTGGTTGCGACACTTTCATGTAGGGTGACATATGTCATGATGGTGCTGAATAAATTAGTGCAATGGTCATAAAATTCTTGTGGCGAATTATTTCCCTGTGTGGCTAACATCAAATCGTTGTACTGAGCGGTCTCATCTCTTTGATCAGAAAAATTGTTAACGAGAGCCTGTTTAATGCTATTCCAATCTTCAGTGATACCGTTTGAATTTATGATTCGGGCGGCTGGTCCAGTAATCTTATTGAGTATACCATTAACAAGACAAAGCTTAGCTAACTCGTTACCCGGATTTTGATCTATGTACTCGGTTGAAATTTGGTCACAGAGGTGAATAAAACGTGGTAAAATATGTGGGTTCCCGTCAAATTCGGGTACTAGGCGAAGTGCCTTAAAAATTGTATCTACGTCTGCCATAGTAGGGATTTCTGGACTCTCAGAGCTCACAGAATCTGCCAGACTACAAAATGTATTATCTAAATCTAAACTAATATCTCTATTTGAATCTAAATCTAGCCTACGGGCTGTTCGAGATCGAGCAGGCCCGTTTGGAGTAATTTGCCTGGGATGGAAAATGATGGCAACCTACAGGACACTAAGGACTAACAGGGAAGCAACACAGAAATGATTTCAGCGTACTTACATTAACTGCATTCTGGTACCTTCGGAATCGATGTCTTGATTTCTCCTCCAGCCGGGACTCCAGGTTCTTCTATCAGGATACCCAAGGACGCTCGCGATCGCTCGCGACGGTAGCGATTATCACGGGAATTCGACGTGAGAATTTCTAGTGACTCTACACTCAAGGCGGCTTGAGTATCCTACCGACTGCGCCAATTATGGAGGTCACAGCCGGAGGATCCAAAAAAAACCAAAATCAAATTTAAAGTAATTTATTTAAAGTAAAACTTATTACAATGATTTAGCCTAGCTGACCCTATCGATGTAAGAATAGAAGTGCTAGTTGATAAATTGTACAAATTATGGAAAGTCGCCGATGACGCGCGGGGCTGTAGACTGCAGCGTCAGCGGTGGCGGTCACGTTGCGCCTGTCCGGCGCCGCTGCTCGGGCTTGATTTCGCAATATGTTGATTTCGGTATTGGCGATTGCTTCGTAGGATTTTACATAGAGATAGTTACTATGACATGTGTATATTGGTGTGTACGTGTGTATGTGTATGTGCGTGTATGTAAATGTGTGTCTTTGTATGTATTTGAATGTGCATGTGTGTGAGCTATAAGTTGCAGTTTAGTATCGATTCTATTTCATCGTAAGGTTTGAGCTGAACCCATTCTTCTAAAAGTTTTTTGCAGTCGTATAGTTTACTTTATATATATTTAATTTTTTATTAATTTTATTAAATAGAAAACTAGAACGATAACTGAATTGTCTACTGGCAAACGTAGTCTTAATAGATTTAGAACAGGCTACATTTTTCTGCCGCCTTGTCGGGAGGTGTGGAACGTATGGTATGGATTTGTAATTTTTTAATGTGACTAAAATTATATACAGTTTTCTGACTGAAAGCAATCCACTGATGCAATACAAGTCTTCTGTAGGGAATCGTCTTTTTTTTAAATACATGACCTTTATTAGCGATCGCTGTGCTCGTTCCAAATTTATTAAATGTGATTTTGCAGCACCTCCCCAAACTGGAATGCAGTACGTAATAATTGATTGTGCAAAAGAGATGTATATTTGGTTGAGGAGGTGTTTAGGAGAATCCATTTTGTCCATTTTTTCTGGTATTACATGTCTGAGTGTTTTAAATATCCAGATTAATTTTCTTGTCCTATTTATAACATGATCTACATGAGCGAACCACGATAATCTTTGGTCCACTATAACACCAAGATACCTCGTTTGCGGGACCTTTTCTATAGCTGGACAGTGCACGTGTTCCTATTAACGTTTTCAGCACACAAATGTATTTTTAGGCAAAACTCAATCCCCGGCTGCGAATTATTATTGATACTGAAGCAAATATAATTAGTTTTTAATGCGTTCAGAGTAAGGAGGTTATGGCGCAGCCACAGAGCGACTCAAGCCAGTGTGCTTTCTGCATTAGTGCGAACTGCTTCCCAGGTCTCCCCAGAGATCAACACTGCCGTGTCATCGGCATAAGATAGTATTTTAGCATTAGGGATACACACACTACACAGGTCGTTAATGTAAATGAGAAATAACGTAGGTCCTAAGACACTACCTTGTGGTACACCAAATGTCACCTCCGCACCCTCACTAATATACCCTGGAAGTTTTACTCTTTGCATTCTTCCAGTAAGGTAGCTTTTAAACAAAGTGAGCTGTGTCCCTCTTATTCCGATGCGTTCCAACTTGTGTATAAGGATGGGAATGGAGACACAGTCAAAAGCTTTTTTCAAATCCAAAAATACCGACATACATTTTTTGCCACTGTCCAACTGCTCAGTTACAAAAGTACTTAACTCGACAATAGCATCTTCTGTTGATTTTCCCTGTCTAAAGCCAAACTGTGTAGTGAGTCTAAAATTAAGTAATTTTTCCAGAACTTTTGAAATAGCAGGAAGAACAGATATCGGCCTATAATTACTGATATCATCAACATCCCCACCCTTATACACAGGTGTAATAATTGATTGTTTAAGAGGTGAAGGGAACACTCCCTGTTCAAAGCATAAGTTAGCTAGATGGGTGATTATAGGAGCAACGTCATCGATAGCAAATTTCAAAAATTTGTTTGAGATATTATCCCATCCTGGGGCGCTACTTGGTTTAAGGTTCAATATAATATTTTTAACTTCATTACTGTACGTGGGGAGCAAGACAAAAGAATATTTCGGGGAATAAGTATCTAACATCGGTGTGATGCTACTTCCGGAGTCAAGATGAATTTGTTAAGCAAGTTGTGCACCTATATTTGCAAAATAATTGTTTATGTGGTTTGCGGATTCAGTAGGTGAAGATTTTATATTGAGCAACTCGGTGTTAGTATGCTGTGCTTTATTAGAGTAAGTAATGTTTTTAATATTTTTCCACAGAAGTTTATTGTTTTTAAGTGATTTTAAAATATTATCTCTATCATATGATCTTTTTAGTCGTTTAATTAAATTGTTGCAGTAATTTCTGTATCGTCGGTATGTAATACGGAGAATGTCATTATGAGGGTCATTACGAAGCTTCTTTTGAAGTGCATTTCTGTGTCTTATACAACGTAAGATTCCGGGTGAGATCCATGGTTGTATTATTCTTTTACTGCATGGAATAGAAGTCACCCAAGAATTCAGATGAACACTTGCAATTATTTTATCTATAAGGAACTTAGTCACAGCCGTCGGATCACTGCAAAATAACAATTGTGGTAAGTTTACATTCTGTAAATATTTTAGAGCAGCTTCAAAGTTAACAGTAGTTTTGGTTTTATTCTCTTTAGTGTATCTTTTTAATTTTGAGATTGATAAAAATGTAGTGAAATGATCCGAAACATTTGTATGCATAACTGCAATTGATGCGTTGTACTTAATTTTGTTTATCTTTAACATAATATGATCTAGACAGTTATTCAGTCTCATAGGTAGTGTATGTCCGGCTAGTATCCCATGATTAGCAAGCATGTCCAGATAGTACATTCTATTTTTATATTCGTGTGTCGGTTCCGTTATCTTAGGGCGAATGTTTATATTAAGATCTCCTGCTATAATGATACTGCTATGTGGAGTTAGAGTCTCCAAATGAGAACTTAGGGAGTCAGTAAATTTTTCTGCGTTAGTGTTTGATGGAGATCGATAAATACACAATATTGTATCTATACTAATACTAATCTATCTATACTAATATAATAAAGCTGAAGAGTTTGTTTGTTTGTTTGTTTGTTTGTTTGTTTGTTTGTTTGTTTGAACGCGCTAATCTCCGAAACTACTGGTGCGATTTGAATAATTCTTTTTTTGTTGGATAGTCCATTTATCGAGGAAGGCTATAGGCTAAATAACATTACTTTTCCACGCGGACGAAGTCGCGGGCGGCCGCTAGTCTATACTAATATAATAAAGCTGAAGAGTTTGTTTGTTTGTTTGTTTGTTTGTTTGAACGCGCTAATCTCCGAAACTACTGGTGCGATTTGAATAATTCTTTTTTTGTTGGATAGTCCATTTATCGAGGAAGGCTATAGGCTAAATAACATTACTTTTCCACGCGGACGAAGTCGCGGGCGGCCGCTAGTAATATAATAAAGCTGAAGAGTTTGTTTGTTTGTTTGTTTGTTTGTTTGAACGCGCTAATCTCCGAAACTACTGGTGCGATTTGAATAATTCTTTTTTTGTTGGATAGTCCATTTATCGAGGAAGGCTATAGGCTAAATAACATTACGCTATGACCAATAGGAGCAAAGACAGAGCGGTAAATGTGTAAAAAACGGGGAAAATTATTCATTTTTGAAGGCTTTCTTTGCGTGCGCTGCGAAAACGGTTCAAGATACACAAAAAATATGTATGAAAGAATTATTCCTCTATACATGATCTAAAAAAAAGTCCGCGACGGCATATGTCTATCTTTTAAGGTTTAGTCACAATGACCGTTTTTATGGTACCAAATTTGGTCGAAATAATTTGTTTAAGTTGTATCAACATAATAATATTAAGGGGGTTGTAAGGGGTTAAAAGGGGGGTAAAAAGTTACTTTTCCACGCGGACGAAGTCGCGGGCGGCCGCTAGTTATCTAATACGTCTACTTGCAAGCATGATGCTTGTTGCAATTTCACTTCTTTAACCTTATGCTTAAGAGATTTTTTAATATACACAGCAACTCCATCATTTTGATTTAGTTGTACAGTAGAACAATAGGAGACATAGTTTTGTAGTTGTGGAAGTGGTTTATTAGGATTTAATCTACATTCCGTAAAAGTAATGACATCCGTTTCGAATGAAAGAGTAGACAGAGAAACAGAAAAATCATCAAAATTCTTGTATATACTTACAATGTTTTGTGATATTAGGGTAAAGTCATTTTTCCTAATGCATAAATGATTTTCTAGGTCATTATTATCACATTCAAAAGAATTTGCTATTTCAATTCCGTCTATTTCTTGCAGTGCCTGTAATTTTTCAGCCATTAAACAAATTTGAAAGATTGGTGCTAAAAATGAAGGGGATATTTGAAGAAAGAACTAAGGCGGGGCATTTTGGGTACATGTTAGAGAAAGCGACTTGCAGCACACAGTGTGGGATGGATGAAAAGCGGATACAAAGTATATGTAATGTATGCTCGGTGTGTAAAGTGGCTTTAAGCTCATAGCGTGAAATGTAAGTTGTATAGTAGTGTGAAGTGTATGTGTGTATTTTTTGTGTGGTGTATTTGTATGTTTTTTGTGAGGTGTATGAGTAAGTTGTGTATAAGAGTGTTACAAAACTACATAATAGCAAACTACAGCGAATTAGGCTTAGAAATAATGCATAATAATAAAACAGTATGACTAAAACATTATAGCAATAACAGCAGCAATCAAGCTGAGCTAGTCAGTCTTGACATAGGAGAGAGTGCACCTGTTCCTCATTTCTAATCATGATAATTGGTGAGTGCTCATCTTTTCTGACGTAGACCTTCCCATAAGCGGTCCAGCAAAATTTATAGTTTTTGGATTTTGCCAGGTCACGAGATAAATAGTGCAGACGGGCACTGTTAGCTGTGAGATGTTCTGCCAGGAAAATTGGGAGCTCCTCATTGTTTTTCATTCCAACGTGTTTAGCTCGAAGTTTTTCATGATGTCTAGTATTATATAACTTTGCCTTCTTAAGAAGATCCGTCTTCAATAATGTAGAATTACTCTCTACTATTATAGGCGCGTTTGCATGTTCTGTTTTCTTACTTCGAACTCTATAAATATCTTTAATATCAGCCACTGTCATTTTACAATCGAGGTGTTTCAAAAGGCAGACGACCATCTCAACCAACTCCATTTTACTCTCGTTTTCTCTCCTTGGCACGTTTTTTATTACGAAGTCAGCTTTACGATGGGCAATTTGTCCTTCCTCTAGCTTGTTTTCAAGCAGCCTTTTAGCATCAGACTCTCCCATACTGACCGTTTTGAATGAGATACCCGGTTTATAAGAATTGCTGATAAAATATATTATTACATAATTTTGAATAAAGAATATACAATATTTAAAACTGTTTTAGGTGGTATGGTAATGATTCCAAGATGCCTCCAAAAAGTAACATTAAAAAAAGATGTAGAAGACGTATAGGGGCGCGTCCGTACAAGAATTATTCAGAAGAGATGCTGCTTATGGCTGTTGATTTAGTAAAGAATAAACATACTACTTCTTATGATGCCGAAAAATAATTTGGAATACCACGAAGAACCATCGAAAATAGAGTAAAAAATCTTCATTCACCAAAACCGGGTCCACGCTTCCGCTTGTCGGAGGAAGAAGAATTGAAGTTGGTAAAAGTGCTCATAGCAGCTGGAGACTACGGAAGTCCTCTTTCACAATTGGACTTTAAGCTGGTGGTGTATGATTATTTGAAAAAAAATAATAAGACTTATATATTTAATTACAAAAGTCCTGGTGATTGGTGGATAAGAAACTTTTTAGAACGGCACAAAGATAAACTGACGCTGAGATCCATTCAAAACATTACCAAAGCGCGAGCCGAAAAAACTTTAGACGAATTTAAGGAATATTTTAATAATTTAGAATCATCTTTTCAAAACATACCATCAAGCAATATCCTAAATTATGATGAAACAAATGTTTCTGATGATCCTGACTCCACAAAATGTATTTTTCGGCGCGGAATTAAATACCCAGAGCGAATTATGAACCATTCAAAAAGCTGCATTTCGATTATGTTTGCGGCCACTGCTGAAGGAATTCTCCTGCCACCGTATGTGGTGTTTAAGTCTGAAAATCTGTGGGAAGCTTGGTGTAAATACGTGCCTATTGATGCACGCCATAATAGAACTTTTTTTTTTTTTTATTTATTGAGAAATAATAAACAAGGCCACAAAAAAATTATTTGGCCACGCGCCCAAACTTCTCATTTAATAACTAAGCATCGGAAAAATTACTTAGCCTTTAATTAACTGATTCATCTTCTTTACAACGGCAACTAAAAATGTAAAAGAAAGCGTCAAATGAATATCCACAATTAATTTAACTTGTCCTTCTGATTTATATATTGCAAACTAATTTACTAACTCAGCCACGGAATTTGTAACTCATTACCATATTAAGTTTTACAGCTTCAAAACAACGTCCTCAAAAATAATACTTTCAAGCATCAATACTCAACATCAAAATACTATATCTTAACATCTAAAATAATACTTCAAATTCTTTTATCGAGAAAATAGCCACTGTACCTACGATTTGGCGCCAGTGCGTGACATGACAGCAACCGGCAAGCATCTGATCGGCCTAGCAATCAGACTGAAATTCGTAATGGCGCCATTGGAGGTAAAAGCACAGAGCTTGGACTGAAAAGAAAGCGTGGAAGGCCAACTTAAGCGCAAGCGGCATTAATAAGCCAATAATACATTATTTTCTTTTTTTATAATTTCGGAATTACATACATATGCTTGCTAATTTATTCATCTATTTATTACTTACTAAAAACGATACCAATAAAATTGATTTATTTTAATTGTGAGGATTATGAGATATATTTAAAAAATCCAGCTATGAAAACATAAAGGAATGCATTAACATTTTTTTGAGATACGTAATAATATTTTTTACACGCGCCAAACAATAATTAGTCATATTAATAATTTTGCAATAAAAATTATTACATAAGTAAAAACATATTAATACTTTCCTTTTTGTTTTCATAGCTGGATTGTTTTTTAAATTTTTCTCATATTCTTTACAATTAATATAAATCAATTGGCGGTTAGTATCGTTGCGTTGTTGCCTTAAATAGTTCATGTGTAATAATAATAGTGGCTTTAATATAATATTCGATGACAATTTTAGGTAAATTTAACGATCGAATAAATGTAGGATGAGTTACATTTTATTCATACTAAATTATGAAATTAGAAGCTAATATAATTACTATTTTGGTGTCATATATTAATAATTTAGAAGGTTGCTGTTTGAATGCATACCACAAATTTAGATGCTAAAAAATAACTGCCATGCTGAGTTATAATTACAGTGGCTTACATAAAAGATATTTAGTGGCTGAAATACTATAATTCAGACGCGCATTGGTTGTGGCTGACTTAGTAATTTAGAAGCTAACATATATTTCCAGAGGCGAAAAATGCTATTAAAAAGAAGCTCGTTTAAATAGTACCCTTATTTATTTATTGTTTTACAAAGCAAATCTTTTACATATATGTGTTTCTGCCAAACTGTGCAACAGTTTGTCGGCAGAGCTCTCGTGGACATTACTTCTATCCAATACTTATGTATAGTAATCTTAATCTTAATTTTTACTTAAAAAGAAAAACAATAACAATAAAGAATAACAAAATCTTAATCTAAATCCATACTACTAAACTAACTAACTACAATGTTGCTACTGCATTAAAATGATCGCACCATAGCACCCCTTTTTTCCAAAGACACTCGCTGATGTAATTTATTTATTATTTCCTACAGTCTGCATAATAAAAAAAAGAATGCCAAAAAAGTTGGCGAAACATGAGAAAACGTTATTTTAAAATGGCTTAAGTGACTTTAACATATTTGATATTTATAACTAAAAGTGGCTGGTTCGACTCAACGATGTTTTTAGACTGGTTTACTAAAATACTTGTACCTTGGGCTAGCAAACTTGATGGACCAAAAGTGGTAATTGGTGACAATTTATCTAGCCACCTTAATCCCGATGTTATCGAGTTGTGTGAGGCTAACAATATTCGTTTTGTATTTCTGCCTCCTAGATCAACTCAGATAACACAGCCCTTAGATGTTGCTTTTTTTTTGGTCCGTTAAAGAAGGCCTGGAGAGAAATTCTATTAAAATATAAAACAGAAAATCCTAAACAAACGTCACTTAATAAATGCCATTTTCCTCTTTTGCTGAATCAGTTGATCGAAGCTGCTAATATGAAGAAACAAAATATAGTAAGTGGATTTAAAGCAACAGGAATACATCCTTTTAATCCCTATGAGGATTACAAAAAGATGCCTGAATATGAAGATGACGGCATTAAATACGATGTTGATCAAGCCCTAATCCATTAAATCCAAGAAAAAACACAAAATTGAACGTATTACCTGGTACATCTGTAAGTAGCGCTAAGATTGCAGAAATATCTTTAAACAAAAAGATCAAAAAAGGAAATACAAACGGAACAAAAAATAATTCAGTACCTCGAAAGCGAACCAATAAGCAACAAAATATTAAAACTTGTACTTCAAAAAAAGCAAGACAAGTTTGTAAGGATACGTCCATCAAGAGTGCCGGTAAGCAACAGAAAACGAAATTTAATAAAAAATATGTAGACACAACTGATTCTAATTCAACTTGCATAATTCCATCTTGTGACTCTTCAGAATATGATCCTAAAAATGATGAAATCTCAGATGAAGAAAAAGAAATAAATGCTGACGTTATAAATGATAACAAAAATGTTGAAGTTGTGGGAAATCCAGAAAATAGAGATCGAGGAATATTTGATGATATGGAAATAGAACAAAAAAATGATGAAATGATGCAAAGTACTAAAAATGAGGAAGAATACACGGACGAGAGAGGTGAAGAAGAAAGAGAAGATTACCGAGACAAGGAATTAATAAAGGAAAGAATTCCTAAACAAAATTTGATAAAACCAATGATGAAAGAAACTAAGAAAACAGAAAAATATTCAGGAAAAAAAGTAACAATATTGTCCGAAATAAAAAATACACCGGAAAATAAAAAGTACTTCGATTTAAAGAAGCATGGTCCCCTTTCACTTAAGTCAGTTTCTAAAGAAAATAAATTAGTATTGCATCCAAAAAAAATAACAACCATATGTTCACATAATACACATAAGACAACGAAAATTTTAACCAAAATTATGATTCGTCGGAGCATGAGAATAAAACATCAGTTCAACACGACTTAGTCACCGCAAGTTGTAGCAAAGTCATTAAAAAACATATTATGATTTCATACAATATTAATAATCATATATTAGTGAGATACATATCACAGAAGAAAGTTGAATATTTTGTTGGAAAAATCATCGCAAAAGTGGGTCACAAATACAAGGTTTCTTTTTATAAAAGACATGGAAGAAGTGACTGCACCAAATTTACACAACCTTTTATAGAAGATGTTGATACAGTAGATGAACGAATGATTGTAAAAGAAGTTGAACTGCTGCCTTTAAATGAACAAAACACGGAATTTGTTTTTTCAGATGACGATGACTTAGTGTATTTCGACTACTAATTTTATTATTGGTTCATTTCTCTTTATCTTTTAGTTTTCGAGAGCTTTAACACTTTTTTAAAGTTGATTATGTATAACAAATATTATAATTAGATATATCCTATTATTTGAAGACTGCATATAACAGTCCATTAGCGGCGCCATCCGTTTTTAATTAATTGTCATAAACATAAGGCACTGAAAGAAAAAATCGAGCAGCTATGAAATAGAGAAAGCTATCTTTATATTTTTAATTACAATCTTGAGTATATTTTATCTAAGTTTGCAAACTAGTGATTATTGTTAAAAGTGGCCTCTTTAAACAATAATCAATCGTGCGCAGTTTTTTCAGATATAATATACACAAGATTGGTATTAAAACATCAAAATAGCTTTCTATAGTTCATAACGGCTTGATGCTATCATTAAATGTCTTATTTTTATAACTATAAATTTAATCCTAATAGCGTCGCCAGTGGACTGTTACATAAACCTAAAGAATTAATATAAAAGAGGACTTAATTTTTTTAATTGTAGGTACCTAATAAGTCTGTTATTGAGTTTTTAAGAAAGTTTATTACCTTAAATAAGAAAACTAGTTTTGATATAAACTTGATTTTGAGTGATTTTTGTTGTGGTTTTTTTGTTTACTTTCGCTAAAGCGCTTTACCAAAGCATTAGTTTTATAACTATAAATTTAATCCTAATTAATAGCGTCGCCAGTGGACTGTTATATAAACTTAAAGAATTAATATAAATGTTCGGGTCGACCGCAAACGCATAAAATTTAAAGCGAAAATACTAGAAAAAGAATATACCTACAAAACGCAATAGGTACCTATAGAAGTGCGTACATACGTAGGTATAAGTATGGCGACTCCGAGTGGCGAGCGCGCGTAGGTAATAATACCGCCGCGCGCAGGCGATTTTCGACCGTGTTCTCGAGACGTCTAGATTCAAAGTCGTACGGCACGGTGCGGCCGGTCAGAGGTCATCGACGTTTCACGAACAATAGCGCGAATTTTGGAATACAATAGACGTCTCGAGACATTTGGAGATTTTTCTAGAGCCAGTAGCGGGCCCGACGGAGTGGTATAAAAGGAGCGCACGCGTCGGTACTCGACACATTCAGTCGGACACAGTCAGACAGCGCTCTCATCTGAGAACCTACGACTCTCCGAAGCGACTCAGAAGCCTTACTGCAGCGACATAGTGATCATCAATAGTCTCACCGCCTCTCTGTTTGTCATCGTATCACCGTGCCTCCATCTGTCGTCGCCATAGTAGCCTGCCCGTACTCCGCGTCACCCATAGCTCCGCTCCGTGGCTCTACGAGTCTACGTGTTTACAGTCCACTACGCCCAGTCCCTCGTCAAGTCATCGTATTTTTTAGTCTCTAGAGTCAGTATCAAAAAGCACAGAATATGTTAATGATCTCGACATAGTAAATGGACTTAAACTAAAGATAAATAAGTTACAAACTGATCTCAAAAGTTGTGAGAACGAGTTAGAAAACACCATTATTGCAAACAATGAACTAAAACGACAAGTAGCCAAGCTGTCCCAAGAAATAAGTATTTTAAAAAATATTTGTAAATCACCACAACGACCTAAAATAACGACGCATAATGATAGTATTAATGAGTTAGAAAGCAGTAGATTGCAGCAAATACTTACATTAGAAGAGACCATAGCAAAATTAAATCTAGAAGTTCAGACAGCCCATATCGAGATCAGTCGATTAAATATGACGATAGAAAAACTTCAACTGGAAATACACATCAAAACCACTTCGGAAACAATATACACTGAAATGAAACAAGAAGGGTCAGTTCATGATTCTATTGCAAAGTATCGAGAAGGTCTCAGAAATCACACTTCCAAAAATAAAATATGCATTATATCAAGTGACAGAAAACTTAACATATTACAAAACATAAAAACAATAAGTGCATATAACAACTTTCAAATACTGCATCACATTACGAATAATGTTGGTATCGACATTATGTTAAGAGATCTTGACATTAAATTAAAGGATTACACTAAACATGACTTCTGCGTTGTCATGATTGGAGCAACAGATTTTTATCTTTCTCAAGATTTTCGAGCAATAGTCAAACGTTTGAAAGAAAAAATAAATAGCATTACGAACACAAATGTTATAATTATTGCCCCAACTTACATCTGTGGTAAACCGCTTTACAATTACCGGGTTGAACTTTTTAATAATATGCTTTATAATGACATATATTCCACTGATTGTAGTTATTTGTTAGATTCAAATAAATATTTGACAATTGATATGTTTTCGCTTATTACTGGTAAAATTAAGAAATCTGGAGTAAAACATATACTTGAAAAGATATCTGACTACATTTCAATTATAAAACTGGCAAAGAGTCGCTCAGATATATTAGATGGTGTAAATAATGAGGAAGAAATGAAAGAGCTACCAGAAAGTCAGTTTTTTCTACTATAAGCAGCTGAACATACTTCATCAAAATATTTCGGGTCTAATAAATAAAAGTGATGAATTGTTAATAAATTTGGATGAACTTGGACAACCAATAGACGTATTGTGTGTCACTGAACATAATATGACGCCAGATGTAGAGGAATATTTGAAACTACCAAATTATACATTAGCAACAAGCTTTTCGCGAGAAAAGAAAAGAGGAGGATCCTGCATTATGGTGAGAACTGGTTTTAATTATTGTTTAATTATTACTGGGTTGGAAGTCAGTGAATAAAATTAATTAGGTTTGGTTTCCAGTTGTCGTAACTAGCTAGTTTTGTTTCAAAAAACGATTGTGGATAAAAATTAAGTCTGTGGTGATTGTTCTGTGAATTGTGTTTTAAGTCATGTCATTGTTTTGATAAAAGGTGTTCGTTTTGTGATTTCCTTATTTGGATTCGGATACCTAGGTACTACCTGAGGTACTAATAACTGGGATCATCTCGACTAAAAAGGTAGGAATATCAGTTTATTTTTTAACGCGCAAGTTAAACTTTTACGCAGCTGCGGCCGGCGCCGCCGCCGGCATTCTGTCCGAAAAAAGTACCAGGGCAACATGATTGTCTTCAACTAGAGAGGTGTAAGGCCGGGGAATCCCATAGATTTAAGTAGAAGGAGTCATGTCATTGATAAATCAGGGTTGTCAATTTTAGTTTTGTAAATAAACAATTTCCACTTTTGTATGGGAAAATCGGAAATATTTTTTTTCAGAATTTTCAATTTTTGACATCGGCATAGGGTTTCCATACACGGGCTGCAAACGCACCTTTCGGTATGTTATACCATTTACCAAACACGTTGTATATGCAGCAAAGTTTTTAAAGCAATTGTTCGTCTCCAATTTTGATTATACTATATATATATATATATATATAAACGTTGAATAAAGCAGTTAAAACTATGCAGTACCTATATATAATAAACAAAAATGAGTAATAAATTAATTAATTAATTAATGTAGGATGGTGGGGCAAGGAAACCAGCCGGGCTATCATGCGCACCACGAGATAATTTGTCGACAGTCGTATTTTGTCGGCGCAAGTTGCGTCTCGCTCACCTGACTGAGCGATGAGCGGGATAGAGAGATGCGCTCTCGACAACGAGAGTCGACAAAATTTTGTCGCGGTGCGCATGTTAGGCCTACAGGTTTTAGTATATCTTCTTGTATTTAACAATAATATTCTTCCCGTCTTTACATCTTCCGTCGTCCGCGGCCATTCGTCTTCTCCCTCACTCTCACACGTCATCCTAATTCAAACATCGTTCTCTTACACGTTCCATATCATGCATCTACCGATCGCCCATACCACACTCGTCCATTCTGCATTCAGTATGCCCTCATACTGCTCCCATACTGCTCTCATACATCTTCCATACACCTTAAAAACTGTTTACAACTATATAAAAATCAACATAACATAAAACACATCTTAATAAAAACATACGCATCAAAAAATTTCTTCCTCTTCTTATAATCTTTTACCGCTAACTCTTTAAATTTAGCTCCACGCCACCTACTATCGGCTGGTGTCCTCTTTCGCTTCTGCCTACCCCTCCTCCTTGTCCTGCGGAACGTCCTCTTGTTATCCGTCGTAGACTGCAAACTTCTTCGTCGTTATTTTTCTTTATTTTGCTGTCATTTCTGTCATCACATTGGCATTTTTGTTCGCAACGGCTTGACACTAATGTCATCGATCATCACAACGTCTGAATGATTATAACTTCGCTGACAAAGATTTAAATCATAGATATGCCCTGACACCTAAAATAGAATAGAATAGAATACGTTTATTTGGCACCAAAAATACAGATATGTAGTACAGTTCGAAATCTTAAAATATAATTAATCTAATTTAATATAGGTAAGTACAACAATCTAAATCTAGGCGCCAAAAAGGTCCCCGCTCAGCTATATGTCGGGACACAGTTGAGTGTGCCTCGACGCTGGTTTTCTGCGGACACCTGACAGTAATTATGATCATCGGTATTCGCAAATCATAAACAGAGATTGCTTCAGAATACACAGTACAACAATTAGGTAGAAACTCTTATAAAAAAACACTTAAAATAATTTGTACGTGTTAAATATGTAGGTATAACTCATATAAATAAATACTTATAGGCAAAATGAAAACAAATATTATGATTATAAAGGCGGTTCGTTGAAGAGGGTAATGTGTGTAGTGTGAAAGATAATTAAATATATGTTTTTAATATATCAATGTGTAGGTAGGCAATCTAATATGATTCTAAATATATATATACTTATTCGGCTTTTTGCTCATTTAGAAGATGGATTTTATATTTTAATTTAAATGATCTAACGTTTAAGCTATGTCTAATGGGTGGCGGGATGTTATTCCAACATTTTGAAGCCGAATATCTGAAACTACCACGAAACGCTGCAGTATTAAATGTTGGACAGATTATACGATCGTTAATCCGTGAATGTCTTTGGGTGAATTTTAACTTTTGATATAAATACGGTGGGTTTTTATCTTTTATAACCCCGAAGAGCAGACTTGCAAAATGTAATTTACAGCGCGATTTCATATTCATTAAATTATTTCTATTTAGGTATGGAGTGATATGAGATCTAGGAGGTATAGGGAAACAAAATCTAGTGCATGAATTCTGTAAGCGCTGAATCACACTTGAGGTGCGGGCTAGTAAACACGAACCTATCGCTGTATCCGCATAATTCAATTTGGACAAAATAAGAGACTCGCAGAGGTAGATCCTAAGTTCCACGCTCAAATACTGCCGCACCTGGTAGAGAACTCTCAGTCTATAGTAGCACTGCTTAACTACCTCCCCCACGTGCTTCTCAAATCGCAAACTACCATCCATCCAGACCCCTGTAACGTTGCACGTACATGTTTTATAAAATTAATTATTAATTTTTAATTAATTAAATTATTTATTATCAAATATTAATGTATTTACAATTTAATTCTTTTTTAATCTGATTTAATTATTTAAATAAAATATACTAATCAAATTGTCAAATATTTACAAATTTATTTATTTTAAAAATATTTAACCTCATTTAATTTATTATATTTTACTTAAGTAAAATAGAAAGTTAAATAGGAATTTTAATTACATATTTACAACTATTTATTTAAAAAATTAATTAACTATTACTAACTAAATAACTAAACCTATTATTACATTATAAAATAAATTAATAAATAAAATACAAATATTCTGATCAATAAAATTATAATAGCGTTCACTTGTCGATTTCACTTTTCCACTATGCTAGGGAGTGCGCGACAGTACTCGCGCGCCCGCCATTTGCCTTTTTACGTCTACGTCACAGAATGTACTGGACGCGGCCTGCGTCTGCGCACCTCACGCCAGTCCGCCGCGCGCCCTGTTACACTGAACCCGTGCCGGTCGCGCACACGCAAATATTACGTGTCGTCTCGCGCGCTGGCACAATTTAATATAATCATCTGGTTTTAGGCGGACTTATAACTTCACAACGCCAAACGAATTTTAAAAGCATTTTATAAAAAATTGAGATATATTTTACATTTTAACCGACTTATTTGAAGTGAGGATTCCGCACCCACGTATTGGTAAGTAAATTGAAAGTGTTTTAAATGTTGAACGCTAAAGATTTTATTTGTGTTAGATATTTTAATAGGTGTTTTATTGTAGCTTAGCTTTCGCTGTTTTGTAGCTCACGTAATTTTATTTCATTTAAATTTATTAGCGTATTTCTTTCTACCTTCCATTTTTCATTGTCATGGCTACATCATAAAAACTTAGTAATTATTCATTAAATCATCTAAAATTCATATTTCATCTTAATCATAACATCATTGAACCTACAGCTATGTTTTTGTAAAGTATATTTTATCATTTTCTTCCACTGTGCTTATGTAACTCCGCTCTGCTTGTGAACACAACATACCTTCATTCTGCACCGGCTTTTGCCTATGGTCTTTTATCAGCAAAAGGGTGTTCACAAAAGGCGGAGTGAGCTGGAATATATTTCTAAGACTGTGATGTTCCACAGGGTGCGACGTTCTGACTTTAACGTGGCTGAAGTCACCAACCCTTCTGGACGAACCAGGACTTCCGACCGCCAGCCAATCTTGCTGTCCATTCCTGCCGTCGACCCGGGAGAAGACCACCTGCGGATGACCAGGGCAGTACCGGAACCCCGGCAGATTCAGACCGGGCCTTTACCACCCACGACCCTTGTTTTTTAAAATAAATATATTTTGTTGACTTAGTCGTTCTCATAATTTACCTCCTAGTAGGGTACCTGGACGACAAAACGTCACACCCCAAGGTTCCTGGCTTCAGTGACACATTCAATGTTTATATTACACATGGTGAGCTTTGGCGTATGACTATTAATCTGATTGATTTGAGCTTTAGATCCCAGCACCAAGAATTTGGTTTTGCCTGGATTGAGTACCAAACCGTTTGCTTTTGACCATTCGGCTATATGTGTAAGATCCTGATTAATATTATTTACTGCATCTTTGGTGTCAGCTGGTTTAAAAGATAAGTGTATTTGGAGGTCATCCGCATAAATATGATGTCTCGTGTGTATGATAGTCTGCGGCAAGTCAGCAGTGTAAATGATAAAGAGAATAGGTCCTAAGATCGAGCCTTGCGGTACACCTTTATTTACAAAGGATGTTTTTTTTTTTTTTTATGGTATAGGTAGCAGACGAGCAGGCGGATCACCTGATGGTAAGCAATTGCCGCCGCTCATGGACACTGCAACACCAGTGGAGTTACAAGTGCGCTGCCACCTTTTATCCCCTTCCCCCCGGGTGGGCCTCCGGTACCCTCACTCACTCGGCGAAACACAGCACAGGGGCTGCTTCACGCCGGTTTTCTGTGAGGCAGTGGTATCACTCCGGTCGAGCCGGCCCATTCATGCCGAAGCGTGGCTCTCCCACAGTTAATGTGTCGGAAATTTTCTTTATACCCTTAGAAGTAGTTACTTCGACTTGTTGTGACCGATCTGACAAGTAATTTGAAAACCATTTAAGTGCAATATCGTTGAAATCGTAATATTTTACTTAGCAATCAGTAAATCTATGTTAATGGTATCAAATGCTTTAGAATAATCCAGTAGCACTAGCATCGATCCCTGTCCTAGATCCTGCCCGGCCAGCACATCATCAACAACATCTAATAGTGCAGTAGCTGTACTCCTACCTTTCCTAAACCCTGATTGTTTATTCGGTAATATATTATTTTCGTACAAAAAGTTATTGATTTGTAAGCTAACGGCTTTTTCTATTATCTTTGACATAAATGGTAATATGCTAATCGGACGAAGATCATTTAGCTGTGTGGGATTGCTTACTTTTGGTAAAGGCGTGACCAAAGCGCGTTTCCAAATATCGGGATAAAAGCCGGTTTCAAGCAACTTATTTATAATATCAGTAATGACACGCAAAGTCCTTGGCAAAGTTAACAGGATCATGTTCAATGAAATTCCATCCACACCCTGTGCATTGGTTTTTATATTTTTTATGATCTGGAAAACCAATTCTTCGTCTACTGGCCTAAAAGAAAATACTACATTACTGAAACGATGTGACTGGAAAAATGCTAAACGAGAGGCACTTACATTGTCATCACCTTATGCTTTTAGAAAATGGTTATTGATTTGATTTGGATCACTAATATTATCCGGTAAATCTGCAAGTTTAGTTTTAAAATCGACTATATTCCGTTTTATATTCTTCCATAGCGAGCGAGGGTCCCTAATATTTTTATTAATACTATATTGAAAATACGCAGTTTTTTCTCTATCTATGGCTTTTCTCACTAAGTTTTTTAATTCCTTATAGTAAACTTTATCCTTTTCGAGTTTTGTAAGACGACTTTTCTTTTGCGCTTTATCTCTTAAAACCATCATCTCTTTTATAGTTTGTGTTATCCAAGGATAACTATGCTTTTTTAGATAAACTTTCTTGACTGGAGCATGAATGTCAAATAAATCTATTATATGCTCATTTAATGAAGTGATAGAGGCGTCAAGATTGTCTGAAATGATCTTCTCCCAGGCTATATTATTTACATGCGCGTTAAAAAGGTCCATATCAATATCTTTCAGAGGTCTGTAGAATATCCAACGAGGTTCTGGTTTGGGTTTCTTAATATTTACTTGACAAGAAATAAACGCATGAGCACTAAGATCCGGCACATGATCTACGATTACCTTTGTGACCTTAAGACTACTACAAACCAGATCTAGCAGCGTCTCCGAGTGCTCAGTGAAATGTGTAGGCTCTGTAACATATTGATCTAAATTCATACACTGAAGAAAATCTAACAACTTTTTTGTATTTGTTTCCTGTGGTCTCATCAAGTCAATATTTAAATCCCCCATTACAATAATATGATCAAATACTGAAAAAGATGTCAATGACTCTGCCAGAGCATCAAGGAGTATGTCAATACCCAGCCAAGGTGGTCGATATAAAGTACCGACTGCAATTTTAATCCCGTTCAGTTTAACACTGAGCCACATTTGCTCTACATTAGAAGTGACCGGGTGTTCGAGAACGCGGGCATAGAGACCTCTTTTGAGATAGAACCCAACACCTCCTCCACGTGATCGAATGCTGGTAGGCCGAGGCTTATGCAGTAATCTGTAGCCTGGCGGAGCAGGTGCTCGCTTTTCTTCCCCCTCCCTGAGCCACGTCTCATTAATAGCCATAATATCCACATTATGGCGTTCTAAGGCAACCAAAAACTCATCGTGTCGAGTGCCTAACGAGCCAGGATTAAGAAAACCTAACGATAGATTTCTGTGAATCACGAAACGTAAAATGAAAGTGTGGAGTAATTCAATATATTTGCAGTTATTTAAGTGTTGTTTTAGGTAAGTTACATTTCGGCGATTAAGGCTATAAATATATCTGAGAATATAATACTTATCTGTGTGTACACTAGTATATTTATATTTACTATACATATATAGTTTATAAACGGGTAGTGAGTGCGTATAATGTGTATTTATCTTATGATTATGGTCGGAAAGTATAAACCAAAAGTAAATATCAAAAGTAGTTAACCACAGCCCTTCGTACATATACGTCAATAACGTTATATAACAATAACTTAAGGATTTCCATATTCTATCGAAAAGTACACTACAGTTATCTTTTAAATTACAAATTATCACAGTTTCATACAAACAGTTGAGAAACATAAATACACTAAAACAGAGCATGTACTTGTAAAGGCGCAGACAATTTTCACACACAGCATTTATTGACATCAAAAGGCCATGGGTAGTTAGTTTTAAATTTTTTCGCAACACAGGATATAATAGATGATCATACAATACAACATTTATGACTGTTTTCATAATACTATATATAAAATTTGAATTTAAAAAAGTCAGTAGGGAGTTATACTCATTTTTGTTAACATGAATATATTGATCAAAACCGCCTAAAACTATTGGGCACATGCCATTATCCTGCTGACACAATGAACATACATTATACATACTACAATTAATCAACAACGTAAACCAGATATATACAAACGTAAACACACGGAGGCGCTGGATAAACTGATGAGTGCCTTCAACCAACTCACCGACGTTGAGGCGACACCGGTTAGGCGGAGACCACCCCTGCTAATTCTCAAGGGGATACCGAAAGACGCCTCCACACCGGAGGAGTTGATCGGGACCCTTGAGAGGCAGAATGGTCTCAGCGGGCTCCGGCTCTGCTTCCTCAGATCCAACAGGAAGCCAGAGTATTATAATGCGGTCGTGGAGGCCACCCCATTACAGGCTAGGGAGGCTATTGCACGAGGGAGGCTGGACGTAGGGTACCAGAGGGTACATACGGAACAATACATCCCCTTCGTGCAATGCCAGGGGTGCCTGGCCTTTGGTCACACGAAAAAGAAGTGCACCAAAGTACAAAGGTGCTACTATTGCGGAAAGCGCAACCACACAGGCGCGGACTGCCCCAATAACGCCCTCAATCCCAACACCACCCAAGAAGCAACCGAGGACCCCATCTGCCTCAATTGCTTTAGCCTAAATGGTGTTTTAAAGGAGCAGAACAGGTCCCATTTAGAGGTTACTACGGACCACTCCGCAATAGATAGGGAACGTTGTACTCTCATTAAAAGGATGATCCGGCGTCTCATAGAGGAAACTGACCTGTAATCCCTCAATACCCCTTACCACCCAAACTAACTTATCCATGATACACCAACCCCCCAAACCAGAACCCCTACCCCATCCCATCACCCATCCCTTAAACCATAAGACCCCCTTCCCCAAACCCACTCTAAGATAAAAACCCCTCCCCATTCTAAATCCCAATTCCCTTAAACCACCAGTCCCCCTACCCCAAATCTACTTTTAAAACTAGACCCTCCATCCTACACCCTATCTCTCAAATCACCATTCCCCCTACCCCAAACCCATTTAAATACTCAACTCTACTCCCTAAACGAACCTCAATCCCACCCCAACACCTAAACCCCCCACCCAAAAACCCCTAGAACCAAAACCCCCCAAAATACTAATTCCTCTCAAAATACCAAGGCCCACCCAAAACAATCAAAATTTTGAAAATTTTCTTTAAAGTACTTCTCTTCTTCCCGGCTTTGGCAAAAATTTGGTAAGATGTTTTTAAAGTGACCGGGCACTTAGTAATTTCCAGTCTAACAATAAACCAGCAAACACAGATTCGGGCCACCCATGCCTGAAGGATTCGGCAGTTTCCTCTTAGCCGAGGAAACATCAAAAAAACGTAAACACACGCCACACAAATAAATTATTACCTAGACTAAACTTGTTGTTAGATAAATATAATTTTTGGACGGTATACGTAAAGCTTATTAAATTAATGAGGTAAATATAGGAACAAAGTACCAGTGTTAATATTATCTTTGCAAACCATAAAATAACTTTTAACATGAAAATAAAACAAAAAATAGTCATCTCGCAATAAAAATAAAACTTAATAGGTCCATACCCTTTAGAGTTAAAGTTCTTTCTTTATGGTTACACTGGTAATTATTATAGGTGGGTAGATGCCCAAACGATGTCAATGTCCAAAAACATTATTTATATCTGCCTCGGAACGGATGCGCTGACGCGGTGACCCGTGTTCTTTGCGAGCAAAGATCTTGCCTCCACGCGTCCACACGTACTTCCATTGAGCGCGGGTGGATTCGCTACGCGCTTTATAAAACAGAAGTCGGTTTGACGCAGTGAGTCTTTCATTGATAAACACCGGGCGGGCAGCGTCGGACACTCCAAGACCCTCAGAGGTCATGCCGCGGCGAACCCGAGCCGCCGCCAACAGCTGATCGCGCAGCGCGCGCCGCCCCAGCCGCGCGACTATTGGGCGCGGGCGGGGGGCGGTCTCGCTCTCGGCCGGGCGACGCACCGGGCCCGCACGTTCCGCACTCACTAGGTCCCGCTCGTCCAATGCTACTCCTAATTTCTTTGCGAGCAATAGCACCAGATGAGCACTTCGTTCATTGTTTTCTTCTGGTATCCCTGCTATTTCGATATCGTTTAGGAGCATCTCTTGGTCGCGATCGTTGAGATCCAGTTTCAGGTCGGCTATTGTTTGCTCCAGTGCCAGAATTTGACTATTGGGAGCTTGGGCAGGTCGCTGTTCCACTGCTTCCATGCGGGACTCGAGCTTGTCGATCCGACTATTGCAATGATCAACAGCGCTAGCCAGTTTTGACACCTCGCCACGGATATCGAGCAATGCTGATCTCATCTCTTCGCGAAACAGGCGTAATTCCGTCAACATCTCATCATAGGCCATTGACCTCGGCGCAACAGTATCAACCTCCATCTGCACTGGGTTAAAAGGTGGCGTGGACGGCGGAGGAGGGGGGTATTTAGTATCCGGTCGCTTACGAAGAGTAATATTAGCGTCATCTTGCTTAACAGGGGTGTTGGTATTGTCGCACTTGGGTACCTTGTTTTTGCACTCTTGGCATCGCCAATTTTTTCGGTGCTCATCTGTCAAGGTATTGTGAAACCTTTTTTCTCCGACATTAACGCATTCTATGTCATACAGTTGTGAGCACAAACAACATTTCAAGAACAGACGGGTCTGAATTTGTTGTAGGCAAGCTGCACATGAACCGTAGTTTACTACTGGTGGCGCCATCTTTTTAAACAGTGCAGCGTTTGTTCGGCAATCCGATATGGTTCAAGATACAAGATCCGGGACGTGTGCTCACTAGTATGTGCGTGGTTTCGCTGATGCCGCACAGATGGCGTTAGCGTAGCGTAATCAGAAAAAAGCAAGCCTGATTTGAAAAATACCGGACTTCAATACTATTGATCACTGCACAAATTCTCAATTAGTATGCACTTTATAATTTTGGTTGTAAAAACCGATCTGATATAAGTGCAGATCAGGCTTGTGTATCGTGATGAAGGTAAAATAAATCCGATACACTGTTTTCACCGCTGAGATAGGGTATGATATTTTCCCTCGTAACTTCGGAAATCACTTATGCCCGGCACTGCAAACGTTAACACAGCTTTATCACACCAATTGTCACTTATTTTCAACGTCACTTAGTCTAAAAGAACGAGATTGCTATTTTTATACAATTAATAACGTAGGAGCGATGTTGTACTCGAGGCAATATTGTGATGACGTGACGTGTGCGTGTCATCGAAAGTCACCATCTATGAGGATAAATTGAGTCTGTGGGTACCTGTGAAACAAGCCGCATCGGCTGATGCAATCCAAAGATTTTAATTAGTATCTAGTGGTTTTTTGTGTACAAATTTGGTGTTACTTTGTGCAGTGAAGTGCCGCAGGGTGATATTAATATAAGAATCATTGAATTGTGTCGTTTTTAACACTGCTATTGGTGTCGAGTGAGTTGTTACGTGAACAATTTGCTTTGACCTAATAGAGTCTTAAAACCTACGGTTTTGTTAAAAATAGTCTCCACAGAATCCTTAGGACATTAAAACGCTAAACACCGGCGTTTTATTGAGTGACTGTGACTGCGACTGACTTCGACTGTTGACTACACTTTATCAAACTACACTTGACATTGGCAAAATTAAATGTGTCATGTGATAAATCAAACAACGGTCTTTAAATTTTCGCGTTGCATTATAACTATTATTATTATAGACGGGAATTAACGCGACGTAATTTTTTAAGCACATAATTATGTACTTACTGCTTGACGTTTCGGCTGCGTTAAAACAGCCGTGGTCACAAGCGAACTGGCGGTGCGCGGCGACGTCTGCTGGGGCCCGGCGGTGGATCTTCCGATACCCTCACAGTTTCACTTATAAAATCACCACTGGATACAATGTCAGTGAAGCCACTCCGACACACCACGCTCACAGTATCGGTGTTTATTCGCGTTTCCAACGGCCTAGTACGGGGTTTGCATTTGTTAATCACTGGATTCCATGTAGGTGAAATTTTGAATCCGTCATCCCGATTGAAATTTTTATATTTCTTGATTTCAATTGCTTCACGTACCATCCTCGTGTGATAGTGCCGATCAGTGGAGAGGATTTTTGGGTCATGTAGCTCCATCCAATGATTAACTCCCATTTCTAGTAGATGTTCCGCTACCGCTGATTTATTCGCCTGTCGATTTTTAATTGCTGCGATATGTTCCTTGACACGTTCGGCGATTGATCGCTTAGTTTGTCCGATGTAAGAACTACCGCAGCTGCAATCGATTTTATAAACACCTGGAGTCTGGAACGGTATTATATCCTTTGGTGACCGCAGCTGTTTAGATATTCGACATAACGGAGAATATACAGTCTTAATGGAGAAATTCTTGAGTACTGTTCCAATTTTGTCCGTTATGCCTTTGATGTACGGCAAAAATGCTGCCTGGCGGTTTACCTCAGGATATCTTTCCTTTTTCTTCTGCCTTTTCAACATCCGCGGCATATTGTATCCGTTTTGCTTGAGTACCTCCTGAACATGACTAAGCTCAGACTGAAGATGTTCAGGGTCGCAGAGGTTATGAGCTCTATTGGTCAATGAAGATACAACCGCTTGCAGATGCCGAGGATGATGATGCGAAGAGGCGTGTAGGTATCGGTCCGTGTGCGTGGGTTTTCGGTAAACTCCATGTGATAATGTACCGTCATCCTTTACTCTAATCTGCACATCCAGGAATGCCAATGATCGGTCCCTTTCCATTTCGTAGGTAAACTTTATCTTCGGGTGGATCGAATTCAGGTGTACCAAATATTGTTCGACTTCCTGCTGGCCACCTTTAATAATACAGAAAATGTCGTCCACATACCTTTTCCAGAGTTTCACAGTTTGAGGTCCAGTGGCTAATGCTGTGTTTTCAAAATGTTCCATCCAGATATTTGCAATGACCGGTGCCAGAGGGCTACCCATTGCAACTCCGTCGATCTGGAGGTAAAACTGTTCTCTGAATAGAAGGTAGTTTCCGTCCAAACAATTTTCAGTCAGAACAATATATTCCTTCGGTAACTCCTCATCACAAAGCTTACCCTTGATCACTTCCAGGCAATCCTTCAGTGGGACATTCGTAAAAAGTGACTCCACGTCGAAACTCACCATTATGTCTCCTGGTTCCAAACGTATACTCCTTACGATATCCCTGAAATGGTACGAGTCTTTTACGAAGGACGGTGTTTTCCCAACTAAGGTCTGCAACACTCCAGCAACATGCTTCGCCAAGTCATATGTCGGGGAGTCAATCTGACTAACGATAGGCCGTAGAGGTATGTTGCTTTTGTGTACCTTAGGCAGTCCGTAAAGTTTGGGCGGTTGCACGATTTTAGGTTTGTACAGAAAATTGTACTCGTCTTCCGTAAAAATGTCTCTGTGCTCATAGATAAGAGCTCGAATGCGTCGCGTAACTCTGGCCGTAGGATTATAAGATACTGGCTTGTACACGTTAGTATCCGCTAATAAAATCCCGATCTTTCCGACATAATCTTCAGTACTTATGACTACAGTGGCGTTTCCCTTGTCGGCCTTAAGCACTAAAATATTGCCGTTGTTGCGCAACTCTTTCAGTGCTTGACGCTCTTCTGTAGTGATATTACTTCTAGGTAGCCTTGACTTGCGCAATATTACTGCCACATCCTGCCGTAATACATCCGCATCTGCTGATGGGACCTTATTGCGCATAATCACCTGTTCAACGCTACACATTATCTCTTCATGGGGGATTCGCTGGGGTGTCATAGCGAAATTCATCCCTTTAGCCAGTACACTCTTCGACGGTTCGTCCAGTATCTCATTGGATAAGTTAATCACGGTGCGTTCCATGTCTATAGCAGAGTGTGTAGTAATCGCATCGCTAGTGGGTATCTGCGATTCCAGTCCGTGACGTTGACGAGAACACAAACGATCAAATTTGCGTTCATGGCGGGCTAGACACAACTCATACGTTCGAGACGCTTGTAAATATGTAATCTGATCACACTTATCGAAATCCTCTCCGGACAACACCGCACTGCATTCCTGATGTACCGCATACAAATCACTCACTACCCCGTTCACTGCACTGTGGTAATTTCGTATTAACTGCTTCAACAGACTAACACTCGCGTTGTTTAAAATCCTGTTCGAATGCGCGATATCACTCCGTGGTTTGATCCGAACACACGTAGGTAAAACTGCACTATCCCGACATTTTGTTAGAAATATCAAGGACGTTTCTAAACGCGCTCGTTTTTTCCGAAAGGATTCTAGACGTTTCACTTTTAAAACAATATCCGACCCGTAGCGGTTTGTCAAATAGTTCTTTAAATTTTCGCGTTGCATTATAACTATTATTATTATAGACGGGAATTAACGCGACGTAATTTTTTAAGCACATAATTATGTACTTACTGCTTGACGTTTCGGCTGCGTTACAACAGCCGTGGTCACAAGCGAACTGGCGGTGCGCGGCGACGTCTGCTGGGGCCCGGCTGTGGATCTTCCGATACCCTCACAGTTTCACTTATAAAATCACCACTGGATACAATGTCAGTGAAGCCACTCCGACACACAAAAAAATCCTCTCCACTGATCGGCACTATCACACGAGGATGGTACGTGAAGCAATTGAAATCAAGAAATATAAAAATTTCAATCGGGATGACGGATTCAAAATTTCACCTACATGGAATCCAGTGATTAACAAATGCAAACCCCGTACTAGGCCATTGGAAACGCGAATAAACACCGATACTGTGAGCGTGGTGTGTCGGAGTGGCTTCACTGACATTGTATCCAGTGGTGATTTTATAAGTGAAACTGTGAGGGTATCGGAAGATCCACCGCCGGGCCCCAGCAGACGTCGCCGCGCACCGCCAGTTCGCTTGTGACCACGGCTGTTGTAACGCAGCCGAAACGTCAAGCAGTAAGTACATAATTATGTGCTTAAAAAATTACGTCGCGTTAATTCCCGTCTATAATAATAATAGAAACAACGGTCTGTCTGCATAAACGTCTCTTTTAGAACTGGCCTGACACAAATCGTACAATGGTATTTATACTCAATTTAGGAATACCCACTTATAGCTACATTACACCTCCACCCTTATTCTACATAAATTTAACACTGGCATAAATATTTGGTAACAATAATATTTTATGATTCCCGTCTAAACCTTCCTTAACTTATAATCTTATTATCTACTATTTTAATATTTTAATGTTGTATTTAGAGGTTCTTTTAATCTAATAGTAAGTACAATATTATTAGCTTAGAATAGTTGTTCTAAATATGTTATCTTTTGTTACACAAAGAAAAGTAAGTAAATAAATTGCATAATTAACGAAATACAAACTTACAGTAAAGACACGTACCTAAGTATGTTAACAAATTGTACATTACATTACATTGTCATTACATTGTCGACCAATGTTTATTACAATACCATCTATCACTACTTAGACTCTAAAAATTTGTACTACAATTTTTCTTAAGACTAAGTATATCTATAAAATGCTTCTATTACTACCTATACCTATGTAAAGCCATATCGCTCTGGGGGTCTACGAGAACGTATTTGGTTATGAGATTCTTTCACTGTGGGCGGTGGTTCGGAAATTAAGGGAGTTGTACTCGTGTGTGATCCAATTTGATCCTGAGAGCTACTACGAGTGAAACTCGCACCAGGAGCTTGGCCTTCGCTGTGAATAGGGGCGGACGGTTCATTACCCTCACCGCCCGCCGACATCTCCGGCCCACTGCCCAGACCGAGACACGCCGCTGGATTGAGAGCCGGTGCCCTCAGTGTTCCTTTGTCTTGCGCACATGTGCCGCCTACAAGGCCCGTTGAATCAGTTTTAGATGTACTTCTTTTACCCTTTAACCTAATTTGATCTACGTGCCTATGTACCACTGTGCCATCGAGTAATTGTACTTTGTAGTCTGTGTTACCCATTCTTTCGACAATTGAACCGCTTAGCCACTTACCCTGTGTATGATATATGCGCACCCAAACAGAGTCTCCGACGTGGAAGGAACGCCACGCCCCACCCGCCGCCTGCTGCTGCCGGCGCTGCGCCGCCGCCACCAGGTCCTCCCGCGGGGGTTTCAGCCGGTCTAACCTTGTTCGCAAACATCTACCTTGTAATATTTGCGCTGGATTTTCTTTAGTTGTACTATGTTCTGTTGTACGGTACATTAATAAGAAACGTTGTAAAGCCGTGTCTACGTCTACCCGTTGTCCTAAAGCTTTTTTTATAACCCTTTTTAAAATTTTCACTGAATTCTCCGCTAAGCCGTTAGATGCTGGATGATAAGGCGCGGAGAAGAGATGTTCTACCCCATTATTTGTTAAAAATTGATTAAACTCATCACTGCTAAACGGTGGCCCATTGTCGCTAACCAGCTGTTTAGGTATGCCAAAACGAGCCCACATTTCCCGTAACTTCACTATGACCGCTTTAGCCGTTGTTGTACTATGCATCCTACATATCTCCATCCACTTAGAACAAGCGTCTATGACGACTAAATATTTTTCCCCATTTATTGGTCCCAAAAAATCTACATGTAGCCTCGTCCACGGGCGGGCCGGCCACGGCCACGGCACGGGCGCGTGATGCGCGGGCGCCGCCGCCGCCTCCGCGCACACGGCGCACGCGCGGCACAGCGCCTCCACCGCCTCGTCCACGCCGGGCCACCACACATAGCTGCGAGCTATGCCCTTCGTCCGCACGATGCCCATGTGTGTGTCGTGAAGTTCTTTTAGTATGCTATCTCGACAAACGCTAGGAATCACAAGTCTATGGCCCCACATTAGACAACCCAATTCTATATATAACTCATTTCTTCTATTGAAATAAGGTTGAAATTCACGTATCTCAACTTCATTAGGCCACCCATCTTTAACGTAACTTAGAATGCGACTGAGGATCGGGTCTTTCCTAGTCCCCTCCCTGATATCCTCATATTTGAGTAAAAATGCTTCCGACGCAAAATGTAAATAAGTCTGTTCTGGTTCATCTAATTCTTGATTAGAAGCGTTGAACGCTTTGTAACTTTCAAACATGCGCGATAAGGCATCCGCGGGATTTTTATCGGTACTAATATATTCTATAGAGAAGTCATAGGCCGACAGTAATAGCGCCCACCTCTGCAACCTACTGGCGGTCATACTCGGTACCCCCGTATCCGGTCCGAATATGCTCACTAGTGGTTTATGATCCGTCCGCAAAGTGAAGTGTCTCCCATAAATATACTGATGGAATTTTTTAACAGCGAACACTATAGCGAGAGCCTCTTTATGAATTTGGCTATAGTTAAGCTCAGCGGGGGTGAGCGCCCGCCACGCGTAGGCGACGGGCCGCTCGGCCGCGCCGCCGCCGACGCCTGCGCCGCGCTGCGCCAGCACCGCGCCCAGCCCGTGCGCGCTCGCGTCGCACGTCAACACGAGTTCGCACGACTCGTCAAAGTGCACTAGCACGTCTGCCCCGATTAACAGTTTTTTAATTGACTTAAAACATTGATCATGTCTATTATTCCAATGCCAATGTTTTCCTTTTTTAAGCAAATCGTATAATGGCGATAAATGGAAACTTAGGTTTTTTATAAATTTACCATAGAAATTAATCATTCCGAGAAATGATTTCAATTCCGAAACATTTCTTGGTGGATAAAGGTTAATTATTGGTTAATTTTTTTCTTGATCAACCTTTATTCCTTGATTACTAATAATATAACCTAAATATTTTACCTCCTTGTTAAAGAAATCACATTTTTGAATTTTTATTTTTAATCCATTTTCTTGCAATATTTGTAACACGTTATTTAAAGTCTCTAAATCCGATTCAATTGTCTTACTTCCAATCAAAATATCATCCAAGAACACAGTGACATTGGGCAAATGAGCAAACAATTGTGACATGATTCTTTGGAATATGCCCGGACTAGACGAAAGTCCATATACCAACCTATTGTATTTAAAAAGGCCTCTGTGGGTATTTATTACCGTTAAATCCCTAGAATCATCTAATAGAATCTGATTGTAAGCTTGAGATAAATCTAGCTTGGTAAAATAGTTAAACCCAATCAATTTAGTAAGCAAATCCTCTATTTTTGGCACAGGGTACTTATCTACCTTTAAAACTTTATTCAACGTTACCTTATAATCGGCACAAATACGCAAAGCCGGCTTATGTACGATCACCAGCGGCGTAGCCCAGTCCGAGCAGTCCACCGGCTCGATGATGCCCGCGCGCAGCATGGCGTCGAGCTCGGCGTCGACGCGCGCGCGCAGCGCATACGGCAGCGGGCGCGCGCGGCAGAACACGGGCGCGGCCCCCTCGCGGATGCGAAGTGTCGCGCGCCCCCCTCGGAAGCACCCCAACCCGTTGTCGAATAATTCCTTATATCTATGAACAACATCATGGACTACTTCACTTTTCTGTACGCGGTTAAAATCTTTTATTTCGTTAAAATTTAAACTATCATAGAAAGAATCACATCGCCTATTTATTTTTGGTATGGAAATATTTAACTCTGCTAACCATTGACGCCCCAAAAGCGATGTCGTTCCATCGTTAAAAATATAAAAGTCAAGGTTTTTCTCAGTATTATTGTAGTGTTTGTGTAAATATACCTGTACTATACACTGTCTCGTGCGCACTGTGTGGCGGGGCGCGCGTCAGTCTGGCGCGAGCCACAGGCGAGAGCGGACGCGCCGCCTGCGCATATAGTGTGTTGGCGAGCCAGTGAGTTGTGTGATATCGGAGTACATTACAAGTGGCGACGAGGACAAAGGTCGGTATAATATCATTTACCTAACATTAGGTTTAATCATTAAGAAGAAAAAAATTTTTTTTTCAACATAAGGAAAGATCACTATTCCATGTTATTAATTAATTAGTTACGATCACTATTACATGTTATTAACTAGTTACTTTGAGATGTGATTTTTCGTACCTACTGGAATGATAACTATTATCCACTCGAGGTGTCAGTGTAAGTTTCCTACCGTACATAAACAAAACAAAACGTATTCACCGTTTAGTACGGCGCATATCGCAGCTTGTATAGGGGCTCTCGTGTAAAGCGTAAATACCCGTAAACAGTTATTAAAATATCTAGTGGAATTAGTTAAATACTTAAATGGTAGCAAATAAATGGGATATCCTTTTGTAACCTAGGCAAATACGAGGATAATGAGTCTTAACAAACCTGTTTCATGTAGACTAGTGAGTTGCTAGTATGTACATTATTTACTTACTTGTTAAAACTTTGTTCCATATTTTTGTGTAGATTAATAACGGCCGCTGTCATCATTTAAGCTAATGTCCAATTACTTAAGTATCGGTGGTCTTTATGCTTATTGAAATGGGTGTCAATATGTTTTCTTAAGTGATCAATTGGTTGATCAACAATTCTGAGTGCGACAGTAAAATTGTAAATTAATACCAAGGCATTTATAAGAAAAACCTCATAAATCAGTCATAATGATAATGTAAAATAATACCTAACTGCAAATAACAAAATATATACACATAGTCAAATATAATAATGTGTTGTATGTTGTTTATATACAAAGTGGGTGGTTTAAATGAAATTAAACCATCTTTATTTTAGAATTTTAAATCCAGGACTTATTTATTTATTTATTGATTATTACTATTATTTTAATTAAGTGTTAACAAGAACACATTAAATTTTGTTTAATTACTGACCTTATATTTAATTACTGACCAGTGATGCAGTGGCTGATGAACCATCCTCTGAGGCGTGATGGCTGCGCTTTGGGGGTTCCCGGTTCGATTTCCGGTCGATTAATTTTTAAGTGCATTATTTACTTATGAATAAATTAAAAAAAGAGTTGCTATAACAATTATAAAATTATAAATAGTATTTATTAGACAACTCACCCAGTTCGGTAAGACCTACTTATTTGGTGTAAAGGTGCCCCATTAAATTGGAATACCTTGGTATGAAGTTAAATTGTAAATGAGTGGTTTCAAGGTACCTCCATTGAATTGGAAAACCTTGGTACAGAGGGATTTCCATAAATTTGAAATTTTTCGGAGTAAGCTCGCCCCATATAATTGGGAAAGTTTGGTACTTAAAAGTACCTCCATTAAATTGGGAACATATGGTTCAAAGGTGCCTCCATTAGATTGGGAAACCTTGGTAGGTACAAAGGTACCATGGTTCGAAGGTGCCTCCATTAGATTGGGAAACCTTGGTAGGTACAAAGGTACCATGGTTCGAAGGTGCCTCCATTAGATTGGGAAACCTTGGTAGGTACAAAGGTACCATGGTTCGAAGGTGCCTCCATTAGATTGGGAAACCTTGGTAGGTACAAAGGTACCATGGTTCGAAGGTACCTCCATTAGATTGGGAAACCTTGGTAGGTACAAAGGTACCATGGTTCGAAGGTGCCTCCATTAGATTGGGAAACCTTGGTACAAAGGTACCTCCATTAAATTGGGAACATATGGTTCAAAGGTGCCTCCATTAGATTGGGAAACCTTGGTACAAAGGTACCTCCATTAAATTGGATATTATGTGGTATACAAAGAGATGTACCCCCATTAAATTGGAAAGCACAAAAATCGCAAGGTAGGTTTTATTTATTTCAGGTCGCCCTACTAACTCATCATGACGTCACACGGCTTACCACCTTTAGAGAAATTGGAGTTAGAGGGTGACAGTGCGTCTTTAGGCCAACGTTGGGAAAAATGGAAACGGTCTTTGCGGATTTATTTAGAAGCAGCAGATATCACTAGCGACGTGAAGAAAAGAGAGATTTAAAAAACGGGTTTTGTGCTAACATTTATCGGCGATTGATTTTATTTTGATGCGGCAGACAGTGGCAAGTATATGCAATCTCACGGAAATATGTTTCCCACCGACAGTTTTGACTCGGTAGACACGGATATTTCACAAGATAGGATACATTGGGATTGTTAATATTTTAAAACAATATTGGACGTCCCTATGAGCTAACTTAGGATGCATTAAACTTAAACAAGAGACTAGTGGTTTAATTGGTCTAAATTGCACTATGTAACGCGGTTGGTTAAAAAAAAAAAAAAAAAAAAGTAATCTGTTAGAATTGAAAATAGGATTGGGAAGGTAGGCAGCCGCTGAATCTGATGTTTTCTGACTGCTCAGAACCGTAAGTAGGTTAAGATGAAGCTAGTACTTTAGCCGTAGAGAATATTAGGAAAAATGCATTTACGATAAACCTAGGTTTGATTGTAACAAAGTAAAGATTAAAAAGTTCTCTGTTTGTGATTTTTTATTCCTGAAAAATGAGGAACGCAATCAGGTCAAATTAGATCCGAAGTTTAAAGGACCGTTTAAGGTGGTGAAAGCCCTAGATGGTGACCGTTACACGCTAAAAGCGCTAAATTCTAATCGAACCTACAAATATGCACACGATATGTTGCATAGGATGCCAGTAGGTCATGTATCAGTCGAGATTAAAGTAGAGATACATAGTGAGCCCAGTGTTGAAAAATAGCGCCATAGTGTGTGATATGGTGGTAGCTTGAGTGGGTGCTCTAACGGCCGTAAAAGAGTCGACCGTACCAGCAGTCATTACGTAGTCGTACCCCGGTAGGAATCGGCGTCTCTTGGGGAAACCTAAAGAGTCCGTGGGTGCGCGATGCGCGTTTGGCTCTGGCGGAGGTCGTGGTCTAAGCAGACCGTAGTGTGTAGTCGGTGGGCGATGCACACGTGAGCGTGTGGATGCTCGTATGAGGAAAGCCAGGAGTGTTTTCAGTTCGGCCGTGGGGCCGTGGCGTTAGAGTGATCACTCGAGGTATTTGGTAGTGTACATAGTAGATGTTGGTGATGTGAATAAATGTAGAGATCAAAGGGTACGTGACTCTGGTTATTGTTTTTCGTTTGTTAAGTGTGCGATTCAATGTTGTGTTCCCTAGAATTAATGTAAAGTAATGGAAAGGAGCCTGAAAACCTAGCTTTATAATTTGTTCCTTAAGATGCAAAATGAAGTCCTAGAAGTCAAAAGTTGCTTTATTTTGAAATCATTTGGTAGACTTGGAATGAGGTTAGACAGTTAGCTTCCGATAATATTGCAAAATCCGCAAGTACAATAAGTCTCGATTTGATGGTACGATGTTTTGATTGAAAATGAAGAAAGGAATCAGACTAAGCTAGATGCTAAGTTTAGAGGGCCGTTTGAAATAGTTGAGATCTTGGATGGAGATCGTTATGTTCTAAAATCGTGAGTTCTAGGCGCACTTACAAATACGCGCGTGATAGGCTAAGAAAGCTCCCTGATAATGACGAAATCATTGAAGAAATCGATCATGACGATGTAGAGTCCGAGAGTTCGTAAAAGTTGTTTCGGTGTAGAGATTCGGATTGCATTGAGTTTTGTGCTGGTATGTGTTGATGGCACCAGAGGTTATTCGTAGCCGTAGCTCGAGAGAAATCGGTGTCTGCTCTGTGTAGTCCGTGAGTACGCGGTACGCGGATAACTCTGGTGGGTGTTGGGTTTCCTTGGGAAGCCGTGGAACCTGGAGGGTTCGGTAACGTGGCATAGAGAGATGCACGTAGATGAAGTGGGTGAAAGAGACCACAATATGTGTTGTATTGGTCCAAGGGGACCATGTGTTGGTTGTAAGAGACCGTGTTGGACAAAGTTGAAATGCAATCTTTCTCATTAGTTGATTTTTGTAAAATTGCAATTGTATGTGCAACAGGACTCTATGTAGAACTTGTTGGTTTCTTCTCTGAGTTGTACATGGGAGTACCATGTAGTCATTGTTTATTCTCGTAAAATTATCATTTTGACTACTTATTTGTGTTATGGGACGAACGCCTTATCTCCGTGTTATTTTAATTAAAATGTTACATTGCTCTTGCTGTCTTGAACGTTACATTACATTGAATCAAATGAGGTTGATGAGCATTATTAAAGTTACGTTTTCAAATGTAAAGTGCCTCTATTATTTGAAATCCCTAGTAAACTGCCAAGATAGTAGTAGGTGCGTAGTAGTCTGCCAAGATATTTGCAGTAGGTTCGATCCTTTGGCGCTGCGTAGAGATGTAGCTTCGCTATTCTACCGATTATACCATGGGGAATGCTCTGAGGAATTGTTCGGATTGATTCTTGCCGCTTCATTTCGTCACCGTTCCACTCGACAACAGTTCCACCCACATCATTTGGATGCTTGGCAATCTTCAACTGTGTGTTTCTCGGGAAACTTTCTGCCTCGAACTACAAAACTGTGGAATGAGCTGTCACCGGCGGTGTTTCCGAACCGGTACGGCCGGGGGGCGAGCGTGTTCCTTCTTAAGAGGTCGGCAGCGCATTTGCGACTCCTCTGGTGTTGCGGGTGTCCATGGGCGGCGGTGATCACTTGCCATCGGGTGATCCGTCTGTTCGTCTGGAACTGAAGAGAATTGAAGTTGGATAGATGGATAGATACTCTTTATTGCGCGACACATTGCAGAACTTAATGCTAATGGTGGTTTCCAAGTACAGTGTCGGCGGCCTTATCGCTAATAGCGATCTCTTCCAGACAACCTTTGGGTGGAGGAATAATGCAGTGAATTCACAAGGGGTAAGGCAGTGCAGATCTTTTATGTAGGTTGAAGGTGAGTGGAAATCCGTTTAAGAAGATGAAGGAGGAAATCATTATCCGGAGGAAATTAAATGTGATTAATATGCCATTTGTGAATCAGTTGATTAATAAGATTTCCAATAAGGAAGAGATGTAGTGTTTGTGTAAATATACCTGTACTATACACTGTCTCGTGCGCACTGTGTGGCGGGGCGCGCGTCAGTCTGGCGCGAGCCACAGGCGAGAGCGGACGCGCCGCCTGCGCATATAGTGTGTTGGCGAGCCAGCGAGTTGTGTGATATCGGAGTACATTACAATTATTATAACATACTTTTACTTCCAAATACCCTACTGGCTTAACTTCACTCCCGTTATAGAATCGAACTGACAAATCACACTTTTGAATAGGAATTTGTTGAAAATATTGTTTGTAGGTATAGTATGAAATACAAGACAAAGGTGAACCTGTATCAATTTCCATTGACAATTTAACATTATTAACATTGATTTCCATGCTCACCGGTCGGTACTGAGATAATGACATTTGACACATTGCTTCTTCATGTCCGTCTTCTTCGCTTAAAGACCCAGTATTCTCTTCGTTGTCTGGTTCCCGTTAAGTTTCAATCTGATTGATTCTCCTTGACCCCGGGCGCCCTTGTCTAGAACGTTCGACGCGTTTCCCGAAGTTGCCGCCGCCAGCGCCACCGCTGCTGCTTCCCCTTTGATAAGTACCCTTGGCAGTTCCCGCCTCGTAGTGGCCCATTTTTTGTTGGCATACCCGCCTTAAGTGACCCACTTTCTTACAAAGACTGCATTCGTATGTTTTGAATCGGCAGTCATTTCTCCTGTGCCTGCTATCTCCGCATGCGAAACATCCCCCATGTAGGTGTAGCCTATTCAGTGTTCCATCTAAATCTATTCCAGTAGAACTGCGTCATCCCGACGTCTCCTGTGTCCCCGACCGCACCGCGGGCGCGCCAGCGCCCCGCGACGGCCCCATGTCGGCGTAGCCGCTGTGCACGCTCACCATCGCTGCATCTCTTTCTGCCACTTCCATGGAACTCGCTACCGAGATGGCCTTAACAAACGTTATATTTCCTTCCACAAACAGACGTTGTCTAATTACATCACTCAGGATCCCGCACGCAAATTGGTCGCGCAAGTTATCGTCCAAACTCGCACCAAATTCACAAGACCGCGATAATTTTTTTAGTTCTGACACGTAAACCGCAATTTTTTCACCCACACATTGACGTCTCTGCCAAAACTTGTATCTTTCTGCTAAGAATGATGGTTTAGGTTGTAGATGTTCCAACATGACCTGTAGGGTGGAGCGAAAATATATGAAATTAATTTTTTTTTTTTTTTCAACGGCATAGCGATGAAAAGTTGCCTTATTATATACAAAACAAACATAGAAAATATCACACAATTATCTTAACGTTCTGAGGTGCCCCAGCAGGGATGAAAAACAAACGAAAAACATTTTTTTATGTTTTAATTATTTATTACAAAAAATATCCGAAAAACATTAAAAGTAGAGTTTAAATATTAAATTGAATTTTTGTGTTAAAACTAGGCATACGTTGACGAGATAGTAATCTTGCTCTAATAAAACCATCTCGTTTGTTTTCCCCACAAACTGCATTCGATGCTTCTGTCACCAACTTAATGCAGCGCTCCACGGCTTGGGTGTGGCATGGAAAATCTTTAATATCCTGACATGTGCCGAGACCATTTTTTACAATTTCCTTCAAGGTTTCTTCAGACAAATTTGAAGTTAGAGGTGGCTCAGTTATGTCACAGTCACGCCACAAAATAATGTCAGTATAGTCTTTTGCATCGAAATTGAACACCGGCACCTTAAATTTTCGAAGTCCTCGAGTATTATGCGATCTTGCTTTTATAATTCTTCGATATGCCAGATCTCGGATTACCTCTCTGTCATCGCCAAGCATGGCAATGAGGATATTTTCTGGATGACCGAAATATCCATTTCGTTGGATTACTTTGTCAACAATAGCCTTCATATCGGAGTTCAAATAGCGACTAAGATTAATAGTTTGCCACAGGTGCTTAGCCCCGTCGATGCACGAGGAATTACATTTTATTGCAAACCACATTGGTCCATAAACTTTCATTACGTACGTGGCTAACACCACTAATTTTTCTTCAGGGTCAGTTTTTGTGGCATACAACCTCAGAATTCGATTAGCTGTTGTTAGCCATCTAGAATGGTTAAGGGGTCCAGGTTCTTTATTAGCTAAATCAGAAGTGAATATACCAGTGCTGATAGCGGTCATAATATCGTATAGATACTTTTGGTCGGTACTCAGCTCTGTCCTAGTAATTTCAGGTAATATTATGGGTATAACGGAGAATGCGACTATCGGCATTGTTTGACAATTTTGTAATTGAGATCCAATGGCACCTGAAAAGCATTTCGGCCCTGTAGTTTTTCCATCTAACTGTAATAACAAATGTCGCAGTGGTAATTCATTAGAATGCAACTGGCAGATAAACCACTGTAATGGTCTGTTTAGCTCTTCTTCCATCAGACGAATAACGCCACCTTTAAAACCTGTATTGACTACTGTTCCATCGCAGCCAACAACAGCTATTTCACTCAGCTTTACTGACTTAGATTTTAAGTGAGATATCAAAGTGTTTTTAATACCTTTAGCAGTCCCCGACTCACAAGTGACGTGCCCGAAATAGTTGCTTCCTGGTTCTGATAAAATGACATAGTGATCTTCTATCTGTCGTTTTCTGTAAAATTTCCCTTCTTTCTCAATACGAACCAAAGTCTTATCTTTCCTGCCATCAAAATATAAACCGAGCAGTATTTTATTGCAGTCCGTTTCTTGTAAAGTTAATCTGACTTTAGTTCTTTCACGGCGCAACTTTGAACGATCAATGTCACGACTTGGATCGTTTGGGGAAATAATGCCAACATATTTTAAGACAGAAGAAGGTATAATAGCAGCGGCTCTATCGGATACTCCAGTAGGGGGAGGGGGGGCACTTTGATTCACGGGGCACATTGGTACAGTATCTATATCTCAAAACCGATAAACGCTACACAGTCCGGCACATCACTAGAATGCTCAAGGACATTCACAAGAATGACAGTTGTGACGTCGCTCGCCGCCAGTAGGGATGAAACGATACCATCGAGGTATCGATACTTTTACTCGATACTGAATCGGTCGTAAAGTATCGATACTTACTTGGTATCAATTGAAAAGTATCGATACTTACTCGTATCGAATAGTTTGAGGAAAATTTTAAGTAAAAACCAAAAAAAGTGTTAAATTTCTTTATTATTTACGAAAAAAAGTCTGCTTTTGTAGTACTCCCTAAAAATATCAATTTTTCTAAATGTTTGCCTGTTAGGCGATTTCTTGAGGTAGTTATTGTTGCGCCAGCTTTGGAAAAGAGCCTTTCACAAGGTACAGAGGTACCTACTATATTTAAATAAATGCGTGCTTGTTTATATAATGTTGGAAACACGGGCTTTAAATCTTCCCATTCCTCCAATGGGTTAGATTTTAATGCGCAGACTGGATTCGCTAAATATATAGAAACTTCATCGGCTTTCGAGGAACGCTTTCGCTTCTGGCCAACTGCGAGTTGTTTGTGATGTGACCAAAAGTCAAAATCTTCGTTCCCTGTTTCATCTTCAGACCCACTGGTTGACATTGTCACATTTTCCGCAATCATGTTTTTCAATTTTTGTATAGCCTTACCACACGCACTTGCGTCTTGAAAGTGGAGGTTTTTGAACCGTGGATCTAACATTGTAGCCAACGCTGCAAGTGTATTAAATTCAATGAGACCAAATCTTTTCTTACATTCAGCTAGTAGTTTCATTTGCAACTGTGTAACGCATTCTATTGATGATGAAAAGTTCGTTAGCTGCGATGTGAGACAATTTATCATGGGAATGATTTTGGATAAGGTAACGTAATTCTGGCCTGATGATTCTCTTGTAACAAATTCGAACGGTTGTAACAATGGTACCAACTGTTTTAATATTTCAATTTCCTGTCCATTCACTAACTCAGGACCGTCTGTAGCATCCAGTAATAGTTGTGCAGCAATTTTGGACATATCTAAAAATCTATCAACCATATAATATAGTGAATTCCAGCGGGTCTTAACGTCAAGAATAAATTTTTTTGTGCATCCCTCAGATACTCCACTATCAATCTGAATTTTTCTTAGTTTGTCTGATTGTATAACACTATTTTTAACCCATTTCACAATATTTCTTACTTTATCGATGATACTAGTAATTGTAGTTGAAGTATTTTTTAATGATGAATCCACAATCAAATTTATGGTATGTGCAAAACACGGTAAATGTTTCGCGTCCCCAAGAGATTTTTTGATCGCGGAAACCATATTAGCACCATTGTCTGTAACTGCGCAAGTTACTTTAGACTGCGGTATATTCCAATCTTCCAGAATATCGACAAATACTTTAGATATGTACTCTGATGTATGATTTGATTGAAGTTCCCTAGTAGCAATATTCGAACTGGTAAGAAGTGTTTTCTCTAAAAAATGTACTGTAACTCCTAAAAAACTTTTTTCATTCATGGTTTCCGTCCATATATCAAGAGTCACACATAGCTCACTTGCATTAGATATTCTTGAAGTATATTCCATCTTCACGACGTCGTATTTGTTACAAAGTAACTTTTTAAAATGTGTTGACGAAGGTACTTTGTAATATGGGGCCAATTCCTTCATTAATTTCAAAAAACCTTCTCCTTCTACAACATTGAACGGTCGCATATCCTTGCATATAAAATATAGAATGCACATATTTATATTATTATATTTTATACCACCCTCTGAAACAAAGAAAATTTCGTAAATGTACCTAATTAAAATTACCTATCCAGATTAAATAAGAATTTTTGGGGCTACTTACTTTTTTGTGAAGCAATGTTATCAAACATACATTTTAATGTACTATTAGAATCATCAGACTGTATATTAATATGAGGCTTTGTAGATGTCGATGTCGAGGCTTGAGGGGAATCCGGAATATTTTTTTTATTTTCAGTTTTAACTTCTGAGATATCAGTTTCCTTTTTCTTTCTCCTAAAAATAATTGAAATAAATTTAATATTCATAACATCCGTGCTACTATTTACCGTTATCACAAGGCAGATAAAATATTAACTATCTTTAAATAATTAAATGAATGCTTGATTTATACTTTATCAGCAAATAAGTGCCTACTTTTAAATGATTAGGGATATCAAAAGTTCGATATCGATAAAGTGACGTATCACACAACACTATTCATAATCGTCAACAACACAGGTACCTGATGATTGTTTGTAAATAAATATGAATGTTTTATGTCGTTTGTTTACTTACATTGAAATCTTGTCTTTATCATTAACAGCAACAATATAATCAGGGTGGCTTTTCAAATGCTTATGCAAATTAGAAGTATTGCCACAATAACGCACGGTTTTAAAGCATTTTTTGCAATTTGCGGTTTTCTCGTCGTTTTTTATGAAATATTGCCACACACTAGACTTCGGGGGCCCCATTGTCGCTTGTCAATCACTTAAAAAATTCAAATGCTTCAAACAGAAAACAATCAACATCTGCTGTGAAAAGTTAGGTTACAACACGGACGGAACGAACACTCGAAAACAATGACAAATGACGACAGAATATGGCGGCGGCGGCGCTGGCTGACTTTTTTTTTTTTCGAGCATAGACAAACAGGTGTGGCGCCAACTACACAAAACTAAGACAAAAAAATAAGGGAAAAATCTGGATAAAATGGATTCAAAACTTTCATTTTCATAATCAATGCTGAAATGAAATATTGTCTTTTGGCATATACTGATATGAGTACTTTTCACCGATACCTACTCGATACTTAATTTCAAAGTATCGATACTAAAAGTACTTGGTATCGGGGAAAAGTATCGAGTATGTACTTGTATTTACTCGTATCGTTTTATCCCTAGCCGCCAGTTTGCCGTTGGGCCTCAACGGTCACTAACGTGTTGGAAGTGGCGTGCGCGGCTGCCTACAAAAAAAATACGTGAAATGTAATTGTGTCTCAGGAGGACACTCTTAGTTGTTTTTGTTATTATTTGATACTAAAGGTAAGTAAATATAGTTATTATTGTATTTTAAAATGTTTTTGATTGCAAGATTATTATATTATATTTGATAAAATTAATTGTTTGTGGAAAAAGTCCTTTGGGGCACTTTGATACGGTAATGTGCGGGGTACAATGATACGTATCAATCAGCCCCTCTAGTGTATTATAGTGCCCCGTCAAAAATAATAGTTTATTTTATTGTTTTTTTTTCTTTTTTTCAGAAAATGGTGCGCACTTATGAACCCAAAACTGAAAGAAAAAATATCAATGAAGAAAGCATTGAAGATGCAATACGTGAAGTATTGTCAAAAACTTTATCTATACGCAAAGCAGCCGACAAATATGGCATCAAAACTGCAACCCTACAACATCGCATCGAAAAGGCCCGAAAATCATTTGAAGCTACCAGACCATTATCTACAATTGAAGCATCCTCTTCATTACAAGCAGAATCTTCTTTATCACAAGCAGGTGCATCTTCATCACAAATAGCACCATCTATGGAGATGGCACAAATACCATCATCTTCAGCACACACTACTACTGCAGCTTTATCACCACACACTGCTACAGCTACTTAATCAAACATATATGGTTCCAAGTATACCGTTGCACAAGTTTTTTCAACCGAACAAGAAAAGGCATTGACTCAATATTTATTGAATTGCAGTAAAATGCACTACGGCCTTTCATTGAAACAGCTTTTGACTTTGGCATACGAGTACGCAGAATCCTCAGGGTGTAATTATCCAAAATCCTGGAAAGAAAACAAATGCGGTGGAAAAGATTGGGCAGCTGGCTTCAGGAAGAGAAACCCAGAATTGAGTCTACGAAAACCAGAAAACACAAGCGCAGCAAGAAGCTTTGCTTTCAATAAATCTGCTGTAGCTCAATTTCATGATAATTACGAACGCATAATGAGACAATACAATTTTACACCTGATCGAATAATAAACTTAGACGAAACAGGCATAAGCACAGTCCTTTCTACTCCTAAAGTTATTGCTGGAAGAAAACAAAGACAAGTGGGACAAATAGTTTCTGCAGAACGCGGAGAGTTAGTTACTTTCTGTGGTATTATTACTGCAACTGGTTCTTCCCTTCCTCCAGTATATGTCTTTCCAAGAGTTCACTATAAAGATCACTTCCTAAATGGTGCTCCTGATGGAAGTCTAGGGTTGGCAAACAGAAGCGGCTGGATGACTTCAGAATTGTTTATAAGAGTTTTGAAACACGTTCAACGCCTTACTTCGAGCAATAAGGATAACCCAACCCTAATCATTTGTGATAACCACGAATCTCACATTTCAATAGAAGCTGTTAACTACTGTCGTGACAACGGTATTGTTTATTTGAGTCTTCCCCCACACACGTCGCACAAATTGCAACCGCTTGATGTCAGTGTGTTCGGACCCTTCAAAGGCAAATTGAAGATAGCTTTCAACGACTGGCACATTCAAAATGTTGGAAAAACTTTGACCATATACAACATTGCTGAACTGTCCAAATTAGCATATTTGGAATCATTTACACCAAAGAATATCATAGGTGGTTTTTCCAAACCTGGAATATGGCCAATTAATAAACTGGTATTTGGCGACGACGACTTTGCACCGATAGACATTTTCAGCACAGGTTATCACGATTTGACAGATGAGAACACTCACAACACACAAGATTTAACATTTTGTAGACTCAGAAGAAAGTCAAAATAATGAGGTTGTTGATAGAGAACAAAATAAAACTCCTACTTTGGATGCCGACCCAGTTTCAGTGTTTGATGCTGACGATCCTTTACATGTTTCTTCATCAAAGGCTATTCTTACTCCTGAAGTAGTTAGACCTTATCCAAAAAAGGCGATTACTGACAGTGTCTTAAAAAGAAAAGGAAGAGAAAAGGGACGATCAAGAATATACACTGAAACACCAGAAAAAAATAGATTAGAAAGCTTACGTAATGAAAAGTACAGGAAAAGAGAATTACAAAAAGCAAAACAGCATGCAAAAGAATTGAAAACAGCGAAAAATCTGTTGGGATTAACTGAGCCAAAAAAGAAAAAGAGAGTGACTTCTTTGCCTTCAGAAATAGATTCCGATTCTAGTCAAGATGAAGTCGTGATGACGAGTGATAGTGAAGACATTGAAATACCGTCGGAATCGGAAGAAGAGGTAATTAATGAAGAACCAGTTAATCCTGAACACATAAATATTGGAGATTTTCTGCTAATTAAATTTGAGAAGAAGAAAACTGTGATTCACTACATAGCCAAAGTTGTATTTAAGTATAGTGTGACAGAATATGAAGTATTATATCTCAGAAAAAAAGCAGGGTCTTCTAAGTTTATATTTCCAATTGTGGAAGACAAAGCAAGTGTGGATGTTAGAGATGTAGTTTTGCAATTACCAAAACCAACTTTCTCCAAAGGCACATCTCGAACATCGTCGCTTTATTCATTTTCGGTAGGTTTAACTCGATATAATGTCCAGTAGATTGTTTTGTAATTTTAATATGAGAGTTTTATGATTATTTTTGTTAAATTTTTGATGTTTGTTTAATTTTTTAAGAAAAACATTGTTAATTACGATATAAGGTTTTAATATTATATTTTCATTAACAATATTCAATGTTAAAGTCTGATTACTTAGTAAGTATATAACTGATTATGTAATTAAGAAAATAAAAGAGAATTTAGTTTTGTTGTATGATGACAATATTGTTTTTTTGTGATTTTATTCCTTAAGTAACTTAAGAGACTGATTATGGCTAATGTGCACTCTGAATAAAAAGTATTTTGCGATCTCAATCAATAAAATTGTTTTATTTCTTAATTTTAAGTAAAAATACAGTTTATATTGGGTTATTAGTCAGTTTAAATTTGCATTTCATATGGATCTAAAATACGTATCAAACTGCCCCACCCCGTGTATCAAAGTGCCCCACTGGTGGGGCAGAATGATACAAAAATGTTTTTTTCTTAAAATGAGTTTATCTCTATACGTTGCCAGTTTTTGCGGTTTTTGCGTAGCCAAAATATAAGCTGACATATCAGCCAATGCACACATCAAAACAAATATTTAAATATAATGGTTTATGGTTCTTAAAAAAAGAGATTGAATTTTTGTGTATCAAAGTGCCCCCCCTCCCCCTACTATCACAGGCAAGGGCTAATGATGGTAAGTTTAACCTCTTTTTTTTCTGAGGCGGTGAACCTTTTTGTTTGACCTGTTCTGAGTCATGGTAAGGACTTGAAGATAATACGATTGAGCTAGCGCATGAACTGCTGCTTTCGATTGAAAAATCATCGGTCAAAGAACGAGAACAGCAAGGTTCATTAAAATAGTTTACCTCTCTGTTCCGCGATAAACTTTTTTCTTTTCTTTCTTGTTTCTTCTTGTTTTTCACAGTTGCAATCACATCGACACCGCCTATCATCATTTTTCTGTCTGTTCTTTGGTCAATTAAGAAACTTGCTTCCTCCTTGGGAACACGACTACCTCTTACACAGTTACAATCACTAATAACTTTGCATTTGCAACTGCAAATATCAGTCTATGGGACTCTGATATAAATGTATTAATCTTTTCTTGGTATTTAACATTAGTTTGACGGCCATGATATGGTTTCATTAAGCTTCTATATTTATCGTGGTAAGCACGAATCAGTTGAAGAACTCTTTTTACACTCACAGTAGGCAGTGACGATTTTTGCCATATTTTTATAACTTCGTCAGCCAATTTTTCAGATATTTCATGAACAGTTGGCTCTTTTGTTGTATTATCAGGCTTTAACTCATGTTTTATGTACAGATAATTCTTCATAACATCGTTATATGTTGGTAATTGCGATGCTGGTAACTTTTGCGGCAAACCGAAGACAGGACAGCTCGTCGTTTTTCGTGTTTTAACTTGAGACATATTTCTGCAACCAATACAAGTAATAAATACTCTAATATTACAGTCACGAATTAAACTACGAGCATAAAATATGAAAATCACTACTTAAAGTATATGTCACAATCCCAGTTAAAGATAAACTAATACAATTTGATGCGTCAAATAATTTAACGGCAAACAAGTGAACTGCTGTAAGCGCGCGAAATTACTAAATGTCACTCGATCGGTGTTTGGGTATGAAGGGGCAGGAGAGGGGTATTTCGCCGAAATGCTCCTCCCCCGCGTCCCGTTGCCTTAGAGTCTCAACAACACGCATGTTTCTGCCGGTAATAACTGTCGCTCAGGAGTTTGCGATGTTTTGAAAAATTTTGGCAAATTATGAGTTTTACCAAAATTTTTCAAAACTTTATGACGATGGGGGCACCTCGAAACATACCATAAGCCAACTGATTTTTTTTGTGCTTAATGTTAACCTAAAATAGCAACTTTTTACAGGTATACCGAAGCAATAAAAAATAAAAAATAAAATCGCTTCACCCTAATGACCTGTTTGACCTTTTCGAAAGTCAAGTCGGCCGGTTTACTCGGGCTACATAAATTCACTAATAGCTCGTACGCCTCCTCTCCCATAAATGCAATGAGTGTCGGTAATTTAAGTTCATCCTTCACGGTATTCATTTTAAAGTACACACGGCAGCACATCAGGTTACCCATTATACATAACTATAACTACGACGCATCAGTTGTGTTAGAAAGAAAGTCGCTTTGATATTATTGGTGGATTTTCTACAGTATGCCTAAATTAGCCAATGGTTGAGCTGACATAAGCTGAGCGCCAATAGAATGGTTTCATCGATGATAAGCCACACCGCCTGCGCGTACGTTAGAGATGGGACTCAAATCGATAGGTAAAACTAGAATCGAGTTGACGCGTAATTCGAATCATCGCATCGATTTGAATATTACTAATTGACTTTTTCCAAAAAGTCTTGACTTTCAAATAATCCCCAAAAATTATACAACGACTACCTTCACCAGAATGAGTGTATAAATTTTTGACTATACCTCATTCTTCACAAAAAAAATGCACAACATACCTACCCTATAATGCCGACTCGCGGCGCGAACGGTCATCGAGTCGAGTTTTCACCGTCACGATTCAAATCGAATGTGGTTCGAGTCCTATCACTAGGCTAAGATTGTCACTTCAAATAGAGCAGTTATCAAAATTTAAAATTTTATCTATCTTAAATTGAATAAATCTGTTTCATTGAAAATGGCGCCTCAACTCTCAAGAGTTGAAAGGGAGCGAATAATTGCGCTTAGAAGAAGTGGTTACAGAGTAAAGGATATTTGTGACCAAACTGGCGTAACGGTGAGTTATTTTATTTTGTTCTATTTATTAAAAAATATAGCTTTAGAATCATCATCATCATCAGCTTGTCTCAGTCCACTGCTGGACATAGGCCTCCCCCAATGTTCGCCATTTCACCCTGTTTGGCGGTGTGAAGATTGTGTTTACGAGAGTGAAAGATGCGGATTTTATGACGATGAAAGTGAATACACAGAAGATGATGTGAGTGAATGTCGTAAGAGCGGCGAGGATGTAGATGTTGATGGATGTTTGCACGAGGAGCCAGAAGTGAGCACGACTGAACAGCTATCTGAGTCGGAAAGTGAGTTAGGCGAAAAATCCAAAGAGAGCATGAGCGTGGAACTTGAAGAGCAGCTGGAAGATAAAAACATTCAGCGAAAAATTTTGTCAGCGAAGTTATAATCATTCAGACGTTGTGATGATCGATGACATTAGTGTCAAGCCTTTGCAAACAAAAATGCCAACGAACGGTGATGACAGAAATGACAGCAAAATAAAGAAAAATAACGACGAAGAAGTTTTGATCGAAAAAGCCGAAAGAAGTTTGCAGTCTTCGACGGATAACAAGAGGACGTTCCGCAGGACAAGGAGGAGGGGTAGGCAGAAGCGAAAGAGGACACCAGCCGATAGTAGGTGGCGTGGAGCTAAATTTAAAGAGTTAGCGGTAAAAGATTATAAGAAGAGGAAAACATTTTTTGATGCGTATGTTTTTATTAAGATGTGTTTTATGTTATGTTGATTTTTATAAAGTTGTAAACAGTTTTTAAGGTGTATGGAAGAGCAGTATGAGAGCAGTATGAGGGCATACTGAATGCAGAATGGCCGAGTGTGGTATGGGCGATCGGTAGATGCATGATATGGAACGGAACGGAATATGGTTTTAGACCGAAACGCTCCACAGGTGATCTTCTAGCGTTCGTATCACACTTCTGGGAAGATGCTATAGCGAAGTATGGTGATTGTTGGAGAGCCACGCTTCGGCATGAATGGGCCGTCTCGACCGGAGTGATACCACTGCCTCACAGAAAACTGGCGTGAAGCCGCATCTGTGCACGCCGAGTGAGTGAGGGTACCGGAGGCCCACCCGGAGGGGGGAGGGGGAAGGAGATAAAAGGTTGGCAGCGCACTTGCGACTCCACTAGTGCTGCAGGTGTCTATGATCCGCCTGCTCGTCTGCTACCTTTGTCCCACTGCTGGGCAAAGGCCTCCCCTAAAAGTCTCCATTGGACTCTATTTGAAGCAATAGTTCGCCAATGGTCGGAGAAGTGTTCTAAGTCATCACTTGTCTACTACACTGTTCGCTTCTCTCCAAACTTCCGGGTTACGGCCCTGAAACCTCGCTTATATGCGATTGGGTTGCGGGATTTTTGGTGGGTTGCAGGATTCGTGTCTTTCGGAAAACATCGTGAAGAAACCTGCACGTCTCTGAAACGTGTAACCGTGAATCGGATGGTCTGGTTCCCCTGCTGAAGGGTTGCAAAGGTCGGAAGGCAGTCGCTTCATTGTAATTGCCAGACTCCCCAAATCCTGGATCATTGTCAAAGCGTGCCCCGGACTCCGAAGCGACCGCTTTGGACGCAACCGGGAATAACACGCTGAGATGTGGTGACTCTAGTCTCAATCGTAAAACGTGCAAAAGATACTTTTACGAACGTTTACAAATCATCTGTCGTAGGTATTCCTAAAAAAAATCTTTAGGATAATAGTTGTTTGGTCGAATGTTTTAGGCCGTATTTTTAATCGCACACTTGAAGGTAGAATTTTATTTAGCGTAATTTTCTTATCCAAATTTTAATTTTGCATATTTTCGTTTAGCATAATTATCGTTTATTTAGTCGAAATGTTATTGAGTAGAATTTCACTTGGCATACTTTGAATGACAAAATTTTATATAGGATATTTTTAATAGCATATCGCTCTTTACAATAGTATACTTATGATCCTACTATACTATTATAAAGGCGAAAGTTTGTAAGTATGGGTGTATGGATGTTTGTTACTCTTTCACGTAAAAACTACTGAATGGATTTGAATGAAACTTTACCACAATATAGCTTATACATCAGAATAACACATAGGCTACAATTTTTGAGGTTTCTACGAACCTGAAGTCCACGCGAACGAAGTCGCGGGCAAAAGCTAGTTTAATATTATATTACTGTAATATATCTTACTACTATTATAAAGGCGAAAGTTTGTAAGGATGTATGGATGTATGGATGTTTGTTACTCTTTCACGTAAAAACTACTGAATGGATTTGAATGAAACTTTACCACAATATAGCTTATACATCAGAATAACACATAGGCTACAATTTATAAAAATACATTGTGTGGATTGTCCAAAATATGACGGTAAGTGTCAATAATTAACCCCACGCGTACGAAGTCGTGGGCAGCCGCTAGTATTAAATAAAATTGTAATATTTATTATAATAAAATTGAATATTACTGTTTTGTCAAAAACGAATCGCTGCATAACCGACTCCACGTAGTCTTGTCTGCCCTACCCCTAGATGTAATACAACCCCGCGTAAGCGCGGAGGGGTGAGGCGGCCCGCGTACTGAGGAGCAGATGGTTTGTTAGTCTAAACTGCGGTGATGAGCGAAAACCCTCTGCGACGATGAGCTGTGAGTGGGATCACCGGAGCCTCGCAGCGCCGGAGCCGAGACAGAAATCATGCTTGCATTCCCGAGAACGACACGAGTCTTTGTGAGAAAGTTGCAGCAGCAATAAGCATTATCTTCGAATTCGTAATCAATAAAATTTTCTGTTCTACGATTTTTGTAAGAAATACGAAAATATTCTATGAATATAATAAATGTTAATTTTATGAATTTTAACTTATTATCATCACAATGTGATCATATTTATAATTGGCGATTCATATGTCATATATATGTCACGAGCAAGAATCATCTGCGACGATAAGCTCGCGTGGGACCGCCGAAGCCTTGCAGCACCGGAGCCGTGACAGAATCAATGCATGCTGCATACTTGAATGCCTGCATGCATGCCCGGTTGCATGCATGCTTCACCTGAGCCACATTACTTGTCAAATTAATGATTGAAAATCATAATAGAAATACCTACATTTTTAAGTAATTGTTGTATAAACTTATTTGTTTTAATAACATAGAAAATGAAATTCGTACTAAAAAAATTCGAATTTAAGATAGGTAACCATAAGAAAAGTATGCCTAAGGATGATTCTAAATGTAAACTTTCTGCGTATAAAAGTTCAGTCGTTTCATAATTATGGATATTGAACTTACCTTAGGCATACCTAAAGATGATTCAACATTACAAAATTATGCGTTTTGAGTTATGCTTAATGATACGAGCCAAAATATTTTCGGCGAAATGAAGTTTCTGCCATTCGATGTTATGCAATTCAATATTATGATATAAAAAAATCCGAAATAAAAGTAGACCCTTCTTATATCCAATTAATACACTACAGTTTTCCTGAATAAGCAAATTTACAGTCATAGCTGAAGGTTAATGAAACAATATAGGTATTCAACATCATTTACAGATTTCAAAGCTAATTCTTACAATGTTGTAAATAAAAATCGAATCGTTATCTCTAAAGTAGATGTCAAGTATTTCAAAGTGCCAAATGTCAAATTTTGAATTCCCCGCTTTCAGTAGCCCGTTTGCTTGTTAAGTTTTTCAAACATTGTCTATCTAATAATAAGTTTGGTCTTTTAGCGTAGCAAAATAAGGTTTAATTCGCGTTGCGGGCTGCACTGGGCGGCACGAAACTAGTGAAGTAGAATCTGCCCAACGCTATTTGTCTCTTTCGTGCGATTTTCTCCGTTCATCTTTCGATGCGCTCAAGGTCAAAGTGTAGTAACTTGATGTGCTGGCCACTGTACATTTCAAGTCTATCACAATATGACTGCCAATTTCCGTCGTTCACATTAAATTCACTTAATTTCGCCATCTTTCCGAATCACAAACGAAACGACTGTCCATAACCGCCCGACGCGCTTCCATTTTTTTGTCCACCCGCAGTCGCCACTGATAAATCAAACAACGGTCTGTCTGCATAAACGTCTATTTTAGAACTGGCCTGACACAAATCGTACAATGGTATTTATACTCAATTTAGGAATACCCACTTATAGCTACATTACATCATGAACACAATACAGGCCATAAAAAAAAAAAAAAAAAAAAAGAGGATAAATTACGGTCAGCAAAATTTTCATACTGGGAACTAAAAATAAAACAACTCCTTAATTTAAAAGCAATTTTACTTATAGGATATTTTATTTCTAAATGTTACACTACATTTATCTATTTGATCGGGTTTGATCACCAAACCGAATAAAGGGTGGTGACTATGCCTAATCCCATCATAGTAGCTATGACTTGATTTCTATGATAAAGGCCTTTGCCCTACTATTCCTTGAGAAAAATTATGAGTAATATTTACTATAATTTAATAATTAATTAATAAATTAACACAACCCGACATTTAATGTCCTGACTCCATACTAAGTAGCTTAAGCACTGTGTTATAGAATAAGACAACAGAAGAAACACAAATATAATACTTTTAACTTTACGTCGACCTAGGGGAGTCAAATATAAATCATTTTCTTTGAAATGAGAAGAGCAATTCGACTAAATTGTCCAGGTAACCAGTATTCATCCCTTCGATCCCGTTGGATAACTTTGATACATTTTTCTTTTAAACGCGGAAATCTAAAACAATAAACGTTCACTTAAAAATAATACGTAATAATTATTCGCATGTTTATTTGCTATTTTATATCTGACCGCTATTAAAACAATGCCTATCGAAACTGCTGACGCTACCGTACTTTTCTCGGTTATTGTAAACCATTAACAAATGAGCTGTTATCAGCTGAGTTCTGAGTACTACAGCGGGTCAAAGTATATTGGTCACCGAGATAATGATGTTGTCTCTTTTTGTCTCACATTAATTGCCAATACTACTCTCTCTGTCACGCGTTGGCCGATCAGACTTTGATGTTTTGTCAACAAAATAAAATAAATTAAATAATTGATAAAATATAAATACTTACGAGTCAAATGTTACACCATTCGCTTCATTTGAATTTGTAGTATTTTTCTTGCACAATAAAAAGGCACATGAAGGCATTTTGAGTGCTTTTTCCTGTCAAAAATCCAGGCAGCTGTATCGTCTAACTGTCACCGTGTGCAAACGGCAACTATAACGCGCTAATCCCAGTTGAGTTACACTAGGTTATTTGAGGTTCGACTCAAATCGGCGCGGTCAAAGTATGGCGAGGGTATATTTATGATTTAAATCTTTGTTCGCTGAATGTTTTTATCTTCCAGCTGCTGTTCAAGTTCCACGCTCATGCTCTCTTTGGATTTTTCGCCTAACTCACTTTCCGACTCAGATAGTTGTTCAGTCGTGCCTCACTTCTGGCTCCTCGTGCAAACATCCAACAACATCTACATCCTCGCCGCTCTTACAACATTCACTCACATCATCTTCTGTGTACTCACTATCATCGTCATAAAATCCGCATCTCTGAAATGGCGAACATTGGGGGAGGCCTATGTCCAGCAGTGGACTGAGACAAGCTGATGATGATTTTTTTTGATGAATTCCTTCTTCAAAAAGCAGCCTCAAAGGAAGTGGACATGGCAGAGCCCCGATACTATGACGAAAAACGAGATAGACTTCATTTTGGCGGACAGACGGCACATATTCAGAGATGTCTCCGTGATCAACAGGTTTAACACCGGCAGTGATCACAGACTTGTCCGAGGCACTCTGAATATCGACTTTAAAGCCGAACGCGTCCGTTTGATGAAGTCCAGACTCCGACCTACTCTACTCCAATCCATTACAGGATCTGAAGCGTTCCAGTCGAATCTGGAGAACCGATTTGCTGCCGTGGAAACCACAACTGACGTTAACCAGAACCTTGAAAATGTGGTTCGAGTCCTCAGGGAGGAAGGTACGAGATTTTGCAACATGCGGCGTAAGGGCAAGAAATCAAAACTATCCGATGAGACTTTAGGACTAATGAGGCAACGGCGTGAAGACCCACCCATCACTTCGTCGGGAAAACGGGCTCTTAATCGAGAGATCAATAAGCTTGTGCGACGCGACCTCCGGTGCTCTAATACTCTTTCCATTGAAAGAGCCATCGAGCAGAATCGGGGGTCTAAGGTGTTCGTACAATCTCTCGGAAGAAGCCACCTGACGAAGCTGACTACAGCAAGTGGAGAAGTGGTTGCCTCAAAGCCAGCAGTCCTCTCGGAGATAGAAGATTTCTATAGCCGATTATACGCTTCGCATGCATCTCAACCTGATCCTGAAAATGAGGACTCTCGAGCCAAATTAACACGTCACTTCACCGAAGACCTGCCAGAAGTCAGCGTTGGCGAAATAGAGATTGCTCTTGGGCAGCTAAAAAACGGAAAAGCCCCTGGAGAGGATGGCGTAACAACAGAGCTGATCAAAGCTGGAGGTAAACCCGTACTGAGGGAGCTCCAAAAGCTTTTTAACGCTGTCCTATTTGAAGGGAGAACTCCGGAGGCGTGGAGTAGAAGTGTGGTCGTTCTGTTCTTCAAAAAGGGTGACAAAAGCCTGCTGAAGAACTATCGACCCATTTCGCTTCTAAGTCACGCTTATAAACTATTCTCAAGAGTGATCACGAACCGTCTTGCGCGAAGACTCGACGAATTCCAACCACCGGAACAGGCTGGATTTCGGAGCGGATATGGCACCATAGACCACATTCACACAGTGCGGCAGATTATACAGAAGACCGAGGAGTATAATCAGCCACTGTGTCTAGCATTTGTGGACTATGAGAAGGCCTTTGACTCGGTTGAAATCTGGTCTGTTCTGGAGTCCCTGCAGCGTTGCCAAATAGATTGGCGATATATCCAAGTGATGAGATGTCTCTACGAGGCCGCCACTATGTCCGTCCAAGTACAGAATCAGCAAACAAAACCAATACCATTGCATCGAGGAGTGAGACAAGGGGACGTCATCTCCCCAAAATTGTTCACAAATGCAATGGAGGACATGTTCAAGACGCTGAACTGGAAAGGACGTGGCATCAACATAAATGGCGTATACATCTCCCACTTGCGATTCGCAGATGACATCGTCATATTGGCAGAAACGATGCAGGACCTAAAGCAGATGCTGAATAGCTTGGCGGACTCTTCTAAACGCATCGGCCTACGGATGAACTTGGAAAAAACCAAGGTCATGTTCAATGAACATGTTCTACCGGAACCGATTGCGATCCATGGCGCCACCCTCGAAGTTGTTGAGAAGTATGTGTACCTCGGGCAGACATTGCAGTTGGGTCGAAACAACTTTGAGGATGAGGTGAAAAGAAGAATCCAGCTGGGTTGGGCAGCATTTGGAAAACTACGTCGAGTCTTCTCATCGTCTATTCCACAGTGCCTAAAGACAAAAGTCTATAATCAGTGCGTCCTACCCGTCATGACATATGGGGCTGAAACGTGGACACTAACAGCACGGCTAGTCCACAAGTTCAAAGTCGCTCAGCGGTCTATGGAAAGAGCTATGCTCGGCGTTTCTCTGCGTGATCGAATCCGAAACGAGGTGATCCGGCAGAGAACCAAAGTTATCGACATAGCTCATCGGATTAGCAAGCTGAAGTGGCAGTGGGCTGGCCACATCTGCCGCAGAACTGACAACCGTTGGGGTAAACGAGTTCTGGAGTGGAGACCGCGTCTCGGTAAACGTAGTGTAGGACGACCTCAGGCCAGATGGAGTGATGATCTGCGCAAGAGGGCTGGCTGGAGCTGGATGCGAGTAGCCGAAGATCGATCAAAGTGGCGAGCATTTGGAGAGGCCTATGTCCAGCAGTGGACTGCAACAGGCTGATGATGTATGTCCAGCAGTGGACTGAGACAAGCTGATGATGATGATGATTCTAAAGCTATATTTTTTAATAATTAGAACAAAATAAAATAACTCACCGTTACGCCAGTTTGGTCACAAATATCCTTTACTCTGTAACCACTTCTTCTAAGCGCAATTATTCGCTCCCTTTCAACTCTTGAGAACTGAGGCGCCATTTTCAATAAAACAGATTTATTCAATTTTTTTTTTTTTTGTTGTATGGCCTGTATTGTGTTCACGACACATTTAATTTTGCCAATGTCAAGTGTAGATTGATAAAGTGTAGTCAACAGTCGAAGTCAGTCGAAGTCACAGTCACTCAATAAAACGCCGGTGTTTAGCGTTTTAATGTCCTAAGGATTCTGTGGAGACTATTTTTAACAAAGCCGTAGGTTTTAAGACTCTATTAGGTCAAAGCAAGTTGTACACGTGACAACTCACTCGACACACAATAGCAGTGTTAAAAACGACACAATTCAATGATTTTTATATTAATATCACCCTGCGGCACTTCACTGCACAAAGTAACACCAAATTTGTACACTAAAAACCACTAGATACTAATTAAAATCTTTGGATTGCATCAACCGATGCGGCTTGTTTCACAGTTACCCACAGAATCTTTTATTCAATTTAAGATAGATAAAATTTTGAATTTTGATAACTGCTCTTGTTGCTCTTTGAAATTTGAAGTGACAATCTTGGCCTAGTGATAGGACTCGAACCACATTCGATTTGAATCGTGACGGTGAAAACTCGACTCGATGACCGCTCGCGCCGCGAGTCGGCATTATAGGGTAGGTGTTGTGCATTTTTTTTGTGAAGAATGAGGTATAGTCAAAAGTTTATACACTCATTCTGGTGTAGGTAGTCGTTGTATAATTTTTGGGGATTATTTGAAAGTCTAGACTTTTTGGAAAAAGTCAATTAGTAATATTCAAATCGATGCGATGATTCGAATTACGCGTCAACTCGATTCTAGTTTTACCTATCGATTTGAGTCCCATCTCTAACGTACGCCCAGGCGGTGTGGCTTACCATCGATGAAGTCAAAGTCAAAGTCAAAGTCAAATACGTTTATTGCATTCATGAATGAAGTTAAGGTATTACAAATTATATTCCTGTACATCATCACCCAAAAGGGTAACTTTTGGGCATAGCCTATGAACGTGAAATGGATCAATAATATTAATTAGTGTAATGTGTTTATTTAAATTGTGTTTAAATTGATGATATTTATATGTCTATATTATATTAGAGATAAATTGTCGCTGAAAAATTCTTGCATATTATAATAACATTTTTCAATAAGTAATGCCTTCAGTTTTTTTTTAAACGTGTTGATATTAGTTTCACTTCTGAGTGAGTTTGGTAAATGGTTATGTATTTTTAATGCATTACAATATGGGCTGGAACTAAACATTGCCAAGCGACTGTTTGGTAGTTTATATTTATTTAGGTTATTCGTACGTGGGGTGTATCGTCTATTATATAATGATTTATCAAAGATGTCAGGATGGTTTCTTACAAATTTACTCATTTCAAATATGTATATTGATGTTAATGTCATAATTTCTAATTTTTTAAAGTGAGGTCTACATGTGTCCATATTATTCAAATTCATTATAATTCTAATGCACTTTTTTTGTAGTATGAAGATTTCATATGCGTTTGTACTGTGTCCCCAAACAATAATACCGTAGCTCAGCCACGAGTGAGCATACGCGTAGTAGGCTGCTATAGCTGTTTTTTGTCAGTGTTTAGTTTAAGCTGGAACAGTGCATAAGTAAAACGAGAAAGTTTTGATTTTACCTTTAGTATGTGGCTTTTCCAATTTAAATGAGAGTCAATTTCTAGTAACTAGTAAAGTACAGTCAGATACAGTTTTTATATTATTATTGTCAATTTCTATATTAATGTTCAATTGTGATTTTTGGTAAGGTCTGAATTCTATTATTTTTGTTTTGCTAAAGTTAATTTGTAGATTAATTTGTTCGAGCCAATCTTTAATTTTTGTCAATATTTGTTTAAGCTCTACCTCTGTTTCACTAGCAGTTTTGAATTTATACAACAACGTGACATCATCAGCGAATAGGATAGTTAGTTGTGTTTATGATTTTAGGAAGTTCGTTAATGTATATGAGGAAGAGCACACACCCCAACACACTTCCCTGTGGAATAGAGCTGTTAATTGTTATCGGATCGGATTTATCGTGGGTCACTTCTCCTGTTTGTGTATTTGTATGATCTATTTGAATGTACTGAACTCTATTTTTAAGGTACGAAGCTAGCCATTCATGTGGTCTGCCCCTTATACCACATTGGTATATTTTATTGAGGAGTATATCGTGTTGGACTCTATCATAAGCTTTAGTCATGTCTAGTAGACCACCAATCGAGTAATTTCCTTCGTTTAGGTTATTGAGTGCTTGTTGAATGTAGTGGTAGATGGCTAAAATTGTCGATTTGTTTTTTCTGAACCCAAATTGCCGTTTGTCTAAGACATAGCTCTCTCGAATATTTTAGATACGAAAGACAGTAGAGCGATAGGACGATATTGGGCAGGGTTTGTCTTATCCCCTTTCTTATGAATAGGCTTTATTACTGCGATTTTTAAGAGGTTTGGGAACTGGCCTTCATTAAACGACTGATTTATTAAAATCGAGAGAGGCAAGGCTAATTCATTACAACATTTTTTTAACAGGGTCGAGGGTATTTCGTCAATACCAGCACTATATTTGTTTTTAATGTTGGATAAAAGGGAGCGGACCTCACTTGTGTCTACTGGTTTTAGGTACATACTATTCCCTACGCCAGTAAATGAATTGTTGTGTTTTCTCTTGTTTCCCTTAAGATGTGTGTTGCCAACTTCCGCAAAGAACTCGTTAAAAGTGTTTGACAATTTTGTAGGAGACTCTATCGTCGTCGTCGTATGAAACCATTCTATTGGCGCTCAGCTTATGTCAGATCAAACATTGGCTAATTTAGGCATACTGTAGAAAATCCACCAATAATGTCAAAGCGACTTTCTTTCTAACACAATTGATGCGTCGTAGTTATAGTTATGTATAATGTGTAACTTGATGTGCTGCCTTGTGTACTTGAAAATAAACGTCGCGTTAATTCCCGTTTTAATAAATTATAATTCAATATTTTTACAATATACTTATAAATTAAAGAATTCAATTTTCGTATTTCCAGTATACACCCCTATTTTTTTTTTACTACATAATTTTTTTTTTGTAGTTCAGTATCGTCTCCTGATCATTTATAGCTAGTCAAAATTAAAATAGTCGAATTCCCAAAATTATCCATTAAACTAAGCCATTTTTGGTAAACAATTCATTATTAATGTGTGACACGCACACCTAGATAGAAAGCGTAGAGAGTATCGATTTGCGTATTCGACCGCCTCGAGACTTCATTGATAAATCCCGGCAAACTCGCGTCGAAGCTCAAGCCACGCCCCTTTCCCTGGCCCGCGAGCCTTTCTCAAAAATGAACAAACAGTGCCATTTTGCTTCCGGGATTGTGTGCACGCACGCCAGCGAACTACGCGTACTTTCGGATTTCGGTGTTATTTACTTTTATTTATGGAGTGAAATTAAGCGAGGAGTGTTACATAAGTGAGCCTACTAGATTAGAACAATTAAAACAGCGCATTATGGACGCCTTTGAGTGAAGCAACAGAAGTCAATACTTCTTTCTTTAAAAAACAATTCATTAAAACGTGCTCGTGTGTGCATTGATAATGGGGGATGTTTTGAAGGACAATTGAAATATCTGTAAGTTATTAGTTTTGTAAATAAGTAGGTAATTATTGTAAACAGCAGCTGATTCTAACTTTTTAAATACGCCAAAATTACTTTTTGTTTTTATGTTTTATTAGTAGAATTTAATTTTGTTTCACCAGCTGCTGTTGGTTTTCCGAATAAATAATTAATAAATTTATTGTCTTAAGTAGGTATTTCTAAAGTTAAAAAGTAATTTTGCCGGTCCTAAGCCCGGTTAAAGTATGAAGGAGAAGTTAGAATATCAGAATTAATACTAAATTTTTCAATTTCCATCTTTTATTTCATTCCTTAATTTAAAATAGGTAAATTATGATAACAGCTGTTGTCTAGTTTCATTAATGGCAAGTGCGAGCGAGAGAGCGCGCGGAGGCGGGAACGAGACAGGTCAATGTTGATACATTTAGAATGAAATAGTAAAATACGTCCATAAATCAAGCGGATTTTTGGGATAAAAACAAACGCCGATAGCTTAGCTGATTTTCAATAAAAAAAATTTATGACAAGCCATATATGATCAGTAGATGATACTGAACATACCATTTCATTCTTTGCACAAATAAAAAAATAGTGGTGTATAATAATAATTAAAAATGTCAATTTTATAATTAAACATGTCCAGAAATCTATTAATTTAATATCTAATATCAAGAAAATCTTTTATGTCATAAATTCTTGAGTCAATGAGCCATTTGTAAAGTTTAGTTTTAAATATACTCATTTTATGACTTTTAATATCCTTAGGTACTTTATTGTAAAGTTTGACGCACATAGATACACAGCTTTTATGGTATTTGCTGATTTGGGAATGGCACCTAAGATTAGTCTTTCAGGTCAGTCATTTCTTTTGAGTCTATTGTTGGCATCATTGGCCTTTTTGAATAAATGGTCATACTTCTTTACAAAGCAGCATATTTCAAAAATGTACATTGCTGGTAGCGGCAGGAGACTGAGTCTTTTAAAAGCTGGTCTGCATGATTCACCATGCGGAATCCCACACATTGCCCTTACACATCTCTTTTGAGCTATGAATGCTGTTTTTTTATCTGTACTGTTACCCCATATTATGATTCCATAGCGTAATATAGAAGCTATATATGCATGGTAAGTACTTACGACCGTTTCTTTATTCGCAACTTTCCTAATTTTGCTAAGCGCGTAAACAAAACTATTAACTCTATTCCAGAGGTTTTCAACGTGGAATTTCCAACTGAGGTCCTGGTCAATTTCTACCCCTAGAAATTTGAGGTGGGGAATTTTGTCAATATTAAGTTTGAAGTTATATTGGGGATGTTTACATTTCAAATCAAATCAAATCAAATAATTTATTTGCATAATATAGGTAGGTACAGTGGCCAGCACATCGACCTACTACACTTTGACCTTGAGCGCATTGAAAGATGAACGGAGAAGATCGCACGAAAGAGACAAATAGCGTTGGGCAGATTCTACTTCACTAGTTTTGTGCCGCCCAGTGCAGCCCGCAACGCGAATTAAACCTTATTTTGCTACGCTAAAAGACCAAACTTATTATTAGATAGACAATGTTTGAAAAACTTAACAAGCAAACGGGCTACTTAAAGCGGGGAATTCAAAATTTGACATTTGGCACTTTGAAATACTTGACATCTACTTTAGAGATAACGATTCGATTTTTATTTACAACATTGTAAGAATTTGCTTTGAAATCTGTAAATAATGTTGAATACCTATATTGTTTCATTAACCTTCAGCTATGACTGTAAATTTGCTTATTTAGGAAAACTATAGTGTATTAATTGGATATAAGAAGAGTCTACTTTTATTTCGGATTTTTTTATATCATAATATTGAATTGCATAACATCGAATGGCAGAAACCTCATTTCGCTGAAAATATTTTGGCTCGTATCATTAAGCATAACTCAAAACGCATAATTTTGTAAGGCTGAATCATCTTTAGGTATGCCTAAGGTAAGTTCAATATCCATAATTATGAAACGACTGAACTTTTATACGCAGAAAGTTTACATTTAGAATCATCCTTAGGCATACTTTTCTTATGGTTATACCTATCTTAAATTCGAATTTTTTTTAGTACGAATTTCATTATAGCGAAAACGTTTCGCCACATTTTCTACCTATGTTATTAAAAGACAAATAAGTTTATACAACAATTACTTAAAAATGTAGATATTTCTATTATGATTTTCAATCATTAATTTGACAAGTAATGTGGCTCAGGTGAAGCATGCATGCAACCGGGCATGCATGCAGGCATTCAAGTATGCAGCATGCATTGTTTCTGTCACGGCTCCGGTGCTGCAAGGCTTCGGCGGTCCCACGCGAGCTTATCGTCGCAGATGATTCTTGCTGGTGACAACATATCCAGTCTCCAGAAGAAAAACGTAGATCTCATGAACCGGAACAATAACCTGGAAACAAGGGTAGGCGCCCTCGAACAACGCATTCAAGATATGGAACAGCAAAAATTATGTAACTACGTCGAAATCCATAACCTCCCACAAGGCGAAGATGAAAATGTGAATGATATCGTAACCAAGGTGGCAAAGAAACTTAATCAAAAAACAGATGAATTTAGACAGGTAAAACGGCTGGCGGGTAGAAACGAACGGCCTGGTCCAGTACTGGTCCAACTGATCAGTGAACAAGCTCAAGCTTCATGGATAACAGCATCGAAAAATATGGTCGCGAAAATCACCGCATCCGATGTCGTACCCCAATGCCATACCTCAAAGGCAAATAATATATTATTCGTATGCGAAGCCCTAACACCCTACAATAAGCAGCTATTGTATCAAGCTAAGCAAGACCTAAAGGAACTATACCGCTACATATGGATAAAAAAAGGAGTTCTTCGAGTACGTAAGGAGGGTGAAAACCAAAAACCGTATGTAATACGTTCGTTTGACGATATAAAAAGGCTTAATTCAAGTGCCCCCTAAAAGGAAAAAGCTTTTATATAGTTCGTATATATACCTACCATTATAATTTTACATACTTACGACTACCACTATGGACTTTACACCCGAAGATATATTTCAACAGAATGACTGTACAAATCTGAACGATTTCCTAAACAATATACCCAAAGAACTGTCACTCCTGTGCATACATATGAACATTCGATCTATTATCAAAAACGTTTCGTCACTCGAACAGATAATCCACTCTTCAGCACGAGATATTGATGTAATAATGCTAACTGAAGTAAACATCACTGTCTCTGTTAGTAGTTTGTATCAGATACGAGGCTATAAGATGTACACAGAATTGCGGAATAATCGAAGAGGCGGAGGTATAATAATGTATATAAACAATAAACACAAGTTCAATATCAAATCCCACAAAACCCAACACTGCGAATGTCTCTTAGGTATTTTAACAACGCCCTCAAATTACTCCGCGGTCCTGTGTTGCATTTACCGCCCACCTAGTAATAGTAAGCATTTATTTGTGAAGGAACTAGACACCTTGTTATGTAAAATTGGCCAAAATTACGATCTGTACGTTCTAGGCGACATCAACATCAATATTCGTTCGAACGTCCCTGTAAAACATTTATACAACACCACTATGTACAACCACGGTCTAGCTTGCGGGATCACTGAATACACACGCATTGAACTACAAAAAAATAGACTTAGCAAATCGTGTATAGATCACATCTACGGACGATCCCGCTCACTAAACCTATACACGGCGGCGCTTGGAACTGCACTGGCCGATCACCGCGTCATCGCTCTTGCTGTAGTGTTTACAAATTAGCTATATAAATAAAATATTCACATTCTGTTTGTTTGTTAATCAATATGTACACACAGCGTCATGTGGAGTTGCCATTGTTTTGGTTGATAACTTGATACTTATATGTATTTATTTATGTTTACAGATTTTATGAGCGATGATGGCATTATGGCAGATGGATGTATTGATTACACCCACGCATGGGCGTGGGGTCCATGGGGACACACCTAACACCACCAGTGGTCAGTCACCAGTCACTACAATAGAAGATAAATAAAATAATAATTGTTGTATGAACATATTGCGATTGTCAATATTTTTTTTCTATTCTATGCTGAACACAAAGATTATGTACCTACATACCTAATTTGAGATTAATTTGAATAATTGATCTTATAGCTTGCGATAACTTGTTACTGTTAAACTTACTAATAAAATATCTTTGAATAATTAAATTGTTTTATTTTGCCAAGCCCGATGAGGCTTATACCTCAGCTTTTTTGTACCTAGTATTGGAATTCCTATATTTAAAACACCCCATTGGTTTAGTGGTTTAAGTACCGGGCCATAATCTTCGGGTCCCGGGTTCTATTCCCAGGTCAAGCATAGCACGGGTTTGTGATCACTAATCTGCATTAGGCAAGTGTGGTGATTAAGCCCAATCCCATCATAGTAGCGTAGACTTGATTTCTATGATAGAGCCCTTTGCCCTGCAGTGGGACAGTATATAATAGGCTGATACCTACTAAAGTATCAGTAGTAAAGAATTTTCAATTACTTAATTAGAAATACTGTAAAATATTTATAATTAGGTAATTAAAAATTTCTCAAAGCAATAGCATATCATAATGCATGAACACTAACATCACAAGACAAGAAGCTAACTTACTGCTCAAATGAAAAACATAACATAAATAGAGACTCTTTATTGCACAAAGTTTACAAGTCTTCTTAAGCTAGGTAATAAATTTTGCTAATATACAATAGCTTGTAGTGATGAACGTCAAGATGGCGGGATCACGGCATGTTTTTCAAATTTCAATGTGATTAAGATTTAGTACGATATTTCTACTATTTCATACCTCCGTAGAAAAATTCTACACTCATACAAATTCAAGTTATTCCATAGAAAAACTGGCCCCGCCACTTTGATATCAAAATGGCGGGACCACTGTTTAATTAACGAAAACACCTGGCATAATCTTACACCATGCATACCATATTTTAATACGATTTAATACGACTACATATAAATCGATTTTCTCCGTTAAAACAAATAATTTCAAAAGAAAAAAGTGATTATTATTTTACATCGCAAAAACGCCTGGAGAAAAAGTATCCAAGTATTATTGCTCTTTCAATATATTAGGCGTTTAAAATGTTGGGGTGCATAAAATTTGAAACAATAATTATTTTAGGGGTGTAATTAATTATGAGAACTATTTCCTGAACTTAAACCAGTTTTAATATAATTACTTTACTACTTTCAAGTATTGCTAGGTAAACAATTCATATAATAATCAATTTAAGTTCGTATTACCCTACACATTTACATTTTAATATAACAGCAGTGGGTAAATCTAAAATAAAACAGACATTATATAAGTTGCAGTGTACACTACACTATTATTATTTGGATGGTAGGTATTTGGAAAAAAAAAATAGTTAAGTTTGTACTCTTACGAATAAAATAAATAAGACTCTTCTTTTAGGAAGCGCATGTATTTAAACGTTCTAGGTTCATCACAATTAATAAATATCTATTTGGGGCAGCTCTGGATGGCTTTGCTAGCCCTTTAACCGCCACAGTTGGATAAATAAGTTACGTAGGTAGTATTTTTTTTTATAGTTCCAGGGTGATGATTAAAGGGTTTAACAAATTAGGCTTGCTAAACCCTTTAACCGTGGAATTTAATATAATTATCAAGATTAAAGTTTCATTTAAACATTAGTTTTTGGTTTGTGTTGAAATCACTTTAATTGTTACGCAAACAAACTAAACGTCATAAGCATTTGAGAATTACCCTTCCAAAGTAAACTGTACAAAATACAAACTAGGCTCCTAAATATATTGTAAGAGCAATCATACTTGTATACTTTTTTCAGGCGCTTTTGAGATTTAAAAATGACAAATGCTATTTTCGTTACAAATTGGGTTTTCGAGAGAGTGAAAGTGATGCACAAAAAGCCGTACTAAATCGTATTAAAATTTGGTATGCTGAAATTATGATTACGCCATGGATTTCTATTAACTAAATTGCGGTCCCGCCATTTTGATATCAAAGTGGCGGGGCCAGTTTTTCTATGGAATAACTTGAATTTGTATGAGTGTAGAATTTTTCTACGGAGGTATGAAATAGTAGAAATATCGTACTAAATCTTAATCATATTGAAATGTGAAAAACAGGCAGTGATCCCGCCATCTTGACGTTCATCTTGTAGTGACATCTTCCTGTGTACAGTTTGTCACAGGTTGTAGAGAGAGATCTGAAAGGAAGAAAATTATGGTATTATTGATAAAATTATAATGATAATATCTACTCTACTCTGTAATAATAGGGCAGTGGTAGCTCAGTGTATAAGAATGGGAAGTTGTGGTTTGAATCGGCCATAAATGAGAATACCAACACATATTGGACAGTATCTGAAATGTTTATTATTATTATTTATTAATACACTAGCAGCAAAAAATGCTGATGCGTGTATATCACTGCATTTGTGTAGTCTGTTTGTAAGTTAAACTGTCCAGTCTATTTTTAAAAGAGTTCACTGTAGGAGCACTTATCACAGTTTCAGGAAGATTGTTCCACGCACTTACGACACGGTTTGGCAAAAAGTGATATCTGGGATTGCTCGCATTTCGAGTGCGTATTATCCTTAGTGAGTGCCCTCTCAAATTTTTGTTTTCATTCATAGTGAAAATCCCATTCAGATCATTCACGTCGTAGTATCCTGTTAGTATCTTATATGTCTCAATCAGGTCGCCTCGTTCTCTTCTCACCTCCAGTGTAGTGAGACCCAAAGCCCTGAGCCGCTCCTCGTATGTCAGGTTCCGAATGCTGATTACCATCTTTGTAGCTCTTCTTTGCACTTTTTCCAGTAACTCAATGTCCTTTTTAAAATATGGATTCCATATCTGAAATCCATATTCCAGTAGTGGGCGGACATAAGTCTTATAGAGTTTCAAGAATAGTTCTTTATCTATGTATGAGAAGGATTTTCTGATGATGTAAATAAGAGAATTAGCCTTTTTGGTAATTTCTAGAATATGTTCATCCCATTTTAGGTTATGGGTAATGGTGATTCCAAGATCTTTCTGTTTAGATACACTCTGTAACTGTGTAGAATTCACAAAATAGGTCTTCCTGGGGTTATTTTTCCCAATGTGCAGTACTGTACATTTGCCAGAGTTGAGAGACACCAACCATTTTTTGGTCCATTCAGTAATACGGTCAAGGTCTTGTTGTATAGTGTTATAGCTTACTAGCGGATCTCCCATGATTTTAGTGTCATCTGCGAAGAGAGACAAGTCGGACTGGATAACGCCTCGTAAGTCTGTCATAAAGATTCCGAAGAGGATCGGTCCTAACACTGATCCTTGTGGTACACCACTATGGACGCTGTGTGGTTTGGATAAACATTCTCCAACCCTTACTTGAAAAAGTCTGCCACACAGAAAATCCTCAATCCATTTCAGCAGCTTTCCACGGATACCAAAATGATCTAGCTTATAAAGAAGTCTTTTTAACGGCACGCGGTCAAACGCTTTTTCATAGTCCAGGTAAACAACATCTATTGGTTTGTGACAGTCCCAGTAGGTTGTCCATTTTTGTAAGCAGCATAGCAAATTAGTAACTGTCGATCTCCTTGGAATGAAGCCGTGTTGTTCATCAATAATTACATTTTCTTCTGCTAGGAATGTTCTTATCTCTTTAGCTATTATTTTTTCCATTATCTTGCAAATAATACAAGTCAGACTTATTGGTCTATAGTTAGCCGCATTCAACTTGTCGCCTTTTTTGTAAATTGGCGTAACTATGGCCTTTTTCCACTCGCTGGGTAGTGTGTGTTGCTTAAATGAAGATTCCATAAGATGGGCTAAGTAGGGGGACAGGATAGATGAACAACGTTTTATTAAAACTGCAGGTATTCCATCTGGACCCATTGCTGAGTTTTCATTCAGAGTACTAATAGCCCGCGACACTTGGTCCGGACTGAACTTTATTTCTTCGAGGGCTTTCACAATTCGAGGTTGGTCTAGTATTGGTATAGGGACATTGCTTGGCTCACAAACATATGCACATTCAAACTGTTTTGCAAATAATTTTGCAACTTCAGTATGGTTACTTGTGACTATCTGGGTAGCATTGTCTCTGAGTGATGGTGGGATAGAAATTTTGGATGTAAGTTGTTCTCTGATATAACTGTAAAACGCCTTTGGCCCTCTATTTACTAACTCTTTTTCATATTTGATTCGCAGTGCTCTAATTGTTGAGATAACCTTATTGTTTATCTTTCTGTACTCCCTATATGATTGGTCTGATTTATCAGTTAGGTAAAGTTTCCATTTCGTATTTTTTAGTTGTGTCATTTTTATTATTTCAGGACTAATCCAAGGCTTTTTTATGTTTGTCTTTGTCTGGTAACTAACAGGTATTTTTGTGTTTATAACATTGTCAATTAACTGTTTGAAATCCTTCCACTGTAAGTTAGTATTGTTCTCGGGTAACAAGGTCAAGTTCTGTTCTAAATGTTCTGATATCATATCATAGTTTGCTTTGCGAAAGTTTTTCCTAACCGGTTTCTTTGTTGAAGTATCACAACTTTGCACTTGGACTTGTATTTTTGCAAATAAGACTCGATGGTCACTCTTTCCAACATTGGGATGGTACTCGATTTTAGTGCATAAGTGTTCATCGTTACACAGTAATAAGTCCAAAAGAGACTCCTCACCATTTCTCTTCCGCGTTTAACAATAGATCAGTTTGTCTGGTACCTCTATTTAAGGGCAGCAAAGGTCAGATGGCAGTTGGTCGATGGTAATTATCAAACAATCCGGAATCATTCTCTAAGCATACCATGAGTTCTAGACTGACAGTTTTGTATGCATCTGGGATTCATACGCTAAGTGTAGAAAGAGATCCCTATACCTACATAGTCTATAACAATGGATCAAAAAATTATATTGACCTACCTGTCGAGGACAGACCTCCTTGCCGCTTAGGCAAAGATTATAAGTAAAATAACCTTTTTTGACACCTTATATCTCTGACACTTTTGCCTACCAAATATGTAAAAATTACTTAGTTATTTTTATTTGTTATCTTTTATAAATATATTTCTTTTACCCCCTCAAGGGTGTCTCCTTTCCTGTCCGCCACACTACCAAATAATTTAGATAACTTTCTTTGCCTGCGGCTTAGGTGTGCTGTAGTATAGGTAATATCAGGCAGTAGTAGATAGTAGGTAGGTAGATTTCATCGGTGTACAAGCTCCTGTTTGGGACTGTATACTGGCAGATACATTAATTCCTCTTCGACTTTTATTTTTAGTCGGCCCAGACCTAAAAGAGTAAGTAAGTACATTATTATAACATAAAATATAACCATGTAACATCTACTTTTATGCACCAAAAGGGTAGAAACTAAATTAGACAAAACTTTACATGCTCGGAACGATGGAAAATACATAAACAATACATACCTTTTGATACAACAATCCAACAAGCACCAGTTAACCAACTCATTCCATAGCATGTAGGTTACGTAGGTACTAGATCTCCAAACCACCGAGGAATTTTTGCAAATTTATCTAAAAATCCAAATATATTGTAAGTTGTAAAGAAAACAAAATATTTTTCTCAAAATTGATCAGCTGTCATTTTTTAGTTTCTCTTTACAGCTTTGTTGAGCAAAGAAAACAAACGCCAAACAGCCAAAAATACTAAATTCTAAAAATTATGACAAAATGTTATGTTTTCACTACATAAAATCCTTCTTTCAAACAACACATTAAACAACAATCTATTTATATAAACAGCCAAATATTTTTTTATTTATTAAAAATTTAATCTATATCTATCTATACTAATATAATAAAGCTGAAGAGTTTGTTTGTTTGTTTGTTTGTTTGTTTGTTTGAACGCGCTAATCTCCGAAACTACTGGTGCGATTTGAATAATTCTTTTTTTGTTGGATAGTCCATTTATCGAGGAAGGCTATAGGCTATCAACATAATAATATTAAGGGGGTTCTAAGGGGTTAAAAGGGGGGTAAAAAGTTACTTTTCCACGCGGACGAAGTCGCGGGCGGCCGCTAGTATCTATACTAATATAATAAAGCTGAAGAGTTTGTTTGTTTGTTTGTTTGTTTGTTTGAACGCGCTAATCTCCGAAACTACTGGTGCGATTTGAATAATTCTTTTTTTGTTGGATAGTCCATTTATCGAGGAAGGCTATAGGCTATCAACATAATAATATTAAGGGGGTTGTAAGGGGTTAAAAGGGGGGTAAAAAGTTACTTTTCCACGCGGACGAAGTCGCGGGCGGCCGCTAGTACTAATATAATAAAGCTGAAGAGTTTGTTTGTTTGTTTGTTTGAACGCGCTAATCTCCGAAACTACTGGTGCGATTTGAATAATTCTTTTTTTGTTGGATAGTCCATTTATCGAGGAAGGCTATAGGCTAAATAACATTACGCTATGACCAATAGGAGCAAAGACAGAGCGGTAAATGTGTAAAAAACGGGGAAAATTATTCATTTTTGAAGGCTTTCTTTGCGTGCGCTGCGAAAACGGTTCAAGATACACAAAAAATATGTATGAAAGAATTATTCCTCTATACATGATCTAAAAAAAAGTCCGCGACGGCATATGTCTATCTTTTAAGGTTTAGTCACAATGACCGTTTTTATGGTACCAAATTTGGTCGAAATAATTTGTTTAAGTTGTATCAACATAATAATATTAAGGGGGCTGTAAGGGGTTAAAAGGGGGGTAAAAAGTTACTTTTCCACGCGGACGAAGTCGCGGGCGGCCGCTAGTTGTTTATAAAATTCAATTGCTTCAATTGATCAAGTGTGTGTAGGCGCCATAACATAATCTTTCGGCGGCACTTTCAATTGATTTCAAAACTCTATGGTCTCCGATCGTAAACGAGTGTCCGTCTCAAAGACATTTCGTTATCGCAAAACAAATTACGTTTGGTTGACTCTCAGCTCAACCGAACGAAAGTATTTGCCAACTTCAAATTAGACCCCCAGGTAGCAGGTTCACATCTTTCTGCAGTTTTTGTAATGGGTTCTTCGGGGGGGAGGGTCCTTAAATCTCTACGGATGCAGCAACTCGTATAATTTTGGTTGAAGTTCACTTTAGGTAAGTTCAATTAACCATAAATTATACTCGTTGCTGCATCCTATGAGATTTAAGTTACCATGTAGATGTTTAGCGATAACTGCAGAAAGACTAAACTACTAACTAGATTCAATAAAAAAGCACTTTATCCAAAATCAATTAACTATTTATTGTAAGTAGGTAAATCACAGACTTTTATTGCTTAACCCTTATATTATGTGAACCTAATGTATCGATTGATGCAATCAATATACAATCATGATTGTATATTGATCACATATTTCGAAAACCCAATTTGTTTTAGCTATTTCTTATTATGTACTTATATCTATATTCTAATTGAGATCAGATTCAAATCATATTGAACACTGCGTTTGCGAAGGCTCTGTCTTGTTCTGGTTCTGACAATGGTAAGTTATAAAATTTTGCAAAGCATAAAGACTGCCCGCTCCAGCCAGCCGTGCGCTTTATGACATCTACGGACAGACCAGCGCGGTGCGCTGCTGAAGTTGAAGCGTGCCTTGTGATGTGAGACAAATACACACTGACATCAATACCACTGGATTTAAGAACCTGCTTAATCCATCTGCTCATTGTTTGGGAAGAAGCATTATGAATGGGTTTTTTAATGGTTAAAATAAGTTTTTCTGTGTCAGGTTCATTCCTAAATTGGTTAGTTCTATCAATGTAAATAGAAAGAGCTTTCGCAGGGCAGATCTCTGGCTTTGCGTAATAAAATGGGATTGTTAATTTGGGATTTGCTTTACTGGGACCAGAAGTTTTAATAATATCATCTATAGTGATATAAGCGCCGGTTTCGCTGAAGGTAATATTACTTATATTAATCGATGCTAACGTCTGCACCCTTTGTCCAGATGACAAGGCAAGCAGAGTTACAAGTTTCCTCATAATCATATCTATTGTTAACGTTTCGTTTGGAATTTGACTTGACAGATAACATAAAACAATATTCGGATCCCATGAATTTTGGTATTTAGGTATATTAGGTCTAATTTTAAAAACTCCTTTAAAATATCTAGTAACATAGTCATTAGAACATTTTTCTTTTCCTAATATTAAAGATAACGCTGATCTATATGAATTTAAGGTACCATATTTTGCACCATTTTTAAAATGAATAGTTAAAAATTGTAATAAATCCTTAACAGTTACATCAAATGAATTTAAATTATTTTCATTGCAAAAAGAATACCAAGCTTTGTAAGCAGTATTATACTGTTGAATTGTGTTTTTTGATAATGATTGCAGCATTATATCGACGGTGTCGCCATCTAGGGCTTGTCTTGCAAAAGCCGCCCTGATAACCTCGCGCACACCAGGGTAAGGCTGGACCATAAGGGATGTGTTGTTCTGCAAGGAGAAAGTAACATACTTTTGTGTGGTCCCAAAAAAATTAATTCAGAATTAGACAGGGAAGTAAACAATGGAAACCAGGGCTGGCTCGGCCAGTAAGGTACTACTAATATGCCCATTGCTTGGTCATTTATAATTTTGCGGAGGCATTTCAATATTAAAGAGAAAGGGGGAAAAGCATAAAAATAGAATTCATTCCAGCTCAGAGTAAATGCATCGATATTGTAAGCCTCAGGGTCCCTTTTCCAAGAAATAAATTTTGAGCATTTTTTATTAATTCTAGATGCGAATAAATCAATTTCTGGTGTACCTAGTTCTTTGACTATATTTTTAAAATATGAATTGTGCAATTCCCATTCTGTGTCTATATTTGAAAAACGTGATGCTCTGTCGGCCTCCTCATTATCAGTAGACCTTATGTATGACGCAAAAATGTAAAGGTTCCTTTCCTCTCACCACTGCCATATTTCCCTAGCAATATTATTTAAGTGGAGGAACTGAATCCCACCCATTCTAATAATATAAGATATTGCAGTGGTGTTGTCTATTCTTAGCAGGATCTCTGAATTAGTAATATTCTTACAAAAACATTTAATTCCTAAGAATGCAGCTAATAATTCTAGGTAATTAATGTGGCAGTTTCTTTCAGTCTGGGACCAAAATCCATTGACACTTTCACCTTTACAGAAGACTCCCCAGCCTGAAACTGATGCATCAGAGAATACCTATCTCTAAACAAAAGCGATTATTACGGATAGGGTTGTCTGTATGTTTTATTATTTTTTTCCACCACCTAAAATCCTCCTGAAGAGAGGGATTGATTTTCGTTTTAGCGTCATAGTGCAGATTATGAAGAAGGGCAAGATACTTTTAAATTTCTTGGTATATAACCAACCATAAGCCACAGCTGGACAAGCAGCCGTTAATGTACCAACAAATTGAGCAAACTCTCTTATCTTAACAAAACTATTTTTTGACATTTTAAGAACTAATTCATAAATTTTACATCTTTTTTCATAAGGTAGTTCTAATGTCATATTTATAGAGTTAATTTGAAATCCTAGGAACTTACAGATGTTGTCTGGTATTGTGCAACTTTTTTCATAATTACTAACAAACCCTAGTTTTTCTAGGTTGTTTATAAGTACTGATACTGTGTTAGAACATGACAAGTAATCACATGCGACACACCAGACATCATCTAAGTAAGCTACTAGTTGGTGACCCTCTCTACGCAGGAATGAGAGTAAAGGTTTCATAAGTTTGGTAAAGACGAACGGAGCTGAACAAAGACCAAAAGGAAGACAAGTGAATTCATATAATATGCCATTAAAACGAAACCTTAAGTACTTTCTATAGTCTTTATGAATATTTATTACAAAATAAGCTTCCTTGAGGTCAACTGTTGCCATAACTGAATGATGTGACACTAAATTTGATGCTGTGCGGATATCCTCCATTTTAAAATGTTGATTCCCTATAAACTTATTAAGCTCTTTTAAGTTGAGAATAAATCTGTTTGCTCCATTGCTCTTTGGAATGAGAAAAATGGGGGATATAAATTGGTCACTTCGTTCAATACATGGCACAATAGCTCCCAGCAGCCTAAGACTTTCTATGGCCTTACTCATTTCAGTATTATTATTTTTTTTTTTTTTATATATGGCCTGTATTGTGTTCATGACACATTTAATTTTGCCAATGTCAAGTGTAGTTTGATAAAGTGTAGTCAACAGTCGAAGTCAGTCGAAGTCACAGTCACTCAATAAAACGCCGGTGTTTAGCGTTTTAATGTCCTAAGGATTCTGTGGAGACTATTTTTAACAAAGCCGTAGGTTTTAAGACTCTATTAGGTCAAAGCAAATTGTTTACGTAACAACTCACTCGACACACAATAGCAGTGTTAAAAACGACACAATTCAATAATTCATTATATTAATATCGCCCTGCGGCACTTCACTGCACAAAGTAACACCAAATTTGTACACTAAAAACCACTAGATACTAATTAAAATCTTTGGATTGCATCAGCCGATGCGGCTTGTTTCACAGTTACCCACAGAATCCATTTCAGTATTACAGTAAGGTGGATTAATTGGTTCTGTCACTTGAACAGGAGTTTGAATAAATTCTAATTTGTAAACTTTGATGATTCCTAATATTTAGGGGTCATCTGTCACTTCCAACCAGTTATGTATTAAATATTGAATTCGACCAGCATGCAGTAGTACCTCTAACGGCGATTGCACCTGTCCAGCGGACGGGCCGACGAGTGGGGGGGTCGGCGTGAACCCGGTGGCGGCGGCGGCGGCCGGCGCGATAGCGGCGGCAGCGGTGGCAGCGGCGGCGGCGGCGGCTGGTAGTAGCGAGCGTGCGGTGGAGGCGCGTGCGCTGGTCCCGGCCCGCTCGCTTGGCGCGGGGGCGCCCTGAAGTTTCCCTGTGCGGCTGCAGCAACAGGTCTCCGAGGCAAGGGTGGTTGTGACACAATCGGTTGCTTCTTGATTTGTAGGCTGGATCTTTCAATGGATTTTGTGGTTTTTATGTTTTCACATAAGTTATCTCCAGAAATTTATCCCGTTTAACTCCTTGGATCATGTTTATGAAGCTTTTATCTAATATCGGGATAATTATTCTTCTCCGGTTCATTGTTTCTTCAAAATGTCATTCATAGGCCTTTGCATCTTTAATAGATCGGAAACTCTTGTACGGATCGGACACCTGGACGTCGTATACAAAGCAGGAGCGTCGACTAAATAGCTTTCACATGCGCTGTCTTCGGAGTATTTCAGGCATATCTTGGAGAGACCACGTCACAAACGAGACCGTCTTGCATACGGCACAGCTACCCAGCATTACCGCACTGGTTAAACAGAAGAGGCTGCGATGGTTGGGGCATGTGCACCGTATGGATCACGCTCGTCTGCCAAGGCGTCTGCTTATCGAGGAGATAGCTAACGCCAAAAGACCCATCGGAAGACCGTTGCTCCGATGGAAAGATTGCGTCAAGCGCGATATGCACGCTTTTGACATCCCTTTGGCAGAGTGGGAGGAACTCGCTGCTGAACGCCTGTCCTGGAGGAGAACAGGGGGTCTAATTTGAAGTTGGCAAATACTTTCGTTCGGTTGAGCTGAGAGTCAACCAAACGTAATTTGTTTTGCGATAACGAAATGTCTTTGAGACGGACACTCATTTACGATCGGAGACCATAGAGTTTTGAAATCAATTGAAAGTGCCGCCGAAAGATTATGTTATGGCGGCTACACACATTTGATCAATTGAAGCAATTGAATTTTATAAACAATGAAATTTTTAATAAATAAAAAATATTTGGCTGTTTATATAAATAGATTGTTGTTTGATGTGTTTGAAAGAAGGATTTTATGTAGTGAAAACATAACATTTTGTCATAATTTTTAGAATTTAGTTTTTTTGGCTGTTTGGCGTTTGTTTTCTTTGCTCAACAAAGCTGTAAGTGTAAAGAGAAACGAAAAATGACAGCTGATCAATTTTAAGAAAAATATTTTGTTTTCTTTGCAACTTACAATTTATTTGGATTTTTAGATAAATTTGTTGAAAAGTACATAAAGGTGAAGATACTTAAGGATTGCAAAAAATCCTCGGTGGTTTGGAGATCTAGTACCTACGTAACCTACATGCTATGGAATGAGTTGGTGCTTGTTGGATTGTTGTATCAAAAGGTAGGTATTGTTTAAGTATTTTCCATCGTTCCGAGCATGTAAAGTTTTGTCTAATTTAGTTTCTACCCTTTTGGTGCATAATAGTAGATGTTACATGGTTATATTTTATGTTATAATAATGTACTTACTTACTCTTTTAGGTCTGGGCCGACTAAAAATAAAAGGCGAAGAGGAAATTAATGTATCTGCCAGTATACAGTCCCAAACTAAAGCTTGTACACCAATGAAATCTACCTACCTACCATCTACTACTGCCTGATATTACCTATACTACAGCACACCTAAGCCGCAGGCAAAGAAAGTTATCTAAATTATTTGGTAGGTCAATATAATTTTTGATCCATTGTTATAGAGTATGTAGGTATAGGGATCTCTTTCTATACTTAGCGTATGAATCCCAGATGCATACAAAACTCTAGAATTCATGGTATGCTTAGAGAATGATTCCGGATTGTTTGATAATTACCATCGAGCAACTGCCATCTGACCTTTGCTGCCCTTAAATAGAGGTACCAGACAAACTGATCTGTTGTTAAACATTTCAGATACTGTCCAATATGTGCTGGTATTCTCATTTATGTCCGATTCAAACCACAACTTCCCATCCTTATACACTGAGCTACCACTGCCCTATTATTACAGAGTAGAGTAGATATTATCATTATAATTTTATCAATAATACCATAATTTTCTTCTTTACAGATCTCTCTACAACCTGCGACAAACTGAACACAGGAATATGTCACTACAAGCTATTGTATATTAGCAAAATTTATTACCCAGCTTAAGAAGACTTGTAAACTTTATGCAATAAAGAGTATCTATTTATGTTATGTTTTTCATTTGAGCAGTAAGTTAGCTTCTTGTCTTGTGATGTAAGTGTTCATGCATTATGAATGCTATTGCTTTGAGAAATTTTTAATTACCTAATTATATTTAACAATATTTATAATTAAGTAATTGAAAATTCTTTACTACTGATACTTTAGTAGGTATCAGCCTATATACTGTCCCACTGCAGGGCAAAGGGCTCTATCATAGAAATCAAGTCTACGCTACTATGATGGGATTGGGCTTAATCACCACACTTGCCTAATGCAGATTAGTGATCACAAACCCGTGCTATGCTTGACCTGGGAATCGAACCCGGGACCCGAAGATTATGGCCCGGTACTTAAACCACTAAACCAATGGGGTGTTTTAAATATAGGAATTCCAATACTAGGTACAAAAAAGCTGAGGTGTCAGCCTCATCGGGCTTGGCAAAATAAAACAATTTAATTATTTAAAGATATTTTATTAGTAAGTTTAACAGTAACAAGTTAACGCAAGCTATAAGATCAATTATTCAAATTAGGTATGTAGGTACATAATCTTTGTGTTCAGCATAGAAAAGAAAAAAAATATTGACAATCACAATATGTTCATACAACAATTATTATTTTATTTATTTTCTATTGTAGTGACTGGTGACTGACCACTGGTGGTGTTAGGTGTGTCCCCATGGACCCCACGCCCGTGCGTGGGTGTAATCAATAGGTACATCCATCTGCCATAATGCCATCATCGCTCATAAAATCTGTAAACATAAATAAATACATATAAGTATCAACCAAAAAAATGCACTACCGGAGATCTATTAATTAAATTTTTTAGTTCATTATTTACTCTTGGTACCTAAACAATTTCTTTCATTGGAATTTTGTGACTTTAACTATGAACATCATTTGGATGGCTCATGATTTTCTATTCCATAACTTTCAAACAAACAAAACACTTTTATTGCTGTGTGTTTACACTGTAGGTACCTACTTAGATGCATAGTAGTTGAGTCCTTTACTTATGGATCTGTAAAATATTGTCTTTATTAAGGAATAGTTAGGTAAGTTACCTATAGGTATAAGTAGAAATAGAAGTAGGTAAGGTAGTACATACCTCGACCAGATGCATCCCACAACCACAACTAAGTACGGCACCATATCGTCACAATGGCAAAAGGAATCCCTCAAAAGTCTACCAGCCGTTTCACTGCAAAAAATCACAAATTATTAAGTAGGTAATAGATACATCATGACCATTTTCTTCTAGACACAAAAAAATTAATTTACTTACCTATTATTTCCTTTAAACTAACTTTACAGATATTTGTTATGTACCTAATTTGCTAGTAAACTCTTATCGTAACTTTTATATGACTAGTTTATTATAATTTCTAATCTTCCGATGTACTTATGTATGAAATGTTCAACACTTCAACCGAAGTACGACACCTTTCGAGGTATCGTAAAATTTGACATAAAACCCCGAGACTTGAGCTGTCAAATTCAATTTTACGAATGTCATTTTATGCTTTCAAATTAGGGTTTGAGACAAGTCCTGTCAAAACAACTTCCATCGGTCTCAAACGAAAGAATGGTCACTTCAAATTAGGAAATGGCATTCTCAATCGTTTGGTTGAGTCTCAAAGTGACTTCAAATTAGACCCCCAGTGTCGGAGGGCATAGGAAAGCACGATGAAGCCTGGTTAAACCAACTCGCGGTCAAGCGTGCTAAGCGCCGTGCCTACAACCCCACCCGCAGCAGCGCTCGGTTCACCTGCTGCAAATGCGGACGAGTGGTTTACTCCCGCATAGGACTTTACAGCCACGAGCGCTGCTGTAAAGCCACACCGCGTGATGCTGCTTAAATCATCTATTAAAGATTCAAAATGTAGATCTAGAAGAATCTGGTAAACTTCTGATAGTTTTTTAATGATATCCATCTTACAGACTTCTTGATTTCACAATTGACAAGTTAACTGGGCTATGCCAGCAATACCAGACCCTAGCTGGTTTTGCATTTTTTCTAACCGTTTATCTCCATTTTTTACAAATCAAATCAAATCAAATCAAAATATCTTTATTCAATTTAAGTCCTTTACAGAACATTTGTGAATGTCAAATTTTATAATCTACTGCTGATTCGGAAGGTCAATTTCCACCGAGAAGAATCAGCAAGAAACTCAGTAGAACTTAATCTTTTCAAATTTGTTATCATAAAATTTTTAAAGAATTAAATAAAATTTAAATCTCATAATACATAACACTGTGTAGGTGAACAGTTTATCATTTCCACAAATTCTTGTCATTTAGGTATTCTTCAATTGTATAATAGGCATTTGCCATCAATTAAGATTTAACTTTAGATTTAAATTTATATATGGGTAAATCAACAAGGGTTTGTGGTAATTTGTTAAAAATTTTAATGCTTATTCCGACAAATGAATTACCAATTTTATGAAGTCTGAGATTTGGAACAGCAAGTTTGTGTTTATTTCTGGTGTTAAGGCTATGCTTATCAGATTTCTTCGGTAATAAATTGAGATTTTTATAAACATACATTATACAGTCAAAAATATACTGTGATGCTAATGTTAAGATGTTGATTTCTTTGAACAAATTTCTAAGCGAGTCTTGTGGTCTAAGTCCGTATATGGCTCTGACGGCTCGCTTCTGTAGCACAAATATGGCTTGAATGTCAGCCGCAGTTCCCTACAAGAGTAGACCATAAGACATGACGCTATGGAAATAACTAAAATACACAAGTCTTGCTGCTTCAATATCGGTCAGTTGTCTTATTTTTCTGACTGCATATGCAGCTGAACTGAGTCTTCCAGCCAGAGCTGCAATATGAGGGCCCCATTGTAATTTTGAATCTAACCTAATGCCCAGAAATACGGTAGAATTTATAACTTCAACATCTTCATTGTTCATATTGATCCTAGTGCTGACCTGTCTTACGTTGGGCAATGTAAATTTAACACATTTAGTTTTTTTAGCGTTTAGAAGCAAATTGTTTACAGTGAACCAATTTAGCACTTGGGTGAGAGCATTATTTACATCGTCAAAGTTATCTTTCTGTCTATTAGTTTTAAAAATTAAAGAAGTATCATCTGCAAATAATACTATGTCACACAAGTCTTTAGTAAGGTAAGGAAGGTCATTTACATATATAATAAACAGTAAGGGCCCTAATATCGAGCCCTGGGGCACTCCCATGTGTAAGAGGGCACCGGAAGATTCAATTCCATTAACATTGACTTTTTGAATTCTATCACTTAGGTATGACCGTATTAAGCTCAAAGAGCTGTCTGTGAGACCGTAATGCTGTAGCTTCATTAATAATGTTTGGTGATTAACGCAGTCAAATGCTTTAGAAAGGTCGCAAAAAATACCTACAGCATCTTGCTTATTTTGCCATGCATCAAAAATGTGCTTGATGAGTGCAACTCCTGCATCAGTAGTAGATCTGCCCTTAGTAAATCCAAAGTGTTTATTATGTAATAATTTATTGAGATTAAAATGACCCAATAATTGATTGAATATAATTTTTTCAAATATTTTACTAAGGGCTGGTAGGATGGATATCGGTCTATAATTAGATGGGTCACTTCTATCACCTGATTTGAACAGTGGTAGAACCTTGCTATATTTCATCAAATTTGGAAATTGACCGATATCTACGCATTCATTTAATATTACAGCTAAATAAGAGGCAATAATGTTTATTATATTTCTTAATATTTCTACTGATATACCCCACAAATCTTCTGTTTTCTTTATATTTATATCTTTAAAAGTTTTAAGTATAGTTTCCGAGTTAATGTGGTGGAAACTAAAAGAAGTTAAACACTCATCTACACTCGATCGAAGATGACAATAAGTAAGCTGAGGGCTAGAATTTAAATGACTAGTAGTAATAAGGGGTACATTAGAGAAGAAGGATTCAAACGCCTTTGCCACTTCAACATCCTCATTAAGTTGTTTATTATCAATTTTTAGAGAGTACTTGTGATCTTGAGTAGTATTTTTACAAGTCTCTTTATTAATCATATTCCAAGTGGTCTTTATTTTATTACTAGAATTTCTAATTTTTTCTTTTAAGTAATTAGCCTTTGCCATTGCACATACTTTTTTAAATAGTTTAGAGTAGTTTCTATCATATTCAATTATTTGAGGTTCATTAAGCACTGATACAATCTCAGGGTTTAACTTCGGGGCTTTAGTGAGAGTAAAGTTTTCAGGTACAAGCATTTGAGCGAGCAGTGTTTCCTTTTGTTCTTTCACCAGGCCTTCTATGAGTATTTTTCCCCAACGTTCAGAGATTTGTGTAGGAATTTTTGGCCCTAGCTTTTCTTCTGGATTCTTGGCATCTCCCAGAATGGCCAAAATTTCAGCTGGAACAGTATTCTCTTCTATACCAGTTTCGGCCACTGGTTCAGTGGCGACCTCTTCGAGTGGGAGCGACTGCGGCTCATAGTCAACATCGGTTGCAATTTCCTCGATACAAGTAGCGTCATTCTCGTCGTATTCAAATTGTAAGTGATCTCCAGGATCTTGAACAGAAATTTTAGCTCAATTAGCCAAAAGTACTTTTTTGGATGATATCACGTATCACCACGTTAAAAAAGTAGGTATGATACTTCCGGTTGACATCGCGTGCCAACACTGAGGAAGTGTTTTAATTTAACATAGATGTACATATGCATTATTGTTTTTAAATACATATTTGTATGTAGGGGAACCGAGACAGTGATTGCCCAGGGTACAGTGATTGCCAGGTTTCAGGTTAACGTAGATTTTAACTTATTTTCAAAGGAGTAGTTTTGAATTAAATCCTTTAAATAACACTAGAGTACTCTTTATCAGAATTCTAAATAAGAAATTTGTCAACATTTTAAAAAATATATATTATAATGGCTGTTTTTGCACAGCAGGTGTTCGTCTCTTCAAAAAACTCGAATTCCTTAGGAGAATCGGACACACTTAGTAGTTTTAATGATTGTGTCACTTTTATTTATTTTTTGAATGTGAAAGCTAAACAACGAGCTAGTTAAAGCTTTGATGTATCATTTGAAGCAGTTATCATGGTATAAAAACAATCCATTTAGTATTTAGAGGGGGTGGGCAATCACTGAATTTTTAGAACAAATTTTCAGTTTTTTTTTTGCAAAACGTTATATTTACAAATATTCTTTAGATATTTGAATTGTTGCTAACTTATCTCAAAGCGAAACTACCAATGTTATATAAAAGTCGCACACTGCTACGCAATTGTTAAAATAAAGGATTTAATTGAAATCAAACTTAGCATAATTTTCTTAAGTGGGCAATCACTGTCTCGATCACCCTAATTAAGTTTATACCCAAATGTAGTTGGGTAAATAAATTAAAGCCGCCACAGAGGAAATGAAAGAATGTTAGTGTAGGTAGGTACTAGGTACGTACTATGTATACGAGCCATATTCATAACACTATGAATACTATGTACCTAAGATTCCTATATCAGCCGCCCTACACTGATGAAATAATAGAAAAAAGCACTATGACCCACCCTTGTAAATAGATTCCTTTTCAATTTCATCTGAAACCGCCGCCGACGCCGGCGAAGCCAAGTTTTGCTTGGACGTTAATTCCTTCTCCAGGCGTCTTATTTTACTGCGAATTTCATCTTCCGACTTCTCTCGAGTTCTTTTCTTACCCATAATGAACAAACACTCAGTATTTTCGGTAAAATCACTGATTTTTCGTTTATTTTACGGAGCGCGCGTAAATGATGCAGACACGAAAAAACGAATGAGCGCCCCTGGCGGATACTGGGGACAACCATAGGGTGACGCTTACGCGGGACATTTAAATAACTTTTTATGTATTTCTTTTTTAGAATTGTTAAAAAATAAATCTAAAATTCGTGTAATGATGCAGTACGTCAAAAACGGACTACATGGTAACTTAAATCTCATAGGATGCAGCAACAAGTATAGTTTAACGTGAAATCGCTTTTGTACTATTTAGTTTTACAATATTAATTTATGCATTCAAAGTATTACTACTTAGCTTAGGTGGACTTGCGCTTGTCCGGATTAAGCACTTAATCTCGAAATATTATACTACTTATCCGAGATTAAGTGTTTAATCCGGTCACGCGCAAGTGGACCTTAGCTGATCAATACGAGCAGATACTACATAATTTAAAATCTCGAGATAAAAGCAAGTAATTATTTGTGCTATTCACTTCTAACTGATATTAATTATGATTTATTAATTTTTTGCAGGTCCGAAGAAAGAGTAAACGCTGACCTGTTATTCCCGTCCGACGATGAAGCTCCTCGCCCCATAGTTGAAAAAAAACAGAGAAGAAAACATTCGCCGGAGGCCAGCACGTCGAGGCCGACCCCCGCTCACTCACCGACACCGAAAAAGAAGAAGCCGGTGTTCAAGCCTGTCTCCACGAAGAGAACATCTGCGCGTGATCTCTTCGGGACCGACAGCGAAGAGGAAGATGTTATTGTACCTAGCAATTCTGGTAAAAGACCAACACCCCTCGTTTCATACATAACCCGTAGGCTCGCAAACGGGCATTCCCGTCAGGTGTTCGATGAAAAACCGGGGACACATTTGATTGATTTGAGAATTTACAAGTGCGATGAGATCGAAAAAGTGCAGCCAATGAATCGTTGGCGCCATTCAATTGTTTGCGTCAAAAATTGCACGGATGAAAGCTCGGAAGCATGGTAACATCTTGCCAATTTTATGATAGCTACACGTAAAGAATACCGATGTTGTCCCCCTACATTTATAAGTAATTATTATTAAAAAAAACGACTTATGTACTTAACACTAATTATATTACTTCCTATTATTATACTCACTGAATGTATTATGTGGGTATTGTAGCCCTAACTATTTTTCTTTATTACATCTACTTACTGTGGATTTATTACCTATGTTTTATAATCGTATTTATCCAATTAAACGTAAGAATTATCCGTTTAAATAATGTAGGCGCACATTAATGTGGAATAAATTGTAATTAACAAAATGTTTTTTTATTTTATTCCAGCACAAACTACCACCAGGTCAAGATCTGATTATATTAATTTAAAGAAGTGTGAATACTGTCAAATTGAAATACCTATCAATGAATACCGATTTCATCTGAGAACTAATTTACATAAATGTAATTGCATACTGAAATCTGAATATGAAAATATAAATATTATAGCTACGGCGTTTAAAAATAGAATTATGTCTTACAGGCTAAATCCATCAGGCGAGTACCTTATGTCGGAGACCTTCCTAATGGATAGCTTAAACGATATTATAAAAATAATCAGTGATTCCCAACTAGCTAAAATTAGTTGTATAGAAGACCTTAGAACGTTTTGTGAAAACCAATCGGTGGTGATATAAAAGGCCTAAGAAGGTTGCACCCACAAAGAAAGTGGCATAATTATATCTCCATTTAGCGTTATAGTGGTACTGTAGCAGTATCAGGCATGACAATTTTGGCCTATTGCAGTTGATATAACAGCAACGCAATCTCTATTTGATGATATACAAGCCCCCGAAACGCTACTAAAGTACCTTTTTGTACTGTAAAAGAGTTCATGATTCCATTACTTCACTAATATTCATCATTCATTCATTCCATTCGTTCACGCCGCTATAAATATCTCAGTGATTTTGAAGTGAAAAAGACAAATACTTATAAATAGAGGACAAAGATATTGTGGGAAGTAAATTCAATTAACTGTCTCTTACGGGAAAAATGACGTGCGACTGTAATTTTACTGATAAACTATATATGGGTTTACGATAATATTTGAATGCCCCTTTCGAAATATTGTGCTTTTATTAAAACAACTACGAATTTGAAATTATAAACATACTTACAGTGTCCTGAACTCTACTATAGCACCGTTATGATTGATTAGACCTCCATTACATGAAATTAGGGTTCCTTTTGGGCATGTATACTTATTAGTCCCTAAGTATTTTGTAATAAAATTTGCTGATTTTCATAATAGAATAGTAGTCAATATGTACATATGTACCTTAGTTGTTTTTTTTCTTTTTCAGTGCAAACTGGTTGTCATTATAGATATTGATAAGTTTTTAACTCGTAATGATTTCAAGCTACTTGCAGAAGCGGAATGGCCGTGGGAAAAAACTCATTTTCTCAAAAGTACAGTGGCCAGCACATCAAGTTACTACAATCTGTCAAATTTCCTCAGTTGATATTGAACCAAACACGTTTGACATAAAAGTGAGGTTCGATTGAAGAAATTTGACAGATTGTAGTAACTTGATGTGCTGGCCACCGTACAAACTGTTTTAAATGTGATTTACATACCAATTCATCCTTACCAAAGCATTTCATCATATTGTGCAAAAAAGATATGATATCTTTATTAAGTGTTACGTTTTTCTGGTGTAGGGGCTGCGGTATTATGTCTATTTATGACCACTACATCCCTGATGAATGTAATTATTGTGAATATTCTAGCAATTAGCTAAGTTGTTTCATACTACACAACACTTTTTTATTAATTAATCCATACTAATATTATAAATGCGAAAGTAACTCTGTCTGTCTGTCTGTTACTCTTTCACGCCAAAACTACTGAACGGATTTAAATGAAATTTGGTATACAGATGATCTAGACCCTGAAAAAGGACAAAGGCTACTTTTTGTTGCAAAAAGGGGGTTGTAAGGGGGTTAAAAGGGGGGTAAAAAGTTACTTTTCCACGCGGACGAAGTCGCGGGCGGCTAGTTTATTATAAACTAATTAGTTAATTAGGTACGTTGATTTGAAGTTTACACAATACCTAAGGCAAGCAATATCCCCCTACACTTCTTCATCCAATTAATTTTCCCTCTCTCACTGCATTGTGTCTATACCGCACCCCGCGCCCCGCGCCGCTGTCCCTTCCTAAGCGCTCTTTCCGCGATAAACATTGTCAGTACGTGTTGCCCCACACATTGAATAGTACGTACTTAGTCATTTTCAGATTGTATTATAAAAATAGGTACCTACTACGTTTCTTCCGGCCATATCCTATAACGAAGAGGTACTTAAATAATTATTTTATGTTACTTTGCTCCAAATCTTCATTGAAGTAAAATCTGTTTTGTACGGAACCGTTTTCGGTAATTGACCTTGCCGTTACAAAATTTCATTATCATTTAAAAGCGTTACTAGCCTACCTTTATACAGCATTACTGTGTTTTAAAAGAGAAAGGATCTCCGTTATAACACTATGGCGTAATTTCAAAAAAACATTGTTCTATAAAAGTGTCTTTGTACCTTGTTTATCACTACGACTATAACGGGCATTGACAAACCTTTACATCACAATTTAGCTACATAAATGTATTTTGTTACTCGGCTATATCACCATATCATTCTGTAGTAGATTTTTTATGTCCACTATAGCCTACGTCCTGTAACAATGATCTAAAAATCCACAATAACACAATATCGCCTTATACTTGAGTTTTCATCGCTACTATAACGAAAAGTCCCATTGTTGTTCCTTGAAAACCTTTATAGCGTAAATCAGCTGTATAACGGCCACCGTAAACACTGTTACAAAGTTATAGTGTTGTGTACTAGCGATATTGGAGGTTGCTATAGCACCTGACTACACATACATTCTTCGACACTTCTAAGCGTTAACACACATTTGAAAGTCTCCTCTGTTTTTTAAACTAATACGTGGGAAAAAGTGTACCTTCTATGTTCATCTATACATCGAAATGTGCGGAATAGGGTATTTGACTAATCTCGATATAGTAAAAAATATTTATACTTTTCCAAAATACTGGTAAATAAGAACCAATGGCCAAAATTTTCAGTTAAAAATATAACGTCTAGCTGGTTTTATGAGCTTTCAAAGTTTCATGGGCAAGTCCATTTTTAAAGTATTACAATTAAAAATATATATTATATAATTGAACTAGGTACATTTTCCACAAACTTTTATTATAAAACCATTTACTTAAACGAAACATTTGATATAGCTACCAAACAAAATTTACTAGTCGCGCATACAGGATACGAGCATGTGACGTCACTCGCCTGTAGCCATTTGTATAGAGCGTTTTTGGGCTTGCCCAAAATATGTGCTCTTAAAGTAATGATATCTCAGGTAATTCAAATCAGAATCGAGTAATTCTTTCAACAATGTTTCTTAAATTGAGAGGTCTTTTGATTAAACACATAAAAAAAATTGTCAAATACCCTATTGTGTCGGCAATCTAAAACTACAATCATCAAAACTGAGCGTGCAAGTGATCAGACAATATTTACTAAATTATTGAGTGATAGTGACTGTTTTCGTTAAAATTATTAAAATTTTGAGGGTCAGTGACTGTGCTGTGTGAATTCATATAACAAAAGAACTTCAAAAATCCAAAAACAATTTCTTTACCACTATCATAAGGTGCTTAATTTACATACTCACTGTATGATTTCCGTGGCAGTGGGGTTTACACATTAGACTGCAGTTACGTTTTGTTTTGGAGTGCCGGTTCAATCCTGACAAGAACTTCTTAATATATATATTTTTAGGATCAGAAGCGGTAATTGATTTAAAAAAAACAATATTTGGACCGAAGTCCGTTACACAATTTATTTTCAAAGATAAACAAATCTTACATAGAAATACTGCTTTTAATATTGAAAACTAAATAACAAAATACGATTGCATACTCAAGAAATAATTAATGACTTTAGCACAGTAACTAGAAAAATAAGTAAATAACACGTGTGACCTTCAACGACCGTAGTGGTTCGACGAACGTTCCGTCCTCTCCGAGCGCCAAGAAGCAAATGCCTCTAGACGTCGCAAAGCGTTCTATTTATGGGATCGTTGGGGTTGCTTAGACGATAGGAGGGGGTGTTCCTTATACGGCCTCTCCTGACCGCGTGTCGTCCACGGCACGAACTCTTCGGGAGATGCCGCTGGGACCGGCGACTGGCGATGATGATCGGACTTCCAAGTCTTCGTTCAACAGAGGCATAGACAGTCCGACCTCGGGAGTTAGCTTGTCTGACGCGATGTTTTCTTCACTATTCTCCTCGTCTGAAAACAACATTGCATTACAAACAGCCCAAAGTATTCATGATGAAACATTCAACCTCATATAACTTTCTCTCAATCATCTCTCATTTAATTCAGCCATCGTCTTACAACTCCATAGTAATACATATCACGCTAGCATACATCTCACCAAGATAAGAAAATAATGAGCTACGTCTAGCTTTTAGGAACCATGTAAAAATCCAGACGTCTTCTCCACAGGACTACAGTCTCAGCCGACTCCTCGCCGTCTGAAACAATTAATCTGCAGCCGACCGTCATCAGGCTTACAGATTATTTTACACAGACCGTCATCGTGTGTAATTACTTAATGGCGCAGACCGTCTTCAAACGCCTAGTCTAGACTTTATAACGCAGACCGTATTCGTACGTTAAGTCTAAACTTCCGGACGCAGAACGTATTCTTACGTCAAAACTACCTGACATAGACCGTCATCATACGTACAGGTATACAAACGCAGACCGTCATCTTGCGTACAAGTTTCAATTTAGTCATATTGACCATACCAACTATAATACCATGCCATGGTATTAGAATCAATGCGTGATAACACTTACTTTCGAAAAATGCAGCGCACGTCTCGGGGCACCACTCTCCTCGCCATGGCACCATATATTGTGCCGCGGCCTGGGTCGTCTTTCCGTAGCCACCGCTAAGTAAGCGCAAGGCATAGCGTCCACTTGGAAGAACGCTGACCACTTTATAGGGGCCACGCATCCCGGGGTCGAGCTTTCCCGTTGACTGAGAAAACTTGATGACAAACACGCAGTCACCCACGTTGAACTGGCGCGGCGGATGGCGCTGCCGGTTCACACGTTCATCTTGACTGGACTGGTTTTCTCGTAGCAGCTCACGGGCTCTGCTCCTGGTGATCTCGCGCAGAGCTTCCCGGTTTGGTGACGACGCCTCAACTGCTACATCACGGATTAGTGCACGAACGACAGGGGTGGTAGCCTCCGTGCCGATAAGTAAGTTAAGAGGCGACACTCGGATAGTTTTTTGCTTAGTTATGTTAAGCACCAACTGCATCTTCCATAATGCATCAGACCAAGTCGAATGTTTATGGTTGACTTGTATACGCAACATATTGAGCACTGTCCTTACATATCTCTCAACCTGGCCATTGGCATGGTGCATCTCTGGCGTTATATAATGAAGGTCACACCCTAGCTCTCTGATCCAAGTTACAAAGTCATTTGATTCGAACATACGTCCCTTATCAGTGATCATTAGTTTAGGGACCCCAAATAGAAAGATGGCTTGGGTAACTGCCCGTTTAAGCTCTGATGCATCTTGTCTATAGATGGGATATAGAAGGGAATACTTGGAAAAAGCGTCTACTATGAGGAGAACGAACTTGTATCCATCGGATATTGGAAGAGGCCCTAAAGCGTCTACGTGTACCGTGTGGAAGGGAATGTCCGGTTTTTCCCACGAAGTGATATGTTGAAGGGGACCACGAGGGACTCGCTTTTGGGATATGCATATCAAACAATGGGAAACGTATTTAGCGACAAAATGTTTGAGCCCTGGGAACCAGAAGTGTCTTAGGATGAGATCTAGTGTCTTCTCTGCACCTACATGTTCATGCTCATCATGAAAAACTCTGAGCAGGCTTAATCGGTGACCCTTAGGGATATAGCAAAGGAGTCGCGGTTGGTCTTGACCTACGGGGGTGTACTTGTAATACAAGATATCGTTTTTGACTACATAGCGGCTAGCATCTAGAGCTCCATCATTTAGCTTTTGGACCAGGTCTTGAGTCTCATTGTCGGCTGCCTGTGCTACCTGTGCCCAATTACGGGGTCTGGAGATTTGATGGACCTTCGCTACTGGGTTGCGACTGAGATAATCAGCGTGAGACATCATCACACCTTTACGATATTCAATCGTGAAGTCGAAATACTGGAGGTATATCCACCAGCGCGCTACTCGGGGCAACAAATCCTTTTTACGCTCTGTTGCCTTGAGTGCATTGCAGTCCGTTACCACCACGAATTTTAAACCCACCAGGTAATGCCGAAAATTTTGGAGTGCTTTAACGACCGCAAGGGTTTCGAGCTCGTATGAATGATACTTGCTCTCAGCCCCTTGGGTCACCCTGCTAAAGTAGTAGTATCCCAGTTATCCAACCGAGGTCCATCCGGATGGACTTGAAACAGGACCGCCCCATAGCCTATGCTGCTCGCGTCCGTATGGACCTCGGTTGGATAACTGGGATCGAATATCGAAAGAACTGGCTCACTCGTCAGTTGTGTGATTAAATTTTGACGGATAGACTCGCATTCTGACGTCCAATTAAATTTAACGTCTTTCCGTGTTAAATGGGCAATGGGGGATGTGAAAGAAGCATAGTCTTTGATGTACCTCCGGAAATAACCTGCTAGCCCGAGAAGCTGTCGAACTTGCTTCACATTTTGTGGAGGCGGAGTGTTAGCCAAGGCTTCTACTTTGCGTGGGCTCGGCCTAACCTGACCCTGACTTATCACTCTACCAAGATACTCCACCTCGGTAACAAGAAAAGAGCATTTCCGGAGGTTCACAGAGAACCCTGCTTTAGTAAGAGTGCCTAGAACCTTATCTAGCAACGCGATCCCCTCAGACACGGTATTGCTCAATAGGAGGACGTCATCCACGTACACTAGGACGTTTCCTTCATTAATATGATTGCGTAAGGTATCGTTAATTATACGCTGATACACGATTGGTGAATTGGCAAGCCCGTATGGCATTTTCACATATTCAAAGTGATCCTCTGGCGTGACAAAACCAGTGAGGTGGATGCTGTCCTCCTTGAGAGGGATCAGGTGGAACCCTGTGGCCATGTCCAGACTAGAAAAAAACTTGAAACCGCCTAATCTATTAATATGGTCCTCTATCAAAGGAAGGGGATAGCGGTCTTTGACCGTGATGCGGTTTAAAGACCTAAAATCGACGCAAAGCCTGTCGGAGCCGTCTCGCTTTTTAACGAGGATAATAGGGCTCGCATATTCTGACTGAGACCGTCTAATCACACCCTTATCTAAAAGGTCATTCGTTATTTCGCGAACTTTAAGTTTCTCCTGATAGGATAACTTGTACGGCCGATATACGACTGGTGAAGAACTGGTAAGCTTTATCTCCATCTCACCTGTTTTTATTGTAGTAGCAGCAGTGCCGGTAATAAGGAAGTCTGAATATTTGTGGATAATAGACATTAGGCCGTCTAAATCATCACCCTGAAGTGGCGTATTGACTTCAATTTGGGAGTTTGACTGGACAGCATTGACCGAGGCAGAAGATTTATTAGTACGCGTAAGAAACTGCTTATTTTTCGTTCGTACATAGGTGATACCACACGTCGGTCCCTATTATAATGGGCGTATTCATGAAACCCGATAGAACCACGACTAAATCAGCTTCAACGGATATATCGTTAAATTCGACTGTGAGCGTGACATATGACGTGGCGATGATTTCCTTATCACTAATTCCTTTTAATACACAACGTCTCGGTTTGGGCTGACACGATATGTATTTGAGTACATCTGACGAGATGAGGGACACATCAAGGGCTCCACTGTCAATGAGTACGTCCACCGGTACTCCATGTACTACCGCGGAAACAACGTCATTTGACGAGAGATTTGACCGGTGAGCGCACAAGTTAACATTCCGCTGGTTACGCGGTTCTGATCTTGCCTTAACAAAGCAATTGTCCTCGATATGTCCCTGCTTCTTGCAGAACGTACACACGTTACTAGGCCCAGGTTGAGGTTGCGTGGAGGAAGTCACACTAACCTTTGGACGTTTACATTCGCGACTCATATGTCCCCGTTGGTTGCAGTTAAAACATTTGGTGCCTAAACGGTTATTATTATTCGATTTCGACAAGGGTTGTTTCCTATGACTTAATGCAATCTCCCGTTTACCGGTTTGGGGTTTGGTATAGATTGACAGAAAAGAAATTATCGTGTCGGGTGTAAGATCAGCGTTGGCCGCAGCCGCACGAACTTGTGGACTATCTATTCCACGTATTACAATTTGAGTTCGCAAGTCGTCACTCAATCCCGGAATAATCTTTAATCGTAATAACGTACGACGTGCGTATTCCGCATAAGTCGGGTATTTATCGGACGTCGTGTTCATTGCATTAAACAAAATATTAGCATAGTCTAGTTTACTAGGGCAAAGGGATTTAAATTCACGTTTGAAGTTAGACCACGTTCTGTCATTAGTGACCCATTCACTCAGCCAAACTTTGGCGTCACCCTTCAAACAAGATGCCACGCGAGATAAGCACTCGTGGTCGTTCCATCCATTCGTATCTCTAGCGCGGTCCACCTCCTCGCACCATGATTCAATGTTGTTTATTGTGGGATCGAAGTTGGATATGTAATAATGCTGCGACTTAATAGACTGGATAGTTTTTATGGCCTGCATCAAAGCATGCGCGAAGGTGGACGCCTCAGAGCGTGGAACACCTGACTCCGAACGAGGCTGTACTATAGGTGTACCAGAAAATACGGGACTTGGTGTTCTAGTTTTATAACCAGTGTAACGTTGCACGTACATGTTTTAAAAAAAACAAATTATTATTTTATATTTTATTAAATTATTTATTAACAAATATTAATGTATTTACAATTTAATTTCTTTTTAATTCTGATTTAATAAAATAAAATACGTAATCAAATAAAATGTCAAATATTTACAAATTTATTTATTTTAAAAATATTTAACCTCATTTAATTTATTATATTTTACTTAAGTAAAATAAAAAGTTAAATGGGAATTTTAATTACATATTTACAAAACTAATTATTTAAAAAATTAATTAACTATTACTAACTAAATAACTAAACCTATTATTACATTATAAAATAAATTAATAAATAAAATACAAATATTCTGATCAATAAAATTATAATAGCGTTCACTTGTCGATTTCACTTTTCCACTATGCTAGGGAGTGCGCGACAGTACTCGCGCGCCCGCCATTTGCCTTTTTACGTCTACGTCACAGATTGTACTGGACGCGGCCTGCGTCTGCGCACCTCACGTCAGTCCGCCGCGCGCCCTGTTACACTGAACCCGTGCCGGTCGCGCACACGCAAATATTACGTGTCGTCTCGCGCGCTGGCACAATTTAATATAATCATCTGGTGCTAGGCGGACTTAGAACTTCACAACGCCAAACGAATTTTCAAAGCATTTTATTCTTTTTTAGGGTTCCGTAGCCAAAATGGCAAAAACGGAACCCTTATAGTTTCGTCATGTCCGTCTGTCCGTCTGTCACAGCCGATTTACTCGGAAACTATAAGTACTACAGTGATGAAATTTGATGGGAATATGTGTTGTATGAACCGCTACAAAAATATGACACTAAATAGTAAAAAAAAGAATTGGGGGTGGGGCCCCCCATACATGTAACTGAGGGATGAAATTTTTTTTTTCGATGTACATACCCGTGTGGGGTATCAATGGAAAGGTCTTTTAAAATGATATAAAGTTTTCTAAAAAACATTTTTCTTAAAGTGAACGGTTTTTTGAGATATCAGCTCTCAAAGTCGTAAAAAGTATGTCCCCCCCCCCTCTATTTTTATAACTACGGGGTATAAAATTCTAAAAAAAATAGAGGTGATGCATGCTAATTAACTCTTTCAACGATTTTTGGTTTGATCAAAGTATCTCTTATAGTTTTTGAGATAGGTTGATTTAACTGTAATTTTGGTTAAGTTATTGTGCTTACACTGAAAACGATGGCTGAACCTTTATTTGCTGCTACGGAACCCTTTGTGCGCGAGCCCGACTCGCACTTGGCCGGTTTTTTCAAAAATTTTTAACCCTGTATATTTCGAAGCTTAACCGGTATAATCGTGCACACAAGTGTTTACTTCATTAAATATTTTTATTGCTGTGCATTATTTATTTGCTGTTGGTGTACACACTAGTTGCGTTTAATGCTTGTTTTTCTTTTTATTTTTGTGATTGTGTTTTATTTTTTTTTTTGCGCTTATTCTTTATTTTGCCAACCAAAACGTTAACTAGCTTATTTTTTGTAACAGACGGAGTAGTTTTAGCTAGTTCTTAATAGCGTTCAACATTCTACACTCTTTTTATTTACGCGCGTTTTATTATTAATTATTTTATTATTAATAATTTTATTTAATAATTTATTTATTAAAATTAAAAATGGAATTTCCTGTGAAATTTTTATCGCTTCAAAAGCCAGAGTTGGAATACGAAGTTAGTATCCGTGGCGAGAGTCCGGGTTCTACTGTTCAAGACCTGCGGAAACAGATTTCTAAATTAGGGCCTTTGTTTCCTTCAGAAGATATCTTGGAGAGTAGTCTTTCTGTTTCTGACGATTTGAAAGGAGTTAGCGATGCCCTCGGGAAGGTCAAATATAATTTAGATACACGACCGGATAGGAACGTTTTGCTTCGCACTCAAAATTTGCTTAATCACGTATATCACCGTCTCAACCGAATCGTTTGCGATGCACCTACTAGGCCTATGTACGATGTATGCGTCAAAGAATTCAATTCTCTTCAGGACAAATACAATTCTATAAAGGGTACCGATATTCAATCTACTTTGCCCACGCCTAATGCAGAGCCCTTAAATAGCACTTCACCGTTGAACCTTAATGTCACATGCGACCGCGGTAGCTCAAACGAACTTTGCAAAATTAAATTTGACGGCAAGTCTTGCGTCCGTGCCTTCGTACAGCGCATTTCTGAGTTTTGTGAAGCTAGGTCCATTTCTGATAAAAAGCTTCTGTCCTATGCCACAGAGATATTTGTAGGCGATGCGCTCCACTGGTATAGGAATGTGAAAGATCAAGTTTCTGGTTGGTCTGAGCTCGCTACCTTGCTTAAAGAGGATTTTAGTCAGGAGGACTATGATTATAGGCTTAAAGATGAGATACGATCCCGAACGCAGGGTGAATCTGAAAATATTACAGTTTACCTATCGATTATGGCGGGATTATTCTCGCGTCTGTCTAAAAGCTTTACTGAGGATGAAAAGCTGGAAATTATCTTGCATAATATCAGGCCTTGTTACATCAGCACTTTAGCAGCGGTACGTAAAATTACTGATATTAATACAGTACGTACTCTGTGCCGTAATTACGAGAATATTCACGGACGTATGGCTGATTTTCGTGAACCTCCTAAGCGGACAGCTGACACTTTAGCTCCCGAGTTTGCCTACACAGGTACTACTTCAAGAAACAAAAATATTAACTACAATAAAAACTATAATTTCAGGAATAATAATAATCACATTAAGTATCACCAATACATTAACAATAAATCACCACAACACTCTAATTATAATCAAAATGTCAATAAATCTTATTTTAACAATAATAATAATATAAATAAACCTAACACTACGGAAAGACAGGTACATGCAATCGTTGCGCCTTCAGCGAAGACATTTTATTGCCCCAGATGTCGTAATAACACTCATAACTTGCGTCAGTGCAAGGCTAGTAAAAATGAGATCTACTGTTTTGTATGTGGTGAAAAGGGTGTTAAGACTCCTGATTGCCCAAGTTGTAGGAAGAACAAGCCCTCCGTTTCAAAAAACTAGTGCAGCAGAATTGTGTCGACAATTTAGTTAGTAAATTTGATGCAGAAGACTGGAAGAAATGGTTAAAAACCATCAATATCTATTTCAGCTCGTATAAGATCAACACAATTCTGCACACTAAGCCAATCAACGACAATCGTCCATATGCTACAGTCCAAGTCAATGGTTTTAATATGACGGGTTTACTAGATTCTGGATCAGCCGTAACGATAATAAATAATGAGACTCATCAAGCACTTCAGGAACTTGTCGTTCATAAAGATGACTGCATCACAGTAGTAGCGGCAGGTGGCCAGTCTATGCAAAGCCAAGGGTACGTTAACTTGCCTGTACATTTTCAAAATAAATTTCATTTAATCAGAACTTATATTGTTCCGGACATCAACACTAGTCTTATATTAGGCGTGGATTTCTGGCGTAAATTCAACATTCTCCCAAACTACTTAAGTAGCATTACTTTTCCCGATGCCGCATTAATTGAGGAACAGCCAAAATCGGATCAGCCTGTTTTTATTAGTGGGTATGATAACTTGAACCCTTCCGAGAAATCTATCGCTGACAACATTATTAATCAGTTCGAGGATATCTCTGCCGAGCGCAAGGGGTTGGGTAAAACCAGTCTCATCGAACACCATCTAGACACTGGAGATGCACAGCCTATCCGACAACGTTATTATCGGATGTCGCCGGAAAAGCAAAAGATCCTCGTTGAACAAGTTGATGAGATGCTTGCTCTTGACATCGTCGAGCCTTGTGAGAGTGCGTGGTCTTCGCCTGTTCTGATAGTCACGAAGAAGAACGGCCAACCTCGATTCTGTCTCGACAGTCGCAAGCTCAATTCCGTCACTCGTAAGGATGCGTATAACTTACCCTACGTGTCGGAAATCTTGGACAACCTCCGCGACGCTCGCTTCCTTTCGAGCATCGACATGTCCAAGGCTTTCTGGCAAATTCCTATAGCTCTCGAGGACCGTGACAAAACGGCATTCTATATTCCAGGACGCGATACATTCCGCTTTAAAAGAACAGCCTTCGGTTTAACCAACGCACCTGCCACTCAACAACGTCTAGTTGATTTCCTCTTCAGTGAATTTGACCTTAAAGTCTTCGCCTACTTAGATGACATAATAATTATATCAAAAGACTTTAATTCTCACGTGTCACTTCTTCTGCGGGTATTAGACAAACTTCGCCAAGCTAACTTAACAGTGAACTTGGAGAAGTGTCAATTCTTTAGGAGTCAACTGAAGTATTTGGGTTATGTTGTGAACAGCCACGGATTACGTACAGATCCAGAGAAGGTCGAAGCGATCTTAAATTACCCGACACCTACTTGTCGCAAGGACATCAAACGATTTCTCGGAACTGCTACGTGGTACCGTCGTTTTGTGCCTCAGTTTAGTACCATCGCTGGCCCCTTGAATAAGTTAACTTCTAACAAGAAGGGAGGCCCTCCTTTTAAGTGGACTCCTGAGGCCGATGCTGCTTTTCAAAAGCTGAAGGAATGTTTGGTTTCAGCTCCAGTATTGTCTTGCCCTGACTATGACAAGCCATTCGAGGTGCACACCGATGCCAGTAACTATGGTGTGGGTGCCATGCTTACCCAGACCATAGACGGTAAGGAGCACCCCATAGCTTACATGAGCAAGTCGTTGTCAGCGGCTGAGCGAAATTACAGCATCACTGAACGTGAAACTTTGGCGGTTGTTATCGCTCTTGAACGCAGGAGGTGTTACTTGGAGAATGGGAGACCCTTCACTGTCTTCACTGACCACAGTGCCTTGAAGTGGTTTCTCTCTCTGAATAACCCCACTGGTCGTCTGGCTCGCTGGGGAGTACGTTTATCAGCGTTTCACTTCGAGCTCAAACATCGGCGAGGCGTAGACAACGTTATTCCTGACGCCCTTTCACGAGCAGTCCCTGTAAGTGTGGTCAACTTGTCTGATTCATACCTGAAAACGTCAGACACCTGGTACAAGAACATTTATAATTCTTGCTTGTCGAAGCCTCAAAATTTTCCCAATTTTCTCATCAAGAACGGTTCTTTATACAGACTTTGTAAGAATAAACATGAGTTAACCTCTGAGTTCTCATGGAAAGAGGTCGTTCCGACCGAATTCCGTAACGACGTAATTCAGGACAGCCATTCTGAGCCCACAGCCGGACATCTAGGTGTCTTTAAAACGTATCGTAGATTGGCGTTGAGATACTTCTGGCCTGGGGTGCATCAGGATGTGGTTAAATTTGTGAGTTCATGTACCAAGTGTCTGGAATACAAGCATCAAAATCATCAAGTTCTTGGTGAAATGGGTCGTCCTAAACAGTGTTGTCGACCTTTTCAAATGGTTTCAATCGATCTTATGGGCCCTCTGCCTATGAGTCGAAAACAAAATCAATATATTCTTGTTATAACGTGTTGTTTTTCAAAGTTTTGCTTAGTTTTCCCAATTAGAAATGCAACTTCAACTATAATCGTAAAAATTCTAGAAGATCAACTATTTTTAGTACATGGTATTCCCCAAACAATTTTCCTCGACAACGGTAGTCAGTTTATAAGTGGCATGACCACAGATTTATTTAAAAAATATAATGTGCCACACGTGTTCTATACGCCTAGATATACTCCACAAGTTAATACCGTAGAGCGTTATAATCGCACAATCATTACGTGTTTATCAACTTTCGTAAATGAAGATCACAGGACTTGGGATTTGTTCATTCCAAAGGTGCAATTCGCCATCAATAGCTCCGTAAATGAGTCAACTGGTTTTTCTCCATCATTCCTTGTATTCGGCAGAGAACTCGTTACTTGTGGCTCGCATTATGTCGACTTTGACCTCGATGGTGAAATACTCTTTTTGCCTCGTGATATTTACGCCGGAAATCTAGGTTGTATGTCCGAAATCTTTGATCGCGTACAGGCTAAGTTATGGCAAGCTCACGTGAAGAACACCGCTCATTACAATCTGCGTCGTAAACATGCAGAATTTAACGTGGGAGACGTGGTCATGAAGCGTGCTTATGTTTTGAGTGACAAAGATAAGTACTTCAGCAAAAAACTGGCACCTAAATTTATTAAATGTCGAGTCATTGAAAAGAAGTCACCCCTAGTGTATGTATTGGAGGATATGTCGGGTAAAAATCTTGGTACTTGGCATATAAAAGATTTAAAAATAGTAGGTGTAAATAAATAAAGTTGTAAATAATAGTAAATATATATTTAAAAGAAAAAATTGCCCTTTCGTGCATGTAATATCATTTTCATTGTGCAAAGTATTTGTATTGGTAACCAGTTGAACGATAACAGGTGACCTTCTCGTGTTAGGAAGCATAAACATCTTTAGGTATGATCCAGATGTTAATGTATTTTTATGAGTGCGAGATTAATGACAGAGAGGATGTATGAATGGATAAATGCAAATACGCAAACGTATATTGCGCGGATTTTATTCTCAGGAACAAAATCCTTTCTTGGCGCGCGGGGGTAATGTAACGTTGCACGTACATGTTTTAAAAAAAACAAATTATTATTTTATATTTTATTAAATTATTTATTAACAAATATTAATGTATTTACAATTTAATTTCTTTTTAATTCTGATTTAATAAAATAAAATACGTAATCAAATAAAATGTCAAATATTTACTTAAGTAAAATAAAAAGTTAAATGGGAATTTTAATTACATATTTACAAAACTAATTATTTAAAAAATTAATTAACTATTACTAACTAAATAACTAAACCTATTATTACATTATAAAATAAATTAATAAATAAAATACAAATATTCTGATCAATAAAATTATAATAGCGTTCACTTGTCGATTTCACTTTTCCACTATGCTAGGGAGTGCGCGACAGTACTCGCGCGCCCGCCATTTGCCTTTTTACGTCTACGTCACAGATTGTACTGGACGCGGCCTGCGTCTGCGCACCTCACGTCAGTCCGCCGCGCGCCCTGTTACACTGAACCCGTGCCGGTCGCGCACACGCAAATATTACGTGTCGTCTCGCGCGCTGGCACAATTTAATATAATCATCTGGTGCTAGGCGGACTTAGAACTTCACAACGCCAAACGAATTTTCAAAGCATTTTATAAAGAATTGAGATATATTTTAAATTTTAACCGACTTATTTGAAGTGAGGATTCCGCACCCACGTATTGGTAAGTAAATTGAAAGTGTTTTAAATGTTGAACGCTAAAGATTTTATTTGTGTTAGATATTTTAATAGGTGTTTTATTGTAGCTTAGCTTACGCTATTTTGTAGCTCACGTAATTTTATTTCATTTAAATTTATTAACGTATTTCATTCTACCTTCCATTTTTCATTGTCATGGCTACATCATAAAAACTTAGTAATTATTCATTAAATCATCTAAAATTCATATTTCATCTTAATCATGACATCATTGAACCTACCGCTATGTTTTTGTAAAGTAGATTTTATCATTTTCATCCACTGTGCTTATGTAACTCCGCTCTGCTTGTGAACACAACATACCTACATTCTGCACCGGCTTTTGCCTATGGTCTTTTATCAGCAAAAGGGTGTTCACAAAAGGCGGAGTGAGCTGGAATATATTTCTAAGACTGTGATGTTCCACAGGGTGCGACGTTCTTACTTAACGTGGCTGAAGTCAACAACCCTTCTGGACGAACCAGGTCTTCCGTCCGCCAGCTGATCTTGCTGTCCATTCCTGCCGTTGACCCGGAAGAAGAACACCTGCGGATGACCAGGGCAGTACCGGAACCCCCGGCAGATTCAGACCGGGCCTTTACCACCCACGACCCTTGTTTTTTTAAATAAATATATTTTTTGTTGACTTAGTCGTTCTCATAATTTACCTCCTAGTAGGGTACCTGAACGACTAAACGTCACACCAGGATCAATGCGCGAAGGTCGTCCTCGACTACGAGAGCGTCTACGAGATCTATCACGAGTATAACTCCGAGAAGCATCTCTACTCCGAACGCGCGAAACGCTGCGCGAGCGTTGCCTAGCCCTTTCACGCGAACGGCGGACATCATTATCACGCGAATCACGACGGTCTCGGGCACACGCGTTATTCCGCGGGTTACGCCGGTCTCGGTCAGCCGAGTCGTGTCGCGAATCAGTACGACGTCGTTTCGACCTACTCCGCGAATCGCGCCTATTTCGAGATCTATGTCGTTCCCGATCACGCGACACGGTTCGAGAACGCTGCCGCTCGCGGCTTCGCGATCCATGACGCACCATTACACACACAAAACGTGACAATTAATTAGTAAAAATCTTCAAAACGTAACAACACAACATAAACACGTTATTGGTTGAGCAAGCAATCGTTTTAAGCCAAAGTTTTTAAAGAATAGATTTGTAACGGTTTTCTTAAATTTTAAAATTTTAACTCTCTAGACAAGTGGGCAAGTGTATTCTTTATCCCACTTCTGATTTTAGGATCAGAAGCGGTAATTGATTAAAAAAAAAACAATATTTGGACCGAAGTCCGTTACACAATTTATTTTCAAAGATAAACAAATCTTACATAGAAATACTGCTTTTAATATTGAAAACTAAATAACAAAATACGATTGCATACTCAAGAAATAATTAATGACTTTAGCACAGTAACTAGAAAAATAAGTAAATAACACGTGTGACCTTCAACGACCGTAGTGGTTCGACGAACGTTCCGTCCTCTCCGAGCGCCAAGAAGCAAATGCCTCTAGACGTCGCAAAGCGTTCTATTTATGGGATCGTTGGGGTTGCTTAGACGATAGGAGGGGGTGTTCCTTATAATATATTATTTTTATTTTTATTTTTTTATTTTTATAAACTAATTCATTGTTTTTCTGTTTGGTTGATTTTATTTTATTTTGGACTGAACGTTTTTCTTTTTGTGGCAAGATAACGCCTGGACTTTTGAAATAGCAAATTCCTCGTTGTGTTATAGTGTCAGTTGCTCATGATGAATTGCAACACTTGTAGCAAACATCATATACAATGCCTCAATATTAGCAAAGAACAGTTCTTACGTCTTAGTGAGGATTTCCGATCTAATTGGTCTTGCCCGTCATGCAGTAATGTTACGCGTCGCCAGTGTAACCAGAACACACCCGTCAGATCGAATCAGATCCCATCTGACAATATAACAGATATGTCCTTAGATAACCTGGACCGCAGCGCTGAGGAATCCTTGCATGCTCCTCAATCTCCAGTAACATCAACAGGTCTGAGTGCTGTAACTATGGAAAATATCAGCTTACTACTCGATCAGAAACTGCAAGCTTCACTTTCGGGTTTTATGGCCAACTTTCGCGCAGCCCTCCGGGAAGACGTAAAACTGATGGTCCGAGAGGAGATGAGATCCACTACACAGAGGCTCAAGGATGACTTCAACGCTTCAATTAATTTCGTCAGCGAAGAGCAATTAACTCTGAAGTCTCGGTTAGATGCAAAAAATCAAACAATAACAGAGTTGGAAACCAGAAATGCCCAACTGCAGAGTGACATCAACAAGCTGAATAGTCGCCTGTCAAGTATGGAAAAGATCTCACGTAGTAATAACATCGAACTGCAGGCTGTGCCCGAATCGCGAAATGAAAATGTTGTTTTGCTGTTTAAAAAGCTGTGCGACACAATCAATTTGAAGATTGATGACTCAAGCATACTGGGCTGCCGAAGAGTAGCGAGAATGGACACAAAGTCAAATCGCCCCAGGAACATCTTAATTTCATTGTCTTCACCACGCCTGCGCGATACAATACTTTCTTATGTTGGTCGTTTCAACAAGGCCCATTCCAGGGAGCCATTGAGTTCTGTACATTTGGGTATTGCTGGAGAAACGCGTAGAATATATGTAACAGAACATCTCTCGCCTGAACAGAAGTTACTCTACGCGCAAACAAGGAAAGTAGCCAGAGACAAAAACTACAAATACGTGTGGGTAAAATATGGACGTATCTTTGTACGCAAGAATGATGAAAGCGGTCCCGTGCTTATTAAAGACCACGGAACCTTTGAGAAATTGTAGAAATTGTAGAAATATTATAAGTATTTTTTGTTATTCTATTATTGATCTACTAAGTTACTTATATCCAGGTCATCTGTATATTTTTTTTTATGTTTGTTTATTACCAGAATGTAAACAGAATTAGAAGTAAGTTAGATGAGTTCTACCTTAATGTACTTAACCACTCCTTTGATATAATTTGCCTGACTGAGACAAACTTCAACGACAGTGTCTTGGACTCTGAGTATATTGATAACCGCTATAATGTTTACTGTAGAGATCGTAGCTCAACCTACATTAAAAAAGCTGATGGTGGTGGTGTAGCTATAGCTGTAAAAAAAGACTTGAGGGTTGTCCGTCAGGTTTCATGGGAGAGCAATATCGAGGAAATCTGGTTAACTATATAATCAAATGTGTATGGAGAAAATATTAATATTTGCCTGTGTTATTTGCCTCCTTATCTGGATAATGAAACTTTACTGAATTTTTACAATAATTGTCAAATAGTGATTACGGAAGTTTTAAGTAATAAGAGGGTTATTGTTATTGGTGATTTTAATACGCCCGATATTAACTGGGAGACTGATCCAAGTACCGCCCACGTGATTCCAATCTTGCAACAACAAAGTACTAAGGCGCAGCTTCTTCTTGAGGCTATGTCCTTCTGTAACCTCAATCAATTTAATTCTGTAGCGAATGGAAACAATCGTATCTTGGACCTTATTCTTTCCAACATAGACCGTATAAATGTACACAGCGTTGAACCCTTGTCTCGTGTGGATTCACACCATCCTCCCATTAGTTTTGAAGTATGTGGTATGTCCCACCTCACACAGTATTTTAAAACGGCTAACAATCCTCGTCCAAATTTTCGAAAAAGTGATGTAGACAAAATTAAAATTGAACTGGTTTCTTTGGACTGGGCTTCAGTGCTGGGTCCTGAGGATACCAACAATGCAGTACAAATATTTTACAGGGAATTAAATAGTATAATCAAGAGGCACACACCCATGATATCTGCTTATAAGGGAAAAGAATATCCTTGTTGGTTCAGCCCGCCATTAATACGTTGCCTAAAAGAAAAATTAAAATACCACAAACTTTATAAAAAATTTGGAAATCCTAGGGATTATGATGCTTTTGTTTTACTTCGCTCTAGGTGTAAGCGATTAATCAAATTCTGTCATGGTGCCTATATCTCAAAAGTAGAAAATTCTCTCTCCACTAATATTAAAGAATTCTGGAGATATGCTAATAATAAAGGAAGGAACTCTTCCATTCCTTTAAATGTGAAATTCGGTGATGAGGAGTCTGCCAGCCCCAAGGAAGTATGTGAGCTCTTCTCACGTTACTTTGGGAGTGTGTATGACGATAATATTGGGCGCGCTTGCTTCTCGTCGTTTATGGTCTGTGACCGGATGCGACACGGCCATCCTGCGATGACACACGTCCTCGTGTGTAAATCTGTAACAATACAAAGACAGCACAGTATCCGCTCGGCCAGTCCTTACTCTATTGGACCTAATCTGTCTCCACAAATAAAGAAATCTAGAAAGTTTCTCATGATTGTTTACTTTATTCTAACACCATCAACTGTAATTACTAACAAGCTATCATAATAGCTAACCAAACAGGTTTGTTACAATTTAAGGGTTTACCACTTGTCACACAGGTGACAAAGAGTGAGTAAGGAGGGTTAAGAAAAAGAAGATTTAAGTTTAAAAAAAGGTTTATAATTTAAGTAAGGGTTTTAGGGGTCGTAGGTGGTCGTGCCTAGGGGCCTTAGTCGTCTGAAGTTGGTTCCTTTTGGTAGCACTCCCCTCAGCTCGGTCTATTGGGTCCAGCAGGAAGTCCGTTGTTCTGGATACGGGTAATCTCCGTCCAGCCTTGAGGGTTCAAAGTTCGAGCTCGTAGGGTGTTCTTGCTTTTCAACCCGGAGGGTGTTCCCAATTTTCTCAACCCGGAGGGTGTTCTTGCTTTTCAACCCGGAGGGTGTTCTTGCTTTTCAACCCGGAGGGTGTTCCTGGAACGCGTATTAAGGACACGTCTTATTAATATGGCCGACTGGGCGACCTGGACTGCAGATGAAGACGCGAGGGCAAAGAGGGGGTGATTGTGAAAAGTACAATTTAGCAAGCGAGATGAGGAAGCTGCAGTCCAGGTACAATGATAGCAAAGATGAAAATATGAGACTGCAACCTTGTGCGAATAAGCTAGCTACGCTAGTTCAATATAATTAATGTGCAAGCAAACCCGGGGCGGAGCGGTAGTATGCGTAGGCATAGCAAATTCTCACAAGATTGCAAGTATTTTAACAATGAAGCAGAAGAATGATAAATGATAGCTTAGCGAAATGAAATAGTAAACAAATAAGTTAGGTATTTACTTTAGAATTATTAATTTACTTATGTAAAAATACATATCTTATGAAAACGAGTATATATGAATGAAATAACTTTAAAATGTAAAGAATCTAGCAAATAAAGTGGTAATGAATCCTACATTAACAATTTATCACTTATAAGTTATGCTAGGTTGACCTTTGAACTGTTAAAAATATGGAGGTAGATATTTTATAAAATGAAATATATGATACATCACTTATTATTCGATGTAAAACAATATAATTATCTAGGAAAGCACAATAATTTAAGATTAAACAATAAAACATCAAGATCTAATTACGCTGCGCCACGACCGGGAATCGAACCCACGTGCTACGCACTACGCCGTGCGGTCGCGCGTTGACTAAAACACTACTAAAATAGATCTTATTACTATCACCACTTTAATTTCACTTATTTGTTCACTTTTATAATGATTTATGATTATAATGAGGTATGCTTTCTATGATATTTACATCTGAATATGAAATTGATTAAAATTAGTAATGTTTTCTATTTAGCTGATTAATTTACAATAAAATTAATCATGCTAAATACCTGAATAGGGTGAATTATGATTTAAAGTGTCATAAATGATGTTAGGTAAAAATACCTATTACCAAGCTTTCAAGCAAAATCACATTTCTTTTGGAAAATTAATTGATTAAAGTTTATTCTACAATGCAGTACTGTTTTTATGATGATTAAAATATAAATTAAATGGCAAATAGGAATTATAATGTGACCACGTCATATGAAGGTATGTGAAAAGGTGACACGTATGGAAGATCTAGAAGCTTCTACACTAGGTACCTACTAAGCTAGAAATCTGTGCAACACTTACCCAATTTATGGGACGAGAACACTGAATTTATACTTTTAGAACAGTTATTAGGATATTTAGTATTTAAATAGGGTTCAAAATGAAGCCGTATCAAGGGATAAATAGTTCCGTTGAGAAGTACTGTACGGGTTAGCTGCAGGACAGTCGGACGGCAAGTGACGTGCGCTCGCGCATCGGCTCCGTAGCAGAGGCGATGCATACGTCACCGGGCCCAAGGCTAAATCCTTTGTTTGCGTCCTCGACAAGTATTCATATAAAATATTTGCGCTTGTGCGTTTGTTTGTTGAAATTATAAGTGCGGATACTTATTTAGCGTTATTTAGGACAGAATAATTAATAAATCAATTAAGTAAAAATATTAAGTAGTTTGACATAATTATGTCAAGTAATTATTTATAGTTTAATATTTTTATTTAGTAGATTTTAAGATGTTTTAAAGCTATTATGTAATATTCTTGTACATATATATTGTTTATATGACGACCATTGTAAATAGAATTGTAATTAAGTTTTGTATGTTATTGTTTATAGTTATAAGTTTAGTTATTTAATAACATTTTAAGTTTTGATTAAGTTGTTACTTTTTTATTTGTAAAATAAGACTATTTTTAGATAAAATCACTTTGCACTAATTGCTGCTTCTATTATAAAATAACGTATACGTTACAGTACACCGTCTCTTGGAGAAGGATTTTACCTAAGGAAAATCCTTATGAGAAAACTATAGATGTTGTAAAAAAAAAAATTACTTTCAAATCTACTTTCGTTCTGTCTCTTTCATTCCTCGCTCTCATACACATCGCCTATTATTTGCTTGCATGCTCACCTTGCAAAACCTTACGAAATTTGTCTAGGCATTTAAGTATAATGTTTCTAGACCTACAATCATCATCAGAGGTACAAGTGTTAGTATAATACACAGTACTCATCAGTTTTTTTTTTAATTTTAAATAAGTGTACGTAAGTTACGAAATTTATTAAATTTTAACTAAGTTTCCAAAGATCATGAAGTCACTACCCGCTTCTCAATGAGAAGAACCCCAAGGAACAGGTTCCCCTCTAGTGTAGGCTTTAAGAAATATCTCGAGGATAAGAAGTCACCACCCGCTTAAGGTGAGAAGAATCCCAAGGGACAGATTCTCCTCTGGTGTAGGCTTTTAGGAAATATTTCAAGAAATAAAAAGGAAGTCACTACCCGCTTAAGGCGAAAAGAATCCCAAGGAACGGATTCTCCTCTAGTGAAGGCTTTACCTATAATTTTGAGAAATAATAGCTTTAAGTGCAAAGGGATATTATTATTATTAGAAACAAGTTTAGCATAAGTTGATTTAAGGTTTATTTTATAATATATTTTATATTTAGTTAAGGTAGTTATAAATGTAGTTTATACCTAGCATAGAAAAAAAATCATAGGAACAGGCTAACCTGTGACGACCACCCCACGAAAAGAGAAAAAAAAAACCTGAGTTTTTTTTTTATATAATAAAACCTTACGAAGCTAACTAAGAGAAAAAATATTACGGGTTTCCTTTTATAACTTAAGTAAAATAAAAGAAAAAATAATAATTAAAGGACCAACCCGTGAGAAATAGTAAAAGTAAAAAAAAATGGATGACAGTATGAGCAAAGGTGTCAAATGTGCTCAGTCAGTGTGCAATATTTTAGTTTATCTTTGCACTACTTACCACTGTCATTTGAGACTACAGTTTTAAGATCTCGTATACCCAGTAATAATACTAGCTACAGTGCCTTTTGTCCGAAATAAAGAAAATACTTCAATATCAGGACAAAAATATGGCAATGCGGTGGTACCAACCTAGACGGCCCGGTAAGAGAGCCTACCACCTAGTAAGTTTGAGACTACAGTTTTATGATCTCGTATACCCAGTAATAATGCTAGCTACAGTGCCTTTTGTCGAAAATATAGAGAGTACATCCATATCAGGACAAAAGTATGGCACTGCGGTGGTACCAACCTAGACGGCCCGGTAAGGGAGCCTACCACCTAGTAAGTTGTTAACAGCAAGTAATATTAAGTAGTTATACCTAAGGGCTTAAAATCCTTGACGTGCCAGGCGCCTAAGTCGCGGCCCGACATGTCTACCAGTTCAAAAACCAAAGGGGATCTTTTTGATTTAATCTTACATTTTTGGTATTTTGGAGCGAGCTTTTTACTGAAGTAAGCGTCCTTATCACTTTGAAGGTAGCAACGTTTCCAAATGATATCACCCACATTAAATTCGACCTGCTTCCTTCTGGTATTGTAACGCTGGGAGTTCTTCTGGTGACTATGCCATAGCCTTGCTTGGACCCTATCAAATATGCCAGATAAATGACCAAGATTCTCAGCATACGAATCACGAGGCACGAAAACTATCTCTGTAGGGTCATCATTCTCAGTATAATGTGACCCGCAGACGACTAACTCCCGGCCATGCACCAGAAATGCTGGGGTAAATCCAGTCACTTCATTTACCGAATTGTTAACCGCGAATTGGATTTTAGGAAGATGTACGTCCCATGATCGATGGTCTTCTTCCACAAAAGTTGACAGCGCTGTAACAATAGTTTTATTGTACCTCTCGACGGTGTTTACCTGCGGAGTATATTTCGGGGTGAAGTGGATGTTGGGTACCTTATATTTCGTGAAGAGATTGTCCAATTCACGGCTGACAAATTGACAACCATTGTCCAGGACTACAGTTTGAGGAACACCGTGTACCAGAAACACACTGTCCTCTAAGATTCTAGTTATTGTTTCTGCATTTGCACGTCGTAGCGGAAATACTAAGCAGTATTTTGAGAAACAACAAGTAATGACGAAAATGTAGCTGTGTTGCTTCCTAGATGTCGGCAAAGGCCCTACCAGATCGATGGATAACATCTGGAATGGTCTACTACAGTCCTTCGGCCGTCCCATCTTACCGATTGTTCCAAATGTGGAAGCCTTATAAGCCAGACAAATTTCGCAGTCTGAGACAAACCTTACCACATCCCTATACATCTTGGGCCAGTAATAATTGAGACATAGGCGTTTGTACGTCTTAAAAATCCCGAAGTGAGCCGAGGTTGGTTCGCAATGGCACTTGAACAACAAGTCTCTTCGCAACTCTTCGTAAGCAACTTCCTTCCACTGAAATTCAGATGTGAGTTGATTTTGGTTTTTCATAAACCTATAAAGTTTATTATTTTTAACTAAGTAGTTTGGGAAGCTAGTGGGAGAAGTCTGACAACCCTTGAAGATGTTCAAGTACCATTGGTCAACAGTAGCAGGTGCGGAAGAAGAGAGAGAAGAAGGAGGATCAGAAGACAAAGCTGTCACGGGGACGATTCTAGACAAACTGTCAGGGACGACGTTATCCTTGCCCTTCCGATGCTTAATAGAAAAATCGAAAGCCGAAAGCCGTACACCCCACCTTGCGAGTCGGCCTGTTGGATTGGTCAGTGAAAGAAACCACTTGAGCGCCGCGTGGTCTGTGTACACTGTAAAGGTACGACCATTTTCCAGATAGCATCTCCAGTGTTCTAAGGCTGTCAAGACTGCTAGTGCTTCCCTTTCAGTGACACTGTAGTTTCTCTCTGGACCTGTCAATGACCTGCTCATGAAAGCTACTGGGTGTTCGTCTCCATCAACCACTTGGCAAAGCATGGCTCCCACTCCAAAATCGCTGGCATCAGTATGTACCTCGAAAGGTAGCTCGAAATTAGGACAGGCAAGTATCGGTGCCTGGACAAGCAGTCTCTTAAGTTCAAGGAAAGACGCATTTGCCTCCTTACTCCAGTCAAAAGGCGGGGAATTCTTTTTAGTAGAAGTAAGCTTATTGAGTGGACCGGCGATACTACTAAAGTTTGGTATAAAACGCCGATACCATGATGCAGTGCCCAAGAAACGTTTAACCTCCTTTCGGTTAGAAGGGGTGGGATAATCTAAAATGGCTTGCACCTTTTCAGGATCGGTTCGCAAACCACTGGAGTCCACCACGTAACCAAGGTATTTGAGACTGTCTCTGAAAAACTGACATTTTGCGAAGTTTATGGTGAGATTGGCTTTTTTAAGCTTTTCTAGGACTCGTAATAGTATGGAAACATGTTCTTCGAACGTTTCACTGACTACGATGACGTCATCCAGATAACAGAAGACCTTTAGCTCGAACTCAGGTGAAAAGAGAGAATCTACCAACCTCTGTTGAGTAGCTGGAGCGTTAGTGAGTCCGAAGGCGGTAACATTAAACATAAATGTTCCACGGCCTGGTACATAAAATGCCGTCTTCTGCCGGTCAGGTTCATGTATAGGAATCTGCCAAAATGCCTTGCAAAAATCTAGACTGGATAAAAACTTAGCATTTTTCAAATTATCCAGGATCTCAGAAACGTAAGGGAGCCCATATGCGTCTTTCACTGTCACCGAATTGAGCTTACGGCTATCCAGGCAAAAACGAGGCTTGCCGTCCTTCTTACCTACGACCAGAACAGGGGAGGACCAGGGACTCTCACACGGAGAAACAACACCTAAGCCCAACATCTCATCCAGTTGTTCTGTGATGATGCGTTTTTTCTCAGGAGATAACCTGTAATACCTCTGCTTTATAGGTTCTGCGTCGCCGGTATTTATTTTATGGGTAACAAGGGAAGTTTTACCGAGACCCTTACTATCAAAAGAGACCTCCTTGAAGTGATCAATCACCTTATCTGCTATAAGTTTTTGGGAATTGTCAAGGTTAGAATAAGAGTGAAGATGAGTGATAGGTGAACTATTGGATACCTGTGAGACGCAGGATACCATCGGAGATATATAATCAATATTTTTCATAAATCTAGGGCAGATCCTAAACTTCTTCCAAAAGTCAATACCGAGGATCAAATCTGATTCAATGGAAGGCAAGACGTGGGCTTTCAAGACATGAGTCATGTTTTCAAAAACAATCGGCAATTTGATGTATCCGAGGGAAGTTATTCTCTGGCCACCCGCTGCGGTGACAGTAATTATTTCCTCGGTGTGCAACTGAAGTCCAGAGTTAACTAAATGTGTGTGCATACCTCTACCGAGAAGAGTGATTGCCGAACCAGAGTCCAGTAGACCAAACATACTAAAGTTTGAAATATTTTTAATATTAATTTTGACATAAGGGCGAGGATCATTATTAGGTTTTTCATTTAAAATTGTTGCAACTTTATATGAACTGAAAAAAGTTCTGATAGTTAAAAGCCAACTATCCCAGTCATCCCTATCATACCGTTTGCAACAATTTTTACTTATTAGTTTTTTGACTGAGAAGGAGTAGAAGTTGATTTATTAGTTTTAGGGTTACACTTCGGGCAATCCGGTGTTCGAAAATCTTTGAGGCCACAGCGAAAACATTTGATGACTCGATCTGCAGTACACTCCCTCATTGTGTGCGTATTTACTCGACAACGATAGCAATAATTATCTTCCTTTATTGCGGAGACATTAGCTCTATAAAAAGGGGGCCTCTGGTAATTCGTAGAATTATTAGCGTTTTGGCCCGCTGGACTGTGGGACGTTTTAAAAGAATTCTTTACGGTGTCTTTTTTTGTTTGATAGGCATACTCCGGCGCAAGGGTATTAGAACTAAGAGAAGGTGGCTCCTTGAAATTCTCTGATCTTGCCTTAAATTTTTCATAATTTTTGCACAAGTTCCGTAGATGTTCAATTGACGTTATGTTAGGACTTGTGGCAAGGAAATTTGAGTAACACGGTCTTATATTATGAAAGAGAATTTCAAGTTTCTCCTCCTCGCTCATTTTGTTATTTAGCCTATCGAACATTCCGTGCATAATACCTAGGTATACAGTGATACTTTCCGAGGGTCCCTGACTCCGTTCTCGAATTTCACTCTTCATGCGGTAGTCATAATTGGCAATGTCGAAATCGTCTCTAAGCAAGGCAAGTAAGCTAGTCCAAGATTGAATAGTGTCCCTAATGCTACGATACCAGTGAAGGGCGTCTCCGGTAAAAATCTCTAAGGCAAGTCTGAGCATCTTATCCTCTGAGATATCCTTAGCCACACGAAACTCCTCAATACGAGCGATAAACGATCTGACACAAGACTTTCCGTCGTACTTGTACTTAGAAATATCAGAAGCGATTCCCCGTTCACACGATACCTTAATATTATGGATTAAATCGCAAGAAGACGGTTGCGCATCTACGCAGGGTGCAATAGCACTATCCTTAGTACCTACAGCAGCATCAACTTGAGGGACCTGCTCAGTACGCTTAAAAACAACCAAAATGGCCTGAAATTTTGACCACTGTTCCTGGTAAAACTCCTGAGTTTCTTTTACCAAAGCAACCTGGTCAGCAGTTTCCGCTGGTACAACTCTATTAAGTCTATGATAGACGTGATTTAAATAAGTGCAAGTGCGCTCTAGTAAGCTCTTCTGTTGCGGGTCCTCTTTAAGAGAGGCTAGATTGATTGCCGTTTTAGTTAAGGTATGTTTAATGCCACTAATGTCCTCTGGGAGATCATAACAAGAATCTAGAATATCTTCCGCGGGAAATTTAAGCGATAGCTTCGCGATCTGTTGCCTCAAATCTTCTACTCTATCTTTTGGTTCCTCAGCGCGTATTCTAACCTCATAGGTAAGCTCATGTTTAGTGAGTTGCAAATATTTGATTTGACGAGACATAATGTTTATTTTTGTGAAAAAAAGAAAAAAAAAAACTATGTTAAGCGAAAGAAAAAAAAATTAAACGTCTCTGGATAAGTAGGTGTTGCACAGTGACTACAAATTACAGCAACTACAGATTCGCTACAGTAAATATAAGTAAAATCAGCCTTATACTAGCGTTAAGTCTGCGACATGCACACATCCAACACCAAGAATGCTTCAAAATAAAAAAAAAATAAACAAACCTCAGAACGACCAAGAATGACCACCTAAACCACGTTATGGGCGCCACTTGTCACACAGGTGACAAAGAGTGAGTAAGGAGGGTTAAGAAAAAGAAGATTTAAGTTTAAAAAAAGGTTTATAATTTAAGTAAGGGTTTTAGGGGTCGTAGGTGGTCGTGCCTAGGGGCCTTAGTCGTCTGAAGTTGGTTCCTTTTGGTAGCACTCCCCTCAGCTCGGTCTATTGGGTCCAGCAGGAAGTCCGTTGTTCTGGATACGGGTAATCTCCGTCCAGCCTTGAGGGTTCAAAGTTCGAGCTCGTAGGGTGTTCTTGCTTTTCAACCCGGAGGGTGTTCCCAATTTTCTCAACCCGGAGGGTGTTCTTGCTTTTCAACCCGGAGGGTGTTCTTGCTTTTCAACCCGGAGGGTGTTCCTGGAACGCGTATTAAGGACACGTCTTATTAATATGGCCGACTGGGCGACCTGGACTGCAGATGAAGACGCGAGGGCAAAGAGGGGGTGATTGTGAAAAGTACAATTTAGCAAGCGAGATGAGGAAGCTGCAGTCCAGGTACAATGATAGCAAAGATGAAAATATGAGACTGCAACCTTGTGCGAATAAGCTAGCTACGCTAGTTCAATATAATTAATGTGCAAGCAAACCCGGGGCGGAGCGGTAGTATGCGTAGGCATAGCAAATTCTCACAAGATTGCAAGTATTTTAACAATGAAGCAGAAGAATGATAAATGATAGCTTAGCGAAATGAAATAGTAAACAAATAAGTTAGGTATTTACTTTAGAATTATTAATTTACTTATGTAAAAATACATATCTTATGAAAACGAGTATATATGAATGAAATAACTTTAAAATGTAAAGAATCTAGCAAATAAAGTGGTAATGAATCCTACATTAACAATTTATCACTTATAAGTTATGCTAGGTTGACCTTTGAACTGTTAAAAATATGGAGGTAGATATTTTATAAAATGAAATATATGATACATCACTTATTATTCGATGTAAAACAATATAATTATCTAGGAAAGCACAATAATTTAAGATTAAACAATAAAACATCAAGATCTAATTACGCTGCGCCACGACCGGGAATCGAACCCACGTGCTACGCACTACGCCGTGCGGTCGCGCGTTGACTAAAACACTACTAAAATAGATCTTATTACTATCACCACTTTAATTTCACTTATTTGTTCACTTTTATAATGATTTATGATTATAATGAGGTATGCTTTCTATGATATTTACATCTGAATATGAAATTGATTAAAATTAGTAATGTTTTCTATTTAGCTGATTAATTTACAATAAAATTAATCATGCTAAATACCTGAATAGGGTGAATTATGATTTAAAGTGTCATAAATGATGTTAGGTAAAAATACCTATTACCAAGCTTTCAAGCAAAATCACATTTCTTTTGGAAAATTAATTGATTAAAGTTTATTCTACAATGCAGTACTGTTTTTATGATGATTAAAATATAAATTAAATGGCAAATAGGAATTATAATGTGACCACGTCATATGAAGGTATGTGAAAAGGTGACACGTATGGAAGATCTAGAAGCTTCTACACTAGGTACCTACTAAGCTAGAAATCTGTGCAACACTTACCCAATTTATGGGACGAGAACACTGAATTTATACTTTTAGAACAGTTATTAGGATATTTAGTATTTAAATAGGGTTCAAAATGAAGCCGTATCAAGGGATAAATAGTTCCGTTGAGAAGTACTGTACGGGTTAGCTGCAGGACAGTCGGACGGCAAGTGACGTGCGCTCGCGCATCGGCTCCGTAGCAGAGGCGATGCATACGTCACCGGGCCCAAGGCTAAATCCTTTGTTTGCGTCCTCGACAAGTATTCATATAAAATATTTGCGCTTGTGCGTTTGTTTGTTGAAATTATAAGTGCGGATACTTATTTAGCGTTATTTAGGACAGAATAATTAATAAATCAATTAAGTAAAAATATTAAGTAGTTTGACATAATTATGTCAAGTAATTATTTATAGTTTAATATTTTTATTTAGTAGATTTTAAGATGTTTTAAAGCTATTATGTAATATTCTTGTACATATATATTGTTTATATGACGACCATTGTAAATAGAATTGTAATTAAGTTTTGTATGTTATTGTTTATAGTTATAAGTTTAGTTATTTAATAACATTTTAAGTTTTGATTAAGTTGTTACTTTTTTATTTGTAAAATAAGACTATTTTTAGATAAAATCACTTTGCACTAATTGCTGCTTCTATTATAAAATAACGTATACGTTACACACTACAGATTATAATTTAAGAAACGAGATCAAGAGATACATTCGCACAGTATCGTGTTGCTCGGCTTTTCCTGACCTAGTATTACACCTACGCTCGTTTACTAGGGACTTTCAAATAATAGAGACACTCTACATTGGAAAACGTAACTTTATTAATCATCATCAACCTCATTTGATTCAATGTAATGTAACGAAGTTCCAAGACAGCAAGAGGTTACATAGCTCTTTTAATTAAAATAACACGAAGATAAGGCGTTCGTCTCATAACAACAAATTAGTACTCAAAATGATAATTTTACGAGAATAAACAATGACTACATGGTACTCCCATGTACAACTCAGAGAAGGAATCATCACGTTCTACATAGAGTTCTGTTGCACATAAAATTGCAATTTTACAAACATTCAACTAATGAGGTTGCATTTCAACTTTGTCCAGCATGGTCAATACAACACATGTGGTCTCTTTCAACCACTTCATTTACGTGCATCTCTCTATGCCACGTCACCGAACCCTCCAGGTTCCACGGCTTCCCAAGGAAACCCAACACCCACCAGAGTTATCCGCGTACCGCGTACTCACGGACTACACAAAGCAGACACCGATTTCTCTCGAGCTACGGCTACGAATAACCTCTGGTGCCATCAACACATACCAACACAAAACTTAATGCAATCCGAATCACTATACCGAAACAATTTTTACGAACTCTCGGACTCTATATCATCATGATCGATTTCGTCAATGATTTCGTCATTATCAGGGAGTTTTCTTAGCCTCTCTTGCGCGAATTTGTAAGTACGCCTAGAACTCAACGATTTTAGAACATAACGATCTCAACCCAAGATCTCAACTATTTCAAAAGCCCCTCTAAACTTAGCATCTAGCTTAGTCTGATTCCTTTCTTCATTTTCAATCAAAACATCGTACCATCAAATCGAGACTTATTGTAACTCGCGCATTTTGCAATATTATCGGAAGCTTACTGTCTAACCTCATTCAAATCTACCAAATGAATTTTAAATAAAGTAACTTTTGACTTCTAGGACTTCATTTAGCATCTTAAGGAACTCTACAAATTATAAAGCTACTTAGTGAAAACCTAGCTTTCTATCTCCATTATTTACATTGATTCTAGGGAACACAACATTGAATCGCACACTTAACAAACGAAAAACAATAACCAGAGTCATGTGCCCTTCGATCTCTTCATTTATTCTCATCAACATCAACTATGTACACTAGCAAAAACCTCGAGTGACCCCTCTAACGCCACGGCCCCACGGCCGAACTGAAAACACTCCTGGTTTTCCTCATACGAGCATCCACACGCTCACGTGTGCATCGCCCTCCGACTACACACTACGGTCTCCTTAGACCACGACCTCCGCCAGAGCCAAACGCGCATCGCGCACCCACGGACTCTTTAGGTTTCCCCAAGAGACGCCGATTTCTACCGGGCTACGACTACGTAATGACTGCTGGTACGGTCGACTCTTCTACGGCCGTTAGAGAACCCACTCAACCACCATATCACACACTATGGCGCTATTTTTCAACACTAGGCTCACTATGTATCTCTACTTTAATCTCGACTGGTACATGACCTACTGGCATCCTACGCAACCTATCGTGTGCATATTTGTAGGTTCGATTAGAATTTAGCACTTTTAGCGTGTAACGGTCACCATCTAGGGCTTCCACCATCTTAGACGGTCCTTTAAACTTCGGGTCTAATTTGACCTGATTGCGTTCCTCATTTTTCAGGAATAAAAAATCACAAACAGAGCTTTTGAAGTTGTAGGTACTTTGTTATAATCAAACCTAAGTCTATCGTAAATGCATTTTTCCTAATATTTTCTACGGCTAAAGCACTAGCTTCATCTAAACCTACTTACAGTTCTGAGCAGTCAGAAAACATCAGATTCAGCGGCTGCCTACCTTCCCAATCCTATTTTCAATTCTAACAGACTAGGTACTTTTTGCAACCAACCGCGTTACATAGTGCAATTTAGACCAATTAAGCTAGTCTAGTCTCTGGTTTAAGTTTAATGCATCCTAAGTTAGCTCATAGGGACGTCCAATATTGTTTTAAAATATTAGCAAGCCCAGGATACATTGAGCTTGTGAAATATCCGTCCGTCTATCGAGTGAAAACTGTATGTCGGTGGGAAACATATTTCCGTGAGATTGCATATTCTTATCACTGTTTCCCGCATCAAAATAAAATCAATCGCAGATAAATGCTAACACAAAACCCGTTTTTTACAATCTCGCGACTTATTAAAACGTAACTGTTTCTATTGTAAAATCATTAATTTCAACTTGACAACATTTGTAACGAAAAAAAACAATTAATTAGATAGCTACTAAAGGGTATAGCCGCAGCCCCATAGTGAAACTGCCCCTGGCTGAAATGTATACCTTTCTTAGAAGCGTTTATAGGTCTTATTATTATATACCATTTTACAAATTTTCAAGCCTGGAATCCTCTTGGTTTGGATAAAAAACAAAAAAAATAAAAAAACTTTTTTATTTTTTTTAAGCTAAATAAATGGTTCGATTTCTTTGAAATTCGGACTATACATGGTACTAATAGCGATACATTTGCAAAAAAATAATCAAGGTTGTAACTTATATACAAATGCCTAAAAAATTTTTTTTTTGTTTTTAAAATTTTTTTTTTAATATTTACAAGAGGGCGACAACCTCAATTTTAAGGTATGTAATGCACAATATAATATTGTATAAAATATATTTTTTTCATAGAAATCCATTTGTGGCAACATGGTAAAAAAAATAAAAATGTCTTACTAATGCAGGCCATTCGTCCTACCACCATTAGGAAGTTATGAGCGGTGGTAGCCTAGTGGTTTACAACGCGCCTTCCATGCTCCGGGTCCGGGTGCTTCCATGGTCCGGGTTCGACTCCTGGCATGCACCTCTGTGCGTATTTTTACCATTAGCTCGGCGGTGAGGGAAACCATAGTGAGGAAACCTGCACGTTTTGAATAGTTTCTGAAACGTGTAACCATGATTCAGTTGGTCTGGTTCACCTATTAAATGGTTGCGAAGGTCAGACGGCAGTCGCTTCATTGTAATTACCAGACTTTCCTAATCCTGAATTATGGTCAAGTGTACCCTGGGTTCCAAAGCGACAGTTTTGGATGCAACCGGGAATAACACGCAAAGATGAAGAGTAATACCTATAAATATTTGGATACAATTTTACACAAATTGAACTAGTCCTAGGCTAGGCAAAGCTTATTTTATGTACTAGGCGAAGGTAAATACTCATACATATATAGAAAAATGCATACATGCATAAATAAAATGCATAAAAAACACCCACGACCAAAGAACACATACCCATACTCATCACACAAAAGTTTGCCTTGGCCAGAATTTATTTTTAACCGATTTCATAAAGGTTCTCAATTCGACCCATATGTTTTTTTTGTATGTATGTTACTCAATTTCTCCACCAATTATGAATTGATTTTAATGATTCTTTTTCGTTTAGTAGGCCATTATTCAGCGGTGGTCCCATAAACATTTTATCAAAATTGACTCGGTGGTTATTGAAAAACTACAAAAAATATATAGTGTCTGTAATCTTGAAGTCGGTTTTTTTTTTCAAAAATTACTGATTTAAATTATAACTAATCGGTACTAAACGTAATCAGCAGCTGGGCATTAACATGTTTAAAAATATTTCAGCGTTAAGTACCTATTGCAACGCGTTTTCGAAATCCGAATTCAAAATAAATTCAAATGTATCAAAATTCTGGCCAGGACAAACTTTTGTGTGATGAGTATGGCTAGTGTTCTTTGGTCTTGGGTGTTTTTTATGTATTTTAATTATGCATGTGTGATTTTTTCTATAATTATGTATGAGTACCTACCTTCGCCTAGTACATCAAATAAGCTTTGCTTAGCCTACGACTAGCTCAATTTGCGCAAAATTGTATCCAAATATTTAAAGTTATTACTCTTGATCTTATCTTCATCTTTGCGTGTTATTCCAGGTTGCATCCAAAAGTGTCGCTTTGGAACCCAGGGTGCGCTTACACCATAATTCAGGATTTGGAAAGTCTGGTAATTACAATGAAGCGACTGCCGTCTGACCTTCGCAACCATTTAATAGGTGAACCAGACCAACTGAATCATGGTTACACGTTTCAGAAACTATTCGAAACGTGCAGGTTTCCTCACTATGGTTTCCCTCACCGCCGAGCTAATGGTAAAAATACGCACAGAGGTGCATGCCAGGAGTCGAACCCGGACCATGGAAGCACCCGGACCCGGAGCATGGAAGGCGCGTTGTAAACCACTAGGCTACCACCGCTCATAACTTCCTAATGGTGGTAGGACGAATGGCCTGCATTAGTAAGACATTTTTATTTTTTTTACCATGTTGCCACAAATGGATTTCTATGAAAAAAATATATTTTATACAATATTATATTGTGCATTACATACCTTAAAATTGAGGTTGTCGCCCTCTTGTAAATAGTAAAAAATAATTTTTAAAAACAAAAAATAATTTTTTTAGGCATTTGTATATAAGTTACAACCTTGATTATTTTTTTGCAAATGTATCGCTATTAGTACCATGTATAGTCCGAATTTCAAAGAAATCGAACCATTAATTTAGCTTAAAAAAAATAAAAAAGATTTTTTATTTTTTTTGTTTTTTATCCAAACCAAGGGGATTCCAGGCTTGAAAATTTGTAAAATGGTATATAATAATAAGACCTATAAACGCTTCTAAGAAAGGTATACATTTGAGCCAGGGGCAGTTTCACTATGGGGCTGCGGCTATACCCTTTACTCGCAACGCTTTCTCTCATCTACGAACACTCAGCACAAGAATCAAAATCAAATTTGTAACACGTACCAGATTGTTCAAGGTTCCGGATGGAGATTGGACCACACACAGGTCGACACGCCTCCCGACCGAAGCTGCGGCGCTGGACCCGCCGGCTGGATAGCGGCTGGCGATGTGGCTCGCTGCTCCGCACCTGTAGCAGACCACCAGGCTGCCACTAGACTGCTGGCGTTGACCCGCGCTCGATGTAGTTGGGGCAGGAAAAGGTTTCTTCGCTTCATGTTTCCTTGTTCGGCAATGCGCTTGCGTATGCCCTAGCTTCGCACAGGCATAACAATTGATTTATGATACCGACGAAAGTCTCGACCATTTGTAGTTGCTAGCTTCCGCTCGAACATCCATCAGATTCGTCTGCTGGATAAGTAATTTGAGATAGCAGAGCCTTTCAATGCCTTACTGATGATCATTATGAGCTGACTGCCTTCCTGTGCATTTCCACTCATGCACAAATCTGGGTACGTCCGGCTGCAACGGCACACGAAGAACGAGAATCGGAATCACAGTAGGAGTCTTTTAAAGCTTGGATAACCTCACGCATTTTTGAATTTCAAAAAGTAACCGCACACTTGAGTCTCAGAATCTCAAAAAGTAACCGCCACCGTGTCTCATTGTTATTTTCACTCCGAGTGGTTTCATTGGCACGATTTGGTCCCACTTCTGATGTCGGAACGTCAGGGGTTAGGTCCAGAGCGTACAGGCATAGTGTGGGCAGAAATAGGGATCGTGCAATGAAAATCACCGGGTTACACACTTAACTGATTTAATTACACCACGGAAACTATTACAATTGCAACACTAGGTATCTAGGTCTTAATTTGAACACTAAAACACTGAACGCGTAGCGGGACAGTTCCGCGATGTTTACTCGGCGACGGTCAGAATCAAACTGAGCCCAATCGCTCCCCACCAAAACGTCACGGCTCTGTCGAAGCGCGCTAAATGATAGTTCCCGCTGTCGTCGCTTGGCGTGCTTGCTTCTCGTCGTTTATGGTCTGTGACCGGATGCGACATATATAATAAGCAATGCTGCCGCCCATGGTCACCTGCAACACCACTGGAGTCACAAGTGCGCTGCCAACCTTTTATCCCCCCCCCCCCCCCCCCCCCCGGGTGTGGGCCTCCGTTTCCCTCACCCACTCGGCGGAACCAGCACAGGGGCTGATATACGCTGGTTTTCTGTGAGGCAGTGGTATCACTCCGGTCAAGCCGGCCCATTCATGCCGAAGCGTGGCTCTCCCACAGTTGAAATTCGAAAGTTTTTTCTAATTATTACTAACTGCAACCATAATTTGGTAATTCAAATTTTATATGTGATAGGTGGCTTACAAGCATACGGATCACCTGATGGTAAGCGATTTCCACCGCTCATAGACACTCGCAACAACAAGGGGAATCACAAATGCGCTGCCAACATTTTAACTCCTTTTCCCCCTTCATGGAGCCTCCGGTACTACTCACGCGTTAGCGCCGCACTATGGAACGAAAAACGCGTTTCATATACTTAGCGACTTGTCAAAATTAGTCTTTGTTTTTGTAATTTTAACGTACATAAAACCTTTCCGAGGCCATTATTAAATACATTTTAGATAGTTTTGACCACAATTTATATGAAAAATAAAAAAATTGAATATTTTTTGTATGGAAAAACATGTTACTTTTTAATTTTCTCCGGTTTAGATAAAGTGCCCCTAATATCCTCTTGCATGATTAATGTCCTTATTTTTTCCTATATTTTGGTATACTTCATATACCGGGCAACACCTATAAAGTACGTAAAAAAATTTTTTTCTTTAAAATTCATATTGTATGCGATTTAGTCACAATTTCAAGTTTTATTGCTTATTCTTTTACTATGAAATAGTTCTTGAATTATTTACACACAGAACAATTTGCACTATTTTTGACAAAAAACTACATTTAAGTTATAAAATAATAATATTTTCGCATACTTCGTTTATGGGGTAGGTGCTTATGTGAAAAAAATAACTACGTATTATTTTGTTACTATTTTAATTAGGTGAATTAAGTTAACAAACTACTCGTTATCTGTATCACAACCAATACTGTCTACATCACACTCTTCATTTTGTATTATATTGGGTGTAAGAAGTTCTAAAGCTTCAGGGCTTAGTACTTTCTTCTTTTGTGTGCGCAGTACAGGTCGAATCGAAGATATATATGGATCAGATGATAGAATCAACATATTTAAAATATCTTCATTAGTACTGAGTCTGCTAAACTTTCGCGAATGAAACTGTCTGTAATGTCGGAAGTCTTTATTTCGTGCTTCAGAAGCTTCCTCGGACAGTTTCCCAATAGGTATTATTGACTGGGAAATTATATCAGCACCATGAATGAGGATTTTATGCATAGTTGCTGACATATAGTACCAACTATATAGTTCAATATACCTCTCCGCAGTTTTTTGTGTATATAATCTGAATTTCTCCACGTCTACTAATTCACCCGAGGAAATCACTTGCAATATAACTCCGATTCGGCGTACTAGCTCCTCATCCAAGCCAAGGATCGCAGCCGTTTTTTCAGGAAATTCAAAAAACCGTCTAGCCGTATTTCCATCATTACTGGTTCCTAAACCTTGCCGAACTTGGTCTACAAGCAAATTTAATTCAGTTTTGAATTTATTTTGTATGTCTTTTTTTTTTGTCTCTAGAATAGGTTTATTTATCTGTCTTACAGACCACATCTTTAAATCGAGCCTATATGCTATATGCAACAAACACTCCATGCAATTGGGTATTTGACTAATCTCGATTTAGTAAAAAATATTGATACTCTATTAAAATATTGGTAAATAACAACCAATGGCCAACATTTTCAGTTAAAAATGTATCGTCTAGCTGGTTTTGTGAGCATTCAAAGTTTCATAGGCAAGTCCATTTTTTAAGTATAAAATTAAAAAATAATAATTATATCATTGAACTACCCGTTCATTTTCCACCAACTTTTATTATAAAACCATTTACTTAAACGAAACATTTGATATAGCTACCATACAAAATTTACTAGACGCGCATACAAGAGTTTGCGTTGTGACGTCACAATACAATAGCCATTTGTATAGAGCGTTTTTGGGCTTGCCCAAAATATGTGCTCTTAAAGTTGTGATATCTCAGGTAATTCAAATGAGAATCAAGTGATTCTTTCAACGATGTTTCTTAAATTAAGGCGTCTTTTGATTAAACACATAAAAAAATTTAGTCAAATACCCAATTAATGCGAGCATGCAAAGACGATAGACCGAACTTGTACATATCAGTAGCAACTTCTCTACGAACAATAGCTTGCAAGTTATTCATCTGTGTTGGTTTTGCCAAACACAAGTAACAGGTTGATGGCGAAAGAGCTTCTGAAAGATAATTACATATTTTTCCGTCAATCATAGTCATAACAAGTTCGTGTGTTTTTTTGTTTTTATTATAATCAGTAGGTATAAGGGCTCCAATTTCATTCTTCATTTTTGAAAATTCTTCCTGCACAAGTAATTTAGATTCCTTTATAAAAAGAAACTGCACCGGACGACAATAAATTGGTGAGCAAGGCTTTGGATTTTCCCATATGATGTCATTTCCAGATGTAAGTTTTAGTGGCACCAGGGTAGTCATAAATACTGATTCGTCGCTTTTATCTTCTCCATCACCATGAAATGCTTGCTTGTATATACTTTGGCTGGACGCACCATCGAATCCCCACTTTGACAATAATGAAAGCGATTTTCCTTCTCCCTGTCACACATTTAAGGATTCTCTCTACTGTTTTGTCAAGTAAAAATTGTAGTGAAACTTTGCCTTTTGAATCAGTAATAGTGACAGCCTCTTCCGATACGTAGCAATTTTTCTTAGCTAATTGCAATTTATAATAGGAAGGATACAAGTTTTTAATACCTTCAGCCATAGCGGTTGCTCTCAGGTTGGTGTATTGCCACTTTTTATTATTATTTGTAAGTTCGGAAGCGTTCTTATCGAGTGGACACTGCGACCAATAAGATCTATTGTGTCCTCCGCTCCCTTTTAGAGATCGTCTCCTAGGCCCACGGTCATCATGAACCGTGTAATAGCCTTGGGAGCGATAGCCTTAACATCCTCCGGGCCAATGTAGTAGCTGCCCAGGGTTCGGCTTCTTGAGTGCCCGAGGGCATCGCAATGACAGAGGATGTGCATGGGTGTCTCATCCTCTGTTTTGCAGAATCTGCATGTAGACTCCACGGTCAGCCCGGTTCTGAAGCCGTGTTTGTTCAGTCTACAGTGACCTGTGATAGTTCTTGTGAGGATCCTCAACTGTTCGCGAGATAGCATTATAGCCTCAAGCGAGAACTTGTTGGAGAATCCTGTGATTAAGGCCTTAGCATGTGCTTGACCTGTCGATCTCCGCCAGTGCTCCTTGCTCTGTTCGATCGACCACTCCTTTAGCAAGCGTCTGGTGGTGCACCTGGGTATGCCTAGTATTGGTTCCGGGGATTGTACCGGGCATGATGCTCCCTCCCTTGCTAGCTCGTCGGCTTTCTCGTTGCCTACGATATCAGAGTGTCCTGGTACCCAACGTAGGGTTACTCTGTTTTTGGAGCCCAGACTGTTCAGTATCTGGGCTCCCTCCTCTGTTAGTTTGGAGTCAATTTCAGCAGAGTCAAGAGCCCTAAGAGCCGCTTGACTGTCTGATAGGATATATATGTCCTTCCCTTTATAGCCGCGTCTTAGATTTTCATGTACGCAGCAAATTATAGCGGCCATTTCGGCTTGGAATACTGTGGCGTGCAACCCTAAGCCTCGTGCGATTTCAGCCCTAGGTTTTTCGCCGTATACTCCATAGCCGGCCCTGTTGTTTATTCTGGAGCCGTCTGTGTACCACACAATGTCTCCAGACCGGAACTCAGCTAGAGTGCCATTTGTCCACTCCTGTCTGTCCGGTATCTCAATTGAATACCATTTTGTAAAATGGTATTGCTTAATCATGCTGTCCCCTGGCATAAGCATGATCGGCATGCCCTGCAGCTCCTTTTGTAGGGATTTCATACCTTGTGAGTGCCAGGTCTTGAACCCATTCTCCATAGCTCTCAGCATGGCTGCTCTTGCTTCTCTTTGAATGAAGATAGGCAGGGGGCAAAGTGATAGTAGAGCCTCCATTGCTGCTGTGGGAGTGGATGACATGGCACTTGTGATCAGTGCGCAGGCATAGCGCTGTACTTTCGTAAGTGCCATGCTGCTAGTGGTTTGGCGGGTCTTGTTGTGCCACACTACACAGGCATAGGCAATCATGGGACGTGCCACAGCCGTGTATAGCCAAAGCAAGTACTTTGGTTTTAGGCCCCATTTGAATCCCACCATCCTGTAGCATATTCCAAGCGCCATTTTAGCCTTCTTGGTAACATAGTTGAGATGTGCGTTCCAGGTCAATTTTTGATCTAGTAGCACTCCTAGATATTTGACTTCGTTGGAAAACTCAATGGTTTTCCCCGAGACGATTGGCTTCCTCAGCTTGTCCAGAAGCCTTTTTCTGGTGAAGGGGACTATAATAGTTTTGTTCCCGTTCACTTTGAGACCAACATCAAGGCACCATCTTTCCACCATGCGTAGAGCTTGCTGCATCCGATCTGACAGCGTAGTTTGGCACTTACCAACCACTGTAATTACTAGATCGTCAGCGTAGCCCTGGGTGGTGAAGTGGGCCTCGTTTAGTATGTAAAGCAGCTCATCAACTACGATGGACCATTCCAGTGGGGACAGTACTCCTCCCTGGGGGCATCCTCTCGCAACTTTGAATTCCGCAGTGTTGTCCAGAAGTGTCAGTTTGACCACCCTGGATAAGAGCATGGATTCGATCCACCTTAGGGTGGTTTCGTCTATGCCCCTATTTCTCATGCACCTTATGATGACCGATGCAGAGGTGTTATCGAAAGCCCCCTCCACATCTAAGAAGGCACATAGGGCAATTTCTTTCTCTTCTATAGCCCTTCCTAGTCTATCTGTCAGTTCAATAAGAGCTGTCTCCGTGGACTTCCCACTTTGATAGGCATGTTGCCGTACATGCAGGGGACGTGTACTTATGTAGTTCCCTCTGATGTACGCGTTTAGCACCTTTTCCATTGTTTTTAATAAAAAGGAGGTTAGACTAATTGGTCTGTAGGATTTTGGCTGGGACTTGTCTTTATCTCCGGCTTTGGGTATGAACACCACCCTAACCTTTGTCCAAATAGTCGGTATTGATCCCCATGCCAGGCTGGCTCTGAAGATTCTTAGAAGATACGGAAGGAGCACATTAGCCCCTTTTTGTAGGAGGGCGGGAAAAATGCCGTCTTCCCCTCCCGATTTGAAAGGTTTGAAGCTGTTTATAGCCCATAAAACCTGACGGGGTTTGAATATCAGAGTAGCTTTGCGCCAGTCTTCTGGTCTGGGCCTAGTATTGCCCGGGGGATGTACTGGTTCTACTACTCTTGATATTGGAGTGGATCCTGGGAAGTGAGTACTAGCTAGAAGTGCTAGTGTTTCTTCCGTGGAGCTTGTGAACGATCCATCTGGGTTCCTTAGAAGCCCCAGCTGTGTCGTTGGTGATTTTGACATAATCTTGTGAATCCTTGATGTCTGTGTGGCACTGTTTATGTCCTCACAGAATCTTCTCCATGATTGTCGTTTTGCCTTCCTTAGTTCACGGTTATACTCCGTAAGTGCCTCATGGTAGGCCTCCCATCCTCCATTCTTTTTGGCCTTGTTGAATAGTCTCCGTGCCTTGGTCCTAAGGTCGGCTAGGTTTTTGTTCCAGCCCTCAACATTCCTTCTCTTTCCATTGCTGCTGGCTCTTTTGAGAGGGCAGTTATCGTGGTATGCCTCTAGCATAGCCTTCGTGACTCCCTCTGCCGCAGATTCGAGTTGTTCTCGGGATCTGACGGTTCTATCCAGAGTGTCCAGTTTTTCTTTTAGACTTTCTCCGTATCTTCCCCAGTTGGTGCACTTGGGGTTTCTATAAGGAGTAGCATTGTCGCTGTCAGCCAGCCCTATGTTAAACCTTATATGTCTGTGGTCAGACATTGAGACCTCATTTGTTACAGCCCACTTACCTACGCGTCCTGCGATGTTCCTGGAGCATATGGTGATGTCCAGCACCTCCTGTCTGGCTCTCGTTATGAAGGTAGGGGCACATCCTTTGTTAAGAATTATGAGGTTGTGTTTAAGGATGAATTCTAGAAGCAACTCACCCCTAGTATTGGTGTCCGTGCTGCCCCATAGGGTGTGGTGGGCATTGCAGTCACTACCTAGGATTAGTTCCGCCTTGTGCCTTCTGCAATGTTCCACTAGGGCCTCCAGTGGTAGCGTCGGATCCGAGTTGTCACCTGGCAGGTACGCCGAGCAGACCAGTAGCTTTTTACACACGTTCCCTGGCGTAGAGACGTATGCCGCCGCCATATCGTCGCTGCTTAGTTCTGTAACAGGTAAGAATTTAGTATTTTTGCTAAACACTATACAAGCCCTGGGCCTAATTCCGCCAGTATTGTAGAGCACATTACCTGCATTATTAAGCCCCAGCACCGTGTTCCCATTGATCCACGGTTCTTGGATCAAAGCTATGTCAATGTTGTTTTCGGCTATAGTTTGGCACAGAACTGTGCTGGCCGCCTTTGCATGTTGTAAGTTTGCTTGAATAGTTTTGATCATTGTGTAAATGTGTAGTGTTGAGTGTGTGATGGTGTATATGTGAGTGTGTTGTGATATATAAAAAAGAGTGTGTAACTGTGGAAAGTGTACTATATACGTAAATAAAATAAAATATAATATAGATATGTTCAACCTAAACCCTCCTCAGGTTTAGGTTGTAGAAGGCCTTGCGGCTGGAGTGCCCTCTAGCGAGTGTCGGACGATTGGGCCTCCCTGGTCTGCCCCTAGCGTCCCCTCTTGCTCCTCCAGCCGCCCCTCTTGAAGTGGATGGGGCAGAGGAGAGTGACGTTCCCGTCCCCTGTCCTCCGTCCCTACCACGATGCGCTCCTCGCCCTCTGGTCCCTCCGCGGACCATGGGCCTAAGCGTGCCTCTGCCGTAACCTTGCGGTCTTGGGCATTGCTCGCGTGAGGAGCTGGCAGTGGATGTTTGCCCCACTGTTCTCCAGGCGGTGAGGTCGCCACCACCCCCGCCCGCTACTGCCGACACACTAGGCTGTCCGCCTGTGTCCGCGGGGGCCGTGGCCACCTCACTCACCGGAGCTACCTCTTCCTGTGCCTGGGCGGAGCTGGTACTGGCCGTAGCCGGCTCCATCCCTGGACTTGCAGAGGTCTCCTCGGAGGGCCGGTTAGCCCTATCGTGGGCAGGTCCTTTGACCTTTACCCGGACTACGTCAAACTCCAGGTAAAGGACGAGATCCTGCTTTTGAAGGACGGAGAGTGCCGTGTCGTCCATAATAAGGACGACAATTTGTCCTCCCTCTCTATAGCTGACATTCAGCACTCTCCATCCCTCTGTGTTGCCGAAGTCCCTATTTTGCACAGCGATTCTGTTGGCTATTACCTTGGCCTCTCTGTGCAGGCCCGGGTACCAAAGAATGCCGGTGTGGGGCTTCGGGAACTCCGCTTCACTGATCATCTCAAGGGCTGATCCTTCCCATGGGGACACCCTTGCGACGACCTGAGCGAGCCACTGTCTTGAGCTCTCATTAGCGCAGGTGAACATTATCCACCCTGCCCTGTGAGTGCACCCTAAGAAACGGGGACCTTCAATCTCCCTGGGGGTTGAGTCGATGTGAGCCCCGATGTGCTCTTGCACCGCTATCATTTGCTCTGCACTTAGGTTGCAGAGCCTATCTCTAATCCCCACCCTGATGGAGCCCGCTACTTGGCTGAAGGCCAAGCGTCCTTCGTTGGGGCGAGCCGCTTTTCTGACGTGCTCAGGTGGGGTTGCCTCTTCAGACCTGACCCGTTTAGGGGCCCTAGCCTGTGAGGGGTTTACTGAAGCTGGTCCTGATGTAGAGGGGGCAGATGTGGCATGACATGTTGTCTCCCCTCTCTGTCCTCCTGCGACCGGCTTTTTTACAATAGGTTGCCTGCACAAAGTGAGTGCCTGATCTCGAGGCACCCCTTTCGCAATCAACTTCTTGAGCCGTCTCTTGGCCGCGCCTGGCAAGTAAATCCCCCTAGCTCTCGCTCGGTGACTTTCGCCCTGGCCCTCCAGATTGGCTGAGGTTGAAGGAGCATCCAGTGGCCTAGTGCCAGCCTGTCCGCTCCCTGAGCTACTACCTTCCTGTGGCCTGTTGCCGTCCGGGGCGGTAGAGTTGGAGATTGCCACTTGTGCAACTCTTTGCGTGACTGTGATCACCGTTGGATCATCAGTAGGTGTTGAGGGGGTCACGATGGGCCCTCCTGGGTTATTTGGGTTTTGGTTTGGGTTAATATTATTCTCCATACAGTTCCCACGAGTAAAAAGGGGACAAGTGGTCCACCTGGCAGAGCCCTTGTACCAGGTAAGGCTAATTACTCCTTGAGGTAGCCTGGTATCAAGGAGCCTCCGTTAGAGACTGAGCACCCCCTCAGCCACGCATCTATCGGCACGGGTCGGTTGACACCTTAGATTGGGGTTTTTGGAATCGAGGTTTTCTCCTCTGGATAGGGTGTTGGGGAAGGGTAGGAGTGCTGTGAAGGATAGGTTTTGGCAGACGCCGGGATCATGGGATTGGGTGGTGGGTCATACCGTAAATGGAGTGACCATTTTCCGGCGGCCCCTCCTGTCCGGGGTCAGTGAGCCGTGGGCCCTCCGACTTCTGGCTATCCGCAACCTGCCAACCCGTCTGGTTGCATGAGGGGGATGCGCCCGGTTCCTTTACTTGTGATATTTTACGGGTTTCCCCTTGAACATCACAAGCAAAAGAACGGCCAGAGTATTGCCACTTAGACAATTTTAGTGAAAGTGTTAAACCAAGGGCCTTATCAGGGGTTAAAGCATTTTTGGTCCTGTTTTTTAGGTTTTGCACATATTCATCTGCATCTTCTGGGTTTTTTATAAGATGTTCTATTGCTGTTGCCAAATTTTCATTTCCTTCTTCCCTTAATTTAGCGACAGTTGCATATGCTAATTCAAAACTTTCTACTTTTTTGTATTGGTCTCCGTCAATCCTACGTTTCTTTTGTGTCTTTTTGAGATTTTTGAATTGTTTACGAGGAATGGGAATTATTTTTGTAGAAGTACCAACTGACGATACATTTAGTGACTTAGTAGATGACTCTTCAAAAACAAAATCAGTTTCATTAGATTCTGGCATATCTGCACTTAAGCTTCTCTGTGAAGAAATTTGGGCACGTATACACTGAGGCCAATCAATTTGTTGTTCCAACCAGTTTTCATAAGTTTTTATAAAATAATTAGGATTACTGCTTACATTTTTCCATTTCTTCAACGTCGACTGGCTAAACCTGCGACAAAATTCTTTAAGAACGTCTTCGTCTTCATTGGATAAACATAAACTTAAATGCGATATTACCTTATCAGACAGTCGCAAATAATCGCCGAGTTTACCACAGTTTTTTAACATTACGTATAGGTCAAGATAAGTAACTAAACCTGACGCCATTATTATGATACTAGCGGCCGCCCGCGACTTCGTCCGCGTGGAAAAGTAACTTTTTACCCCCCTTTTAACCCCTTACAACCCCCTTTTCGCAATAAAAAGTAGCCTATGTTCTTTCTCAGGGTCTAGATCATCTGTATACCAAATTTCATTTAAATCCGTTCAGTAGTTTTGGCGTGAAAGAGTAACAGACAGACAGACAGACAGACAGACAGACAGACAGACAGAGTTACTTTCGCATTTATAATATTAGTATGGATAGTATGGATAGTATGGATTAATATCAACAAGCAAAAGAAAGTTCAATTTTAATCACGTAAGATAAACAATGCACTGCCAATATTGCTATTTCAATGTCAAACAAGTTTTATCTAACTACCTACGTTAATTAAAATAACGCAGGTAGTCAAGTAATCTGTATTTTCGGACCGCCCTCGTTACGTTTATTTTAAAACTTTATTTATTCTTCTTACTATCATTAACATTTTATAAATAATTGTACTGAATATTTTAAATTATACAAATAATTCTTTTTATAACTTAGATATGCAATAGAACTTGAAATTGTGACTAAATCGCATATAATATGAATTTTAAAGAAAATATATTTTTTTGTCTCACTTTATAGGTGTTGCCCGGTATATGAAGTATACCAAAATATAGGAAAAAATAAGGACATTAATCATGCCAGAGGATATTAGGGGCACTTTATCTAAACCGGAGAAAATTAAAAAATAACATGTTTTTCCATACAAAAAATATTCATTTTTTTCATCCTAATCCTAACTAATATTATAAATGCGAAAGTAACTCTGTCTGTCTGTCTGTCTGTCTGTCTGTCTGTCTGTCTGTCTGTCTGTCTGTCTGTCTGTTACTCTTTCACGCCAAAACTACTGAACGGATTTAAATGAAATTTGGTATACAGATGATCTAGACCCTGAGAAAGAACATAGGCTACTTTTTATTGCGGAAAAGGGGGTTGTAAGGGGTTAAAAGGGGGGTAAAAACTTTTCCACGCGGACGAAGTCGCGGGCGGCCGCTAGTTTTTCATATAAATTGTGGTCAAAACTAACTAAAATGTATTTAATAATGGCCCCGGAAAGGCTTTATGTCCTTTAAAATTACAAAAACAAAGACTTATTTTCACTGTATGGTCTTACTGTATGGTATGTACCTTCGTGGTGCTATCTAGAGCTTAAGTGGACTGTATCTGTATTGTTTATGTATAGGTACTTACTGGCATATCATGGACAGGCTAATGGGCTAGCTAGCAGGAATATTTCAATCACAAACACTGTTTCCAATCATGTATGTGTATTTATTCACTCACTCGTACACACATGTACACTTTTCTCATTAATTATGTATTAATTCTTACATGTTAATTATTACCAATTGCTGTGGAGCATGTTCTCATTACTTTATATCATTATTTTCCCCGTTTATGTACGAATCATGGCGTGTGAAGCTGAACACTTCGATGTATTACTGTTATTACATGGACACTGTATTAATTGTATTGTTATTTTACTGCAACGAATTAGCGAGGTTTTATTAACCATTTCAACGCATTATTCTCTGGCGTATCAATAACTGTATAGATGTAAAAATTGATCACATGGCGGCTCTATATCACCCGGCCATCTTAGAGTTTCTTATACAAAGAGAATGTGCTCTATCTCTTTTAGTGCCACTATAATAACAATAACACGGAAGCGGACATCCTGCGTTTTAGGGATGCCGCAATGAAAATTACATTTATGTTCGGTAGGATTCGAACATGTTCCACAGCAAAAAAGACAATTTACAAGTCAAAAAGCCTTTTCTAAAAGCTTCATCTATCTAATCATTGTATTTGAAGTGCTTTCTTCCATCGCGATGCTCAAAGTTCACAATTTTCAAAGAAAGTAGCGACATCTATGCCCTACCTTAGTAAATGAAAGCTCTTACAATGAATATTTTCGAAAATTTTTAGTTCTTACATTAATTATGATATTAATATAGCAAAACAAATGACTATATGTTAGAGCAATATTGATAGCATGCGATACCATATGCAAGAAGCCTTAGGGGCCTGGAACAAAAAAGAAAAAATTTACATTATGTGAAACATTTGAACATCATGACACAAGAAAGCTCTCCTCAGGTTACAACATCATAGCTTAATGCACTATGTCAATATGTATTACTAAGCTTATATCTAATAATAATATGACGTCGCATTACAAACGCTTATGTAAACATGCAATAAAATAAAGTGAACTTTACATTTTGTTTTCTTTCATAAATGTAAAACACTATATAACACTATATACTAACATGCATTATTTTTTGAATAAATTTTACATTTTGTATATCATAAAACTTAACATGATTCTAGTAAGAATTTAAGATACAGTTGTATATTCATGTTTTGAAAAGAAAAATCGACTCTTTCATCTTGTATCTACCAAGATACCTTACATGCATATTTGCGGCCATCATATTACAGTGCCGTCTTTGAAAGTGTTTCAGGAAAAACACAACAATATTAATATTACACGTCTTAGGTAGCTGCTATAGAGGCACGCTCTGCAATAAGAAAATAACCAGCCTTTTAGGCTCGGCAGCGCCCTTTATAACAACGCCACACATGAATTTACTAACAACATAAATTATATATACTTTAATTTGCTTATTTTATGTATGAGTGAGTTGAGTGGCTCATCTCACTCATACATAAAACAATAATACATAATACATTTGCGGACACCATCTTTCAGGGCCGTCTTGAAGGTACTTCAGGAGAAGCACAGCACAATAATGCACGTCCTAGGTAGTTGCTGCAGAGGCATGCTCTGCAATAAGAAAATAACAACCTTTTAGGCTCCCCAGCACCCTCTGCAGCAACGCCACGCATGCATTGTCTGAAGCTTTTTTATGAAAACATAAAAAAGAATATTTAAAATATTAGTGAGTGCTACACCCACCTGTGCTGATACAAGAATTGCAATTAATTTTCTATAGGCAATAAACATACCTTGGTAACAGATCGCCTATGTAATCGGCCATTTGCAGTTTTAACTTCTACAGTTCTAACTAAATTATCTGATCCTGGAAAGACATTGGTGATTCGAGCCATTGGCCAATACATAGGTGGACTGTTATCTTCTTTTAAAATTACTAAAGATCCAATAGTTAAATTAGGCATTACATTTTTCCACTTAGGTCTACACTGTAAAGTATTCAAATATTGATTGCTCCAGACTTTCCAAAATGATTGTTTCATATTATTACAAAGTTCCCAAAATTTTAATCTATTGACAGGTGTTTCAGATACATCTTTTTCAGGATATGAATTTAAACTAGTACCAATTATAAAATGTCCTGGAGTTAAATATGAAAAATTGTTAACATCATTTGAAATAGGCAAAAGTGGTCTGCTATTTAAGATAGCCTCGATTTCACATAATACAGTATTTAATTGCTCGTATGTAAGTAATGACCTTTGTACAGTTCGTTTTAAATGATACTTAGTAACTTTTACATTTGATTCCCATAATCCACCTACAATGGGAGAGTAGCAAGGTATAAAATGAAAATTGATGCCTTTTTCAGCACTAAATGACTGTACTAACGACTGATGTTCCTTAGAACTATGTAATTTGTACAATTTTTGCAATTCTGTATCAGCACATTTGAAAGTTGACGCATTGTCACAATAGATGTCGCTAGGGAGTCCCCTGCGTGATATAAAACGCTTAAGGCATGCAAGAAAAGTACTCGTTTTTAAGTCAGAACACAACTCTAGGTGAACAGCTTTTGTCACAAAGCACACTATCACACAGATGTAACCACTGCCAACAACAGATTTACGTAAGGAAGACATTTTCACTGATATTGGTCCAGCAAAATCAATACCTATCTTTTGAAAAGGACGACAAATATTTACTCTATCCTTGGGAATATTACCCATCAATTGCTCAGATACATGCTTCTTAAGTTTCCAACAAATTATACATTTATGAATAACCTTTTTTATTTCTCTAATAGCATTAATGATCCAATACTTTTGATTAATTGAAGACAATATTAATCTGGGTCCTGCATGAAGGTTTTTTAAATGCTCTGAATTAACAATTAATTGTATGATACGTGAACCTTTAGGTAGAATAATTGGGTGCTTTTGTGCATAAGGTACATTGGAGTTTTGTAATCGTCCACCTACTCTTACCAGGCCCTTGTCGTCAATGAATGGACACAGAGAATTATAATGCTGATTATTAACATTTTGCTTACATTGTAAAGAATGAATTACATCTTTCATACATTTCTGTTGTTCATATTTAATAACCAAAGATAATGACTCATCAATCTCTCGAGAAGTAATGAAATTATTTGTATTTCTGCTTGATTTATTACGAATATTGTTGCAAAATCTTAAAACATATGCTAGAACTCTAGTCATCTTGTGCAGTTGGGAATACTTGTCTAGAAAGTCTAGATTTAGAGGAGGTTGACTATCTGGTGTACAAACCATGGAATGAGCTACTCCTGCATCCTTCATCTCTGGTAATTCTATGCTACAGGTAGGTATAGCAGATGGAACTTCATACTTACTTTCGTGAAGCAAACTGTTACCTTTCCACCATAGGTGGTGGTCTTGCAGCTCGTGTGGTAGCACACCTCGGCTCAAGCAGTCGGCTGGATTTTGCTCCGACGTCACGTACGCCCAAGTGAAGTCAGCTGTGTTCTCTGAAATCGCTTTAACTCGGTTAGCCACATACGTTTTTAATTTTAAAATATCTGTTTTTATCCATGCTAGTACGACCTGTGAATCAGAGTATAGAATTACATTGTTTATGTGAATTTTCAGAGATAAAGTATTATAGACCTTAAGACTGAGCTTTGATAGCAGTAGCGCAGCATTTAATTCCAATTTAGGTGTAGTGAGGCTTTGATTAATGGGATTAATCCTGGATTTAGAACAAAGCAGAGAAACCTTGACGTAGCCAGTCGAGTCAACCACCCTAATGTAAATGCAACACCCATGAGCGATAGAAGAAGACGCATCTGCGAAGCCTATCAATTGTATACACACAGCATTCTCTAAGTTAACATGACGGTTTATGCTAATAGGTTTCATAATAATTAAGCTTTCATAAAATTCATGCCATGCTTTTTTCAACTCTTGGTCAATGATAGAATCCCAGTCAACGTGTGACTGCCAAATTTTTTGTAATATGGCCTTGGCGCAGACGACTAAAGGTCCAGCGATCCCGAGTGGATCATAGAATCTACTTACATAACTCAATATGCCACGTTTAGTGTCTGGAATTTTGCCTTCAGGCGTGGGTGAAGCAAGGTTAAGCGTATCTGTACTGACATTGTAATTGAGACCTAATGTCTTTAATGACAAGTTGTCCTTTTGCAGTTCTATATTATCAAAATATTGCTTATCAGTGGGAATGTCTTTTAAAACCTCAACTGCATTTGAAGACCACTTGTGAAGTTGAAAACCCCCCATTTTAAGAAGTTCACAAAGTTGCTCCTTGGCTTCCAATAACAATTCAATAGATGGCGCTGTTGCCAACACATCATCTACATATGTCTGGTTATGTAAAATAAATGAAGCTACAGGAAATTGTTCTCTGTATCTTTCAGCTAGCTCTGCTAGACAGCGAGTGGCTAGATATGTAGAAGACTTAAGGCCATATGTTACTGTATTCAGTTGGATACACTGTACATTTTTATTAGGTGAATCTCTCCATAAAATATTCTGTAAAGAACGATATTTTTCATTCATATTGATTGCTCTGAACATGTGCCTTATGTCTGTTACAAAAATGTATTTGTCCACTCTAGCAAGTATTAAAATGTCAAACAGTTCCCTTTGAACCACGGGTCCATTGAGTAATAAATCATTTAATGAGATTTTCTTATTTGTTTTCATACTTCCATCAAAGACAGTTCTGCATTTGTTAGTTATTTTGTCCATTCTGATAACAGGATGATGAGGTAAGAAGTATAAAGGATCTTTATCAAAATCAAATTGATTTATATCCACAATGGAACCGTGCCCCAAATCTAAATACTCATTTATAAAGTTTGTATATAATTCTGATAGTGCAGAATCTTTTTGTAATCGAATTTCTAAATTGTGAAACCTTTTCAATGCTAAATGAAATGAATCCCCCAATGAACTGTTAATGGAGTCAAGTGGCAACTTTGTGGGTAGATCTACTGTAAATTGATTATTTTCAAGTTTAACTGAATTTTTTAATAATTGTTGACATGTGTCATGTTCTGATAATTTTTCAGGAAATATCTCTGGTACCTTTTCTGATTGCCAAAATGTTTTTACATTCTCATTAATTTCTCTACAATCGGTACATTTTAAAGAAACTGGATTTTGTGACTTTAACATAAATGGAAATTTCCCCGCTATGACATGACCAAAGTGAGTACTCAAAAGCTGTATTGTTGGAGCTGTTGCGTTGTGCATGTGTGAAGGACTAGGCTGCTCATTCGGGCTTGGATTGAGGTGACGGGAGGAAGCGTGGTGGTCCTCTGCCTCTGTGGCAGGGGGGCTGGCGACGCAATCTCTCGAGTCTGTTGCTGGACTCAATCTTCTTATATTCATCGATCCAGTCTCCATCATCTGAAAAAACACATCAGCACCAATTAATAAATGTATCTCACTTGGTTTATGGAAGTCTTTGTCAGCAAGGCTGATGTTAGAGGGCAGCACAATCTTGGAGATATCAATTTTTTCTTGAGGTAACATAGTGGTAATTCTATCAAGGACAAAACATGACACATCTATTTGAAATTCTTTGATTAATGAGTGTAATTTTATAGTGACATATTTATCTAAATTTCTTATATTGTTGCCAATACCTAAAACTCTTGATTTTATGAGTTTAGGATTCAATTTTAATAACTGCATTAAGTATTTTGTAATAAAAGACATTTGTGAGCCACTGTCAAGCAGCGCTTTAACAATAACTTCTCTGCCGTCGTCGGCTATGATTTTTACTTGTACAGTCGGCAATAGTACCTGTGTACAATCTGTCTCTGACAAAAATGAGACTGGATGAACGGCCTTGTCCACATGTATAAGACTATTGTGGCTTCCTTTGCACTTGTTACATATGAAGTGATAGCGACACTTGTAAACATGCCTATTTAGACATATTTTGCATAATTTTCTGCCTGTGACAAAATTTAGTCTGTCACAGGGAGGCAATAATTTGAATTTTGCACAATTAAAAAGTTTGTGGGTTTGTGACTTACAATATATGCACTGCCCTTGCTCCTTTGGTGAAGAAGAAGTACTTTCTTCCATCGCCTTGTCCACAGCGGCTGGGGGCTGCTTTTCCTCGACAGCCTTCATAGTGGCTGGGGGCCGCTTTTCCTCGACAGCTTTCATAGTGGCTGGCGGTGGAGGTCTGTTGTACCTGTGTTGTGGTGGGTAGGGAACTCTTTGTCCTGTATTGCGATAGTGTGCCCTGACTCGCTCGAGCACCTTGTGCTCTGGACTCAGCGGGTGGTACTGAAGTTGTTGTTGTTGTTGTTGTTGTTGGCCGCTGTTCTCCAGCGCCCTCGCTCGTTCGTCTAGAAATAGCATGAGATTATTAAGGGAAGGCTCCTTTTTTTCATGACTACACATTATTTGGTATTCCCTACTGCACAATACATCTAATTTTCTGAGTAAAATAGTGAGGATTACAGGGCAGTTCTCGATATTGACCCCTAGGTTTTTTAAGGAGGCTAGATTTTGTGTTATTTTTGTGAGAAATTGTCTTAAAACTACAGCTGAAGATCTAGTAATTGTTTGGATGTCTAACAACATGTTGATGTGCTCAGATTTTATTAAAAATTCGTTGTCATATCTCGCTTTTATGATTTGCAAACTTTCTTCATAGCTTGAATCTAATAATGGTAAATTTTTAATTAAATCTGAGGCTTCCCCCCTTAAGAATCCTCTGAGATAGTACAATTTTTGTATATTGTCTAGGTTATCATTATTGTGTATGAGAGAATTGAAAAGACCTATAAAGGGTTTATATTCTGAATATTTGCCACTAAACGGCGGAATTGTGACTGGTTGGCAGCTTAGTATTCACAGTAGATGGAACCTTTTTTGTGTTTGAATCGCTGTGAACATCATTCTGAAGTAATTTTGCTAACTGTTTGATTTTCACAATGGAATCGGTGTAAATTTGCTCAACCTTGCCGCCATCGTCAAGTGAAGGATCTAATTCTATTATTTGAAACAGTAAATCTTCATATTTCGAAAAAAGAGAACGTAATCGTTCTTCAATTATTTCCAGATGAGGCAAATTGGTTGATGATGGCGACAACGCATCTATTTCGTTTTGCAAACGAGTTATCCAACCTTGTACACCCCTCTTTTTATTACGCAGTAGAGAAAGATCGTCATTACCTTTGGATTCGTGGTCGTTTTTATCCATGTTTCACTGATTAAAATCGTAAAAAGTCGATAAAACTGTTGCTTAAAAACTAAAACTCTTGTATACAAATAGTAAAACAATGGCGGCTGCAGACCAATCGGCACCAGCCCACGCGTCGGCTCCCAGCTTGCGTCCTATTGGTCGGCGCGTACGCTTGATGACGTAATCCGCTGTGATTGGTTGAGGTTTGACGTTTTCTCTCTTGACGTTTGTTCTGATTGGACGAAATCGATGCGTGTAGTACAAGTTTTCGACTACAGATGGCGCTGCTGTTTGTTGACAAAATGGATGACGAAAATTACGTAATTGATATTGTTATTAAATAATAATGCCGATGAAACTGTATGAATACGCTGAGACGATTCTCTTCTCTCGAATGTTGACCCCGTAGACTGATGGCCAAATTTTTTGAATGGCGAGATAGCTGATCGGCGCTCGTTGTTACTTTGCTTGAATGTCGGCCTCGTAAATACTGTATGGCTAGACTTGTTAGCAATATTTCTTGAATAAAAACTTGTGGATTGCCGATAAGGCTGATTGGCACCTGATTGTTTGTCCTTTCAGCAGCCCATATGCTAAATTATCTCACGTTGCTCGATAGGACCATGGAGAAATCTGTGGCTGTATGTATGGATAGATGTAGAATCATAGGATTCCTAGCCTAGGTCTCTTTAGGTCTTACTGTATGGTATGTACCTTCGTGGTGCTATCTAGAGCTTAAGTGGACTGTATCTGTATTGTTTATGTATAGGTACTTACTGGCATATCATGGACAGGCTAATGGGCTAGCTAGCAGGAATATTTCAATCACAAACACTGTTTCCAATCATGTATGTGTATTTATTCACTCACTCGTACACACATGTACACTTTTCTCATTAATTATGTATTAATTCTTACATGTTAATTATTACCAATTGCTGTGGAGCATGTTCTCATTACTTTATATCATTATTTTCCCCGTTTATGTACGAATCATGGCGTGTGAAGCTGAACACTTCGATGTATTACTGTTATTACATGGACACTGTATTAATTGTATTGTTATTTTACTGCAACGAATTAGCGAGGTTTTATTAACCATTTCAACGCATTATTCTCTGGCGTATCAATAACTGTATAGATGTAAAAATTGATCACATGGCGGCTCTATATCACCCGGCCATCTTAGAGTTTCTTATACAAAGAGAATGTGCTCTATCTCTTTTAGTGCCACTATAATAACAATAACACGGAAGCGGACATCCTGCGTTTTAGGGATGCCGCAATGAAAATTACATTTATGTTCGGTAGGATTCGAACAAAGTTGCTAAGTGTATGAAACGCGTTTTTCGTTCTATAGTGCGCCGCTTGGCTTTGGTTTTCTGTTATCATAGAATCACTCCGTTTAAGCCAGCTTATTCATTTTGAAACGTGCTCTCCCACGGTAAAATACATAATAAAATAATATAATTACGATATAATATATTTGGTTGTTCTTCTTACCACCTTTCCTCCAAGATTTTCGGTAGCAGATCAAATTTTCCCCTATTTTTAGGTCAACTTTTTGTAAAAAGCAGTTTTTTCAAAACTCCTTGTACACCTAGACATAGATATAAAGAAAGATACAGGATATAAAGAAAATATTCGGTTCGATTATTATATCCCTCACGTGATTTAGTAAATACCTACCCGGGCAATCACTGTCTCATACCCATGGCAATAACTGAATTCTGGTATGGCAATCACTGAATTTCTCATATTTTAGGTACAGTGATTGCCCACCCCCTTAAAATACTTAATGGAATAAAATTACGCCGCGATAACTGCTTCAAATGAAACATTGAAGCTTTAACTAACACGTCGTTGTGCTTTAACGCTCAAAAAAGAAAAATAAACTGATACAAACTTCAAAACCACAAAATGTATCCTTAACAAATTCTGTAAGGAATTCGCATTTATTGAAGTGACGGACACCCGCTGTCCAAAAACTGTCATTACAATATTTTTATTGAAAATTTTGCCAAATGTCTTATTTAGAACTCTAGTAAACAGTATCCTAGTGTTATTTAACGGATTTAATGTAAAACTACACCTTTGAAAATAAGTTAAAATGTATGTTAACCTTAATTCGGGCAATCACTGTACACTGGGCAATCACTGTCTCTGTTACCCTATATACAATGAGCACGTTAATAATGACATAGAGTGGTTAAAATTTAAAAAAATGTGTTCTTCAATATGGCAAGACCATTACAGTTTTTTAGTTGTAAATAAGGATTGTGCTCTTGACAAGGGACGATACAGAAAAGGTTTTGACGCATTCATTTTTTTATAGAAATTCAATATAAATTATTAATTCTACTCCAAATTGGTCATTTGTATTTATGTTTTTGTAAACAACAGTTGCACTTTGTACTCTCATTTTAAATGGATACAGATATAAAAGAACAACTAGTAAAGTCAGTGCACAATATAAAAAATAAATTGAACACAATTCAAAATGAAGAAGACGCTTCTAGCCTTACGTATAAAAAAGTGTTCAAATCTATAATTGATCCTTTGGAAACTCTAATTAAAGTAAACGAAAAAGATATTCCTACTTTAAATGTATCAAATATCGGAAATTTAGGTTCCTCTTCTATAGAATAGGACACTTTCAAAGAAGCAATTATGTCAGATTACAATACAGGTTCAGAATATTACAGTGGAGATGACAAAAGCCCGGTAAAAAGTAAAAATGACACGCTAATGTCTATTGGTAAGGAAGACATCATGGATATTTATGATAATATAAATATACCGTTTGAAATTCGTAGTGAGAATATGAAACTTATGATCGGAAACTCAGAGGTCAAGATTTCTTTGTCAAAAAGTTGTTTGAATACAGAAAAGGTGTACATTAGCATTAGTAAAAAGCATTATGAACTAACCCCTGGATTACAAGAGCTCTTGATTCGAAACAAACCTAATCTAAACTTAATTTCCGAAAGAGATAAAAATGTATATAAAGATATACTGTGCATTATAAATGCACACAAAAGGGATTTTAATCCTAATGGACAAATAAAAGGCGATAAAGGATTGAAATATCGTAATATTATTAAACCCCTATTTAGTCAAACAAATGAAAAAGAATGTTGTTCTGAAATATCACTAAATCCCAAAATTGGTGGTTATATACCGAAGTACAAACAATATAAACCCAACACTGATTACGTTTATTGGGATGATCCAAACGAATTAGCTGAGAGATTAAAATTGTTGATTGCATCACAAAGTGCTGGAAATACTAATAATGACAAGGAAATAATATCGATTATTAAAGAATTAAATGAAGCCGGTATTATAAAAGACTAAAATTTTAATATATTTCTCAGTAGCTATATATTTGTCAACATGGATGTTTATAAAGATAAACAACAAATACATTTAAAAAATAGTGAAAGCAGTGATATCGAATTAACAACAACAAACACTGGATGTCAAAATATTTCTTACAAGAATTTTGTCAAAATATCGGATAAAATTATTTCTGGGAAGTTAAGAAATATTGACAAACATTTAAACAAACTTAAGTGAACGTATAAAAATTATCGAAAGAACAATTACTCTCAATGAAACTCTCAATTAAAAAAAACATTATGAGCAAACTGGACGTAATAAATGAAATTCACAAAAATGCACGCAAAAATTTCCCTCGCAGAAATGTTGTACTGAAAGATATAGATGACCTTTGGCAAGCTGATTTAATAGATATGCAGAGAATGTCAAAATCAAATAGTGGAAATAAATACATATTAGTAATTATAGATTGTTTTTCCAAATATGCTTGGACTTTTCCACTTAAACAAAAAAATAAAGAACTTGTGTCAAAAGCTTTTAAAACCCTTTTGCTTGAAGGAAAGGCACCGAAAAATTTACAGACCGATTTAGGAAAAGAATTTTATAATAACTTGTTTACAGAAATTACAAAAACATTTAAAATTAATCATTACTCTACATATTCCACAAAAAAAGCTTCAATTGTAGAGAGGTTCATAAGAACATTAAAAAATAAACTTTATAAAGAATTTCATTTGAAAGGTAATAAATAAATGGACTGATGGAACGCTTAAAAAACAAATATTTGAATATAATCATACTTTTCACAATACCGTGAAACAGACAACTGCATCAATAAATCAAGATAATAAGGAAATTGTTTTACAAAGGTATATAAAAAAATCTAAGAAAAAATTGAAGAATGGAAAATTACAAGGAGGTGATTATGTGAGAGTCAGCTTTATAGTTAAAGGATGTTTTGAAAAAGGTTTTACCCCCAACTGGTCTACAGAGATATTTCAGATCATAAAAATACAAAATACTAATCCTATTACGTATTTAATACAAGATTCTAGAAAACGTCCTATATAAGGGGCATTTTACAGTCAAGAACTTCAAAAAACCAAACATCCAGATATTTATTTGGTTGAAAAAATTATAAAAAGAAAGGAAAACAAAGTTTATGTGAAATGGTTAGGTCTACCAAACTCTGAAAATAGCTGGATAAACAAGAATAATGATCTATAGTTAAATACTTAAGTAATTATATTCTGTACATCGTTCAGTTTTTCGTATTCTCTTACATACAGAAGTACATATAAAGACATGTTTATTGTTAATTTTAATCAGTTACTCTAGATTTTTAAAGCAGTAAACAGTTTTGTTCGTGTTTTAATTTAATTATATGATATAAATATATCATGAAGAATGTCAAAGAAACAAAAAAAGAATAATACTCATGAAAATGGGGTGCAAGGGGTCCCGCTCAACATCTTACGGGACCAAAGTCAACCTCACCTGCACGTGGCGCACCCTGCTGCACAACAGAAGAGGCTCTGGCGTTCCCCACCAACCCGCACTGGGCCAGCGTGGTGGGTGTAGGCCCAAATCCCCCCTATGATTAGTAGGACCAACACAAGGCCCCAACTGCCCGGCGGTACCGAAAGCCGAGCCAGCGATGACGGAAGCGGGCAAGGCGCCGGGACCAGGGGTGCTAAGAATCCCCGGGTGGCGAAAACCAACCGTCGAACAACCTTAGCCCTGGCAACCTACAACACACGCACACTCCGCACCGAACAGAAGCTGCTGGAACTGGAGGAGGAATTAAGAAGGATTAGCTGGAGTATCGTAGGTTTATCCGAAGTCCGACGACAGGGCGAGGACACGGTGATCCTTAGATCAGGGAACCTGCTGTATTTCCGGGAGGGCGAAGATCTGTCCAAGGTGGAGTCGGGTTTATTGTCCACAAGTCTCTCGTGAACAACATTGTTCAAATCGGAAGTGTGTCGAATAGGGTGGCGTACCTCATACTCAGAATTACCAAACGGTATTCGTTGAAGGTAATACAGGTGTATGCCCCGACCTCGACGCATCCCGACGAAGAAGTGGAAGTAATGTATGAGGATATCTCTCGGGCAATGCATACTTCCAAGACTCACTACAATGTCGTCATGGGAGACTTCAACGCAAGGCTAGGCAAAAAGGGCGATGAGGAGTCGAACGTGGGGCAATTTGGATCTGGGATCCGGAATTCCCGTGGCCAAATGCTAGCCGAGTATATGGAGAGGGAAGGACTCTATATGATGAACTCCTTCTTCAGAAAACGGCTGCATCGTAAATGGACCTGGGAAAGTCCGGACGGCGTTACAAAAAATGAGATAGACTTCATCATGTCGACTAAGACCCGGATATTCAATGATGTCTCAGTGATCAATTCGGTAAATATTGGGAGCGATCACCGAATGGTAAGAGGCACATTGAACCTTAATGTTAAATCCGAAAGGTATCGACTGATGAAATCTACGCTCCGCCCTGAAGCCATCCAGATTCAAAACCCTGAGAGCTTTCAAATCGAACTACAAAATCGCTTCGATTGCCTGGAGAGCTGCGTAGATGTGGACAAATATAATGACAGGCTCGTGGAAGCTGTCCTTACGGCGGGTGCAAAGGTCTTCAGACCCAGCCGTACAAAAAAAAAGGGTAAAATTTCGGAACCAACTTTGAAACTCATGGAAAGTAGTTAGATATTGAGGTTTCTGGATCTGGATCAGATGAGATCCAGATCCAGATCCCTCAATATCTAACATTCAACTATCTTTATTCAGTTTTCACTACCTATAAAATTGTTCGTTTTTAAGTTCTCATATCTTTTTTAACTACACATCTATAAGATTTTTATATTCGACAATTAAAGTTTTTAAATGTTACCTATCAGTAAGACTGTATCAATGGTTCCACGGTAAACATAAAAGTGAAGGTAACATCTATAATGGGCAATTACGGAACCCTTTTTTTGTTGTGTATTCCGGTTTAAATAAAACTCTTTTTTTTTATTGTAAGTTTATTCAAAAAACGCAACATAATTTTCTAAACACCATTTATAAAGACAAAATACATTTTTTAATGCACATACTTTGTTATGATAGATACATCTAAAAATATCAGAAGATGACATATAATTATCATACAATGTAGTAAAACTAGGACAATTTTTATCTTCTAAGTTGTATACATTATCACTTTGTAATATATTTTTTAACCAAATAACTTTTTCAGAACCTTTAGTAAAAAATATTTTGTTTTCTAAATAATTACTAATTAGAAACTTATAATTACTGTATGGGATATATCCCTCATTCCATAATATTCCTCGGTTTTTTTCAATCCAAGATACCTGTAAACGTTCTTTTTTAGTTAAATTGTAAAAAGGGTATGGGGGTTTTATCAAGAGTGCCAAGATTCGGCCTGCAGTTTGAATTGCTATTTCTTTTGGTATAAACTCGTTATCTTCATTTTTGAATCCTTGTACATCAACGATGACATTCATGATAATTTTCGCACAATGTTACTTAACGGCCTGTACTCAAATAGACGATCGTTTATGATCAAACAGTAGGCCGTTGTGTTATCTGGTATATCTTCTGAACTTTCAATTTCTAACCGAACATCAACTGGTCCAGTTTTTAGTGAATCATTTTGTCGTGAACAGTCAATAACAAACAGCGGAGCTTTTTCTCTGAATGTGCACAGATCTAACAACGGGTCGACAGGAGCGTTGTAGTATGACTGACGAAAATATGCATACATTTCATATATTATACCGTATTTTCCTTCATCGAATTTGAGATTTAGTGAATCGTATGGGAAATACTGAGAATTCAGGAATAATTTCACGTTTGTCACTTTACAATGGTCGAATATAGAAGAACTCTTTGAAACATTATTCTTTCTATTAGTTTGTAGACCAAGTATAACAAATCTTGGTTTCTCTAATTGAGAAGCTGTTTTAATAGACCAGGAATGTTTTGTTGTTTTAGGTAAAACTGGATACTCATATAAATCCCAGTTTCTAAACGCTACTTGCAATGGTCGATCTTTTTCTAATACTTTAAGTAGCGACAATCTATTACGATCAGCCACACGGACATGTGGGACACGCCATTGTACTTTTAATATATCCAATTCAAAATGATCACTTTTTTCCATGGTAATACAGTTCATAATAGATCTGCTTCTTTGTAATATAAGTTCATGCCTACAATTTGCAATTATTTTATTATAATCTTCTGCAAATCCTAGTATTTTGTTTAATGGAATAATGACACTAAAAATTCCGCTTTTTTGTTTACTATTGTTTATATTCCACCCCCACATTGCACCAGCTTTACTTTCCCCGTGGTTTAATGAAACATAAGATTTTATTGTAGTTGTAATTCCTGCGTTTTTAACGTGGTCTATTTCAACACCATTTAATTCATATTTTATGTCTTGAAACAAAAATAAAAACGGGTTGTTAACAAGTTCTATCTCTTTTCTTGTAATTTTTCCAGAAACATCTTTTGTAAATACACTTGCATAACCTTCGATATAAATAGAGCTTGCTGATGGTAGCACATATACATCTTGTTGATTAATTGGTATTCTGATTTCATCGTTCTCTTTAAAGCTGTTATTATTACCTGATCAAACGAACTTACCTATAAGTGAAGTTCGATCCTAATTATCCTGGCTTCGTCGAAAAGATTTAAAGTAAACCATGTAGTTAGCCCTACGCGTTTGTATTCACTCGCACATAGTCATTTAGCGTAAGAGAGAAAGAGAAAGCGAACGCTTACTACTCTTGCCCCCACGCCGCGCAGCCTACCTCGCCTTCGTCACTAGCCCCCATCGCTAGCGCAATCATTTATTTTAGAGAAGCAACACAACATTAAACTGGGTATTTTTTCTGAAATATGGGAGGGTCGGGACTTTAAATCTTTTCGACGAAGCCAGGATAATTAGGATCGAACTTCACTTATAGGTAAGTTCGTTTGATCAGGTAATTAGCCTGGCTTCGTCTCAAGATTTAAAGTAAACCATGTAGATGTTCAGAGTTTATAAAAATGTTGTGTATAGATAATGAGAAGGAACAGGAGGGTCTGAACAAATACAAATATTTGTGTAGAAAATTGTAACTATTTTTATTTGTACTGCAATCAAACACATTACAATAAATTTAGGAGAAAATAAATTACAAAGATAATGATTTACAAATTAATTCCGGAATATTCCTTCCATAAAATTTGTGTCATTGATCTGACCTATAGGCCTATTATAAAAATTCGCAAATACAGCGGATTGCTGTGACTAACCCGCGGCTTTCCGAATGGTGTCGACGCTGACTCCGGCACGGTATGCGGCGGAGGTTGCCGCGTGTCGCGTGCTGTGGGCACGGAAAATATTGGTGTCGACACCGCTTTCCTCAATCGTTTGTTTTATCCAGCGTCCCAAGGATTGAGGCGTTGCTGCTTGATAAGGCCTTTTGTATGTAAGAATCAGCTTTTCTTCATTTGTACTTCGATGATTTGAGGTAATATTCATATAGGTAATTAAAGTTTCGGCGGGACAAATACTTGGCCTTTCTGTGAAAAAAGGTAAGTCTAAAATAGGCTGACTTTTACCGATAGATGAAGTCTTAATGATGTCAGTTACTTTAATTATAATTCTGTCTGCAAAACGTTGTATATTTTTGATACGGATAAGAGACAATGTTTGGGTTCTGTGTCCCGTCGCTAAAGACAATAAAACCACTAGTTTTTTTGTGAGAATTTCCAGTGGCAGAGAATCATTAGGGTGAAAATTTGCTAAGAAATCGAGCACAATGATAGGGTCCCAAGTTACAGTATATCTAGGATAAGACGGGCGTAATTTAAACACACCTTTAAAAAATCTTTTGAAAACAATCACTAAGAAAATCTAATAAATCATTAACTGTTACGTTATGCAAGTTGTAAATATTTTTATCCGAACAATACTGCCACCATAATTTAATACTAGAATTGTATTGTAGTAGGGTATTTTTTGATAATGAGGATATCATTATATCTGAGGCCGATTGCGGGACTTGTTTCTTTGCAAAGGCTCGCCTGATAATACACTCGCCACCAGGGTAAGATGATGGTGGAGAGGGTGAGCATCGCTGAAAGCAGACGAAAGTAACTGTTTACTAGGGGGAAATATAATTGGCTCTACAATTGATAAGGACATAAAAACCGGAAACCAGGGTTGGGCGGGCCAGTATGGAACTACTAGAATTCCTGTTGCATCATCTGTTTTAATTTTTTGGCATTCTTTCAAAATAAGGGAGAACGGGGGAAATGCGTAGAAAAAGAAACCGTGCCAACTAATTGTAAAGGCGTCAATATTGAAAGCATAAGGATCCCGTTTCCAGGATACGTACTGTTCGCATTTTGTATTAATCCTTGTAGCAAAAAGGTCGATTTCGGGATTACCAAATTTGGTCACGATTTCCTTGTACGCATCAGATGAGAGTTCCCATTCAGTGTCGATGTTTCGGTTACGAGACTCTGTATCGGCATCTGTATTGTCTGTTCTTTTAATATAACTTGCAAAGATAAAAATATGCCTATCCTCACACCATTTCCAAATTGCCTGAGATATGTTGTTTAAGTGTGCAAACTGCACACCGCCCATTCTATTTATATAGGCTATAGCGGTAGTATTATCTATCCGCATTAAGATTTCACAATTATGGAGTTCATTTGCGAAAGATTTCAAACCGAAGAACGCAGCCAGTAGCTCCAAATAATTAATGTGATGAAGTTTCTCATCATTAGTCCAGAAGCCGCCTATCTTTTCATTACTACATGAAGCTCCCCACCCCGTTTTAGAGGCATCGGTGAATATCTCCAGAGTATATTTGGAACTTCGAATTGGATTTACGGATTTTTGAATATTATTTTCCCACCAAACTAAATCATTAAGGATATAGTTAGGGAGGGTGATAATCTTTTCGTAACAAGGATTGTTCAAAAGAGCTAAATATTTGACGCGTTCAAACGCTTTTGTATGAGCCCAACCGTATTGAACTCCTGGACAAGCTGCAGTTAGAGTACCAACGTATCGCGCAAAATCACGAATGCTTATTCTTGTTTGGTGCATAAGGGTCCTCGTACGTTCGAGTATACCGTGTTTTTTCTTAATTGGTAATTCTAAGTGCATTTTTTCAGAGTTTAATACGAAACCTAAGAATTGACAGGTTTTGTTGGGAATAAGGACACTTTTCTCATAATTTATTAAGAACCCTAAATCTGTCAACATTTTTATAGTTTCAGTGACGTTTTGCATACAATTTTCGTATGAATTTCCCAAACACAGAATATCATCCAAGTAGGTTACAGATAGGAAACCCCTGGAACGTAAGGTTGCCATTACTGGTTTTAACAATTTTGTAAAGATGCACGGTGCCGTACAAATACCGAAGGGTAAGGCAGAAAACTCAAATAAATTACTGTTAAAGCGAAAACGTAGGAGTTTTTTGTCATGCTCATTTATAGGTACCAAAAAGTAAGCGTCTTTAAGGTCTAAATTAGCCATATAGCAATCACGGTTCATCAATTTTGTAGCGGTTCTAACGTCTTCCATTTTAAAATGTTCTAAAGAAATAAATTTATTAAGTTTTTTTAAATTAAGTATGAATCTCATTTCTCCATTACTCTTCGGTACTAAAAAAATACTTGATAAGAATTGGCCTTGCACCAACATGCATTGTCTTACAGCTCCAATAGCCTGTAAATGTATAATTTCTTTTTCAATGGCAATTGAATCAGTCATACCAAAATTTTGGTTCGGGTAATCGTCCGTACTTTGGTAAGGAATCTCAATAAAAGGAATACGATAGCCTGACACAGCTTCGAGAATTACAGGATCATTGGTTATGTTGCGCCAAGCGTTATAAAAATGGACTAAGCGACCCGCATGTACCTCGGTATTTAATTGGCCATCGCGTTGCGAGGGCGCGCGATGGTGCTCTGTGGCTGTCCCGGTGGCGGCGGGTTCCGTCGTGCAGGCGGAGGTGGAGGTGGAGGGCGTCGCTGGTACTGCTGCGGACGTCGCTGCTGGAGAGACGGTTGCTGACGCGATGCGTTGCTGCGGCCCGCTGGCATGCCGCGCTGGTAGCGCTGGCTTCGCTGCGGACCGCCCTTGGAGTTTCCCGGTGTTGGAACCACAGGAGGCGTTATTAATTGTCCGGTTTTTTTGATGCCTCGTGAGGATTTATAAACTCACTAAGGTTCTCGCCAAAGAGATATGCATCCCTTTTCCGATCTTTTATTGGGGCAATAAAGGATTTTTCCAGTAATGGTGTAATCAACGACCGCCGGGTCTCCGTCTCTGAAAAGTGAGAGTCTGCGATCATCTTGCCAGCATCATTAAGGACTCGAAGTACCTCCGGGGTTTCCATTTTCTTCGTGAGCAGGCCTGTCATTACTTTGCCTATAGCAGTAAGTGCCTGACCAAGCTGTCCCTGTTTACTGCATACTCGTACATCGCGATTTCGAGATGTCTCGGTTACAACCGCTGATATTTCCGGGTTCAAAATTGGAGGTTTAGCTAAAGCCATATTTTTTGGATAGAGATATTTCTTAGTAATACCCTCTCTGGCATCTTTTGTAAGACCAGATTTTAAGATAGGTTCCCATCGATGGGAAATATCATCTATAATATTCTCACCCCAATCGGGTGTATCGGTATGGCAGTCTCCCAAAGCGCTAAGCAAGTCTGGATCGACTGCAGGAGTAAGCGGAAGCATGGGTGTAGTGTCAGGGCAAAAAGCGGGTAAGCCATCGGGGCTAGGCTCGTGCAAAAGCGGTTGCTCCGTATTTGGAGGCAACGACGCAGCAGTTTGCTGTACGTCGCTTAGTTGTGCCAGTTCCTCAAGCATTAATTCCACTGGTTGTAAGCCCTGGGAATCGTCGTCATGAAGCGATGGAGTTGGTGGGGCTACAAATTCCCCGATGATATCCTCTCCACGAGTCATTTCATAGTACGGAGTATGATAACTTACGTCATCATGGAATTCATGTTCTGTAAAAGAAACATGGATTAAAGCCTGTGAATACGGGTAAAGTTACATCCGTATTATGCGTATGGTAAGCTAGTAAGCTACAAAAAAATACACTACAATGTGGGTAGGTATGAAAAACGTACAGTTAATATCTCGTATTAACGTATGAAAAGGCCTCTGATCAATATCTCGTATTGATTCGGGGCAAGTGTCTTCTGTCTAACATCTCGTGTTAGATCGGAGACATACAGGCGACGACATGAAAAAAATTATGAAATACTTAACACTTTCACACTGAGTGTAATTGCACTATAAATACCTTGATTTGGTAAGTTATCCAGCCAGGATAATAAGGATTATAGGTATGTATTTCATAACTTTCGATGGAATTGTCATGCTGCGGTAAATCTGTGATTTGCAGCATTTTTAAGTTTTAAATCCAAGAGCGCGAAGAAATTGTTTATTATTTTTAGTAATCTTTTTAGTAAATTTCTTACGAGTGTTCAACTGTCTTTCCACCTTCGTTATTGTAAGCGAAGTATTTAGTTTTTTTCTATCACTCGAGCTTTTATAGTAAAGAATCATTTTCTTAATTTTTTATAATTATATTATTATTATTATTCTTTATAAAAAGTCGTATAGGTATATTTACTATGAGTGTAAAGATAAGAATGATTAAAAGTTAATAAAATATATTTATAAATATTAAAAGACTTGTTATCTTAACCAAAATGATTTTAGAAATTTTAAACATAAATGCCCACAGTTGTATAAATTATTTCTTTGAAGATTGTCATTGTTAAAGTATAAATTTGACCCTATATAATCGATTAATTCTTTCGGTGGTTTCAAATTACCATAACTATCAAAGTATTCAATATAATCATTTATTTTTCCATAGGCTACCCAATGAGTTCCAGAGTTTTTAGATGAATCTAAGTTAATAATGGCACATTCTTTTTGTAATGGCTGTTTTGGTAGTTCATCTCTCATAAATACACCTCGAAAAAAAGGGATGTTTTTCGAGTACTTTATTATGTCAATATTTGACAAAGGTCTTTTGGGTAGCCGATTATCTAGTTTTTTTTCTTTGTAACATATATTCCTAATCCGTCTTTATACGGCTTGAGATGTAATCCTCTTCCGATGCAGAGTGATTCCATTTTCTCATTATGTCGTTCTAACTCTGCCAATCGTTTTTTAGCTGCTTTATACTCATTAATTGTTTTCGTGATTCCAGCAACCCCGCCAGCTAAACTGCCAGCAGCAGATAAGCCCGCAAATATGGGTATTAATGGAAGAAACCCTCCAGTTTTCGGTACTGGTATAATTCTTGGTACCTTAATAGGTAGATTCGAAGATATTTCCTTTGCAGCTGCCATTGCCAGCTCTACTATTGCCTTCTTACATTTGGGTTTTAGATTCTTGAGATGTTTTTTTGTGTGTTTTACAACATTTTTAAAAGTTTTCTTAAAGCCAGCACCGGTCTTAATTTTTTTAGAAGGCATGAATTGATTTTCATGTGTATTATTCTTTTTTTGTTTCTTTGACATTCTTAAATATATCATATAATTAAATTAAAACTCGAACAAAACTGTTTACTGCTTTAAAAATCTAGAGTGACTGATTAAAATTAACAATAAACATGTCTTTATATGTACTTCTGTATGTAAGAGAATACGAGAAACTGAACGATGTACAGAATATAATTACTTAAGTATTTAACTATAGAACATTATTCTTGTTTATCCAGCTATTTTCAGAGTTTGGTAGACCTAACCATTTCACATAAACTTTGTTTTCCTTTCTTTTTATAATTTTTTCAACCAAATAAATATCTGGATGTTTGGTTTTTTGAAGTTCTTGACTGTAAAATGCCCCTAATATAGGACGTTTTCTAGAATCTTGTATTAAATACGTAATAGGATTAGTATTTTGTATTTTTATGATCTGAAATATCTCGGTAGACCAGTTGGGGGTAAAACCTTTTTCAAAACATCCTTTATATTTGCTGACTCTCACATAATCACCTTCTTGTAATTTTCCATTCTTAAATTTTTTCTTAGATTTTTTTATATACCTTTGTAAAACAATTTCCTTATTATCTTGATTTATTGATGCAGGTGTCTGTTTCACGGTATTGTGAAAAGTATGATTATATTCAAATATTTGTTTTTTAAGCGTTCCATCAGTCCATTTATAATTACCTTTCAAATGAAATTCTTTATAAAGTTTATTTTTTAATGTTCTTATGAACCTCTCTACAATTGAAGCTTTTTTTTGTGGAATATGTAGAGTAATGATTAATTTTAAATGTTTTTGTAATTTCTGTAAACAAGTTATTATAAAATTCTTTTCCTAAATCGGTCTGTAAATTTTTCGGTACCCTTCCTTCAAGCAAAAGGGTTTTAAAAGCTTTTGACACAAGTTCTTTATTTTTTTGTTTAAGTGGAAAAGCCCAAGCATATTTGGAAAAACAATCTATAATTACTAATATGTATTTATTTCCACTATTTGATTTTGACATTCTCTGCATATCTATTAAATCAGCTTGCCAAAGGTCATCTATATCTTTCAGTACAACATTTCTGCGAGGGAAATTTTTGCGTGCATTTTTGTGAATTTCATTTATTACGTCCAGTTTGCTCATAATGTTTTTTTAACTTTACCGCAATTTCATTGAGAGTAATTGTTCTTTCGATAATTTTTATACGTTCACTTAAGTTTGTTAAATGTTTGTCAATATTTCTTAACTTCCCAGAAATAATTTTATCCGATATTTTGACGAAATTCTTGTAAGAAATATTTTGACATCCAGTGTTTGTTGTTGTTAATTCGATATCACTGCTTTCACTATTTTTTAAATGTATTTGTTGTTTATCTTTATAAACATCCATGTTGACAAATATATAGCTACTGAGAAATATATTAAAATTTTAGTCTTTTATAATACCGGCTTCTTTTAATTCTTCAATAATTGATATTATTTCATTGTCATGATTAGTATTTCCAGCACTTTGTGATGCAATCAACAATTTTAATCTCTCAACTAATTCGTTTGGATCATCCCAATAAACGTAATCAGTGTTGGGTTTATATTGTTTGTACTTCGGTATATAACCACCAATTTTGGGATTTAGTGATATTTCAGAACAACATTCTTTTTCATTTGTTTGACTAAATAGGGGTTTAATAATATTACGATATTTCAATCCCTTATCGCCTTTTATTTGTCCATTAGGATTAAAATCCCTTTTGTGTGCATTTGTAATGCACAGTATATCTTTATATACATTTTTATCTCTTTCGGAAATTAAGTTTAGATTAGGTTTGTTTCGAATCAAGAGCTCTTGTAATCCAGGGGTTAGTTCATAATGCTTGTTACTAATGCTAATAATGTATACCTTTTCTGTATTCGAACAACTTTTTGACAAAGAAATCTTGACCTCTGAGTTTCCGATCATAAGTTTCATATTCTCGCTACGAATTCCAAACGGTATATTTATATTATCATAAATATCCATGATGTCTTCCTTACCAATAGACATTAGCGTGTCATTTTTACTTTTTACCGGGCTTTTGTCATCTCCACTGTAATATTCTGAACCTGTATTGTAATCTGACATAATTGCTTCTTTGAAAGTGTCCTATTCTATAGAAGAGGAACCTAAATTTCCGATATTTGATACATTTAAAGTAGGAATATCTTTTTCGTTTACTTTAATTAGAGTTTCCAAAGGATCAATTATAGATTTGAACACTTTTTTATACGTAAGGCTAGAAGCGTCTTCTTCATTTTGAATTGTTTTCAATTTATTTTTTATATTGTGTACTGACTTAACTAGTTGTTCTTTTATATCTGTATCCATTTAAAATGAGAGTACAAAGTGCAACTGTTGTTTACAAAAACATAAATACAAATGACCAATTTGGAGTAGAATTAATAATTTATATTGAATTTCTATAAAAAAATGAATGTGTCAAAACCTTTTCTGTATCGTCCCTTGTCAAGAGCACAATCCTTATTTACAACTAAAAAACTGTAATGGTCTTGCCATATTGAAGAACACATTTTTTTAAATTTTAACCACTCCATGTCATTATTAACGTGCTCATTGTATATGTTTTAAATTAATATCATCTTGTTTAAAAATTATCAAGAGATTTACATTATCACGCACTAGTTGTTTAGGTATTTTCGAATAAGTTTGTGATAGGTAAAAGCAATCTATTTCTTTATGCCTCCCCATGGCAAAGTAATTGCGTATATTGACTTGATTTTCACATGCAACGTCGTCAAATATCATAATTGATTGTTTTAAGGCGTCATTAGGGTGAATTACTTCTTTATTGTCATCGAAAATAAAGTATTGAGTTTCTGGAATTTTCTTCATTACTTCATTCAAAAAACAATACTTTGGTTGAAATGTAGTCTTCGAGTACAAATAAACATTCTTAAATTTGAGGCCATTTTCATGAAACAAAAGATTCAACATAATACTCGTTTTACCACAGTTTGAAGGACCACATATGATACATCGGATTGTATTAGGTAATAGAATACTATGTTTTACTTTAAAAGATTCTTTGTTGACTTTTATATTGTAAACTAGTGGCCCGCCCTCGCTTCGCTTCGGTATTTAATTTTTTTGAACGAAGTAGTAATTTACAACATGCAAAGCCCAAATACCAATTTTCAAAGCTCTAGCATTAAAAGTGACGAATCTTTCGTACGACGTTTTAACCCCCTTTCACCCCTTTGTAAGCTGAAGAAAAAAAAAATGCTGAAATCACTTTCTTTTAATTCGTATGGAAAACCCAAATACCAATTTTCAAGACTCTAGCTTTAAAAATAATAAATCTCCCATACATTGTTTTAACCCCCATTTCACCCCTTTATGGCTTGAATTAAAAAAAAAACTAAAACAGGTCAATTTTTATTTTTGATAAACAACCATAATCCAAATTTTCAAATCTCTAACATCTAAATTGAGAAACTTTCAAAGTAACGTAAAACCCCCCTTTCACCCCTTTAGGGGGTGAATTTCGCAAAACCCCTTCTTAGTGCGCGCCTACGTAGTAAGAACTACCTATGTTTCAAATTTCATGATTTAAGGTCCAGTAGTTTTGGCTGTGCGTTGATAGATCAGTCAGTCAGTCAGTCAGTCAGTCACAGGCCGAGGCGTTACCTCTTTATTAATAGTATAGATATCTAGACCTAGCGGCTGTTTAACAAATTTCATTGTGTTGTCGTTTCAAAGTCCAACGAAGGTCTGCATTTGACTGGGGTAAAAGCGTGATTATAAATGAAAACAAAGACAAGATTTTTAGATGTGTATTGAATCATAAAAGTTTACGGTAGGTACATTATTATACTCGTATATTTTTTACTTTAATACATTTTATCAACTTATATTTTGCAAACAAACAACGTACATTGTACAATATAATAATAATAATAATACTTAAGTTAGTATCATAAACTATTTTCTATAAACTAAACAATTGTTATTATACAGTTTTTAATATTTATAACACCACCAACTTAAAATATGGTACTGCAATGACCCCAAGGTATGGTCTCGATTTGATTGGGAAGTACTTGTACCTTGTCATCATTTCGATTAGGTTAGGTAGTAGTAGGGTATTATTGGGCATTCTACTTCACTTTTGGTTTCAAAATCGCTCACTCCGTTCGCTTTTGTCTGGAAACCAAAAGCGAAGTAGAATTCCCAATACATTTTTGAAAAACCAAATGTGAAGTAGCATTGCGTCAATTGGTTTCTCAATTCTCATCACTATCTGTCTATTCGTTAATTTCAGTGCCACTTAGGCACGTAATTAGCCCAAAACGGATAGATAAGTGTTGATTTAAAAATATGGTTACGTTGGAACTTACCGTCATTCTATTGTGACTAATACACCGCTGCAGACACGTTATATACAAAATAATGAAGTTCGTCAAACAAAAAGAATTGCTTAAATTAGAATGCATCTGTCCTGCATCATCTGATGAGCCAAAACGACACGGAAATTTGTTACCTAATACAATACGTTGTATAGTTTGTGGTCCGTCTAATAGTGGAAAAACCAATTTAGTGATAAGTTTATTATTACATAAAAATGGTCCAAGATTTTGTAAACTTTATGTGTATTCAAAATCTTTGTATCAACCTAAATATTTATATCTTGAAAAAGTTTTGGACATGGTTCCTGGAACATCATTTAACAAATACAATCACAATGGCGAAATTTTGAGTCCACATGATGCTTTACCCGATTCGATCATAATTTTTGACGACGTTGCTTGTGAGAATCAAAACAACATTAGAGATTATTTCGCCATGGGACGCCATAAAAATATTGATTGTTTCTATATCAATCAAACTTACACAAGAGTTCCAAAACAACTTGTAAGAGACAATTCAAATCTTGTTATTCTATTTAAGCAAGATGACGTTAACTTGAAGCATGTATATGAGGAACATGTTGGGGCTGATATGTCATGGTCCCAATTTCGTAAGATGTGCTCTACTGTTTGGAATAAACCATTTAGCTATCTTGTTATTAATAAGGATTGTGATAAAAATAACGGATGTTACCGATCGACGTTCGATACATTCATAGTGATAGACGAACATACATAAAGACGGTTGTGTTATTTATCAGCCACTCCTATTCATGATTTGAACCTGAGCGGAATACTTTGAAATGGAGAAAAATCTTAAAGAACAAATTGTAAAATCAGCAGCAGCTGTTAAAAAAAAAGTTACGATGATAAAAGATGTTGAAAATACAAATAATAAAACATTAGAAACAATCTTCAAACCTATTGTTGATCCACTTACATTATTGACCAATAAAAAACAAGACGCACGACGAGATAAGGAAGATGAGTACTTTGAGCCAGTGATGAAAAAGTTTAAGAATGACAATAATCAGTCAATCGAAGATGAGAACCAATCATTATTTGCCTCTGATGAAGATTACAATGAATCTATTAGTGAAGAAGATGAAGACGATGTACAAGAACAATACAACGATTACAATAAAACCCTTGTTGTATCACCGTCTGAAGACCACAATGTAAGCGAGGGATCATTTAAATCTCTACAGTCATCGCCAAGTCTTAAAAATCAATCACTTTCATGGTCAACATCGTCTGAAGTAATGACAGATGTTCCGTTTGGAAACAGAAATGAGCGAGGTAAACTATTACTAGGCAAAACACGTGTTCATGACGACGGCAGCATTCTTAAAATAGGAACACTAACTGTTAAAAAAACTGTTGGCTTAAAAGAACTTTTATTCAAAAAGAAACCAAATTTAGATGTAGTATCATATGATGATTTACAAAATTACAAGTTACTTCTTATAGAAACCAATGCTCATCGACGTAATTATGAATCATCCAAACCAATTAACAGCAGCAAAGGATTTAAATATATGAATGTAATTAAGCCTTTGTTCAAATTCTCTCGAAATCTAACTACAAGTGTAGAAAGTATTCCTCAAGGTAAAGGTATTTCACTTTTAAAGACAGTAAAATCAAACACTGATTTAGTTTACTGGAATGATCCAAACGAGTTAGTCGAACGATTGAAGTTACTATTTGCATCATGGGAAGCAGGAAACACTGGTGTAAATAATGAAATAATTGCGATCATTTCGGAACTGCATGAAGCTGGTATCATAAATGTAGAACATATAAAGAAGAAACCAGGAAAATTGGGCAGTATTCTTTCCGTAGTCATCCCATCAAGACAGCAATGAATATAGACAAGTTTGGTCACCATGTCCATAAACGTTTACGATTGACAGAATATAATATTGGAAACTTCAATGAAGCATTGGTAAAATCAGATACCGGTCACTACGATTTAAAATCTTCTAAATTAAAAGGGTTATCATATCCAATCGAAGACGACGAAGCAGTAAATAAAGCTTATTTAGACAAAACCATTCAAGAATTAAGAAATGAAATTGAAAAAGTGAAGCTCGAAGTTAAATTTCATTTGAAGAACTTGGAAACCTTTACAACAGAACATTTGAATAAATCATTTTACTCAAGGTCGGAAATAGACAATTTGATTCATGTAAAAATAAACAAAAATGAGCAAAAAGGACATAATTGATGAACTTCACAAAGCAGCCAGAAGAAATTTTCCGCGTAGATGCACAGTTATAAAAGGAATTGATGATCTATGGCAAGCTGACCTCATAGATTTACAAAAATATTCCCATTTTAATAAAGGACACAAGTATATATTAGTAGTGATAGACACTTTGTCAAAGTTTGTATGGGCAAGTCCTTTAAAATCTAAAGAAAAGAAATGTGTTTTTCGCGCAATGCAACAGATTTTTAAAAATTCATCTAGAAAACCTAAAAATTTGCAAACAGATTTAGGCAAAGAGTTTTATAATGATATTTTCGGTCAACTGTTAACAAAATATAATGTAAACCATTATTCTACTTACTCCGTTAAAAAAGCTTCTATAGTAGAGCGAGTCATACGCACGTTAAAATCACACATCTTTAAACTTTTCAGTTTATATGGTTGCTATCGATGGCTGGGTCAATTACTAAATACTGTGATAGATAACTATAACAGCACTACTCATCGCATAACTAAATTTAAACCTATTGATGTTAATAAGACAAATGAAATAGTTGTATTGCGTAATATTAGCAAAGCGTACAGAAATCAAAAACACTTAAAACCTAAGTTTCAAGTAGGTAATCATGTACGTATTAGTAAATTTAAAGGAGACTTTTACAAAGGTTATACTCCGAACTGGTCCACAGAAATATTTGTAGTAACAAAAGTGAATAATACGAATCCACCAACTTATAATTTGGAAGATAAGCATAAACAGGTTATATTGGGGACTTTTTATGAGTATGAATTACAAAAAACTAAATATCCAGATATTTACCTCATCTAAAAGATTATTAGAAGAAAAGGAGATAAATATTTTGTGAAATGGTTAGGTCTCAGCAATGAAGAGAACAGTTGGATAAACAAAAATGAGATAGTTTTGTAATATAAATGTACTTTTAAACCAAATCTATTCATTCTAAACATATCAATGAAGGAGGGAAGTGGTATTATAGACATCTTAATAAACCATTTACCATTCGAGCTTCATTTACCTGGTTATCAATATTGTGGTCCCGGAACAAACCTACAAAAACGTTTGAAAAGAGGTGATAGAGGTATAAATAAGTTGGATAAAGCTTGTATGTTCCACGACATCGCTTACAACGATAACGATTTAAACGTTCGACGTGAGGCTGATATGATACTTTTGAATATGGCTAAGAAACGATTAAACGCTAAAGATGCTAAGAAGGGTGAAAAAGTAGCATCATGGATAGTAAAGAATGCTATGAAAGCAAAACTAAAGGCTGGTGCCGGTACCCGTTCATTCATGTCAGCTGTGAAAAAAATTAAATCTCAACTTAAAAAGTTAAAATCCACATGCAGTTATACAGCTATTAAAAGTGCATACGCCGCAGCCAAAAGAATATTTAAGAATAAAAATGACACTCGCTTACCGCGCTGTATTCCTCTACCAAAATGCGGTGGACTGCTACCTTTAATCCCGATCTTTGCGGGGTTATCGGCTTTGGGTTCCTTGGCAGGTGGAGCAGCTGGCATAGCAAAAGCAGTGAACGACTCTAAAGCAGCTCAGAAAAGTCTTCAAGAGTCTGAACGTCATAACAGGATGATGGAAGCGGTGGCGGTTGGCAAAGGATTGTACATCAAACCTTATAAAAAGGGCGCAGGGTTATATTTGAATCCTTCAAAAAACTAGTTAAAAGGCTGCCTAGGCGTGCACTAACAGATTTCGATATATTAGAGCATGCTACTGATATTCCATATTTCCGCGGAGTATTTATGAGAAATACACTTCCATTGAAACCTAGAAGAATGGAATGTGCAGTACTAAACTTGGATACCTCTCATAATCCGGGAACGCACTGGGTAGCCTACGTCAAACAAAATGATTATTGCGAATACTTTGATAGCTTTGGCGACTTAAAGCCTCCATTAGAATTAAGAAATTATTTAAAAAACATGACAATTAATTATAATATTGAACGATATCAAAAGTTTGATAGTATAAATTGTGGTCATCTCTGTTTAAATTTTTTAAAAAAATATTGGAAAAATCATTTAAATAATGAATAAAGTACATAATCTATATCAGTATAATCATGTCTTTCACTGTGTCTATAACGGGCAAAAACGCTTCTTCAATAACAAATTACTCTCCTACATTAGAATTAAGTGGAGAGTATGAGTGCGGTCTTTTGTATTTTTCTACATTCAACTCTATTCCTAATATAGATGAAAGAAATAATAAATTTTATTACGGAAATGGTGGAGTGATAAAAATACCGGAAGGTTCGTATGAATTACAAGATATTTGCGATTATCTTCAGTGCAACATTAAAAATGCTACATTGAAATAAACTGCCAATAACAATACTTTAAAAACATGTATTTTCTGTTCGGAAGATGTTTACTTTGATAAAACAGATTCGATTGGCAAGATCTTGGGTTTTGGCTTTGAAACGGTAAAAGCGAATATAAAAACCGAGTCTCGGTATCCTGTCAACATTTTACCGACGACAATAGTACGCATCGAATGTGATGTTGTAAGCGGATCATTTGTGAATGGAAAAGCGAGTCATATAATTTACGAATTTGTGCCAAATGTACCACCTGGTTATCGAATTATAGAAATACCTAAGAACTTAATATATTTTCCTGTCAATCAAAGTTCAATAACCGCAATCAATATTAGATTGTTAGACGGAGAAAATAAGCAAATTAACCTACGCGGTGAAGAGGTACAGCTGTATTTACACTTCAGGAAAAATGTTAAATTTCAATAAAAACCCTACTACCTCTCGAAATCAAATCAGTTCCAAGAAGACATTGCATAAAACAGCACCACTTTATACGAAAAAGCAGCTAACCAAACAAAATAAGACCTTTTTGAAAATACTTGGATTGTTAAAATGAACATTTTAAATATTGCTCAATCTCCGTCTCATGACAACAGCATTGAAAGTTTTGAATTTCATTCATACAAGCCATATGTAACAAGTTTCAACAAGAATGATGAAATACGAATACCCATTAATCAACAAGATTTGTACGTGTTACCTGCGCTCAGCAGTTTGTATATAGAGGGCAGAGCCGATGTGTATAAACACAACGGTACTACAAAAGAAAAGGAAAGAGTATCAAATGTGCATTTTGTTAACAATTTCGCTTCATTTTTATTTCAAGACATTCGTTATGAAATAAACGGTATCGAAATAGACAGAGTCAAAAACGCAGGCATTACAACCACAATAAAATCTTATCTATCGTTAAATGATAGTTAGTCTAAATGTGCAAATGTTTGGGGTTGGTCCCCTCATGGTATATCCAATACTAATAATGGGGTATTTTCTACCTCTATTCCACTTAATAAGGTATTAGGTTTCGCAGAGGATTATGACAAAATAATTATGAATTGTAAACATGAATTAGTTCTTTTAAGAAGTAACACAAATCTCAATGCTTTGAAATTAAATGCGGGCGAAGCTGTGCAAGACATAATAATCGACAAAATAGTATGGCGAGTCCCACATATTAAAGTATCAGACCGCGAAAGAATTAATTTGTTAAAACAATTAGAAAGAGACCGAGCGATAACAGTTGCGTTTCGCAATTGGGATTTGTACGAATATCCATTAATGCCTAAAACCCGAAAACATACTTGGTCTATTAAAACTTCATCACAAATTGAAAAACCTCGAATGGTTGCGATTGCTTTACAAACGAATCGTAAACATAATGCCACCATGTCAATGGCAGAATTCGATCATTGTCATATACGTGATGTAAGAATTTTCCTGAATTCGACCTACTATCCATACGAGAGCCTAAATATTAGTTTTTCTGAAAACAAATATTCGTTAATATATGAACAATATGCAAGATTTCAACAGTCTTATTACGGACGCCGAGCTGAGCCGTTGTTGGGCTTAAGAGAGTTCAAAGAGACCGCGCCGATTTTCTTAATAGACTGCAGCCGTCAGAACGATTCTCTAAAATCTTCAACGGTTGATGTTCGGCTTGAACTAGAATCCGACGCAGAGATACCCGACCAGACTTCTGCATATTGTTTGATATTGAACGATTGCATATTTGAATATAAGCCTTTAAGTAATATTGTGAAGAAGTTATCATGAATAGCAATACGATTATTGTAGATTTGCAAGGCTTTAAAAATGAAAAAAATGATTTCATATTAAAAGAAATGGCAATAGGCACAAAAGAATATACTCAAACCTTTTTAGTAAAGCCTCCCTGTTCATTCTCTGCTCTCACTGTCGAGGAAAAGAAACGCGTACGGTGGATAGAAAAAAACAGGGGCCTCCGATGGAGCGAGGGTTATATTGACTTAAGGGAATTTAAGAGGCTTATAAAACCCTATTTAAATAAGTATAAAATCATAGTAAAGGGAGAAGAAAAAGTTAAATGGGTGCGAGAAATATGTAACCATGAAAATGTGATAGATATAAGCTCTAGGGATATACCTAATTTAGACACTTTAAGTAAAATATATTGTAAAGACATTCTAGTATACACCACTATTTTTTTATTAGTGCAAAGAATGAAATGGTATGTTCTGTATCATCTACTGATCATATATGGCTTGTCATAATTTTTTTTTATTGAAAATCAGCTAAGCTATCGGCGTTTGTTTTTATCCCAAAAATCTGCTTGATTTATGGACGTATTTTACTATTCCATTCTAAATGTATCAACATTGACCTGTCTCGTTCCCGCCTCCGCGCGCTCTCTCGCTCGCACTTGCCATTAATGAAACTAGACAACAGCTGTTATCATAATTTACCTATTTTAAATTAAGGAATGAAATAAAAGATGGAAATTGAAAAATTTAGTATTAATTCTGATATTCTAACTTCTCCTTCATACTTTAACCGGGCTTAGGACCGGCAAAATTACTTTTTAACTTTAGAAATACCTACTTAAGACAATAAATTTATTAATTACTTATTCGGAAAACCAACAGCAGCTGGCGAAACAAAATTAAATTCTACTAATAAAACATAAAAACAAAAAGTAATTTTGGCGTATTTAAAAAGTTAGAATCAGCTGCTGTTTACAATAATTACCTACTTATTTACAAAACTAATAACTTACAGATATTTCAATTGTCCTTCAAAACATCCCCCATTATCAATGCACACACGAGCACGTTTTAATGAATTGTTTTTTAAAGAAAGAAGTATTGACTTCTGTTGCTTCACTCTAAGGCGTCCATAATGCGCTGTTTTAATTGTTCTAATCTAGTAGGCTCACTTATGTAACACTCCTCGCTTAATTTCACTCCATAAATAAAAGTAAATAACACCGAAATCCGAAAGTACGCGTAGTTCGCCGGCGTGCGTGCACACAATCCCGGAAGCAAAATGGCACTGTTTGTTCATTTTTGAGCAAGGATCGCGGGCCAGGGAAAGGGGCGTGGCTTGAGCTTCGACGCGAGTTTGCCGGGATTTATCAATGAAGTCTCGAGGCGGTCGAATACGCAAATCGATACTCTCTACGCTTTCTATCTAGGTGTGCGTGTCACACATTAATAATGAATTGTTTACCAAAAATGGCTTAGTTTAATGGATAATTTTGGGAATTCGACTATTTTAATTTTGACTAGCTATAAATGATCAGGAGTCGATACTGAAGTACCAAAAAAAATTTATGTAGTAAAAAAAAAATAGGGGTGTATAATTGTTTTCACCATAGCAACTATTGTGCGTTAAGAAATGTAATTTGTGTTAGAAAATGGATTGTAGAAAATAATGTATCAAATTCTGATTTATAATAAAAATGTATTTTGAAAAGAACAGTGTATTTCTTATTAAAAATCCTTTATATTCCCTACATTTATACGTAATTGTAAATAAAACCCAAAATAACATCAAGGTTGTTTATTAAATTTCAAATAAATAGATAGTACGTACAGTTCATTACAATTAATTTTAATTTAAATGTTTCTCTGTAGGCGTATGCGTGACAAGATATCCCACGCAATAAGCCCACCTGAGAAGTTTAATTTAAAGAAACGTGTAGATATTATAAGCTTTTTAAAAATTATAGCTATAACCGCTCAGTTTCTTTGATATGGCGTTGATGAGCCCTTCTGTTTGATCCAATATTGGATCAATAGGATCCGTCACCACGTACTGTGTGGAGAGGACGTCCTCCGATCCCTCCTCGGTATGCTTCTCCAAATCAATAACTTCAATTTTAATTATACGTCTGCTTCGACAGCTCGACGTATTTTTTATAATGAATGATGTTCTTGGATCTTGGTGGTGACGATGTTGGAGATAGGACGTCCGCTGTTTGTTACGCTTTTGTTGGCGAGCCCGAGGCTTTTTAATTTTTCGTTGAAAAGGCGCCTCTTCTATCTCTTCAGCCCAAGGCGGGAACGTCGGGAATATCTGTGACCATCCTTCTAACGGATCCTGTGCATCTTGCAGTGGAGAGGGTGGGTTCTGTTCTTCTCCATCTCGTGAGGTGGCAGATACATTTGCGGTGTTCTGAAAAAAGAAAACGATAAGTTACCTCGTAATGGACTACACTCTCCAGAAAAATAATGTATTTGTATTAAAATAACTTACTTACCATGTTTTAAAAAATGTTGTGTACAACGAAACGACTTTTTTTAGCGTGTTATCAAAGCAAGTGTCATTTTCATGCGCTTTAAGTAAATATATATATATCACTTTAGTGTGTAAGTGTGAGTTTGTAAGCGAACGAAATTAAAAGCTGACACAGTGCGTTTTTCCTTCGTGCGTGGTCTACTTAGTTTGTGAAATCAGCAACACGTGTCTAATAATGTGATATGCAAATAAAGAAATATGAAATAAAATAAACAAGTTCAGACATGATTTTGTGTTAAAGGTATAATATGTAAAATATGATCTACTTAAATTTTGATGAACCAAGTAAAATTATGACATATTAGAATGAAACAACGTCAATTTACTGCAATAGGTATATTTATTTTAAATAATAATAAGAAATTTTGTTAATAACAAAAATAAATATGAAACAGTGTAATTATTAGGTATTTTTTTTCTGAAATATTATATTTCTTTACGTAGGCAAATACAGAGTTATGTTACTAACATGGTTAGGTACTACTCAAATTTTCAGTATTACATCAGAGTATGCTCCTAGTATATAGAAATTCGTATAACTATAATATATTTTTAAATATACCGATCATACCTACATATTATTACGCTATTATAATAGAAAACACAGTGAAAACATACCATAATTTCAATAACTAAATAAAACTCTTAAAATATGCTATTTCAATGACCCCATGATAAGGTTGAAATTTTATATTTTAATATAACGCGTTTGTCGTCATTACCTGACAAGTATAAATTATTAAAACGGGAATTAACGCGACGTTTATTTTTAAGTACATTGTATGTACTCACTGCTTGACGTTTCGGCTACGTTGCAGCAGCCGTGGTCACAAGCGAACTGGCGGTGCACGGCGTCGTCTGCTAGGGCCCGGCAACGAATCTTCGGACACCCTCACATTTTTTGATATTAAATCGCCACTAGTTGTACTGTCAGTGAAGGTACTCCGACACACTACACTAACCGTATCGGTGTTTGTTTGCGTTGCTAACGGCCTAGCACGGGGTTTGCACTTGTTAATCACTGGATTCCATGTAGATGATATTTTAAATCCGTCTTCCCGATTGAAAGTATTATACTTCTTAATTTCAATTGCTTCACGCACCATCCTGGTATGATAATGACGATCTGTGGAGAGGATTTTCGGGTCATGCAGTTCCATCCAGTGATTAACTCCCATTTCCAATAGATGTTCAGCTATGGCTGATTTGTTCGCCTGTCGATTTTTTATAGCTGCGATATGTTCCTTGACACGTTCTGCAATAGTCCGCTTCGTTTGTCCAATGTAAGAACTACCGCAACTACAATCGATTTTATAAACACCCGGAGTCTGAAACGGTATAACATCTTTTGGTGACCGCAGTTGTTTAGATATTTGACATAACGGAGTATATACAGTCTTAATGGAGAAATTCTTCAGTACTGTTCCAATTTTATCCGTTATGCCTTTAATATAGGGTAAAAATGCTGCCTGGCGGTTCACCTCTGGATGTCTTTCCTTCCCCTTTTGCCTTCTCAACAACTTCGGCATATTATATCCATTTCGTCGAAGTACCTCCTGAACATGCGCAAGCTCAGACTGGAGATGTTCAGGGTCGCAGAGGTTATGAGCTCTATTAGTTAACGATGATATAACTGCTTGCAAATGCCGAGGATGATGATGCGAGGAGGCGTGTAGGTATCGGTCCGTATGCGTGGGTTTCCGGTAAACAGAATGTGAAAGTGTACCGTCTTCTTTCACTCTAATCTGCACATCCAGGAATGCCAATGATCGGTCCCTTTCCATCTCGTAGGTAAACTTTATTTTCGGGTGGATCGAATTTAAGTGTACCATATATTGTTCGACTTCCTGCTGACCACCATTGATAATACAGAATACATCATCAACGTACCTCTTCCAGAGTTTTACAGTTTGAGGTCCAGTGGCTAGTGCTGTGTTTTCAAAATGCTCCATCCAGATATTTGCAATGACCGGTGCGAGTGGGCTACCCATTGCAACTCCATCGATCTGGAGGTAAAACTGTTCTCTGAATAAAAGGTAATTCCCGTCCAAGCAATTTTCAATCAGAACAATATACTCCTTCGGTAACTCCTCATCACAAAGTTTACCCTTGATCACTTCTAGGCAATCCTTCAACGGGACATTCGTAAAAAGCGACTCCACGTCGAAACTCACCAAGATGTCTCCAGGTTCCAACCGTATGCTCCTTACGATGTCCCTAAAATGGTAGGAATCCTTCACGAAAGACGGTGTTTTCCCAACCATGGTCTGCAACACTCCAGCAACATACTTTGCCAAGTCGTAAGTCGGCGAGTCAATTAGCATGGGTATTGATCCTTTAATAGATATGATGCGTAATTTGAAGTTTGAAAAATATGCTTGTTGTTACGGAAACAATATACCCATTTAAGTGCAATATTGATCCTTTTCCACCATTTTGTTATGATGTCTGAAAATCAGTAGGTACCTAGTATACTTGTGTTTGTTATCAGGAACCTTGATTTCTTTTTTCATAATAATACATAATATACTTATTTCGTATGAGCCTCGAACATACATACAATCTAGCATTAATGACGAACACAGCGTTTGATTGTTTTAATACCTAAAATAAACAATTATATTCGGTCGGTTGCTTTAGTTCATTTAAGTCTAGTATTAGTATTTCCAAAACCAGATTTTGGCTTATCAATGATTAAAGAAAGTCGTTTTCTGAACTCATCCTGAATATATTTTTTGCGCTCTTCAACCTGTGTTTTGATCTCTTTCGTTATACGCCAAAATTTAGTTTCTAATTTGTATGAAAGGTGAAGTAAACACTCAAAAAGTCTTATCCATGCATGTAAAACATAACGCCTATTCAAAAAAAATAGCAACTTTTACGGTTATCTCGCAAACCAGCAACGCGCTTTTACTTTTGACTTCAGTATTTGATTCCTGACGGGTTTTACTATAGCAAACATTACTCACATTCAAAAGCAAGTTGCTGGTTTTTTAAAAAAATATTTTTATAAATTTGCCGTACATATGGATTTATATCTATATAAAAACAATGCAACAATACGTTCGGTAAATATTTCCTTTTAAATGTAATCTACATACCTTGATCTTGAACAGACATAACGAAATTCACTTGTTTTAATAGTAATTTTATAAAAATAAAGTCTCAACACGCAATGATTACTATTACAGTTATTCGTGATTCAGAAAATCAGGTAACTTTGAAGCGTAACTCTGATCGTGAATACAATCAAAGGAGGTCGGATTTTTTCTGATGTGGTAGTTTAAAGTGTGGGCAACAATTAATGTATTGCTGGAACATGATTTCACAAATCATATTCATATTAAGTTAAAAAGTAAATAAATAAATTAGGTATGTATGTTATTATTCTCTAACGCTGAAAGGCTTACATACCTACATGCACCATAATTCATGATGATTCGGAGGTTCCAAGTTCAAACCCTCCCTCAAGTATTTTTTTTTTATTTCTTTTTTTACTTATGATTGGGTGTTGTTACATTATTCTACTTTTTAAATTGTTTTTCTATCCTATCCTAATCCTAATCCTAACTAATATTATAAATGCGAAAGTAACTCTGTCTGTCTGTCTGTCTGTCTGTCTGTCTGTCTGTCTGTCTGTCTGTTACTCTTTCACGCCCAAACCACTGAACGGATTTAAATGAAATTTGGTATACAGGTGATCTAGACCCTGAGAAAGAACATAGGCTACTTTTTATTGCGGAAAAGGGGGTTGTAAGGGGTTAAAAGGGGGGTAAAACCTTTTCCACGCGGACGAAGTCGCGGGCGGCCGCTAGTTAGATATAACCGAATTAAGAAAACAAAAAAAAGTTTAATTTTAATTTCAACAAAACATTATTTAGGTAAACGATATAGAGGTATCCAGCGTTGTTTACACATACGTTTCGTATTGACATACGACGCCGCGCGTCTAATGTCCAGTTATGCGAGACACCGAGCGCCCGTGTTATGCTTACGGCGCTAATGTCTAGATAAATTGGCTAGATACGTTAACATGAAATTAGATGACATAATCAAACCTGCATCGCGATGGCAAAGTTTTAGTTTGGAGTTTGTATATATACAAAATTGAAACATGGATTTAGTGGATGTCACCTAAGACCGAAAAACCTTAGTAGGAGCATAGGGGCCCACTCTGAAACGGTGTAAGGTCTAAGGTGTCTATCTGAGATGTCTGTGATGATTGATTATTTACCCGGAGTGATCAACTGGGTTTATAACTTTCAGAGCAAGATTCCTCTCACCAAGTTTGGCAAGAAACGCTAAACGAGGTAAAGCACAAAGAAAGACGAAAAATGAACAATGAACAATGAAACACGAACCAAAATCTGGTAGTCTCCGGACTGTAAAGTTGAAATCGAATTGAGAACGAAGTCACAACAGTCCGGGGACGTAAATCCATTATGCTCCAGCTTTTGTTGAATTGGAATTGTCGTTTCTAAGTGCCATCAACAACTGACCGAACATTGCATTCGGTCGACGAATGATACTTTTCTCAACTTAGACACTTAAATTAACGGGTGGACAGACAGTGAAGAGAATTGAGAAAACTAATCGACGCAAACGCATTTCTATTGGAATTGTCGTTTCAAAGTGCCATCAACCACTGACCGAACATTGCATTCGGTCGACGATTGCTACTTTCCTCAACTTAGGCACTTAAATTAACGGGTGGACAGACAGTGATGAGAGTAGGGTATTATTGGGCATTCTACTTCACTTTTGGTTTTCGAAATCGCTCACTTCGTTCGCTCAGCCTGAAAACCAAAAGTGAAGTAGAATTCCCAATACGTTTTTGAAAAACCAAATGTGAAGTAGAATTCCCAATGCGTTTGCGTCAATTGGTTTCTCAATTCTATCTTTGAAAAACCAAATGTGATGTAGAATTCCCATTCTCAATTCTATTTTTGAAAAACCAAATGTGAAGTAGAATTCCCAATGCGTTTGCGTCAATTGGTTTCTCAATTCTATCTTTGAAAAACCAAATGTGATGTCGAATTCCCATTCTCAATTCTATTTTTGAAAAACCAAATGTGAAGTAGAATTCCCAATGCCTTTGCGTCAATTGGTTTCTCAATTCTATCTTTGAAAAACCAAATGTGAAGTAGAATTCCCAATGCGTTTGCGTCAATTGGTTTCTCAATTCTATCTTTGAAAAACCAAATGTGAAGTAGAATTCCCAATGCGTTTAATTCTCATCACTATCTGTCCACCCGTTAATTTAAGTGCCTAAGTTGAGGAAAGTATCATTCGTCGACCGAATGCAATATTCGGTCAATAAATGAAACTAAAATATTATTGAAGAAGAAGAACTAATGGCTCATTCGATCACTAGAAATAACCAGTAATCATTTCGCCGTTTTCACAATATACCTTATGGACCGAATTATTTTACTCAAATCATAAAGTCGGGATAATAAATACTTAAACGATGCACACGGTGTGGATCGATCGGAAGGCAAGTGAATTTCACCTTTATCGAATTATACAATACAATTCAAGTAACTCCTACACGTGTACGTACTGTTATACGTGTGTTCGTCATTAATACTTCATTGCATGTATGTTTGATACACATACAAAAAGTTTATTATGAGTTAGAAAAAAAATACGAACCACAATACAATACAATACAATCACAATGGTTTTTTTCCTATTGAATCAAAATCCGAATACGAAAAAATATCTGTAAATATTTACCTATCTACTACTACTACTACTACTACTATCTAATGAATAAAGGTTTCTGAAAACAACCACAAACATTAGTTAATTATCTACTATATATTGTTTTGTTACTATATGTTGTATATATTGTTTATTGTTTACTTAACAATAAGTAAGTATTTTTTTCAAACTGTAAAATTACGTGTCATATCTATGAATAAAGGTTCAATACCTCTGCTAAAAATAATGTGCTGTCTGCACTTTTCTATAATTAAACGCGGTAAAACATAGGTACCGTATCAGTACTCGCAGTGTCTCTCGGTAAAAATCTAAGTGACAAGTGGTAAAGTGCTTAAACATTACCCTGTTAACGGTACCATCTAATGTAGAAGAAAACCAAGAAAGACTTCAGGAACTAAAATGTTCGTAAGTTGAACTCATTTATGGTCATAAACATCTGTCTTTCCAGTTCTTCTAGTAGTTTTAACTAATGATTGTCTATGACATTTTTTCCAATTAAGTATAACTATATTAACACATTTGAAAGCTTTACATAGTCAGAGTGTGTGTAATAGGAAATATGGATTTCAGGTCTGAAATCACCAAAGTTAGCAAGCGATCAAAGAAGTTGACCGACTCCAGCAACCTATTCTTCGAGTCAGAAGACGAAAGCCTAAGGTAATTTAGATAGCCGTTATGTCTTCAATTCATGTCCATATTTGATTCTTTGTCTATTAGTAAACTACATCTTAAACGACTATGTCTAAGATAAAATAATAATAACTAATTTTTTTTCTACCTAGTTCAAAAAGAAGAAAGTCCGGTAAACGTCCAACGCAGAAGACGAAAAACGCGTCTCCCGTCATCGCTGCCGAGTGGCTCTTCGACTCGGAGTCGGACGACGAAGTAGCGCCTCAAAAGACGAAAGAGACTGCCTTTAGCACGTTCACCCGTCGAGTGCCAGGCGGAGTCACGCGTCGGACTACACAGTTGGATGGAGACCTGCTAGCTGAGGTGCGCCTCTATAACGCGGAGGAGGTACGGAATCTTACCGGCTTCGAGAGGTGTGAAAAAGCAGTAATTTGGGTTCGTCTGCAGGGGGAGACGGATTCGCCTGAATTTAATCTTCTTAAAGAATTTACAAAAATTGCAAAAACAAAATTTACGGAAGAAGGAGTTTTTTACAGCGATAAAAATAAAAAATAATAGCATGTAAGTAAGTAAGTTTTTTAAAGTAACTCCTTCCGCAAAAATTTTGTCTTTGACAATTTTTGCATTATTTCATTATATTTTGTATTGTTAGCACAGTGAAAACATATGCACAATGTCAAACACTACTTTCTGTTCTGTATGCGACGTATCTGTTAGAAACAAAGGTTTTTCCGCCCATTTGAAAAGTATTTTACACAAAAATAATAGTGCAGTTGTTGAAAGCGACGGTATCGAAAAAGTATACAGTGCTTTTCGTAGTCGCATCGCTTCTTACCGCGTTAGATGTGATGACGGACGGGATGGCGAGTCGGTCTACCCTCCCGCCGAATTTTTATCGCGATTGCGCACACGCGTTCGACTTTTGCTTTCAGCACGAATGCTAGCATATTCTAGCATCAAAGTAAACTTTGAGTTATATGCTGAATTTTTTCAGCATAAGAATGATTCTGTTTCAATTAAATCTTTTGCAACCGAAAACATAAATTTACATCAAAATTATAATTTTGAAGAGACGTTTTTAAATATTATTCACTTGATTTGTAAAAAAATTTAAAATTTTGAGGACAGAGATAGTGGTTGGGCTTATCTGCGAAGTTTGTATTTAGAAGTAAACATTAATAAATACGAGCCTTTGAGAGGCTCAAGTTTTATAGATTTGCCTGAAACCATAAAAAATAAACGAGCGTGTATAAATATTAAAAATTCTGATAATTATTGTTTTTTATGGTGTGTTGTGGCATCACTTTTTCCTGCTAAGAGTAACGCCCATCGAACGACTTCTTATCCGCACTTTAAAAGTGTTCTTAATATTAAGAACCTTTCTTTTCCAGTAGGGTTCTCGGATATAAAATACTTTGAAAAAAACAATCCTCGCATAAGTATTAATATTTATGGTCTTAAAAAAAATTGTAACGTTGTGGGGCCTTTGTACAAAAGCGAACGCCGAAAAGAACATCACGTTAACATGCTTTTTCTTGAGAAAGATAAGCGCACACATTACTGCCTTATTAAAGATTTATCTAAATTACTTCGCCAACAGTTAACTAAACATCATTCGAAAGTATATTTATGTGAAGATTGTATGATTTTTTTTAACACAAACGATAAACTTGATGCTCATATTTGTAGTGGCGTGGCAACAATTTTACCTAATGAAGGAACTCGAATACAATTTGACCACTACGAACGAATGCAAGATATGCCCTTCGTTTTGTACGCAGATTTTGAGTCGTTGTTAGAACCCACCGAATGCAATTCAGAACCAAGTTGTACAACATCATTGCATAAACACACACCAGCCGCATTCGCTTACTATGTGGTTTGTTCTTACGATAGTTCGCGTAACAAATTTGTCTCCTATCGCGGACCTGCCTGCGTTAAAAAGTTCTTTAAAAGTCTGATATCTGACATAACTGACATTCATAACATTTTACAGTCACCTTTGCCAATAGTATTAACTGATAACGACAGAGTTAATTTTGCTCAAGCAAAAAATTGTTTCCTGTGTGGTAAAATATTATTTGATGATAAAGTAATATACCACTGCCACCTTACCGGACGATATCGCGGTGCAGTACATTCATATTGTAATATGAAGTATCGGTTGCCTAAATTTGTTCCTATTTTTTTTCATAATTTAGCTGGTTATGATAGTCATCTATTTATACGAGAACTAGGAGAAATGCCGGGTAGAATTCAAGTTATAGCAAAAAATAAGGAAAATTATATTTCATTTACAAAATGTTTTCAAGTGAATGGTACTAACATTATGCCAGTTCGTTTTGTAGACTCTTTTAAATTTTTAGGAACAAGCCTAGAGAAGCTAGCAGCAAATTTAGATAATAATGACTTTCATCATCTATTGCGGTTTTTTCCATCTAACGAGCAATTTAATTTATTGAGACGCAAAGGAGTTTATCCTTACGAATACATAACTACTTGGGCCGCGTATGAAGAGGAAGAGCTCCCTCCCCAGGAATGTTTTTTTAGTAAACTGCATAATACTAACATTTCGCTAAAAGATTACGAACATGCAACGATAGTTTGGAATACTTTTAAACTATCAAACCTTGGAGAATACACCGATTTGTATCTTAAAACAGATGTTCTTTTACTAGCAGACATTTTTGAAAGTTTTCGGCAAACTTGTAAAACAAATTATAAGTTAGATCCAGCCTTTTACATAACAGCGCCTAGTCTAAGTTTTGATGCTATGTTATTGAAAACAGATGTAAAATTAGAGTTAATAAATGACTTGGAAATTTTAAGAATGATCCAAAAAGGTATTCGTGGTGGAATTTGTTTATGTTCTACAAGATATTCAAAAGCCAATAACAAATATTTAACTTCGTATGACCCAACAAAAGGAGACAACTTTTTAGTTTATATCGACTGTAATAATCTCTACGGTTATGCTATGTGCGCTTATCTACCTCACTCAAATTTTAAGTTATTAAATGATTTCGAAATTAGCAGAATTGATTTCCAAAATGTGCCGATTAATGGAGACACTGGTTACATACTAGAAGTAGACTTAGAATATCCAGAAAATTTGCATGATGTTCATAATGACTTTCCTTTTTGTGCACAAAAGTTTATTCCACCGGGCTCAAAAACTTGTAAACTAATTCCAAATTTATACGATAAATTTTTGTATGTTATCCATTACACCCACCTGCAAACTTGTTTAAAGCATGGTTTATTGTTAAAAAGAATTCACAGAGTAATTCAATTTAATCAGAGCCCTTATTTAAAACAGTACATAGATATGAATACTGAATTACGAAAAAAAGCGAAGTCAACATTTGAACAAGATTTTTTCAAACTTTTAAATAATAGTATTTTCGGGAAGACTTTAGAAGATACCGAGAAAAGGGTCAGTGTGAAATTGGTTAATAAGTGGAATGATGTTAAGAATAAAACAAAGAAAAGTATTTGTGCTGAGCAGTTGATATCTCGACCAAATTTTCACAGTGTTACTATTTTTACAGAAAACTTTGTGGCTGTTCAAATGAATCCTGAAACAATTACTTTGGATAAGCCTATTTATATTGGTTTTTCTGTTTTGGAAATATCTAAAAGTCATATGTTTGATTTTCATTACTCTATTATGAAACCTTTTTATAATAAAAAGTTGAAACTTTGCTATACGGATACTGACAGTTTTCTATATTCAATCGAAAGTAAAGATTTTTATAATGATTTAAAGATACATTTCCTACCTTATTTCGATACCAGCAATTATCCTTTAAATAACAGTTATGACATTCCAGGTTTAAACAAAAAAGTGCCAGGCCTTTTTAAAGACGAACTAGGTGGAAATCTAATATCTGAGTTTGTAGGTCTAAGGTCAAAGTTATATTGCATTAAAACAGAAAAACAGGAATATAAAAAAGCAAAAGGTGTGCAAAAACAGGTCTTGAACAATGTTCATTTTAAAGATTACTATAGGGTATTAAATGAGAATATTTTTTTACGGAAAAAAAATATTATATTTAAATCTCTTAAACATGAAATATTTACCCAAGAACAGGATAAAGTAGCCTTGTCAGGTAATGACGACAAACGCGTTATATTAAAATATAAAATTTCAACCTTATCATGGGGTCATTGGAATAGCATATTTTAAGAGTTTTATTTAGTTATTGAAATTATGGTATGTTTTCACTGTGTTTTCTATTATAATAGCGTAATAATATGTAGGTATGATCGGTATATTTAAAAATATATTATAGTTATACGAATTTCTATATACTAGGAGCATACTCTGATGTAATACTGAGAATTTGAGTAGTACCTAACCATGTTAGTAACATAACGCTGTATTTGCCTACGTAAAGAAATATAATATTTCAGAAAAAATACCTAATTACACTGTTTCATATTTATTTTTGTTATTAACAAAATTTCTTATTATTATTTAAAATAAATATACCTATTGCAGTAAATTGACGTTGTTTCATTCTAATATGTCATAGATTTACCTGGTTCATCAAAATTTAAGTAGATCATATTTTACATATTATACCTTTAACACAAAATCATGTCTGAACTTGTATATTTTATTTCATATTTCTTTATTTGCATATCACATTATTAGACACGTGTTGCTGATTTCACAAACTAAGTAGACCACGCACGAAGGAAAAACGCACTGTGTCAGCTTTTAATTTCGTTCGCTTACAAACTCACACTTACACACTAAAGTGATATATATATTTACTTAAAGCGCATGAAAATTACACTTGCTTTGAGAACACGCTAAAAAAAGTCGTTTCGTTGTACACAACATTTTTAAAAACATGGTAAGTAAGTTATTTTAATACAAATACATTATTTTTCTGGAGAGTGTAGTCCATTACGAGGTAACTTATCGTTTTCTTTTTTCAGAACACCGCAAATGTATCTGCCACCTCACGAGATGGAGAAGAACAGAACCCACCCTCTCCACTGCAAGATGCACAGGATCCGTTAGAAGGATGGTCACAGATATTCCCGACGTTCCCGCCTTGGGCTGAAGAGATAGAAGAGGCGCCTTTTCAACGAAAAATTAAAAAGCCTCGGGCTCGCCAACAAAAGCGTAACAAACAGCGGACGTCCTATCTCCAACATCGTCACCACCAAGATCCAAGAACATCATTCATAATAAAAAATACGTCGAGCTGTCGAAGCAGACGTATAATTAAAATTGAAGTTATTGATTTGGAGAAGCATACCGAGGAGGGATCGGAGGACGTCCTCTCCACACAGTACGTGGTGACGGATCCTATTGATCCAATATTGGATCAAACAGAAGGGCTCATCAACGCCATATCAAAGAAACTGAGCGGTTATAGCTATAATTTTTAAAAAGCTTATAATCTACACGTTTCTTTAAATTAAACTTCTCAGGTGGGCTTATTGCGTGGGATATCTTGTCACGCATACGCCTACAGAGAGACATTTAAATTAAAATTAATTGTAATGAACTGTACGTACTATCTATTTATTTGAAATTTAATAAACAACCTTGATGTTATTTTGGGTTTTATTTATAAAAACGTATAAATGTAGGGAATATAAAGGAAATTTTATAAGAAATATATCGTTTTTTCATAATATATTTTTATTATAAATCAGAATTTGATACATTATTTTATTACCATAGTTACTTACCAGGGACCGCATTGAGGTGTGGACTTGGTATTGACATTCGGATTATCCATCGGCCTGAACTACCTACCAATACCTAGTTGAGTTACTATTTGCAATAAAATTCTTATCGTAGTCATGAAAATTATGAATAGGTATATCGAAAAAATAATTTTAGAAGAAGCTACTATATTTTATTTAGTTCAGTAGATATTATGTACCTATGTACACTAAGAGAACATTTATATAATAACACTGGTGGCCAAAATAGCACTTTTTTTCTGTTGCATGGAGTTTTAAATCGCTTTCTTACTAATTTGAGGCCTCTGATTTCAAATCTACCCTCAATTTTTTTCTAGCAGCTCGAGTTTTTTAAATACAGGTACTATGAAAAAAAATCACTTCTCAGTGGACATATTAACAGCGAAGGTGTATTAATTGTTATAATATTTGCATTTTTCATCATGAGCTCGTCAAGGAGACTGTGTGTAAACAATCCTAATAGTTTTTGTTTTATTTGTGGCGCGTATATGTTCAAAGAATTTCGTTTGAATCCATCCGACCTCGTGAAACAAGCTTATATGGACCTCTTTGGTTTGCCATATGAAACAAATAATAAACCCTGGATACCGAGTTTGGTGTGTAAAAGTTGTGTCGAGTCATTACGCTTATGGGTAAATAAGAAAAGACCTCATTTCAAGTACCAAACTCCTATGATATGGCGTGAACCGTCGGATCATCACAGTGAGTGTTATTTTTGTGTGGTTAACATAACTGGAATAAATCGCAAAAATCACTCTAAATGGACTTATCCTAACCTGCTGACTGCTGTTCGACCAGTACTCTATGCTAGAAATACATCAGACCCTGAACCCAGTACATCCCGGCATGACACAGAGGATTCATTCAAGCAGAATGCATCGAGTAGCAGTGATAGTGACGATAGCGAGGATTCTGATTTTATTGAGTCCGGTGAGCCTAAACCTTTTAATCAAAATGAATTAAATGACCTAGTTAGAGACCTTGGACTGTCAAAACTGGCAGCACAACTGCTGGCTTCACGTTTAAAGGAGAGGAATTTGGTGACAAAAGAAACACGTATCACGTATTACCGTTCAAGGGAAAAGAATTTACTTCCCCTCTTTACTGAAGACGACAATTTCGTATTTTGCAACAACATTCTTGGTCTTATGGATGCAATGGGACAACAAAACTATGACCCAAAGGAGTGGCGTTTGTTTATTGACTCGTCAAAACGAAGTCTCAAATGTGTGCTGTTACATAACGGTAATAAATTAGGTTCTTTGCCTATTGCTCATTCAACCAAAGCAAAAGAAGAGTACCATACGATATCCTTAGTTCTGGATAAAATTAAGTACAAGAAACATAATTGGGTAATATGTGTAGACCTTAAAATGGTAAATTTTCTTTTGGGGCAGCAAGGCGGCTACACGAAATTTCCTTGTTTCATGTGCTTATGGGACAGTAGAGCGAAAGCCGAGCACTGGGTAAAAAAAGATTGGCCTTTAAGGGAGTCTCTAGAACCGGGAAAGTTTAACGTCATTAATACCCCACTAGTACCCAGAGACCGTATAATATTACCTCCTCTCCATATCAAACTGGGTCTTATGAAGCAATATGTGAAAGCTTTAGACAAAAGTGGAGAATGTTTCAAATACATTTCTAAAAAATTTCCAAGACTGAGTTCTGAAAAGGTGAAAGCTGGGATTTTCAACGGCCCACAGATCAGGCAACTAATCCGTGATCCAGAATTAACTAACTGTATGAGAGAACCTGAAAAATTTGCATGGGACGAGTTTGTTTGGATTGTAAAAAATTTTTTGGGAAACAGGAAGTTACCTAACTTCTCTGAGCATATTGACCAACTGATGCTCCACTTTCAACGATTGGGTTGCAACATGAGTATCAAGATGCACTTTCTCTATAGCCACCTGGACCGTTTTCCTGAAAACTTAGGCGATTTTAGTGAAGAGCAAGGCGAGCGCTTTCACCAGGACCTCCGTACTATGGAAGAGCGGTATTGTTAGGTATGTAAGACTATTATTTGTGAATATGAGGGTAGTCGGCCTGCGTGCCGGCGGTAGTCGCTAATTATAAAATAAAACAGTGTGCAACTGACTAGCTGGTTTGATTGACGTCGCTCCGCCACACAAAATCCTAAATACATAACATCTGGCGACGATTGGACTAATTATCCACCAAAATGTCTTCGGGAGTGTCTTTTGGCGTTCTCAGTACGTTTGACCACCTTTCACACGAGTGGAGCAGTTACAAATCGCGATTGGAGCAATGGTTTATCGCCAACGATATAACCCCTGTGTTGGATAAGGCGGCCATTAAAAAACGAGCGATTCTGTTGACGTCATTAAGCGAATCTACGTTCAAGCTAGCGAGTGATCTGGCGTTACCCAAAAAAGTTGAAGAATTGGACTACGAGGCCATTGTGAAACTTCTCGATGACCACTTCACGCCAAAAAGGTTTGGGTTTGCGGAGAAATCCAATTTCTACTCCGCATCACAGCGACCAGGAGAAAGTCACACGGAATGGGCGGCCAGGATTAGAGGATTGGCAGCTCACTGTGCATTCAAGAATTTGGAGGAGACATTGCTAGATAAGTTTATCATGGGCATGTCAGCGGGACACGAGCGGGACAAGCTATTCGCGCAGGACCAGCGGGAGCTGACCCTCGCGAAGGCCATCGACTTGGCGGAGAGCGTGCGCTGCGCGCGCCAGGCCTCGTCGAGGGCGACGGCGGGCGCGGGCGCGGGCGCGCTCGCCCCGGGCCTGGACGGCGTGTTCAATATCTCCAACAAGGAAAAGTGCAGTGTGTGCGGGTTTACCAATCATAGGTCTAATCAGTGCCGTTATAAAAATTACAAGTGTAAAAAATGTAACAGCAAGGGTCACTTGCGTAAGATGTGCCCTAACGAGGGCAGAGTGAAATATTTGGATGAGGGTACCACGGACGACGGTGACGATGGTGAGTCTTTTTACAATATTCGGTGTTTGCAGGGAAAACCGATGACAGAGCGCGTAACGATCAGTGGTCTAGTTTTAGAGTTCGAAATAGATAGTGGTTCAGCAGTAAGCGTAATTTCCGAAAAAACTTATACCGCGAATTTTAAACAATTACCGTTGACACCCACCAATAAAAAATTAATCAGCTATACAGGGGAAAACATAAAATCAATAGGAGTTGTCTCATTGCCAATTTCATATAACGGGGGTACGCGCACGTTGAATGTGTTCGTAGTGCGCGCGGGCGGGCCGCCGCTGCTGGGCCGGGACTTCATCTGCGAGTTCGGGCTGGAGCTGGCGCCGGCGCCCGCGCCCGTGCACGCGCTGCGCGCGCCTCACTGCGATTCTGATATAACTAAGCGGCTTTGTGAGATGTTTCCTAAGGTTTTTTCTGGGAATCTCGGTGCGTTTAACATGTATAAGATTAAATTACATCTAAAACCCGATGCTAAGCCAATTTTTGTAAAAGCAAGGCCAGTCCCTTACGCATTAAAGGAAAAAATAGATAAGGAGCTTGATCGATTATTGTCATTAGGAATTTTAAAACCCGTTGAACATTCGGAGTATGCTTCACCGGTGGTGCCCGTGTTGAAAAAGAATGGCGACATCCGACTGTGCGCCGATTACTCAGTTACGATCAATAAACAATTAGTGGTTGATCAATACCCCTTGCCTACTGTTAATGATTTATTAGCCAAATTGCATGGGGGCGTACAATTTAGTAAAATAGACTTATCTATGGCTTATAATCAGTTTTTTTTGAGTGAGGAATCTCAAAAGCTAACTTGCATAAATACTCATCGCGGTCTTTTTAATTTCACGCGTTTAGTGTTTGGTCTGGCGAGCGCGCCCGCGGTGTTCCAGCGCGCGATGGAGTGTTTGCTATCGGGCATAGACGGAATCATCTTTCTGTTGGATGACATTTTAGTGTCAGGAGTAACTAAAGAGCTGCATGAACAGAGACTAATCGCGGTGTTACAACGCTTAAACGACGCGAATTTGACCGTACAGATGAGCAAATGCGAGTTTTTTAAAGATGAAATCTCGTATCTAGGTCATGTTATAGATAAGCGCGGAATAAGGAAGTCTCCAGATAAAATCAATGCAATTTTAAAAGCACCTAAACCGTCAAACGTATCACAGTTACAATCGTTCCTGGGTCTCACTAATTATTATCGCAATTTTGTCCCGGATGCATCGTCTATATTAAGCCCATTATACAATTTATTAAATAAAAATTCTGAATGGAAGTGGACTAAAATGCATGACGATGCATTCGCTACAATAAAGAATATTTTGGCATCCGATAAAACATTAGCGCATTTTGACCCAAACGCCAAGTTAATATTGACGGTGGATGCGTCACCGACAGGCTTAGGTGCTATACTTTCTCAAGTAAGCAAAGACGGCTTAGAGAGACCTATATCGTACGCTTCCCGGACACTATCTTCAGCAGAGAAAAACTACGCCCAAATTCAGAAGGAGGCAACAGCTATAGTTTTTGGCGTCAGACGGTTCCATCAGTACCTTTACGGCAGGTCCGAACCTTTCGTATTACGAACGGACCACAAACCTCTTTTGGCTATTTTCGGTCCCCACAAAGGTATTCCGGAAGTATCTGCTAACCGTCTGCAAAGATACGCCATATTTTTAACAGCATATAATTATAATATAGAATACATAAGCAGCAAGCAAAACAGCGCGGATTATTTATCTCGGGCATGCGGGGACGAGGGGTCGGCGGGGAAGCCAAGTGACCTCGCCGAGTGCGAGGATCGCACAGCCTATGTCAACTTCGTCGTAGACGGGGACCTGCCCGTGAAGTTAAGTGATATCCGCCGGGAGACCTCTAATGATAGGATATTGAGTATTGTCAAGCGTTATGTGTTAAGCGGCTGGCCTAGGAAAGTAGACAACGATATCAAACCATTTTATAACTGTCGTTCACAGGTATCGTTTGAAAATGGCATCTTAATGCGCGGTCATAAGGTTGTCATTCCTTCAAAACTACAGGAAACAATTTGTAGGGAACTTCATAGTTCACATTTCGGAGTGGTTAAAATGAAGGCGGAGGCTCGTAAGCGGCTGTGGTTCCCGGGCGTGGACGCAGCGCTGGAGCAGCTGGCCGGCGCGTGCGCCGTGTGCGCGGCGCTGCGCCCCGCCCCGCCGCACGCACCGCTTGCGCCCTGGCCTTTACCTGCGCAACCTTTCTTGCGAATACACATAGATCTACTAGGCCCGATTCACAATTTCATGTTTTTAATAATCGTCGACGCCTATAGTAAGTGGGTCGAATGTTATGACGTGTCTACAACTTATAACTCAAAAGCGATAATAAGGAAATTATACGATATGATGTCACGATTTGGAATCCCGCATACTTTGGTGAGTGACAACGGTACATCTTTTACATCAACAGAGTTTAACGATTTTTGTCAACTTAACGGCATAAAACACATTTTATCTCCTGCCTACCATCCAGCCAGTAACGGACAGGCGGAAAGTTTCGTAAAAATTGTCAAAAAAGGGTTAAAGAGCATAATTTTAGAAGGATGTAACAAAAATAATATAAATGAAAAAATTGCAAAATTTTTGTTTGACTATAGGAACTCTAAAAATAGTACCACTGACAAGTCACCCGCGGAACTCGTGTACGGCCGGCCGTTGCGCTCACGCCTTGATTTAATCAACCCAGCCGCCCCGTCACCGTCGTCCGCGGATCTCGCTCAAGTCGTCGACCGCAATCAGTCCTTACAGGTTAAATATTATAAAGGTAGATTAAGAAAAGAACTGAAGGAGAACGATGAAGTGTGGGTCACTAAAAACATGAATATCAAGAAGTTTTGCTGGATAAAGGGAGTCATAAAGAAGAAAATCGGACACGTCTTGTATAAAGTTTACTTGCCAGAACTGAACTGCGAAGTGAATAGACACATTGACCAGATCAGATACAGAACGGATTCTCCGGCGAGCAGAGACATCTGGGACCCCGATGCAGTACCCGATCTCCCCCCCGCTGTTGTTCCTAGTCAGGGCAGCGAACCGGCGGACTCACGGAGTACAGGGGAGGGAGGGCTCGAGGACAGCCCGGCGACACCGCCAGGTGACATCGCGAGCCGAAGACGACAGGCAATAAGTCCGATTTTCTCGACACCGAACGCAGACGATGAACTTGCTTGACCAACACATTAGAATCAGTGTAAATTTAGACTAAGTATGTGTTTATGTATATATTGGGTTTACTCATTATGACCCTTAACTTGTGGGGGAGGGATGTTAGGTATGTAAGACTATTATTTGTGAATATGAGGGTAGTCGGCCTGCGTGCCGGCGGTAGTCGCTAATTATAAAATAAAACAGTGTGCAACTGACTAGCTGGTTTGATTGACGTCGCTCCGCCACACAAAATCCTAAATACATAACAGGTATCAAGGTTACTGGAACGCTCATATGTTAGCTGATTACTGCTGGAGCATTCAGAGTAGTACTCCTGAATCAACCCATAACAAAAAATCGCTTAAAAGAAAATTTAACTCAGTGTAATTAGGTACAATAAAGTTTATTTACTGTGAAACTTGTCATTTTTACTGAAAACTTCGAAGTCAAATATTTCAGAAACTAGAGCTGCTGGGGAAAAATGGCTATTATATTTCAAATCAGCGTAAAAAATACATTTATAATCATATATAAAATCCCATACAACAGAACCTGTGGCCACCAGTGTAATCGACCCTCGAATAATTAATTATTATCAACGTCTTAAAATATTTAAATCAGACAAGTAAAGCTTTGAAGAAAAACTAAAATAACAATTGCCGAGCTGGATTCGAACTCACGTTTCTAAGGATCCCACCCGACGCTGTGACCATTACACCAGGGAGCCGTTACGAAGATGCGCGAAATTGACAATCAGTATCTCCCATGAAATTACCGCCCAAGCTTATTGTTATGGTACTAAGGTTCAATTTAGCACCTTTGCCATTTGAACCATTACAGTATGATTAAGTGTTAATTAAAAAGAAATAAATAAATATCAATGAAAACGAAACGTTGTGTTTAATGGATATACATTGATTTTCGTTGATATTTATGTTTTGTTGTTATTTTTAATAAATACATTACATTATTCCTCATACATTCGATTATCAGGATTTTCGGTTATCTGAATGCCTATCAACAACAATTAGTCCGGTCAATCAAATTTTACTGTACAATGAACGTTCAGTAGATATTATGTACCTATGTACACTAAGAAAACATTTATATAATAATCGACCCTCGAATAATTAGTTATTATCAACGTCTTAAAATATTTAAATCAGACAAGTAAAGCTTTGAAGAAAAACTAAAATAACATTTGCCGAGCTGGATTCGAACTCACGTTTCTAAGGATCCCACCCGACGCTGTGACCATTACACCAGGGAGCCGTTACGAAGATGCGCGAAATTGACAATCAGTATCTCCCATGAAATTACCGCCCAAGCTTATTGTTATGGTACTAAGGTTCAATTTAGCACCTTTGCCATTTGAACCATTACAGTATGATTAAGTGTTAATTAAAAAGAAATAAATAAATATCAATGAAAACGAAACGTTGTGTTTAATGGATATACATTGATTTTCGTTGATATTTATGTTTTGTTGTTATTTTTAATAAATACATTACATTATTCCTCATACATGCGATTATCAGGATTTTCGGTTATCTGAATGCCTATCAACAACAATTAGTCCGGTCAATCAAATTTTACTGTACAAGGGTGTCGTATCTAAGTTAAGGATGTAAAACAAAATTACATCCTTAACTTAGATACGACACCCTTAGGGCCGATTTCACCGTTAAAATTGAACGCGATCAATTCACGATAAGGTAGGAAATGTATCTTGAAATCATTATAAAAATCTTTACTTTCGATTGAATATAGAAAACTGTCAGTATCCGTATAGCAAAGTTTCAACTTTTTATTATAAAAAGGTTTCATAATGGAGTAGGAGTTCGGTTTGAGCAGCCTTGGCGAACGCACGTGCGCACCATCCCTCGTCAAACTGGTCGGGGTCCAACCCTTAAGTCGGCGCAGGCGCAAGGCTTTGTTTTCGCGCGCGTATTTTGCTTATTTCTAACTATGTCTCACATAGTTTAATAAGTGATTTCTCCTAATTTAGAGCTTTATATAAATTAAGTGATTAAGTGACTTTTGTCCCTAAGAATGTGAAAAAAGTTTAAAGTGTTTGTGCATGTGCAAGTATTTGGCTAACAGCCAGACGAAATGGTTCGGATCCAATTAATAAAAGTGATCATTTATTACGTCAATGAATAGTAACTACATAAGTTAGTGTTTTTCCTCAAGTAACAAAAGGTTGCGCAATATCCTTATTGTTGACCTCCATCCCTCAGTAGCAGCAAGTCGCCGATAGCTGAACCCGGTGAGATAATTCCATTTTTTCACGCCCAGAATTGGCCCAGATTTGTATTTCTTTGCATTAGTACGTGCTACGTTTCTGCGATATAGAGGGAGGTCGAAATACTTAGTTTTTTAGATGTTTGGCTCTATGACGGCTAAGCATTTTTGTAAATGCCGGAGAATTTGCCAAAAAATTACCTTCTTCTCGTATATAATCACCGTGCTTTAATTATATGTCTTACAGAGCATCACACATATACGGAAAACACAACAAAACAGTCTTAGTGACTTTTTAGTTAAAACACCCAAACAGCGTTCATTGCTCAAGCTAACATCTGACAGCAATAAAATATCCCAGACGTCCAAAACTTTCCGCCTTTTATCTCACTTATACTTAGGCGCAAATAATGGTACCCTTTTTTGTCACAAGTCTACCATCGTCCAACATGTGCAGAAAGGACCACAGCTACGTACTTAAGACAAAGGGGCAAAAAACACCATAAACTATCTCTACAAAGGAGTCTTTCGAAAAATGCTACAGTTCTTGGTATCTGTACGACTCACACAACATGTGCAATTTTTGAGAACGTTAAGCTTTTTGAGTATAGTCGTTAAAACAGCGTTTTATTTTCATCATATTTAAACAAACTAACCTTGTTTCAATTCACAGCCTAATCAATTCCCACAGCTAGTATTAAGCTCCATTCTACACTCCACAGAAAAACAGGTACTTAAAATTTGAAACCAGATAGATGGATACTGTCTATTTAGAGCTCAACCAAGGAGACTAGACTACAGGGCGGTTTAAAAACACCCGGCACGATATGTCGAGGATACACAAAAAAACACTGGAGTAACATAGAATACTTCATCTAGTGCCACCCATGATTACGATGGAAAATAGGGCACCAAAGTTCTGATAGATGCAGCAAGCAATCCTTTACATATCTAAGTTCATCAACACAACGTTTCGATGCTTGATATTTGATTCCAACAAGGAGATACCTAGTCTATCAATACAAAAAACGATGCTTGATATTTGATTCCAACAAGAAGATACCTAGTCTATCAATACAACGAAACGATGCTTGATATTTGATTCCAACAAGAAGATGCCTAGTCTATCAATACAACGAAACGATACTTGATACTTGATTCCAACAAGAAGATACCTAGTCTATCAATACAACGAAACGATGCTTGATATTTGATTCCAACAAGAAGATACCTAGTCTATCAATACAACGACGTTATTTGATTACAACAAGAAGACGCCATGGATAATTGAAATTATTTTATAATGGCTACCACTATGACAGTAAAACTACTCACCACAGGAAAAAACCGGCTCACCGAGAAGTTTTAGTGACATCAACACACGGAGAAATACATTACACCAGCTTCGGCTCAACTGACTAAGTTCTGTATCGGATAGTACCAGTTAAAGTATAACAATAATAATAGGAGCTTAATCTCATCTGAAATACAAAACGGGCACGAAAACTGACAGCCAGAAGTGACAAGGCAGAACAACCAAATCAGAAGGGAAATGGCGGCACTAGCCGAAGAAAACAGTACGAGCATAATATGAGAGGAGCAAATAGTTGAAAACGTAGAGGTTGACAGTGAAACGGGCTACTTTATGGTCCGATGGAGGCTACTACAGTCGAAACAATAGAAAGGCGTGATAGTCAAAGAGAAAATCAGAGGAGAAAAAAGCAGCGAAGCCAATCTCTGAACTCGCAGAGGCGGACAGTGAAACGACTCCATGATGGAGGGTACTACGGTTGAATTTGAATTGAATGGCGTAATAGTCGAAAAAAGGAGTAGAATAAGAGGAACAGTGAGTACCTACTACCACCAAACCAGAACAGAATATAGTGACTGTTGAAGAGAAGAGAAGGGAAGCATATTTATAGAATATCAGAGGCGGATAAAGAAACTAGCTACTCCAGACCGAGGATCCTTCAACTAAACTAGAAGAAAATAGCGTGTAGCCGAAGAGAAAAGCAAAATACGAAGAGGAGCGAAATACCTAAATATTTGAAATAGAAACGAACAGCGAAACTGGCGACTCTACGATAGAACTCCACGATAGATACTACAGTTGAACCAGAAGGAAATAGCGTACCCGAAAAGAACAGCTGAATGAGAAGAACATCGAAACAAACTTTCAAAAAGTAGTGGCAAACTGTGAAACCGGCGACTCCACAACAGGGGGTTGATTCTTGACCGCAACAGGCCGAACAGTCGAAGAAGAGCAGCAAAGCAAACTTTTAAATCGCAGAGGCGGACAGTGAATTTGGTGACTCCTAGACAGAGGGTACTACAACTGCACGGAGCCAGCTTACCAACGTAAAGAAAATGGTGGGATAATCGAAAGAAATCAGAATAAGATAAACAACAAAGCGATTCTATGAGACCAGAGAGGCGGACAGTGAAACTGAGAGATAGTTAACGTCGATAAACTAACAACTCTACTTATGAAAAGATGTGAAACGAACTACATACTCAACCACACAAAAACCAATCCAAGAGACATTTCTACCATATCACAGGCTAAAACAATAAGTAAGTTATTGAGAATCTATCATTTTGATCATTTACCTTGAAGTACGGCTCTTGACGTTAACAAGCAGCAGCAGGCGCGAACATGCAACAGACTGAAATTACATGCCGGAGCCCGAGAAATATTAGACATCGCTGAAACTTATAGGACAACTACTTATAATGAAGAACGAAAATCCCACAAAGGCTGACAGCCCACCTCATCTCATCAACGCTCATCCTGACGCAGCAATCCCTCCTTTCCTAATTTCCTATACTGGTTGCAGCGGTGTACACCGGGCTGGTTGTGGTCGGCCGGTTGCGGCTAGCCGATCGTCCTTTCCCATCCCTGAGCGTGTCCCTCCTTGCCTCCTTCAAAACAGCGCCCCCTGGTGTGCCGGTTTGACCGGAATCAGGCATTGTGTCCTGGCTGGGTGTGGTGCCTAAAGTTCAAGTTCAAAGTAAAAAGGTTTCATAATGGAGTAATGAAAATCAAACATATGACTTTTAGATATTTCCAAAACAGAAAAACCAATATAAATAGGCTTATCCAAAGTAATTGTTTCAGGATTCATTTGAACAGCCACAAAGTTTTCTGTAAAAATAGTGTTTAAGCATACCCTTAACAGTTCTATAAATAGAACAAGATGTATTCGCCTTAAGCGTTGACGTACAATGTAACAGACTTTAATGTAAACATCGCACCCGTAAGTTGAAACATTGCACTATGATAAGGCAGTTCTATCAAAGTACTTACGTAATACTTTGTTGCACAGTTAGAGTTCAAGCAAATTGGAATTGTATAATCTATCACACAGATGCGAGTGTCGCCAACCGGATCTTCTATTTATACGCATTCTGATCGCTCAGTCGCGCCTAAGAGCGCATGGCGAATGCTCCCCGTGCACGAACGGAAATACTTAAATGTCAATTGTGGTGGTAAATGTGAGGACTGCATGTCAGAATTTGAATTTTAATAGTAATAATAATTAAACTCTATTAATATTTTCGCTTAAAGTCCGTGATTGTCCCCTTGAAAAGTGCAGCAGCACATTATTTTAGCATGGGTATTGAACCTTTAATAGATATGATGCGTAATTTGAAGTTTGAAAAATATGCTTGTTGTTACGGAAACAATATACCCATTTAAGTGCAATATTGATCCCTTTCCACCATTTTGTTATGATGTCTGAAAATCAGTAGGTACCTAGTATACTTGTGTTTGTTTTCGCGCGCGTATTTTGCTTATTTCTAACTATGTCTCACATAGTTTAATAAGTGATTTCTCCTAATTTAGAGCTTTATATAAATTAAGTGATTAAGTGACTTTTGTCCCTAAGAATGTGAAAAAAGTTTAAAGTGTTTGTGCATGTGCAAGTATTTGGCTAACAGCCAGACGAAATGGTTCGGATCCAATTAATAAAAGTGATCATTTATTACGTCAATGAATAGTAACTACATAAGTTAGTGTTTTTCCTCAAGTAACAAAAGGTTGCGCAATATCCTTATTGTTGACCTCCATCCCTCAGTAGCAGCAAGTCGCCGATAGCTGAACCGGTGAGATAATTCCATTTTTTCACGCCCAGAATGGCCCAGATTTGTATTTCTTTGCATTAGTACGTGCTACGTTTCTGCGATATAGAGGGAGGTCGAAATACTTAGTTTTTTAGATGTTTGGCTCTATGACGGCTAAGCATTTTTTGTAAATGCCGGAGAATTTGCCAAAAAATTACCTTCTTCTCGTATATAATCACCGTGCTTTAATTATATGTCTTACAGAGCATCACACATATACGGAAAACACAACAAAAACAGTCTTAGTGACTTTTTAGTTAAAACACCCCAAACAGCGTTCATTGCTCAAGCTAACATCTGACAGCAATAAAATATCCCAGACGTCCAAAACCTTTCCGCCTTTTATCTCACTTATACTTAGGCGCAAATAATGGTACCCTTTTTTGTCACAAGTCTACCATCGTCCAACATGTGCAGAAAGGACCACAGCTACGTACTTAAGACAAAGGGGCAAAAAACACCATAAACTATCTCTACAAAGGAGTCTTTCGAAAAATGCTACAGTTCTTGGTATCTGTACGACTCACACAACATGTGCAATTTTTGAGAACGTTAAGCTTTTTGAGTATAGTCGTTTAAAACAGCGTTTTATTTTCATCATATTTAAACAAACTAACCTTGTTTCAATTCACAGCCTAATCAATTCCCACAGCTAGTATTAAGCTCCATTCTACACTCCACAGAAAAACAGGTACTTAAAATTTGAAACCAGATAGATGGATACTGTCTATTTAGAGCTCAACCAAGGAGACTAGACTACAGGGCGGTTTAAAAACACCCGGCACGATATGTCGAGGATACACAAAAAAACACTGGAGTAACATAGAATACTTCATCTAGTGCCACCCATGATTACGATGGAAAATAGGGCACCAAAGTTCTGATAGATGCAGCAAGCAATCCTTTACATATCTAAGTTCATCAACACAACGTTTCGATGCTTGATATTTGATTCCAACAAGGAGATACCTAGTCTATCAATACAAAAAACGATGCTTGATATTTGATTCCAACAAGAAGATACCTAGTCTATCAATACAACGAACGATGCTTGATATTTGATTCCAACAAGAAGATGCCTAGTCTATCAATACAACGAAACGATACTTGATACTTGATTCCAACAAGAAGATACCTAGTCTATCAATACAACGAAACGATGCTTGATATTTGATTCCAACAAGAAGATACCTAGTCTATCAATACAACGACGTTATTTGATTACAACAAGAAGACGCCATGGATAATTGAAATTATTTTATAATGGCTACCACTATGACAGTAAAACTACTCACCACAGGAAAAAAACCGGCTCACCGAGAAGTTTTAGTGACATCAACACACGGAGAAATACATTACACCAGCTTCGGCTCAACTGACTAAGTTCTGTATCGGATAGTACCAGTTAAAGTATAACAATAATAATAGGAGCTTAATCTCATCTGAAATACAAAACGGGCACGAAAACTGACAGCCAGAAGTGACAAGGCAGAACAACCAAATCAGAAGGGAAATGGCGGCACTAGCCGAAGAAAACAGTACGAGCATAATATGAGAGGAGCAAATAGTTGAAAACGTAGAGGTTGACAGTGAAACGGGCTACTTTATGGTCCGATGGAGGCTACTACAGTCGAAACAATAGAAAGGCGTGATAGTCAAAGAGAAAATCAGAGGAGAAAAAAGCAGCGAAGCCAATCTCTGAACTCGCAGAGGCGGACAGTGAAACGACTCCATGATGGAGGGTACTACGGTTTGAATTTGAATTGAATGGCGTAATAGTCGAAAAAAGGAGTAGAATAAGAGGAACAGTGAGTACCTACTACCACCAAACCAGAACAGAATATAGTGACTGTTGAAGAGAAGAGAAGGGAAGCATATTTATAGAATATCAGAGGCGGATAAAGAAACTAGCTACTCCAGACCGAGGATCCTTCAACTAAACTAGAAGAAAATAGCGTGTAGCCGAAGAGAAAAGCAAAATACGAAGAGGAGCGAAATACCTAAATATTTGAAATAGAAACGAACAGCGAAACTGGCGACTCTACGATAGAACTCCACGATAGATACTACAGTTGAACCAGAAGGAAATAGCGTACCCGAAAAGAACAGCTGAATGAGAAGAACATCGAAACAAACTTTCAAAAAGTAGTGGCAAACTGTGAAACCGGCGACTCCACAACAGGGGGTTGATTCTTGACCGCAACAGGCCGAACAGTCGAAGAAGAGCAGCAAAGCAAACTTTTAAATCGCAGAGGCGGACAGTGAATTTGGTGACTCCTAGACAGAGGGTACTACAACTGCACGGAGCCAGCTTACCAACGTAAAGAAAATGGTGGGATAATCGAAAGAAATCAGAATAAGATAAACAACAAAGCGATTCTATGAGACCAGAGAGGCGGACAGTGAAACTGAGAGATAGTTAACGTCGATAAACTAACAACTCTACTTATGAAAAGATGTGAAACGAACTACATACTCAACCACACAAAAACCAATCCAAGAGACATTTCTACCATATCACAGGCTAAAACAATAAGTAAGTTATTGAGAATCTATCATTTTGATCATTTACCTTGAAGTACGGCTCTTGACGTTAACAAGCAGCAGCAGGCGCGAACATGCAACAGACTGAAATTACATGCCGGAGCCCGAGAAATATTAGACATCGCTGAAACTTATAGGACAACTACTTATAATGAAGAACGAAAATCCCACAAAGGCTGACAGCCCACCTCATCTCATCAACGCTCATCCTGACGCAGCAATCCCTCCTTTCCTAATTTCCTATACTGGTTGCAGCGGTGTACACCGGGCTGGTTGTGGTCGGCCGGTTGCGGCTAGCCGATCGTCCTTTCCCATCCCTGAGCGTGTCCCTCCTTGCCTCCTTCAAAACAGCGCCCCCTGGTGTGCCGGTTTGACCGGAATCAGGCATTGTGTCCTGGCTGGGTGTGGTGCCTAAAGTTCAAGTTCAAAGTAAAAAGGTTTCATAATGGAGTAATGAAAATCAAACATATGACTTTTAGATATTTCCAAAACAGAAAAACCAATATAAATAGGCTTATCCAAAGTAATTGTTTCAGGATTCATTTGAACAGCCACAAAGTTTTCTGTAAAATAGTGTTTAAGCATACCCTTAACAGTTCTATAAATAGAACAAGATGTATTCGCCTTAAGCGTTGACGTACAATGTAACAGACTTTAATGTAAACATCGCACCCGTAAGTTGAAACATTGCACTATGATAAGGCAGTTCTATCAAAGTACTTACGTAATACTTTGTTGCACAGTTAGAGTTCAAGCAAATTGGAATTGTATAATCTATCACACAGATGCGAGTGTCGCCAACCGGATCTTCTATTTATACGCATTCTGATCGCTCAGTCGCGCCTAAGAGCGCATGGCGAATGCTCCCCGTGCACGAACGGAAATACTTAAATGTCAATTGTGGTGGTAAATGTGAGGACTGCATGTCAGAATTTGAATTTTAATAGTAATAATAATTAAACTCTATTAATATTTTCGCTTAAAGTCCGTGATTGTCCCCTTGAAAAGTGCAGCAGCACATTATTTTAGCATGGGTATTGAACCTTTAATAGATATGATGCGTAATTTGAAGTTTGAAAAATATGCTTGTTGTTACGGAAACAATATACCCATTTAAGTGCAATATTGATCCCTTTCCACCATTTTGTTATGATGTCTGAAAATCAGTAGGTACCTAGTATACTTGTGTTTGTTTTCAGGAACCTTGATTTCTTTTTTCATAATAATACATAATATACTTATTTCGTATGAGCCTCGAACATACATACAATCTAGCATTAATGACGAACACAGCGTTTGATTGTTTTAATACCTAAAATAAACAATTATATTCGGTCGGTTGCTTTAGTTCATTTAAGTCTAGTATTAGTATTTCCAAAACCAGGTTTTGGCTTATCAATGATTAAAGAAAGTCGTTTTCTGAACTCATCCTGAATATATTTTTTGCGCTCTTCAACCTGTGTTTTGATCTCTTTCGTTATACGCCAAAATTTAGTTTCTAATTTGTATGAAAGGTGAAGTAAACACTCAAAAAGTCTTATCCATGCATGTAAAACATAACGCCTACTCAAAAAAAATAGCAACTTTTACGGTTATCTCGCAAACCAGCAACGCGCTTTTACTTTTGACTTCAGTATTTGATTCCTGACGGGTTTTACTATAGCAAACATTACTCACATTCAAAAGCAAGTTGCTGGTTTTTTAAAAAATGATTTTTATAAATTTGCCGTACATATGGATTTATATCTATATAAAAACAATGCAACAATACGTTCGGTAAATATTTCCTTTTAAATGTAATCTACATACCTTGATCTTGAACAGACATAACGAAATTCACTTGTTTTAATAGTAATTTTATAAAAATAAAGTCTCAACACGCAATGATTACTATTACAGTTATTCGTGATTCAGAAAATCAGGTAACTTTGAAGCGTAACTCTGATCGTGAATACAATCAAAGGAGGTCGGATTTTTTCTGATGTGGTAGTTTAAAGTGTGGGCAACAATTAATGTATTGCTGGAACATGATTTCACAAATCATATTCATATTAAGTTAAAAAGTAAATAAATAAATTAGGTATGTATGTTATTATTCTCTAACGCTGAAAGGCTTACATACCTACATGCACCATAATTCATGATGATTCGGAGGTTCCAAGTTCAAACCCTCCCTCAAGTATTTTTTTTTTTATTTCTTTTTTTACTTATGATTGGGTGTTGTTACATTATTCTACTTTTTAAATTGTTTTTCTATTAGATATAACCGAATTAAGAAAACAAAAAAAAAGTTTAATTTTCATTTCAACAAAACATTATTTAGGTAAACGATATAGAGGTATCCAGCGTTGTTTACACATACGTTTCGTATTGACATACGACGCCGCGCGTCTAATGTCCAGTTATGCGAGACACCGAGCGCCCGTGTTATGCTTACGGCGCTAATGTCTAGATAAATTGGCTAGATACGTTAACATGAAATTAGATGACATAATCAAACCTGCATCGCGATGGCAAAGTTTTAGTTTGGAGTTTGTATATATACAAAATTGAAACATGGATTTAGTGGATGTCACCTAAGACCGAAAAACCTTAGTAGGAGCATAGGGGCCCACTCTGAAACGGTGTAAGGTCTAAGGTGTCTATCTGAGATGTCTGTGATGATTGATTATTTACCCGGAGTGATCAACTGGGTTTATAACTTTCAGAGCAAGATTCCTCTCACCAAGTTTGGCAAGAAACGCTAAACGAGGTAAAGCACAAAGAAAGACGAAAAATGAACAATGAACAATGAAACACGAACCAAAATCTGGTAGTCTCCGGACTGTAAAGTTGAAATCGAATTGAGAACGAAGTCACAACAGTCCGGGGACGTAAATCCATTATGCTCCAGCTTTTGTTGAATTGGAATTGTCGTTTCTAAGTGCCATCAACAACTGACCGAACATTGCATTCGGTCGACGAATGATACTTTTCTCAACTTAGACACTTAAATTAACGGGTGGACAGACAGTGAAGAGAATTGAGAAAACTAATCGACGCAAACGCATTTCTATTGGAATTGTCGTTTCAAAGTGCCATCAACCACTGACCGAACATTGCATTCGGTCAATCAACGCAAACGCATAGGAAATTCTACTTCACATTTGGTTTTTCAAAAATGTATTGGGAATTCTACTTCGCTTTTTTGGTTTTTCAGACAGAGCGAACGGAGTGAGCGATTTTTGAAAAAAAAACAAAAAGTGAAGTAGAATGCCCAATAATACCCTACTGATGAGAATTGAGAAACCAATCAACGCAAACGCATAGGAAATTCTACTTCACATTTGGTTTTTCAAAAATGTATTGGGAATTCTACTTCGCTTTTGGTTTCCAGACAAAAGCGAACGGAGTGAGCGATTTTGAAACCAAAAGTGAAGTAGAATGCCCAATAATACCCTACTTATTACTACCTTGTCTACTTGTTGAGAGTATAATACATGTTTTATAGACTTAATAACATTCATTTTACATTTGAAGCTTTTATTATTAAAAAGCGATGTTTTATAATAACCTTGATGAAGTTTCTTTTTTATTGAATTAGTTACGCCTTTAGCCTTTCTTACTTCCCCTTTCTTGGTATTGATACAATATAACTTGGCCCTTAATCCTGTGAATTCACTGATAACTTCACCCCCTAGTTCATCTTTGAATAGACCAGGAATTTTTGCGTTAACTCTAGGTATTTGGTAGCAATTATTAAGTTCAAAATTACTAGTATCAAAGTTTGAAATATTTTTTTTTATATCATCATAAAAATCGGTAGTTTTTACGAGGTATAAAAGACTATCAGTATCAGTGTAACACAGCCTTGCTTTATTTTGATATTTAGTTTTAATGAAGTCGTAATGAAATTTATATAAATGTTGTTTCGCATATTCCAATACTGTGAATCCGATATAAATTGGTCGGTCAAGAGATAGTTTTTCTGGGCTCAGATGTATAGCTGCAAAATTTTCTGAGAACACGGTAATATTTTTCATGTTGGGTTTTGCAATTAATTTCTCCGCACCAAGTTTTTTGTTTGTTATATTTTGTTCATCACGCCAATGTGTTACTAATTTGATATCAACTTGTTTGCGTCTATTTTCTATAGTTTTCCCGAAAATAGCGTTGTTTAATAGTTTAAAAAAATCTTTTTCAAAATTTGAAGATGAAGCTTGACGTAAACAAGTATTTAGGTCTATGTATTTCTGTAAATAATTTTCTTGGGTAAAAGTTATAACACGATGAATTTTTTTTAATTGAAGCCCGTTTTTTAAACATTCTTTTAAGTGAACATAATGAATTACGTATTTGAATTTATCATACAAACTCGCAATTAATTTAGGAGCCTTTCCCCCGGGAGGAATAAATTTTTCTGCTGCAAAAGGCAAATCACGGTGTGCATTATGTAGATGGTCGGGGTAGGCTAAATCAACTTCGAGAATGTACCCCACATGTGAATCATCAGGCACGTCAAAAACATTTAAGTTATCAATTTCTTGAGCGGTTAAGAAGCGAAAATTAGATATTGGTAATTTTTTTGTCATTGCGTAACCATAAAGGTTATTACAGTCAAGATATATCAAGTAAGTTGATGGTTGCGAGTTGTCAAAATTTGGTAAATATTTATTATTGGCTTTAGCGTTTCGAAGAGAACATTGCGATAGACCACCGCGTATTCCTTTTTCTATCATCTCATAAATCTCTAAATCACTTATGAGCTCTAATTGTACACCTGTACAAAGCAACATAGCATCCCAACTCAAGCTCGGGGCAGTGATATAATAAGCAGGGTCAAGTTTATAGTACCGTAAACAAGTATTTCTAAAATTTTCAAATATGTCACAAAGTAACAAGACGTCTGTTTTCAAATATAAATCTGTGTATTCACCTAAGGATTTTATTTTAAACTTATCCCATACATTTTTCGCATGTTCGTATTCTTCGTCAGTTATATGTTCACATTTAATGCTATTGTAAAACGTTTTCTGAGGGGGGAGAACATCATCCTCATATTTAGAAAAGTTGTCCATATAATCATATGGGTAAATGCCTTTGCGGCACAATAATTTGACCTGTTCTTTTTCGTGAAACTCATTTGTCAAAGAAACAAAGTCTGTTTCAATTAAATTTTTTGATAAGTCATTTAAACTCGAACTTAGAAATTGAAAAGAATCAATAAATTTGATTTGTATGGGGCAAGAGCTATTTTTTGTATTGATAATTTTTGTGACAGATGTGTATTTTTCTTTTGATCGAGGTATAATTTTAAAGCTGCCATCATATTTCGCTAACTCCTGAATAAAGAGATGACAATCGTAACCAGATAAGTTATGGATAATAACAGGCACAAACTGACAAACTTTGTACAGCAGATTACAACGGGAATGCGCAGGCGCCTCTATATTGTGATGTTATGTGATCATGGTCTCTTACTTTATCGCCAAAGAGGAAATGGCCACAGATGTGACACTTTGAAGCATTTTTATAGTTTTCTTCTTCCATCGGTGATAAAGGCGTCATAGGCTTTTTAAAAGACAATTTATCATTAATCTTTTCTATATCACTAATCAAATATTCTATAAATACTTTTTCACAATCTGGTCCTCTATATGAGACGTACTTATTCAAATTAGAATCATGCGAACAACAAATATAATAACCAAAACAAGAAGGCTTATGTAGTTTATAAACTCGCGTATTTTCAGTTTGACATATGTCATGGTTTAAAAGAACACTTTCAAAGTCAGCGTATATAACGAAGTTAATTTTTTGTTGTCTTTCATAGTTTTTAAAATTTAAAGTTGTGTTCTTCTCCTGGTAGAACTGTTAGTATTTCATTGCACATATGTGAATGGTACTTTTTCTCACTCGTGAAAAATTGTAAACATAATTCGCATAAAAATATTTTGCCTTTATTAAGAGTCACCTGATGTTTGACCAAACGTATTAAATCTTTGATTAAGCAGTAGTGACCTTTACCATTTTTCTCCACATACAGCAAATTTATATGATCTAATTTTCTCGTTGAAGTTACATATAAAGGTCCAGTCACATTATCTTTATTATCTAATCCATACACATTAATACTCACTTCCTTGTTTAACTTCTCAAACAATTGTGACTCCACTGGTGTTGCATGTGTCCATGGGCGGCGGCAATTGCTTACCATCAGGTGATCCGCCTGCTCGTCTTCTACCTATAACATAAAAAAAAAAAAAAAAAAAAATTAATATCTTTATATGTGGGTGGAAATGTCATACCGTCTATATTCAATACTGTGCTAAAATGCGGATATGAGCCAATTCTACATACATTTTTGTTCTGAGGGAAAAGGCTCGCAACAACGCTCCATAAAAAACAAAAGTTGTCATTGTTTTTAATATTTATACAACTTTTTGTGTTTTTTATTTTACTTGGTAAATCGATATAAGAACCACCTCTTAATGGAGAATATTTATTAATGTTAATTTCTAAATGACTCATTAAGACACAAGACCAACCAGACTCGCAATGTTCTAGTTCAGATATTTTTCTTTCAAATGTATAAATAGCATTCATAAATAATTATTTGATGTCAGTACTTTGATAAACTATTTCATATTTTGTCATAAACGATTTGAGCTCTCGCTCATCTGATGTTGACTTCATAAAATAAGCAAACAGCTCCAAATTAAGTTTAATACATTTATGCTTTACTAGACAATCACTGATTATTTTTATAATATCGTTTAGGCTATCCATTAGGAAGGTCTCCGGCATAAGGTACTCGCCTGATGGATTTAGCCTGTAAGACATAATTCTATTTTTAAACGCCGTAGCTATAATATTTATATTTTCATATTCAGATTTCAGTATGCAATTACATTTATGTAAATTAGTTCTCAGATGAAATCGGTATTCATTGATAGGTATTTCAATTTGACAGTATTCACACTTCTTTAAATTAATATAATCAGATCTTGACCTGGTGGTAGATTGTGCTGGAATAAAATAAAAAAACATTTTGTTAATTACAATTTATTCCACATTAATGTGCGCCTACATTATTTAAACGGATAATTCTTACGTTTAATTGGATAAATACGATTATAAAACATAGGTAATAAAACCACAGTAAGTAAGTAGATGTAATAAAGAAAAATAGGGCTACAATACCCACATAATACATTCAGTGAGTATAATAATAGGAAGTAATATATTAGTGTTAAGTACATGGGTAGTTTTTTTAATAATAATTACTTATAAATGTAGGGGGACAACATCGGTATTCTTTACGTGTAGCTATCATAAAATTGGCAAGATGTTGCCATGCTTCCGAGCTTTCATCCGTGCGATTTTTGACGCAAACAATTGAATGGCGCCAACGATTCATTGGCTGCACTTTTTCGATCTCATCGCACTTGTAAATTCTCAAATCAATAAAATGTGTCCCCGGTTTTTCATCGAACACCTGACGGGAATGCCCGTTTGCGAGCCTACGGGTTATGTATGAAACGAGGGGTGTTGGTCTTTTACCAGAATTGCTAGGTACAACATCTTCCTCTTCGCTGTCGGTCCCGAAGAGATCACGCGCAGATGTTCTCTTCGTGGAGATAGGCTTGAACACCGGCTTCTTCTTTTTCGGTGTCGGTGAGTGAGCGGGGGTCGGCCCTCGACGTGCTGGCCTCCGGCGAATGTTTTCTTCTCTGTTTTTTTTCAACTCTGGGGCGAGGAGCTTCGTCGTCGGACGGGAATAACAGGTCAGCGTTTACTCTTTCTTCGGACCTGCAAAAAATTAATAAATCATAATTAATATCAGTTAGAAGTGAACAGCACAAATAATTAATTACTTATATCTCGAGATTTTAAATTCTGTAGTATCTGCTCGTATTGATCAGCTAAGGTCCACTTGCGCGTGACCGGATTAAACACTTCATCTCGGATAAGTAGTATAATATTTCGAGATTAAGTGCTTAATCCGGACAAGCGCAAGCCTACCTAAGCTAAGTAGTAATACTTTGAATGCATAAATTAATATTATAAAACTTAATAGTACAAAAGCGATTTCACGTTAAAGAATACTGAATTAAAGAATTATGAAATACATGAATATACGAATACCTGAATACACGAATAATCAAGAATTACACAAATAACAGAATACACGAATACGTGAATACTGGAAAACTATAAAAATAAATATTGTTTTGGGTGTCCATGGGTGGCGGAAATCGCTTGCCATCAGTAACCAGTCTGTTTGTCTGCCACTTATCAAATAAAAAAAGAAGAAAACTCGAATAATAAAAACTGAACTTACATTATTTAGGAGATTTGGTGCACTGATTGAAGATCCTGTTTGTTGATGTTCTGCTTCCAGACAGCACAGTGATGCCCCCGATCATTTGTACGGCTTAAATATCCCGAATTATTGACGTCATTCATGACCATATTTGAAATGCTAGTGGATAAAAGTTCAAAGTCCAATCTAGCCCCAAAAATGGAATATGCTTTGCCAGCAATAATATTAACTACTTAGGTACCTGTAAACTTAATAATGTTCAAGCAAAACTCTACATACTAGTTTCATACCGCGAATTTAGTTGCGAGAATTTTAATCTTAACTCATACTTTAATGCTTGACGACCCGTTTAGCGCAATGGTTTGAGCGCCGGTTGAGACGTAAGGGTCGCGGGTTCGATTCCCGCACCAACACAAATGTTTGTTGATGAAACAGATATTTGTGTTGGGTCTGGGTGTTTGTAGTTCCTTCGTTGTTTCTGGTTTCCATAGTACAAGGGAAAACCTTAGTTTGGGACCAGGACAATGTATGTGATGTTGTCTCAATGCTTTTGCATTTACGAACTCAGTTTTTAATGGCGGTGGTAGTCACTTAAGTACCATCAGGTGATTCGTCTGCTCGTCTGCCTCCTATAACGTAAAAAAATCTAGTTCATCGTAGTAAGTACAGACGAAGTCAGGTCGAGTTACCCCCGCTACAGTGCAAAAATAGTTTTTGTGTCTCAGACATAAGCACGATCGTAAATAAAACAAGGGCAACTCCACATGACGCTGTGTGTACATATTGATTAACAAACAAACAGAATGTGAATATTTTATTTATATAGCTAATTTGTAAACACTACAGCCAGGGATGCTTAGACTCTGCGCTCGCTCGATCGGTCTATCGATGTTCGTGAGGACGCGGGCCGCGGTCTGCGCGCCCCTGGCTCTGCGGCTCGGGCGCCTGCCCGTCGCGAGACTCCTATTTCATCTTACCATTTTTGTAGCAGTAATAAATAGATTAAAACCGTTACGATTTTGAACTTTATGAACACTATTTAAAAAATATATATATATTAAACAAATAATAAAAAATACTGCATAAAGTTCCAAATTTCATTCTGTTCGTGCAAAAACGGCACAATCATGGGTTTCATTGTTTTGCGCTTGAGCCTTATGAAGGCAATTTGATGTTCGCGCCAAAACGGACCAATGCACATCGATCGTGCAAATTGATTACATTTAACAGAGGCTAATTGTTGTTATTTGTTTTGTCATTGCTTTGAAACATATTGCACAATGTTCTCAGTAATTAGTTTTTTCTTACTCTGGCTAATTAGTGAGTAATTAGCAAAATAAGTTTATCTACAAAACGTTGACAGCGTAACCGAACGACTCCTAATCAAATCGTCGACGCTGTGCAATATGTTGCTTTCTCACTCTCACTCTTCCTACGACTCTTGTGCTGAGAGCACGTCGATCAACCCGTTCGCGGAACGGTATTAATTATTGTAAAAGGCCTAGGGCTAGCTAGTAAAACCAATAACAGGGAGTTATTGTAATCATTGTATATATTTGGAAAATAAATTAACGTGTGTGCATACGTGTATTGGAGCGTTTGGAGCCAAAGGAAATAAATCAAGTGTGTGAATTGAAGAAGCGTTTTAATTTCCACATTTTCTGGTGGCCCATGAGGGGAACAATCTATCTCGGCGAGGACGCCTGAGACCTATCACGGCGAGGACGCCTGATACTATCTATCTCGGCGAGGGCGCCTGAGCAATCTATCTCGGCGCGGACGCCTGAGCCTGAAGCGGAGCGCTGATTTTGACTTCGTTGAGATCGTGAGGCCAGTTGCAGCAACGACCCACTTGGATTGGCGCCGGGCGTACATCAATCAATCCCAGTTCGTGGTGGCATCGGAGCCCTATTACTACGAAGCGTAGAAAAGTGATTGCGAAGTGCGACATTACGGCAGCGTTGCCGCGCGAGTGTCGTCTCTAAATCAGTGCATAAGTGCGTAATTCGCTTGACACGGCGTCGTGTCCACGCGTAGCGCGTCACAGGATTATGGACTGTAATGTAAGCGTAAGTCTTAGAAGCTAAGCAATAATAATTGTACTTGTCTGAACTTGTTGTGGAATTTTAATTTTCTTATTGGAGCCGGTGGCCGGCAAACCATCGTTTAAAAATTCTCTTGTTGTCGTACCTACATTGTATTAGAGTACCTATTATTGTTTGTACTGAGCCGTCGTAAGGCAACTGATTGTTTCAATAAGTTAAAGGTGAGCATCATCCATAATGGATTTAAAGACGGCGCGTCAAACTTTTAAAGTCAGATCAAAGATGATCCATGACTTCGCAGAGTCAGTGAATAACACTACTTCTGCCATAGCCTTGAGGGTAATATACCGTCAGTTCGTGAAAAGTTATGAGATATTCGTGGTAGCCTACGAAGTCCTCGTGTCGCACGAGGTAACGGACCTGGACGAATTGTCGGGGGAGTTCTCGGCAATTAATGAGTTGTTGATCCAGGTGGAAACCAAGGTAGAGGAAGCCGAGGCGGTACCTCCTGCGGTGAAGATCGAGGCGAGCGGCTCGTCCGACTGCAGCGGCGCAGCAGCCAAACTACCGCTTATACACTTAGGAAGGTTTAGTGGTGATCCATTGGAATGGGTAAGTTTTTTTGACTTATTCAACTCGCTTGTGCATAATCGGCCGGGGTTGGCAACCGCCGAGAAACATTTCTATTTACGTAGTTGCCTACAGGGGGAGCCTCTGACATTGGTAAAGCACCTACCGACCGACGCGGCCAATTATGAGGTGGCGCTTAATATACTAGTGGATAGGTATCAAAACAAGCGATTACTAGCGGACACGTACCTGACGCAGGTTATGTCGTTGCCGTCTGTACCCGAGTCGCTCGAAGGATTGCGACAATCTTTTTACAATCCATTGTTGGAGTCGACGCAGGCCCTGCAGAAACTTGGATTACCTGTGGTAGAGTGGTCCTACCTTTTATTGTTTTTTATTTTGCAGAAATTGCCTCCTCGGTTGCGGCACCAGTTTGAGGAGCGTCAAAGCGGAGCAGCTAAGGACGAGTTCCCGTCCTTCACGTCGTTGATGGGGATGCTGGACGAGATCTGCAGACGCCAGCTGATATCACCACCTGTGACGGAGCAGAGCAGACCGGGGCCGTCGCGGCAGCCGAGGTCGACGCCAGCGCAGCGCAGGACACCTCCGCTCACAGGACATCGAACACCACCGCCGGGTAGACGCGGTCAGGTAGTCACAGTGACATCCGAGGTAAGGTGCACCTATTGTACTCACCTCGGCCATACCCTGGGCACGTGTTACGAGTTTAAGAAACTGCCCGTGTCACTCAGGAAGAAATGGGTACGTCGCCGTGACGTTTGTTTTAGGTGCTTAGGTTCGCACTTTGCACGTGAGTGTGAAGCTACACTCCCCTGCACCTATTGTGGTGAAAACATACACCATAAGCTGCTGTGCACCTCGCGGGAGGAGCCACCGCGCCGTAGGGCGTATGTGCCAGAGCAGCCTGTGAAAAGGCCAACACAACATCGGTCGGTGGTAACAACACCGCGCGCTAGGACGCCGCCGCGTGCGAGGACGCCACCACGCGTTGAGAGCCCCGTAGAGCATGTTAGGCCGCCGCAGCGACACTCTCCGGAGAGGGAGACCGACCAGGACTATAGGCTGGAGCAGGGTGCTCGTCGTGTAGGCCAACGGTACCAACGGTCACAGGAACAGTTTGCTCGACTGCGGTACGGTCAGGCAATTGAGTTCAGTCCGCCGCGGGATTGAAGGTTAGCTCAAGTCGGTGAGGCACATACTGTAGGAGAGTTTAGTTCGAGTCTAAACCCTACGGTCACTTTAGCTATTAAGAATAGTGCAGGTAAATACGAGACTGCTCGTGCTTTATTAGATACTGGGGCAAGTATCACCGCCATCCGAGAAGCTTTGGTAAGGCGACTTAAGCTTCACCGACAGAGGAGCTCTATTGATATATCAGGAGTGGGAAATACTACAGTGAAGCACCCCAGTAGTAAGGTTAATATAGTTGTTAAACCTGTGAATAATGATCTGCCACTCATTAGCACTACTGCAGCTGTAATGCATGAAGTTACAGCGCAACTACCAGTAAGCGAGGCGTCTCGCAAGGGAATATTGAAGCATACCCCACCTAATTTAAAACTTGCAGACAAGTACTTCTCCATACCACAGGATGTGGATTTAATACTGGGCGCCGATGTGCTAAATTATGTTTTGATGGAACTAAAATAAATCTTGGTCCAGGTGGCGCGGCAGCCTACGGTACGTGCTTCGGACACGTCCTGATGGGACCAGTGGACAGCTACGAGGCAGCGGAGCAGCACTCCGTGCACTCTACGACGCTCACTGAAGCAGTGAAGCGATTTTGGACGTCGGAGGAGCCGCCGATGCCTAAGCCAAAGGATCCTCGACATGAAGCATGCGAGAGGTTATATGCAGACAATACTAAGAGGCTGTCTGATGGAAAATTCATGGTAAGATTACCTTTGTTGTCTAATCGACCGGAGCTGGGAGATTCATTGGGTCAGGCCACCCGCAGGTTTTATGCATTGGAGAAGAAAATGGAGAGGCATCCATTGTTTGCACAAAAATATAAGGAATTCATGCATGACTATGAGGAGCTCGGTCATATGTCTGTATCAGACTTTCAGTTCGACACTGAACATTATATTATCCCACATCATGGAATCTTTAAGAAAGACTCGGATAAAATCCGTGTTGTATTTGATGGGAGTTGTAAGACAACAACAGGGGTTTCCTTAAACCAATGTTTACATTCTGGAGAAGCTTTGCAAAATGATGTAACTAAAATCTTGATGAATTTCAGGCGACATCAAGTTGTATTCACTACGGACGTGAAGCAGATGTTCCGGCAGACGTGGATACACCCTGACGACAGGAGGTACCAACTGATACTATGGAGGAGTGATCCGAAGCAGGAACTTAAGGTATACGAATTAAATACTAATACCTATGGACTGAGATCTAGTCCTTTCATCGCCATAAGGACGCTGCTGGAGCTATCAGCGCAGTGGGAGGAGACCCATCCTAACTCTCGGGCCTCGGAAGCCCTAAGACACGACGTGTTCGTGGATGATATTCTGACCGGAGCGGATTCATTATGTGAAGCCCAAGCATTAAAGACAGAGCTCGTACAGCTAATGCGCAGCGCAGGCTACGAACTCCGTAAGTGGACTACGAACGACCCTAGGCTACTGGCTGATTTGCCAGAGGATCACTGTGAACAACCGATTCAATTCGATGAGGGTGATCCTAAAAGCTTCATTAAAGTATTGGGAATACAATGGGAGCCGATATCAGACACTATGTCATATCGTTTAAACATACCTGAAGGTAAGGCAGTAACGAAGCGTTCTGTATTAAGTACAATAGCGAGACTGTATGACCCGTGCGGATATTGCACGCCTGTCATACTAAGGTTCAAAAACCTACTCCAGGAGTTATTTATGGATGGTCTACAGTGGGACGAAGCTGTACCCCAACCCATTATAGATAAATGGGAACTAATGATCGCGGACCTTAATCATCTGGAGCAGCTGAACATACCTAGGTGTCTCACACTGGCGAACGCAGTGTCATATTCACTACATGGCTTCGGGGACGCATCTGAAGCGGGATACGCGGCAAGCATCTACCTACGTAGCGAGGACGCAATGGGTAATGTAATGGTTCGTTTAGTCATAGCCAAATCTAGGGTAGCACCTATGAAGAGCAGACAGACGATCCCGAAATTGGAGCTAAACGCAGCGCATCTAGTATGTGAATTACTTAACCACGTAGCAGATGGTTATGAAGGGTCAATCAAGATTGATAGTATCACTGCATGGTCTGACAGCTCGGGGACTACGGTGCGGCGACCTCCTCGTGTGGCCTCCCCGGTAGTATTTTCTTTCTGTTTGGAACTGCTACCGGAGGGGTCCTGGTGTCCCTGGGCAACGGCGGGTAGCAATTGGCTTATCGCCATATTGCTACCCGACGGCTGACAGCTGCACTTTGAGGCCCAGCTCTGTCTGGGCCGGGGCCCTGTCCGGCGCCCTGTGAGGATCTCCTCCACTTTGGGCGCACCTTGACGTGGGCCCCACCGAGTGGGGCGCCTTCGGGCGCCACCCCCCACATCTTTTGTGGGGGTCTTTAGTTTCTGGTCTGCGCTGCGTCCCACAGCCAGTGGGATGCGGCAAAGGCCGGCTAACCCCACCTCTCCGCCCAGCGACCGACTGCGCAATCCAGCGTAGCCGGCCGTGGGGCTATCTGGTGGGGCAGTTTTTTGGAAGCCTGCAGGCACTCTCCCCCACCTTGCCCTGCAGCCAGCAGGGTGTGGGTTTGTGGAAAGTTCTGCAGGAGCCCATGCCCGCGACGCCCGTATCGCAATCCAGCGTTGCGGGCGCCGCCCGGTTAGGGCTTTGTCGGAGGGCAGTGGGAGCTGCTCTGGGGGCTTTAAGCCCCGGGCGTCGGAAAGAGGCCGTGCTGGCGTGCCTCGCTGTCCATGGGTGGGTCTGCGGTGATGAGGTTCGTCCTATTTCCCGCTTTCCCACCCCGAGCCTGGATTTGCCGGGAAAAGTCGCAGAGTGTTTAGTGGGTATGCCCTTGAACGGCTTCTGATTAGCAGAGGCTCAATCCAGGGGAGAGCCCCACACTACCTGGTCGTCTCCCAGCGGCCGGGTGTGCATAAGGCGGCATTCACTCTGCGTGAACAAAAAAAAAAAAAAAAAAAAAATGGTCTGACAGCTCAATAGTATTGGCGTGGTTGAAGACCCAGCCACACCTTCTGCAGACATTCGAGTGTAACAGGGTACAGTACATCCAGGACTCTCCTAGGAAAATGCAATGGAGACATGTACCATCGGAGGCTAATCCAGCGGATTGTGCGTCACGAGGCGTGACAGCTGAAGAATTAATCAATCATCAATTATGGTGGGACGTTCCATGGTTGGAGCGTGAAGAATCTGAGTGGCCTCAGAAAAGTACGACGCGTACACCAATAAACATACCAGGATTCAAAAAGGTAATAAATACCAGTACAGTTCAGGAGGAACCTTGGGATATTCAACTGTTGGACCGGGTAAGCAGTTTTCCCAAACTCATTAATACGACAGCGTATGTATTGAGATATATTTCTAACCTGCGAGCAGATAAGGATCAGCGTAATAACAGCAAGATATTATCCTTACACGAGACGCGCCGCGCGACTGAGTATTGGATTAAGCGTGTACAAGACTTGGAATATCAAGCTGAAATTGGACAACTGAAGCAGAATAAGAGGGTGATAACTTCTCTTCAGAAGCTGAGTATTTTTCTAGATGAGCAGGGAGTCATCAGGGTCGGAGGTCGACTGAAACATTCAAAGTTATCATACGGTGCGCGGCATCCTATACTCTTACCAAAGGATAACAAATTCGTGCAGCTACTGGTTGAGTATTATCATAAATCCCATTGTCATGTTGGAACTAATGGTTTAATTGCTATTTTACGCAGGGACTACTGGATTACATCGGTGCGTAAGCAGGCATCGAGGACGATACGCCGGTGCACCAGGTGCTTCAGGTTTGCTGCAGCTGAGCAACCCCCACGCATGGCGGACCTACCTGCGGACAGAGTGCGACGCGCACGTCCATTCGCCGGAGTCGCTACCGACTTCGCGGGACCCTATCTGGTAAAGTCGAGCCTATTAAAAAACGCAAGGTCGGTGAAGGCCTATATCTGCGTCTTCGTGTGCTTGGCCACGAAAGCAATCCACGTGGAACTGGTATCTAGTCTATCAGTCGAGGCGTTTGTCGCAGCGTTCTCCAGATTTGTTAGTCGACGTGGACTTCCCTCTCTCATACGATCTGATAGAGGAACCAATTTTGTTGGGGCCAACAAATATCTCAGGGAGGTAAATCAGTTCCTATTAGATAAGGAGCACATCCTAAAGGAGCAGTTTAGGAGGCAAAACATACATTGGGAGTTCAATCCTCCTGCATCACCCCACATGGGTGGTTTATTCGAGGCTGCCGTACGCAGTGTTAAGAACCTGCTTAAACGGGAAATAGGTGACACAATTCTTACCTATGAAGAGTTGTCCACTCTCCTCTGCAAAATAGAAGCTATTTTGAATTCCAGGCCTCTTGTCGCAATGTCTGAAGATCCTGGGGATTTAGAAGTCTTGACGCCAGGACATTTCTTAATTGGTCAGCCACTTGTAGCAGTGCCTGAGAGTAACTGGACTAATACTAACATGAATCGTTTGTCACGATTTCAGATGTTGCAGAAGCTGCACCAGAACGTGTGGGCACGTTGGCACCTCGAATATCTCAGTACACTTCAGACTCGACACAAATGGTATCATGATAGAGATAATCTTAAGGTCAATGACCTAGTTTTCATTAAGGATGAAAATGCTCCACCCTTACATTGGAAGTTAGGTAGGGTGTTAGAGTTGTATAAGGGTAAAGATAGTATAGTGAGATCTGTTAGAATAAGAACCCAATCTGGCGAACTTGTTAGGCCAGTGGTTAAGTTATTTAAGTTGCCAATCGATGTAACTAGTTAAGTTTACTTGTTGAGTGGATGTAATGTTAGGTTTTTCAACCCATTCGTTGCCCCGTGGAGGGAATGTTCGTGCAAAAACGGCACAATCATGGGTTTCATTGTTTTGCGCTTGAGCCTTATGAAGGCAATTTGATGTTCGCGCCAAAACGGACCAATGCACATCGATCGTGCAAATTGATTACATTTAACAGAGGCTAATTGTTGTTATTTGTTTTGTCATTGCTTTGAAACATATTGCACAATGTTCTCAGTAATTAGTTTTTTCTTACTCTGGCTAATTAGTGAGTAATTAGCAAAATAAGTTTATCTACAAAACGTTGACAGCGTAACCGAACGACTCCTAATCAAATCGTCGACGCTGTGCAATATGTTGCTTTCTCACTCTCACTCTTCCTACGACTCTTGTGCTGAGAGCACGTCGATCAACCCGTTCGCGGAACGGTATTAATTATTGTAAAAGGCCTAGGGCTAGCTAGTAAAACCAATAACAGGGAGTTATTGTAATCATTGTATATATTTGGAAAATAAATTAACGTGTGTGCATACGTGTATTGGAGCGTTTGGAGCCAAAGGAAATAAATCAAGTGTGTGAATTGAAGAAGCGTTTTAATTTCCACACATTCACTCGTCACATTGCTTACAGTAAAGTGCTCCAATGTCGGTAAGTTAATTTTATTTATTGTGAAAACTTATTAATAACTTAGTTTTCATCTTAGATAGATAACTTATTATTGTTATAAACGGGAATTAAAGCGATGTTATTTTTTAAGCACATAGTTTCGTACTTAACTACTGCTTGAACGCGTAAATTCCTGTTTATAATAATAATAGTTATAACGCGAAATTTTAATGAATAACTTATTAATAACATGAATACGTTATTAATAAGTTATTCCTCGTATTACTAATTGATATACTAGTTCATAATTAATAAAATACTTATAATTTAACTATTTAGTTATTAAATGTTTTCTACAATACTGACATTCTTATTTACTTTTCAGGACTCCGAAGATATTTTCCCTTTTCAACCAATTCAAACTATAAATCAAAATGTTCTTGCACAACGTGTAAGCAACTACATGCAGCAGCAAGACAATGCTACGGAGGGGGCTGGAACACAAAAGAAGAAAAAGGAAAATGAACCTCTTTATTCCTACATAAAGAGATCTAAACAGGGAAAGAAAATTGTAAGACTGGAGGTATATGATGCTGAAAACATTGAAAATATACAAACTGCAATATTGTGTAAATGTAATGCCGATGTATGCATGCAATATGTTGTAGATAACGATAATATGTATTTTGATGACGTATATAATTCTGTAAAAAGCTTGATGACGAAAATTCAAAACAGTATTGTAAAAATGTAAACTACCTACTTATGTGAAACAAAAACCTTTAATAAATGTAGGTATATTTGTAAAAATAAAACTTATATGCCCAACCAAAATAAAGTTTTTGTTTTAATGAATCATTAAGGATAATCCATTATTCCCCTATTACTAAAGTAATTATTTTTGAAAGTCTTAACTGATAACAAAACTAGATACCTAATCATACCAGAAATAATCACATCTGTCTTTAGGTACTATATAAGACAGCATCAGAGCATTATTCTTGCTCAGTCATGGCAATGCTTACCCGATAGCAAGATCGTAGTGAAAGTACCTGCCTACTTGTAAGTTATCAAGAATGGAACACGAAGCTAAAAATAGATTTGTATGACTGTGTTCATAGCCGAGTACTTAACCATAACAACCACATGAGTCACCTTAAAAGTGAATGAATACCTACCTAAGTTATCACAGTCTTGAAATGTTTAATTATGTAGGAAGAGTAATTTCACAACTTTACTGATAAACTAATAATTGAATATCGATAGTCTAACTTTTAGATATTGAGGGATCTGGATCTAGATCTCAAAAACTGAATATAGATAGTTAAATGTTAGATATTGAGGGGTCTGGATCTGGATCTCATCTGATCCAGATCCAGAAACCTCAATATCTAACTATGGAAGAAAGACTGAAAATGGTTCTGCAAACTTCTGAAGAAGCTCATCGACGACGGCAGCTCAGCAAGCGTATCTCTAAATGCCTATCTCGCGACATACGTAAATTTAATACGGAACGTGTTAAAGAAGCTATTGAGCGGAACAAAGGCTCCAAAGTGTTCGCTAGAGATTTGGCTATTGGAGAGAGCTTGCTGACTAAGCTGAAAACAGAAGATGGCAGGATTGTCACGTCACGCCATGAGCTCTTGGCCGAGATCGAAAACTTTTATGGACAGCTTTACAAGACATCACGCACACCTGTCACCCAAGCCGGTGATAAAAGAGCCAAATTAACCCGGCACTACACCGAAGATATCCCGGACGTCAGCCTGTACGAGATTAGCATAGCTCTCAAACAGCTTAAGAACGGCAAGGCACCGGGTGATGACGGAGTCACAGCGGAGATTCTGAAGGCAGGTGGAAGAACGGTCCTGAAAGCCCTTCAGAAGCTATTTAACTTCGTCATCATCGAGGGAAAGACGCCCAAAGCGTGGCATACTGGCGTGGTGAGGCTTTTCTTCAAGAAGGGAGATAAATCCCAATTGAAGAACTACAGGCCCATCACACTGCTGAGTCACATATACAAGCTGTTTTCTAGAGTTATGACGAACCGTCTCGCACGTAGGTTGGACGACTTTCAGCCTCCCGAACAAGCCGGATTCCGCAAAGGCTTTAGCACCATAGACCACATTCATACGCTGCGGCAGGTTGTACAGAAGACCGAGGAGTACAATCTGCCATTATGCTTAGCGTTTGTGGACTATGAGAAAGCTTTTGATTCTGTCGAGATTTGGGCCGTGCTACAGTCTCTCCAAAGGTGCCGAATTGACTACCGGTACATACAAATGTTGCAGTCCCTGTACGCAAACGCCTCCATGTCAGTCCGTCTTCAGGACCAGACGTCTAAGCCTATACCACTCCAGCGAGGTGTGAGACAGGGTGACGTCATATCGCCGAAACTGGTCACAACTTTGTTGGAGGACGTTTTTAAGCTTCTGGAATGGTATGGACTTGGCATCAATATAAATGGCGAGTACATGACGCACCTTCGATTTGCCGATGATATCGTAGTCATGGCTAAGACCTTGGAAGACCTAAGTAGAATGCTTGACGACCTCAGTAGAGTCTCTCAACAAGTGGGTCTCAAAATGAACATGGACAAGACGAAACTCATGTTGAACTCTCATGTCGTACCCACTCCTGTAAAAGTTGGAAGCTCTACACTGGAAGTTGTAGACGAATATATTTACCTCGGACAAAAAGTGCAACTTGGTAAGTCCAACTTCCAGAAAGAGGTCGATCGGCGAATCCAACTCGGCTGGGCAGCGTTCGGGAAGCTACGCAGCATATTTTCGGCTCATCTTCCACAGTGTCTGAAGACGAAAGTCTTTAATGCGTGTGTATTGCCAGTGATGACATACGGAACTGAAACGTGGCCGCTTACAATGGGCCGCTTAAGAAGGCTCAAAGTCACTCAGAGGGCAATGGAGAGTGTTAGGGTTTATAGAAATAAAAAGCGGACTGTATGACAAAGGGCTGGTTTATTCAGCGGTTCACTCGCGCGGTTCGGTGGCGTCCCGAGAAAGGTCCGTGTGTGGCCGGGCGTTGGAGGCAAGTGGGCCCGGGGTCCGGCGACGTGGAGGTCCGCTGCGCAGTGGCCGCTGTGACGTCACGGCCCCTCCGCGCGTCTCGCCCCGTGCGTAAGATGACCGGTCGCGGACATGCTCCCCGGGTTGAAGGCAGCTGAAGGCTTCAAGATTCTGGAAGGGGACAGATGTTGTTATATGCTCTACGAATGGTCCCCCTTTTGGTCTTGATTTCGGCGACCCTGACGACTCCGTCGCTGCCAGGGTAAACATTAATTACTCTCCCTAAAGACCACAGAAGTGGTGGAAGAGTGTTGTCCTTTATGACAACAAGAGAGCCCAATTTAAGCTCGTTTCTTGAAGATTGCCACTTCAGTCTCTGCTGCAAGTGGCTGACGTACTCCATGGAGAAGCGATGCCAAAAGTGTTGCTTTATATGCTCGATGCGTTTAAAGCGTTCTAAGCGAGCTATATTGGCATTCGCTATCTGTGGGTGTGGGATAGATATAAGTGGCCGTCCGATTAGGAAATGGGCAGGAGTTAAAGGGGACAGGTCTATAGGGTCAGAAGAAAGTTGGGTCAAAGGACGAGAGTTCAAAATAGCCTCAATTTGAGTGAGGCAAGTGGCCATTTCCTCAAAAGTAAGGTGCGTAGCGTCCAATAGCCGCTTGAGGTGGTGCTTAGTGGAGCGAACAGCGGCCTCTGCTAAGCCGTTAAAGTGGGGGGTGTAAGCTGGAACAAATTTAAATTCAATTCCCTCTTGAGCTACTAAACCTTCGAGATCAGACTGCACTAAAAATCTAGAAAGCTCGTTATATGTACCAACGAAATTGGTGCCGTTGTCCGACGTAATGCTTTCGGGTTTACCTCGCCGTGAGACAAAACGATTCAAAGCGGCTAAATAGGCTTCACTGGATAGAGCCGTAACGAGCTCGATATGTACAGCTTTTACTGAATTGCAAATAAAAATTGCTAAAAATGACTTGAGCAGTTTACAACCCCTCCCTTTCCTATCAGCTACTAACACTGGCCCAGCGTAATCAACGCTGCAATGTAAGAAGGGAAACTCTAACTCAGTACGAGATGCTGGCAATTGACCCATGACAGGCTGAACGGTTTTAGCCTTATGCCTACAGCATCTAACACATTTATTTACGCATTTTTTAGATAAGTTGCGTCCACCCAACGGCCAATATGATTGCCTAATATTTGCTAGTAAGAGTTGGGGGCCCGCATGTAAATATTTAATATGAAAATATTCAAAAAGAATGATAGTAAAATGATGTTTACTACATAGAAGTATGGGATGCTTTACATCATAACTATAGGGGGAATTATTTAATCTGCCACCGACTCGCAAAATATCATTGGAGTCTAAGAAGGGGGATAAAGAAAGAAGACGATTTTTATGCGGTAATGATTTGTTTGATTTAAGAATGGCATACTCATCTGGAAACATTTCAGTTTGTGATTTTTTAATTATTATATTTAATGATTTTTTAAGTTCCTCTACAGAAAGATATCCAATTATTTTTTTATTTTTATTTTTACAATTATTTATAAATCTTAATAAGTATGCCATTGATCTTTGCAATGAAATCAACTTAGATTTTTTGTTAATTAAGCTGCTAACTAAATCTAAAAAGCCACTAACTACATCAGCATTAGGGTTGTCAGTGCGCGCTACGGAACAAGACACTAGTTCTGGTAGATCGTGTTTCACGCTTTGGTTGGGAATTTGAGGCCAGTAGGCTTCGTCCTTTAATAAGAAAGTGGGACCTAGCCACCACAAGGAGCAACTGCTGATAAGATCAGCCTTCAGCCCGCGGGAAACAAGATCCGCCGGATTGTCAGCCGACGGTACGTAACTCCACGTGTGACGCTCTGTGTTCTCCTGGATTTCATGAACACGGTTTTCAGTTCACTAGGTGGAGTTGTTAACCATCCCAAAACTATGGTAGAATCGCACCAAAATCTACATTTAGTTATTGGTATAGTCAAAGCAGCTAACACTTTAGTACACAGTCTTGATGCTAATAAAGCGCCGCAAAGTTCCAAGCGAGGAATGGTAGTGGGTTTGATAGGTGCAACACGACTTTTTGAAGTTAATAATTGGACTTTAATTGAGCCATCACTCATAATACACCGTATGTATATACAGACTCCGTACGCTTTTTCTGAAGCATCTGAAAAAATATGAACTTCGTATGTAAGGGAGTCATCACATAGAACCCAACGAGGTATTTTGAGTTGGTTAAGAACGGGCAAGGTATTTGCAAAGGCTGACCATAATTGTTTGATTTCAAACGCGACCTCATCATCCCAAGTGCATTTATTGTCCTTCCACAATCTCTGCATAATAATTTTGGCTTCAACTACACATGGGCCTATAAGACCTAAAGGATCAAAGACTTGACTAATAACAGAAAGAATGTGTCGTTTAGTTATCTTTTCATTTGAATTTAATTTAATAGAAAATGAAAGATAATCGGAATCACAAATCCAATTTAATCCTAATGTTTTTGACTGTGAATTCAAATCAATATCTGATAAACTGTAAATATTATTTGATTGAGGGGAAGATGGGGTAATTTCTGATTTAGGGGAAGATGGGGTAAATTCTGATTTAGGGGAAGATGGGCATATTTGATCAAGAATTATTTTACTATTTGATTTAAATTTTCTTAAATTAAAATGAGCCTTTTCTAATGTTGAAATGATACCTTTGCAAATATTTATGGTTTTTTCTATGGAACATGAGCCACCTAAATAATCGTTGACGTAAAAGTCTCTTTGTATGGCCTGTTTTACGTCGTCGTTAGGTGCACTAGAAGCCAAACTAACCAGACACTTGGTAGCTAAATACGGAGCAGATGCCGTCCCGTAAGTTACCGTATTAAGAGTGTAGGTTTTTAAGGGTTTGGTACTTTCGCTACGAAAAAGTATTTGTTGAAGCGGGCGTTGAACAGGGTTAACCTCAATAGCCCTATACATTTTTTCAATATCGCCCGTTACGACATACTTATGCTCTCGAAAGCGTAGCAATATTGAGTACAGGTCCTCTTGCACAGTGGGACCAACCATTAATATATTATTAAGGGAAATACCAGAAGTGGTGGTCGCAGAACCATCGAACACGGTTCTAAGTCGTGAAGTAGTACTAGTCTCACGAAGTACCCCGTGATGTGGTAAAAAATAGCTAGTACTATGATCCTGTTGAAGACAGCTAGCTGAAGACTCACTATTTTCAGTCATGTGACCTAGATTCTCATATTGGAGCATAAAGTCTAGGTACATATCTCTAAAAGAAGGATCTCTCATGAACCTACGCTCTAAAGATAAGAAACGGCACATAGCCTGTTGATATGAGTCGCCTAAGACTGAAGGGTCTTCCTTCAGCGGCAAAGTTACAACGAAGCGGCCATCATCTTTACGAGTGGTATTTAAAAGAAAACTCTGCTCACAGGCACGTTCTTCAGGGGATAGTGAGTGCTTGGCTGCTACAGTATCTAATTCCCAGAAACGAGATAAGTCTGGATTGGAGTCCACGTTTAAAAAATGACAAACGGGAGAAAAGGAAGAGTGCTTAAGGCGGGCGACATGCCCAGACACTAACCAACCCAGTTTCGTTTCATATAACTTGGGCTGATTTTTACCCAAGTTAATATGATTATGACCTAAGACGGACCAAAATACTTCGGCGCCCACTAAGATGTCTATGACGGACGGTACATGGAAGGTTGGGTCAGCAAGACATATTCCTTTGGGAAGAGGAATATGTTCGACATCAATAAAGCCTCCTCTCGCCTCTGTGCCTTTGTTGTAAGTGGACGTGTGCTGCGCTCCGTGTCTATAAAGCTCAATATCGCACAACATCTGGACGAAAAAGGCGCCCCCCGACGTGTCAGTGCAGATCTACGACTGAGCAAAGACTATCCGTCCCTTTCCCGCACCGCTGCTACGATCCGCGGACACCACAAGCGACGCGCGACCGAGACGCGAATACAAAACTAATTGCTGTCTCATCTATCCCTGCATTGAACTGCGCGGGCGCATCTACACTACGCGAAAAATGAACACAAATAAATCGTCTTCTGCATCCAATGTGAGTGAAACCGGGAATGAAAGTACACCTTTGAACACTGTTTCAATGCGCTCTAAGAGAATCAGAGAGGAAGAGTTGCCGGCAGAATTTAATAGTTTTAGAGAAGAAATGAGGGAACTAATTACAACATTCATCACAACGCAACAAAACCAAATGAAAAGCATCATAGTAGACCTGAAAGATATTCAGCAAACCAATCATAATATTAACAACTCAATCTCACTACTTACAAGCCAAAATGAAGAATTCCGTAAAAAGATTGAAATACTCGAATCTCAGGCCAAAAGAGATCGCGAATCCATTTCTATACTCGAACACAAAATTGAGGACTTACAAAGGACTGTGCGCAAGACTAGCATTGAAATTAAAAACGTACCCAAAAATGCTCAAGAATCTACGGAAGATTTGACGACAATGGTACTTTGCCTAGCAAAAACCATCGACCTCGAAATGGAGCAGCGAGATATAAAGGATATATTTAGGCTGCAGCCCAGAAAAGAAAGCAACAGCCGCAACTCTCCCATTATTGTGGAATTTGGTTCTATGATTGTAAAAAGCAACTTTATGAAGAAAATAAAGTCCTTCAATATACGGAACAAAACGAAATTACATGCTAAGCACCTAGGGCATAGAACCCGTGAAGATACTCCAGTATTTGTGTCCGAACAGCTGACCGCTAAAGCCGCGCGCCTATTCTTCCTCGCGCGTGACCTAGTGAGGATGCACAAATTCAAGTACTGTTGGACCTCACTCGGCCGGGTACTCGTGCGACAGGACGACAACTCACGAATAATTCACGTTGTCAGTGAAGCTCAGGTGAATCAATTAATGCAAACAACATGACTAGTTAACTTAATAATTTCGTTCCTTATCCTAGTAACCATAGTTAAATATTACTATAGTATATCATTGTTAGTATTCATAATAATTAATAATATAATATATTCTTTGTATAATCAGATTTACACACATATTTACAATACAAACACATTACACACACATAACCTAAGTCGAAAGATTCTAACTTATAAGTGCAATATAATATATAACTTGATCTCTGCTCGTATGACAGTGTACTTGTCTGCTCAGTGTCTGCTCGTATTAATGATTAGATATATTAAATTAATAAAAGTACCATTAACTCAAACGTATGCACTCCTAAATGTTTTTATCAATTTTTGCCACTACCACTACTGTGACAAAGACTATCTAGAACACATTCAAACGTCAAATGGATAGCAATCTTTATACACTGCAGGAATTGGACAACTCTGCGATCGCTAAATCAGTTTCATGCAATATCGATGATCTACGTGACCACATTCCCACCCAGAGCCGTTGCTTAAATATTATTACCCAGAACATCAGAAGTATTTATTGCAACCTAGATGATCTACAGTTAAATCTATCGCAACTATCATTTGAAGTGGAAGTTCTGATTTTAACCGAATGTTGGCTTAACCAAAACAGGCCGGTGCCACCTATTAGTGGTTATACATCACACTTTACACAAAATACTCTCAATAAAAGTGATGGTGTGGTTGCATACATAAGCAATAGCTACCAAGCCCACATTACTGAATTAAATTTAACTCATGCTTCCGGCCTTCAAATAACCAGTAAAGAACAAACAATATTAGGTATTTACCGATCGCCATCTAATCTAAATACAGATCACTTTATTACATCGATTGACGCCCACCTAGAAACTATTGGATCTCATAAAAATATTACTATACTAGGGGATATAAATATAAATATCATTGCTGGGCCTAATGAGACTACTAATGATCGCAAAAATAGATTGAAATATCTGGATGTCTTAACTTCTCATGGATTTCAACCAGGCCATTGTTTGCCTACCAGAGGCAGCAGATGCCTTGATCATGTGCTTATAAAGACGGATAGAAATAGGGACGCTTTTACTGCAGTCTTAAACACCTCCATTACTGACCATTCAATGGTTTTGCTACGTTGGCCAAGAGTCCTTAATAGAAACAAAGCCACCTCAAAGCTAACTACAACTATCGATCTTGAGAGTGTCGGTAAATCTCTGGCTGGTACTGACCTGTCACGCTTTGTTACCTATAGTGACCCTAATCTATTGATGTCTGAACTCATTGACCTGATACAAAGGGAATTGCTTCTTCATACCAAGATGACAGTAGTTCCAAGTAGTAAGCGAGTTCTGAAACCATGGTTGGACGAGTGGGGCCCTACGTTGTATTAGGCTACGTAATAATATGCAGTTAAAATTAAAAATGGATCCACATAACGAAATATTAAAAATAACGTTTAAGCGATATCGCAATTTTTGCACTAATCTATTTAGGAAACTTAAAAATCAGTACAATAGGAAAAAGATAGAAGAGTCCACAAAAAACTCAAAACACCTCTGGTCAGCAATTAATGATATTACACATTATAAAACTCCCAAAACCCCAAACACTAGTCTACTTGATCAATCAGAACAACCTCTGAATTCTTTAAATAAAATTAACCGGTTCTTCACTAGTATTGGCAGAACTTTAGCGGAAGACATATTAAGTGCTCATTCAAACCAGCAATATTGTACCCCTAATATAAATACACAATTGTCGTCATTCGTGCTACTAGACTCTGATGCTCTCGAGGTCGAAAGCATATTAATGAGTCTTGACTCTAATAGCGCTTCCGGTTGGGATGGTATCCCCATTAAGTTATTGAAATGCTGTAAAGATCTACTTGCCCCCATTTTAAGCCATCTGACAAACCTATGCTTTAACACTGGCGAGTTTCCGCAAGCACTCAAGCGTTCTGTTGTCACCCCGGTGCACAAGGGTGGGGACACAAGTGATGTAAACAACTATCGGCCTATCTCTGTCTTAACTGGTATTTCTAAGGTCCTAGAAAAGCTCTTAAACAAAAGATTAGTAAGCTACTTGACTAAGAATGAAATTTTATCTAATTGCCAATATGGTTTTAGAAAGGGTCTGTCAACGCAGGATGCGGTTATTGATTTGACTAATCATATCGTAAAAAAGGTAGATAATGGATATAAGTGCATCGCTGTGTTCATAGATCTCAAAAAAGCATTCGACACTGTTTCTGTCCCCATTCTTGTGAAACGGCTTGAGAGAATTGGTGTTAGGGGTCTGGCTTTAAATTTATTCGAAAGTTACTTGACAGAAAGAAAACAGGCCGTTAAAATAGATAATTATAAAAGCACTGAAGAAAATGTCAGTTTTGGCGTTCCACAAGGGAGTGTACTCGGTCCGACGCTGTTCTTGGTGTATATTAATGAGCTATGCAAACTAGGAAACATTGACGGACGTATCTTCTGCTATGCAGACGACACTGCAATCGTATTTTCCGGACGTACGTGGGAGGCTGTCCGTAATGCCGCTGAGTCTGGTCTTTCCGTTATTAAACAATGGCTCAACTCGAGTCTTCTAACACTAAATATAAGTAAAACAAATTACATGTGTTTCACCCCCAGTCAAAGATCCCAACCGGAATCCGATTTACGGATTGCTATACACGAGTGCTCCAATACTTCTAACCACTGTACCTGTCCTTGTATACAAAAAGTAGCCTCCACAAAATACCTGGGGATTCTAATCGATCAGACACTATCATGGCACTCGCATATTGAACTTGTTATATCTAGAATTAGAAAACTTAAATGGATATTTAAGTCACTGCGTCAGGTTATGACCAGTACACTACTCAGGAAAATTTATGTGGCCCTAGCTCAGTCCGTAATTACCTACTGCATACCAGTCTGGGGTGGAGCCACAAAAACTAAACTCCTCGAGCTTGAAAGAGCGCAAAGATCCCTTATTAAAATTATGTATTTTAAACCCTATAGGTACTCCACTGATAATCTGTACAAGCTTTGTGAGCTCTTATCTGTCAGGAAGCTGTACATAGTTAACACAATTAAATATAAACATAAAAAAGTGCCCTATGACCCTTCTCAAATAAATAAAAGACGAAAAGGAACAGTTATACAGTCCCCTTCAATCCGGACCGAATTTGCTAGACGTCAATATAACTCACAGTCTGCACATATATACAACTCAATCAATCAAAAATTAAATCTGTACCCTATGATATCATACGAGTGTACTAAAGTAGTTACTGAGTGGCTTAAAACATTATCTTACGACAATACGGAAACAATCTTAAAACGATTATTTTAACTATATATACACACACAAATACACACATACACACACACACACACAAACACACACACATACACAAACATACACACACACACACTCAAAAACCCACCTTGATTAATTAACTAAGATAATAAATGTAAATGTAAAATGTATTTGTACTCAATAATGTACTTAGCACTAAGGCAAGAGCGAGGCAGTCCGCCACAAGTACCTTGTTACTTAAAGGATCTGCTTCTCCACTATATTGTAAACACTTATTGAGCAATAAACAATATTTTATTTATTTATTTATTTTTATAATAAAGGAAGACGGCAAACACTGAGTGATTTGCGGCAATATAAGACAGTCAACAGTAAGTTTATAATCGTCATGAATGGACATTAAAGTAAGGCTGCAAGACTGTGTACTTAGTGAAGAATGATTATTTATACCTGTCACCGTTGAATTCGCACCGCGGCGCGACAAACCCAGCTTACCGCACAGAGACTGTGTTACGAAATTCGCCGTGCTGCCATTGTCAAGCAGCAAGCGCGCGGAGTGCACGTCTCCGCGCCCGTCTAGCACGCGCACCTTCGCTGTGGACAGTAATACATGCGAACCTGTAGGATGCTGTGGTGACTCATCGGTATTATTTGTGAAATTACTAAAATTATTCACTGGGATAGAAGGCACAGGAGTAGGGTCAGACTCATGTAAGTGCAAGAGTGTGCTGTGTCTCTTTTTGCAGTACCTACAAGGGACAAGACTGCATTTATTTTCAAAGTGACCTGGTCGTAGACAATTAAGACACACTTTCGCCTCCTTGGCCTTGTGAAGCCTATCCTCAATCGAAAGGGACCTAAACGTTTGACAATTAAATAAATAATGGTTTTCATTACATAGGGGGCATTTAAAGAATTTTGATTTATTATTATTAATGTTTTGATTTGACCTAAAATTTTTATTATTGTAAATACTGTTTGATTTGTTGTTATTATTGTTGTAAATACTACTTTTATTATTATTATTATGTACAGTATCTATAAGAAAGTTTGAATTTTGTTTATATATATCTTTTTGTATTTTACCTGTTTCTTGTAATGTCTCCAATAAGTCTGCCCTGTTGCTAAGAAATGTAATGAAAACATTTAAAGAAGGAGGGTCGGTAAGATCATTTCTGTGTTCTTCCCAAACCCTGTGAGTTACGTTATCCAATTTTTCGGCCATTATATGAATGATTAAAGTATCCCAATACTTAGTAGGTTGATCTAATGATGATAAGGCGCGTAAGTTTTTATTAGTAACATCAATCATATTACGAATAGAACTAAAAGATTCTTTTTGCATACGCTCCACGCTAAACAATGCTTGGACATGATTGTTGACAAGTAATCTCTTATTGTCGTACCTGTCGCATAACAACTTCCAGGCCGCATCGTAATTATCAGCTTTAAAATCTAAATTATCAATAACTAATAAGGCGCTGCCCTTCAATGAAGCATGTAAATAATGTAATTTATTAATTTTATCTATATCCTTTCGCGAATGAATTAATGATATGAAAGTGTCCCTATACTTGAGCCAGTGCTGATAGTGACCATGAAAAATAGGCAAGTCAATTTTAGGCAATCGAACGCAATTATTAGAATTTGAAGCACTCGCCTGTACATCATCGAAGCACGATACGGTACCATCCAGGAGGCGCTGGTCGCCGGGGTCGCCGAGCAGCGCGCGCGCCTCCGCGACCAGCGTGTGGTAGTATTCCTCGAACTGCTCACGCTCCTCACTTTCGGCGTTCTGATCCTCCGAAAGCATTTCGATATCGGTCTGCAACTGATCAAAAACGGCATATACGGCATCAAACTTTTTAAACGAGTTTTCTAGCCTTAGGCGTTGAATTGTGCTTAGCTCAGTACAGCTCTTAAGTTCTGCCAGCAAATTATTAAAAATGGTCAACTTAGACTTCATACAGCTACGTTTTTTAATGAGTTTTTAGGGTTCCGTAGCCAAAATGGCAAAAACGGAACCCTTATAGTTTCGTCATGTCCGTCTGTCCGTCTGTCCGTCTGTCCGTCTGTCACAGCCGATTTACTCGGAAACTATAAGTACTACAGTGATGAAATTTGATGGGAATATGTGTTGTATGAACCGCTACAAAAATATGACACTAAATAGTAAAAAAAAGAATTGGGGGTGGGGCCCCCCATACATGTAACTGAGGGATGAAATTTTTTTTTTCGATGTACATACCCGTGTGGGGTATCAATGGAAAGGTCTTTTAAAATGATATAAAGTTTTCTAAAAAACATTTTTCTTAAAGTGAACGGTTTTTGAGATATCAGCTCTCAAAGTCGTAAAAAGTATGTCCCCCCCCCTCTATTTTTATAACTACGGGGTATAAAATTCTAAAAAAAATAGAGGTGATGCATGCTAATTAACTCTTTCAACGATTTTTGGTTTGATCAAAGTATCTCTTATAGTTTTTGAGATAGGTTGATTTAACTGTAATTTTGGTTAAGTTATTGTGCTTACACTGAAAACGATGGCTGAACCTTTATTTGCTGCTACGGAACCCTTTGTGCGCGAGCCCGACTCGCACTTGGCCGGTTTTTCTCTTTCTTTTTTATCGTCAGCCATAATTACTAAGTAGCTATATGAAAAGGGCAATGAACTAATTAGCAAAGAATGAAATGAATTGAAAAAATTTACGACACTATTTAACAATTAACAAGGATAATGATGAATAGAATGAATAGAAAGAATGGTTGTAGGCAACGATTACGTAACTCGGGCCGAGCGAGAACAAAAGAACACCTGGGCGATGCGCCCGCGCCGTCTCGGGCCGTAGTTATATGAAGCTATTGATATGATTTGCTTTGCGTAGTATGCGTTTATAGTTTAATGAGCAACGAAAGATGGAAAGATTGATTTAAGAAAGATAAGAAGAAGAGCTTAGCGAAGCTATTTACGCAACCTTACAAATGAGGAAAATGAAGTTAATGCACTTACTAAATTAAGCTATTTTGAACTTTTAAGAAGGTAAAGGGGAATAATTAGGAAATAAATCGGAACGAACTCACAAATACCCAAACCATCCACGTTTGGTCGAAGAAGCGCCGCCACGTTGGTTGAAGTCCGGGGTCCAAAGTCCGACACGCGCTGGCTTGATGTTGTTTGCCGGTAATGCCTATCCCGCGAATTAACTAACCGCGAAGGACCAATGTTAGGGTCCTATCGATGTTTATAGAAATAAAAAGCGGACTGTATGACAAAGGGCTGGTTTATTCAGCGGTTCACTCGCGCGGTTCGGTGGCGTCCCGAGAAAGGTCCGTGTGTGGCCGGGCGTTGGAGGCAAGTGGGCCCGGGGTCCGGCGACGTGGAGGTCCGCTGCGCAGTGGCCGCTGTGACGTCACGGCCCCTCCGCGCGTCTCGCCCCGTGCGTAAGATGACCGGTCGCGGACAGAGAGGGCTATGCTCGGAATCTTACCGTGGGAGAGCCACGCTTCGGCACGAATGGGCTGGCTCGACCGGAGAGATACCACGGCCTCACAGAAGACCGGCGTGAAGCAGCGCTTGTGCTGTGTTTTGCCGAGTGAGTGAGATCACCGGAAGCCCAAACCCCCCTCCCCCCTATGGCACAGTTGAAAACCAAGAAGTTACCCCAGGAGGGTACCAACTGCGCCAGCGTTGGAGAATCCCTCTCTGGACGTCCACGCTCAGTACAATCTGCGCCTGAACTTGGACGCCCAGGCTGCCCTTCGTATTCTGGGGGGGGCAAAACTGTGTCCACTAATGTTGGGGCTAAGAGCAAGAACACCAAGGCACCCCCTGCCACACTAGATGTGGACTTTTGTAATATAAGGGGCCTACATTCCAACCTGAATGCTGTACACCACCATTTAGAGACAGCAAAGCCGGCTATGCTCTTTCTGACTGAGACGCAGATATCGTCTCCAGCGGACACGTCCTACCTTACCTACCCTGGGTATGGATTAGAACATTCCTTTTTACCTAGGGCTGGAGTGTGTGTGTACGTCAGAGACGATATCAGCTCTCGTCGCCTCAGCAATCTTGAAGGTCGGGACCTATCTATTTTATGGCTCCGTGTAGACAGCGACGACCACCCTCGCGTTTATGCGTGCCTTTACAGGTCCCATAGCGGTGACACCGAAACTGACCGACTCTACCGGACATTGTGCAGCAGCAGATCCCTTCTGCGGAAATCATTCTCCTTGGCGATTTTAATGCCCACCACGCCGACTGGCTCATGTCCAGTAAAACTGATTACGCAGGTCGATCTGTTCACGACTTTGCTCTTGCAAATGGACTGACACAACTGGTTACCACGCCCACACGAATCCCAGATGTGGACGGCCATGCTCCTTCACTGTTGGATCTTCTGCTGACCTCTCACTCGGACGGCTACAACGTATCCGTTGTTGCTCCACTGGGCTCCTCGGACCATTGCCTTGTCCGTAGTAAAGTGCCACTCACAGACTTGGCTCGACCGCGGAAAGCACGCGGGCGCCGTGTATGGCACTATAGGTCAGCAGATTGGGATGGAATGCGGTCTTTTTTTTGCATCCTACCCTTGGAGGCAGGTGTGCTTCTTGCCGGAGGATCCCAGCGTCGTTGCTGACTCTGTTACCGATGTGGTGTTGCAGGGAATGGAACTTTTCATTCCGTCTTCTGTGGTTCCTATCGGTGGCAGATTTCGGCCCTGGTTTGGTTCATCTTCCAGAAAAGCTTCTCGTAAGAAGCAGGAAGCTTACCAAGCCTGGGCTGATGCGGTGGCGACGGGGGATGAAAATACCAGCGCCCTCAAAAAGAAGTACAACTTCGCCTCCAGGTCCCTCAAAAGAGACATTGCAAGAGCGAAGTCGGTGCACATCGGTAGAATCGGTGAGAGACTTGAACGTCTTCCTTCGGGAACACGTGCGTTCTGGTCTCTCGCCAAAGCTATCGAAGGTAATTTCTGCATGCCGTCTTTTCCTCCTTTGCGCACGGGAAATGATTCGTTAGCCCATGGCGCAAAAGAGAAAGCCGACTTTCTGGGCAAACTCTTTGCGTCCAACTCGACTTTAGATGATGGGGGCCAGGTACCACCGAGCATACCGCAGTGCGATGGGTGTATGCCCGACATCCGCTTCCACCAACGCTCGGTGCGTTTAGCCCTCATGTCTTTAGATGTTCACAAGTCGAGTGGGCCCGATAGAATCCCACCCATTGTGCTAAAGATGTGCGCTCCGGAGTTGGCACCGGTACTCACGCGACTCTTTCGGCTTTCCTACTCTTCTGGCATTGTCCCGACGTCCTGGAAGACGGCCTTAGTCCACCCGATCCCCAAGAAAGGCGACCGCTCAGATCCGTCCAATTATAGACCGATAGCCATAACCTCCCTTTTCTCAAAAGTTATGGAATCCATAATTAACAGCCAGCTCCTTCGGTATCTCGAGGGTCAGGAGTTGCTTAGCGACCGACAGTACGGCTTCCGCCAGGGTCGGTCAGCTGGTGATTTGCTGACTTTCCTGACTCACCGTTGGGCACAGGCGATTGAGAGTAAGGGAGAGGCATTGGCGGTTAGTCTGGACATTGCGAAGGCCTTTGATCGGGTCTGGCACAAGGCGCTTCTCGCGAAGCTTCCTTCCTATGGGCTTCCCGAGAAATTATGCGAATGGGTCTCTAGCTTTTTGGAACATAGAAGCATCAAGGTCTTAGTTGACGGTGAATGCTCCGACACTATGTCCATAAATGCTGGAGTCCCGCAAGGCTGTGTGCTATCGCCCACACTGTTCCTTCTTCATATCAATGATATTTTGCATAAACGCGATATTCATTGCTATGCGGATGACAGTACGGGCGATGCGTTTTACAACGGCTGCGCTAACATTTCTCGGGAAAATGTCATCGAGAGCCGAAACAAACTTGTGTCTGAGATGGAAGCATGTTTGAACGAAATCTCAGATTGGGGTAGACTTAACTTGGTCCGATTCAACCCCAGCAAAACACAAGTTTGTGCGTTCACCGCAAAAAGATTCCTTGGGTCGTATTTCCTAATTTTGAGAGCACCCCCTTAAATGCCTCAGCCACTATTGGTATACTTGGTATCGACATATCGAGCGAAGTCCAATTCTGGGCCCATCTAGAGGGCAAGGCTAAATTAGCCTCAAAGAAGCTTGGCGTGCTAAATAGATCGAGACGGAACTTCACTCCGGCTCATCGCCTTCAGCTATATAAGGCGCAAGTCCGGCCGCATATGGAGTACTGCTCTCATCTTTGGGCAGGAGCACCTGCGTACCAGCTTCTTCCTCTAGACCGGATCCAGCGGAGAGCGTCTCAAATCGTCGATTGCCGGGATATCACTAGTCGGCTTGACCCCTTGGCGCTGCGGAGAGATGTTGCGTCTTTGTGCATTCTCTATCGCTTATACCATGGGGAGTGCTCCGAGGAATTGTTCGGTTTGATTCCTGCCGCCTCGTTTCGACATCGTTCCACGCGGCAGCAGTTCCATCCATTTCATCTGGATGGCTGACAGTCCACTACTGTGCGCTTTGCCAGGAACTTTCTGCCGCGTACGACAAACATATGGAACGAACTGCCACCTGCGGTATTTCCGGACCACTACGACCTACAAACTTTCAAGAAAAGGGCATATCTCGCTCTAAAAGGCCGGCAGCGCACCTGTGAAGCCCCTGGAGTTGCAGGTGTTCATGGGCGACGGTAATCGCTTAACATCAGGTGATCCGTAAGCTCGTCTGCCCCCTATCCTATAAAAACAAAAAAAAACTCCTTGCGTGATCGTGTCAGAAATTATGAGATCCGCAGGAGATCTAAGGTCACGGACATAGTCCAAAGAATTGCGTGGCTGAAGTGGCAATGGGCAGGGCACATTGCGAGGAGAACAGACGGCAGTTGGGGTGGAAAGGTCCTTGAGTGGAGGCCACGCGCAGGAGGCCGCAGTCGTGGCAGGCCTCCCACCAGGTGGACCGACGATCTGATAAAGGTCGCGGGAGTCCATTGGATGCGGGTGGCACAGGACCGATCTGTGTGGAGAACTTTGGGGGAGGCTTATGTCCAGCAGTGGACGTCTATTGGCTGAAATGATGATGATGATGATGACACATGAAAATCAATTCATGCCTTCTAAAAAAATTAAGACCGGTGCTGGCTTTAAGAAAACTTTTAAAAATGTTGTAAAACACACAAAAAAACATCTCAAGAATCTAAAACCCAAATGTAAGAAGCCAATAGTAGAGCTGGCAATGGCAGCTGCAAAGGAAATATCTTCGAATCTACCTATTAAGGTACCAAGAATTATACCAGTACCGAAAACTGGAGGGTTTCTTCCATTAATACCCATATTTGCGGGCTTATCTGCTGCTGGCAGTTTAGCTGGCGGGGTTGCTGGAATCACGAAAACAATTAATGAATATAAAGCAGCTAAAAAACGATTGGCAGAGTTGGAACGACATAATGAGAAAATGGAATCACTCTGCATCGGAAGAGGATTACATCTCAAGCCGTATAAAGACGGATTAGGAATATATGTTACAAAGAAAAAAAACTGGATAATCGGCTACCCAAAAGACCTTTGTCAAATATTGACATAATAAAGTACTCGAAAAACATCCCTTTTTTTCGAGGTGTATTTATGAGAGATAAACTACCAAAACAGCCATTACAAAAATAATGTGCCATTATTAACTTAGATTCATCTAAAAACTCTGGAACTCATTGGGTAGCCTATGGAAAAATAAATGATTATATTGAATACTTTGATAGTTATGGTAATTTAAATAAATAAATAAATAGAGACAACATCACATACATTGTCCTGGTCCCAAACTAAGGTTTTCCCTTGTGCTATGGAAACCAGAAACAACGAAGGTATCACAAACACCCAGACCCAACACAAATATCTGTTTCATCAACAAACATTTGTGTCGGTGCGGGAATCGAACCCGCGACCCTAACGTCTCAACCGGCGCTCAAACCATTGCGCTAAACGGGTCGTCGTTGAAAATTTTAAAATTTGAAACCACCGAAAGAATTAATCGATTATATAGGGTCAAATTTATACTTTAACAATGACAATCTTCAAAGAAATAATTTATACAACTGTGGGCATTTATGTTAAAAATTTCTAAAATCATTTTGGTTAAGATAATAAGTCTTTTAATATTTATAAATATTTTTTATTAACTTTTAATCATTCTTATCTTTACACTCATAGTAAATATACCTATACGACTTTTTATCAATAATAATAATATAATTATAAAAAATTAAGAAAATGATTCTTTACTATAAAAGCCCGAGTGATAGAAAAAAACTAAATACTTCGCTTCCAATAACGAAGGTGGAAAGACAGTTGAACACTCGTAAGAAATTTACTAAAAATAATAAACAATTTCTTCGTGCTCTTGGATTTAAAACTTAAAAATGCTGCAAATCACAAATTTACCGCAGCATGACAATTCCATCGAAAGTTATGAAATACATACCTACCTATAATCCTTATAATAACAGCTTTAAAGAGAACGATGAAATCAGAATACCAATTAATCAACAAGATATATGTGCTACCATCAGCAAGCTCTATTTATATCGAAGGTTATGCAAGTGTATTTACAAAAGATGTTTCTGGAAGAATTACAAGGAAAGAGATAGAACTTGTTAACAACCCGTTTTTATTTTTGTTTCAAGACATAAAATATGAATTAAATGGTGTTGAAATAGACCACGTTAAAAACGCAGGAATTACAACTACAATAAAATCTTATGTTTTATTAAACCACGGGGAAAGTAAAGCTGGTGCAATGTGGAGGTGGAATATAAACAATAGTAAACAAACAAGCGGAAAGAACGTCGGCGGTTTTCATAGAAGTGGTGACTTGAACTCAAATCTCCGCTACCCTTAAATCAATGGATTGCTCATTAAGTAAATAATCTAAAACAGCATCACTGTTTTCTTGTAAAAGCGGGAATTTCTTATATTACCGATGTTTTGTTTAGAGGTTATGTTGTATATTTACAAGAATACCATTCCTAGACCTACTGTCAAAGGATGGTATTCTCGTTATTTACATTTTAAGGAATGGTATTCTTGTAAATATACAACATAACCTAAGAAGTAGTAAGAAGCTTTTTTTTTTATTTTTGCTAAAGTAGGCAGACTAAGCGGCTTAGATTGGAGATAATTATTTTGTTACTCAGTGTTATTATATATACAGTTACTTGGTGTTAAAATAAATAGATTCAAGCACAATTAGTACTTTTATTAAAGGCCAAACCAAACAGGTTAGAATACAATAAATATCTATCTACGTCCCTAAGAAATGACTTAAACCGTTATTTGATTAGCTGTCACTGTCTTTATCTAGCGTCAAACGCGCTACGTTTCGTTTCATCAAATTAAATCAAAATACTTTTTTGATGAAACGAAACGTATTTCGTTTCATCAAAAAAGTATTTTGATTCAAACCAACCAAAAAAATATATTTCGAATTCTACGAATTAACTTGACAAAGTAGTTCTTTTTAACAAAAAATAAATGTTCTAAGTGTAGGTAATGAATGACGTGGTAAATGGCGATTAATATGAGAGACTACACTTGTAAACGAGAACAAAAACCACAAAAAAGTAATTACGTGAAAATAGGTAAATAAAAACAATTTGATAATAGTCAGACGACAACCATTTGACACCTCGAAAAAGCATAGATAAAAAATTAGGTTGCACCATGGTTGCACAGGTTGACAGCCAGTCGCCAACAAACAGTAAGATTAAAGCGTGGTTTGAACTGATTTTATGAGATACTCCCGCTTTATCATATTATAAAAATATTTTGATATAAATGTCCTTTTAATCAGCTATATTGTCATATTTTTTTCATCAAGGGTAATTGTTAAGTCTTATCCCGCCGTAGTTCTTTTAGTGTCATTATTCCATTAAACAAAATACTAGGCTTTGCAGAAGATTATAATAAAATAATTGCAAATTGTAGGCATGAACTTATATTACAAAGAAGCAGATCTATTATGAACTGTATTACTATGGAAAAAAGTGATCATTTTGAATTGGATATATTAAAAGTACAATGGCGTGTCCCACATGTCCGTGTGGCTGATCGTAATAGATTGTCGCTACTTAAAGTATTAGAAAAAGATCGACCATTGCAAGTAGCGTTTAGAAACTGGGATTTATATGAGTATCCAGTTTTACCTAAAACAACAAAACATTCCTGGTCTATTAAAACAGCTTCTCAATTAGAGAAACCAAGATTTGTTATACTTGGTCTACAAACTAATAGAAAGAATAATGTTTCAAAGAGTTCTTCTATATTCGACCATTGTAAAGTGACAAACGTGAAATTATTCCTAAATTCTCAGTATTTCCCATACGATTCACTAAATCTCAAATTCGATGTAGGAAAATACGGTATAATATATGCAATGTATGCATATTTTCGTCAGTCATACTACAACGCTCCTGTCGACCCGTTGTTAGATCTGTGCATATTCAGAGAAAAAGCTCCGCTGTTTGTTATTAAAAAAACATACTTACCAACCTATAATAATTAATCATTAAACGAACTTACCTTTAGTGATGTTCTATCATAATAGGGTATTTGACTAATTTCGATATAGTAAATAATATTTATACTTTTCCAAAATACTGGTAAATGAGAACCAATGGCCAACATTTTCAGTTAAAAATATAACGTCTAGCTGGTTTTATGAGCATTCAAAGTTTCATGGGCAAGTCCATTTTTAAAGTATACAATTTAAAAAAAATAATTATATCATTGAACTACCCGTACATTTACCACCAACTTTTATTATGAAACCATTTACTTAAACGAAACATTTGATATAGCTACCAAACAAAATTTACTAGACGCGCATACAAGATACAAGCGTGTGACGTCACTTGCCTGTAGCCATTTGTATAGAGCGTTTTTGGGCTTGCCCAAAATATGTTTTTTTTTTTTTTTTTTTTTTATAGGATAGGGGGCAGACGAGCATACGGATCACCTGATGTTAAGCGATTACCGTCGCCCATGAACACCTGCAACTCCAGGGGCTTCACAGGTGCGCTGCCGGTCTTTTAGAGCGAGATATGCCCTTTTCTTGAAGGTTTATGCTTGTGATTGTGGTTGATGTGCTTTTAAAGTTGTGATATCTCAGGTGATTCAAATCAGAATCAAGCAATTCTTTCAATAATGTTTCTTAAATTGAGAGGTCTTTTGATTAAACACATAATTTTTTTTTGTCAAATACCCTATTATACGAAGGCTTCGTCTGAAGAGATTAGAATACTTGTAGTAGCACGTACCGTGTAGCCATTCATACACTTTAGTTGAGAAATGCTAAAATAAAATTAAATATTTAAAAATAAAAACATTTTCTCTGATTTATTCATGCACATCAATCTCCATACCATGACAACACTGTACGCGCCATCTTCAATTAGTTCAGAGTAAGTCTTTTACCTACTATTTTTTGTTTAGTAAATTTATTGGGTTTGGGTAGGGGGGGAGCTAATCTCTTCAGACGAAGCCTTCGTATAATTATGATAGAACATCACTTAAGGTAAGTTCGTTTAATCATTAATTATACTTTGCTTCGTCATTCGAGATTAGAATACTTGTAGATCTTTAGAGTTATTAAATTTCTAAATAAAAAATATCTACTATCAAATTTGTCATTTTCTTTATATTATAATACTTAGAATTCTGTACCAATGAAATTATTAATAGAAGTAACAACAAAGGTAACTTATATAAATTACTCTTTATTGGGTAAATTTAGTAACAAATTACTCTTGATAAGTATGTAACAAAAATATAACTTCTTATTCTTTATTACACAATAATCTATCATTATTGCGTTAAATTCAGTCAGTTGAATTTTGTATTGACATTGCAAAATTATTTCTTTCCTCGACAATAACAGATCTTTGATAGAATCTGGCAAACACACTGGATGAATCTGACCATCCGCCGGTCTTTCGGATAAGATCTAGACTTACAACATTTTTATGCGCATTGGATGTTGAAGCATGTCTCGTTGAATGAGCAGTAAAAATATTTGTATCAATACCATTTTGATTCAATGTTTCTTTTATCCAGCGACTAATAGACTGCGAACAAACTGGTTTGTAAGGACTCTTAAAACTGATGAGTAGTTGATCAGAAGTTATTATAGAATCAGTTCTATTTTTATAATCTAGTAACGCATTTAATGGGCATATTTGGGGTTTTTCGTTAAAAAAAAGGTAATATTAACGTGGGTTGTTTTTGAGTGGGCTCGCGAGGTTTTAATCAATTCGGGTATCTTAATAGTAATTCTATCATCCGGACATACTTCAATGTTTTGTACCTTGATTTTGCTTAAAGTTGGTACTCTGTGTGCTGTAACAAGTACCAATAAAGTCACAACTTTTTTACATAATTTATCCAAACTAATGTCTTTATGTGGGTACCAGTCTCCCAAAAAATTAAGAACAGTCGCTGGATTCCAAGTTACATCGTATTTTTGGGATAGGTGGGCGTAACCTGTAGAAACCCTTGAATAATCTAGCTACCCTATCGTCAGTACCTATTTCTTTTTTTTTTTTTTCTTTTAACAATTAACGACAGTGCGGACCTATACGTGTTTAACGTACTATACTGGGCGCCGCTTTGATAACAGGCAGTCAAAAAAGAAATCACTTGATGAATAAATGCTTCATAAGGTGCAATATTGTTATGTAACTTACAAAATATAAACCATTTTTTAAATGCAACGCCATACTGCTAGACTGAATTTTACTATCCGAGGGGAAAGCACACGTTATATCTAAGGCACTTGTTGGGGTGCTTCTCCGTGAAAGTGCCGCGCGGATAATTTCGCGGCTACCAAGGTGACCTTGTTCTGAAGTTGTCTGTTAGGGACAGATAATAAGACATTTGTATTTAATCCAAGAATTATCATATCATTACACAAGATAAGATGGGAAACCATGGTTATGTAGGCCAATGAGGAACAACCACTATGCCTTCGGCATTTTCTGATATGATTTTTCAAACCATTTTTACAATAACTGATATTGGCAGGAATGCATAAAAAATTTAATTTAGTCCAGTTTAAGGTGAAAGAATTGATCGCTATAGCATCGGGATCTCAATGCCAAGAGACATATTTTTCATATATTTTATTTAATCTTGTAATATCCGTTAAATGTGGGAAACGGACGCCACCCATTTTGTTTATATACGAAATGGCAGTTGTGTTATCAATACGAAGAAGTATTTGACAATCTCGTAAATTCTTTGCAAATACCATTAAGCCAAAGTATGCCGCTAATATCTCTAAATAATTTATGTGTAATGTCTTTTCATTTTTACTCAATTTTCCGTTAGCTCTATCCTTACCACATGCTGCCCCCAACCCTGTTTTGCTGGCATCAGAAAAAAAAATCCATACAATAATTGTCGTCTCTTATTGGATTAACAGAACTATTAATGTGGGCCTGCCACCAGTTTAAATCGTCGTTAAGATACTCAGGTACAGACATATAAGTGTCGTAATCTTCTGTTTTTAATAGTGCGAGATATTTATGTCGTTCAATATTCTTGGTATATAGCCAACCGTATTGGATGGCAGGAGGAGGCGAGTAGGCCGGCTAAGCGAGCGAATTGGAGAATTGAGCATCGTTTTAAATGATTTTTTTTTTTTTTTACTTGTTTTTTAATTAAAATCCTTTTTTCTTGAGTCAAAGTAATTAGGTATTTTTTTTTTGGGTCTATAATAAAACCTTAATACTTACACATACATTACTTGGTATTAGTACACTTTTGTCATAGTTTATAAGAAAGCCCAAAATTCTCATATAATTATTGTCTGTTTTAGATTATGTTCAAATTTTTTATACGAATCAGCAATTAAGCAAATATCATCAAGATATATTGATGATATGTATCCTAAAGACCTGAGTAAACATACAACTGGTTTCATTATCTTAGTGAACACTAGTGTAGCTGTGTTTAGTCCGAACGGGAGAACATTAAATTCAAACAATTTGTTGTCAAATGTGAAACGAAGATATTTCTTAAAATCACTTTTAATAGGCTATAAAAAATAGGCATCTTTTAGATCAAATGTACACAAAAATGAACCTTTTTATATTAATTTTAATGTCGTCCTTAAATGCTCCATTTTAAATTGCTTGGTTGTGATGAATTTATTTAGTGATTAAAGAGACAAAATAAATCTATTTTTTCCGTTTGGCTTTGGGACTAAGAAAATACTTGAGATGTATTGCTCCTCGCATGGAGAACATTCAGCAATTGCACCCAATTCCAATAATTCATCAATAGCAGTTTGCATATCATTAAGTTCATCCAAGGAATAGACTTTGGAGGACGGTATAAAATCCTGTTTAGGAGTGGAATGAAATGGTATAGTGTAACCTTCTGTCACCCACGATAATATTAAATTATCCTTGAGAGCGTACCTCATTTATCGGCGGATCTATGTGCGCACGCGCAAGCGCTGCGGCTGCACTTGCGGCGGCGGAGGACGATATCCCGTAGCCTGCAGGGCTGGCGGCGGCGGCGGCGGGGGGGTTTGGTAGCGGCGGGGCTGAGTCATGGCAGGCGTCGGTCTTCTCCCCGCTCCTGCCTGTCTCACTTGTAGAAATGGAGGTCTCGCATTTAAAGGGCGAGGTTGACTGACTCCAGATTTAGGATGTAATATTGTTTTCATTTCAGCTCCCGACTTGCTAATTGCTTTCGCTGCCCTTAATGTGTCAGCTAACTTCTCGCCAAATAAATGACTGTCAGTCGCAGTTGTAAATAACTGGTTTTTTATGTCTTTTTTAATTGTAGATGTCACAAAACTTCAGCGAGACATAGACTCCTGATATTGGGAATCGCACAAAAGACTATTGGCGTCAATAAGGTACTTGATGACGTCAGTGTCTTTGTTTTGATTGGCAAACATCTTTGTCAAAGCCTGCCCCACGCAGGATAAAGGCTGCTGCTTTCTGATTTTGCTTGGTCTCAATAGCTGCATCCTTTTTAAACTAGCGTTTCCGATAACGCTGCTTTAATCTCCGGGTTCAGCTTAGGAGCCCCAATTTTTTGGCAGTTTTCGGGTACAAAATATTTGCCTAAAAGGTCCTTCGTAACCTTGTTAGGCAGTCCAGGGGTCACGATGTATTCCCATCGGACAGCCAAATCAGATTGTATCGGCGAGCTGTATGACTTATTTTTGGTAGGATTTCCCCTGGCAGTTCGCGTGCATACGCGATTTCGTCCAGAGTAGATACTCTGGACGAAAGCATATCTAAGTGCTCAGATGAGCACGCTTTCGAAGTCGAAAGCAGGTCTGGATCGAGTCCTAAGTTTTGTGGTTCTAACTCCACAATCTGTGAGGCACAGTCTTGATTTTGAGGTTCTGGTGTGGATAATCCAACTGTGTTATCCTCAGGAATGTCGACACTAACATCAATTAAGTCTACATGCTCCATTTGATTGTCTAGAATAGACAGAGAAGAAGAAAAAAAAAATAATAATGTAAACAGTACCCAAAAATTAGTGAATTGTAGGTAACAGGCCTTAAAACCTGTACTCATTCACTTGCAGTGAGGTAAACATCCCTATAAAGATGAACTCAGCACTGATTTTTATAGGTAAGTAAGTCATACTTATTAAAAACAATACAAGGTGATAGTCCCATAAACTATCCTCATGTATTTTGCTAAATAATGAAGGTAGCACTCTCAAAGGAAGTGCACTCAACATAGCATGAAGTATTTCAATAAATTGTCATAGCATTCAAGTATACAAGGCGATAGTCCCATAAACTATCCTCATGTATTTTGTTAAATAATGAAGGTAGCACTCTCAATGGAAGTGCACTCAACATAGCATGAAGTATTTCAATAAATTGTCATAGCATTAAAGTATACAAGGTGATAGTCCCATAAACTATCCTCATGTATTTTGTTAAATAATGAAGGTAGCACTCTCAATGGAAGTGCACTCAACATAGCATGAAGTATCTACTAGTAAAGTCATGTAAATACTCTAAGTACCTTTTTGTAACGACAACGGCGGTGTATCGGAACCGTTTGTAGACGAACTCGACGACTCTTTTGACCACGTTTCTTCAGCTTTTTTCCAATTTGCGTAATTTTCTCAGTATGTAATCATCACAATCACTGTCCCTATGCTTGCGCTTAGGCATTTTTATAACCGAGTAACACTTTATTCGACGAATTTGAAAAGTGAGGTGTTGAACGGCCGAACACTAGAACGCGATTGGAAGATGGCGCGCACAGTGTTGCCATGGTATGGGGATTGATGTGCATGAATAAATCAGAGAAAATGTTTTTATTTTTAAATGTTTAATTTTATTTTAGCATTTCTCAACTAAAGTGTATGAATGGCTACACGGTACGTGCTACTACAAGTATTCTAATCTCGAATGACGAAGCAAAGTATAATGGCGTTTATTAAGAGTAACAGGCGAGTTTCCTGCCGGATCTTCTCGTCCAGAAACAACTTTCCGTCCCAGTGTTAGAATCGCATTATGTTTATTTATATTTGTTTTAAATGATTCAAATATAGATTTTTTTATTTTGATTGATTTTTTAATTATCATTCCTAAAGGCTTCTTATGCAAGAACCTACATCAAGTACATAAGTACCTACCTAATGTGAATTAGAATTCCACCCACCCACACACCCACCCGTTTAGCGCAGTGATTTGAGCGCCGGTTGAGACGGAAGGGTCGCGGGTTAAATTCCCGCACCAACACAGGTATTTATATTTATTTTGTGTCTAGATTTTTGTGGTACCTTAAGTGTTTCTCGTTTACCTACCTTAGTTTAGAACCACGACAATGTTGATACAACATCACATAGGTAGTTAAATTTCGAGAGCGGGAGAAAGGATTTTTAAAAAGACAAAAGAGGTCTTACAAGCATGATGCTTTAATCCAGACTAAAGAATAAAGTACAATATTTCTTAAAACTAACTCTCTTATCGGCTAACGGATGCTCGTCAGCAATCCTTAGACATAAACAACGGCGTTCGCGCAATGCTGCATCAGCGCAGCCCGCCATGGCTCTCCCACAGTTAACACGAAGTAATTACGCGTGGGCTGCTTATCGGGTGCATAACTCTTCCCCCCTCAAGTTCGAAATTATCAGAGGGATTTGAATTACTCTGATGATTTCGATAGAAAAATCTAAAAAGATTACAGTTATATGATATAAGGATAAAAGTAACTAAAACTAAGATTATATATAATACTAAAGTAGCCACTCTCACACTTTTCACTTTTATGACCATTAGGTCTTCATCTTTCACTTCACTCTCACTTATTTTCAGGAGATTGTTTAAATGCTGGAGATTTCCCAGGTCATCAGAGTCCAAATTGATGGGATCTCGTTGTAGTTGCGGCTCTACATCTGCGATTTCCGGGAGACTAATAATGGGTAATTTTCTCAAGTTTTCTTTGATTTCGGAGAAATGATGTGATTTTAGAGTGATTTCCCCTATTTTCACATCACAGTGATCGTCAAGAGTCAAAAGGTAAGTATCCATTATCGTTTCTTTAGTTATCTCATTATTACAGCTTTTCGTAAATATGTTTCCAGCTCTACTGTAGAGAATCCACGTCTGTTTTCCCACAGACACAATTTTCACAGAGTTAATTTCCACCAAAATAGGATGGCAGTAACTGGTGTTACCCGAAAACTTCATTAATGACGTTATGCATGGATCCTCCAGAGGCAGCTGGGACTCATCTTCGTTGCATAAGAACTTCTCGTCGTGGAGTTCGTCGCACGGCTGGGAGAGCGAGACCATGTCGGACCCTCTTGCCAGGAGGTAAGGATATTTAGGAATGATTATTTTAGTGGAATTATGGGAATCGGTTACGGGAATAGGAATAGCTCTATAATATGTATATACTTTATCCTTGATTAAAGGTATCTCTAAAATGAATGTTATTTGACTTCTATACGAATAAGCTTTTAACGCTATACAATGCTCTATCTTAACTAAATTATCATAACTAACTGGATATACAAGTTTAGTCTTTGTCTCTATTTCCTTTAACAGTTTTATCATTTCATCTGGGTTTACAAGAGACTGATGTAGCATTCGTAACTTACTAAATGTAATACAGGTTTCGATTTCATCTAAATGAGTATACAATAACTGAAAATTGTGCAAAAAGAGATTATAAATGTTATAGCATTTTGAATTGTTACATTAGCTCTAGTTTGATTAAATAATTTTCTTAATTCCCATAATTGTTTATCTATGTAAATAAAATTTGTATTTGTAGTGTTTGTTATTTTTACCAAATTTTTAGACATCTCTGATATTATAGTTACCCTTTTAGTTAGTGTGCTTTGACGTGCCTTTAATGAATTAATTAGCCTTTCATACCGATTAGCGTCCTCATAGTCTAAGTTGCCTGTGATAATTTTAATAATAGATCCAAGAGGATTTAGAATACCTCGTTTTACTCTAATAGATGGAATCAGCTGTTTAAATTTTTCAATTGTAGAGGTCATAACGTAATCTGTTTGAATTTTAACGTTAGATAATTGCGAGCTTTGGATTTTATTTATTTTTACATGTTGATTCAAATTTTCGTATCTATTTAAATTAAGCTCTAATTCCTCTTGTATAATACTTAAATTTAAAACCTTAATAATAGACCATTTATCGTAACTTACGCTAGCTTGACCCTGTTTCATGAGCAGTACCCCAGGATTCTTGTCAATCCTTTGAAGTTGAAGGGCGTGGGTCTTGATTATCAGCGCCGTGAGCGCGAGGTACCTGTGAAGGTCGCTTTATGTCCTTAATTGGTACTTTAGTTGCGCGATTTTTAAGTGTGACAGGGCATGTATTTTTATTTATTTCGCCGGATACTTGCGCTTTTTGGAAACGGGGCTTATCTTTACTTCTTCTAGTATTTACACCCTTCACGAATATAGTATCTCCCTCTTGAATGTCAATGACGTCTCGCCGCCACGTTTCTGGATTACTTCTTCTTTATTTACTATAAGTTTATCCGTTAAATACTTGTAGAGATATTTTGTACGCTTCACATGATCGGTTACAAGTTGTTGGGTATACTGCTTGTTAAAGTCAACATTAAAAGTGCTATTAGAGTCCGTATGCCCTAAAACTACTTCAAAAGGCGTGAGTCCGGTCGCGGAATGGATCGACTGGTTATAAGACATAACAGCGTATGTCATAACGTTAGCGGCGTCTGTTATTTTGTGTTCATATTTAGCAATGCGGTATATTTCGAGAATAGTTGAGTGAAAACGCTCTATGAGGCCCATTGAATTAGGGTTATGTGGGGTTCCAATGTGGAGGTCTATTTTATAAAAATGTAGAGTTTCCTTTAGTAGAGTATTATTGAACTCAGAGCCGGAATCCGCGCTAATTCTTTTGGGTACGCCATAGAATGAGAAAAACTTAATCAATGCACGAACTACTTCGGGTGTTGATCTGTTACACAGCTCAAAGGCCTGTCCTAATTTACTGAATGCATCTATTATAGTAAGGAAGTATTTTCCTTCGACGGAAAATATGTCCATAAAAATTTCGGAAAAAGGTTTTGTCTGCGTTTGGGTTAGTTGTAATAGGGGCTTTAAGGGTTTACGATCGTATTTTAGCGTTTTGCAGACATCACAGGAGTTAATTACAGATGCAACCGTTATATCCATATTTTTCCAGAAATAATTACGTTTTAATTTCATAACAGTTTCCTTTATGCCGCGATGCGATGTTTTACCGTGATGATAGCTAAGTATGACGTCACGCTGTTCATTTTCATCTTCTAAATATATGACTCTTTTAGTGCATTCATAAAATTTAACTGTATCTTTCTTAAATAATCTGATTGTAGCGTCCGTGAACTGACCGCGATGCGTTTGATCTTCAAAATAAAAGAAATATTTAACATTAGGCTTTATGAATTCTAACAAAAATTTCTTTACTAACTCGGGGTTATCAACAGGTAAGTGAACTTCAAGTACTTTTTGTTTATCTCTTGATAAATTTTGTTTCTATTCCAGGTGAAGACGAGAATTTGGTTCGGCTTCGTGTCTACGGCTTCATCGAGTATTGGGATTCCACTAGTATCAATATCTTGAGCAGAATGAATTGTATCAGGTAATGAAGGGGCAGTGATGGTACTGGAAGAAGGGGAACGAGCTGGGTAAGTCATCTCTATGTCTGACGGAGAAAGAACATCTGGAGTCTCAGAAGTATCTGATATTGTTATAGGACTGTTCGTCTTTTCAGTGTCGCTAATATTACATTGCATGGATACATCGTCTGTTTTATTGGTAAGTACGTTTAGTTTAATTCGCGAGAGTGCATCCGCGTTACTGTTTTGTTTGCCACTTTTATAGATTACATCAAAGTCGAATTCGGATAATCGCAATTTCCAACGGGTTAACTTACTTCCGGGCTCTTTTAATGAGTTGAGCCAGCGTCGTATCCGGGGTTCCACAGGGCTCTGTACTGGGCCCGTTGCTGTGGAATCTCGGATATGACTGGGTGTTGCGAGGCGCGCTTCTCCCGGGCATGAGTGTCATCTGTTATGCAGATGACACTCTCGTCACTGCCCGGGGGAAGTCATTCCGTGATGCAGCGCGCCTCGCGGAGGTCGGTGGTGACCTGGTCGCGCGGAGGATGGGCCTGCTGGGGCTGGAGGTGGCCCTCAGTAAGACTGAGGCCATCTTCTTTTACTCCGGCCCAAGGTCGAGGTTTCCCTCCGGCGCAACCATCCGCGTCGGAGGAGAGGTGGTGCAGGTGAAGGCCGAGATGAAATATCTCGGCCTGATCCTAGATTCGCGGTGGCATTTTGGCCCCCACTTCCGGGGGATGTCACCGCGGATCCTGAAGGCAGCAGACGCGCTTTCGCGTCTGCTGCCAAATCTAGGAGGGCCTGGAGCCAAGTGCCGGCAACTCTACGCCGGCATCTTGCGCTCCATGGCGCTGTATGGGGCGCCAGTTTGGGCCAGGGCCCTATCGGGAAAGGGCAATTTAGCCCTTCTCCGCGGGCCACAAAGGGCAATTGCACAAAGGGTCGCTCGAGCCTACCGCTCGGTAGGCTTCGAAGCGGCCTGCGCCCTCGCCTCCACTCCCCCATGGGAGTTAGAGGCAGAGGTTCTCGCCGCCGTCTGGGATTGGACGGCGGCAAGAAGGGCGACAGGAGAGCCCTTCTGCCCCATCGAGCGCGAGGCTGTGCGCAAGGAGGCGCGCCAGATCCTGGTCCGCAGATGGACCACGGACCTGATCGACGCTCGGTGGGGCAGACGGGTGCTGGACGCCCTCGCCCCGGTCCTAGACCGGTGGCTGGAGCGCCCAAAAGGGTTCCTATCCTTCCGGATGGTGCAGGTGATTACCGGGCATGGCTGCTTCGGTAAATACCTGCACCAAATTCGCCGGGAGGACACTCCGGAGTGTCATCATTGTCCCGATGCGGAGGACACGGCGCATCACACCCTCGTGGTGTGTCCGTCGTGGGCTCCGCAGCGGGCCAGCCTCACCGCGAGCGTCGGACGGGACCTCTCCTTGCCCAGTATAGTGAAAACTATACTGGACAGGGAGGAGGCCTGGACGGCGTTCGCGACCTTCTGTGAGGAAGTGATGACGCAGAAGGAGGCGGCGGAGCGTGAGCGCGAGAATAACCCCCTCGCTGGCTCGCTCAGGGCAAGGAGGACGCGGAGGCGCCGTCGCCTTCGTCCCTCCCATGGAGGTAGCCGGCCGGCACCGGGGGCAGGGGCCCCCAGGCCGACATTGCACACGGCACCTTCACCGCCTGTTGGGGATAGTTCGACTCACTCGACTATCCCCAGCCACCCTCCCGATCCCGGGAGGGGCGTGGCCGCTGACCCCGTGTAGGGGCTCGTGGCGGGATGGCGTTGTGGGGCAAAGCCTTGTGCAGTTCCCATAACGCTATTCCCATTTCCACGAGTGGGTGAGTCGCTGGATGGTTTACCTGGTATGCCGCGCAAGTGGGGTTCGATTCCCCCCGCGGAGAGCCCAGAGTGTACCTGAGTGCCCTGCGCCGACAGGCCACGGGCCGGATCCCTCCCCTGAGGGCCAGGTCTGCATAAGGGTGCCTTCCCTCCACTCCGGTGGACTACGTGGTGTAGCACGGGCAAGACACGCCTCCTCTCAGTACCCAAGATACGGGACAGGGAGGGGGGCATTCCTCCAGCGTTACCAAAAAAAAAAAAAAAAAAAAAAAAAGGCTAATGGTCGATGATCAGTGAAAATCGTGACACTTCCGTCCATACAAATACGGACGGAAGTGTTTCACGGCCCACACTATAGCCAGAAGCTCTTTTTCGGTGGTGCTATAGCGTGTCTCTGCGTCATTTAACGTACGGCTGGCGTATGCTATAGGCTTGTCGTTTCCAACAGCGCCTTGGGAGAGAACAGCACCGAGTGCATAGTTGGATGCATCCGTAGTGAGTATAAAGGGTTTGGAAAAGTCGGGAAACTGGAGTATCGGAGCGTTCATAAGAAGCTCTTTACATTTCTCAAATGATTCGACATAAGTTGGGGTTATTTCTAGCTTATTTTTCTTTTTCAGACATTGTGTTAAAGGTTGTGTTAATTTTGAGAAATATTTTATGAATTTCCTGTAATATCCAACCAATCCAAGGAAACTTTTTATTTCTGTGGATGTTCGTGGAAGTGGAAAGTTCAAAACAGCCTTAATTTTGTCATCGTTAGGTTTTAATCCGTTTTCAGTTATTTTGTGGCCCAAGTAAAGCACCTCCTTTCGTAAGAACTCACATTTGTCTAAAGTTACTTTAAAATTCGTCTGTCTAAGTCGGTCGAAGACTTTTCTCAGTTTTTCTATGTGTTCTTGTATACTATTCGAGTAAGTAATTATGTCGTCTAGGTAAACGAGACAATGGATACCCTGCAGCCCCCTTAGCACGTTATCCATTGCGCGTTGGAAGGTTGCCGGAGCCGTTTTCAACCCAAACGGCATGCGAGTGAACTCATAATGGCCTGATGGTGTGGTGAACGCTCTTTTGCTCCTGTCCTGTGGCTTAACTTCGATTTGGTGATATCCACTTGCAAGGTCAAGTGTGCTAAAGTAAGTCGATTTACCTAACTTGTCAAAAATATCGTTTATGTTGGGTAGTGGGTTTTTTGTCGTCGATTGTCAAGTCATTGAGTCGTCTATAGTCTATTACCATGCGTAGTTTGGGTTCACCGGAGGCGTCCATCTTCTTAGGTACAAGGTGAACAGGAGCACTCCATGGTGAAAATGATTCCTGTATCACGTTGTCTTTTAAAAGTTTGTCTGTCTGAGCCTGTATTTCCGCGTTTTGCGATGGGGCAAGTCTATAGGGTCGTATAAAAATTGGTTCTTCATTTTTAGCTCTTATCTGGTGCTTGACCTGATTACTAAAGGTAAGAGGTAGCTTTTCACTGTAAAATATGTCTCTGTATTCGAAACAGAGCGTTTCTATTGCTTTGCGTTCTTCCGAGTTGTTATGGTCCAGTCTTAATTTTGATAAATTTTCTTTAAGTATTTCGTCAACTTCATATTGATTTAGGTCGTCAGTATCAGTCAAATTTATTATACAAGTGCTGTTATTAAATTCTATAGTCGTTATAGGTTCAGTAAGTGTCAAAATCGTCTTCGTGTCTGAAGTATTTTGTATAACAGTTGTCGCGAATGAGTCTATGCATGTAACTAATGCGCTAGGCATGCGTACGCCGTTTCCGAAATCCTGAAAATCTATTATCGCCTCGCCATTTTTTAAATCAGTCGGCACTCTAACTCGTGTTTCACTACGAGGCTCTATTGCGACTTCGAATGAAGGGCTGTATACTATGGGTATCTCTGTATTTTTGGTTCGTAAAATTTGGTTCTTCATGTCAATAGTTGCGTCTATCATTTTCAATAAGTCAGAACCGATAAGTCCGTCGTATCGATTGTCCACGTCGTAGATATAAAATTTATGTTTTTCATTGCTATTGAATGTTTTTAATAAGGGTATATAAATAACCTCGTTATGCATACTGCGCGCGTGTGTACTGATGACTTCAAAAGGTTCATAGTATTTATAATCAGAAAAATATTGGTCTGCTTTACGTGAACTAATAAAACTTCTCGTACTTCCTGTATCGATCATGAAGATTGCATCAATTTCAGGTAAGTAAATATGAGGTAATTTATTGATGCTGTTACAGTTTAGATTTATCATTTCTGGTGGTTTGTTTTGGAGGCCGGTACTAGGAAAATTTAGATTTTCTTCTGAATTTTCCGGTCCGCACGTCATAAGATCGAGGTTTTCTACAACGCAATTATTTTCGTCGGTATAGTAAGTATTTGCTTCATAATTATATAAAGCATAATCAGGTGGGCACTCTAGGCCTTGGGGTTCTACGTACTCTAAGTCACTATAATCTTGTAAGTATACGTCATTATTTTCAGTCTGGGGTACATGAGTAAGCATGTTCTGTTTTACAGGGCAAACAGTGCGCATAGAAATGAAATGAAAAATGAAATGAAAAATATTTATTCAGTGCATCACAATCATACTTAACTAACATAAAACTAAAACAGATTAAAGTAAACACTGAAAAGGCACATACTCAGCATGTGTCGGGGTGTCAGACACCCTGACGCTGGTATTCTGCATGTACCCACAGGAAGAGCACTGCTATAAAAACTATACAATAAACTAGTGATGGTGCGATTATGTTATTACTTAAATAAGTGGGTGTATGATTATGCGTGTGTTTGTGTGTGAGTGTGTAAGAGTGACAGTAAGAAATTTCAAAGTGGAATGGGGGATGGCCAGCACAGCTTTAAGTACAACTTAATTTTTGTAGATTTAAAATATACTTTTTGTAATTAATTCTGAATGTATTTAATGTTTGACAAGTTTTTAGAGGTGGGGGTATGTTGTTCCAGCACTTCGTGGCAGAATAGCGAAAACTGCCACGAAACGCCGCTGTGCTGTATCTAGGACAAACAAGACGGGAAGCAATCCTGACTTGTCGTGTAGAAAATGACAGTTTTTGGTACAGATAAGGTGGTGATTGAGTTTGGACTATATTGAATAACAGGCATGCGAAATGAAGAGAACGTCGAGATTCCATATTTAGGAGGTTCCCATTGTTGAGAAAGGGTGTTATGTGGGCCCTACGTGGAATGTTAAAACAGAATCTAGCACAGGAATTTTGGAGACATTGGATAAGTTTCTTCGTGTAGCCAAACATACACTCTCCTATAACGGAATCAGCATAGTTTAATTTAGATAAAATTAAAGTTTCACATAGCATAATTCTAACATCAACCGCTAAATACCTACGAACTTTATATAGTATTTTTAATCTAAAGAAGCAGTTTCTGACAGTTTCGACTACGTGGTTGTGGAACCTTAGATTACTATCCATGAGGACTCCGAGATTTCTGGCTTCAGTGACCTGTTCAATAGGTGAATTATTGATTTGAATATTTATACCAGCAGAATTAATTTTATTTACCTGAATTTTAGAACCTAATACAAGAAATTTTGATTTGAGAGGATTTAGAACTAAGCAGTTTTTAATTGCCCATCTGTTTATTCTTTCTAAGTCTTTATTGATAAGATCTACTGCTTTGAGAGTCTCACTTGGCTTAAAGGAAAGGTAGATTTGCAATTCATCTGCATAAATATGAAAATTACAATCTCTTATTGAATTAATTAAATCCGAGCTATACAAAATAAAAAGAACAGGTCCCAGAATGGACCCTTGTGGAACTCCTCGTGTAAGTGTAACTGCTGACGAACATGACTTAACTCCAGATTCCTGATAGATTTCTACGCGCTGAGTACGACCACTGAGATAGCTGTGAAACCACTTCAGTGCCGTGTGATCAAATCCATAGTATGACATCTTAGATAAAAGAAGATCATGGTTAATGGAATCAAACGCACGGGAAAAATCAAGTAAGGCCAAAATTGTTCCATTTCCCATGTCCTCTGCCGTCAAAATGTCATCCACTACATCTAAGAGAGCAGTAGCGGTGCTTCGACGTGCTCGGAAACCGCTCTGCTTTTGTGGTAAGATATTGTTACGATCTAAATATTCTATAAGTTGTTGGCATACGACTTTTTCTAAAATCTTGGACATAAATGGCAGTATGCTGATAGGTCGAAGGTCCTTTAGATCACTAGGATTGTTTACTTTAGGGATAGGTTTTACAAGAGCCGCTTTCCAAATATCAGGGAATATCCCACTCTGGATAGATTTGTTAACAATAGCAGTTATCACCTTGAGCGTTCGAGGAAGGGTCAACAAAATCATATCACGCGTTATGCCATCTACGCCTTCTGCGTTTGTCGCTATGTTCAGAATTATTCTAGATACGCAATCCTCATTCACAGGCTTCAGTTGAAAGACTTCAGAGCCGAAACGATGGTGCTCGAGATATGACAGTTCGGATAGAGACACAAAGTTGCTTCCGGGGACAGCAATAAAATGTTTGTTAACAAGATCCGGTTCCTTGATATTGGACGGTAAAGAAGTGTATCTTCTATTAAAGTCCGCGACATTCTGCTTGATATTTTTCCACATTAACTTAGGATTTACGCAACTTTGGTTAATACTTTTATGAAAGTATGCTGATTTTTCAGCAAACAGTGCTCTATTAACTACAGCCTTCATTTCCTTATAAAACTGAATATCAGAATCGAGCTTTGTATCCCGGCTTTTAACATGAGCTGCATCTCTCAGCTTCATCATCTCTCTTATCGTTGGTGTTATCCAAGGGTAACTTTGATGGCGAATGTGAGATCGAATGATGGGCGCATGAATATTAAAAACATGTAATATATACGAATTGAAGGATAAAACAGCTTCATTAACGTCCTCACTAAGCAACCGTTCCCAAGAGATGGAATTAACTAGAGCGTCAAAATCATTTAAATTTATTTCTTTAATCGGTCTGTATGACACCCACCTGGGCATTGGTTTAGGTTTGCTAATACGTAAGTTACATGTTATAAAGGCGTGACTACTTAAATCAGGAATATAGTCGACAGATACGTTAAATACTTTCGTGGAACTACAAACTACATCAATCAATGTCTCAGAATGGTCAGTGAAATGAGTCGGTGAAGAAACATACTGATCGAGACTTGAGTAACGAAGGAACGCTGTGAGCTTTTTGGTATTCGCTTCATTTGTAGCTAGCAAGTTAATATTAAAATCTCCCAAAAGTATGATGTGGTCAAATGCAGAGAGTAAGCCGACGGATTCAGTCAGCGCATCAATGAACGTATCCACACTTAGCCAGGGTGGACGATATGCAGTGCCGATAGCTAACTTAACCCCATTAACAGTGACACTTAGCCACATCTGCTCAACGACGTTCGCCTTCGCATTTGTCAGTTTGACTTGCCTGGCATATATGCCAGTGCGGATGTAAAAACCGACACCCCCACCGCGTGAACGGATACTCGCAGGCCGCGGGATGTGACGTAGCCGGTAGCCCGGAGGCGAAGGCGCACGCATGTCTTCCCCGTCCCTGAGCCACGTCTCATTTATTGCTAGGATATCTACGGAGCGATTCCCAAGTGCCACCAAGAATTCGTCATGCCGTGTTCCAAGTGAACCAGGGTTCAAGAAGCCTATAGTAAAATTTTTATTTTTAACAAATTGGAAAGCAAAAGAAACTGATATTAATATGAACTTTGAGTTATGCAAAATTTTTTTGATAACTGTCACGTGACGTTTGTTTGAAAATATATTATGTGTTATTAGCACGCGAAAACTAATAGCATAATATATTATATGTATTTTGTTTTGTTTGAAGCTAGAAGTTAAGTGGGTGTGGTGAACGTGTATGAACCATATAAACCATGTACTGTGAAATGTTTTGTAGTGGTAGTGTGTAATTACAGTTATGGATTTAGGACTCAGTGGATTCACTAACAATACAATATGTAAGCAATATAAATGTTTAACAAAGTATGTTACATTGTCCAATATTTTCATTAAAATAACAATTACAAAATCAACAAAACCAACAGAGCCACCAATAAATGAAAACAAAAGATAAGCATAATATATTATTTTGACACAATAGGAAATATAATTTTTAACCAGTAATACCAACAAATAATATGAAATAATGGCTTTGACAGTTATACCGTGGAAGTAAAATAAGATTAAATCTACTGTTAACTGACTAGTTTTCACCAACAGAGTTAATACCAAAAACTCTGATGAAGTCAGCCTCCGAACGTATGCGGTGTCGAGCTTTACCGTTTTCTTGGCGGGTAAGAATCTTTCCGTCCCGGGTCCATACATACTGCCAGTTAAGTTGCTTAGCTAGTTCACGAGTTTTTTGGAATAATTGCCTATTTTGGCGGGTGAGTCGCTCGTTGACATAAAATGGTCGAGGAGGGGCTGAGTTTGGCAAATCGAAGTCATCGGCAAGAAGACGACGCCGCACGCGCGCGGCCTGCAGTAGCGCATCCCGCTGCGAGCGCCGGGCCAGGCGCACGGCTATAGGCCGCGGCCGTGCGCGCGCGCCACTCTCCGTTGCGGCCGCAGCCGTCCGCGGGGCCCCCATTCGTGCGGCACTCACCACATCACGTTCTTCGAGCTGCACTCCCAACTTCTTGGCGACATTTAAGATCACATGTGTGGGATTTTCATTGCTTGTCTCTGGAAAGCTAGCAATTTCAATGTCGTTCCCTAGCATGTCTTGCTCGCTTTCGTCGATTTCGAGCTTTAACTGCGCTATTGTTTCCTCTAAGTTGGAGATTACGCTGCTTTCAGACTTGACGTCTCCCATCTTTGCCTCTAAGTTCTCAACTCTAGTCTCAAGAGCATCAATGCGTAAGTTTTGTGCTTTGAGTGCTGCCGTCAAATCAGCCACAGCCGAGCGGAACGTACCCATTTCAGTACGCACTGCACGCATTTCCTTCCAGAACCTCTTTAGCTCCGTAGCTGGGTCGTCCAGGGTAAAGTTACCACTAATTTGGTCCAAGTGGTCATCACTGAGGTCGGAGAGGTCCGTTGATTTGGTTAGGTGCGCTGCGATCGGGGTTTCTACCTGTTCTGATCTTAACGTTTGCGCCTCAGCTTTGCTAACACAAGTTATTGGGGTATCCGTGTTGTCCTGCTTCGGTTCTTTGTTTTTACACAGAGGGCATTTCCATGTAGATTTGCGTTCTCTAGAGAAAGTATTGTAATAACGTTTTTCAGACACGTTTGCGCATTGTAGGTCGTAGCATTGTGAACATACATGGCATTTTAGAAATTGCCGTCCCTTAATTACCACTCGACACCCAGCACAGCGGTTTACGCCAGTCGTAGGAGAAGGCATAATTTTAAAAAATAAACGGTGGGTACTCGCAGGTTTGATATTCCGTAGCCGCTTAAAGCGCAGATTGTATTTCCTGCCCGCTAGACACAGGACCGCTACACCGCTAACTCCGACAGCTTACTTGCCCACTGCGTTGTGTAGAATACTCGCGAGAAAAAGGTCTTAAGCGCCGTAGCGGCGTCACTTTCCTGGAAATGAGGTGGGTTACGTTGTGATTGGTATTGCGGTGGAATACCAAACTTAAATTGTTGTTGCTGTGGTGGAATGCCAAACTTGAATTGCTGATTGGACTGGTGTTGCGCGTTAAATTGAGGGAATGGCCTTGGTTGGCCTTGCTGGGGTATACCAAATTTAAAATTATTTTGTGGGTTGCCTACATTAGGTGTAAATCCTCTTTGATTGGGTATACCAAATTTAAAGTTACCAGGAGCCTGTGAAAAGCCAGGCCGGGAAAAACCCTGGTTAGGTATTCCAAATTTAAAACCGGGTTTAAAATTGCTTGGCATCTGATATGGCATGGCTGGTTTAAACTGTTGGTTAGTAGCAAAATTACTCGGGACGAAATTCGGTTTAAAAGCTGGTAGAGTCCTAAACTCTAACGATTGGTTATTTCCAAAGTTGGCTGAGTACGAGTTTGGTTTGCTTGTATTCAACTTATTTTTATTTTTGGCGTTATACTGAAATTGAAAATTAACCTCTTCCATGACAACGCTAAGGGCATCTTCCAATGTAGAGCAATTTTTAAGTCTTACTATTCGTAGCAAATCTTCCGGTAGGTTATATAAAAACACGTTAAGGCACAAGTTATTGTATATGATTATTTTGGCAGCTTTCAAGTTTGCGTCGGTAAGCAAGTTAACCTTAGAACAAAGAGCGCTACGCGTTTGCTGAATCCTGTTGCAAAACTGTAAATAAGTTTCACCCTGTTTTATTTTTAAATTTTCAAGCTCAATCGCTACACACTCTTCTAATCTCGGGTCCCCAAAATGTTGAATCAAAAGTGGTTTTAATGACTCCCAAGTGGATATTTCATCGTGCTCACTAATCAGAGCAGCGGCTCTACCACACAGTCTACTAGTTAAACAGTGAAACAAATATGTTTGTTGTACAGGATTACTAGGTCCATTAAAATTTCTCAAGATATATTCACATTTTTTTATAAAAAGATTTAATATATTTTGATCGCCATCAAACCTTGGGATTAATTCTAAGAGATCTTTGGGAATTATTTGAACGGTAGTTTCCCTATCTTGCGACATTTTCGCGTAGTTTAATTTTAAACAATATTGTAGCAATTATAATGTCTTTTCACACTCAAATAAAACTTTTCCTATTTTTATACAAATTTTAGATTAGTTAAATTATATTTTTCACACACAAATTGATAAGATTAAAATAACATTAAGAATTTCACATTTAATATTTATGCGTTTACCTACTTTTTATAATTATCTAATTCTTACTTAGGTATAACTTAAATAAGCCTGCCAATTTGCGTGCAGAAGTCAAATAACTTTCAACGATTTTTGTTCAAAAGTTACGAAAAGGTAAAGTCACGTTATAACAACCACGGGAAATAGCCGGGACAAGTCAGAAAGGTAAGAAGGTCTACTTACAGTCCGCTCAATTCCATGCCTTCTCGTAGAGCTGGTCTCGTAGACAATAACTGTTGCCGCCCAATTCAACTTATTTTTAGGTTCGTGGATTGCCTTTTTCGCACGTTAGGACGTGCAGCTGCACCGTTAAATCCGCGATTTCGGTAGATGAGTATAACTACTTCGCGATTCGCGAACTGGTGAGCAGCCGGCAATCCTACCGGCTGCGCCAGTTAAATTTCGAGAGCGGGAGAAAGGATTTTTAAAAAGACAAAAGAGGTCTTACAAGCACGATGCTTTAATCCAGACTAAAGAATAAAGTACAATATTTCTTAAAACTAACTCTCTTATCGGCTAACGGATGCTCGTCAGCAATCCTTAGACATAAACAACGGCGTTCGCGCAATGCTGCGTCAGCGCAGCCCGCCATGGCTCTCCCACAGTTAACACGAAGTAATTACGCGTGGGCTGCTTATCGGGTGCATAACTAGGTACATTGTCGTGTTTATTTATTTTTAAGGGGGAAACCCGCCAGACTCACCAATACGCAACGGATTTTGATGCGGTTTTCTTTATTAGGTAGATTGATTCAAAAGGAAGGTTAAAAAGTATGCAATGATATAATAATAAAAGGTGGACCGTTGGGTAGTATGGACTAATATTTTTAATGGGAAAGTGTGTTTTTCTGTATGTATGTTTGTCTTTCTTTCACGGCAAAACGGAGCGACGAATTGGCGTGATTTTTTAAGTGAAGATAGTTGAAGGGATGGAGAGTAATATTTTACCGGAGGAAGCCGGCTAGTTGCCTAATAAACCGCACTTCGATTTCGAAAAGTCCAGTGTCGGTGAAGTTATCTACTTAGTAGATTACCATCGCTACCTAGCTGTAGTCCATTAGGTAGGTAGGAGATATGACTATAACATAATATTTTGATTTTAGACGTCAATGTTAATCCCAAAGAAGAAATTCATTGTTATATTCCATGAGTTTGTCCCACAACATATTTTTTAGTATGTAAGCGCCAGCGAGGAAAAACAGTTCCTCGATACTAAACGTGCTTCAGCTTTGTATGTGTGTGTGGGAACGATACGTACGTACACAAGTTGATATTAATTTATCAACTATGCAGGATTATAATGATTATGGCCTTGTTGTTGTTTAAATACAGCAAAAATCGCAGTTATCACGTAGATGTGGCCATTCACTCCACACTTAAATTACTGTCCTGTAGAAGTCGTAATTATTTATTTTCTCGATTCACTGACAACAGAGCCATCTCTTAGCAATCGTTTTGCAGGATTGTGTAAGCGATCACCTTAACATTTAGCCTAGTAAGAGAATCAAGGTAGTTGGATAAAATATTTTTATTTACACTTCCTCTATTTCCCACCATAATTTTTAATGTGGTTTTATTGTGAAAATTTGTTTTTATTATTTTATTCACGATATCAGAAAGTGTGGCACCCGGTATACAATGATTGATCAAAGATTGTCCATTGGTAGTAAGAAGGTGTCCCATATCTTTTCCCAACTCGTCACTATACATAACAATATTACTGTTTACAGTGGGTATATTGGTCATGCTTTTGGGTGCGGAACTATTGAGATTATAATTTGTGAACTTATGGCTATTATACGTACTATGGGTAGTGGAGGACTGATCCTTGGATGGAGTACCGCTTGACATTGCACTATCTTCATTGGAGGGGTTTAAAAGGTCCTGCATTGCAAGCATCAGCTCCCCATACTCATTTTTAGTTGAGTTATACTTATGAGTCATGTTTATCAATGACTCCTCAAGCTTTAGAATTTCAGATTGAATTTTTTAAATGTTATTTTCATGATTTATCATATTATTTTCTATCAATAACACATACATATTTAATTCATCACCTAGTTGTCTTCTTTGCTTAATACATTTCACATTATTAAAAATGCATTTTTGTTTCTTAACTAATTTCGGGGTCTTTTTAATATACCTATTTATTCTAACATATTTTTTTAATTTATTTCTGCTGCAGGTACCAAGTCTCCTTTTATTATTAGATTTTAAGGTGTCATCACAAGTAAGATGGTAAAGGGATCACTGTTACCAGAAGCAGACAAATGGCTGGGCGCACTACCTACTAACTCATCAAAGAGACATTTAAACCATTTATTTACCACACACACAAAAATAATAACAATACAAAAAAACATCTTTACACAAACCAATATTCTTATAACTATGTACGCACAATTTTTATTTTTGGTATAGCAATTCTTTGCAATTTATTCTTAAGTAAATATTGCACTTAAAAAAAATCCTCGGAGGGTTCAGGTGGGACTCGAACCCACAACCTTCTCAGACCGGGCAGACATGCTATCCACTTTACACCATCCGAACCCCTTACTAAGCCGACGAATTTCGTAAGTGCTTAACTCGCCATGAGCTGACGATAGTCTCATCAATATTGTAGGTATACTATACAATATCCAGTGGAAACATTATTACAAATATTTGACCACTAGTTAAGATGAAACTGCTAAACGAATAATTTTTATTTTTGGTATAGCAATTCTTTGCAATTTATTCTTAAGTAAATATTGCACTTAAAAAAATCCTCGGAGGGTTCAGGTGGGACTCGATCGAACCCACAACCTTCCGCAGACCGGGCAGACATGCTATCTACTTTACACCATCCGAACCCCTTACTAAGCCGATGAATTTCGTAAGTGCTTAACCCGCCATGAGCTGACGATAGTCTCATCAATATTGTAGGTATACTATACAATATCCAGTGGAAACATTATTACAAATATTTGACCACTTCACAAATAACAGTATGCAATCCCGACAGTACAAAAAATATTATAAGGAATCCACACACCTCCCTGAATATAATTTTACAAAATATACGCAGTATAAACTGTAATATGCCTAATTTTATCACACTTTTGCTTAGAACACAAATACCTTGGGACGTAATGGTACTAACTGAATGCTGGCTCCAAACAAATAGAAATATCCCTTCGCTAGAAAACTATTGCCACATTTCCACAACTAGGCACAACACGCAAAATGAAGGTGTAGTAATTTATTATAACAAAAACCTAGTCGTTACTCATGAAGAGCCAGCAATAGTTGATGCCATCTGCCTGTTAATTAAACTTAATAAAAATACATGCATTATTGGCATGTATAGACCGCCCAGTTATATAAACACTCAAAACTTCATAAATTCTCTTGATCTTATACTAACTTAACTCAAAGGCTAGGCTTAGGGGGTAACTCGGACACAAAATATCTCATCCGCGGCCGAGTTTACTACTTTCAAATTTAAATGTAGGCTTTCCGGACGAACTTCATATTTCAGTGTCCGAGTTTACTTCCTTCACAATTTGAAGTTAATTCGGCCAAACATTGTTTTTTGGAGGAATTGCTTAAAATAACAAACTATAAATTAATTATTTTTTTATTTTGGTATACCTAGGTAGGTCCAACAATCTATATAAGAAACAAAACTACCTACTGAAATTAAAACATAACAACTATTGCCACAAAAAAATACGAAAAAATTACAATATTTTACAAAAAGTTACCTAATAAATAATGAACATACAAATATTTTTAAGGCTGATATTGAATTAACCAAAATATAAATACAAAGTTAAACGATTTTCAAAAGAAATAATTAGCAACTATTATTTACAAACATGATTTTAGGCGAATATTATCTTATTAGGAATATAAAAAAGGAACCATTAAACACAAATGCATGCTATCATGTACGTTGTTTTATATGTTTTTGCGTTTACGATAAAACAATCCTTTCATGAACTGCTGTTTTATAGTAAAGGAACAATGATGATTATTTATAAACAATGTTACTTTAAAAACTTTCTATGTATTATAAGTATGTATTTACAAAAGAAAAGTATTATATGTATATACTAGCGGCCGCCCGCGACTTCGTCCGCGTGGACTTCAGGTTCGTAGAAACCTCAAAAATTGTAGCCTATGTGTTATTCTGATGTATAAGCTATATTGTGGTAAAGTTTTCATTCAAATCCATTCAGTAGTTTTTACGTGAAAGAGTAACAAACATCCATACATCCATACTTACAAACTTTCGCCTTTATAATAGTATAGTAGGATCATAAGTATACTATTGTAAAGAGCGATATGCTATTAAAAATATCCTACATAAAATTTTGTCATCCAAAGTATGCCAAGTGAAATTCTACCAAATAATAGTTCGACTTAATAATAAAATTATCCTAAATGAAATTCTGCCTTCTTCATAGTATGCCAAGTGAAATTCTACTCAATAACATTTTGACTAAATAAACGATAATTATGCTAAACGAAAATATGCAAAATTAAAATTTGGATAAGAAAATTATGCTAAATAAAATTCTACCTTCAAGTGTGCGATTAAAAATACGGCCTAAAACATTCGACCAAACAACTATTATCCTAAAGATTTTTTTTAGGAATACCTACGACAGATGATTTGTAAACGTTCGTAAAAGTATCTTTTGCACGTTTTACGATTGAGACTAGAGTCACCACATCTCAGCGTGTTATTCCCGGTTGCGTCCAAAGCGGTCGCTTCGGAGTCCGGGGCACGCTTTGACAATGATCCAGGATTTGGGGAGTCTGGCAATTACAATGAAGCGACTGCCTTCCGACCTTTGCGACCCTTCAGCAGGGGAACCAGACCATCCGATTCACGGTTACACGTTTCAGAGACGTGCAGGTTTCTTCACGATGTTTTCCGAAGGACACGAATCCTGCAACCACCAAAAATCCCGCAACCCAATCGCATATAAGCGAGGTTTCAGGGCCGTAACCCGGAAGTTTGGAGAGAAGCGAACAGTGTAGTAGACAAGTGATGACTTAGAACACTTCTCCGACCATTGGCGAACCATTGCTTCAAATAGAGTCCAATGGAGACTTTAGGGGAGGCCTTTGCCCAGCAGTGGGACAAAGGTAGCAGACGAGCAGGCGGATCATAGACACCTGCAACACTAGTGGAGTCGCAAGTGCGCTGCCAACCTTTTATCTCCTTCCCCCTTCCCCCTCCGGGTGGGCCTCCGGTACCCTCACTCACTCGGCGTGCACAGGTGCGGCTTCACGCCAGTTTTCTGTGAGGCAGTGGTATCACTCCGGTCGAGACGGCCCATTCATGCCGAAGCGTGGCTCTCCAACAATCACCATACTTCGCTATAGCATCTTCCCAGAAGTGTGAAACGCTAGAAGATCACCTGTGGAGCGTTTCGGTCTAAAACCATATTGTCGGTCATGGAGTAGCAAATGATCTTTTAGGTAGCGGATAAGTTAAGTATTAAACTATCCGCTCAAATACTTTTTACAATATTCAAAAACAACTCAAGAGACATGATTTGTTTCTTAAACCTACTCAACAACTGCAACGGTTTTTAATTTTACAAAAGTGTTTCAAAGCACTTAACGCATTTAAAAAAATCTACCAAGTTCAATTGGTTATTTAGCAAAAACATTCTATGTCTCTTAAAATGTTTTATTAGGTGTGTAGTGTGTTTACAGTTATACTCGCGCCTCGTCCTCTAGATTAGTATTTTACACATGTAGTATCGCATACGTACCACCACTCAGCACTTAGTTTAGAGATACCTGCAATAACATTTTTTTTTTTTTTTTTATTTGTGGGTAAGTAGTTTGATTCTATCCCTTAGCTTCACCCTGCCCGGTCCCTCATTCGCAGTTTAGTGCTCGACCACTCAACACCTCTCACTAAAATACGTTAGTTTGTGAAAAAATTATAAAATAAAATCATTTGTAGCAGTTATAGCGCTTGGTTTAACATTCAGTTTATCTTTAATAAAATAATATCAGTTAGTACAAAGTAAAAATGCCTAAGCGTAAGCGTTCTAAAGAAGAGGATATGATGCGTATACAGCGAAAAATTAAAAAATTAGAAAATAAATTAAACAAACGTTTAAACAGTGCCAGTTCCGATACCGCATCTGACTTGGAGGAGGTTTTGCCAACCATCGATCATGGTGCAGGTATTTACCTTTTTGTTTTACTATTTTCGTGCAGTGATTACGTGAATTACTTATGTACAACAAACACAGTTGTCGGGGCTATCTCGACGCATGTTAAACATGCACTCCGCTGTTGGCGTTCCTTCCGCTGGGGATTGTAACCTAACATTTGTTCTAGGGCGTATTGACGCCACATAATCATGCACTCTGAGCTGTCATTGGGACTGTCTCGACGCATAAAACCACGGTTGGCGTTCCTTCCATTGGGGATTGTAACCTAACCTAAATTATTCGTTATTTAACGGCCAATTATTTATTACATTTAGAAAATCATATCTATGATTTTCAGATACACCCGCATTACAACCAGAAGACTGGCTATTCGAGAACGAATATAACAACGATCGGGTAATATTATCCGTTCCTGTAACTGACCCAGAACCTCTCGCAGTATGCTCATCTCCAAAGCCTGGACCTAGTAACCTAGACAGCACATCGCAAGCTGACGACATAGTCAATATCGGCTTGGACAGTGAGGTTTTAGAGATCTTAGGTGAAGATCTAAGCAAGGAAGAAAAATATGGACAGGAAGTCCACGGTGAATTAGCTAACCGCATAAACTTTGTAGTAACGAGAGGCCTTACCAAGGAGTCACGAAAAGAATTAATTACAAAATACCTGACCCCTTCTAATTGTGCACAGATAGACGCTCCAAAACTTAATATGGAGATCAAAGCCGCAATCACAGAGGCTGTCGTTAAGCGCGATAAGGGTATCGAGGCAAAACAACGTCAAATGGCTAGCGCCATTGCTTGCTTGAGCGACGTCATAAACACTCATATCGTGTCGAAGACAAAAAATAATGACTTGCTGCAAAAAATGATGGATATAAATAAAATATTATGTGATATCCAGCACGCCGACTCGGTGACAAGGAGAAACTTTATTCTATTTTCAATTAAAAGTGGCATGAATGAACATCTTAAGAATACAAAGATTGATTCGTACTTATTCGGTGAAGACCTACCCGAAACCCTAAAATCCGCTAAGGCGGTCAACAAATCAGGCGCAGAATTGAAACCAGAACCTGTAAAACCCGCCGGTCAAAGACGATTCAACCCTTCTGGCCAGAAACCTCTGCCTTTAAACCGCAGAGCGCCGGCTCAGGCACAGAGGATGCCGGGGCCGGCGCCTCTGCCTCACCAAGTCGCAGCGGCTCGCAACCGCGAGAACACCTCGCGCTACCATACGACGCGGCCGTACCCGACGCAGCACGCGCACACGTCGAGGCCGTCGCAGCAACAGCGGGGCCATCCAGCGCCGCCTCACCGCCGCCGCCCGTAACAGTTAAGTACGCCGGCCGTTTGTCGTTATTTCACAAGCAGTGGTCCCTTATAACAAACGACCACACAATTTTGTCTTGGATAGCTGGCTACAAAATAGTTTTTTCGAATCCCGTGGTGCAACAAAGTTTACCGCCGGAACGCAATTACTCTAATTCTGAAAGAATGCATTTTACTGAAGCTATTAATCATTTGTTAGAAATTGGTGCTATTTCAGAATGCCAGCCATGTAAGGGACAATTTCTATCCGACATTTTTCTCGTTTCGAAACCGAATGGCCAAAAACGTTTTATATTAAATTTAAAGATGTTAAACAAATTCATTCAAACAGATCACTTCAAATTAGAAGATCTTAGAACAGCAATAAAACTAATTACTCCGGATTGTCACATGGCTACTCTTGATTTAAAGGACGCATACTTTTTAATAAAAATACACGAGGATTCTAGAAAATTCCTGCGATTTAAATTTCAAGGAAAAACTTTTGAATTTAATGTGTTACCATTCGGCCTCAATACGGCACCTTACATTTTTACAAAAATCACCAAACCTGTCGTTAAATTATTGCGTTGCGCTGGCTTAGTTTCAACCCTGTATTTAGATGATTGGCTGTTAATTGGAGATAATTATCAAAGTTGTCTAACAAATATAGACCTTACCGAACGATTACTGATTTCTTTAGGATTTATCATTAATTATGACAAAAGCGTCTTAGTACCCTCCACGTCATGTAAATTTCTAGGAATCATATTAGACTCCCATAGATTTCTTACGGAATTACCATCAGAAAAGAGACAACGTGTGAAAGCGCTATTAGAAAAGTTTTTACATATTAAACAATGTAAGATTAGAGAATTCGCCCAGCTGATAGGTTTGTTGGTATCCGCATGCCCGGCTATTGAATACGGCTGGCTACATACCAAAGAAATGGAAAGGTGTAAATATCTTAATTTAAAAGACAATGATAATTACAATAGAATTATGAATGTCCCAAAGTCCATCCACCCTGATATTCTATGGTGGCTCGAAAGAATAGATCATTCGACACACCGTATCCTACAACAGGATTTTCGAAGGGAGGTATACTCTGACGCCTCAACTACGGGGTGGGGGGCCGCTTGCAACGACGAAACAGCTAGTGGGCAGTGGTCACATATGGAAAGACAGTGTCACATCAACTACCTAGAGCTTCTTGCTGCTTTTATCGCTCTGAAAATATTCGCACGCGACCTATCAGACTGTCAGATTTTATTAAGAATCGATAATTCTACCGCCATTTCTTATATAAACAGAATGGGCGGTATACAATACCCCCATCTCACTCAAATAAGCCGCGAGATCTGGGATTGGTGTGAAAGACGAGGTTTATTTGTCTTTGCATCGTACATTAAATCTACCGATAACACTATCGCTGATTACGAATCGCGAAGGTGTCACCCGGACATAGAGTGGGAACTAGCGGGTTGGGCCTTCGAGGCTCTATGTAGTTCCTTTGGCACTCCGGATATTGACCTGTTTGCGAGCAGAGTCAATAACAAATGCTCAACTTATATCAGCTGGCATAGAGATCCAGATGCTGTAGCCATAGACGCGTTCACGGTTCCCTGGAATAGCCTTAATTTTTATGCCTTTCCACCCTTTTCTGTCATTCTTAAAACTTTAAGAAAAATTATATTAGATAGGGCTCAGGGCATACTAGTTGTACCGTTTTGGCCAACTCAGCCATGGTACCCCTTATTTCGATCCCTTCTAATCTCCGAATTGGTAACATTTCCATCTCATAATGACGTGTTGTTGTCTCATTCCAGCTCCCGCCAAATACACAAGACAATTACCCTGGTGGCAGGGAAATTATCCGGTACGCGCTAGAAAGAAGGTGCATACCGCCAATATCCATGGACATAATGTTAGCGTCATTGTCGGATAGCTCATTTAAACAGTACGACTGCTGTTTAAAAAAGTGGTGGACATACTGTAAGACCAATTCTCTTGATCTGTACAATGTTTCCATTCCTAAAATTATTTGTTTTCTAACCGAACTTTATAATGGTGGGTGTCAATATGGAACCCTAAATTCGTGCAGATCAGCACTTTCTCTGATTATAGGTCCTACCTTAGGTAAAGACGACAGACTATCAAGATTCTTTAAGGGTGTATTCAGGTTACGACCAACCCAACCAAAATACAATTTGACGTGGGACACCAATAAAGTCTTAGATAGTCTAAGCTTGTGGCTACCCCTAAATGATCTGTCACTTGAAAAACTAACTTATAAAACTATTATGCTACTGGCTCTTGCAACAGCGCAAAGAGTTCAAACTCTCTCCAAGATTAATATTAAAAATATTCAAATTTCTACTGACCGCATTATGATAAAAATCCCAGAATTAATTAAAACATCTCGTCCCTCCAGCAAGCAACCAATACTATATTTGCCCTTTTTCAATGACAGACCAAGCGTGTGTCCCGCTAAGACTTTGATAAGTTATATGGAAAGAACCGCAGACATACGAAAATCTGATTCCTTGTTCTTAGCCATCAAAAAGCCGCACAATAGTGTTGGCACCCAAACTCTAAGCCGCTGGTTGAAGCATACACTGAGCGAGTGCGGGATTGACGCGAGTTTGTTCAGTGCTCATAGCACTCGACACGCCGCGACATCGCGCGCTCGCTCGCTCGGCGTCAGCGTTGACACCATCCGCAACACCGCTGGATGGAGCGGTAGGTCTCAAACTTTCGCCCGCTTCTACCAGAGGCTAATTACATCTAATAATGATGAAATAGCTTTAGCACAATCTATATTTGATTAGATTTCAATAAAACAAAATATGTGTAACTATTTTAATTTAATTAATTCTAGGTTCAATCTGTATTAACAATAATAATATCCAAGTTTATTTTTTGGTTTACAATCAAGATTTTTTTCTGTATACATCTTGCTGAAAACGTCAAATCCATAGGTACCTGAAATAAAGTTGATTATCTGACATACTTACCTATTATAATAATAGCTGATGTTCAGGATATAACGACAAAGATTAATGATAATTATTATCCTTATTATGGTTGTCAAAAATAAATTAGCTAAAAATACAATTGTGTTATTCATTGATGATTCCTTGAATTAACTCTCAATATCTACATGTGTAAAATACTAATCTAGAGGACGAGGCGCGAGTATAATTAATGATTAAACGAACTTACCTTTAAGTGAAGTTCTATCATAATTATACGAGCGCCGAGTCCGAATAGATTAGTAAACCCGACCCGCCCATTGGAATAGTGCCTATTTCATTTATCCCTAATAATTTGAAGTCATACATCAATGAATAAGTACATACTGTCTTGAGATGTTATAGGCTCTAAACTTAATGAGGGACCGGGCAGGGTGAAGCTAAGGGATAGAATCAAACTACTTACCCACAAATAAAAAAAAAAAAAAAAATGTTATTGCAGGTATCTCTAAACTAAGTGCTGAGTGGTGGTACGTATGCGATACTACATGTGTAAAATACTAATCTATTCGGACTCGGCGCTCGTATAATTATGATAGAACTTCACTTAAAGGTAAGTTCGTTTAATCATTAATTATAAGATGAGTGAGAGATGAGGGAAAGTTAATGTGCGAAACAAACCCAATGATAGTCGATCAAACACTGATTTTATTCATAAGTAGATATTAAAAGCTAACTAACCAGACGTAGGTAAACAATAATTATAACCGCGTTATTGACCTAAATTCTGAGTCATCGACATTATACCTATTGTGCGGTTACTAACCTGTACAAGGTGTAAATAAGCAATAGAAAGTTTTGCTATAAAAAATCTGTCTTTTCTCGTAATAACGACTATATTTTTCTATTTTTTAAAATAAAATGAGTTAAATAAAGTAATTAACTTTAATTTATCATCAAACATGTCCAACTTTTAAAAAATCTCCATACAAAGTATTTAAAACTTGTTCTGAATTTTCAAACGCCATTTTCTCGGAATGACAGTCATGTGGGTTAACACACTATTGCTTATTTGCGTCCATTTATGAATGACAAATTTTATAATCTACCTACCGCTTATTCGGAAGGTTATTATTCCACCGAGAAGAATCAGAAGAAACTCAGTAGAACTTAAATCTTTTCAGATTTTAATCATAAAATTTTTGAAGAATTTAATAAAATTAACATTTTATAACACAGTGTAGGTGAACAGTTTATCATTTCCACAAATTCTTGTCATTTAGGTATTCTTCAACTGTGTAATAGGCATTTGCCATCAAATAAGATTTAACTTGAGATTTAAATTTATGTATGGGTAAATCAACAAGGGTTTGTGGTAATTTGTTAAAAAATTTGCGAGCGGCGACATTTTTTTCCGGCTTCTTTTAATCTCCGCGGCACGGTGTCCATTGAAATCTACAACAAAGGAAATTGTCTAAATATGTAACTTTAAAACTAATTTAAGGGGCTACACGAATGAAACTAGCGCCGCCAACCTATTTACACTGATTGTGGCGAAATTACGATATTTTTTAAGAAAGCAAAACATTACAGACTTAGATAAAAGTAAATTGAATTTTTCAAGATGCAATAAATATTTGCCCTACTATTCCTTAAGAAAAATTATGAGTAATATTTACTATAATTTAATAATTAATTAATAAATTAACACAACCCCAGATTTAATGTCTTGACTCCGTACTAAATAGCTTAAGCTAAGCTAAGCACTTGTGTTATAGAATAAGACAACAGAAGAAACATAAATATAATACTTGTAACTTTACGACCTAGAAGACCTAGGAAAATCAAACATAAATAATTTTCTTTGAAATGAGAAGAGCAAATTCATTTATTTATTTATTTATTCTTACAAAATCCACAGCTCTTAAATATAATAATTACAGTAAACATATTTTTCTTACAGCCAATAACGGACTTACATTTTATCAACATAACTTTTGTGAACGACTAAATTGTCCAGTTAACCAGTATTCATCCCTTCGATCCCGTTGGATAACTTTGATACATTTTTCTTTTAAACGCGGAAATCTAAAACAATAAACGTTCACTTAAAAATAATACGTAATAATTATTCGCATGTTTATTGATTTCTAGTCGAAATAAAATTGCTATTTTATATCTGACCGCTATTAAAACAATGCCTATCGAAACTGCTGTCGCTACCGTAATTTTCTCGGTTATTGTAAACCATTAACAAATGAGCTGTTATCAACTGAGTTCTGAATACTACAGCGGGTCAAAGTATATTGGTCACCGAGATAATGATGTTGTCTCTTTTTGTCTCACATTAATTGCCAATACTACTCTCTCTGTCACGCGTTGGCCAATCAGACTTTGATGTTTTGTCAACAAAATAAAATAAATTAAATAATTGATACAATATAAATACTTACGAGTCAAATGTTACACTATTCGCTTTATTTGAATTTGTAGTATTTTTCTTGCACAATAAAAAGGCACATGAAGGCATTTTGAGTGCTTTTTCCTGTCAAAAATCCAGGCAGCTGTATCGTCCAACTGTCACCGTGTGCAAACGGCAACTATAACGCGCTAATCCCAGTTGAGTTACACTAGGTTATTTGAGCTTCGACTCAAATCGGCGCGGTCCAAGTATGGCGAAGGCATATCTATGATTTAAATCTTTGTTCGCTGAATGTTTTTATCTTCCAGCTGGCTGTTCAAGTTCCACGCTCATGCTCTCTTTGGATTTTTCGCCTAACTCACTTTCCGACTCAGATAGCTGTTCAGTCGTGCTCACTTCTGGCTCCTCGTGCAAACATCCATCAACATCTACATCCTCGCCGCTCTTACAACATTCACTCACATCATCTTCTGTGTATTCACTTTCATCGTCATAAAATCCGCATCTTTCACTCTCGAAAACACAATCTTCACACCGCCAAACAGGGTGAAATGGCGAACATTGGGGGAGGCCTTTGTCCAGCAGTGGACTGAGACAAGCTGATGATGATGATGATTCTAAAGCTATATTTTTTAATAAATAGAACAAAATAAAATAACTCACTGTTACGCCAGTTTGGTCACAAATATCCTTTACTCTGTAACCACTTCTTCTAAGCACAATTATTCGCTCCCTTTCAACTCTTGAGAGTTGAGGCGCCATTTTCAATGAAACAGATTTATTCAATTTAAGATAGATAAAATTTTAAATTTTGATAACTGCTCTATTTGAAGTGACAATCTTAGCCTAGTGATAGGACTCGAACCACATTCGATTTGAATCGTGACGGTGAAAACTCGAGTCGATGACCGCTCGCGCCGCGAGTCGGCATTATAGGGTAGGTATGTTGTGCATTTTTTTTGTGAATAATGAGGTATAGTCAAAAGTTTATACACTCATTCTGGTGAAGGCAGTCGTTGTATAATTTTTGGGGATTATTTGAAAGTCAAGACTTTTTGGAAAAAGTCAATTAGTAATATTCAAATCGATGCGATGATTCGAATTACGCGTCAACTCGATTCTAGTTTTACCTATCGATTTGAGTCCCATCTCTAACGTACGCGCAGGCGGTGTGGCTTACCATCGATGAAACCATTCTATTGGCGCTCAGCTTATGTCAGATCAACCATTGGCTAATTTAGGCATACTGTAGAAAATCCACCAATAATATCAAAGCGACTTTCTTTCTAACACAACTGATGCGTCGTAGTTATAGTTATGTATAATGGGTAACCTGATGTGCTGCCGTGTGTACCTACCTGCGTTTATCCATACTATCAATTTATAAATGTATTGAGGGTAATATTTTATGTTAAATACCAAATGATAACCGCGTAATTGTAATTCTAAAATCAACATTGTTTTTATACTGGACAGTAAATAAACCGAGCTACCCAGCTGATTTTCACACAAACGTGCCCAATTTGAAAGCTTATAAGTAGGTACAAAAGTTTCACTACTATTGTGATAATTTTAATGAAAATCGTTGTTAAAAAATTTCAATGTTTTATGAACTCGGAATATTAAAAAAAAAAAACGATTAAAAAAAATTTAAATGTCGTTGGCTTTTGTATCTAATAAGTTAAAGCCGTGAAACTTTTATATGTAGGTATGTATTAAGATTTCAAACTGGGCACGTTTGTATAAAAAAAGTAAGAAAACCAAAACCCAACTACGACAAAAAACGACGCTCAAAAAGTATAAAACAAGCCTTCGTTGTCAATTTACAATAATATCATACAATACTATTCTGATGTATGCAATATTCACTATGTAGAGATAAATTTTCATGTTTGGAAATCCGCAGTCACACGTTCATATACCTAACCCACCGTAACACTCCTCTACATAGTGAATATTGCATACTTCAGAATAGTATTGTATGACATTATTGTAAATTGACAACGAAAGCTTGTTTTATACTTTTTGAGCGTCGTTTTTTGTCGTAGTTGGATTTTAGTTTTCTTACTTTTTTTTATTTGGACTATTTTGTTGTCCAACTGCTAGTAATATATATATATGTCGGAACGTCAGGGATTAGGTCCAGAGCGCTCAGGTATAGTGTGGGCAGAAATAGGGATCGTGCAATGAAAATCACCGGGTTACACACTTAACTGATTTAATTACACCACTGAAACTGTTACAATCGCAACTCTAGGTATCCAGGTCTTAATTTGAACACTAAAACACTGAACGAGTAGCGGGACAGTTCCGCGATGATTACTCGGCGACGGTCAGAATCAAACTGAGCCCAATCGCTCCCCGCCGAAACGTCACGGCTCTGTCAAAGCGCGCGAAACGATAGTTCCCGCTGTCGTCGCTTGGCGCGCTTGCTTCTCGTCGTTTATGGTCTGTGACCGGATGCGACATGACCGGATGCGACACGGCCATCCTGCGACGACACACGTCCTCGTGTGTAAATCCTTACTCTATTGGACCTAATCTGTCTCCAAAAATAAAGAAATCTAGAAAGTTTCTCATGATTGTTTACTTTATTCTAACACCATCAACTGTAATTACTAACAAGCCCTCATAATAGCTAAACAAGCAGGTTTGTTACAATTTAAGGGTTTACCACTACAGATTATAATTTAAGAAACGAGATCAAGAGATACATTCGCACAGTATCGTGTTGCTCGGCTTTCCCTGACTTAGTATTACACCTACGCTTGTTTACTAGGGATTTTCAAATAATAGAGACACTCTACATTGGAAAACGTAACTTCATTAATCATCATCAACCTCATTTTATTCAATGTAATGTAACGACGTTCAAGACAGCAAGAGGTTACATTGCCCTTTTAATTAAAATAACACAAAGATAAGGCGTTCGTCTCATAACAACAAATTAGTACTCAAAATGATAATTTTACGAGAGTAAACAATGACTACATGGTACTCCCATGTACAACTCAGAGAAGAAATCATCAAGTTCTACATAGTCCTGTTGCACATACAATTGCAATTTTACAAACATTCAACTAATGAGAAAGATTGCATTTCAACTTTGTCCAACATGGTCAACCAACACATGGTCCCCTTGAACCAATAAAACACATGTGGTCTCTTTCACCCACTTCATTTACGTGCATCTCTCTATGCCACGTCACTGAACCTTCCAGGTTCCACGGCTTCCCAAGGAAACCCAACACCCACCAGAGTTATCCGCGTACCGCGTACTCACGGACTACACAAAGCAGACACCGATTTCTCTCGAGCTACGGCTACGAATAACCTCTGGTGCCATCAACACATACCAGCACAAAACTTAATGCAATCCGAATCTCTATACCGAAACAACTTTTACGAACTCTCAGACTCTATATCATCATGATCGATTTCTTCAATGATTTCGTCATTATCAGGGAACTTTCTTAGCCTATCACGCGCGTATTTGTAAGTACGCCTAGAACTCAACGATTTTAGAACATAACGATCTCCATCCAAGATCTCAACTATTTCAAATGGCCCTCTAAACTTAGCATCTAGCTTAGTCTGATTCCTTTCTTAATTTTCAATCAAAACATCGTACCATCAAATCGAGACTTATTGTAACTCGCGAATTTTGCAATATTATCGGAAGTTAACTGTCTAACCTCATCCAAGTCTGCCAAATGATTTTAAAATAAAGCGACTTAGGACTTCATTTAGCATCTTAAGGAACTCTACAAATTATAAAGGTACTGAAAACCTAGCTTTCTATCTCCATTATTTACATTGATTCTAGGGAACACAACATTTAATCGCACACTTAACAAACGAAAAACATTAACCAGAGTCATGTGCCCTTCGATCTCTACATTTATTCACATCACTAACATCAACTTTGTTCATTAGCAAACAACTCGAGTGACCCCTCTAACGCCACGGCCCCACGGCCGAACTGAAAACACTCCTGGTTTTCCTCATACGAGCATCCACACGCTCACGTGTGCATCGCCCTCCGACTACACACTACGGTCTCTTTAGACCACGACCTCCGCCAGAACCAAACGCGCATCGCGCACCCACGGACTCTTTAGGTTTCCCCAAGAGACGCCGATTTCTACCGGGCTACGACTACGTAATGACTGCTGGTACGGTCGACTCTTCTACGGCCGTTAGAGAACCCACTCAAGCTACTACCATATCACACACTATGGCGCTATTTCTCAACACTAGGCTCACTATGTATCTCTACTTTAATCTCGACTGGTACATGACCTACTGGCATCCTACGCAACCTATCGTGTGCATATTTGTAGGTTCGATTAGAATTTAGCGCTTTTAGCGTGTAACGGTCACTATCTAGGGCTTCCACCACCTTAAACGGTCCTTTAAACTTCGGGTCTAATTTGACCTGATTGCGTTCTTAATTTTTCAGGAATAAAAAATCACAAACAGAGAACTTTTTAAGCTTTACTTTGTTACAATCAAAACTAGGTTTATCGTAAATGCATTTTTCCTAATATTCTCTACGGCTTAAGCACTAGCTTCATCTAAACCTACTTACGGTTCTGAGCAATCAGAAAACATCAGAATCAGCGGCTGCCTACCTTCCCAATCCTATTTTCAATTCTAACAGATTACTTTTTGTAATCAACCGCGTTACATAGTGCAATTTAGACCAATTAAACCACTAGTCTCTGGTTTAAGTTTAATGCATCCTAAGTTAGCTCATAGGGACGTCCAATATTGTTTTAAAATATTAACAAGCCCAAGATACATTGGGCTTGTGAAATATCCGTCCGTCTATCGAGTCAAAACTGTATGTCGGTGGGAAACATATTTCCGTGAGATTGCATATACTACCACAAGGAGACAGTGTGGCGGGAGACCACTCATCATCAAAATAAAATCAATCGCAGATAAATGCTAACGCAAAACTCGTTTTTTACAATCTCGCGACCTTATTAAAACGTAACTGTTTCTACGTAGTTACGCATCTGGTCATACGAGAAATAAGGTCTCTATTGCAAAATCATTAATTTCAACTTGACAACATTTGTAACGAAAAAAAAACAATTAATTTGATAGCCCATTACTCGAATGTTTACTTCTAAATTTACTCGCAACAGAAAACGTTGCAAAATCAACGAACCCTCAGCAAATCAAATTTGTAACAGGAACAGATCGTTCAAGGTTCCGGATGGGGATTAGACCACACACAGGTCGACACGCCTCCCGACCGAAGCCGCGGCGCTGGACCCGCCGGCTGGATAGCGGCTGGCGATGTGGCTCGCTGCTTCGCACCTGTAGCAGACCGCAAGGCTGCCACTAGCCTGCTGGCGTTGACCCGCGCTCGATGTAGGGGTAGAAGGTTTCTTCGCTTCATGTTTCCTTGTTCGGCAATGCACTTGCGTATGCCCTAGCTTTCCACAGGCATAACAATTGATTTGTGATACCGACGAAAGTCTCGACTGTTTGTAGTTGCCAGCTTCCGCTCGAACATCCATCGGATTCGTCCGCTGGCTAAGTAATTTGAGATAGCAGAGCCTTTCAGTGCCCTACTGATGATCATTATGAGCTGACTGCTTTCCTATGCATTTACACTCATGCACAAATCTGGGTACGTCCGGGTGCAACGGCACACGAAAAACGAGCATCGAAATCACAGTAGGAGTCTTTTAAAGCTTGGATAACGTCACGCATTTTTGAATTTCAAAAAGTAACCGCACACTTGAGTCTCAGAATCTCAAAAAGTAACCGCCACCTAGTCTCATTGTTATTTTCACTCCGAGTGGTTTCATTGGCACGATTTGATCCCACTTCTGATGTCGGAACGTCAGGGGTTAGGTCCAGAGCGCTCAGGCATAGTGTGGGCAGAAATAGGGATCGTGCAATGAAAATCACCGGGTTACACACTTAACTGATTTAATTACACCACTGAAACTGTTACAATCACAACTCTAGGTATCCAGGTCTTAATTTGAACACTAAAACACTGAACGAGTAGCGGGACAGTTCCGCGATGATTACTCGGCGACGGTCAGAATCAAACTGAGCCCAATCGCTCCCCGCCGAAACGTCACTGCTCTGTCAAAGCGCGCGAAACGATAGTTTCCGCTGTCGTCGCTTGGCGCGCTTGCTTCTCGTCGTTTATGGTCTGTGACCGGATGCGACATATATATATATTCAAACTATTCAAGCGCTTTCAAATGATACCAAACACGGCATATTTATCATAACTTTATTTTTTTACTCTATGTTTTGTCCGCTAGAGGGCGCCACATTCGATTTTGTGAAACCTCATATAGCCTTTAACCAGCGAACAATTAAGACGCTTGTAATGATATGTCATTTGTCGAATTCCGATAAGTAGTTTAGAAGTTACGTGGAAACAGATGAACATACATACATACATATATAGCCTGTCAAAATCATAACCCTCCTTTTGCTTTGCCGTAGTCGGGTAAAAACCAGCCGGTGGCTCGGTTTATTTGCAGTGTATTTTTTTTTATACTGATCTAAAATTATATTAGACGCTTTATACTTTACTCAGGTATGTTTTTGAAAACATTTCTTGGTAATTTTACGTTTATGTATTTTTTATTTTTCATAACTTTGACGGTGCGACATCGTAGCACCCACTGTCCCCACACGTACAGTCTTTGCCTGTCGACAAAACATAGCTCAAGCGCCCCGCACCTACAACATAATCAATGGCAAGCTAGGCATTTACTCATTACCGTTGTACGGGTGTAAGAAGGCTCTAATAAGGTGGCTTTCTGCTCTCACTTACAATTTTGTGGAAGATATCCTGACAAGAATAAAATGAATGTGCTAATAGGTAAAGTAGGTTTAGTGACAACTTCTACATACATTTACACACATCCTCAAACACACACGCACGCACGCACGCACGCACGCACGCACGCACGCACGCACGCACGCACGCACGCACGCACGCACGCACGCACGCACACACACACACACACACACACACACACACACACAGGTACACACATACTCAAAGAGACACACGCACACACATACTCACAAACAAGGGTATTAATTAAGAAGTTACTTAAACCTAGTGTAGTACGAGTAGATCAATACTGTTAAGATTATGGAGGAAGAGCGGGGCTCTCCCTACACAAGTATCATTTGATTACTTTTTGGGAGGCCCCGGCGATTTAAATGTAAATGATTTACTGAAATAAAGTTTATTTTATTATTTTATTTTTATTTATTAACTTTGATTTGAAGGGGAAAAAATATATACCTACTTATATTAAATTAAATATACTCTGCTCTTATTTGACATTGTTACCTAAGTGTTTTTATGTGGAATTTGTTGTTACATTTTTTTTTCTATATATGTAGTAGTATTCGTCATGTTGATGATATCGTTAATCATGTAAATAAATTATAACTGCAAAATTATTTGTTTTAAAAATTTGTTAAACTATAAAAAAAATGTTTACCTACTTACTCGTACTCGTTTACTCGTATTCGAAGTGTAAAAACATTTGTAGGTTCTTACATTTTGTAAAATATTGTAATTTTTTCATATTTTTTGAGGCAATAGTTGTTTCGTTTTAATTTCAGTAGTTTTGTTTCTTATATAAATTGTTGGACCTACCTATACCAAGATAAAAAATAATCAATTTATAGTTTGTTATTTTAAGCAATTCCTCCAAAAAAACAATGTTTGGCCGAATTAACTACTTAAAATTGTGAAGGAAGTAAACTCGGACACTGAAATATGAAAAGCCTACATCAAAATTTGGAAGTAGTAAACTCGGCCGCGGATGAGATATTTTGTGTCCGAGTTACCCCCTAAGCCAAGGCTACACTAACATTCTGCTTTGCGGTGACATCAACATTGATATTGTACCGAATAGTCCTGACAAACGTTCCCATGACTATCTTAACTTACTGGCAAGTCATGGCATGCTGCCGGCACATTCCCTTGCAACACATGGCAAAACATGTCTTGACCATATAATGCTAAAAACTAAAGCAGACGCCAACTGTATCATATTTGAGTCTTCGGTCACGGATCATGAATGTACGGCGATAAGCATCGGGTCGATGGCTAGACCTAAATACACCAAACTACTCACCAACCGCCTTGACTACGAGGGTCTCGATAAGGATATGGACAAAATAAATTTCGAGGACGTAACAAAGTGTACTGACGTGAACTCGGCAACCAATCTTCTTGTTGAGGTACTGAAAAAAACTTTGGATGCCAACACCAAACAGCTTAATATACCGTGCAGGAAACGGATTTCCAAACCATGGATTACTCCACAACTCCTAAGATGCATGAGGAATCGGGACAATTTGTATAGGAAATTAAAAAAAAACCCTGATAACGATATTCTTAAGACTACGTACAAACGTTACAGAAACTTTTGCACAAATCTACTAAAGAAAACAAAAAGAAATTACGAGAAGCAAGAAATAGACAAGACTAAAAATAATAAAAAGAAACTCTGGGAAACGATAAAGAATATTTGTGGAACAAACAGCCATACGGATCACTCCTCCAACCTAGTATCTTCATCGAATCTGAGCGAAGACTTAAATAATGTGAACACTTATTTTGCTAATGTTGGCAAAAATCTGGCATTGCAAATTATTCACAAACCTGCTGCCAAGTCGTATTTATGTGGTGTGAGCAATGGTGACTTCCCTGACTCCCTCGTTTTGTTACCAACGACAGAAAAAGAAGTGCTCAACGCTATCCGCAATCTACGTGATAATTGCGCAATGGGAATTGATCGCATTTCAAGTGTAATAATTAAAAGATATGCTCTACTACTCAGTGCACCTATGACTCACATCTGCAACCTGGCTTTTTCCACGGGAATTTTTCCAACTGCATTTAAAATTGCCATTATTAAGCCTATTTATAAGGCAGGGGACAAGGCCTGTGTCGGAAATTACAGACCTATTTCGATCTTGCCAGCCATGTCCAAGATATTGGAGCGCCTCATGAACGTGCGGCTTGTGGATTTCCTCGAAAAGAATAATCTTCTTTCATCTTCTCAATTCGGGTTCCGACGAGGTAGATCCACTAGCGATGCCGTTCATGAGCTGCTAACCAGCATTGTGCCTAACCTGGATACAAGAAATAAGTGTCTGACTATCTTTATTGATTTGGCAAAAGCGTTTGATACGGTCTCTGTTCCTCATCTTCTAAACAAACTGCAGAGTCTGGGAGTCAGAGGATTGCCTCTAAGCTTATTTCACAGTTACCTATGCGATAGAAGACAGAGGGTAAAAATAATGGACAATATAAGCGATGAGTGTTCTGTTGATTATGGCGTACCTCAGGGGAGCATTCTTGGGCCTACCCTGTTCCTAGCCTATATCAACGACCTCTGCCAACTTAACCTACAAAGTGGACGAATAATTACTTTTGCGGATGATACTGCCCTCTTCTTTTCCGGTGAGAACTGGCAGGAGGTCTTTCACATGGCACAAACAGGATTCACGGAAGTCAGTAAATGGCTGCAGTCCAACGTCCTGACCCTTAATGTCGAAAAAACAAAATACATGTCCTTCGTCTTAAGATCTGACCAGCGTCCTCCTTCATCCTTGACCATTAAAGCCCACATTTCCGACTGCAACAACCAAACGATTTGTAAGTGTTCTCAATTATCTGAAACTGATAGCACAAAGTACCTGGGACTCCTTATAGATCGTACTCTCAGCTTTAAAGAACACATTGAAGCTTTGGTTTCGAGATTGCGTAAATTAATCTACTTATTCAAACGTCTCAGGGATGTGGCTGACCGCAACGTCATCAGAATGGTGTTTTTTTCTCTCTGTCAGTCACTCATAGACTATTGCATAATAGCTTGGGGCGGCTCAGCCAAAACTTTTCTCATCGAAGCTGAGAGAGCTCATCGAGCAATACTAAAAGTCGGTGCAGGCTTTCCATTCCGCTCACCTACGTTCGATCTATATAAATACTGGAACATTCTCACTATCAGGCAATCGTTTATTCTACATACTATTACCAAACAACATGCCCAGCTAACCTACAATCCATGTAGCATAGAGGGGAAACGTAGGAGGCATGCCGTGTGCTTTTCCAAAAAAAGAAATACCGCACTTTGTCAAAAAACATTTGTCTTTCTTGGTCCACACCTTTACAACAAATTTAATAAAATTCTAAATCTGTACGCACTTAACAAATATAAATGTAAAAAGAAAATTATGGCATACCTTAAGTCCCTAAATTACCAAGAGACCGAAAAGATTCTGGATATTCCTACCTAATTAATAAAAATAGCTAACATCCTTCATTCACTCGCTTACACACATACACAAATATGCACATACTCACTCACATATGGACATACGCACACAACCCACAGTACACACACACACCCTAGTATTTAATAAAACTTTAGACATAATTTGCAACCTTTCTACGAGGCTGCCTGTACTTGTTACTTACTGCTCATAGAACTTCTAGATGCAATTGCGTCAACATCTCGTTGTCTTTGTCTTTTATCCGCGGGAGGGCCCTGGTGACCTGTCCTACAGGTTTTCTTCAAAACCTTCTCCAGGCACCAGTCTCTCACAACGATACAGGTCATAAATAACATAGTTATATGTACAACTAGCATTAAGTCACACTGTACCTATTTAAGACCAATTTTTGTGGAGAGAAAATAAATGATTTTTATTATTATTATTATTATTAGTTTCATAAACTTCCGCCTCTGTCGTTTCCTTTATGTTAAAAACATTGCTAGAATTTTTAGTGGATTTAAAATGATTAATGACACCACTGTCTACCCTACTGTCCCCTGGTACATTGATAAAAGAATCAAGAATTTTATCAGGAATCACGGATTAAGTAATTGCTTAGGAATTGATATTTGACTGCTACCTATAGGACATGACTGCTTAAGGTGATTCCACATACGTTTCGGTTGATCTTTGTTATTGTTAACGAAAAAGTTAAGTAAGCCTACTGTACTGGTACTGTAGTACTGGTGTTGTAGGTGTCCATGAGCGGTGGCATTGCTTGCCATCAGGTGATCCGCCTGCTCGTCTGCTACCTATCACATAAAAAAAAAGCCGCTTTTTCTCTATCTATAGCTGTAGAAACAAAAATTTTCAGATTTTTGTAATATTCGTGATGTGTTTGTTTACCGGTGGAGTGCCTTTTTGTAAGCCGAATCTCTAATTGACATCATAAGCTTAATGTTGTCTGTGATCCATGGCATCGGCATCGTTTTAGAACGTTTACGCTTCAGAGGTGCCTATCAAATAACGTGATTAAAAATGTATTAAAGCACTCAACCTGTTCATTAACATTACTTGCATCAAGTACCTTTTGCCACTTCATAGCCTTCAGGTCATTCATAAAAAATTCGTAATTTATTTTATCCAAATAACGTTTTAATGTAAATATAGGCCTATCCTTTTCTTTTTTAATCTTTAATTCTGACAGAACCATTGCATGGTCACTTAACATTGGGTTATGATACACTTGAACATCTTTACATAATTTCGGTGAGTCCGTAATAATAAGATCTAGCAAAGATTCAGTCCTATCACTGACACGGGTAGGCACATTCACAAGCGATTCCAAATTTCTTTGAGATAGAAAGGTAATAAGTTCAACTGCCGCAACTTTTTAGGCTGCAATAAGTCGACATTAAAATATGTTAATAAAAATATATATTCACAATAAGCAAATGTACTCACGGACTCGCTGATCGCGATCTGCAACTTCTACAACTTTTTAGGCTGCAATAAGTCGACATTAAAATATGTTAATAAAAATATATATTCACAATAAGCAAATGTACTCACGGACTCGCTGATCGCGATCTGCAACTTCTACCGGAACTGATTCCGTCTGTGCGCTGTACCTATTCCAATGCGTCCCCTTCCTGGCAATCTTAGTTCCATCCATAACTGTTAAAGAGGCGAGGGGGGGTGAGGCTTTACTCGGGCGTTCAGTCCCTTGCGAACGAAAAAACCGACGCCCTCCCCTCGCCTATCCGACGGTCTAGGTCTATGTTTGAAAATATAACCCGGTATTTTCGGTGCTAACCTTTCCTCTCCTTCTCTTAGCCACGTTTCATTCAAAGCCAAAATATCTGGTTCATATCTACTGAAACTACTTCTTAACTCGTCCTGCCCCGTGTTTAGAGATCTTACATTAAGCAGTCCCAATCTCAAATTATACTTTCTTTCGTTAGCCATAACAACTAACAAAATAAAACCACAAATTATAAAGTATTATTACTAATCGCATGAGCCACACAAACAACAAAACTAGATCTAGTTTGCCATACTGGTATTCTAATAATAATAATAATTGAGAGTACCTATAGTTACTACAAAAAAAAATGATAATTAGCATTGACCCTATAAGCTTACCATAAGATAGTGAAACAATTTTATAACAATTACAGGGTACCTTGTATGATGCACCTAAAAATATACACACAGACACTATTAACCGTTGCACCAATTGTTCAAACAGCGTCAACACCAAAAACCCTTGTAAGGTCAAATTCGGTACGAATTATTTGACGTTCCGCTCCGTGTTCTCGTCTTACGTATATTTTTCCATCTCTCGTCCATACATATCTCCACTTATGCCGGCTGGCCAGTTCTCGCGCCTTCTGGAATATTTGCCTATTTTGTTTAGTCAATCGCTCGTTGACATAGAAGTGTCGCGGGGTTCCCGTCATCCCCAGGCCTTCCGTTGTGGCGCCGCGCTTGACCCGTGCGGCCTGCAGCAGGGCGGATCGGCGAGAGCGCTGGGCTAGTCGTACTGAGATGGGCCGCGGACGAGGTGCTTCGCCCTCGATCGGGGTTGTCCCACTCTCTCCGCTACTACGATATCGCGTTCGTCTAGATCCACCCCTAATTTATTTGCGACTGTGAGCACGATATGTGTAACGTTTTTAATCCTTTCTTCTGGGATTCCGGCTATCTCCAGGTCGTTGGACAACATGGCCTGGTCCCGGTCCTGTATATCTTGTTTAAGCTGGGCAATTGTTGTCTCCATGTCAGCGTATAAGTCCGATTTATTTATCACCTTTGTTTCGAGTGATTGTACCTACCCTTTCCTCGAGACTCTCTAATTTTTCGTTATACTTTTTAACAGTATTTGTTAGTTCCTTCCGTTTTTTTTTATTTATGTGATAGGTAGCAGGTAAGCAATTGCCGCCGCCCATGGACACTTGCAACACCAGTGGAGTTACAAGTGCGCTACTAACCTTTTATCCCCTTCCCCCCCAAGTGGGCCTCCGGTACCCTCACTCATTCGGCGAAACACAGCACAGGGGCTGCTTCACGCCGGTTTTCTGTGAGGCAGTGGTATCACTCCGGTCGAGCCGGCCCATTCATGCCGAAGCGTGGCTCTCCCACACTTATAGTGTTTCTGAATTGGTTTAATTCGAGCCGAAAACATCGCATTTCCTTCCAGAACATACCAAAGTCATGTGCACTTGGTGGTTCCTGTTCCCGTGATACGGGGTCGGTGCACTGTTCTATATGTAGGAACCGCCGGCTTCGAAATCAAACACAGACTTTCACTATATATTTTACTCGTACTAAATTTACAGTCTAAACACCATAACAACAATTCCTTCATCAACGCCAACTAACATAGAGTCCGCACTACTACACTATTCGACCACTGCACTGCGAATGAGGCCCCGTCAGCCAAGTCAGCGCCCCACTACGCCTTGCTTTGCGCGGGAAACTATGGCGCGCGCCTTGCCTTTTTGCCGGAAGCATTTGGCGCGCGTAGAATTATTTTTTTACCGGAAGTAGTCTAATTTTAATTTAAAATCAAATAATTTTCATAAAACTTTACAGGAAATAGCCAAATTTTAATTTAAAAACTATAATTTTTATAAAACCTTACACTCGACCATCCTGAAAACGTGTATGACCTCATACACAAACCCAGGTGGTAACCTTACACTTGGCTGACTGAGACCTCATCTTAATCTTTTATATAGGTACATAGGCATGAAAGTTTTCCTAATCATTATAACATAGCAATGTCGTTAAACTACATTATAGGATCATTTTTATTCATGAAATTTATACAATAAGCTTTAAGCATACTTTGTTAGGTAGTTCACGTGCATTGTTACTAAAATGATAGTTAAATTTTATAACATAAAACCATAAGTAATAATTATTTAAATACCTATTTATATAAATTTTATTGTATTTACATGTAAGACACTTTATTTAATATTTCTAAAGCCAAAAGATATCCATATTATTATACTATTAGCAACTATCAGTAACCATCTGAAAGAATTGTATCCATCCATATCCAGCAAAAATAATGAATTGGTATCTATCCAACTGTATAATTAATATCGTACGCACCTAAATACCGAAACAACTTGTTATCCTTGATTATATAGTTATCTTTAATGTATTCAAGCCCTTTGCAATCCAGACCGCTACTGACAGTATCGCGAATGCGTCGCAATTCCTCGTCTCCCATCTGTAGAGTTAATAGCCAATCCTCATCACTAATCGCCATTACCGTTGGGTAATGATCAGGATTGGGTGCTTCCCCACCATTTATGGGATTCCGAGATAGAGCGTCCACATGCGACATCCTGGGACCAGGTCTGTATTCCACGGAACAATTAAACTCCTGCAAAACAAGCCACCAGCAAGCAATCCTTGGTATGAGATCTCGTTTCTGGAACGTAGACCGTAGCGCACTACAGTCAGTTATAATTTGAATTCTTTACCTAAAAGGTAAACACGGAATTTCTTAAGAGCGCACACAACCGCAAGAGTCTCTAACTCATAAGAGTGAAAGTTTTTCTCTTCCGGCGAGGTTTGGCGGCTGTAGTACGCTACAGGACGAAACGGATCTGAACTTCCACAGGGACGCTGCAGCAAAATTCCTCCAATTCCTATTCTACTGGCGTCCGTATGAAGCTCCGTTTCTGCGTTGGGGTTATAGATTGTTAGTACGGGCCTATTTACTAGTTTACTTTTGAGAGTTTTAAAGGCGTCTTCTTGCTCACTGGTCCATTCCCAGAACGTATCCTTTTTAAGGAGCTTGGTCAGAGGGCAAGAGACCTGCGCAAACCCTTTGATAAACTTTCGGAAGTAACTAACCAGGCCAAGAAACTGGCGTACCCCATGTACGTTTTGAGGGCATGGAAAATCAATTACGCTCTTAATTTTAGTTTCCCCAGGACGCATACCTTCTGAGCTTATCTCATACCCGAGATAATCGATTTTATTCTCCAAAAAACAACATTTGGACAAATTTAATTTCAGGTTCGCTTCTAGGAGAAGTTGTAAGACCTCTTCTAACCTTGTCCAAACATTGTGTCGCATTTTCACCGAAAACTAATAAGTCATCTATGTAGACGGTAGCTTTTTCGAAGCGAGCCGGTCCGAGTACATGGTTCATCATCCGTCGAAAAACGGCGGGTGCGTTTGCTAGTCCGAATGGCATACGATTATACTCGTACTGTCTATCCGGCGTAACAAACGCAGTCAAATGCCTGGATTCTTCTGCAATCGGTACCTGATAGTAACCAGACATCAGATCCAACGTCACAAACCATGCCTGGCCAGACAATCGCGCTATCTCATCCTCTATTATGGGCATAGGGTACCTTTCCTTGATAGTTTATTTATTTATTTAGGAAAAAACAGCATCATTGTAACACAAATAGATAAAGTTAAGTATAATAGGTAACACATTTGCCTTAAACATTTTCCACCATTAGTTATCACAGGCTATGTTGATTTTAACAATAAGTAGGTACATTCTGTTTTATAATACACTAAGTTAAACTATAACAGGAAAAGAAAATAAAAGAGACAATCTTAATTGTATTGCTTTTGGAGTAAATAACGAAAACTACCAATTTTTTCGTGAAATATATCGATGTGTCTATACTTTTTATTGTATTTGTCGCATGCACGGATAAGAAAAGCGTTTTTTTTGTAATTTGTACTACAGACGGTTGTAAGAAATGTGTCCTTGTGACGTGCGCTGAGTCTACAGCATTTGAAAATTAATTTGTGCAATAGGTATGGTGAATCTACTAGATTATGGATTATTTTATATAAGAAGATCTGATCTCTGCATTCCCGACGGGTATTCAATGACACGATATTTTCAGTGTTGAATGTCTTAAATCTGTATTTAAGCTTTTTAATAAATTTATTTTGAATACTCTCAATCTGATCAATGTATTTAGCATACATTGGGTTCCATACTACTGATGCGTACTCGAGCTGTGATCTGACATAAGCATTATAAAGAAGAATTAACGTGTTTGGATTCTTGAAGTCCGTACTTTGTCTAAGAATAAAGCCAAGTAACTTATAAGCTTTAGCCGTTACCTTACTAATGTGAGGTTCAAAATACAAACCACTGTCTAGTTGGAGCCCCAAATCTCTCACCTCCTGAACCCTTTTTAGTCCTATATTATAAAGGTTGTAATCAAATTTTATTGGACGTTTTTTCCTACTAAATGTGATAGTACAACACTTGTCGACATTTAAATATAGTTGGGTTATATCACAATAATGACAGAGACGGTTTAAGTCCTGTTGTAGGAGTTCACAATCTTGAATAGAATTAATAATAGAAAATATTTTTGTATCATCAGCATCCATACTAATATTATAAATGCGAAAGTAACTCTGTCTGTCTGTCTGTCTGTCTGTCTGTCTGTTACTCTTTCACGCCAAAACTACTCAACGGATTTAAATGAAATTTGGTATACAGATGATCTAGACCCTGAGAAAGGACATAGGCTACTTTTTATTGCGAAAAGGGGGTTGCAAGGGGTTAAAAGGGGGGGGGGGGGGTAAAAAGTTACTTTTCCACGCGGACGAAGTCGCGGGCGGCCGCTAGTATAGTAATAACTTGGAATTTTGAAAACAATTGGTTACATCATTAATAAATATGTTAAATAGTAAGGGTCCGAGATGAGAGCCCTGAGGAACTCCAGAGGTAACAGGAATAAAGGTTGACACGTAACCCTTGACTGTGACAGCCTGAGATCTATTTCTAAGGTAAGACGACAACCATCTGAGCAAATCGCCGTGTATACCGATAGCTTCAAGTTTGGCTATTAACAATGAATGTGATATTTTATCGAAGGCTTTCGAATAATCGGTCGGTATACACGACATCAACTTGAGAACCATTGTCCATAGAATAAAGTATAAAGTCTAGGTACTCACAAAGGTTAGTCTCAGTAGAGCGCTTGGTAACAAAGCCATGTTGTCGAGTGGTTAAAACGGGATTAATTATTGGTGTAATTTGATCATAAACTATCTTCTCGAAGACCTTAGGTAGCACGGATAATTTAGAGATGCCTCTGTAATTTCTGGCATTATGTTTATCACCACTCTTATGTATAGGGACAACGAAAGACTTTTTCCAGGCACGAGGCATAATACCGGTTGTTAATGACGTTTTAAACAACAAAAAAACAGGATGTGATAGCTGTTTGCTACATGTTTTTATGAAAAATGGGTGTAAGCCATCTGAGCCACTTCCTTTACTAACATTAATTCGATTAAGGTATTTTTCAACAATAACATGAGATATTAGAACCTTACCAATCACAGCAATGTCAGAAGTGTTAGAAGTCACAGTATGAGGTAGATTAGAATCATTCTCGAATACCGACTGAAAGAATTCATTAAACAGGTAAGCAATTGAAGGTCCATCATCTCCTGTCCTGTCATCCAAGGATATGGAGTCAGGAATGCCATTACAGCTCCTTTTGGATTTAATAAATGACCAAAAATATTTTGAACAGCGGTTAATATTCGTTTCACATCTGGTTAAAAAAGAATTGTAGTCTGATGTTTGTAGCTTCTTGATGGATCGCCTTAAATTCGAAAAGTTTTCATAATCTGCTGATCTTCCATAGGTAATCCATTTTCTATGCATTTTATTTTTTTGTTTTAACATTTTAATTAAGGCGGAAGAAAACCAGATTGGATATGCACTACTACCCTTAGCAGTTCTCGTAGGGACATGCTTATCAATTATGTCATTGACGATCGCATAAAAACTATCAAGTGCACATTCAATATCGACCGTAGACAGATGCTTTTCCCACTGAATCTTATCCAATTCTGTTTTAATAATATTATAATCTGCTGCATGAAATCGTCGTACAATATAAGGTGTTTCCTGGAGGCAAGTTTCCTTGAGGCCCAATTTAGCTAATATCAACAATGACGGATGATGTACATCCTCTGGATCTGCCAACGGTTCAGTGCGAGTAATACACGACGGAAAACTGGAGAAAACCAGATCTAAAATTCTATTATTATGATGAGCGATCCCGTTATACTGAGACCAGCCCGTGAAACACATAAAGGCATGTACTTGTGAGAATAAATCCATCACGGATGGATTGGATATACAAAATGAGCCATTAAGTGACGGTGTCCAGACAGCATGACTACAATTAAAATCGCCAACCACCAGAAATTCATCATTTGGTCGATCGGCATGCAGCTCTGATACAGCGTCGAAAAATAAAAGCTCAGACGTCTTTTGATCTGTTGTGCCAGGGAAGTAGCAGCAGTATAAATGCAAACGCTTTCGCCCGGGTCCGTCAGACAATAGAATATCTACGTGGGTAACATCAGCATCCGGGAAATGAGGAAGAACTGCACTGCAGTGCGAGTCAACGCGAAGCTCCCGCTTTATGGCAATTAGAGAGCCGCCTCCCATTGTCATACCTCGACTTGCATAGTCCCGATCTGTACGATAAACATTATATCGGCAGTCAAAGAGTTCAGCGTCGAAAACACCCGGTAACAGCCATGTCTCACTCAAAAAGATAACATCGTAATCATGTGTAACATGATTATTATAAAATGTTTTGGTTTTTGTCCGTAAACCGCGTGCATTCTGATAAAAACAATTTAGTAACTTATACACTGTGAAAATAAAAATAGTGATAATTATTTAAATTAATACGGAATTCATTAATTATTATTATTAGCATAAGAAAATCGGTATAAAATAGTGAGTTATATACTAAACTAGCGGCCGCCCGCGACTTCGTCCGCGTGGAAAAGTAACTTTTTACCCCCCTTTCAACCCCTTACAACCCCCTTTTCGCAATAAAAAGTAGCCTATGTTCTTTCTCAGGGTCTAGATAATCTGTATACCAAATTTCATTTAAATCCGTTGAGTAGTTTTGGCGTGAAAGAGTAACAGACAGACAGACAGACAGACAGACAGACAGACAGACAGAGTTACTTTCGCATTTATAATATTAGTAAGTAAGTAAGTATGGAAGTATGGATAACGCATACTGAGTGATATACAACTATATATCCATCTAATTATCAGATCGTTAAAGATTAATTTCACAATTCCAAACGCAGGATTACAACGTGTACGCATCAGCAGGTAGAATGTATGTTGACAGACGATCGAATCACTAATACATTCAACTACTACCGCCCAACGAGCCATAGCAAACAGGTCCACGCGCAGAATAACGCGTTCAAATACAAAAATATTATAGTAGAAAATAATAAAAATACAATACATCGACCAGCATTGAAATTTACGATAAATTACACCATACATTGACCGCTCGACACCAAATACATGAATGTGGTATTTACAACGCGCCGCAATGGATAGTGTACGCGGCGATATAGAGGATGACTTATCACTGCAATAGTACTCTACTTTAAACAATGTTATCGCCACCAAGGCAAAGCTTCTCAAACTATGGCATGCGACAAATGGAGAGTTAAGTACACATCGATACATGACATTAAAGCAGTTAAAAAATATTATAATAAACAACAAATTAATTAAACTACTTAGTACTTATACAATTTTTTTTAAACATTCTTGCGAAGTTATATGAATGACTGGTGAGTTTTCTGGCTTACGCACCATGATCGTACAATTACGAACCCAACAATAGGTGTTCTCTATAGTTCTTCTCTTTAGCTCTTAGTTTCGTCTGTTGGAGAAGTTGTTTGTTTCGCGACGAAAGATGGTCATTAAAATAAATACGTCCATTACCTCCAGCAAAACCCATATCACTCGCTTTGATGTTTAGTTTGCGCAGTGATGTTAAAAGGTCATCTTTTTTATATCTGGACTGCATTTTCAATATAATTGGTTTAATTTTTTTCCCATCAATGTCATTCTTCACTGCCACTCTCGTCACAAAATCTATGTCTCTGTCAGGATCGAGCGAAAAATTGCAACGTTCAGCCAAAGTCTTCACTATTTTTATGAGGTTTTCACTCGGGTGAGGTCTGTCGGCTGTAGTATGCTACAGGCCTAAAATTATCAACTCCACTACAGTGCTGCATCCGTATACCTCCGACACCAATTTTGCTGGCATCTGTATGCAGCTCAGTTTCTGCAGCGGGATCGTCGATAGCCAGTATTGGTTTTTCCACTAATCGACTTTTGAGCTCCTCAAAAGCAGTTTCTTGTTCCTTTGACCACTCCCAATCCACATTTTTTTTAAATAATTTGTTTAATGGGTGCGACAATATCGCAAAATTTTTAATAAACTTGCGAAAGTAGCCTACAAGTCCCAAAAATTTACGAACAGAATGTGGATTGGTTGGGCGAGGAAAATTGAGAACAGATTGAACTTTCTTGTCCCCTGGGCAGACGCCAGCCGCACTAATCTCATAGCCTAGGTAGCTAATCTGACTCTGCAGGAAACTACACTTCGATAAATTGAGCGTTAAGTGTGCCTCTTCAATCAGATTCATAACTCTTTCAAGCCTCTCCAAACATTCATCCACACTTTTACCATACACTAAGATGTCGTCGATGTAAGCGGTCGCTTCTGAAAACCTAGCTGACCCTAAAACTTTGTTCATAAGCCGTTGGAAGACCGCCGGCGCATTAGCGAGTCCGAACGGCATACGATTGAATTCGTATTGGCCGTCCGGAGTCACAAATGACGTAAGTGGCCTTGAAGCTTCCGATATAGGGACCTGATAGTACCCGGATGCCAAATCTAAGGTCACAAAGTACGCCTGACCCGAAAGCCTTGCGATCTCATCCTCTATGATTGGCATCGGATACCTTTCCTTCACCGTAACCGAATTTAAAAGCCTGTAGTCAACACAAAGTCTCTGTTTACCATCCTTTTTCCTGACCAAAATAATAGGACTAGCATATTCCGAAACGCTCTCTCTCACGATCCCAGCATCCATCATTTCTCCAACCATCTCTCTGACTTGTTCACGTTCCTTGTGTGCCAACCTATATGGCCGATACACGACGGGTCGGCTACTATTTAACTCTATATGCATCTCTGCCATATTCGTACATCCTAACTCCTTCAACGAACTAGCGAAGCAATGCTTGTGTTTAGACAATAAATCTATCAGTTTTTGCTTATCCACGTTGGTGACGCTTAAAAGGATAAACACCACCATGCGGGTGGAGATGGTTCAGCGGGTTGGCGATAGCCAGCGGGGCGGTTAAAAAAGAGAAAAGAGGAGTGGACTGTATTTTGGCGGGGGAGCTAATCTACCTACAAATACAGCCTACAGACGTCCTAGAAAGATCTGCCGATAGCTAAAAGGACAACAGGCGAGAAACATGGAGATGAGCACTTACTGTTCGCTGCGCTCGACGTACAGGCTGCGGCCGTAGCAATTCCTGGACTTCTGCAGGGACGTATCTTAGAGGATTGTACATCACTTCATCACAGCACAAAGTAAAAGTTTATAGTTAAAAACGTAGGCGGCGCGGTGCAACACGGGCGCACAGCAGCTCGTTGTATCGAAGACGTGTGCCTGGCCACATGGTGAATCGGAGACGGGCACGCACCGGCGCGGTGTATCGAAGACGTGCACCCAGCAACACGGGTGCACAGCAGCGCGATGTATCGGTGACGTGTGCCTGGCCACACGGTGAATCGGAGACGGGCACATACCGGCGCGGTGTATCGAAGACTAACAGTCACACGTAGTGCTCATTATAAGGAAGGATATGGGTAGACGGGTTATAAAGCTATCGGCAGAGAAAACAAACTACCCTAATTTTTATTAATAAAACGAAATCCACCATCCCCCCGGCCTTGAAGTTACCCTTCAAAACAAGAGAAAAAACTATTGCCAGCAATTAGCAATAGTGCGGAGAGCACTGGAATCGTGCAACCATTATGGTTATAACTAACGGGATATAAAATAGCGGAAAACAACTAGTGACAATAAACTAGAAGTATAATAATAGCGGGAAATTAAAACTAGCAAAACAAACTACAACAGTTTGCGTAAATACTAAAATTAGTAAAATAGCGGGAATCTAATAGTAACCTAAGCCTAACTTAATTTGTCTATAAAGACAGCTAGTAAAGATTGACTCTCATTGAGTCGGAAGCGGACATAACCGCAGGACAGGGCGCTTGTAAACGCCTGTTTTAGTTTTTATCTCCGCGACGCGAGTTACTCCATCCTTGCCAGGGGGTCTAATTTGAAGTTGGCAAATACTTTCGTTCGGTTGAGCTGAGAGTCAACCAAACGTAATTTGTTTTGCGATAACGAAATGTCTTTGAGACGGACACTCATTTACGATCGGAGACCATAGAGTTTTGAAATCAATTGAAAGTGCCGCCGAAAGATTATGTTATGGCGGCTACACACATTTGATCAATTGAAGCAATTGAATTTTATAAACAATGAAATTTTTAATAAATAAAAAATATTTGGCTGTTTATATAAATAGATTGTTGTTTAATGTGTTTGAAAGAAGGATTTTATGTAGTGAAAACATAAAATTTTGTCATAATTTTTAGAATTTAGTTTTTTTGGCTGTTTGGCGTTTGTTTTCTTTGCTCAACAAAGCTGTAAAGAGAAACGAAAAATGAAATGACAGCTGATCAATTTTAAGAAAAATATTTTGTTTTCTTTACAACTTACAATGTAGTAATTTGGATTATTAGATAAATTTGTTAAAAAGTAAAGGTGAAGATACTTAAGGATTGCAAAAATTCCTCGGTGGTTTGGAGATCTCGTACCTACGTAACCTACATGCTATGGAATGAGTTGGTTAACTGGTGCTTGTTGGATTGTTGTATCAAAAGGTATGTATTGTTTAAGTATTTTCCATCGTTCCGAGCATGTAAAGTTTTGTCTAATTCAGTTTCTACCCTTTTGGTGCATAAAAGTAGATGTTACATGGTTATATTTTATGTTGTAATAATGTACTTACTCTTTTAGGTATGGGCCGACTAAAAATAAAAGGCGAAGAGGAATTAATGTATCTTCCAGTATACAGTCCCAAACTGGAGCTTGTACACCGATGAAATCTACCTACCTACTATCTACTACTGCCTGACATTACCTATACTACAGCACACCTAAGCTGCAGGCAAAGAAAGTTATCTAAATTATTTGGTAGGTCAATATAACTTTTTGATCCATTGTTATAGAGTATGTACTATGTAGGTATAGGGATATCTTTCTATACTTAGCGTATGAATCCCAGATGCATACAAAACTGTCAGTCTAGAACTCATGGTATGCTTAGAGAATGATTCCGGATTGTTTGATAATTACCATCGAGCAACTGCCATTTGACCTTTGCTGCCCTTAAATAGAGGTACCAGACAAACTGATCTATTGTTAAACATTTCAGATACTGTCCAATATGTGCTGGTATTCTCATTTATGTCCGATTCAAACCACAACTTCCCATTCTTATACACTGAGCTACCACTGCCCTATTATTACAGAGTAGAGTAGATTTATATCATTATAATTTTATCAATAATACCATAATTTTCTTCCTTACAGATCTCTCTCTACAACCTGCGACAAACTGAACACAGGAAGATGTCACTTCAAGCTATTGTATATTAGCAAAATTTATTACCTAGTTTAAGAAGACTTGTAAACTTTGTGCAATAAAGAGTATCTATTTATGTTATGTTTTTCATTTGAGCAGTAAGTTAGCTTCTTGTCTTGTGATGTTAGTGTTCATGCATTATGATATGCTATTGCTTTGAGATTTTTTTAATTACCTAATTATAAACATATTTTACAATATTTATAATCAAGTAATTGAAAATTCTTTACTACTGATACTTTAGTAGGTATCAGCCTATATACTGTCCCACTGCAGGGCAAAGGGCTCTATCATAGAAATCAAGTCTACGCTACTATGATAGGATTTGACTTAATCACCACACTTACCTAATGCAGATTAGTGATCACAAACCCGTGCTATGCTTGACCCGGGAATCGAACCCGGGACCCGAAGATTATGGCCCGGTACTTAAACCATTAGACCAATGGGGTGTTTTAAATATAGGAATTCCAATACTAGGTACAAAAAAGCTGAGGTATCAGCCTCATCGGGCTTGGCAAAATACTTACTTACTCCACTGGCTCAGCGACCCGAAACTTGCTTGGCAAAATAAAACAATTTAATTATTCAAAGATATTTTATTAGTAAGTTTAACAGTAACAAGTTAACGCAAGCTATAAGATCAATTATTCAAATTAATTTCAAATTAGGTATGTAGGTACATAATCTTTGTGTTCAGCATAGAATAGAAAAAAAAAATTGACAATCGCAATATGTTCATTCAACAATTAGGTATTATTTTATTTATTTTCTATTGTAATGACTGTGTGACTACCAGTGGTGGTGTTCCAATCCATCCATCCATCTGCCATAATGCCATCATCGCTCATAAAATCTGTAAACATAAATAAATACATATAAGTATCAACCAAACAATGCACTACCGGAGATCTATTAATTAAATTTTTAAGTTCATTATAATTTACTCTTGGTACCTAAGCAATTTCTTTCATTGGAATTTTGTGACTTTAACTATGAACATCATTTGGATGGCTCATGATTTTCTATTCCATAACTTTCAAACAAGCAACAAACAAAATACTTTTATTGCTGTATGTTTACACTGTAGGTATTAAGGACCTACTTAGATGCATAGTAGTTGAGTGCTACCTATTTGGATCTGTAAAATATTGCCTTTATTAAGGAATAGTTAGGTAAGTTATATAAGTAGAAATAGAAGTAGGTAAGGTACATACCTCGACCAGATGCATCCCACAACCACAACTAAGTACTAAGGGCACCATATCGTCACAATGGCTCTTCAAAAGGAATCTTTCAAAAGTCTACCAGCCGTTTCACTGCAAAAAATCACAAATTATTAGGTAGGTAATTAGATACATGACCATTTTCTTCCAGACACAAAAACTATTATTTATTTACCTATTAATTCCTTTAAACTAACTTTACAGGTATTTGTTATGTACCTAATTTGCTAGTAAACTCTTATCGTAACTTTTATATGACTATTAAAATATAATTTCTAATCTTCCGATGTACTTATGTATGAAAAGTTCAACACTTCAACCGAAGTACAACACCTTTCGAGTTATCGTAAAATTTGACATAAAACCCCGAGACTTGAGCTGTCAAATTCAATTTTACGAATGTCATTTTAAGCTTTCAAATTAGGGTTTGAGACGAGTTCTGTCAAAACAACTTCCATCGGTCTCAAACGAAAGAATGGTCACTTCAAATTAGGAAATGGCATTCTCAATCGTTTAGTTGAGTCTCAAAGTGACTTCAAATTAGACCCCCAGGATACAAGTTTGTGACAATTCCTAACGGCCACTGTAAGGGTGGAGCGTTATCTACATTTAACAACACGATCGTACCAAGTTGGATTGGATTTGAAGGCGTATTCCATTTTTGACGCATTTGCAAATTATGTAAATACTCAGATTTAAATCGCTTCGAATACGACTGGACGAGCGAATCCATTAATGAGAAACGAGACAAGAGGTTCGCTCGTTGCTCAGTTACATCAGCAGCGGGTAAATATTCTAGCGGCGCGGTAGATAAGAAATGCGAAGGTGTTAGCGCGAGAGGCTCTGAGGGATCAGAGCTCAAAACATAAAGAGGGCGGCTGTTGAGCACGGCCTCTATTTGAGATAAAACAGTAGACATTTCCTCATAGGTGAGGAGTACCGATTATGCGAAAGAGAAGGGACTTGCAACTCTTGATATTCCCTTCCCAGATACCTCCAAAGTGGCTCGCAGTGGGAGGATTCATTTTCCACGTGATGCGGTGCTTCGCGAGTTCGTTATTAAAAGTTTTACTAGCGGCCGCCCGCGACTTCGTCCGCGTGGAAAAGTAACTTTTTACCCCCCTTTTAACCCCTTACGACCCCCTTAATATAGCCTATAGCCTTCCTCGATAAATGGACTATCCAACAAAAAAAGAATTATTCAAATCGCACCAGTAGTTTCGGAGATTAGCGCGTTCAAACAAACAAACAAACAAACAAACTCTTCAGCTTTATTATATTAGTATAGATAATAATCGTCAGATTTTAAAAACTCGTGAAGCTCTTTAACCTTAGAAAGATAGTCTGCGTAAAATTGACGCATACGTTTGCGAAATATTGATTGCTCTCTCTTTCTAAATAGCGCGAATCCATAGCTGTGCGTTTAGGACATTTCATTCGTCGCCGGGAGCTGTCGCGTGGTGTATGTGTCGATGAGGTAAGTGTCACCGATTTCGTAATATAGGTAACGGCTGCATGCGTCAAAATAATGCATAATTATCTTTTTCGTGACTTTTATGATTTTGACTTTTGTGGGAGTTTTAATGTTTTATTCTTTAAAATGTATTATATAAATATATATAATAACTGATATTATTTTTGTATTTTTATAGATATTGCGGCAAGAAAATCATATAATGGGGAGTAGAAACTTAGACGAAGACCATATCCTGGCCGCTCTTATGTGTCAAAGTGACGACGAGCTTCCCTGTGAGGATACCGACAGTGAAGTATCGGACCACGAGAGTGAAGATGACGTGCAAAGCGACACAGAAGAAGCTTTTATAGATCAGGTATAGGAAGAACAGCCGACGACAAGTGCAAGTGAAGTCTTAGATGGGGAAGGCAGTGCTGAACAACCAGCCTCTAAATCGGCGTCTGGTAGGACTATAAACTTACAACAGAGAACTATCAGAGGTAAGAATAGACATTGTTGGTCGACATCAAAGTCAACTAGGCGTGGCAGAGCCTCAGCGGTAAACATCGTTCGAGCTCAAAGAGGTCCAAACCGCATGTGCCGTAATGTATATGACCCCGTCTTATGCTTCAGTATGTTTTTTACTGATGAGATAATTATGGAAATCGTACGTTGGACTAACGCTGAGATATCATTGAAAAGACGGGATACTATGACAGGTGCTACATTTCGTGATACAGATGAGGAAGAAATTCGCGCTTTGTTTGGTATTCTGGTAGTGACAGCAATGAGAAAAGATAATCATATGTCGACAGACGAGCTTTTTGATCGATCTTCGTCAATGGCGTACGTCTCTGTAATGAGTCGTGATCGCTTTGATTTATTGATACGATGTCTTAGAATGGATGACAAATCCATTCGGCCCACGCTTAGAGAAAAGGATATTTTTACGCCCGTTAGAAAAATATGGGATCTTTTCATCTACCAATGCATACACAATTATACTCCAGGAGCACATTTGACCATAGACGAACAATTACTTGGCTTTAGAGGGCGGTGTCCATTTAGGATGTACATCCCTAACAAGCCAAGTAAGTATGGAATGAAAATCCTCATGATGTGTGACAGTGGTACTAAGTACATGATAAATGGAATGCCTTATTTAGGAAAAGGAACGCAGACCAATGGAGTGCCCCTCGGGGAGTTCTATGTAAAGGAATTATCAAGGCCTGTACATGGTAGTGGTCGTAACGTTACATGCGACAATTGGTTTACCTTAATCCCTTTGGCGAAAAGCTTACTCCAAGAACCTTATAAGTTAACCATTGTGGGAACCGTACGATCAAATAAACGCGAGATACCGGAAGAGCTGAAAAACAGTCGCTCTAGGCCAGTGGGGACATCGATGTTTTGTTTCGACGGACCCCTTACTCTCGTCTCATATAAACCGAAACCGGCAAAAATGGTTTACTTGTTATCATCTTGTGATGAAGATGCTACCATCAACGAAGTGACTGGTAAGCCAGATATGATTATGTACTATAATCAAACTAAAGGCGGAGTAGACACACTAGACCAAATGTGTTCTCTGATGTCCTGTAATCGGAAGACAAATAGATGGCCCATGGCGATCTTCTATGGAATGATAAACATTGCCTGCATAAACGCATATATAATTTACAGCCACAATGTTACCAACAAAGGAGAAAAGCCTCTAAATCGCAGAAAATTTATGAAAGATCTTAGCTTGGGTCTGTCTTCTGCGTTTATGCGTAGGCGTTTAGAAGCTCCTACTTTGAAGAGATATCTGCGAGATAATATCTCTAACATGTTGCCAAATGAAGGACCTGGGACATCGGGAGACAATAGTGATGAGCCCGTGGCAAAAAAACCTATTTATTGTGCTTTTTGTCCATATAAAATAAGGCGGAGGGCAAACGCGTCTTGCAAAAAATTCAAAAAAATTATATGTCGTCAGCATAACGTTGATATGTGCCAAAGCTGTTTGTAAAAGGTTTTGATATAATTTTATGTTCCTAATATATATAAGATATGTTAATTTTTGATTCTGTCCTATAAAAAGACTGATTATTGTAATAAAAAAATACTTTTCATGTCTATGAGAACATGTTAAAGAAATTAGTTTATTTTAAGCAGAAGTTAAACTTTTTCGTTTTTTTTTAATAAATAAATGAGTATAAATAAATTATCTGCAGTATTAATTATTATAATATATGTGTTAAAATATAATAACACTAGTGGCCCGCCCTCGCTTCGCTTCGGTATTTTAATTTTTTGAACGAAGTAGAATTCACAACAATCAAAGTAATTAGCAAAAAGAAGTTTTACTGATACTTATAGGATTGATAATTTTGGTGATCGTAAACCTTATTGAAGGAATCTCAAAAAGATTCGATTTAAAAAATGCTGGAAACTCTATAACTTTACTTTGTCAAATTTAATCAGTTCCCCGTTCACCCCTATAGGTGGGGACTTTTATAAAGTTTATATGCAAAGCCTAAATACCTACCAATTTTCAAGATTCTAGCTTCAAAAATGACAATACTTCGTTTCAACCCCCTTTCTCCCCCTTTTTAGGTTGAAGAAAAAAATAACGAATTCACTTTCATTACATTTGTATGCAAAGCCCAAATACCAAGTTTCAAGAATCTAGCTTTAAAATTGACAATACGGCGTTTTATCCCCCTTTCTCCCCTTTTTAGGTTGAAGAAAAAAAATGCCGAATTCAATTTCTTTATATTTGCATGCAAAGCCCAAATACCAATTTTCAAAGCTCTAGCTTTAAAAATGACGAATTTTCCATACGACGTTTTAACCCCCTTTAACCCCTTTGTAAGCTGAAGAAAAAAAAATGCTGAAATTACTTTCATTTAATTTATATGGAAAACCCAAATACCAATTTTCAAGACTCTAGCTTTAAAAATAATAAATCTCCCATACATTATTTTAACCCCCATTTCACCCCTTTATGGCTTAAATTTTAAAAAAGAACTAAAACAGGTCAATTTTCATTTTTGATAAACAACCATAATCCAAATTTTCAAATCTCTAACATCAAAATTGAAAGACTTTCATACTAACGTAAACCCCCCCTTTCACCCCTTTAGGTGGTGAATTTCGCAAAACCCCTTCTTAGTGCGCGCTTACATAGTAAGAACTACCTATGTTTCAAATTTCATGATTTTAAGTCCAGTAGTTTTGGCTGTGCGTTGATAGATCAGTCAGTCAGTCAGTCACAGGCCGAGGCGTTACCTCTTTATTAATAGTATAGAAGATAGAAGATATATTTTATTGAGAAATAATAAACATGGCCACAAAATTTTTATTTGGCCACGCGCCCAAACTTCTCATTTAATAACTAAGCATCGGGAAAATGACATAGCCTTTAATTAACTGATTCATCTTCTTTACAACGGCCACTAAAAATGTTAAAGAAAGCGTCAAATCAATATCCACAATTAATTTAACTTGTCCTTCTGAATTATATAGTGCAAACTAATTTACTAACTCAGCCACGGAATTTGTAACTCATCACCATATTAAGTTTTACAGCTTCAAAACAATGTCCTCAAAAATAATACATTCAAGCTTCAATACTCAACATCACAATATTATAACTTAACATCTAAAATAATATTTCATATTCATTTATCGAGAAAATAGCCACTGTACCTACGATTTGGCGCCAGTGCGTGACATGACAGCAGCAATCGGCACGCATCTGATCGGCCTAGCAATCAGGTATTGGAGGTAAAAGCACAGTGCTTGGACTGAAAAGAAAACGTGGAGGCCAACTTAAGCGCGAGCGGCATTAATAAGCCAGTAATACATATTTTCTTTTCCTTATAATTTCGTAATTACATAAATATACGTGCTTTTTTAAATTTATTACTTACTAAAAAATATTGTATTTCAATACACAAATTGATTATCATAAATAAAGGGTTTTACTTTGATTGTCCTTAAGGTGCCATCGCAACGATACCAATTTATTTATTTTAATTGTGAGGTTTATGAGATATATTTTAAAAAATCGAGCTATGAAAACATAAAGAAATGCATTAACAATTTTTTGAGATGCGTAATAATATTTTTTACACGCGCCAAATAATAATAATTTTGCAATAAAAAATATTGTAATTTATTACATAAATACGTAAAAAAATATTAATACTTTCCTTTTTGTTTTCATAGCTGGATTGTTTTTTAAATGTTTTTCATAATCCTTACAATTAATATAAATCAATTGGCGGCTAGTATAGTCGCGTTGTTGCCTTAAATAGTTCATGTGTAATAATAATAGTGGCTTTAATATAATATTCGATGACAATTTTAGGTAAATTTAACGATCGATAAATGTAGGATGAGTTACATTTTATTCATACTAAATTATTAAATTAGAAGCTAATATAATTACTATTTTGGTGTCATATATTAATAATTTAGAAGTTTGCTATTTGAATGCATACCACAAATTTAGATGCTAAAAAATTATTGCCATGCTGAGTTATATTTACAGTGGCTTACATATAAAATAACTGGTGGCTGAGATACTATTATTTAGACGCGCATTGGTTGTGGCTGACTTAGTAATTTAGAAGGTAACATATATTTTCTGAGGCGAAAAATGCTATTAAAAAGAAGCTCGTTTAAATAGTACCCTATTTTATTGAAAAAAAAAAAATTGAACTTCGTCCTACAACTATTTAAAATACATGCGTCAATTTTACGCATGAGTATCTTTACCGTACAACACAATATGATTATCTTTCTAGGGTTAAAATAAGCTTTGGAAGCAACAAAATTTGTGCCATTGTCGCTATATAAAAACGTACAAGGGCCACGACGCGATAAAAATCGCTTAAAAGCGTCAATAAATGAAGTTGCGGTTAAACTAGAAACAAGTTCGATATGAACGGCTTTAGTTACTAGACATATAAAAAGACATAGGTAGGCGTTAACACTGCGTATGCCGCGCTTGCGATAAGGAGTCACGTGAAGCGGGCCGGCGTAGTCGACGCCAGTGTGCAAGAACGCTTTACACTGTTCTAACCTACACTTAGGCAAATCAGCCATTGGCGGGAAACTAGTTTTGGATTTAGTTTAAAACAATTGTTACATTTATGGATACGCTGTCGAATGACGCGCCTAGCGGAGATAATCCAAAATTTAGATTTTATAATAGCGGTTAACAATTGCGGTCCAGCGTGACAGTTATCACGATGGTAAGAATCAATTAACAATTCGACAATACGTCCCTGTCTAGGCAACAGTATTGGATGTTTCGATGAGTAATCAAGTGTTGAGTTCGATAAGCGACCTCCAACACGTAAAATTCCGTCACGGAGAAACGGGAATAATTTTTGTTATTTAGTGGAGCATAATTGGCCTTTAGAAATATTTTTAATGTCATCTGAGAAGTAGGCGGTTTGCACGACACGAATTAATTCTAACTCGGCTGCATTTAAATCATTAGCGGTAATTATATTATTTGGCGGTAATTTTTTAATAAATCTGAGCACATAGATCGTGGCTCGAAGAAGCTTGTTCCAGGTGGAACATCAAGATGCGAGTTTTAATAGCGGATTTTCGAATTCAACATCTACATTACTTTTAGCGAAATGAGAAACAGTTTTTTCCTCGGGTAAGGATAGTTTGTTAGGTACAAATTTTTGAATGGGCCAATTATCTATAGGTAAAGAAAGCCAAGAAGGTCCTTTAAACCACAAGTTATGATTAATTAATTGCGATGGCGTAAGTCCACGGGACACACAGTCTGCGGGGTTCTGTGTACCAGGAACGTGATACAAATCATCAGGGGAAATATTCGCCTGAATCTGCGAAATGCGGTTGGCAACATAAGTGTCGAACCTATGTGGTGAAGCAACCGACCAACATAAGGCGACTTCCGAGTCGGAAAAAGCGAAAATATTATTTATTTTATGTCTATTTGACAAAGTGTCGTAGACGATTTTAAATAGGCGAGAAAGTAAGAGGATTCCGTTTAGTTCCAAGCGGGCGAGAGTAATTTTAGGTTTAGCGGAAGCGACTCAAGATTTCGAGCATAATAGCGTTATAATAGGGGGCATATTGCCATTTACGACGTGCAAATACATAACACATCCATATGCGGATTCACTGGCATCAGAGAAGCCAATTAAAGAAACGACGGAACCCGTTTCTATACCTACATGGCGCGGAAAAGTAATGCGGGAAATTTGAGGTAACTCAAATAAATATTGTTGCCATAAATTAATTATGCGGGAGGGGGGAACATCGTCCCAATCAAGATTGAGGAGCCAAAGCTCTTTAATTAATAGTTTAGCGTAAATAATAATGGGTCCGACGAGTCCTAAAACATCGTACAGACGTGCGGTGGCGGATAAAATAGCGCGTTTTGTACAAACTAACCCTAATTGGCGGGGTAGAAATATCAAAAACAAAATTATCTTGAGCGGGTAACCAGCGCAAACCTAATATTTTAAATGTATTTCCATCATCGAATGAAATAAATTCAGGTTGCCGGTGCGATTCTCGTATGTGTTCCAGAAGTTGAGAAGAATTAGAAGTCCACTTCACCAGATCAAACCCACCAGTCTTGAAGAGTTGGATTAGCGCAATTTGTACCTGACTCAGATCTATATCGACGCATGTCCTTTTAGAAAAATCTTGTGACGTACACAATCGATTAACCATCTGCACCCTTGTTCCTCTACACAAGATGTTGCCTTCGTACAGTAAATACTCTGACGACAGAGGAGTAACGTAAATATAGGCTATCCCCTTTTTAAATTGATAGATTCCACCGGTAACGGACAGCTCACAATTTGGCCTCCCTATAACCTTTTCATTTACAATAATATACCCATCAGTTAAGAGACTAGTGCAAGTTTTAACAGACGCCGGACCAAACAAACAGACGTTTGCATGCATCACACAACTAACACTCGTATTATCAGTACAGTTAAGGTTTGGAAACAATGACTCATCATTTGTATAAAACTTAAGTTCCTTAGCATTTTTCAGAGCTAGGACGTGAGCCTGCTCAGTAAATGATTGCCCTATCAGCATTGGTGTATCAAGATACCTATCTTCTACGACGTGACATAAAACATCTGCTATCACACCATCAATAACAAGATTAACTTTAACCCCGCCTAAGGAATTAATAACACTATTGCCGAAACCCTTCATGGGTATGGCAGGATGATCACATTTTAGTCCCAATGAAGATGCTAATGTTTGCTGCACTAGCGACACCTCGCTACCAAAATCTATAAAAGACCTAGTTACGACATTATTAGCTTTTACTTCTTTAATAAACTTTGAGTTGGAATTGGATGTAATTATACTCATTGACTTAGGGATTCCTTGTTTATTATCATTTCCTAATTTTACAGAACAACTATCGTCTTTATGTCCGAACCTACGGCATTTTGTACATTATAATAATAAGTTTATTTTCTCAGCACAAACAACACAGATTACAGATTATTGTAAAAAAAGGTGCAAGCAGATTGTTATGCGGTTTGTGTGAGACTGATGCCCGTGATAGGTATATATATACCTGTTGTACAGGTCATCAGGCCTCCACCACCTTGAAACAATTACAGAAGTATGTATAACATTGCAGTGTAAGGAATGAGTCTGAGCTATGAAAAGTAAATATTATAAACTACAGCTATAACTATTTATCTAAAATATCAGAATTAATCCTAATAAATCTTAACTAAAGAGACGAGGCTATATTTTGTTTGTTTGTAGTAAAGAAAAAATGAAAGTGGGATTTGTGTACATATGGAAAATAAATACGTAGGTAGGTGTAAATAAATAAATAAAAATACGGCTTATGTATCATATATATTATATTATTTAAGTTATCTGTATTTAAGTGGGTTTGTAAAATATGTGAGTACATGTATATGTTTGGAGAGTGTACAAGCTCGTTAAGAAAGGAGATTATTATAACAAATCTATATCTATACTTAATATAATAAAGCTGAAGAGTTTGTTTGTTTGTTTGTTTGTTTGTTTGTTTGTTTGTTTGTTTGTTTGTTTGAACGCGCTAATCTCCGAAACTACTGGTGCGATTTGAATAATTCTTTTTTTGTTGGATAGTCCATTTATCGAGGAAGGCTATAGGCTAAATAACATTACGCTATGACCAATAGGAGCAAAGACAGAGCGGTAAATGTGTAAAAAACGGGGAAAATTATTCATTTTTGAAGGCTTTCTTTGCGTGCGCTGCGAAAACGGTTCAAGATACACAAAAAATATGTATGAAAGAATTATTCCTCTATACATGATCTAAAAAAAAGTCCGCGACGGCATATGTCTATCTTTTAAGGTTTAGTCACAATGACCGTTTTTATGGTACCAAATTTGGTCGAAATAATTTGTTTAAGTTGTATCAACATAATAATATTAAGGGGGTTGTAAGGGGTTAAAAGGGGGGTAAAAAGTTACTTTTCCACGCGGACGAAGTCGCGGGCGGCCGCTAGTATTATATAATGTTTAAGCGTACGAGCAGAAATATTTTTCTATTTCATCATAAGATTTATCCAAGAGGAGGGATCTCACGGAATTCTTACAGTTAAAATAGTTAAGGCCATACAGCTGGAGTTCAGCATTAATTTTGTTGTACAGTAATGGACCCAGATAGAAGGAAAACCTCTTGACAAAAGAATAATTGGCTGACGGTACTATGCAGATTAGGTCTTTTCGTCGCTTTGTTAAAATAGTATAAGGAACTATGCGGTGTTGCCGTAGTACGACGTCTAGAATGAACAGTTGGCGGACAGTTAGGACACGGCAGCAGTTGTACAGTTCCTTTGTTGGAAAGAGAATGTGACGAAAAGTCGCCACCTTTAGAATCGCTCGTTGTGCCACTTCCAGAGGTTTCAGTGTGGTTTTAGGGCAGCCACCCCAGCAGGAGATGCAGTAAGTGATAACCGAGCGACACATGGCAAAATATACATTTCGTAAGGTGGTGGGATCTGTGACATGTCTCAGTACTTTAAAGAAGTAAATAAGCTTACGCATCCTGCTGGTGAGAAGAAGAATGTGGTTCTTGAAAGATAAGAACTTGTCGAGAATTACACCAAGATATTTGATAGTATCGACCGGGACAATTTTTGGACATTGGCATGAGACATTTAGTGCGGAGGAACAGGAGTGAGCCACCAACGAAATAGGACTAGAAGGTTGAGAGCCTGCACTAATAGAGTAAGTCATCAATTTGGTTTTGCTTGTGTTAAGGGTAAGTTTGTTAGTCCTTAGCCAGGAACAGGCAACATTCAGCCCAAATTTTGCAACAAGTTGTAACTCTGTCCAACGGTCAGCGGAAAAAGTAAGAGCAGTATCATCTGCATAAGATATTATTTGACAATTTGGGATATGTAAATTACATAGGTCATTGATAAATACCAGAAATAGTGTAGGACCAAGGATACTGCCCTGGGGGACGCCGTAGTTAATTGGAAGCTCAGATCCTGTAAAAGAGTTGATTTTTACCGCTTGAAACCTATTGGTAAGATAACTTCTAAAAAAGTCCTGTTGGAGACCTCTAACTCCCATACTTTCGAGCTTCAGTAGTAAAGTATTTGTTGGCACGGTGTCGAAGGCTTTAGAGAGGTCTAGGAACACACTTGGGACTTTTTTGTTTGAATTTAGTGATCCTACCACACAACCCATTAGTTCCTGGACTGCATCTGTCGTGGATCTCTTCTTCCTAAAGCCAAATTGGTGTGTAGACAGAAGGCCAAACTTATCGATGTAAGCGACGAGCCTGTTATTTACGATGCGTTCAAGAACCTTGGAAATGGCTGGAAGAATAGCAATTGGGCGGTAGTTTGTAATTTGTTTACTATCGCGTCCCTTGAAGATCGGTAGCACTATTGCTTTTTTGAGGGCTGAGGGAAACACGCCTAAGTGAAAACACAAATTGAAAATGTGAGATAAAACTGGTGATAGGATAGTGGAGTACCTCTTTAGAAAGCCCGGAGAGATGCCATCTATTCCAGTAGCAGCATTAGTTTTAAGTGACATAATTGCGTTATTGACCTCATCCGAGTTAGTATGAGCTAGCACAAAGGAAGAAGAGTGCCGATTTGTGGGTTGTGATTGTTGGACCGGTGTGACGCTAGGGATGGATTTAGCTAATTCTTTAGCAATGTTTACAAAGTACCCGTTTGCTAGGTTACACGAAAGTAGTGCTGATGAGTCTAAATTTAATAAGTTAGATGAAGGATCGGAGGGTCTTGTTGAGTTTGTGATTCTTTTGATGTTTTCCCATAATAGTTTGGGGTTATTGTGCGCTTTATTGAGTTCATAAGTGTCTATTTATTTATTTATTTATAAAAAGGTACACTTACAGGTTACAGTCGTAACAATTACAAATATTCTGTTTATAATTATAAAATAGACCAGACAATAACCTACTGTCAAATTGTCTTTTCGCTGTTTTTAGGATTTTGGCACAGAAGTATCGATATCTATAATAAGTTAATTTATTAATTTCGTTTTCAGGGGATTTTTATACTTTTTGTGAAGCCTGTCTCTGTTTCGAATGCAGCGCAACAAACCTTGTGTAATCCAAGGCTTGATTATTCTCCTCCTATAGGGTGTCTTACCAACTGAACTATTTAAATACACAGCATTCTGAAGCATGCTGATGAAAACATTTGTAGAGTAAATACGAGAAATCAATACCTTGAATGGTTTCGTCGAGGGTGGTGTAATTAATTTTTATCGTCGGTTTTATATTATTGATTCTATTTGGTTTTTTGTTCGGTGAGAGTAGACAGGAGAAATGATCCGTAACTGCGGTATCAAATATTAGTGTAGAAGCTGGGTGGATGGAGCGAATGAAGATGTGGTCGAGGCAAGTGTCGTCTCTGGTTGGTAGATAATGGGCTGGTAAGAACCCGTGGAAAGCCAGGCAGTTTAGGTAGTCCAGTTGGCGGCCATCTGAGGATGTCAATTTGATATCAATATTGATGTCACCAGCGACGACTACAGTTTTAACGTTTGATAGGCTTGTTAGAATTGTGGACAGGGAGGATAGAAAAGTGTCTAAGTTTTTTATAGAAGGTGAGCGATAGACACAAAGAATAGCCAAGCTAGCACCTATCTTTAAGAGCAAGCCAGACGCTGAGGAGGCAAAATCGGGTTCAATAATAGTGGCAGATAGGTCCGTCTTGACATAAACCACGACTCCATCACTCTGGTTTAGGTGATTTGATGTTTTGTGCAGCGTGTAATTTGTGAGTGTCGGAATGAAAGTGTTACTTTGGCATTTGAGCCAACATTCTGTTAATATCAAAACATCGCATTCTAGAGGGACGCGGGCCAGAAGGGTTTCGAAATTCTCAAAGTTCTTATTTATTGAGCGAATGTTTTGCATCAGGATATTTAATGTATCAGTAGGATGATTTATATATTCAAGTGTCTGTTCTGGACTACATTGGAAGGACTGAGAGATCGAAAAAATTGTCTAGTTCACCTTCTATTTCCATGGTTGGATCCCGGTCCAGTGTTTCACTGTGATTAGGAGAACCAGGCAAGCCCTCGCTCGCACTATTTGCAGAAGTAGTAGACATAATATTTAATAATTAGGTATATTTAATAAATAGGTGATAAGTAGGAACGTATAATAAAAGAAAGTATATAACAAATTGTAGCAAAATTGTTAAAGTATGTACTTATACTATAGTATTTTTAGTTATCTATCTTCTATCTATCTATACTATTAATAAAGAGGTAACGCCTCGGCCTGTGACTGACTGACTGACTGATCTATCAACGCACAGCCAAAACTACTGGACTTAAAATCATGAAATTTGAAACATAGGTAGTTCTTACTATGTAGGCGCGCACTAAGAAGGGGTTTTGCGAAATTCACCACCTAAAGGGGTGAAAGGGGGGGTTTACGTTAGTATGAAAGTCTTTCAATTTTGATGTTAGAGATTTGAAAATTTGGATTATGGTTGTTTATCAAAAATGAAAATTGACCTGTTTTAGTTTTTTTTAAATTTAAGCCATAAAGGGGTGAAATGGGGGTTAAAATAATGTATGGGAGATTTATTATTTTTAAAGCTAGAGTCTTGAAAATTGGTACTTGGGTTTTCCATATAAATTAAATTAAATTAAAACGTCGTATGGAAAATTCGTCATTTTTAAAGCTAGAGCTTTGAAAATTGGTATTTGGGCTTTGCATGCAAATATAAAGAAATTGAATTCGGCATTTTTTTTCTTCAACCTAAAAAGGGGAGAAAGGGGGATAAAACGCCGTATTGTCAATTTTAAAGCTAGATTCTTGAAACTTGGTATTTGGGCTTTGCATACAAATGTAATGAAAGTGAATTCGTTATTTTTTCTTCAACCTAAAAAGGGGGAGAAAGGGGGTTGAAACGAAGTATTGTCATTTTTTGAAGCTAGAATCTTGAAAATTGGTAGGTATTTAGGCTTTGCATATAAACTTTATAAAAGTCCCCACCTATAGGGGTGAACGGGGAACTGATTAAATTTGACAAAGTAAAGTTATAGAGTTTCCAGCATTTTTTAAATCGAATTTTTTTGAGATTCCTTCATTAAGGTTTACGATCACCAAAATTATCAATCCTATAAGTATCAGTAAAACTTCTTTTTGCTAATTACTTTGATTGTTGTGAATTCTACTTCGTTCAAAAAATTAAAATACCGAAGCGAAGCGAAGGCGGGCCACTAGTAGTTTAATATAGTAAATAGTAGTTTAAGAATGTAAAGTAGTATGTTTATTTTGAGTTTAATGAGTGTGTGTGTACTTGAAATTACAAGAGAGTTCTGTTTGAGCAGCCGTGGCAAGCGGACGTTCCCCGGAACACGTGCGAACCCATCCTCTGCCTTCGAAGTGTCGGTCGGTCGGTTTATGCCATTGTTCGACGCGAGCGCAAGGCATTGTTTTCGCGCACTGAATCCATCCTTCCCAATTTTGAGTGTTTCTATTTGTATTGTTTTAATTGCAATGTAATTTTCTACATCACACAAAATTTAAAAGTGTTTGTGCAAGTGCTCTAGTGCCAGTGATTAGAGTGATTGATTGGACAAAACCCTATAGTTCTATCCGAGTGTGGCTTTTGCTAATCCAGAGCCCAACTGTCACCAACAAAGATCGCACTACGTCGTCGCAATTCTTATTGCTGACGTTTGGCCCAAGACGGAGGAACTCAGCAGTTGCTGTAAACTGCGGAGGGCGCCGCCCTGGTAGCTATAAGTCATCGCGCGCTGAACCCGGTGAGAGATTTCCATTTTGTCACGCCCAGACTGGGCCCTGCCTAGCGGCGAGGTCACCTAACGTTACCGTGGTGCAAGGGAAACATCAAACACCTAGAAAGTATTACAACGATCCCCAACAACCTTAGGCATAAATGCTAGATTAGACTTACAATAACTTGATAACACCCATCGATTGTATAGGGAGAAAGAAACCAATTTTGCACCCATTACCTACCGCATGAATGGCCTAATATCCATAAGAGTAAGGTTACACAGCTAATTTAAATAAATAAAATAAAAGTTAGAACTTCAAAACAACATTCACATCCTGCGCCAACATCTGGCAGTAATAAAGTTTCAAATTACCAAAACTTTCTACATCCCCTATTTACCTAATTACTAAAAACCCCGGCACCAAAGTCATTCTTTTGTGTCCCCAAATAATGTTTCTTTCAACCATCAATTGCCCAACATCTGCAAAATAGACACATTACTCACCAGACAAAGGAGAACCAAAAACAAAAGGCAATAAACTATCCTTACAATAGTTGCATTCTAAATAATCCCATTCTTTCGTATGCCTGCACTAGATTTTTGTTCTGCGCGCGGGCGTAAAGTATTGTTCTCGCGTGCGCGATCCACATCCATTTCCCAGTTTAAGGGACTTTGTTTATATTTATTTGACTTTATTAGTACGGCGCTACTAAAAACCGCGAAATTAGTGTTTTTTGTTTTAAGTGTTCGTGGAAAAGTGATGTGTAAATCAGTGTGATAGAAAATTGTCCCCTAGCCCAACCCCAAAGCAGACTGAGGAGCTGATGGGGTAACTCAACTAGTTGCGAGCCGTTGTCCGAGGAATCCGGTGAGATAATTCCATTTCGCCCCTTACAGAGTAGGCTATAAACGTGAGTGTATTAGCTCTCAACGATACAACCGAGGCAATAAAATACCAACGATCAAAGCTTATCTCTGATACGAAACAGTGCAGCATTGGTAGCAAAAGGTCGACATACCTATGCCAAAGCAAGGCGGTACTAAAACATGGAGAACCCATAGCAACTTAGTTTCAGCCACCCAGCGACGCTTGGAAAACTGCGTTGATTTCCCCACGTCTCTCCCTGGTAGAAGTCTGGAAACCAAGCATCGCATTCACGGTGCTCTTCCACAATAAATTGATAGTCAAGCTAATCGATGTTGAGGTACACATGCGCCTCGATTGACATAGGTAACAAACTCGTCTTAAACAAAGACCCTCGGCTCTTCCAAGGCATTGTGCAACACTTTATAAGCTCAATAAACAGCCTGTGGAGACCAAATTTCTAAAACGATCTTAGATTTACTCTACATCGAGTAGTAGTAATAACTCAGTCCTTCCTTTCATACTTTCGTCCTTTTTCAACGTCCCCATCTATCATTGCACAACATTTGACCTGTAATTTAAGCTGCCAGTGAAAAGTGGATTTCTCAAATGACTTCCATTACTCTACTCATCATGTGACAGTAATAAATAACCCAATCCTGCCTGTCAAACTTTCCATTTGCATTGTTTCAAATTTCGGGTGAAACACAAAACCCAGTGTAAAAACAAGGGATAACCTGGCCCTCCACAAAAGCACAATTGCTTGCACAACATCTGCAAAACATCAAAAAGCTCATAAAACATCCACTCAATCTTATAAGTTAAGTTGAACACCAAAAAAGTCACCATCTGGCAACAATAATAAAGTGCATAAATCTCACTAGCTACGAATTCATTGTTTAAATACTCCGGTTTATTGTCCCTACCGACCCCAAGCCACATCGGGGAATACTTAAATATTCCTGTTAGCTTCAACAATATTTTCAATTAGGTATAGGTATCCTCCCAACGGCTGATTTAATAGTAAAAGGACACTTTAAACATAAACCACTAATCATAAAATTACGCGACTACTTCAAAATAGCATTTACTTACCCAGGTTCGGATATTGAAGGAAGAAGCCCCTCCTTTTATCAATATTGCATATCTTATTCATAAAACTAATCTTAGTAGTAAGCTCTTTTCCACAGCAAAATGTACTCTATCTGCAAAGTAAGAGGCGACGGAAACTGCTTGTATAGAGCGATCGCACACCAAATTAACGAACTATTTTATCTAACCTTCGACCACAAGGCCGTTCGCCAAGACTTGGCAAGATATGTTGAAGAAAACCAAGAAGAACCAGGCATGAAAGCTGCAATATGTAGTAACTTCCCTGAAAACGAACAACCATACAGAGCTTCGCAATACTCCAAACACATCGCTAACCAATATAAGGATGGCACGTGGGGTGGCACGGATATCTTAATTGCTGCAGCAAATTTTTACTTAGTCAGCGTTGTCGTCCACCGACCAAATGAAACCTCCATAATTATAAAACCGCAGATACCTGAGGACGTGGTGGGCAATATCAACCTCTATTACAGCAATGACCACTATGACAGTTTAATACTGGCAAATAACGCCGCGACAAACAAAGATCCTAACAATAGTCCTCATGAATCTTCTCTATCCAGAACAATACAGGACACGTGCTCAAGCACATTGCAATCGTCAACCTCAACAGACTACGCAGCGGACAATACAGGCTATAGAATCATCGGAACAAAAGCACACTGTAAACAAAGTTACGATTTAAAAACCATAAGGATAGCCACGTGGAATGTCAGAGGGGCCGCCGATGCAAAAAAGAAATGCAATATCGACCTACAACTTAAGGAAAACCAAGTAGATATAGCATGTCTTCAAGAAACGCACATGAAAACAGGGACGCTTAATACGAAAAATTACAACTGGCACCTCTTTGAAAACAACAAGCACCGGGGTCTAGCTATCCTTATTAGAAAAAACACCAACTTACTTATAAAAGATATCCAAGGTAATACCAATACAATGGCCGCTGTTATCTCCAGCATTCAGGGTCGCATTTACATTATTACTACTCACGTCCCGCATTAATCGTCGCAAGCTTCATATACCTTTTCAGACTTACTTTATTTAATCAAAAAGAAACCCAATAATTCGGTAATGATCTTACTAGGCGATTTTAACGCCCATATCGGCCAACGTGATGTCCAAGACTTGCAAACTGCAGGACGTGTAGGAAAAACTCTTCAACATAAATACTCAAATAAGAACGGTGACATTCTAATAGACATAATGAAAAGAGAAAACCTCTGTCTAGAAACCTCGTTTGGCAGAAACAGCTGCCTTAAAACGTGGAAGTCTGGTAACAACACCTCTCAAATCGATCATGTATTAACAGCTGCCAAACCCAAATTCAATGTCAAAGACCTTAAAAGAGTAACCCTAAGGAAAATATCTGACCATAAATTAATCATCGGTACAATCAAAGAACTCCCCGATAATTCCAATAAGAACGCAAAATCAAGTAAGCTGCAATCCGGAACGGTAAAGGAGACCACGGACTCCAATCAGAAGTTCGACTACCGTCATTACGACTATGAAAAACTTAACCAGAGAATATTCCGGACTAAGTACCAAGAAGAAATAAGAAAAAGTCTTACTAGCGAACTACAGGAGACACCAATACCATGGTGCAGTATAATGGAAGCAATGAAGACTGCAGCAAAAGCAACCCTACTTCGGACGCCTAAGTACTCAAGAGAACGACGGTATGCGCGGGCTCAGCTACAAAAAGCCCAGTTTCTCAATAAGAAATACCCAAACAACCCAGAGTATAGATCACGCATTAAAGAGTGCCGGGGCAAGCTCAAAGAAATAATTGACGGAGAAGAAGAAAATGAATATCAATCCTTCTTTGAAGATTTACAAAAAAGACGTCCCAGCACGCGAATGAGAATTACTTACGAATTTTACCGCCGCCATGTTAGAAAGGAGCGTGCCAATAAGAAACGAAGATACATTCCCATATCCCAATGGGAATCGGAACTATCAAAACAAGAAGGACCACACATAACACTACACAACGACGAAAATCCCAACGACCTGCTCGACCCCCCAACTGAAGAGGACATTGCAGACATAATAACCAAAATGCGCAGAAACACAGCCCCAGGGATGGACGGTATCGTCGCGGAGCTTTTCAAGGCCCTACCAAACGACATTATGACCCAAATAGTGGAACACATGCGTAGAGCGTGGATTGAAAATGTAATCCCCCCAACGTGGAATCAAACAATCCAAGTCCCTATACCAAAGCGGACGAAGCCACAGTCGATAAACGACTATAGACGCATATCCATATGCTGTACAGGCTACAGAATCTATGCGAGCTATCTCCTAACTCGCCTGGACCTATGTACGCCTAACGTCGGAAATTACCAGGCAGCATTCTTCCCAAACAGGTCAACCGATGACCACATCTTTACCCTACGGAGAGTCTTGGATGAAAAATGGAGAGAAGGCACCAAATGCTACGTAATGGCGGTTGATATTGAGAAAGCCTTTGACACAGTAGACCTAAACGCGCTTAAAGACATTTTAACAACTAGGACTAATAAAACACTAACAAATAGAATAATTAAAGCCTGCATGAACGAACTTACAAGCATCAGGTGGTTTGGCCAACAGACGAAACCCATTAAAAAAGGCAAAGGAGTTAAACAAGGATGCCCCTTATCGCCTAGACTCTTCACCATCCTCATTGACGATGTCTTGCAAACCTTAGAAGAAGAGATACCCGCTCTCAATTTAAACCAGGACTCAGAAATAACCCTCCCCATGATTCTTTCATTTGCGGACGACCTTATCATCATCAGTACCGACATTAGTGAACTCAACATCATGTTCACGAGATTAAAACACCTGCTAGAAACAGTGGGACTAAAAACAAATGACACTAAAACTAAGTTAGTAATCCGAGACCCAAACCACCTGCAAGGCAGTCGACAGTTCATCTTTCTAGCAGGAACCAACATCGTACCAGTTAGTGAGATCCGCTACCTAGGGACGTATATAACCGCCGGACACAACAGAAGAAACACAGTAAGAACACGGTGCAAACAAGGAATGAAAAACTCCAAAACACTTATCTCACTAATTAAAAAAAACCAAGATGCAATGGAAAACGGCTAGGATTTTATACAAAATGATAATAGAACCTACAATGACTTATGGATTAAAAGCAGCAGCTATCACTAAGGCTAATAGATCGATGCTGAGGAGATACGAAAGAATGATACTGAGTGACATGCTCAACCACACTAGAGATCCACCAAAAATACAAAAACCCACCAAATATTGCAAGGAAAGACGATAACCAAAAGGGTGAAGTTCTTGAGAATGTGTTATTACGGTCATATACTCCGACGCACGCCCCCACACATACTACATACGGCACTAAAGTTTAAAGCCAGGAGACTAAAAATTGGAAGACCCATATTTACCTGGAACGACTCAATTTCACACGACATGAATTACTACAATAAAACCAGGAACGAATGGCGGGAACTAGCAAAAGACAGAAAAAAACTACAGACCGAAGCCCGAGAGATTTTCGACATCGCCGAAACAGACAGCGAGGCAGATATCTGTGAAGATGAAGAAGCAAGACAACCAGTATGAAGAAAGAAAACGCCACAAAGGCAGACCGCCCAACTCATCACACCAACGCTCATCCTGATGCAGCAATCCTTCACTTCCTAAGTTCCTATACTGGTTGCAGCGGTGTACACCGGGCTGGTTGTGGTCGGCCGGTTGCGGCTAGCCGATCGTCCTTTCCCATCCCGGAGCGTGTCCCTCCTTACCTCCATCAAAACAGCGCCCCCTGGTGTGCCGGTTTGACCGGAATCAGGCATTGTGTCCTGGCTGGGTGTGGTGCCTAAAGTTCAAAGTTGTGTGTGTACTTGAAATTACAAGACTCAGATAATAGGTAATCAGTAAATTAATAGCTTATTATGTAATGTAGCATGCAATTTATACTTAGGTGTATGACGCAAAATTATATGTTAAATTGGTCCAAGTCTTGTTCCCTAGTGACCCTTACGGGTCTGCCGCTTTCTTCTTTTTTGACGTATATGTTTCCGTAAGACGATCAGGCAGCGACGATCTTTTTATTTTTCACAAGTTCCCTTGCCAGGTAAAATATGTGTCTAGTATTTATCGTCAGGTAATCCGAGATAACTATAGGAGTTTCGATTCCTTGTAGGCCGATCAGTCGGGTATTTAATCTTTGCTCTTGTTTAGATTTTTGTGTCTTATTAAATTCCTTGTATCTCTGAATAATATTTTGCTGTCTAACTTTGGAGGTGAGTTGAACCACGACGGTATCGGCCTTGTTTCGGTATATGTCTGCTATCTCCAGATCCTGGAGAGGTCGGTTTGCTTCCAGGATTGAGGTGATGGTTTTGACCGTGGCGATCAGGTACTCCCTATTTTCGTTTTCGGATTTGGGAATGTTCCTTATCTCAAAAGCACTAGAATTCTGTTTCTTTTCAAGTGACTCAACTTTTTGCTCTAGAATCTTGATTTGAGTACTGAGCGTTTTCTATTTCCAGGGTCTCCACCTTGTTGATTAGGGTCTCGTACTTGATAGACATAGAATCCATAGAACTTTTAATCAGACTATTTTGTTCAATCAGGTTTGCGAGTGATTTAGAAAGAATGTCAAACCTTTTTTCTTGAGATGAGCGCAACTCTTCCAATTTATTTTCTATTAACAAATCCGATGACCCCGGAGATTGTGGTAATCTACGTTTGAATCTTCTCGTAATATATGTTTCCTCTTTATCCGTGTTGTCAGAAAAACTCTTCGTACACTCTGGTTCTGAGACTTTGTATGTAGGACTATGTTTATTCTGCGATTTGGAAGGGAGTGCGGGAGGAGAGTGTTGAGTTTGAGGCATAGTTATTGAGACAAATGCGCAGTGTACCTATATGTCGACACAGTGCCGTCGGTAAATTTACGGTCACAGTCGATTGTAATTGTCGAAACTCGGAGTCACAGGCGATCGAAATTGCCGAAACTTTCAAGTAGGCGTTACGAGTATGCAGTAACAGCCTGTGCGTTAGTTGCGTTACGTAATGTGGTAGCCGCTAATTTCGTCGCGGTCGCTCACCGCTTCCTTGGCGTTGATGTAACCGTCTCGGGCCGCAAAACAAGAAGTCCCTGGTTCGAATCCGGAGAGGCTCGGCAAAAAGATTCGGCTTCACTCACAGACGCGAATCAAAGTCACCGGGCGCAGCCTCACACAACTCAAAAATATCTATATCTATCTTCTATACTATTGTTACGACTATGTGCCCCTGCATACGGAAATAGAGCTTGTCTCAAACGAGTAAGGTCTATTATTCCGTTGTGTACTACGTAATACACGCATAGTCGCCCCCGAACCTACGCATTCGGAATAGAAAATTATCGAACTCTCCATCGAACGTTCGAGAAGCTACGAGAAATATCGGAAACTATGTAGAAATCTCTCGAAGCCCTAATACGTAGCAACATGTCCGATGTCTACAAAGTCTCAATCGAAGTTACGAGAGAAAAGATCGAGAATGTTCTATTCCCTACTAGTAAGGTCTCGCCCGCGCCTGTGCTAGTATAAAAGCGGGACGGGCGAGCCGACGAGTCAGTTCTGATTTGAACAGCGAAGAAGTGAGTTCCAATTTGGAAAGCGATTATTCTCCTGCGAACTAAGAGTGATCTTGTGTATTACCTGCGAAGTGTTTAAGGAAGATTTTAGTGTTTTAGTGCGTTTAAGTGTGATCTAGTGTTTTAATTGTGTTTTTGTTACTCGTTTAATAAATTAATTGTCTTTTTGTGACTTTGGCATTTTACTTGAATCTTAAAGTACCCCGTACCCGCAACAATTGGTGTCAGAAGCGGGATTCAAGATGCCACTTACACCACGAGAAGACAGTGAGGGCCGAGTAACGAGGAGTCAAACCGCGGCTGTGGCTGTACAAGAGGGTGAAGGTACTTCAACAGAGGGATCGATACAAACACCGATTGGGCCTATGGAGATTGCAGATATATTTAAACTGCTGAAGACACAAGCCAACCGGCAGGAGGAGCTAGCTCGCCTTCAAGAAGCACAATTTGCTAAACTGAGTGAAAAACAAGACCTTAAGCTAGCTGAGCTCAAAGAGGACCAGGCCCGCCGTCAAGAAGAGCAAGCTAGACTGCTCGCTGATCTCAAGGAGGACCAAGCCCGCCGTCAAGAAGAGCTAGGCAAGAGCTTGTTGGGGGCTATTGAGAAGAAGCACGAAGTATTAGAAAAGCAGATCGATGCTCTCAAGGATGACGTGCTAAGCATCAAGACCCAACATGAAGATCGATTCACCCAACATGAAGAACGATTCACCCAACACGAGGATCGACTGTGCCAGATGGATACGGAGATGCAACAGTTGCATACCAAGATGGCTAGAGTGGAGACCCGGGGTGCTTCAGTAGTATCGGATTCCCCGAAAGTCGAAGTACCCCACTTCGATGGAACGACGTCTTGGGCAGCGTTCTGGTATCAGTTCGAATCGGTGGCTAAAGGAAAGGGGTGGAACGAAGAAGAATCAATGTTAGCTTTGACTCTTGCTCTTCGTGGGGATGCCCTGCTTACATTGGAGAACCTGCCTTCGGATAACAGAACTTTAGGTGCTCTCCAAAGAGCACTAGAGGGCAGGTACAGCGACAAACACCTGGAACACGCGTATAGAGCACAACTCCGCGATCGACAACAGAAACCTGGTGAGAGCCTACAGCAATGGGCGGCGGAAATCGAGAGGCTAGTCCGACGTGCATACGTGTCATGCCCGACGATGGTGGAATCAATGATCCCGCAAGCTTTCTATGATGGCATTAGGGACGAAGATGTCAGACATGCCGTGAAGCTGGGGCATCATCAGACCTTGCAGGAAGCTCTAGCCCATGCCTTGGAGGTGGAAGCCGTGCATCAGGACTCTAGAAAACATCGAATTCGGGAAGTTGTGGCAAAGGAAAACCCCTCTTTGGGTCCGATGTGCTATGGCTGCGGCGAGAGGGGTCATATTCGGAGTAGTTGCCCCAAGCGAAAATGGCCGCATAAAACGACAGTAGCGTCCTCTACACAGGTGGACGCAGAAGAGCTGTCGTTAAACTAAAGGGAGCCAGGGCCGCGGGGCGGGCGCTGGCTGGTCAACATCGAGCCCCTACCGTCACTGTTTCACAGATTGGCAATGGGAACAACCTTACAGTGGTTGGACAGCTGAACAGCATAACGTGTCACTTTACTATTGACACCGGTGCTTCAAGAACAATAGTGCGTCCAGAACTACTGAAAAGGACTATTATGTGGAATCGCAGACCAACCGTTCAGCTTCAAACAGCAACAGGCCAGCCAGTTACCGTCTTCGGTGAGACGATGGCGAAGATAACCCTTGGAGAAATGGCCTTTGAATACAGTGTGCTCATAGCAGATATCACTGACGATTGCATCATCGGATTGGACTTTTTAAGAGACCAGAAGTGTGTGGTAGACGTCTCTAAAGGAGTACTTAGTTTCCCGGAACAAGAAGTATTCCTAGAGGGAGCGAGATCATGCGCAGTTTACTGCCTAAAAACCACGACCCTACCGCCGAGGTCTGAAACTCTGGTCAAAGTTAGATTTCCTCACAATGTGTGTCAAGGACGAAGCGTCGTTATAGAAAACTGCGGCGACCATCCAAGTTGGATCACAGCTAGAACGCTGGCAATGACCGGAAAAGGAGCGCTAGTGCGAGTCATCAATCTTAGCGGAGATGAAGTGCAGCTACGAAGAGACTGTGTCATTGGACGGTGCGACGCAGGTCAATCAATAAGGAGACTGAAAACAGCCCGGGAACCGAAATCCTGTCAACAAGATGACGTCACGCCGCTCCTAGCACATTGTAAGGACAAGCTCTCTGAACGGGAACTTCAGCAAGCTAAAAGGTTGTTACTCGATTTTAACGACATATTTTCAAAGGGTGACCATGATTTGGGAAGGACAGGTCTCGTTAAACACCGCATAGATACGGGTGACGCACCACCAATTAAGCAGCGGCCTAGACGCCTTCCATTTGCCAAAGAAAAGGAGGTAGCAGACATGATTGCCGAGATGCAGAAGAACCGCATCATAGAACCTTCAACAAGCCCGTGGTCTTCGCCAGTAGTCTTGGTAAAGAAGAAAGACGGCAGCACCAGGTTTTGTGTGGACTACCGGTTGTTGAATAATGCAACTAAGAAGGACAGCTACCCTTTGCCCCGTATAGACGACACCCTGGACATGCTGAGCGGCATGAAGTGGTTCTCAACAGTGGACCTTAAGAGTGGTTACTGGCAAGTAGACATCCATCCAGTAGACAAAGAGAAGACGGCTTTTACGACCGGAACTAGGAATGGACTGTGGCAGTTCAACGTCATGCCCTTTGGTCTTTGTAACGCTCCGGCGACATTCGAGCGGTTAATGGAAAGGGTGCTGGTTGGACTACTGGGAGATGCATGCCTGGTCTATCTGGATGACATCATCGTCATGGGACGAAATTTCACGGAGCATGTTAGTAACCTAAGGAAGGTTTTCACCAGAATACGAGAAGCAAACTTAAAACTCAGCCCAAAGAAATGCACGTTTTTCAAGGAAGAAGTCGCCTACTTAGGACACATTATCTCATCGAATGGTGTAAGGACCGACCCAGAGAAGATAAAAGCTGTCCAAGAGTGGCCTATACCAGCTAACAAGACCGACGTGAGATCATTTTTGGGCTTATGCGCATACTACCGGCGTTTCGTAAAGAACTTCTCCGACATCGCTAAACCACTCCATCGGCTCACGGAAGATAAACGAATATTTGCCTGGGACTCGGAATGCGATCAAGCTTTTATCAGATTAAAAGAACACCTCTGCACCAGTCCTATACTTGGCTACCCCAACAGAGAAGGAAGGTTTATCGTGGACACCGACGCCAGCAACACTGGCATAGGCGGAGTACTGTCGCAAGAACAAGGTGAACGGGAAGTGGTGATCGCTTATTTCAGTAAGTCACTCTCAAAACCCGAAAGGAACTACTGTGTGACTCGTAAGGAACTGTTGGCTGTAGTGAAGACTCTACAACATTTCAACAAGTATCTCGTTGGAAGACAGTTCACCTTGCGGACAGATCACGCTGCGTTAAAATGGCTCTTGCAGTTTAAGAACCCTGAAGGACAAGTGGCACGGTGGCTAGAACAACTTCAAGAGTACAACTTCACAATCGAACATCGGAGTGGTAGAACGCATTTGAATGCCGATGCTCTTTCAAGAAGACCTTGTCCAGAGGCCTGCAGTCACTGCTCTAGGACGGAAACTAAAGAAGTCCGGATCATAACCACCCAGGGTCTTGATAATGAATGGAGTGAAGACGCTATCAAAAAGGCTCAAAAAGAGGATAGAGACCTGAGGAAAATCTTTGATTGGAAAGAAGTAGGTCAAAAACCTTCTTGGAGCCAAGTAGCATCTTCAAGCCCCATTACGAAAAGTTACTGGGCGCAATGGGACAGTTTGGAGATTAAGGATGGAATACTTTTTAGGAAATGGGAAGCACCTAAAGGGGACCAAACAACATTACAGCTGATTGTACCCCGTAAACAAGTTGCTTCTTTACTGAGATACATACACGATGGGGTATCCGGAGGACATTTAGGCGTGAAGAAGACCTTAGAGAAGCTGAGACAGAGATTCTACTGGATACACTGTCGGGAGGACGTCGAAGACTGGTGCAAGAAATGTACGACTTGCGCATCAGTAAAGGGCCCACAAACCAGAAGTAAGGGCAAACTCAAGCTGTACAACGTCGGCGCTCCATGGGAAAGAATCGCAGTCGATGTAGCTGGCCCCTTTCCAGAATCCGATGAAGGAAACAAATACATCATTGTGGTCCAAGATTACTTCACTAAGTGGCCTGAAGTCTTCGCTACGCCTAATCAAGAGGCGAAGACGGTCGCTAAAAAGTTAGTCCACGAGGTGATTTGCCGATTTGGTGTGCCTCTAGAGATACATTCAGACCAAGGAAGAAACTTCGAGTCAGCACTGTTTCAGGAGGTCTGTCAACTGTTGGGTATGCATAAGACCCGTACTACTCCAGCACACCCGCAATCCGATGGCATGGTCGAGAGATTCAACCAAACGTTGGAAAACCACTTGGCCAAAGTTGTCGACGAGCATCAACGAGACTGGGACCAGTACATCCCGCTTTTCCTACTGTCCTACCGATCTGCGATCCACGATAGTACCAGCGCTACCCCAGCAATGGTAAACTTCGGTCGAGAAATGCGGCTTCCGGTAGATGCATTGACTGGGACACCGCCAGAAGCTCCAAAACCAGTAACCGATTATGCGGCTGACCTACAGAAGCGCCTGGACGAAGTACATGCTCTAGTTAGAGACTGTAGTCTAAAGTCCAGCCAAAGAATGAAGACCCGTTATGACCGCAAAGCCAACACCGACGGTTTCGAGGAAGGAAGTCTGGTTTGGTTACACAACCCACTCAGGAAGAAAGGCAAATCACCGAAGTTCCAGCCAAGGTGGGAAGGGCCATACAAGATTATTACTAGACTGAACGACTTAACCTATCGGATCAAACAAGGAACAAGAGGAAAACCTAAAATTGTTCACATTGATCGGTTGGCTCGTTACCATGGGTCCAATGATGCTCGGGACGAGCATGACTAAGAGGGGGGTAATGTTACGACTATGTGCCCCTGCATACGGAAATAGAGCTTGTCTCAAACGAGTAAGGTCTATTATTCCGTTGTGTACTACGTAATACACGCATAGTCGCCCCCGAACCTACGCATTCGGAATAGAAAATTATCGAACTCTCCATCGAACGTTCGAGAAGCTACGAGAAATATCGGGAACTATGTAGAAATCTCTCGAAGCCCTAATACGTAGCAACATGTCCGATGTCTACAAAGTCTCAATCGAAGTTACGAGAGAAAAGATCGAGAATGTTCTATTCCCTACTAGTAAGGTCTCGCCCGCGCCTGTGCTAGTATAAAAGCGGGACGGGCGAGCCGACGAGTCAGTTCTGATTTGAACAGCGAACAAGTGAGTTCCAATTTGGAAAGCGATTATTCTCCTGCGAACTAAGAGTGATCTTGTGTATTACCTGCGAAGTGTTTAAGGAAGATTTTAGTGTTTTAGTGCGTTTAAGTGTGATCTAGTGTTTTAATTGTGTTTTTGTTACTCGTTTAATAAATTAATTGTCTTTTTGTGACTTTGGCATTTTACTTGAATCTTAAAGTACCCCGTACCCGCAACACTATTAATAAAGAGGTAACGCCTCGGCCTGTGACTGACTGACTGACTGACTGATCTATCAACGCACAGCCAAAACTACTGGACTTAAAATCATGAAATTTGAAACATAGGTAGTTCTTACTATGTAGGCGCGCACTAAGAAGGGGTTTTGCGAAATTCACCACCTAAAGGGGTGAAAGGGGGGGTTTACGTTAGTATGAAAGTCTTTCAATTTTGATGTTAGAGATTTGAAAATTTGGATTATGGTTGTTTATCAAAAATGAAAATTGACCTGTTTTAGTTTTTTTTTAATTTAAGCCATAAAGGGGTGAAATGGGGGTTAAAATAATGTATGGGAGATTTATTATTTTTAAAGCTAGAGTCTTGAAAATTGGTATTTGGGTTTTCCATATAAATTAAATGAAAGTAATTTCAGCATTTTTTTTTCTTCAGCTTACAAAGGGGTTAAAGGGGGTTAAAACGTCGTATGGAAAATTCGTCATTTTTAAAGCTAGAGCTTTGAAAATTGGTATTTGGGCTTTGCATGCAAATATAAAGAAATTGAATTCGGCATTTTTTTTCTTCAACCTAAAAAGGGGAGAAAGGGGGATAAAACGCCGTATTGTCAATTTTAAAGCTAGATTCTTGAAACTTGGTATTTGGGCTTTGCATACAAATGTAATGAAAGTGAATTCGTTATTTTTTTCTTCAACCTAAAAAGGGGGAGAAAGGGGGTTGAAACGAAGTATTGTCATTTTTTGAAGCTAGAATCTTGAAAATTGGTAGGTATTTAGGCTTTGCATATAAACTTTATAAAAGTCCCCACCTATAGGGGTGAACGGGGAACTGATTAAATTTGACAAAGTAAAGTTATAGAGTTTCCAGCATTTTTTAAATCGAATCTTTTTGAGATTCCTTCATTAAGGTTTACGATCACCAAAATTATCAATCCTATAAGTATCAGTAAAACTTCTTTTTGCTAATTACTTTGATTGTTGTGAATTCTACTTCGTTCAAAAAATTAAAATACCGAAGCGAAGCGAGGGCGGGCCACTATTATTTAAATAATTCCAACAAAATTCACACACGTCCATCCGAATAGAGAGTCGGGGCGGAAGGGAACATTGTACCAAAGGCTTGGGGCATTTGTAGAATGGATGCCCCTTTTCCTTACAATAATAACAATATAATTCATTGTTCTGATTACTTCCAATATGTTGGTCCTTGTGTGATCATTGATTCGGGGTTGTGGTAGGTTGGTTAAAGAAAATACATGTTGTCAGTACCGTGGCTCAAAAATCAATACAAGTATACTTCACTTATTCAAACACTATTTTATGCTAAGTTAACATTTCTTATGTCGCAGTAAAAGTACAATTAATGATGTTGTGGTACAACTATAAAATCGGTATACTTCACCTCCCCTGAAGATTACGGTACACCCCAACGGTTACAAAGAAAAAAAAATATAACTAGGTAATATTTTTTTTTTATCTAAGTACTAAAGTAATACAAATGTCTAAACATAGGTAAGTATACATACATAAGAATAGTTTAACTTTTGAACAACTTTGTATTGTTTTTATGTGTAACATATTCTCTGTTATTTTTTAATATCTTTACATTTGGCGATAAATCTTCAATTACTAAGAACGGACCTAAATAAATGTTTTCAAGTTTATTACCTGTTTGATTTTTTAACAATACATAATCACCTGGTTTATATATCATGGTTTTAATATTCTTATCGTAACACAGTTTCCTATTTTCCTTACTAGTTAAAATATTTGTTTTTGCATCAGATTGTGCTTTCTGTAATCTATATTTTAATTGCATTTGGTAACTATCATAGTTATATAACGGTTCAGTAGGTAAATTTTGGAGATTACTTGGTAAATTGCAAAGTTTCCCGAAAACAAGTTCATATGGCGTATATTTAGTTTCAGTATGAACACAAGTGTTAAATGCAAAGCACCAGTAGGGTAACCATGAACTCCAATCCTGTCTATTTGTCGAACATTGGATTCTAAGAAAAGCGCCTAAGTTTTTATGTGTATTTTCCAAAGCGCCTATTGTTTCATGGTGATATGCTGTAGAGTGTAGTTTTTTAATGTTTAATAATTTGCTAATTTCTGTGAATACTGATGATAAAAATTCGGTGCCTTGATCAGTTAAAATGGATTTAGGTACTCCATATCTTAAAATAAAATTTTCGACTAAGGTTTGAGCTACTGTTTCTGTATCTTTTCTTTCCAAGGGGTAGGCCTCTACAAATTTTGTTAAATTACACTGTAGAGTTAAGGCATACTTATAGTTATAATTATCTATTTCTAAAGGTCCTATCAAATCTAAACTTATAATTTCGAAAGACGAATTAGCCGTAGACGTAATTACCATCGGCTCCTTAACATATTTATTAGTAAACTTATTCATCTGACAATGCTTACATTTACTTACATAGCTTTTAACGTCATTATCTAATCCCTTCCAATAATAATATTTTTTAATATTATTTGTCATTCTGTTTATACCCGCGTGGCCACTTGTGGGTAACAGATGAAAGTCATTCAAAATTAAGATTTTATCACCATCATTTGTAATACGTATTACGTCTTTAATAACAAGAATCCGCGGTGACTCTAACGATCGTATTTCTCTCAATAACATATTAACATCATATTTGTTATCTTTATTTTTTATAAGAGTGAGCTCATTTATTCCTATTTTTCTGCATAACGCTTCTATTTCTCTCATCAGCACTGCGTAAGTAGATGATGATCGAGTAAATAGGTACATGCAACATTTTAAAGGCACGTAAATACAATTGCCTGACTTACTTTTTATTACGTCGACGCTTTCTATATAACTATAATTCATAAACTTTGAACATAGTATCAATTCTATACCATTAATCGGTTTCTTCAGAATCTCTATCACTTTAGGTTGATCAGACCTATCGTTCGAAGAGTTCTGGTTACACGATTCCGAGTTATCAGTTAGTACTATCCGTGTTTAATTTTTGTCGTTGTGACCTTGTTAAAACGGATACAATATTTTGTTTTAACTCTTTTAACTCAGTGCAAGTAATAGGTAAACGACTTAATGCGTCAGCGGGAGCGTTTTGTTTACCTGGGACGTGTTCGATTACGAAATCATATTCTTCTAGGTGTAGTCTGAATTTTGTTAATCGACTTGACGGGTCGGTCATACTAAATAAATATATGAGTGGTTTGTGGTCGGTAACAATTTTAAATCTTTTCCCATATAAATAAGGTCTAAAATGACGCACAGCCCATACAATAGCTAATAATTTTAATTCAATGATTGGATATCTTGTTTCCGCCTGGTTCAAGGAACGACTAGCATAAGCTACGACGCCTCCTGTGCTATTTGATAGTACGGCTCCTAATCCGATTTTTGAGGCATCCGTCTGAAGGACAAATGTATTGTTTTCCGAAAAATCGGGATATTGCAAAATAGATGGGGTAATTAACGCGGTTTTTAGTGTTTGGAATGCTGATTCACATTCGGGTGACCATTGGAAAGTTAAATTTTTCTTACATAGCTGATTAAGGGGATGTGCAATACTAGCGAATCGCGGGATAAATCTTCTGTAATTGTTCGTGAATGCCACGAATCTTTTAACATCGTCTGTATTTAGTGGTGGCGGATATTTTTGTAACACTTGAATTTTTGATGGGTCAGGTATAATTCCTTCTGATGTTATCTTATGACCTAGATACATTATTTTTTTCTGCAAAAATTCACACTTTGTTGGATTTAATTTGAGGTTAATTTTTGCGAAATCTTTCTAAGACTGCTATTAAATTTTTATTGTGGTTTTCTATCGAATTTCCGATTATAATACAATCATCCAAATCAATAAAGGCTTTTTGTAGTTAAGACCTGACATCACTATTGTCATTAATCTAGAAAATGCATTGGGACTGGTTTTAAGACCCATGGGACATCTTTTCATCTGATATGTTTTGTCTGTAGTAAATGCTGTATATTTTCGCGAATCATTGCTTAAGGAAAGTTGGTAGTAAGATTGAGATAAATCAAGTTTAGAGAAGTAAACACTACCTGATAGGGAATCTAATATTTCAGTTATATTAGGTAACGGAAACTTATCATCCTGAATGATATTGTTTAATTGTCTATAATCGACTACCAATCGCCACTGTTTATTACCGAACTTATCACATTTTTTGGGCACTAGTAGAACTGGACTAGACCACTCCGACGTCGACTCCTCAATAATATCGTTGTCCAACATATCTTTGGTTTGTCGCTGGACCTCGGATTTTAGTGCATGAGGCAATCTATAGGGTTTCTTATAAACCGGTGTCACGTTATCACGCAGTTTAATCGAATGTTCCATTACATTTGTTACGGACAATTTGTCCCCCGGTATGTGAAAAACATCGGCATATTTGGCACATATGTTTTAAATACTTATTTGTTCCTCCTTGTTTAAGTATGAGCTCAAATCAAGTAGGTCAAATAATTGTTTGACTCGATTTACCGATACAGAGCTGTCATCAAAACTACACATCTCAAAATTATGTAAACTTTGGACGTGAAACATGAAAAGTCGAGAACCTTTTCCTCGTCGGTAGTATTTAAAACTTTTATTACAATTTTACCATTTTGAGGTTTTGCAATAATACTAGCGATAAAAATCCCTGTATGAGAAGGAATTTCTCCGCCTAAAACTACACAATCGCTATCTAAATGTATAGGGACGTGTTTAATTACTTCACATCGTGGAGGTATGGTATGCAAATACCATGATAAAAGAGAACTTGTCACAACTGACTGATTTGAATCCGTCAATTTTAGACTGCAGTTTTCGTAACTGATTACTGCTTGGTATTTCGACAAAAAATCTTGACCTAAAATACCATTAGACGTGCAAAAAATATTTGTAAACACGTAAAACTTTTGTGTAAATAGTACACCATTAAAATATAAGTTTAAATCAATATATCCTACGGAATCAAGATTACCACTAATCTCTTTAATAGTTATTTTACTTCTTACAATATTATTAATTATATCCGGATATTTTCTTAACCATTCATACTTAATTACGGAAAGACTGGCGCCAGAATCTACTAATAAACTAATTTATTTTCTATAAGGCACGAAACTACACTACAGTTATTATCAAAATTTAAAACTAAATTATCTTCAAAACATTCATTAGGTACGAAAAAACTGAGAATTATTATGATGCCCATTATCCTCATTAAAGTCCGCCGAATGCTGAGTGTGCTGAACGCGCGGTGCGCTGCGCCAGCTGCGCGGTCGAGTTTCCGACGCATTCCGGTAAATACGACGCGGCGCGGCAAAACCTCTTTGATTAGAATTACCTAAGTTATTATTCCGCTGGTAATTATTGTTTGTAACAATACCGGATCGGGTAAAATTACCATAGCTTGGAGTGTTATTCTGGAAATTGGAGTTATAATAATTCTGTGTACCTTTATAACGTGCCGGGTAATTCGACCTGAAATCGCTTTGTCGTTGACTTGTTTGTCGGCTTCTGCCACGAGCCTGGGAACCAAAGTTAACATGCTTTACCCTCATGACCTCGGGTTCGGTGCTCGTTGACATTGACTTTTCGTCCATGGTTGTTCTGATAGCCTCGGGCAGCGACGAAAACGTACGGGAAGCTATAATTGTGCTAAGTCGAGGGTCTGACAGTCCATCCGAAAACCTTTTAATTGTCATTTTTTCATTAAGAGGACGTAATATCTGATATGCACTGTCATCACCGTCGGCTTGCGCTATAGTTAAATTAACAAATAAGCTCTCAAGCTCAGATCCAAATGACTCTATGGTTCTATGACCTTGTTTTGAACGTTGCAGTTGCGACTGAATAGTAACTGAAGATATTTTTTGTAATAATTTTGATCGCATATCTTTAATCAAAACATATGTATTTGTTTAATTTGTATCTAAACTTCATTCAAAGGCATAGATGTTTGCAATGCTTCGGCATTAGAAGTTCCAGTGGCAGTCTGGGCGATGACCACCTGATCCTTACTTTGCTGCTTCACCATAATAATATCGTAGACTGGAGGTATTTTTCTTAAATTGCAACTAATTATATAAATCTTCTTATCTTCCAAAATGATCTTCATTAATCTTCAAAATTATTTTTTCTGCCATCCATTTCCAATTTCTTCTTAATTTATTTCACGAAGTTCCTTGTTCTTTGGCAAGGGTCGCCATCCAATATGTTGGTCCTTGTGTGATCATTGATTCGGAGTTGTGGTAGGTTGATTAAAGAAAATACATGTTGTCAGTACCGTGGTATAATGTATATTGGCTCAAAAAATCAATACAAGGGTTCCAGGTCTATTTGATTCAACCGCCATTTTGTGAAATTTGTAGGAGAGCAGTTTAAAGTTTTTTTTTTGGAAAAAAAATCATTGCGAAAAAACTACTGAGTAAATTTTGTTATAATTTTTACAGTCAATGTATTTATGTATAACGCAGCTTGCTGGATTGATTTGGTTAATTAGATTGTATAATTTTGGGCAATTTTTGTCACTTAGATCAATATGCGCTAAAAGTAGATTTTTTTAGAGGTTCATAATCAAATAGGTTCATCGATATGTGGTGTTTGAAATAGTTGGCAGCAAATTAATTCAAGCGCCAGTGTTAATAAGAAATGAAATGAAGGAAAATGATCTATAATCCCTGGGGTTTGTAAATTAAACAAGTAATATGAATTCAAGCAACATGTTTATATAAACCAATGGAGAGTGCTTTAATAGAAACGACAGTCTTTATTGCCAAGAGAAAGAAGTAAAAGGTACATTTAAAACGTTAAAAAAGAAATTGGTCTTTAAGCCATCCGATTTGTATTGGACCTATTACTTTTTTGCATGACTTCTTAACATCATCCGAACATTCTCTTATATAGGTAATATGACATAATTGCTTGAATATCATGTGCTAATTTATCTATATGTAAATATATATATGAATATGTTACGGTAAATGTAAGCAATCGGTAATTATCTATAATCACCGGTAATTATAGATAATCACCAATGCACATGGTAAATGTAGTGAATTATCCATATTTACCGGTAATTATATAAAACTTCCACGCAGCCGTGGTAAATATCGACATAAGCTCCCAGATAACAATTTAAACTTGAATCTGCTGAATCTAAGTGCCCTAAAAGTCTTTCTTGCATAAATAAATAATATTTTTAGGTTTAAATCCCTAAATTGGTTCAGTGAAATGCCAAAAAACATGTTAGGGTATGGTTAGGTATTTAGGGTAGAGGTTAGGTTAGGGTTATTTTTTTTTATGACCACCCAAAAATACTTAAATTTTATTCCGGGTGGTCATAAAAAAAATAACCTTAACCTAACTTTTTATGTACTACGAAAGCCTTTCTTACATACGTTTGCAAGTACCTACAAGTAACCTTGTGTGTGTGTTCTCTAATTAATATAATTGTTAGACTGTTTATTATTATAAATAAATACCTGCTGGTCAAAAAACATTGGGTTTTAATTTATTATTTTTGTGAAATTATTAACCAAATTTTATTACATTTAAGACTAGAATTGTTTTTATTTCAATAAACATTTGATTCTAATGTTTAATTTACTACATTTACTAAAGGGGTATGGTAATTTTATATAATTGCCGGTAAATGTGATTAATTCGAAAGTTTTTACAACATTTACCACAAGCACTGGTTATTATGCATAGTTCCCGGTAATTATAGATAATAACCGCACTATCCACATTTACCGTAACAAATATATAATTTATTATTGTATATAATATGTATATAGGTACATATATACGTATTATAATAAAATATATTATTATTTTAAACTGTTACTCTTTTCGCCGCACCACTGTCTTTTCTGCATGACCCAACGGTTAACTGGTAGAGAATGCCCCTGGGCATTAAGTTCGTCTATTGTTACAAATTTGGTGCAATAAAGTTTAAATAAATAAATAAAAGGTCGACTGACAGAGAATGCCCCGGGCATTAAGGGCGCTTTTTGTACTCAAATTTGTGCAATAAAGTTTTTAAATAATTAAATTAGATCAATATAATAATTGCTGGTTGAATTTCGATTACTTACATGTTTTACAAATAAAATTTCAAAATAATTTGATGTTTTAAAGTTTTATTATCACCAGATAAAATAATGGTTTACAATGAAATATTTGGTGTCATTTAATATGCTAAAATTGCCATTATAACATCATCATTATCAGCATCATCAGCGTGTTGCAGTCCACTGCTGGACATAGGCATCTCATGCTCATGCTCGCCACTTTGATCGATCTTCGGCTACGCGCACTGGTGTTGCAGTGTCCATGAGCGGCGGCAATTGCTTACCATCAGGTGATCCGCCTGCTCGTCTGCTACCTATACCATAAAAAAAAAAAAAAAAATCCAGCTCAAACCAGCCATCTTGCGCAGACTGTCACTATGGCATGAAGCCGTCTTACAGTTCGTTTACCTGGACGCGGTCTTCACTCCAGAACTACTTTACCCTAACAGTTGTCAGTTCTGGGGCAGATATGGCCAGCCCACTGCCATTTCAGCTTACTAATCCGTTGGGCTTTGTCGATAACTTTGGTTCTTTTGGCCGGATCACCTTGTTCCGTATTCGATCCCGCAGAGAAACGTCGAGCATAGCTCTTTCCATTGCCCGCTGTGGACTTGTGGACTAGCCATGCTGTTAGTGTCCACGTTACGGCCCCGTATGTAATGGCGGGTAGAATGCACTGATTATAGACTTTTGTCTTTTGGTACTGTGGAATCGATGATGAGAAGACTCGTCGTAGTTTTCCGAATGCTGCCCAACCCAGCTGAATTCTTCTTTTGATCTCATCCTCAAAGTTGTTTCGACCTAACTTAAATGTCTGCCCGAGGTACATATACTTTTGAACAACTTCAGAGGGTAGTGTCATGGATCGCAATCGGTTCCGGTAGAACATGTTTACTGAACATGATCTTGGTTTTGTCCAAGTTTATCCATAGGTCGATGCGTTTAGAAGAGTCTGCCAAGCTATTCAGCATCTGTTTTAGGTCCTGCATCGTTTCTGCCAGTATGACGATGTCATCTGCGAATTGCAAGTGGAAGATGTATACGCCATTTATGCCACATCCTTTTCAGTTCAGCGTCTTGAACATATCCTCCATTGCATTTGTGAGCAATTTCGGGGAGATGACGTCCCCTTGTCTGACTCCTCAATGCAATGGTATAGGTTTTATTTGCTGATTCTACTGGGTGTAACAAAAAGGGGGTATCAACCCAAAGAGAACCGGTTCTGACAAACTTAACAAATCTCATATTCGAGTTTTTAACCTTCCAAGTTAATATTCTGATTATTAATAGTTAATTGAAATCCGATCCTTAGTGAAATCCATTTCAATTCGCACATCACTAGGTGAGCAATCAGCTGATAAGGTTATTAACCTTTGACCACTCCTTCTGGAATAGCTACCGCCACTTGCACTCCTGGCTGTGCTCCTGGTCATTGAATACAATATCGAAATTGGTTCCGGACATTATTTTCATTATTTTTATGTTAAAAGAAAAGAAAAACATTTTTGCAGTGAAATGTGTTTAAAATCACAACATGATGTTTTATTAGTGATTAAAAACAATCATAAAAAAGCATTTACCTTTCTACAATATTTTTTGCATCATGCACAATCGTGACAAGAATAAAATCATTACGATCGATTGAGATACCTACATTGACCAAGAAGTTGTAAGTATGTAGGGTAGGTAAGCAGGTACATAATGCACGACAAGCAAAGAGTCAATGAAATTCACATAATAAAAGAGTGAATAAATCCTGATGTTTTTTATGTGATAGATGGCAGACGATCAGGCGGATCACCTGATGGTAAGCAATTGCCGCCGTCCATGGACACTTGCAACACCAGTGGAGTCACAAGCGTGCTGCCAACCTTTTATCCCCTTTCCCCCGAGATGGGCCTCCGGTACCCTCAATCACTTGGCGAAACACAGCATAGGTGCTGCTTCACCCGCCGGTTTTCTCTGAGGCAGTGTATCACTCCAGTCGAGCCGGCTCATTCATGCCGAAGCGTGACTCTCCCACATTAAGTTTCACATTGGTATTGCACTATAAAAGCATTGTGCATGCATTATAAAAGCACCTAATTTTAGAAAAAAAAAAATGCCTCGGAAAGAACAGGTCATGACGTACCTACTTATTTCAAATTGTCTGAAAAGTAGGTAATCGACAAATCCGAATCCTAACCAAAAAATTCGTACCCGAATTCATACAAAACTACGCTGGCCCGGCAAAGCGCGGCTGCACATTTCCACAAACAAAAACCTGGTCAAGATCACCAGAAATAATACGATGTACCTAAAACAATAAAAGATCGAAACTGGCATGTATTTTTTGATGTTGAACCCTAATTTTTGTTTGATCCTAGCTATGGGTATGTTAATACCATTATCACAATGATAACCAATCACGATCAATAAGATTTGCCGCACGTCCAATGAAATGTCATCAAATCACCCGCCAAAATTGAGGGCGGGGTCAGTCATTGTTCAAAAACAATACTATTGTCAAAATGATAACCAATCACGATCAAGAAAATTCGCCGCCCGCCCAATGAAATGCCTTCAAATTACGCGCCAAATTGTGGGCATGGTCAGTCAATAGGGTAAACAAACCAAAAAATGACAACAATTTTGTTTCAAAAGGCGATTAAGTATTTTTTTTTTATGTGATAGGTAGCAGGCGAGCAGGCGGATCACCTGATGGTAAGCAATTGCCGCCGCCCATGGACACTTGCAACACCAGTGGAGTTACAAGTGCGCTGCCAACCTTTTATCCCCTTCCCCCCGAGTGGGCCTCCGGTACCCTCACTCACTCAGCGAAACACAGCACAGGGGCTGCTTCACTTTCTGTGAGGCAGTGGTATCACTCTGGTCGAGCCGGCCCATTCATGCCGAAGCGTGGCTCTCCTACAGTTATGTTCCCACAGTTACGCTACGAATACGCTGCCAACCTTTTCCCCTTCCCCCAATTTAGGCCTCCGGTACACTCACTCACTCGGAGAACCACAGCACAGGCGCTGCTTCACGCCGGTCTTCTGTGAGTCTGTGGTATCACTATCTGTAAGACTAAGGGCCCCACAATTGCGCCGGCGAACTTTTATGGGAAGGGAATATGGAATGGGGAGAGGAGAGTGTTGTTGGGCTTTCGGTACCCACACTCACTCGGCGAAACACAGCGCAGCGTCACTTCACGCTGGTTTTCTGTGAGGCCGTGGTATCACTCCGGTCAATTCATGCCGCAGTATGGCCCTCCCACGGTAAAAAAGTATTTCAGAAACCTCAAAACATTCGGGTTCGTCGTTTAACTCTCAGTACGTACCTACCATTAGGGAATTTTTACGTTCTTTTACATTCAATCCATACCTCTTGCGCGATGAAAGATACCTTATTAACCGGTGCCCTCACGCACTCGGCAAAACAATGCGCAGTGGTGCTTCACGTCGGTTTTCTGTGAGGCCGTGGTATCACTTTTTTCTCTTATTTTTAAGTGACAATTATTGGGACCGCCACCCTAGTACTAGGATGCTAGGAGTCGGAAGCGGTAAAAAGAAAGCACGCGCGGCAGGTGCGCGGGGATTTACAAGACAGTCGCTCTCCATCCGCCTTAGTGTGATTGTTCAGACGTATATCCTAGGTTTTCGGTTGTTGTAAGTGACTTTTGTGGTTGTGTTGTGATAAGTGACTATGTCTCTAAGTAATCGGGATTATTATGAGATGATTCTCTGTGTGGGTGCTACCGACGGTAACTTGAGTGCTTGAGTGACGGCGCACTTTGCCAGCAGTGTGAGAAACCACCATAACGCGCGCTTCCCTCAGTGGATAGGGAGAGGAGGGCGCATTGCTTGGCCAGCGCGCTCCCCGGACCTGACTCCATTGGACTTTTTTTTATGGGACTACATAAAAAACATAGTGTATGCAGTCCAGTGCTCATCCAGAAATGAAATGAAGCAACGCATTATCGACGCTTTCATCACTGTGACGCCAGAAATGCTGCGGAACACCAGAGCGTCCAGTTACAGACGAGCCGGTTTGTGCATTCAACGAGAAGGTCGACATTTCGAACCATTTCTTTGAACGTAAGTACCTAAGCTATTACCTACTTTCTTTCTTAAGAAGTTCTAGGAGACTTTTTATGTGTTACCGCCTTTAACTATCCTAAATACAATAAACACTTAGTTTTTCACCTAACTAATCGTAATAAAAAAATCAGTATGTACCTACCTATTTTCTAATTAATTATGTAAGCGCTGATATGGACCTAGAAACAAAATTTGCTATGGCAAAATAACTTCTAACACTAGTAATTTAGTATCATTATTATTTGTTACAGTTGCCAAATGAAGCACGGGCCGCCAAGAGCAGGCGATTCGTCTAACGATGCCGGCGCGCGGGCGGCGCCGCGCTGAAAACCTTGCTTTGACGATTGCCGCCGTACTTACCTTACACGTGTAACTCGCCTGCCTACGTGCGAGAGGAGCGCGCGAGCGCTGCCGGTACCAGGCGACCAGGAGCCGCAAGGAGAATATTGTAAAGGGCGCGAAATGTGATGTGTGAGGGCAGTGAACTCAATAGTGTTGTGCCACATTTGTTTACATACAAAACTTAATAAATTAATTATGGTAAGATTTTCTAAATTATTTTTAATAAATTTGAAACTTTGCACATAGCATCTACATAAGGTACACATTATTATCTATTATGGTTGATACCCCCTTTTTGTTACACCCTGTATATTTGGACATAGTGGAAACATCTCATCACTTGGATGATATATCCAATCCAATCTATTTGGCAACGCTGCAGGGACTCCAGAACAGACCAGATTTCAACCGAGTTAAAGGCCTTCTTTTAATTTTGATTGGTTGATTATATTCCCCGGTCTTCTGTATAATCTGCCGCACTGTGTGAATGTGGTCTATGGTGCCATATCCGCTCCGAAATTCATCCTATTCCAGTGGTTGGAATTTTACGAGTCTTTGCGCAAGACGGTCCGTGATCACTCTTGAAAAGAGCTTATAAACGTGACTTAGCAGCGAAATGAAGTTTTTTAGCAGGCTTTTGTCACCCTTTTTGAAAAACAGAACGACAATACTTCTACTCCACGCCTCCGGAGTTTTTCCTTCCAAATAGGACAGCGTTTAAAAGCTTTTGAAGCATCCTCAGTACAGGTTTACTTCCAGCTTTATTCAAATACACTCAGGGGCACATTTAATCGCCCATAGCGTATTTTTTATAAAAATAAAAAGTTTTTTTTATATTTTTGGGAAATTCGGAAAGTTCTCATGGTTGAATAAAATACTTGATAAAAAAACGACCACATAAAGGTAATGTTACGAAAAAACTATTGCAATAAAAAAAATTATAAAATCGTAAAGTAGGCACGGTTGTATGAAGGGCGGTAAGATGTGCCCTTGAGTGTATGTTTTTACGCCATCCTCTCCAGCTGCCCAAGTGCAATCTAGATTTCGCTAACGCTGTATTCTGGCAGGTCTTCGATGAAGTGACGTGTTAATGTGGCTCGAGAGTCCTCATTTTCAGGATTAGGTTGATATGCATGCTAAGCGTATAATCGGCTATAAAAATCTTTAACCTCCGACAAGACTGCCGGCTTTGAGGCAACCACTTCTCCACTTGCTGTAGTCAGCTTCGTCAGGTGGCTTCTTCCGAGAGATTGTACGAACACCTTTGGCCCCTGATTCTGCTCTATGGCTCTTTCAATAGAAATAGTAAGAGTAGCACCGGAGGTCACGTCGCACAAGCTTATTGATCTCTCGTTTAAGAGCCCGTTTTCCCGATGAAGTAATGGGTGGGTCTTCACGCCGTTGCCTCATTAGTCCTTAAGTTTCTTCGGAAAGGTTGTACGTGAGGGGACTACTGTGCGGCGACCTCCTTGTGTGACACCTCCTCCTCCCCGGTAGTATTTTAGCTCTGTCTGGAACTGCTACCGGAGGGGTCCCTTGACGTTTTTTGTAGGGGTCTTTTGGGACCGGCAAACTCCACCTCTCCGCCCAGCGACCGACTGCGTAGTCCAGCGTAGCCGGCCTTGGGGCTGTCTGGTGGGGCAGTTTTTGGAAGCCTGCTGGTACTCTCCACCACCTTGCCCTGCAGCCAGCAGGGTGTGGGTTTGTGGAGAGTTCTGCAGGAGCCCATGCCGTGACGTTCGTAATGCAATCCAGCGATGCGGGCGCCGCGCCGCCCGGTTAGGGCTTTGTCGGAGGGCAGTGGGAGCTACTCCGGGGGCTTTTAGCCCCGGGCATTGGTAAGAGGCCGTGCTGGCGTGCCTCGCTGTCTATAGATAGGACGCGGTGCCAAGGTTTGTTTAGCCCGTGTCCCACCCTGTAGCCCTGGATAAGCCGAGAACAGCCTCAGGTGTTTTAGTTGGTATGCTATTGACCTGCCTCAGAGTAGCTTAGGCCCCAGTCTGGGAGAGTCCAACACTACCCGTCGGTAGGGCCGGCGGCATTTCACCTGGGTCAACAAAAAAAAGTTGTACGTGTGACATAAAATAATGATGACTAATAAAACAAGATTTTAAAATACTTACCGCAAAATTATTCCCCGTGCAACAGGCGCACACAACTTGCGTCACTCGCGCGTAACTGTATGTCTGGCTGGAGGGTACGAGGGGTATTCATACCGGTAACGGACAAATCAAATAAAGCGCGTAACATTATGAACGCTAATCCAAGCGACTTACGTGTATATCACCTTACCAGATTTTGGATGGCTCAAGGAGTCAATCACTTTTATTTCATGTTTAGGTGAACAGTGCAAATGCCGATTTAATAAATACTGGTGTCAAACAAAATATTCCAACCGTCAAACAATGTAAACAAATAAATAGATCATAATGACGTAATTTATTATTTTAAGGGCCGATTTTTCCATTGTCTGATAAAATTTAACAGACCAATAAAGAGTTACCCGGCGAATTAAAGTTGTCTTACTTCTTACTATAATTGTATAACATAGAGTGACAGTTACTATAAATTGGATTACATTTTATCGGTCTGTTAACTGTTATCAGACGATTGAAAAATCAGCCCTAAGTGAATGCAATTTGACTTAAACGACGTCACACACTATTCTAAAGTAAGGTATAATGGCTCAAGCTATATGACTTTATGAAAATGGTGGAAAGCAAAATGAGTCAAACGACTCAACAGAGTCTACGAAGAAAATGTATAAAGGCCTAACGTTCATGATATGTTCAAATCATTTAGGCACTAATGATCCAATAGACATTGGTTTGAAATATTGGTAAAGTAAAAAGAGCCTAAGTGTTTGAATCCTTTAATTGCTCAAATGTTATGTCACTTGGATTCTTGACCTACAAAATGAGTACCTTTTTACCGTAGGGGTCAAGCGCCAAAAATGTGCTCTAAAAAATTTTAAACCTAGCTCAAACGACGGAGAAAAAATCGCTGATTCCAAATATGTATATAACTCAATATCGCAAAAAATGGCGCTTGAATCAAATAGACCTGGAACCGTCGAATACAAGTATACTTCACTTATTCAAACACTATTTTATGCTAAGTTAACATTTCTTATGTCGCAGTAAAAGTACAATTAATGATGTTGTGGTCACGGACCTATAAAAAAGACGGACGTACCCTCGTCTTAACGTGAGTGAAGCAAAACAATGGCCGCCGGTTTGAGTGTGTTTGCTTATTAAGGGGTTGCCACATAAATCATCATTTCCCTACTGCTTAAATTAAATTTCGCGAACTAAAAAACTGATGCGCCGATTGGTTCCAAATCATCTTCTATACTATTAATAAAGAGGTAACGCCTCGGCCTGTGACTGACTGACTGACTGACTGACTGATCTATCAACGCACAGCCAAAACTACTGGACTTAAAATCATGAAATTTGAAACATAGGTAGTTCTTACTATGTAGGCGCGCACTAAGAAGGGGTTTTGCGAAATTCACCACCTAAAGGGGTGAAAGGGGGGGTTTACGTTAGTATGAAAGTCTTTCAATTTTGATGTTAGAGATTTGAAAATTTGGATTATGGTTGTTTATCAAAAATGAAAATTGACCTGTTTTAGTTTTTTTTTAAATTTAAGCCATAAAGGGGTGAAATGGGGGTTAAAATAATGTATGGGAGATTTATTATTTTTAAAGCTAGAGTCTTGAAAATTGGTATTTGGGTTTTCCATATAAATTAAATGAAAGTAATTTCAGCATTTTTTTTTCTTCAGCTTACAAAGGGGTTAAAGGGGGTTAAAACGTCGTATGGAAAATTCGTCATTTTTAAAGCTAGAGCTTTGAAAATTGGTATTTGGGCTTTGCATGCAAATATAAAGAAATTGAATTCGGCATTTTTTTTCTTCAACCTAAAAAGGGGAGAAAGGGGGATAAAACGCCGTATTGTCAATTTTAAAGCTAGATTCTTGAAACTTGGTATTTGGGCTTTGCATACAAATGTAATGAAAGTGAATTCGTTATTTTTTTCTTCAACCTAAAAAGGGGGAGAAAGGGGGTTGAAACGAAGTATTGTCATTTTTTGAAGCTAGAATCTTGAAAATTGGTAGGTATTTAGGCTTTGCATATAAACTTTATAAAAGTCCCCACCTATAGGGGTGAACGGGGAACTGATTTAATTTGACAAAGTAAAGTTATAGAGTTTCCAGCATTTTTTAAATCGAATCTTTTTGAGATTCCTTCATTAAGGTTTACGATCACCAAAATTATCAATCCTATAAGTATCAGTAAAACTTCTTTTTGCTAATTACTTTGATTGTTGTGAATTCTACTTCGTTCAAAAAATTAAAATACCGAAGCGAAGCGAGGGCGGGCCACTAGTACTATTATAAAGGCGAAAGTTTGTAAGTATGGATGTATGGATGTTTGTTACTCTTTCACGTAAAAACTACTGAATGGATTTGAATGAAACTTTACCACAATATAGCTTATACATCAGAATAACACATAGGCTACAATTTTTGAGGTTTCTACGAACCTGAAGTCCACGCGGACGAAGTCACGGGCAAAAGCTAGTACATAATAAAATCAAAGAAAGTTCTTAGTTGTAAAAATACAACAATGAAAAAATATTGTTACGTATTAGGGGAGGAGGGGTATAAAACAAGTAAAAGTCTCTTATCTGTTCAATCAATAAGGCGATTTCTTAAAAACCTTAATTTTTATGTAGGTACCATCGTAGAAGATGGGGCGGTCACGGAACAAGACTACACGATAATTTGATCACTTATAATTACAATAGATTCTTTCATTCAAACCGAAAATAATATTAGTTAATTGAATTAATTGAGTCTGGATTAAACAAATTAAGGTTGGGATGACTTACGCTATCAAGTACATGTCGCGGAAATAGGTTTTTTAGAGAAAACGCCTTATCATACTTTAATAAATTTATCAGCCATGAAATTAAATACAAATTATTAACAAATTTTCTAAAGACACATGGATGGATGGATAAAATTTACATGGATGTGTCATAAAGATTGCTCTTTATGACACATCCATGTAAATTTTAGCGTAAAGGGATTTTAGATAATAGATATTGCTATCTATTATCTAAAATCCCTTGTGTTGCGTCAATTTTTTGTACACTTGTCTTTTATTATTTAAAGTGCGGGAAATAGTCTCAGTTTTTGACATGTGGTGGAATCGAACATTTCTTCAGGAATGGCATACGGAACCAAATAACGTCGCCCCTTAGCTGTAGTAATATATAAAATCTATATCATTAAAATGTGCACTGCAAATGGTACTGAGATAGGTACTGACGGCACCCCAAAAATTACGCGTGTTATAATGATTTAATTATTCATTAAATTAATAACAAATGCATTTTCCCCACATTGAGGGTAATTTCCCCGTTAAAAAAGTGGTAACACCGTTTATTTTTCTCTAGAAATTGTAATTACGCTAAATAAACCTTTTTAAAAAGAAATATCACATTATATCATCACTTACCTGTGATAGGTGATACCTTGTGATTTTTTAAGTTTTTTTGAGTAATTTTTGCAATATTTTTTCCACACAAGACGGCTTTTTCGAATAAAAACTTTTAACTTAGAATCGTGGTAGTGACGTTGTTGCTCACGGTGTAATGGCGGCGGTTTGTCGCAACAAGTGCATTAGTGTGCGTGTATTTTGTGTACAACGAACAAAATTGTCCCGTCTTGCTAGCTTCACGTGTTTTGTATGTGAGGTTACGTCCGTCTTTTTTATAGGTCCGTGGTTGTGGTACAACTATAAAATCGGTATACTTCATACTTATAGATCTGGCTAGCCTAAAGGACGTGTTATTATTTGTAGCCATTGTGCTAGTCGACGGTTTGGATTTGAAATTATAACGATCAAATGATGTTTCTTTGTTGCTTATCAGAAAACTCAAAAGTTGATCAGGGTGGGTGCAGCGTAGTGCATTAGCGCTAGATTTTAAGGTTTTGTCGGTAAGCCCGTGAATAATGCAATCCACCGCGCGCTTCCCCTCAATGTCACATTGGTTTAACAAGGCTAGTTTCTCATAATAATAAACCTCTAAAGGTTCTCCAAATCTACTTTTTCTCCGCAACATATCCTCCAGGGATTGGCCATAGTTTTGTTCAAAGGGAAAAGCAGCTAATAATTTTTCTTGCCATTCAGTCCAACTAAACAATATGGAATTCAAACTACCATACCAAACTTTGGCCAATCCCTGAAGTTTTTGTAAAGCAAAATGAATAATTGTTTTCTCGTCCCAGCCGTAGACAGTGGCACACTCGTTAACTTTCTTGATCCAAATATCAATTCTTTGCCCCTTAACAGATGGGTCGAAATCAGACAGCACGTTTTTATGATTTATATTATTATTAGAATGAAATGAGTTGGCCTCTGTCAACGGCTGAGAACGTGATTTTACGCTACTTAAGGAATTAATAATTTTTGCTACGTCACTTGAAGTAAAGAGTGGACTATCTGACCTTTTATTCCGTGGAGACCCTTCATCTTGTCGCTCACATTGTGGATACCGCACACCCGGGCTCCGCTGCTCACGACGTGAACGGGGCACATCCGGGCCGCGATGCATTTGGCGTGAGCGCCGCGCGTCCGGGCTGCACAGGTCGCCAGGTGAGCGCCGCGCTGCGGCACTGCACTGATCGCGTTGTGAATGCTGCAATTCTGGGCTGCGCTGTTCGAAACGTGAGCGCCGCTCAGCCGGGCTGCGCTGTTCGCGATGGGACTGCTGCACATCCGGACTGTGCATGCGCTGGGTGCTGCGTCGCTGTACGTCGATCGGAGAACGACTTCGGCAACGTCTCCGTGATTCCCTCTCTGGCGCAGGGCGCGTCTGGCTGCGTTCTCTAACTAAGGCATCTTCTAATGCGCGCAGTTTTTCACGTTGCTGCCTTACCTCTTCTTCCCTTTCGCTGATGTCACGACTATGCACTAGCCTCCGTTCAGAACTGCGCAGTTGACTACGGCTACGGTGGCCACGACTTTCTCGGCGGGTACGACTGCGACTGCGCCTTACTGGCTCATGATTTGGTGTTCTCAGTCGCCTTCGTGGCGTCAATTCGTCTTCGCGTGGCATTTTCTCTGAAACTCAACCATATAGCTGTACTCCCATTGCTCACTCACCACATTCACCGCCGTTAATTTTAAAAAAACAAGATTGAAAGTATATAAAATGAATAAAAAGTGGGTAAAGAAAATTAATATCTCAAAACGATAAGAGTTGGCTCGAAGATAACGGAAAATCGGTCCCCCTAAAATCCCAATGTAGCTCAAGCATATCGCTGCATCACCTCAAAAAAACCTGTTCTTTAATGCTTTAACCTACAATTTTACTAGGAAGTAGGCTAATCCCACTTCTGAAATAGAATAAAACACACATTTCTAACAAAGGTTTGTATATTTTTCTATGAGAAGCTAACACAAAGTAAAAACTATAATTTTAATTTAATAAATTACCTTTACAATCTTTTGCGGCGCTAGCACAAAATATTATTTTGTGCTCGTAGTTCGTATCGTGGTCGACGTCCGTGCTGGGTGCAAGCTCGAGCGAAAAAAGTCCCGCCAGGAGACCTATTTTCGAATTGTCGTCTCACTAAAAAATGTGTGACTCGCATGATTTTTGACATCCGCATTTTTGAATCATTCGAAAACGAGCGATTTGCAACGAGTGGTGTAAACCACTCGTTTCCGCTAGGCGAGTGGTCGCATTTACGTCAAATATTAACGAGTTAACACTATAAAGTCCATTTTACGAAAAAAGTCCCCTGGGAGCGGCGCCACTTGTCATACAAATAGGCTTTCTATCTCTTTCCCACTCATTACGTAGACTGCCATGTCATTTTAGTTCATCAAAAATCCGGGGGACTCTTTTCGTGAAAAGGACTATACTTTGACAAGATTGGCGACACACTAAGCGAGTGATTTCAAAAATAGGGAAAATTATGAATCATGCGACTCACGAGACGACGTGACTTGCAAAACGAATAGTTTTGTTTGGACGAAGCGAAAATTCAAAAATAGGTCTCCAGGAGGCGCGCAGCCATTTTATAACCGTACCCCCGGAAACGGGGTTTTCAATCGTGAACTTTAAAATAAATCGATTTATTCCTCTTTAGCTATATTTAGTCTTATTTGAGCCTAAATATAGCCAAAAATAAAATAAATTAATTTTAATAATAACGAACCTAACAGATTCATACGCTAATGTTACGGAGCGGGTCAGGAGAAGCTTTTTAAAAAAACAATTTATTACTGCTAGAAGGATTTTAATTAGTTAAAAGATTATTAAAGAACAATTAGAAGATGAACAGTTTGGAAAGATGTATGTACGCGACGGAGGTCCAATCCAATCTAACTGTAAAGATATGATTTTAGAATAATGGAAAGAATGATGATTATGCGTTTCCTATTGCATTGACGTCAATTGATGAAATGGGAAAGTCAGCGGTTTTATTTTATATACTTACTAATGCATTACCCGATAAAACAACCCCCCCGTTAAGATGAATCATTGCATCTCAAATGATGTAATGAGAAATTTAAACTAACGCGATTGGACTTACGTTTCGTCATCCTAATCCTAATCCTAATCCTAATCCTAACTAATATTATAAATGTGAAAGTAACTCTGTCTGTCTGTCTGTCTGTCTGTCTGTCTGTCTGTCTGTTACTCTTTCACGCCAAAACTACTGAACGGATTTAAATGAAATTTGGTATACAGATGATCTAGACCCTGAGAAAGAACATAGGCTACTTTTTATTGCGAAAAGGGGGTTGTAAGGGGGTTAAAAGGGGGGTAAAAAGTTACTTTTCCACGCGAACGAAGTCGCGGGCGGCCGCTAGTAAACAATAATATTAATTACATTTAATCAAGTAATAGAAAATAAACAATAGTAAGTAAGTTATAGTAATTAAGTAATAGTAAGTAAGTTAGTCTAAGAATTAGATTGATATAGTTAAGATAACAAAGGAGTTAAAGATCAAGTACCAGAGATGAGATTTGTTTAAGTTAAGTTAAGTAGAATAAACTGATAAGTACAAAAATAAGAAATAAGATAGATAGGTATTTATTGACATTATAATTCATGATCTTTATTAATATTTGTAAATACAAGATTTCTTTTAGGAGGACTTGGTGAGCTTACAATTGCCTCTTCTGATTTGATCTCATCTTTAACAACAACAAAAGATGCTGGATGACTTGATTTGTTATTATTACACTGGTTAAATATTTGTATACAACAAGGCAACTTGTTATCACATAAGTTTTTACGACATTTTTTATAAAAAAGATAAGATAAAAATAATAGAACAGAAACTAAACTAAACGACATAGTATATGTTGTGCCATACTTCTCAAAGTGAGATGGACTTTCTAACTTATTTAATTCAGCTTCCATTTCCTTAAGATGGATGCTGGCATGTAACAAAGAGTCAAGATTTCCAATATTTTTTAACTTAGAATATGGGAGATTTGGAAACGTTTTATTTACTGTTTTATGATCGCAACAATCATCTAGTAAGATGTTAAAATTAGAGATTACATTAGTTACATTTCCGAAATAAGTTTCACCTACTGCGGTGAACTGTAAGGTTTTATGAAAAGCTTTACAAGTTTTGGGTAAGGTCAAGATGCCAGTACCGAATAAGATCACCTCTGTGTTGACGTCATTCTTATCACAGGTGATATGACATTTACCTGGCTCTGATTGTACAAACATCCAACGATTATGACTTAACTTATGAAATACATTTATAGAACCGTGAATTAGCTTAGTTGCACATGTGTCCGGGAGCTTGCTTATCGCTTCACTAAGCAAGGTCGTTTCGCTCGTAGGGTTGGCAATCACTGAAAACATATTCGAAAGCACACACACATAACACTTCTCACTGATTAACTTGCATTTGTCAATGTCCTTCACTATAGAGTAAAACATACGATCAGCTGTTATAGCTACATAAGAGTTAGTCGGTTCAATAAGGACGTATGTGTCAGGCTTGGTGACATCATAGGGAACAGGAGAAGGTATTACGTTTTATAAATTATATATTTGAGGTAAAACTAAAGGAATTCTTAAAATAAATATAATCTTATTTTCATGATAATAGTATACTAGTTTGGAGATGTCAGTTATCTCTTGAATATTTTGTAGAGTTAAGGATACGGCAAGATCATAATGGCTAGGCAACTTATTCCTATGCTTATCTAATTCATTATATAACTGACGAGGGCTAAGTACAGTCGGATGTAAGACATTTACTTTAGCGAATAAGATTGCGTTATTAATATCATCGATATCGAAAGACAACGTTAAGATGATAGATTCTAAAGAATTAAATAATGAGCTAATCTGCGACTTAACCTCGAGTTTATCATTAGAGTTAGACACAGTATCAAGAATTGTATGTATAAGTTGCATATTTTCTAAGAGATGCTTCTCATTTTGGTCAACCTTGCAAATAGAATTGTTAAAAGATGAAATAGTAGATTGAATCACGTGAATGTTATCTTTCATGAGATGAGCGAGATGTTTTTCATCCGTCTGTACATTCTTAATATTTTATTCCGTCTTCGGTGTCTAAGGTGCCGAAAAATGTTTTTAAGAGGGCTCCTCCTAGGTCAATTAGGCCTCTCTTAACACGCTTATGAGAACTATCATTATCTAATAAAAACGAAACAGACGAAAACTTATTGACATTGGAAATATGTTGATAATTTAACGCGGAAAGAGAATTAGAGCAATCTGATTGTAACTTAGAAGACGTAAAGGAATTGCAATAGAGATTAATCTTTTGAAATAGAAATTCTACCTTATCTAAATTAGGTTGTATCTTACTAATATCTATATACGTGACGACGTTCCAGTCGTTATTAGTAAATTTAACATCAAAGAGCTTATCAAAATAAAGGCCTAGACTACTAGTTATCTGCGTAACGTAATCCGAAGCGGCGAGTGGCGACCACGCCAATCTGAAATAAAACAGATAAGACTGATACACGATGCTCTATTGTTACTAAGTACCTATGTTTACGTTATGCCGTGCCGTCACTGGCCGGTTTGATTTCGTCATAGTGATGATGTACGTGTTTCTTATTAACTAACACGGTGACTGTATGATTACCATTTAGTTTGATAATTTTAAATGGGCCTTTCCACACTGGTGATAAGGCTTTGTTTTGCTTATGATGGCAACGAATATAAACCATATTACCGGCGTTATAAGTAATAGGCTTTGTACGCGAATCATAATAGGTTTTAGACTTTTCTATAGAACTTTGTATATTTTGAAGAGCTTTCTGGCGACTATAATAAAGACGATGATTTAAAGCTCGGATATAATCACTACAGGTATAGTTATCAAGAGTGTCGATACTAGATGGGAGATAAGGCTTAAAACCGAATAATAATTCTAGCGGTGAGAACCCGGTTGTACTATGTACATTAGAATTATAGGCTATCATAGCGCTAGGAATGTAGAGGTCCCATGTGTTTTGATTTTCTCCTATATACGACCTTAGGTATTCCTAAAGTGTCGAATGGCTGCGTTCGAGCGCGCCACATGTTTGAGGATGGTAAGGTGATGCGAAAATATGCTTTATGCTGAATAACTTTTCGAGTTGTTTAATAAATCTGAACAGAAATTTGTACCATGATCTGTGATGATCATTTTAGGTATTCCCATGTGGGATGTAATTAACAAAGACCTTGGCTGTTTCTTCAGCCAAACAGGACTGCATGGGATAAGCTTGAGAGAATTTAGTTAAATCATCTTGAACGGTAAGTAAAAATTTATATTTGACGGATCGCCGAGCAGACGGGGCGGTATTCCTTCGGATCCGTCATCCATCCTTGTAGGTATGTACTAGCAGTGGGCGTTGAAATAATATCACTCGCACAGTCAGTGAACACTCCTTTAATTATTTAAACACTTAAACACAAAATAATAACGTAAACAAATGAATTTAGAGCCAATGGGTTTGCGCGCGCACTCGTTGCCCAACGGTACCTCTATTTCGAATGACAGCACGGGCACGTGACGTTCACAACCCCATTCGGTGTTACCCGCTCTAAAATTATGAAATTAACATAATTATTCAAACACTGAACATCGATTATCGATTATTACTATAAAAATCATGATCAAATAATAAACTACGAGTGAAAATCGTCAACGCGCCGTCACGGCCGTCCTGCATCTTCACACGTCCTCGTGTGTGTTCTCTTCAGTTTCTGCGAACAAACAAGGACCAAGTTGTATGCTCCATTTCTCACTCGGTCATTCTGACCCATAAGTAAGTATACCTACAGGTATTTCATACAGCCATCGCATTCACACAGACTTACAATCTCACAGAGTTACAAAAACATGGAATTACTGTCACAAAGAATTACTATCACACAGTTTTTCACTACGCGCTGGTGTCACTTAGACTTGTAAAACCACATACACTACTCACACCTGTTACACCAACATCACACAGATCGTCGCACGCACCACATAGACCAATACACAAAACCGCTGCCCCACAGGTTATTGCCACTGAGGCTATTGCCACACAGGCTAGTGCCACACAGGCTAGTGCCACACAGGCTAGTGCCACACAGGCTAGTGCCACACAGGCTAGTGCCACACAGGCTAGTGCCACAAAAGCTAGTGCCACAGAGGCTAGTCACACAGAGGCTAGTCACACAGAGGCTAGTCACACAGAGGCTAGTCACACAGAGGCTAGTGCCACGGAGGCTGTACCTAATAGAAGTGATCACTCACCATCGCCGTCACTGGAACGTCCTGACCCAATGCTGTTTGTAGGGATTTCCAATCCTACATTCAACTCTAATGGAACGTAGCACTCAGGCATGGGTCGTATGCGATCATGTGCATACTTATAAGTTCTAGTAGAATCCAATGCTTTTAATAGATACCTGTCACCATCAAGCAGCTCTCGGATTACATAAGGCCCTTTAAATTTAGGCTCTAGCTTAGTTTTATTACGTTCGTGGTTCTCAAGAAGCACATAGTCACCAATTTTAAAGTTCTTTACTTTAGCTTTATTCTTATCAAATTTGGCTTTCTCAATGGACGCGCTCGCTTCCATTTCTCGCGCAGCGTGCTCTTTCACAACATCTAGGTCTACTTCGGGCTCATCAGTGTCCAAGGTCATCAATTCTAACGGTCTAGCTACCTTTCCTATCAAAAGTTCAAGGGGGCTAGCTTTAGTTATTCGATTGTGTGTACAGTTAATAGCAAGTTGAGTATCGGGTAGAACGGATTGGCATGATTTTTGGTTGCTTGTCTCAATTTTGGTTAACATATTCTTTAGCGTGCTCATATAACCCGCTCAACTTGCCCGTTAGCACGACTGCTACCTGTTGCGATAAGATGTAGGCTAATGTTATGCGCGGTACAAAAGTCCCTAAATTCTTTTCCTGCAAAGCACCTACCCTGATCAGCAATTATACGCGCTGGGCATCCGAATAGTGAAACGCTTGCCTTTAATGCTTTTAAAGCGGCCTTGGAGTCTATATTAGAAGTGTGATGTAAGAGTATATATTTCGTGAAAGCGTCGATCGTTACAAACACATACTCTTTCGAATCCTTTTTGCCGCTTAACTTGCCTGTCGCATCCATGTGAATGGTTTGCCAGGGTATGGTTACTTTAGGGATAGGATGTAGTTCCGCCTGAACTTTTCCCGAATGTGACTTCGATGCCCTGCATGCTATGCAATTATCGACAAATTTCCTCACGTATTTGTTCATGTTTGGGAACCAATAATGACAAAAAGCCTTTTCTAAGGTTTTCTCCCACCCTAAGTGAATTATGCTTTCATGCACATGGTTGATAATGGACCATTGAAATGCTCTCGGAATTATTGGTAACCAAACACTCCTGTTATTGCGTTCAATTTTGCGATGCAAGACACCTCGTCTCATCTCATACGTCTTAGCTACGTCATCGCTAAGTTCGTTATTCTGGTGCTTAGCAATAATGGATTTTATTTCTTCATCTTTTTCCTGCTCTGCTTGTAACCATGAATCCGAAACTTTTGTCAAATTGACACGTTTCTGCTGGACTTTAGAGACGGGTGTGGGTACAAAAGGCGGCAGTGGATTTCGAGATAAAAAATCCACGTGTCCCATATTTTTGCCTTGACGATATTCAATGTCAAATTCAAAAGTTTGTAGGAAGCACCACCACCTATGAACTCGTGGGGTGAGGTCAACTTTTGATTTTGATGCCTTAACTGCATTGCAATCTGTTACCACTACAAACTTTCGACCATGCAAGTAGTGGCGAAAATGCTTTACAGCATTCACCACTGCAAGAGTTTCCAGCTCGTATGAGTGATATCTGGACTCAGCGCTGGAGGTTCGGCGGCTAAAATACTCAACTGCGTGTGATTTGCCATAAATTTTCTGCATTAATATGGCCCCATAACCTTCAGCGCTGGCGTCAGTATGCAACTCTATAGGCCGGTCAGGGTCGAAAATCGTCAACACAGGTTTGTTTGTCAGAATTTTAATAATATCCGTATGATAAATGTGGAAGCGATTCGCTTCCACATTTATCATACGGACAGCTAAGGAGTGGAACTCCCTGCCGAGGTCTGTTTTTCCTGACCACTATAACTTGGATATCTTTAAGGCAAGAGTGAACAGGCATCTTCTAGGCAAACGCGTGTCATCCTAGACCTCATCGTCACTTTCCATCAGGTGCGATTGTGGTCAAGCGTTGGCCTATAGTCTAATAAAAAAAAAAAAAAAAAAAAATCTGTCCTAATTTTCTCAAATGACGGTGTCCATGTTATTTTGCCTTTCCCAGATTTCAATCGATAAAGGGGCGCTAGCATAGTTGAAAACCCAGGTATAAATTGCCTGAAATAGGACGCCAAACCTATGAATTGGCGTAACTGTGTGACGGTTTGAGGTGGTTGAAGCTCCGTCAGTGCTTTGATTTTACGCGGGTTGGGTCTTATTTCTCCCGCAGACACGTGGTATCCAAGAAACTCAACTTCTGTTTTCAAAAATGAACATTTCTTGAGATTCAAGGAAAAGCCCGCGTTAGTCAAAGCTGTTAGCACTTGGCGCAGACGGTCAAGGCCTTCCTCCACTGTACGAGAAGGTATGATGATGTCATCTATATAGACAACGGCAAACGATTCCGTTAGCTCCCCTAGAGCCCTATTTATAGCGCGTTGGTACACCGAAGGGGCATTTCGAAGACCAAATGGCATTGCCAAATATTCAAACTGCCCATCCGGCGTCACAAAGGCTGTACGCTCAATAGACTCTTCCTGAACGGGTATCTGGTGGTAACCACTGGCCATATCCAATGAAGTAAAGTAGTTGGCCCCTGCCAGGCGCCCTATTTGATCAGAAATTATCGGAAGAGGGTAACGATCAGGTACAGTGTTCGCATTTAATTCGCGATAATCTACGCAAAGACGGTCTGAACCATCTTTCTTTGTGACCAATAAAATGGGAGACGCATAAGGCGAACAACTCTCCCTAATGATACCCGCCTCTAACAATTCTTTAACTTTAGCACGCACCACCTGCCTTTCGTCGGGGCTCAACCTATAAGGTCGCCGTTGTACAGTGCGATTTGGATCAATTAACCTAATCTCTAATTGCCCTGTACTAACTCTGCCCGTTGGGGTACCTTCCACGAAGTACTCTGAATTCTCCTCTAGTAACGCAATCAATTGATCCCGGTGTCCTGAAGGAACATCACTATCGATATTATTAAAATCATTTACTTTGGAGCCTACATCACAAGTGAATATTACTTTAGTATTTTTCATAACCAGTTTGTTTTCAAAAATTTCAACCAAAAATCCCAGCGAAAGTAGGTCACGTCCAATCATAATAGTTTCCGAAATACAATGATCAGGTACTACATGAAATAATAATTGTAAGGTGTGTCCCTGTATCGAAACAGTGGATAATATTTGGGTATTACATTGTACGCTAGACTGACCGATACCTAACAGTGTAACTAAGTTATGCTGCCTCTTACCCGGAAAATGATTTGCTAGACTTTCCATAATTAAAGAGCACTCAGCGCCAGAATCGAAGCAAAATTAAAACTTCTCACCGGTCTCAGTTGAAAGCTGGTCCGAAGCTGGCTTAATGGTGCAGGCATTCACGCGGTGTTCCTTCTGACTGGGCTAGAACCGAAATTTAGCGGGAATTAATTATTCCGCTATGTTTAACTTACCGTAACTATTACTGAAGTAATAAATAGCTGTGGGATGATATAACAAGGAAACAATGCATACGTAGGCATAATTTTAATCAAGAAAAAACTCATATAGAATACTTAGAATAAGTGCAAACTGGATGATTATTTATATAAATAAATATTATTCATCAGTGTCGGAATCGGACGGAACTGAAAATAAACTAGAGGGTCCTGGGAGTACTTTTAGCATATTTAGGGCTTCAATATCCATTTTTTTTTATTGATATATTTTCATTGAAGGAAATGTGTGATAAAACAGGATCTGATGACAATAAAAAGTAGTTAAATAGATCTTCATTTCTATGAATTGCTGAATCTTTCCTACTACGATCTACGATTAATAATATCCAACCTGTTCATTTATATATCATGTCATAGCTCCATACGGGTAATTACTGAAAATAATTTGTATAAAATGTAGGCTACATAGGGCTGTTCTAAATCATCATTTAAAATAAATTTATGTAGTCGCTTAATCAAGTAAAAGCAAAATCAAAGTATGCAAACATCTGCCATTTTTTAAAACCTTAGAAACAATCGTAGTATGACTATTTTGCGATAATATCAAACTAAAAAATAAAATTACACTAAACCATTTCTTAATAACAAATAACAATAACAGAACTTACTTTGGGATACGTCACTCATTGCGAAAACACTAAATTTATCGTAATGAATCTTTTAAAACACTCACAAAATGCGAATAACTATCCGCAGATAAAATAGCCGTCGTAAGTAAATTTGTGGGTACTTACATTTTGAGCATCAATTTAACTAAAAAATTTTTTATCTATACTTCCAATTTTTATTAGTAAATATAGTCCAACTCATAAACTGTGGAATAAAATTAAGTTAGTCAATATTGGGCATAGTTGACAATTAGACTTAATTCCCGCTAAAAGTCGGTTCTAGCCTATGCCGCTCGTACTAGCTTCTTTCTTGGGGCAATGCGGAGCGATGTGGCCCTGGTCACCGCAGTGAAAACAGGTCGGTAGAAGTGTTTTCTTCGACACGCTGTTTTCGGTATGCTGTTGAGTACTTGCCGCTGAAAATGGGGGTCTTGTTTGAATGTTACGATTATTTTTAGATTGGCACTGGACTGGATAGCTACGTGGCCTAGCCTGCCACAATTATAGCAGCGACGAGATATTGGATCTAATCTAGGTTTCTTTGCGTCACCAGGCGCATTTGATTTATCCTGGATTGGGTTTGGTGCTCTTTTTCGGTAATTAAAGGCCATCAATTCTTGTTGTAACTTTACTCGAGTGTCGATTTCAGTAGTAAAGGCTAATCTTTGCAGCCGAGGTTCGATCTTGGCGGCATGCGCCATAGTTACCGCAATAGCGATCTGTTCATTCGATAAGGAACGCCATTGACTCAATAAAGTGCTTAAAAATCTACTGGCATATGATGACAAACACTCTCCTTCTTTGGGAATTTCGTTAAAAAGTTTATATAAGGTAGCAGCTGGTGTTTCCACAAAATCAAAACGAGCCAGAAATAAATCTCTCAATTGAGGCCAGATTATGCCAGGGAAACTGTTTTGGGATAGCCATGAAGCCGCCGGCCCTTTTAGTGCTTTACTCATTGCGATTATCAAGTTACTGCTTGTTAAGTGTTTTTCTTGCATGCATAAATCGACAGTACAACACCAAGCTCGTGCATCACTATCTCGGCTATCGGGGTTGAACTCTGAAAAAGTGACTTTTGAATCGTTTGAACTTGGCTCTTTAATTGCATTAATGAGTTCCATCATTTGGCGTTGTTGCATTTCAAATAACATTTTCCAGCGTTCAGTTTCACTGTTCAAAGGATGATTAATACTCTGACCTGTTTGTTGTTGCTAATCCATGTTGGGTAATCCCACTTCTGATGACGGATCGCCGAGCAGACGGGGCGGTATTCCTTCGGATCCGTCATCCATCCTTGTAGGTATGTACTAGCAGTGGGCGTTGAAATAATATCACTCGCACAGTCAGTGAACACTCCTTTAATTATTTAAACACTTAAACACAAAATAATAACGTAAACAAATCAATTTAGAGCCAATGGGTTTGCGCGCGCACTCGTTGCCCAACGGTACCTCTATTTCGATTGACAGCGCGGGCACGTGACGTTCACAACCCCATTCGGTGTTACCCGCTCTAAAATTATGAAATTAACATAATAATTCAAACACTGAACATCGATTATCGATTATTACTATAAAAATCATGATCAAATAATAAACTACGAGCGAAAATCGGCAACGCGTCGTCATATTTATATTCATAAGTTTCAGGAAGAGGACCAACAAGGTCGAGAAAAATCTTTTCATTAGGACGGGATGCTGTGGAAGTTATTATTATAGGAGCACGAGAAAAAAAAAGCCGTAAAAGAAAAAAAGAAAGAAAATACATTTATTGACCATGTTACATATTGCCAATACATGGATATTGCCGATCAGCAATCACCTCATTATAGCTGCGCATGGAAACGACCGAATCTAGGTGCCGAGTCAGCGCAACGTGCCGCCGCGCGCCCGACACCCGACCGGAACCTCGCAATATTTCGTCACTCTTGATTCTTACATCGATCAGTTGTCATCCAAATTAGCCTATAATTTACCTTTGTAATTTTCATACATTAAACTTATTTTAATTAAATTTTGTATTTTTTTTGCATCCTCCGGCTGTAGCCTTCGTAATTGGCGCAGTCGGTAGGATAGTTAAAGTAGAGTCAGTGCATCAAGCAAAGGCGTTAACTATCCGAACCTACAAGAGCTGCAGCCAAGAGGAGTATCAAGCCATCGATACAGCAGAGAAACCCAAAATGCGTATGTAAGTACCTAGATCTAACTAGAGTTGCTTCCTTTCTATCCTTTAGTGTTCCTATTAACTTTTCAAGATTTTCCATCCAAGGCAATCGCGAACCCCTAGATTAGGTATTAGTCGTAGATTTATAGAAATAGATTCGAATAGGGATATAGGTGTTATACAGGAGGAGATACCAGAATCTAGCGAGATGGCCGATCAACTCGTAGACAGGGGGTCTAATTTGAAGTCACTTTGAGACTCAACCAAACGATTGAGAATGCCATTTCCTAATTTGAAGTGACCATTCTTTCGTTTGAGACCGATGGAAGTTGTTTTGACAGGACTTGTCTCAAACCCTAATTTGAAAGCATAAAATGACATTCGTAAAATTGAATTTGACAGCTCAAGTCTCGGGGTTTTATGTCAAATTTTACGATAACTCGAAAGGTGTCGTACTTCGGTTGAAGTGTTGAACATTTCATACTTAAGTACATCGGAAGATTAGAAATTATATTAAACTAGTCATATAAAAGTTACGATAAGAGTTTACTAGCAAATTAGGTACTAACAAATACCTGTAAAGTTAGTTTAAAGGAAATAATAGGTAAATAAATAATAGTTTTTGTGTCTAGAAGAAAATGGTCATGATGTATCTATTACCTACTTATTAATTTGTGATTTTTTGCAGTGAAACGGCTGGTAGACTTTTGAGAGATTCCTTTTGCCATTGTGACGATATGGTGCCGTACTTAGTTGTGGTTGTGGGATGCATCTGGTCGAGGTATGTACTACCTTACCTACTTCTATTTCTACTTATATAGGTAACTTACCTAACTATTCCTTAATAAAGACAATATTTTACAGATCCATAAAGGACTCAACTACTATGCATCTAAGTAGGTACCTACAGTGTAGGTAAACACACAGCAATAAAAGTATTTTGTTTGTTTGAAAGTTATGGAATAGAAAATCATGAGCCATCCAAATTATGTTCATAGTTAAAGTCACAAAATTCCAATGAAAGAAATTGTTTAGGTACCAAGAGTAAATAATGAACTAAAAAATTTAATAGATCTTGGGTAGTGCATTTTTTGGTTGATACTTATATGTATTTATTTATGTTTACAGATTTTATGAGCGATGATGGCATTATGGCAGATGGATATATTGATTCCACCCACGCACGGGCGTGTGGTCCATGGGGACACACCTAACACCACCAGTGGTCAGTCACCAGTCACCACAATAGAAAATAAATAAAATAATAATTGTTGTATGAACATATTGCGATTGTCAATATTTTTTTTCTATTCTACGCTGAAAACAAAGATTATGTATGTACCTACATACCTAATTTGAGATTAATTTGAATAATTGATCTTATAGCTTGCATTAACTTCTTACTGTTAAACTTACTAATAAAATATCTTTAAATAATTAAATTGTTTTATTTTGCCAAGCCCAATGAGGCTGATACCTCAGCTTTTTTGTACCTAGTATTGGAATTCCTATATTTAAAATACCCCATTGGTTTAGTGGTTTAAGTACCGGGTTCGATTCCCAGGTTAAGCATAGCACGGGTTTGTGATCACTAATCTGCATTAGGCAAGTGTGGTGATTAAGCCCAATCCCATCATAGTAGCGTAGACTTGATTTCTATGATAGAGCCCTTTGCCCTGCAGTGGGACAGTATATAGGCTGATACCTACTAAAGTATCAGTAGTAAAGAATTTTCAATTACTTAATTATAAATATTGTAAAATATAATTAGGTAATTAAAAATTTCTCAAAGCAATAGCATATCATAATGCATGAACACTAACATCACAAGACAAGAAGCTAACTTACTGCTCAAATGAAAAACATAACATAAATAGATACTCTTTATTGCACAAAGTTTACAAGTCTTCATAAGCTAGGTACCTAATAAATTTTGCTAATATACAATAGCTTGTAGTGACATCTTCCTGTGTTCAGTTTGTCGCAGGTTGTAGAGAGAGATCTGTAAGGAAGAAAATTATGGTATTATTGATAAAATTATAATGATATTATCTACTCTAACTCTGTAATAATAGGGCAGTGGTAGCTCAGTGTATAAGAATGGGAAGTTGTGCTTTGAATCGGACATAAATGAGAATACCAGCACATATTGGACAGTATCGGAAATGTTTAACAATAGATCAGTTTGTCTGGTACCTCTATTTAAGGGCAGCAAAGGTCAGATGGCAGTTGCTCGATGGTAATTATCAAACAATCCGGAATCATTCTCTAAGCATACCATGAGTTCTAGACTGACAGTTTTGTATGCATCTGGGATTCATACGCTAAGTATAGAAAGAGATCCCTATACCTACATACTCTATAACAATGGATCAAAAAATTATATTGACCTACCAAATAATTTAGATAACTTTCTTTGCCTGCGGCTTAGGTGTGCTGTAGTATAGGTAATATCAGACAGTAGTAGATAGTAGGTAGGTAGATTTCATCGGTGTACAAGCTCCAGTTTGGGACTGTATACTGGCAGATACATTAATTTCCTCTTCGCCTTTTATTTTTAGTCGGCCCAGACCTAAAAGAGTAAGTAAGTACATTATTATAACATAAAATATAACCATGTAACATCTACTTTTATGCACCAAAAGGGTAGAAACTAAATTAGACAAAACTTTACATGCTCGGAACGATGGAAAATACTTAAACAATACATACTTTTTGATACAACAATCCAACAAGCACCAGTTAACCAACTCATTCCATGGCATGTAGGTTACGTAGGTAATCTCCAAACCACCGAGGATTTTTTGCAATCCTTAAGTATCTTCACCTTTATGTACTTTTCAACAAATTTATCTAAAAATCCAAATAAATTATATTTAAGTTGTAAAGAAAACAAAATATTTTTCTTAAAATTTATCAGCTGTCATTTTTCGTTTCTCTTTACACTTACAGCTTTGTTGAGCAAAGAAAACAAACGCCAAACAGCCAAAAAAACTAAATTCTAAAAATTATGACAATATTTTATGTTTTCACTACATAAAATCCTTCTTTCAAACACATTAAACAACAATCTATTTATATAAACAGCCAAATATTTTTTATTTATTAAAAAATTCATTGTTTATAAAATTCAATTGCTTCAATTGATCAAATGTGTGTAGCCGCCATAACATAATCTTTCGGCGGCACTTTCAATTGATTTCAAAACTCTATGGTCTCCGATCGTAAATGAGTGTCCGTCTCAAAGACATTTCGTTATCGCAAAACAAATTACGTTTGGTTGACTCTCAGCTCAACCGAACGAAAGTATTTGCCAACTTCAAATTAGACCCCCAGGATTTACAAGGCCCTTAGGCTGGTTCCCGATTTTGATGGTAATTCGAATGTACTTACGCGGTTCGTACACTTATGCAATCAGTTAGTTAACCAGTATATGACGACGGAAAAGGGTTATGAACTTAGTAATCTTGCGCTTATTAACGGGATTTTAAATAAAGTCACTGGGCCCGCGGCCCGCACCATAAATTCTAATGGAATTCCAGAAACCTGGGAAGCGATTCGTAGAACGCTTATTAATAACTTTGCCGATCACCGCGACGAGACCTCGCTTTATAATGATTTGTCTCTCCTTACCCAGGGTTCAGCAACCCCACAGGAATTTTACGAACAGTGTCAAAATCTTTTTAGCATGATTATGACGTATATCAGCTTGCATGAAACGGTACCGAGCACCATCGAAGCTAAACGTGAGCTATATAAAAAGTTAACCCTTCAATCGTATCTACGCGGTCTCCGCGACCCGCTGGGCTCCCGTATTCGGTGCATGCGACCTGATACTATCGAAAAAGCGCTAGAATTTGTACATGACGAAATGAACACCCTGTATCTGCAGCAGAGGAATGAACATCTTCCAGATAGGAGATTGCAGTCTACGTCTTCATTTAACCAACCTAAACTTTCTTACAGCGCCCCGCAACCCGTTATGTTGCCGCCCCTTAGAGCGTTTAACTTTGCACCTCAAAAACCTTTTGTCATGCCCGGTCCATCTAAACCATTTAATATGCCTGGCCCATCACGGCCATTTCCGCCACAGTTACAGAGGCCTATGCAGTTTTGGAAGCCCCAAACGCCTCATCACAGTGGCCCAACTAGGACCCAACAAATGTTCGCGGCGCCTCCGCCTAATTATAGACCCCAAAGTCACGTATTTAAGATGCCTCAGAGGAATCCCGGCTTCCAACCTAATAGTTCGAGTAACGGGCCTCAGCCCATGAGTGGTGTTAGCCACTATGTAGCCAAGCCCTTACCTTTACGCACACCGCATGATTGGACTAAGTCTGGCAATCCGCCACCCTCTAACTATTTCAAAACCCGCGAGCTTAACTTTAACGAGTTCTATGATCAATCATACGAGTACGACCCGACTTATGACTATCAATACTGTGACTACCAACAGGACTATTGCGAATACTCTGACTTTTCTTACGGCGACTTATGCGAGCAACAGTCTTATTACCCTGAGTACGTCCCTGCTTCTGTAGAAGAAGCCCAGGTCGAAGTTCCATCCAATGATGAACAGGATTTTCAGAGAACCGCGAAATCCGAAAAACCAAAATAGAAATAAACTTACATACACAAAGACAATTACCCTATATACAAATATATAATCCGCCACTTAAATTACTTATCGATACCGGGGCAAATCAATCGTTCATTAGTCCCGCGGCTGTACAGAGATTTTTTCCAGATGTACCATGTAATTATGATCCGTTTGAAGTAACAAATATTCATGCCACTACTTGAAATAACTATTCTATTACTATACCTTGTTTTAAAGAGTTTAATGAAGATGACGACATAACTTTATTCATTTACAAATTTCACGATTACTTCGACGGATTGATAGGCTACGATTTATTAGAGAAATTAGAATCTAGTATAAACTTAAAAGATAAGGTTTTAATTACACGGCAATCTGAGACTCCATTGTTAATGTATGACTCACGCAATTGTAATCTTTACGAAGATATAATACCGGCGAATTCATCCAAGCTAGTTAAAATCCCGATTAATTATCATGACGGCGAAGCGTTAATATCAGAACAATGCATCTCAAATTGCTACTTTAGGGATTGCGTTACAACAATAAAAAATAATCGTGGAATTGTTGAAGTTATAAACCCGACTCGATATGATATTGTGTTCTCAATGGACCGACCCGTGAGTGCAGAATTGTTCAATGTTCAGTGCACGCGCACCGAACAACCAGCCGATCGTGTGACTCAAGTACTATCGCGCTTACGTACCGACCATTTGAATCTTGAAGAACGTGCCAACTTAGAATCACTTTGTGCTCAATACGCTGATGTCTTCTACCTTGAGGGTGAACCGCTGACCTTCACAAATAAGATAAAGCACAGCATTAGGACTACAGACGAGGTACCTGTGTACACCAAAACCTACCGGTACCCGTTTATTCACAGACAAGAGGTCCAGGATCAAATATCTAAGATGTTAGATCAGGGCATCATTCGGCCTTCACAATCAGCTTGGAGCTCCCCCATCTGGGTTGTTCCAAAGAAGGCTGATGCGTCAGGTAAAACCAAGTGGCGCATAGTTGTAGACTTCAGGAAAGTCAATGAAAAAACCATTGATGACAAATACCCTATTTCAAATATAACAGATGTCCTGGATAAATTAGGGAACTGTCATTATTTCACTACCCTTGACCTTGCCAGTGGATTTTATCAGTGTGAAATGGATCCACAGGATATACACAAAACAGCCTTCAACGTTGAGCATGGGCACTTTGAATTTTTGCGCATGCCAATGGGATTGAAAAATTCACCATCTACTTTTCAACGGGTAATGGATAATGTGCTCAGGGACCTCCAGAACGTAGTTTGTCTCGTGTATCTCGACGACATCATCGTGTTCAGCGTCTCGTTACAGGAACACATGGTTAATTTAGAAAAAGTGTTTAAAAGATTGAGAGAATCGAACTTCAAAATTCAAATGGACAAGTCCGAATTCTTAAAATTAGAGACTGCCTATATAGGACACATTATTAGTAAAGACGGGATCAAACCAAACCCGGACAAAATTGCTGCTATCCAGAAATTCCCCTTGCCAAAATCTGCAACAGAAATCAAACGATTCCTTGGTCTCTTAGGCTACTATCGTAAATTTATACCCGACTTTGCTCGTATAACGAAACCCATGACGCAATGTTTAAAGAAGGGTTCTAAGATAGCATACAATGACGTCAACTATAATAACTGTTTCGAGACATGCAAGACACTACTGACAAATGACCCGATATTGCAATATCCTGACTTTGAGAAGGACTTCGTATTAACGACTGACGCGTCTAACTTCGCTATTGGTGCTGTCCTCTCACAGGGCACTATAGGCAGTGATAAACCGATAGCTTACGCGTCTAGAACTTTAAACTCTAGTGAAATTAACTACAGTACAATAGAGAAAGAGCTTTTAGCTATTGTCTGGGCGACGAAGTACTTTCGGCCATATTTATTCGGTAGAAAATTTAAAGTGGTAACAGATCATAAACCATTACAATGGGTTATGAATCTGAAGGAGCCAAATTCAAGATTAACACGTTGGAGATTGAAGTTAAGCGAGTATAATTTCACTACAGTTTATAAGCAGGGCAAACATAATACAAATGCCGACGCTTTATCCCGGATTGAGATTAACAACGAGGATGTTAGTTCCATCGTAGCGAACCCCTCAGAGAGGCCACCATCTGTAGCCGACTCCACGACAGTTACAGCTCACACTAGCGCTGAACACCCCATTTTAGAGATTCCCATATCCGATGACCCTCTTAACAGATTCAATAGACAAATATGTTTTGTAATAGTAGGTGACATAAAGAAACGACCGACAGTGACTAAGCCATTTGAGACTAACACTAGAACCACTATTCAGATATCCGAGTCTAATTTAGAAGATGACGTTATTAACGCAGTAAAGGAATATGTGAATCCGAAAGTCAAAACCGGTTTGATAATTCACCCACCTTTGGCCATGTATAAAATTATTCCCATTATACAAGAAAAGTTTAAGAGCTCCGCAATGAACTTAGTACTGACTAAAGTAGAGTTAGAAAATGTCAAGGAATATCTGCGGCAACAGGAAATCATACAAAAATATCACGAAGGTAAAACCAACCATCGTGGTATTAATGAATGCTACCTAGCCTTATCTAACAAATATTACTGGCCCAAGATGAGAGAACATATCACAAAATACATTAACGAATGCAGCATCTGTGGTCAAGCTAAATACGACAGGAATCCAATTAAACAAAGATTTTCTATTGTCCCACCACCAACTAAACCATTTGAGATAGTTCACCTTGATCTCTTCACAGCCCAGAGCGAGAAGTACCTTACTCTCGTAGATGCCTTCTCGAAATATGCTCAAGCATATCATCTTAGAGATGGAACCGCCCTAAGCGTCGTTCAAGCATTCCTGCAGTTTTCCACGCATCATGGCGTTCCCCTTACCATAGTTACCGATCAAGGTCCTGAATTCACCAATCAGCTATTCGCTGAATTCACAAGACTTCACAGAATCCAACATCACAAGATTCTTGCGCATACTCCCAATGATAACGGTATAGTCGAACGCTTTCACTCCACTATTCTGGAACATCTTAGAATAATGAAGCTTGAGAAACGTAATGAACCTGTGGTACCTCATGCCATACGCAATACTAGCCTATAATAGCTCCATCCATAGCTTCACTAAGTGTAGGCCCCTAGACCTAATCACAGGGCATTTCGACCCACGTGACCCGATAGACATAGACCTAACCGAACATCTCTTACAACAATATTCGTTAGACCATAAAAAACGAATGACTCAAGTTTATGACTTAATTAACGAGACTTCTTTACATCATAGAACTGAACTGACTGAAAATAGGAATAAAGATCGTGAACCCGAAAAAGATTACGCTCCAGACCAACAAGTTTTTGTACGGAACCCTATGGCAAACAGACAAAAACTAGCCCCTCGATTTACTCAGGACACGGTCCTTGCCGATTTGCCAATACACATTTATACCAAAAAGAAACGCGGTCCCGTCGCCAAATCCCGACTAAAACGTAGTCCTAAAGATCCCACCTTGTTGCAGGACACTTCTGTTAACCTCACTGCTCCAACTGACTCGAGGACAGGACGTAAAGATTGACTCACTGGACAGCGGACCAGGGTTACTTCCATTCAAATTAGGGCCCACGAGAATCGTAGCCCATTACCATTCCTTCCTTACTAACATAGATCTCAGTAATATTGATAGGCAAATTGAATTAGTAAAATCCCAATTATTTGACCTCACACCTCGGCTTAACAATAAAACCTCTCTATCTCTCTACGACCCTCACATAGAACATTTAAGGAATAAGCTGAACCTAATTTCAGATCAATTACATAGTTTCGAGCCAAATCGTAATAAAAGAGGACTCATAGACGGACTTGGCACTGTTATTAAGAGCATTTCTGGTAATCTCGATTATGAGGATGCTATTAAATATAATAACGCGATAAAAATCCTCCAAGATAATGAGTTTAAGCTAGAAACAGAATTGAATAATCATGTTATATTAAATAAGGAATGGGTTTCACAAAGCACTAAGACACTAGATAATATAGTTAAAAATCAAGCTAAGATTAATTCAGTTTTAAACATAATTATGGAGAGCGATAGTCAGAGAGAAACGGATTTAATTAAATACGCCCACTTGGCCCAACATCTTGTAATTTTAGGAGATAATATCGAAGATCTGTCCCATGAACTTAACAAACTAGAATATACGTTAGCTTTTATACGTGCATCGAGCACTCCGCATTCAATAGTAAGTTTAGATAATCTAAAGAATATGTTAAGTAAAGTTAGGATGCTGTACTCTCAAGATGAAATACTCGACGTAGAGTACAGAGACTTCTATGATAATATAATTAGACTAGGTTATTTCTACTCGAATAATAGAATTATTATAGTAATAAAAGTGCCTATTGCCTATCCACTAACTTACAACGTATATAAATTATCCATAATCCCTAATAAAAATCATAAAATCTTTATACCTACCTTACCCTATATAGCAATCTCTGGAAAATATTATAAGTACATAGAGACAGAATGTCCGAAGATCAATTCGTGGTTTCTCTGCCACGACACGCCGAGCTACAGGATACGAGATGAGCCAGATTGTATCCAGCATCTAATCTTAAAACAAGAGTTACTTCCATCTTGTACGCAGACATCAGTCATACTAAAAAGGGAAGCGATAGAACAACTTGATGATCAACATTATACTGTGTCTTTTCCTATACCAACCAAGGTCAAGATATCCTGCGGACAGGAACAGCATAGGACTCTACAAGGAAGTTTCCTGATCATTATTCCATTCAATTGTAATCTCAAAGCACCCGAGTTCACTTTAGCAAATACTAACGAGCACATCAAAGGACACGTCGTGAAAATAATGGAAATGCCTCTGTATGATGAGTCGGGGCCCCATGAGCATCCATCCGTCATCCTGAACTCCATGAACTTAGAGAGTTTGCATGACGCGAATACTAAAATATCATTGTAGACTCCTGTCCATCTTAACGACGCCACACAGCAGCTATTGTATCATACTACGATCCCACTGTACGTAGCACTGCTATGCGTCGTAGCACTTATAATCGCCGTAGCAAGTCATCGTCTACGAAAGCGTCGCCTGAGAAAGAACAATGAAAGTAAAGCGGACTCCCTTCATGGTATCTATGCAATTCCAGAATCGAAACCGACCAACCCCAGCGAGATAAAAGTAGATCACAGGAACATCCCAGCAACTATCCTCAACAGAGCTCGCGAATAGTTGCTGATCTTCGGGGGGAGGTGTTACATATTGCCAATACATGGATATTGCCGATCAGCAATCACCTCATTATAGCTGCGCATGGAAACGACCGAATCTAGGTGCCGAGTCAGCGCAACGTGCCGCCGCGCGCCCGACACCCGACCGGAACCTCGCAATATTTCGTCACTCTTGATTCTTACATCGATCAGTTGTCATCCAAATTAGCCTATAATTTACCTTTGTAATTTTCATACATTAAACTTATTTTAATTAAATTTTGTATTTTTTTTGCATCCTCCGGCTGTAGCCTTCGTAATTACCATCACAACATTCACAGCACAGAAAAACACATAACAAAACAGAACGAAAAGCAGCTTTACAGTAGGTTACAACACGAGAATATAATAATAACACGTACAGATGACAATAGAATACAAGAAAAAAGGTGTGAATATGTGTGGTCAATCAGGTCCCGACCTCAGCATTTGCTGCTACGGCGCTATCTGCGGCGCCGCAGCAGCGCTGGTATTCTGGTGGGACCTGGTTGCGAGTGAGTATAGGTAGGTGCGATATAATATAAGTATACACGTATACATAAAGAAGTGTGCGATGTGGCAGATATAAATAATATGTAACAGAAAAAAATAATAATAGAACAGCTTAAATTTTTAGACAAAACAAACAAACAAACACAAAAACAATCATTAAAATCATTATTATAGGGTGTACATATGCGACAGTGGCGCCACCGATCGATCGAATAAAACCATATTCACAAAGAACAAAACTAACGTAAGAATAAAATAAAGAAAAAAAAGTCTTAGTTGCATGCATGAAATGATTGCATTATTAATCTAGTGTTAGAAAGAAGTATCAGAAGTGAAAAAATAATAGAAAACCACCAAGCTTACAATTAATTTATTCCTAAAATAGACCACCGATTCGTCCTAATAATCCTAACGCAGAACCGTCGCGCCAGAGTCCCTAAATTGGTCTGCTCTCCGCTGACCAACTCCCGCGCCCCGTTGCCAGGCCGCCTCGGCTACTCCTGACTCAGCATAGATGCGGAGCTCTCTGCTAACACGGCCTCTCCTGACATCGGCGCGGCCTCGCCCGAACTGGTAGAGCCAGAAGATGACTGCGGATGATGAGGAGGAGTAGCGGCGTCACCGTCACCCGGAACCACATCGTCACCTGAAAACCCACCAATATTGTTTGCATTAGACAAATCTTCAAGACAAAAGAAGATCTGTTAAAACTGAAATCATGTCTATATATTTTTTTTATTTTATGATTGATAAGCAAGTTGTAATTACTACTCATTTAACTAATTTGAAATCCAAACTCAAATTAAATTTAACGTGGATACTATGAAATTTAAGGATTACTTAAAATGAAAGGAACTTTAAGTGTCTACTGTAGTCTACAAAATAAATCAATTCAGTTGTTCCTGATAATCCAGTGTGAGCGACACGGAGCCGGTATTGCAGCATAGCGCACAGTTCATATTGCGCTGTGGGCCACGACTGTACTCAGTAGCGGCAGAGAGGTAGGCGCCTGCAGAGAGGTAGGCGCCCGCAGTGAGGTAGGCGCCCGCAGTGAGGTAGGCGCCCGCAGTGAGGTAGGCGCCCGCAGTGAGGTAGGCGCCCGCAGTGAGGTAGGCGCCCGCAGTGAGGTAGGCGCCCGCAGTCAGCCAATCAGCATGTCTCGCCCGCCGCAGTGCACCAGCTGCACAGGAGCTCAGGTCCGCCCGTCGTGGTGCGCCCGGCAGCAAAGAAGAATCAGGAACATCTTGATGTTGGCTCGTACAGAGATCTAGTGGGGTCTGCCCACAAAGGAGGACACACAGGTCCGTCCACACTAGTTACTGTGAGGTCTGCTCACACAAGATGACTCTGAGGTCTTCTTGTACTAGTATACACAACAAGTAATCTGCTCACACGAGATCAACTCGGAGGTCGTCTCAAACAAATAAAACCAACTCGTGAGGTCTGCTCACACGAGATCGACTCGGAGGTCGTCTCAAACAAATAAAACCAGCTCGTGAGGTCTGCTCACACGAGATCGACTCGGAGGTCGTCTCGAACAAATAAAACCAACATGTGAGATCTGCTCACACAAGTCCGACTCAGAGGTCAACTCAACAAAAGTAATCAACGCAGGGCCCTTGCGTTGATCACACAAGAAACAATTACGATCAAAGTGTTTAAACACGTACACTCGCTTTCAAAAAATGCTGAGCAGGAATCTGGAGTCCATTCTCCTTTCCAAAGCACCATGGGCCCTGACGCTGCCTGAGTAGTTTCCCCATATGCGTTGGCAAGCAGCTGCAGTTCGTATCTCCCTTGTGGCAAAACTTTCACTACGCCATGTAGACCACGCATTCCGGAGTCGAGCTTCTCTGTCGACTGGTCCTTCTTGATAACAGATACCAGAGAGTCCTCATTAAATACGAAGGGAGGTCGTCTGTCCTTATTGAACAAAACACCTAGACGCTTCTTTGCTTCAAACGTTCAGATGCGGCTTGTTTTCTCATCTCCAATACTTTTTGTCTGTTAGGGTTTGAGCCTCCTATTGCCACGTCACGTACCACATTGCGTATTAATGGTGTTGTGGTTTCCGATCCGATTAATAGACTGATGGGTGACTGCAGAGTAGTCTTCTGTTTGGTCATGTTCAGCACAAGTTGCAATCTCCACATTACACTCGACCATTCATCTTGTCGGTAATTTGCGAACCATATTCAACAGGGTGCGGCAATAATGTTCGACTTGTCCCTTGGACTGGTGCATCTCAGGTGTGATGAAGTGAATATTGCTGCCAATCTCTTTCAATGGTCGAAATTGAATGAATGGATGAATGATGATGATGATGATGATACTTTGAAACAACGGCAACGGAAATACTCGGCAACAACCATCTTTGGTAAACCAAATAAGGAAATAGCGTTCCAAGAATGACGCTTTAACTCGCTTGCATCTTGTCCTATAATGGGATACAAATGATCTTAGACCTAGGCTAAGGAAACCAGAAATGTTTCAAATAGTTTTGTCAATTCCATGATGCTCATATTCATCGTGAAATACAAGAAGCAAGCTGAGTCTGTCCCCTTTTGAATGAAACATAAAAGACGGGGTTGTTCACCAGTTGGGGTATATAAAATCTTGCAAATACAGCCGCCATTGGCAACAAATCTTTTTTTTTTTTTTTTTCTGAGTAGATTTAAGGTCATTGCAGTCAGTAACTACTGTGAAAGACATACCTATTAGGTAATGCCTGAAGTTCTGCAGGGCGTTCACTACTGCCAAAGTTTCTAAAAGAAAGCTTCCTGCTCAGTACTTCATTTAAATAACACTTTTTTTTTGTGATATGTGCAATACAAGCTATTTTTGGAAAATTGACGCACATGTTTTACATTTTTTTTATGTGTGCAGGGGCTACAGTAAGAGCTTTTAGAGGCTGGTAAATATTCCATTTTCAAAAGGAAAGAAAATTTGTTTATATTCAGGTACAATCCAACTTCAGTTTTATGGTTTAAAGTACTTCATGTAATAATTCCAGCCCCTCATCAACTACTACCTCATCTATTACTTAAAATGAAAAATATTTATAGGAGTTTGCTCATCAACACTAATCGTCAAAACACTGTCAAACCCATCACTATTTCGAATTACCTAAACATTGTCGATCTTAGGTTCGTACGTACTTTATATCACGAGACGGTTCAAAACATCCGTTCCTATTATGATTGGAGTGTTCCTAAACTCTGATGCTACTAGAAATAAATTGACTTCTAATGTGACACCTTCAAACTCTATAAAGTTATTTTTTGTATCGCGATTCTGACCTTAATTTGGCAAAACAAGTGCTTACATCATGACCATTTTTTTTACAAAATGAACATTCCGCTTTAACATTACTTGATGTAATCGCATTGCTAGAAGTTTGTATTGGCGGAGGAGAGTTACTGTTATTCGAATTAACCTTCCTTCTATAACAATTAGCCACTATGTGACCTGACTTTCCACAAGAGAAACATTTACTTTTTCTATTATAATCATGACTACTTTGTGTGTTTGAATTATTGCGTCGGAAAAAAGACGTAGATGGAGCTTGGTTGGCATTATTAGGCAAACTAGTACAAAGCTTTACGTAATTTGAAAATAATTTCACTAATTCATCGGGTTTTAAATTAGCGTTAGTTGCGGCAGCCCGAATTTGAGGATCAGCTATACCACGGATAATAATGGCACAAATCAGTTCGTCACTTAATCCGGTTACTATACGCAAACGAAGTAAAGAGCGACGTGCGTAGTCCGCATACGTTGAATGATTGTCAGAATTTGTATTCATCACTTCAAATAAAATATCCGCTACTGCTACTTTTCTCGGACACAAAGACATAAACCTTTTTTAAAGTTACCCCAACTTCGATCACTAGAGACCCATTCGTCAAGCCATGCCCTAGCATCACCTTTAAGACAGTTACCGATTCGAGAAAAACACTCGTTATCATTCCAATTATTAACATTCTTAGCGCGGTCTACCTCTTGACACCAAACATCAAAATTATGCAAACTAGGGTCAAAATTAAAGACGTTTGGTTCGACCGTACAACAGTGTTGATAGATCGTAAGGCGCTACTAAAAGCGTCTGATAAAACATCGGATCGCCTACGAGGTGGTGAATCTGTTAAGACCGCATCTATTTTTAGACTATTAGCGGATTCACTGCTCTTTCGTTCTAAATTACAAGGCGGGGTACCTGATGGTGTATAACTGACCCTTCTTTCTTCAATGCCGTGTTTTGCTGTTGTTTTTACACTCGAGATGTTCGAAGTTAATATCGTCGATGAATTAGGATTGCGGGTATCATCCTCTAAATTATTTAATCGCTCTATAATATTAGCAATCATTTCTGGTACCGTATCAGTGCTACAGACTTTATGCGTGCTACGAGCCGTAGACGGCGTGACGTGATCGACATCGTGTGCGGTCTTGGTCCCCACCGTGAGAGCGTCCGGGACTTCCCCGCGCCCGTACTCGCGGGCTCGAGTTACCTGACATAGCGTTATCGCGACGCACAGCACGGTCACCACGAGAACAAAGAACTAACTACGCAATAGTTCATCTACTTACAAATGTTTTTGTTGCTACGCACTAAACTTTGTCTAAAAATACGCTACTAAACTAATTTTTTATCACATTTAACGTAAGAAAGTCACCAAATAACACACCGTACACTAATGTCGAAACACACAAAATTAGATAAACCGAAACGTACTAAGGCCGTGGGCAAGATTTCTCTTATTATCCCACTTCTGATGTTAGAAAGAAGTATCAGAAGTGAAAAAATAAAAGAAAACCACCAAGCTTACAATTAATTTATTCCTAAAATAGACCACCGATTCGTCCTAATAATCCTAACGCAGAACCGTCGCGCCAGAGTCCCTAAATTGGTCTGCTCTCCGCTGACCAACTCCCGCGCCCCGTTGCCAGGCCGCCTCGGCTACTCCTGACTCAGCATAGATGCGGAGCTCTCTGCTAACACTAGGTATTTTACAAACGAGAGACGACCAAGGCGAAAAATAAAATAAAAAAATAAAAATTGAAAACTGTATGACTGACGTTTGACAGTTCTGTGAATTCTGTGATTCTTGTTACTTGTGGGGCACAGACTAATTATGAGAAGGTAACCGGAATTATTATTCATGGTGTAAACTGTCAAGTAATTTAGCAACTAATAGTGACGAAAAAAAGGCGCGAACTTTCGAGGCGGGAGGTTCAATACTTTATTTGTAAAATCTAAATAATATTTTTTATTGTAAGTTTCCAGTTTCTTTTAAGAAAAGTGGTAGTTGTGAGAGCCACCATGACCTCAGATAGTGGGGGAGGCAGCGGCAGTGCGAAGTACAATAGGAAACGGAAAAAGGAACCTCCAGATGTGATGATCTCTGATGATGAGGAAAAAGATGAAAACAAACATCTACCGTATTTTAAAGAAAACCACGTAAGGAGCTACCCAGTCAATTCATCAGGGACAACAAGTCGAGTGGGCCCGATGGAATTCCTCCCATTGTGTTGAAGATGTGCGCTCCTGAGTTGGCACCTGTTCTGACGCGCCTCTATCGACTCGCATACTCTTCTGGCGTAGTCCCATCTTCATGGAAGACAGCTTTGGTGCACCCGATCCCGAAAAAAGGCGATCGCTCTAATCCAGCTAACTACAGGCCAATTGCCATAACCTCCCTTCTCTCAAAAATAATGGAGTCCATTATTAACAGCCAGCTCATTCGGTACCTTGAAGGTCAGCAGCTGCTTAGTGACCGGCAATATGGCTTCCGTAAAGGCCGATCAGCTGGAGACCTTCTCGTGTACCTGACTCATCGGTGGGCTCAGGCCATTGAGAGTAAGGGGGAAGCCCTGGCAGTTAGTCTGGATATAGCCAAGGCCTTCGATCGGGTTTGGCACAAAGCGCTTCTTTCGAAACTCCCCTCCTATGGGCTTCCCGCGAAATTGTGCGAATGGGTCACTAGCTTTTTGGCAGACCGAAGCATGAAGGTCGTAGTTGATGGTGAGTGCTCTGACCTCATGTCTGTTAATGCTGGTGTCCCGCAAGGCTGCGTACTATCACCCACTCTGTTCCTCCTGCATATAAATGATATGCTGCAAATCAGCGAGATTCATTCTTATGCGGATGACAGTACGGGTGATGCGTCTTATACCGGCCGCGCTAATATTTCGCGGGAAATCGTCATCGCGAGTCGAGAAAAACTTGTGTCTGCAACTGAGACATCACTTGGTAATGTCTCTAACTGGGGAAGACTTAACTTGGTCCAATTTAACCCCAGTAAAACTCAAGTTTGCGCGTTCACCGCAAAAAAGCTACCGTGGGACGTATCTCCTTATTTTGAGAGTATCCCCTTAATTGCCTCAGCTAATATCTCGATACTTGGCGTTGACATATCGAGCGAAGTCCAGTTCCGCGGTCATCTAGAGGGCAAGGCTAAATTAGCCTCAAAAAAGCTTGGCGTCCTCAATCGATCGAGACGGTATTTCACTCCGGCCCATCGTCTATTGCTGTATAAGGCGCAAGTTCGGCCGCATATGGAATACTGTTCTCATCTTTGGGCAGGGGCGCCCATGTACCAGCTTCTCCCTCTAGACCGGATTCAACGGAGAGCGACTCGAATCGTTGACTGCCAAGATATTTGCAGTAGGCTCGATCCCTTGGCGCTGCGTAGAGATGTAGCTTCGCTATGTGTATTCTACCGAATATACCATGGGGAATGCTCTGAGGAATTGTTCGGATTGATTCCTGCCGCTTCATTTCGCCACCGTTCCACTCGACAACAGTTTCACCCACATCATTTAGATGCTTGGCAATCTTCAACTGTGCGTTTCTCGAGAAACTTTCTGCCTCGAACTACAAAACTATGGAATGAACTGTCACCAGCGGTATTTCCGAACCGATACGACCCACAAACCTTCAAAAAGCGAGCGTATTCCTTCTTAAAAGGTCGGCAGCGCATTTGCGACTCCTCTGGTGTTGCGGGTGTCCATGGGCGGCGGTAGTCACTTACCATCAGGTGAACCGTCTGTTCGTCTGCCCCCTATCTCATAAAAAAAAAAAAAAAAAAAAGGGACAGTATTCCCTGTATTTATACAGAGTACAAATGAAAATATAAAATTCGGTAACAAAGATCCCATTTACTTAAATTCTATCTTCAGTAGATACAATAAAGGTGTAAAAGAAATTAAAAGAATAAATGCATTGAAATATGCAATAATTTTTGACAATCCTAAAAATGCTAATTCATTATTAACAAACACTACTTTCTTGTCTTCTCATCATATAAAAGCATTTATTCCAGCAGCAACTTCAGAGTGCACAGGTGTCGTGAAGTTTATTCCGACAGACCTTAGCTGTAAGCATTTATATGACAAGTTGATAAGTTCACAGGAGATCCTGTCCGTACGACGTTTCACCAAGAAAACTGCAGAAGGCATTATTCCATTGCAAACAGTCTCCATTACTTTTTCAGGCAATGTCCTTCCCACTCATGTCAATTACGGTCTGTGTATTGTACCTGTAGAAGAATATATAAAACCAGTATTACAATGTTATAAATGTATGGGTTTCGGTCATACAACGAAATTTTGCAAGCGAGCTGTTGTCTGCTCAATCTGCTCTGAAGGGCACTCATTCAAAGAATGTACAAATGAAGGTAAACCTCTATGTATAAACTGTAAAGGTGAACACATTGCTGTTGCAAAAGTATGTCCAGTTAAACAACAAAAAATTAACGAAAATAAAGCAAAAATAATGAACAAACAGACTTTGGGCTCGTTTTTCCCAGCTCTGAACAAGACATTCGCAAAAGCAGTGGGTTCTCCGAAACCTCAAATTAAAAAAATTAAAGAAAACAAAGACATAATGACTGATGTTATAAATAATGATATGATACTAAAAGCTATTGTTGACACTTTATTATCTTTCTGTAAGAAAGAAAATAACACACCAGTTAACACATCGACTGTAAAGGAGATGTTTATAAAAAATCTAAGCGTTTATGATGGCCCTACATAGGGCCCACTTAATGATAGTACAACACAATGTGCAAAGTTTAAAACCGAAGATTGCCCTTTTTACTTATTTTTTGGATAAATATAACGTAGATATTTGTATACTCAATGAAACCTGGTTAAAACAATCAGATTCTATTTACATTAGAGGTTATAAAATTTTTAGAAGAGACAGTGACAATGGCTATGGCGGTGTTGCCATTTTATGTAAAAGTAATTTAATAAGCACGGAAATTGCCACCACTAGTTCTGATAAAGTTCAAACACTTGCCATTAAAGTTAAAACAAATGATAGTTATCTTACAATCTTAGGGTCTTATTGCCCTCCTAGAAACGGTCGTTTTCCTATATCTGTCTTAAAAAATGTGATTAATTCTTTACCTACGCCTATTTTAGTTATGGGCGACTTCAATGCGCATCATACTGCTTTCGGTTCAGCAAATAATAAACCAAGAGGGATTCAAATTTTTGACATGTTGGATGAAATAAATATGTTTATTTTAAATACAGGGGATTCAACCACTTTACGTAGACCCAATCAGTCAGCTTCGGCTTTAGATATTGCTTTTGTGTCGCCAGGCTTAGCAGCCTCAGCAGAATGGTCCGTATGTTTAAATGATAATTTGGGTAGTGATCATTTTCCTACTTTAGTTAAATTATTTATTTCAGCAGAAATCTATGAAAATGTAGGATCTTTTCAAAAATTTGTTTATAAAAAAGCTGATTGGTCAGGCTATTTAACGAAATCTTGCAATATTTTTGATCCGTTATTAATAGAACCTAATCCTCTTATAGCATATGAAAAGTTTTGTAAGATATTGAATGATTTAAGAGAAGAATTCGTTCCGATTCACAAAATCACAAGTAGTGCTCAAAAGTCTCGCAAATCAGTCCCCTGGTGGAATGATATTTGTTCCTCTGCCGTCAAACAAAGTAAATTAGCACTTTACTCATATAGACGATATCCTACTATGGAAAATTATTTAATCTATAAAAAACCTTAAAAAAGAGAACAATTAAGGAACAAAAATCATTAAGATGGAAAACCTTCTGCTCAAGCTTTGACAGAAATTCTTCCTCCACTCAAGTTTGGAAATTGGTCAAAATATTCAACAGGAAAAAATCATCGCCAAAAATTAAAAATGATGATTTTATAGATAATTTTTTAAATAAGATAGCTTCAGACCAGTCCTCATATGATAACATTGATCATCTTAATCAGTTCTTTGATAGTAATGAATACAATTCGCACTTAAATAAACCTTTTAAAGAAGAGGAATTCAACATGTCATTGAATAATAAAAAAGATACCACTCCTGGTTTAGACAACTTACCATATATGTCAATTAAAAGACTTCATTCTTCTGCTAAATTAGTTTTGCTTGAAATATTTAATGCTTTGTGGCAATTCAATGTTATTCCTAGTTCTTGGAAAACTATAGCTGGTATAAGGTTGTCTGGAAGAGATCGCTATTAGCGATAAGGCCGCCGATATTGTATTTGTAAATTACTATTAGCATTAAGTTCTGTAATGTGTTGTGCAATAAAGAGTATCTATCTATCTATCTATCTATCTATCTATAGCTGTAGTACCAATTTTAAAACCAGACAAAGATCCAGCTCTAGCTGAGTCATACATACCCATATCACTCTCTTCATGCGTTGGAAAAATATTTGAAAATATGATTAAGAACAGGTTGGAAATGTATGTAGAGTCTAGACTTATAATACCATCAGATCAATTCGGATTTCGAAAGGGTAGAAGTACAATCGACAGTTTATTAAAGTTTAGTGGTGATATTCAGGATGCTTTCCACAAGAATGAATATTTAATCAGTGTTTTTTTAGACGTTAGTGGAGCATTTGATAATGTTGATTTAGGTGTCTTAGTTAAAGTTTTACATAGCTATCATATACCGGGCAAAATGTGCAAATAGATCTTTAATTTCTTCTATTCAAGACTTGTCTATATCAAATTCAATGGTAATCTATATGGCCCTAAAGAAGCTTTTAAGGGTGTTATGCAGGGAGTAACTTTATCACCTCTTACTTATATATTATATACCGCTCAATTGCATAAATACATTTCTGTAAAAAATCTTTCAGTATTACAATATGCTGATGACATTGTGTTGTACTCATCTAATAAAAATATATTGCAAGCCCAAAATACTTTAAATGAAGCGTTAAATAAATTATTCTTGTATTATAAAGAAATGCTAAAACTTGATATTAACCCTCATATAAGTTCTGCTATGATTATTAGCAATAAAATTGATTATAATAATGTAAATATAGATTTAAGATATTGCTCTGTAAATATTAGTGTAGTAGATGAAAAAAATTTTTTAGGCATTGTTTTCGATCCTAAAATGAATTTCAATTCTCATATCTATAAAGTAATTAGTAAAATGCAAAAGGGTGTAAATATTATGAGGCGTTTAGCTAGTGTATCTTGGGGGATGGACCCAAAACTTTTAAATATGATTTTTAAGGCAATTGTTAGAAGTCATTATGACTATGGTTTAATAGTTTTTGGAAAATGCATAAGCTCATCTTTATTTCACAAATTAGAAGTCATGCAAAATAAAGGTTTACGCATTATTACTGGGGCTATGTGTTCCACTCCCATTAATTCACTTGAAATAGAGGCAGGTATATCTCCAATAGAAATAAGGGTTAACTACTTATCTGAAAAATATTATCTGAAGATATTGGCTAATAGAGAATACCTACTTTGATTTGTACATTAATAATATTTTATTACAAGGGGAATTTAAACAGGACCTTGATCATTTGTGTAAATACATTGACCATAATATTCGTTGGGACCTTGGTTCATTAGAAATAGGGTATTTGACAAAAAAAAAATTATGTGTTTAATCAAAAGTCCTCTAAATTTAAGAAACATTATTGAAAAAATTGCTCGATTCTGATTTGAATCACCTGAGATATCATAACTTTAAGAGCACATATTTTGGGCAAGCCCAAAAACGCTCTATACAAATGGCTACAGGCAAGTGACGTCACACGCTCGTATCTTGTATGCGCGTCTAGTAAATTTTGTTTGGTAGCTATATCAAATGTTTCGTTTAAGTAAATGGTTTCATAATAAAAGTTGGTGAAAAATGTACGGGTAGTTCAATGATATAATTATTTTTTTAAAATTTCATACTTTAAAAATTGACTTGCCCATGAAACTTTGAATGCTCATAAAACCAGCTAGACGTTATATTTTTAACTGAAAATGTTGGCCATTGGTTCTCATTTACCAGTATTTTGGAAAAGTATAAATATTTTTTACTATATCGAGATTAGTCAAATACCCTATTCAATTAACTGTGCCTACAATTTGCCAGTATAAAATATGGAATAATGATGATTTTCTGAGTGTTATACGGATGGATCGAAGACAAATGAGAGCACCAAAGCAGCGTATTATGATTCCACAGCAAAATTCGGCAGATGCTTTACACTCGATAACAGGGCATCAATATTTACAGCTGAAGTCTATGCAATATTTACTGCTCTTCAGTATATAAGGGGAATAAGCATAGAAGAAAGGACGTGCTTCATGATTGTTACCGACTCATTAAGTACTCTCAATCGCCTACAAAATCCCAAAATTTCATATAAAAACAACCCATATATTATGAAAATTCGTGAATTATTACATTATAGTGAATACCGAATAGAATTTTTATGGGTTCCGTCACACTCAGGAATAACTGGAAATGAAATTGTGGACAACTTAATGAAAATTCAAGCTCCAGATACTGACACATCGCAATATGCTCCACCTGCAGTTCCAATGACAGATTACTATCCTTTATTGAAGATACGTATGTTTGATTTATGAGCAAGAGACTGGGAATATACAAGACAATTCAAAGGAAAATGGTATGCAGAAATACAACAAAATATACCCACCAAACCGTGGTATTTCAAAATAGAATCACCTTCAAGAAAATTTATTACCACACTCAATAGATTAAGACTTGGACATGGACAGTTCCCTGCTCACCTGAAAAGAATTAAGCTCAGTACTTCCGCCGCTTGCAATTACTGCTCATATAATGAAGCCACCTTAGATCATTTAATTCTGGATTGCTCCGCCTTTCATGTGCAAAGATTGCTCCTTATAGATGGCCTAATAAAGGTATTCAAAAACGAAGAAATTCCCCGCCTCCTGCCATCTATACTCAAGAATCCTGAAACATATCAAGACATTTACCAGTACATAGTTTCCACATTTCAAGCACTTTGAGAAATACACACATTCATTAACAAGATTTTTAATCAAGATTCAAGACGTTCAGATCATATAAGAAAATTTTGATTTCAACAGAAAAATAATAAAATTCAAGAATGCTTCATTCAACAGACTCCTATAAAGTCCCAGAGGACTGATCTGCACTCAATATGAAAATATTGTGATGAAGATTTGGCTGTATGGACCGTTCCGAAGCCGTAAAAATATTATAAAAAAAAAAAAAAAAAAAACTAATAGTGACAAATGTATTTCTGTATTACCTACCCTCATTGTAAACGGATGGGCGTTGGCCGTGTGTTATGGCGGGGCGGAAGTGATGTGGATTGTGGTGTAACATCCCGGTGATATGCGACCCAGCGGGGGCTTTTCCAATCAGATCACAGGATGATCAGAGATGGGGCAATAGGGGTCAGCATGTCTGCGCCCGCGCCTCCGGGGCACCGAGCTTGCCGTCACCATCGCGCGTCGTGAAATTCCAGGCGGTGAGTGTCGGCGTTTTTTGTACATTAAGTAAATGTTGTTTTAACCGTTTTCTAAAAGTGGACACTGATTTCAGATCACGCAGAGGGGGCGGCAAATCGTTCCAACAGCGGCTACTAGCGAATCTGAAGGAGCCCCGAAAAGCCACGGTGCGATGCGTCGCAGTGACGAAGGTGTTGGTGCATGACCTCCGTGGATACCTGCTCTGATCACAAGCCCATTTAAGTTTCTGGAACAGGTACTGCGGCTTCCCTGTCTTAATGACGCCATACATTAGTGTGGTTAGGTGCAACTTCCTTCGTGCCTCCATCTTGAGCATGTTGGAGTCATTTATGAAGGGTGTTACATGTGAGCGCGGAGGAACATTCCAGCAGAAACGAGCACAAGCATTTTGCACTCTCTGGATTAATTTGCTTGTTTTGCCCAGGAGACATGGTCCATACACAGCATCACAATAGTTTTGACATTATCAGGGACTCGCAGAGTAGTTTCCTCAGTCTCTCGCACAAATATGGTCTAATTTTGTACATCAGTTTTAATCTGTAAAAGCAATTACGTGTACCCTCGGCTATATGGCTTTCGAAATTCAGATGGGTGTCAATAATTAGTCCCAAGTTTCTAGCTTCATTCACGCGCTCTATCAGTTCTCCATTAATGTGAACTTTCAGAGGCTTACCATCCAACTTTTGTATACTTTTTGGGGTTCAATACTAGGCAGTTAGCTTTGCACCACTCACTGACGTGCCTTAAGTCATTGTTTGCCTTTTCCACAGCTGCCTCATGATCATTTGGTCCAAAAGATATGTACATCTGTAGATCATCAGCATAAAGGTGATAACTACAGTTCTTGATGGAACTTTTAATGTCAGCACTGTACAGAATATAGAGGATGGGTCCTAATATGGAACCCTGGGGCACATCTCGTCTGACATCTCGTGGAGCTGACCTGGCTCTGGTTCCATCGACCTTCGTCAACTCAACATACTGCTGCCTTCCACTAAGATAACTATGAAACCAGCTAATTGTGTTTGACTCAATTCCATAGTATGCCAGTTTTGTTAGTAGCAGCATGGTATCTATCGAGTCGAACGCGCGGGAAAAGTCGAGGAGCAACAGCATGCTGAGACATCCACTGTCCTGAGCAGCGAGAAGGTTATCAGTGACGTCTGCCAGAGCAGTTGCAGTACCGTGGCCTCTGCAAAAGCCCGACTGCCTTTGAGGGAGTATGTTGTGCTCCTCGAGATACCGAGTAAGCTGCTCACAGACAACCTTCTCCAAGACCTTGGACAATATTGGCAGAAGACTGATTGGTCGTAGGTCGCTCATGGTAGATGGGACCCCCACCTTAGGTAGTGGCCTAATGATTGCTGTCTTCCACGAGTTAGGGAAGACTCCATCTAATATAGATTGGTTTATGATGGCAGTGATAGCGCCCAGAGATTGAGGCAGTGTCAACCTCAACATGTCCAATGAGACCTCGTCGCTTCCCCGCGCGTTTGACTTAAGCCCATTGATTATTTTCAGCACCGCGTCCTCCGAGACTGGTTGGAGAGAGAAGGTTGCCTTGCCTTGCCTGTGATGCTGAAAATATGTTAGCTGGGATATTGTCACTCGCTCCTTGCCAGGTATGTTGAGGAAGTGCTCATTTATATCATTGGGATTATCGAAATGTGGTGGTAGATCTCCTGTACTTTTTTGTTTGGTAACACAGTCGATTTCAAATTCTTCCACAACTTTTTTGAATTATTCATGTGTGAAGAGATATGTTTGGAAAAGAAGTTTGTTTTTTCACTATCTATGGCCATGAGTACAAGGTGCCTCATTTTTTTATAGCACTCTCTGATACTGTCAGCCTTATGGATTTTGTATTGGCTGTGGTATTTATCCCTTATCTCCATCATGCTCTTGACACAATCAGTGATCCACGGGTGTGTCGAAATTTTCTGGTAGTTACTGGAGCATGTAAATCAAAAAGTGAGACTATCCACGTGGTGAATGTGCTGGTTAGAGTGTTGACATCCCTGATCCTATAATAGTACCGCCAGTCTACAGCATCTAGATCTTGGTTAAATTGAGTAACTATGATGTCTTTTAGTGGCCTGTAGCTGATTATTTGGGGGGTTGACTTTTCCTTTTTTATTTTGAACTCTCCAACCAGCATGGCATGTCCTCCCAGTTCTGGAGTGTGTTTGATGTCTATATGATTGATTTTTATATCTGTGCAGATAAGGTCAATCAAACTGCTACTTTGCCCAGTGTAGTGTGTAGGTTTGTCAATCGCTTGACTGAGGTTAAACCTATAAAGGAAGTCTCTGAGCAGCCTTAATTTGCTACTGCTAGGATCTAGCAAATTTATATTTAAGTCCCCGACCAGAATGACCCCATCGAATCTTGCCAGTGAGGTAATGGAGTCTGCTATGGCGTCAAGGAACACAGCCACATCCTGCCACGGCGGCCTATAGGCAGTTCCCACCAATATATCCTGGCTGTGTGTGCGCACTCTGAGCCACATCTGCTCCACCGTTGATGTAGTGGGATGTTGGAGAGTTCGGGCATTGACACCCCTCCGGACATAAAAACCTACACCTCCGCCTCGTCCCTTCTTGATTTGAGCTGGCCTAGGAATGTGACGTAGGCGGTATCCCGGCAGTTTTGGTGCCCTGTCCTCCTCTCTGGCTTTTAGCCATGTTTCGTTGATAGCCAGGATGCACTGCTACAATGAATTCCTCATGCTTGGTGCCGAGTGAACCCGCATTGAAAAGCCCAACTTTAAGATTTCTTTTTACAATAATTTTATGTGTTTCAATAAATAATATCTTGACTTTAGTACCAATTTGTGCGAGATTCCCTGAAAGATATTGTATATAGGTATGTATAGATTTGTGTACAATGGGTTTTTGAACTGTGTATATAGAGTAGTGTTAGTGTAGTAATTAGTAGTGGAATAGTGTATGTCAAATAGTGTAGTGGTTCTGTGTCTTTTGTAAAGTATGTTGCTATAAATATATTGTCCAATTCTGTAAATGTGAATAGGTAATGTTTTTAGTGTGTGAATAATAACATTTAGTGTATTAAGGTTAAGTAAATAAAAATATATTATATTGATGACCTTGATTATGTTTGTTGTGTAGTTTTTTGTTATGTAAATATATTTTTTTATTTCTGTTTTTGGATATTGCCCTGGTTTATTGTTAATTATGTACGAACAAGTTGAACTTAAACTTAAATTGACACATTGATAATAATAAAACATATAATTAATCTTAAATGAGTGTATTTTCTTATTGTGCTGGATTGTTTCTAAGGCACACACAGTAAAATGACATAAGGGTTGAGCTGAGCCCCCAATTAAAAAGCTAGGTGAGTCATAATTAGTGCTCATAAACAATTGATAGATATAATATTTGATGTTTTGTGAGCTGAGTCGTGTCTCTCTTTACAGGTTAGCTGGGTTCAGACCGCTTGTGGCCCGAATACCCGGATGATGTCATCTTGTGAGCGCAGCTGAAATGCGGATTTTCCATCATCCTGGCGAGCGAAGATCCGGCCCCGTTTCGTCTAGGAGTACCTCCACTGCAACCTCCGACACTCCTCGCGGACGCGGTAGAACAGCTGGCGGTTCGAGCGTGTCAGTCGCTCGTTGATGAAGATGCGACCCCCAGCGGCGCTTGTGACGGAGCGGCGCACGCGTGCAGCTTGAAGCAGGTCGTCGCGTAGGTGGCGGCGCGCCAGCCGCACTACAACGCGACGTGCGCGGCCTTCGCCCGCGCCGCTCGGAGGCGCACCCACCCGCTCGGCGAACACCACATCCCGCTCGTCCAGCGCCACACCCAGTGGCGAGGCGAGCAGCGTCACGGCGTGTATGATGTTTTCACCCTTCTCCTCGGGTAGTTGGCCAATCTCGAGGTCCGAGCTGATAGCCTCCTGGTCGCGGTCGTTGAGTTCGGAGCGGAGCTCCCTGATGGTTCGCTCCAGCTCATCTGTCCTCCCCGCCCCCTCACTGCTCGCCGGCTCTCGTTGCTCCAGTGCAGCCACCCTTTCCTCGATGTTGTCCAGACGTTTGTCTACAGCAAGGAGGGACTCCCGCAGTTCAGCCATCTCCTTCCGGAAGTTTCGCATCTCCTCGACGATGTCGGCAAACTCGTGTCGAAACCCTGCGAAGAGGGTGGAGGCAATCCCTTCCACATCCTTCAAATCGGTTCTCGACACCGTTTCAGTACTTGACTTCGGATCGACTCTTGATTTCGGCGGGGAGTTCAGGGCTCTTCGTTTCTCTGCTGGTAGGCTGTCGGTGTCAGGGGACCCTTTGTTTGCAGCTAGCGGGGACCTTTGTGTTTTGGGCATATTTAATGTTTTTCTGGTGATTTGATTTGTTACTTTCCCCTTGCAGTTATTATAAGTTTATCTTTACTTGACTTTTCCTTCTCTATTTCCTTTCTTCTGAATGTTTTAATTTTTATATACTTTTAATTTTAAATTGCGAAAAAAAAGACAAAATACAAAAAAACAATAAATAAAATAAAAATAATAATAATAAAAAAAAAGACTGTTCTCCGGATTCGAACTTGCACTATTTTGGTTTATAGAGCTAGGCGTGTGCACTCACGGCTATCGGTCACTTGGTGGTAAGAGTGAACTTAAGTCTCACTATAAACCGTGTACGCCGTGTGTATGTGTGTGCTTTATTCGTTCGAGCATGCGAGTGACGCCGGGGTGACCAGCGACAGGTGAGTCATGATTAGCTCTAAGAATTTTCTTAACTTCGTCTGGAGTAGGATATTGAATACGATTATGATAGATATTTGTTTTTATATGAGTATGATGAAATAAGACTGCTATAATGTTATATATTTTCGTAAATGATAATTTAGAGAAAGGATCATTAAATCTTGTGCGGGCACGGGACCGATCTATGAGACGGTAGCTATTCGGTCCCCCACCCAATGCACCTATTGCTGGATTGCCCCGTCCAAATGTGTTGAGGAAGAGCGAAGGGTGCTTGAAGAGAAACAAGATATTCTTCTGAGATGTTGTTGGCTCCGGATCCGCTGGCGAACTGTGTCGGTCCACCGAGACCGCCCTATTTATATTCCCTTTCCTCCGCGCACAACTAGTATCTACGTACGGTGAGACTTAGCGCAGGCGGCGCTAAGTCTACCGCTGTTGTGCGAGAGGGACGGGACTACTCTAAACTATTCCCTACTCTATCTGCCTATTTTCTATTGGCTACTACGTTGCCCTATTAGATTCCTATTCTAAGCTATTGTATTCTAACTGGGTGTAGTCATCATCACGGTGGTCATTCTCGCCGGGGCGAGAGTGCGGGCCTCGAGCCGAGGCTCTTTGCCCGGGCTGCATCTCCTGGCCCTCCCGGGTCCAGGGTGTCGTGGAGGTGGGCCGCGAGGAGTGATGCCTCCTCGAGCGGCCGTGCCTGAGTAGGCAAGTCAAATCAAAACAAGTAGTATGGATTAGTATGGATAGTATAATAGTATATAGTATAGTATAATAGTATATATAGTATATAGTATATAGTATATATAGTATATATAGTATAGTAAGTAAGTAAGTATGGATTTTTTTTTTTTTATAAATATTTTAAATTATATATATACCTCTTTTTATTATAATTTTTTTTTTTCTTGGAGACCACCAGTCAGTCGGATCGGTCGAGTCCCCTCACGTCGTCCCTAAACGTCGCGAATGCAGCCGGTGACGAGTCTGCAGGCTGCAGACATAGTCGTCGTCGTCGTTTGGGGGGCGGGGGGGTGGAGTTGCCGCTGCTGACGAACCAGCGACAATCCGTAGTCGGGGAATGGGTGCAGGTGGGATTAGGGGAGTGTGTCGTGGGTGTCGTGTGGGTGTATCTGTGGTGTGTGTAGGTTGTGTGGGTGTGGTGTGTTGTGTAGGTGTGGTGGGGGGGCTTAGTATTTCCCGCGGGAGCGGGCGACCGGGCCTGTCAGGGGGCCTCGCGTGGAGGGCTGGGTGTAGTGCCCTACCTATCTAATGTCCTCCGTAGAGGGTGTGTGCCTACTATTAAAGTAAAAGCGGAGCCAACATTCTTTATTAATCAAAACTTATAACTATTACAATTTTCCTTACAACTATAAAAACAATAAAATGATAAACTATACAAAATGTGAACAATGGACTATAAACTATACAAATAATCAACATTACATACATTTCCTAAAAGTAACTATTGCGCTATCCTATTACAAATCAGACTTAAAACTATCACTGTCACTATTAATTGTTTTCTATAATCACTTTCACTGTTTTTAACACTATTTTGTCAGACGTTCGGAACAAATCTGATATAGCTACTTCCTTCTCCTCGGAGAACCAATATTTTACCATGTCTCGGTAATCTCGGAGAAGATTAAATATATCTTTATAAGACATTTCGTCGAAATGATTTAGCTTAACGAACAGATGTGTAAACGCATGCTTATCATTGGAAGTTGAGTAGTAGGTGTAGAGTTCGCGCTCGATATCGCGGACGTCGGGATGTTCGGAGTCTTTGGTAGATGCATCTATGATGTCACTACAGTATGGGATAGACTCGTCTAAATCAACTGATGTAGGATACGCGATTAATTTTATTTTAGTTTTTAATAAGGACTCGTTATGTTCTTGGATTACGGTATCGTAAGATACATTGGATTGTCTAGAGATTTGAAGGAATTGTTCATATGTTTCAGATATAGAAGGAAGATCAAGATTATCATCAGGAGACGGCGGTGCAGGATTAGAAATGGGTAAGTCGGGGTTGTTAGCATCATCTAGTATGTTGACTGGGAATCGAGATAATGCGTCGGCGTTCGCATTTAATTTGCCCTTTTTATATACGATCTCATAGTCGTATTCTTCAAGTTTTAGGCGCCATCTTATGAGCCTAGAACCTGGGTCTTTGACGTTAAAAAGCCACACCAGAGGCTTATGGTCGGTAACTATCTGAAATTTGCGACCGTATAAATAGGGACGGATGTTTTTAACACCGAAAAGTATGGCTAACAACTCCTTCTCGATAGTTGAAAAATTGCCTTCGGCCTTACCCGGCGTCATTGTGGTAGAAAACTGATACATGGGCGTTGAGGTGGGTCAAAATTACCCGTGTATAAAATGTACAATATTTTCATTGACTTATAAAATACATAAGTGTGAGTTATTATATTGCATAGTATGTACTTTCGACTTTATTAGAAATAAAAATAATAATAATGTTTCAACGTTTAATCAACTCTAATCAGTTTTTAATAATACTCACAAAAAAAGTAACAAAATTGGGATCACTTAGGTTTTAATCACATAAGAATATTAATAATCAGTCTTTTAAGTTTTAATGGCACTTTTATAATAGTAATAAAATATATCTATGAAAAAAAAACACTTAATGATTGTCCGAGTCATTATTGTTGATGCATTGACTGCAGAAAGATACAATGTGTTCGCGGTAAATAAATTTGTTACATCCTCGACATGTATGAGTCGTTTTGCGGTCTCGTTGTGCAGGACATGTACAAATATGAAAAAAAACTTTAATTTGGATATTAAAAAGCAAAACTATTCATTATATTCACAAAAAAACTGAATACATCACTAAAATTACCAAGTGAATGACGGCGCGAAATTGTTACATCGATTGTGAGGATGGGTCATATTTACCTTTTCCGGAATGATGCACGTGTATCTCCTAAAGCGGCAACCGCGCGATTGTTTTCTGTTCGGTAACGTTCGTGGTGCACTCTCAGCTCCAGCTACTGAGAAGAACGGCAAAGTCGCGCGCGTACATTCAAAAATAATTGCATTTAAAAACAAGCTGGGTCATAATGACCCAACCTCAATGACGCCGGGTTAAGGGTCCGACAGGCGTATGAAATGGGTTTGTCCTTGCCGATTTCTCCTTGAGATAGGACCGCGCCTACTGCGTAATTTGACGCGTCTGTGGTCAACAGGAACGGCTTACTAAAATCTGGATATTGGAGTAGTGGGGCCGTTGTTGACTTTTCTTTTAATAAGGAGAATGCACGTTCTTGATCATGCGACCATAAGAAAGTAGCGTCTTTCTTGAGACACGGCGATAGTAGCCGACAAGACCGAGAAAAGATTTAATATCTTTCGGATTCTTGAGAGTTGGAAATTCACTAACTGCTATAGTTTTTTCTGGATTTGGGCATACACCCTTGTCAGTGATGATATGACCCAGATAGGCGACTTCGCGTCGAAGAAATTCGCACTTATCGGGTTGGAGCTTAAGGTTGAACTTACGAAGTCTGTCGAATACTAATTTGAGTTTGGTCACGTGACCAGTGAGGTCATGGCTGAAAATGATGATTTCATCTAAATAGATAAGGGCATGGAGACCTTGAAGGCCAGAAAAGGCGGTATTCATCATTTTTTTGAAATGTGGAAGGAGCGTTCTTTAACCCAAAGGGCATTCTAGTGAATTCGTAATGGCCTGCGACGTCAGAATTCGTGTTTACAGTAAATCCTGTCTTTGGCGCGTCCTTGGGTGTCATCTTACACTGATGGAATCCTGATGAGAGATCAAGGGTACTAAAATATTTAGAGTGACCCAGCTGATCGAGAATATCAGTGATAAGTGGCAAAGGATAGGTCTCCTGAGACCGTGACGTCGTTGAGGCGGCGGTAGTCTTTTACAATACGCCATTTTTTCCTACCAGAGGCGTCCATCTTTTTAGGGACTACCCAAACTAGAGCATTCCAGGGTGACACTGAAGGTCGAATAATGTTTTGGTTCACCATCTTACGAATTTGGGACTCGACTTCGTCTTTATGACATTCGGGGAATCGGTACGATTTAACATAAATGGGAGGTGCATCTCCTGTATTAATAGAATGCTCAATGGCGGTAGTATAAGATAAGGGCTCATCTTCTAAATGAAAGATATCTGTATACTCTGAACAATATTTTAAAAGTGCCTTTTCCTCCTCTATATTCAGATGAGAGCAGCGCATAAGATCAAGAACCCTTTGCGATCTGTGAGGTTTATATTCAGAAGTAGTATTTATTTTACTAGACTCAGTGTTCGAGTTGATTTCAAGAGGTGACACTTCTACGTAATAATCTTTGATATGGACTTCAGAGTCAGTAGTGTTTAAAACGGTAATGTTTATCCGCTTGTTGGGCTTTATAGTAACAATGCAATTAGCAATGTAAACACCGTCACTTAAGGTCTGATCTAGTATGAGAGCTTTATTGTTATGATAAGACTCGGGCGCGTAACCTGATATTGCGCATTCGATTACAGCCTCGGTGCGCGTGGGAATAATATAAGTCGGCTGATTATAAGTGATCACTAGGCTTTGTCCGAGAATGTTTAGTAATTTAGTGTTATAGTCAATACTTGTTTTAAAATAGCCTAAAAATCACTACCGATGATGCCATGCACGCTTTGGGGTAATACCAAAACAAACAACCGTGGTGAGGAATTTCTTAATTTCATTTTTAGTCATAACCTCATCATCCACAACAAAGGCTCAGAGCCGACGTTTGTAAATGCGCGCTCCCAAACAATTATTGACCTAACTCTAACAACAATGAGGGCCTCAGACTATGTCAAGGATTGGCACGTCTCCAACGAGCCATCCTGCTCAGACCACAGGTACCTAAGGTATACCATAAATATAAAATTACCACAACCTCAGCCGAGAAGGCTGCCACACAGAACAGACAAATCTAAATTCAATAGGTTAGTCAGGTCTCAGGTAGGCAACCCACTCGACACACCAAATATTTTAAATACAATAGACATTGACTCTCATGTAGAGAAGCTAACTACCATACTGACAACGAGCTTTGAACAGTCATGCCCTCTCACTATACCGAGACCAAGTGGAGGTCACTGGTGGTGCCCCGATCTTGAGAGACACCGGCACAAAATCAGGAAACTGTTCAACAAAGCAAAAAACAAACGCACACAGGCGGATTAGGACACATACACAACCGCCAAAAGAAAATACAAAAAAACACTACGCCTAAGGAAAAAAGAATGCTGGCAGCGCTTCTGCACCAGCATATAAAACAACAACCAAGCGATCAGAGTGAAATCCTGTCTATCAAAAGAAAAGGAACACTCGGTTGGCAGCTTGAAAAAACACATACACAAAAACCGACGCAGAAACCAGCGAAATTCTTCTAACAACCCACTTTCCAGGTTGCCAGATTGACACAAATCAATCATGAGAACCACACACGGAAGGGGATGCCGAAGAAACTGACTGGAATGTGGCAAGACACGTAGTAACAACAGAAAAAGTTTTATGGGCAATCAACACATTCCTCCCTTTCAAGGCAGCAGGACTAGACGGCGTCTTTCCAGGACTGCTAAAATGGAGCGGAGACATCATAGCGGACTACCTAGTCGCTATTTTCAGAGCATGTCTAGCCCACCGCTACATACCCTTGAAATGGAGGGAGGTCAAAATAATCTTTATCCCGAAACCGGGCCGAGAAGACTATACCCAGGCTAAAGCCTACAGACCAATAAGTCTGACGTCCTTTCTCCTAAAAACTCTGGAAAGACTAGGAGATAGAGAAATCAGGAATCACTTACAGAAAACAAAACCCCTACATCAAAACCAACATGCCTACAGTGCAGGTAAATCAACCGAATCAGCACTCCACCACGTAGTCTCTAAAATTGGAAACTCTCTTGTCTCGAAGCAACTCACCCTCGGTGCCTTTATAGACATAGAGGGCGCTTTCGACAAGACAAACTTTTCCAGCATACGCAGAGCTCTGACGAAATGTGGAGTGCCACCAACATTAACAGACTGGATTAATAACATGCTGAAGAAACGAGCAATACAAATCACTGTCAACTCCACCACACGTGGCATTGTGAGCAGAGGATGCCCACAAGGTGGAGTGCTATCACCACTACTGTGGAATCTCGTCGTAAATGAGTTAATAACAGAGCTCAACGACAGAAACCTCTACACAGTGGGATATGCAGACGACTTAACTATACTAATCTCAGGAAATTTTGAAAGCACCTTATGTGACCTCATGAGGAACGCTTTCAGAATAATCGAGAACTGGTGCACCGAACACGAGCTCTCAGTAAACCCAACAAAAACCGAATTGGTCATGTTCACAAACAAGAGAGTTCTCGGACCTCACAAGCTCCCAGAACTCTTCAACACCCAACTAAAACTAAAAAACGAAGTCAAATACCTAGGTGTTGTCCTGGACAGCAAACTGTTATGGAACAGACACTGTGACCACAAACTAAACAAATCCACCATCGCCTTCTACCAATGCAAGCAAATGATTGGCAGGAAATGGGGCATATCACCACAAATAACACTATGGCTATACAAGGCTGTCATAAGACCAATGTTGACTTATGGAGCACTAGTCTGGTGGCCTAGAACGGAACTCCGTACCATGATCACCAGATTGGGTCGCTTCCAACGTCTGGCCTTATCATGTACCAGTGGATGTATGAGAACTACACCCACGGCAGCCCTAGAGATAGCACTAAACATAACACCCCTAGACATATACGTAAGACAAGAAGCGGCAATGGCAGCTGCAAGGCTTATGTATCTAGATCTCTGGGGGAAAAACCACAACAGCCCACACACAACTATTTTAAACAAAATAATTACCTATCAACCACTCATCGCAGCACCATGCGACAGAACACACATTAGATATTTCTTTAACAAGAAATCCATACTTATATACTTATATACTTATATACTTATACTTATACTTATTACTTATTACTTATTACTTATTACTTATTACTTATTACTTATATTACTTATATATTACTTATATATATATATATATTATATATAATATTATAAATGCGAAAGTAACTCTGTCTGTCTGTCTGTCTGTCTGTCTGTCTGTCTGTCTGTCTGTCTGTCTGTTACTCTTTCACGCCAAAACTATTCAACGGATTTAAATGAAATTTGGTATACAGATAATCTAGACCCTGAGAAAGAACATAGGCTACTTTTTATTGCGAAAAGGGGATTGTAAGGGGTTGAAAGGGGGGGGTAAAAAGTTACTTTTCCACGCGGACGAAGTCGCGGGCGGCCGCTAGTATAATATACAATTAAGAGAGGAGGAACACGATGGTTCAGGAATAAATGAGGTGCGTATCTACACCGACGGATCCAAAACATCCAAAGGATCGGGCGCAGGCGTACACTCCCTGGACCTCAATATCAACATATACCTACCTTTAGGCGAACACAGTTCCATCTTCTAATGTGAATGTGAGTGTAACCGAGGCCGCGAGAGCAGTACATAGGCGTGGCATCGAACACTACTGCATAAATTTTTTATCAGATAGTGCATCTGTACTCATGGCCTTGGAAAACAAGAAAACAAACAATAAATTAATAGCTGAATGCCACGAAGCTCTAAACAATATAGGATCAAATAATCAAATTACATTGCAATGCATAAAAGGACACAGCGGATCACTCGGAAACGACAAAGCAGACGAATTGGCAAAGAGGGGATCGGAAATGACAGTGGCCGGCCCACACCCACTCATACCGATCCCATTCTCGCAGATTCGTACATGGACTCGCCAGAGATCCGCTGACCTACAAAACAAACAATGGATAGAAACAGACAACTGCAGACAATCTATAATAGCATTACCTGCAATAAACAAACGACTTACAAAACGCCTTCTCAAACTCAGCAGAAACAATCTCAGAATAATGATAGGGACAATTACGGGCCACTGTCCCTTAAATAAACACCTATTCACTTTAGGCGCGACCGACAGCCCTCTATGTAGGGGGTGTTTTAACACCGAAGAATCAGTCGCGCACGTAGTCCTGGAATGCGATGCAGTGACAAGACAACGAAATGAAATCCTCGGATCTGCGAGGTCACTCCGCGAAACCTGTGAGGATCCCAGGAAGCTTCTGCGCTTCTGGGCGGAGTTAGGCTGGCTAGAATAGCCAGGACACTACACGCACACTGGACCAAATAAGAGTCTAAGTGCGGAAACAGGAGTCCACTTTACATTACATTACATTACATGCCATCGTAATCTAGACTGACGTCATCGTTAGTTACGTGGAATTTGTATGTATATGATTTATCTGATAGTTGAAAATCCATTTGAATAGTACCTAATGTTTCGGAACATTGTTCGAGACTATTAATTCCCTTGATTTTAACTATCTCACGAGATAACTTAAGCTCTTTATTTAAGCTTGAACGTTTAATGAGACTTATACTTGCGCCCGTATCGATAAGAAACCTGAAGGTATTGGAAGAGAGGCTAGTATTAAAACATACATGAGGTAATGATATTTTCTTTAAAGGTAGGGTGATCGAGACAGTGATTGCCCACTTAAGAAAATTATGCAAAGTTTTATTTCAGTTAAATCCTTTATTTTAACAATTGGGTAGAAGTGTGTGACTTTTATATAACGTTGGTAGTTTAGCTTTGAGATAAGTTAGCAACAATTCAAATATCTAAAGAATATTTGTAATTATAACGTTTTGCAAAAAAAATCTTAAAATTTGTTCTAAAAATTCAGTGATTGCCCACCCCCTCTAAATACTAAATGGAATGTTTTAATACCATGATAACTGCTTCAAATGATACATCAAAGCTTAAACTAGCTCGTTGTTTAGCTTTCACATTCAAAAAATAAAATAAAAGTGACACAATCATTAAAACTACTAAGTGTATCCGATTCTCCTAAGGAATCCGAGTTTTTTAAAGAGACGAACACCTGCTGTGCAAAAACAGCCATTATATATATATTTTTTTTAAATGTTGACAAATTTCTTATTTAGAATTCTGATAAAGAGTACTCTAGTGCTATTTAACGGATTTAATTCAAAACTACTCCTTTGAAAATAAGTTAAAATCTACGTTAACCTCAAACCTGGCAATCACTGTACCCTGGGCAATCACTGTCTCGGTTCCCCTAAGTTTATTTCATGTACCGATTCAAAACATTCGAGGTCGTTTGACAGAGACGTTGGATGATTCGATTCTATGTTTTGGGATGCGAGTTCATTTTTACTCTTATTTAAGTGGCTCGATGCTTTTTGCATTCGAGATGTGTAGGGGCTCAGAGGCTTCGATGCCTTCTGAGATGTAATAGGGCTCAGAGGCTGGGACGCCTTCTGAAATGTAGTAGGGCTCAGAGGCTTCGACGCCTTCTGAGATGTAATAGGGCTCAGAGGCTGGGACACCTTCTGAGATGTAGTAGGGCTCAGAGGCTTCGACGCCTTCTGAGATGTAATAGGGCTCAGAGGCTGGGACGCCTTCCGTGATGTAGAAAAGTTCAGAGGTTTCGATACCTTCTGAGATGTAATAGGGTTTAGAGGCTGGGACGCCTTCTGAGATGTAATAGGGCTCAGAGGCTGGGACGCCTTCTGAGATGTAATAAGGCTCAGAGGCTGGGACGCCTTCTGAGATGTAGAAAGGCTCAGAGGTTTCGAAACCTTCTGAGATGTAATAGGGCTCATCGAAATAGAAACTCTCTTAGGAGCGTGATGAGATGTGATTATAGATTTAGAATAATATACACGTGTGCCTAAATTACTCGGAAAGCGACGGCACTGCTTCGAATTCCAATTAATTAGTTTAAATTATTAAATTATTATATAATATTATTGTTTTCAAATTCTACGGAATCTTCGCTAGGTGTCGGTGACAGCGGAGCCGACAATTGCGGAGAATCGTAAGTAATATGATGCGCGTTAGCCGGCCTGTTTGAATTAATAATTCATGTTTGCACGACTGTAGATCTAGCAATAAATGATTGTAGTGTTTTCTTTCACCAAAATTTTGTTTTAAAAATAATTTAATCTGATAAAAATCATCGAAAATTTTATTCGAACACGCGATCTGGGCTTTTTCCTCGAGACGAGATAAAATATATTTTGTAAGTAAGGTTTTTTGGCTTTGTGATGCTAGATCTAGAGCGTTCTGACAATTTGTAAGAAAAGCGGTAAGCGTTTCGCGATCACCCTTGTAAGTTCCTATAAAGTTGCATAACACATTAATAGGGAATTGTTCGGATAAGGATAAGGATTCAGTTTTCTTAGGTTCAACCGACATTATGATTTACGAAAGGACGATTTATTAAAATAAGATAAGTAATTAAGTATGATAAGAATCTCGGTAAATATAAGGATTGAGATATTACTTTATATGATATTTCGTCGCTCCATTCTTCAGATATAATTACCTGGTAGTCCCCTTAGTCTACATGGCATCGACGCACTTTTTTAGAGATTCAGTTGAATCCCTATTTTTTTTTTTTTCTTTGCTAGCAACCCACTGCCAGCACACCAACCCTACCTTCCGATGTTCGGTCACTCGATTTACTCATTCCTTTACTGTGCGTGGCAACGAACGGACGTCTTCGAATAGCAAAGTTTCGTAAAAAGTATCCAAGTTTAAATCAGTAAATTTTTAAAAATGTCTAAGCGAAGTGCTGAGGAAAAAATTGAAAAATATTTGAAAAAAATAGAAAAGTTAAAGAAGAAACGAAGATTGATGGATATTTGCTCACCGGATTTAGAACCAGAAAAAAGTAAGTACATACCCGCAATAAAATTAGTATTTCGCTCAGAAAATGAATGTTAATATATTTAAAAATTGCCGTTTACCCAGATTTTATCAGCTTGAAAACAAGCATCATACGTATGTCACTTATTTTATTAGGCCGGGAGGTTAACCGAGATGTTAACACAGAGGCAATTTTATGCTTAAATACCAAGATGTTGTTCGAGATAACAACACGATATCGTGGTATCACAATAACATATTCTAGAAATTAGAATTGTTTCTTTGTGATTTAAATTAACCGAGTCATGTTTCTTTGCCAACAGACGTCGAAGAGGAACCAGAAACTTGTCTGGATTTATTGTCACAACCCGAGGATCTCGGGTACCTTCCTGAGGACTTTATTTTTGAAGAAAATTTGCCTCAAAATAATACCGACGACGAACCGGCGGAAACACCTACAAGTATAATTGAGGTACCTGTAACAGTACCCAGTACGAGGCATGCCTTTTAAGTTCTGTCGTTTGCATATTTCCCGCCTATTTTGAATTTAGAACTGTTCAAAATTCAAATTTGTTGGAATTTCGAATATCAAAACAATTGAAAGCATTAGGATTAATGCAATTGTTTAGTCACAGCGTTGGTTTGAATCTGTCAGGTCACGTAGGAAAATGAATCTTACTAAGGAAAATGTCCGTGCAATAATTTTCTATAACTTTCGAAGAGGCCTAACGCGACTTCAGTGTTTCGAAGAGTTAACATCTGTGTTCCATGACTGTGGAAATTAAAACGCTTCTTCAATTCACACACTTGATTTATTTCCTTTGGCTCCAAACGCTCCAATACACGTATGCACACACGTTAATTTATTTTCCAAATATATACAATGATTACAATAACTCCCTGTTATTGGTTTTACTAGCTAGCCCTAGGCCTTTTACAATAATTAATACCGTTCCGCGAACGGGTTGATCGACGTGCTCTCAGCACAAGAGTCGTAGGAAGAGTGAGAGTGAGAAAGCAACATATTGCACAGCGTCGACGATTTGATTAGGAGTCGTTCGGTTACGCTGTCAACGTTTTGTAGATAAACTTATTTTGCTAATTACTCACTAATTAGCCAGAGTAAGAAAAAACTAATTACTGAGAACATTGTGCAATATGTTTCAAAGCAATGACAAAACAAATAACAACAATTAGCCTCTGTTAAATGTAATCAATTTGCACGATCGATGTGCATTGGTCCGTTTTGGCGCGAACATCAAATTGCCTTCATAAGGCTCAAGCGCAAAACAATGAAACCCATGATTGTGCCGTTTTTGCACGAACATTCCCTCCACGGGGCAACGAATGGGTTGAAAAACCTAACATTACATCCACTCAACAAGTAAACTTAACTAGTTACATCGATTGGCAACTTAAATAACTTAACCACTGGCCTAACAAGTTCGCCAGATTGGGTTCTTATTCTAACAGATCTCACTATACTATCTTTACCCTTATACAACTCTAACACCCTACCTAACTTCCAATGTAAGGGTGGAGCATTTTCATCCTTAATGAAAACTAGGTCATTGACCTTAAGATTATCTCTATCATGATACCATTTGTGTCGAGTCTGAAGTGTACTGAGATATTCGAGGTGCCAACGTGCCCACACGTTCTGGTGCAGCTTCTGCAACATCTGAAATCGTGACAAACGATTCATGTTAGTATTAGTCCAGTTACTCTCAGGCACTGCTACAAGTGGCTGACCAATTAAGAAATGTCCTGGCGTCAAGACTTCTAAATCCCCAGGATCTTCAGACATTGCGACAAGAGGCCTGGAATTCAAAATAGCTTCTATTTTGCAGAGGAGAGTGGACAACTCTTCATAGGTAAGAATTGTGTCACCTATTTCCCGTTTAAGCAGGTTCTTAACACTGCGTACGGCAGCCTCGAATAAACCACCCATGTGGGGTGATGCAGGAGGATTGAACTCCCAATGTATGTTTTGCCTCCTAAACTGCTCCTTTAGGATGTGCTCCTTATCTAATAGGAACTGATTTACCTCCCTGAGATATTTGTTGGCCCCAACAAAATTGGTTCCTCTATCAGATCGTATGAGAGAGGGAAGTCCACGTCGACTAACAAATCTGGAGAACGCTGCGACAAACGCCTCGACTGATAGACTAGATACCAGTTCCACGTGGATTGCTTTCGTGGCCAAGCACACGAAGACGCAGATATAGGCCTTCACCGACCTTGCGTTTTTTAATAGGCTCGACTTTACCAGATAGGGTCCCGCGAAGTCGGTAGCGACTCCGGCGAATGGACGTGCGCGTCGCACTCTGTCCGCAGGTAGGTCCGCCATGCGTGGGGGTTGCTCAGCTGCAGCAAACCTGAAGCACCTGGTGCACCGGCGTATCGTCCTCGATGCCTGCTTACGCACCGATGTAATCCAGTAGTCCCTGCGTAAAATAGCAATTAAACCATTAGTTCCAACATGACAATGGGATTTATGATAATACTCAACCAGTAGCTGCACGAATTTGTTATCCTTTGGTAAGAGTATAGGATGCCGCGCACCGTATGATAACTTTGAATGTTTCAGTCGACCTCCGACCCTGATGACTCCCTGCTCATCTAGAAAAATACTCAGCTTCTGAAGAGAAGTTATCACCCTCTTATTCTGCTTCAGTTGTCCAATTTCAGCTTGATATTCCAAGTCTTGTACACGCTTAATCCAATACTCAGTCGCGCGGCGCGTCTCGTGTAAGGATAATATCTTGCTGTTATTACGCTGATCCTTATCTGCTCGCAGGTTAGAAATATATCTCAATACATACGCTGTCGTATTAATGAGTTTGGGAAAACTGCTTACCCGGTCCAACAGTTGAATATCCCAAGGTTCCTCCTGAACTGTACTGGTATTTATTACCTTTTTGAATCCTGGTATGTTTATTGGTGTACGCGTCGTACTTTTCTGAGGCCACTCAGATTCTTCACGCTCCAACCATGGAACGTCCCACCATAATTGATGATTGATTAATTCTTCAGCTGTCACGCCTCGTGACGCACAATCCGCTGGATTAGCCTCCGATGGTACATGTCTCCATTGCATTTTCCTAGGAGAGTCCTGGATGTACTGTACCCTGTTACACTCGAATGTCTGCAGAAGGTGTGGCTGGGTCTTCAACCACGCCAATACTATTGAGCTGTCAGACCATGCAGTGATACTATCAATCTTGATTGACCCTTCATAACCATCTGCTACGTGGTTAAGTAATTCACATACTAGATGCGCTGCGTTTAGCTCCAATTTCGGGATCGTCTGTCTGCTCTTCATAGGTGCTACCCTAGATTTGGCTATGACTAAACGAACCATTACATTACCCATTGCGTCCTCGCTACGTAGGTAGATGCTTGCCGCGTATCCCGCTTCAGATGCGTCCCCGAAGCCATGTAGTGAATATGACACTGCGTTCGCCAGTGTGAGACACCTAGGTATGTTCAGCTGCTCCAGATGATTAAGGTCCGCGATCATTAGTTCCCATTTATCTATAATGGGTTGGGGTACAGCTTCGTCCCACTATAGACCATCCATAAATAACTCCTGGAGTAGGTTTTTGAACCTTAGTATGACAGGCGTGCAATATCCGCACGGGTCATACAGTCTCGCTATTGTACTTAATACAGAACGCTTCGTTACTGCCTTACCTTCAGGTATGTTTAAACGATATGACATAGTGTCTGATATCGGCTCCCATTGTATTCCCAATACTTTAATGAAGCTTTTAGGATCACCCTGGTTGTTCACAGTGATCCTCTGGCAAATCAGCCAGTAGCCTAGGGTCGTTCGTAGTCCACTTACGGAGTTCGTAGCCTGCGCTGCGCATTAGCTGTACGAGCTCTGTCTTTAATGCTTGGGCTTCACATAATGAATCCGCTCCGGTCAGAATATCATCCACGAACACGTCGTGTCTTAGGGCTTCCGAGGCCCGAGAGTTAGGATGGGTCTCCTCCCACTGCGCTGATAGCTCCAGCAGCGTCCTTATGGCGATGAAAGGACTAGATCTCAGTCCATAGGTATTAGTATTTAATTCGTATACCTTAAGTTCCTGCTTCGGATCACTCCTCCATAGTATCAGTTGGTACCTCCTGTCGTCAGGGTGTATCCACGTCTGCCGGAACATCTGCTTCACGTCCGTAGTGAATACAACTTGATGTCGCCTGAAATTCATCAAGATTTTAGTTACATCATTTTGCAAAGCTTCTCCAGAATGTAAACATTGGTTTAAGGAAACCCCTGTTGTTGTCTTACAACTCCCATCAAATACAACACGGATTTTATCCGAGTCTTTCTTAAAGATTCCATGATGTGGGATAATATAATGTTCAGTGTCGAACTGAAAGTCTGATACAGACATATGACCGAGCTCCTCATAGTCATGCATGAATTCCTTATATTTTTGTGCAAACAATGGATGCCTCTCCATTTTCTTCTCCAATGCATAAAACCTGCGGGTGGCCTGACCCAATGAATCTCCCAGCTCCGGTCGATTAGACAACAAAGGTAATCTTACCATGAATTTTCCATCAGACAGCCTCTTAGTATTGTCTGCATATAACCTCTCGCATGCTTCATGTCGAGGATCCTTTGGCTTAGGCATCGGCGGCTCCTCCGACGTCCAAAATCGCTTCACTGCTTCAGTGAGCGTCGTAGAGTGCACGGAGTGCTGCTCCGCTGCCTCGTAGCTGTCCACTGGTCCCATCAGGACGTGTCCGAAGCACGTACCGTAGGCTGCCGCGCCACCTGGACCAAGATTTATTTTAGTTCCATCAAAAACATAATTTAGCACATCGGCGCCCAGTATTAAATCCACATCCTGTGGTATGGAGAAGTACTTGTCTGCAAGTTTTAAATTAGGTGGGGTATGCTTCAATATTCCCTTGCGAGACGCCTCGCTTACTGGTAGTTGCGCTGTAACTTCATGCATTACAGCTGCAGTAGTGCTAATGAGTGGCAGATCATTATTCACAGGTTTAACAACTATATTAACCTTACTACTGGGGTGCTTCACTGTAGTATTTCCAACTCCTGATATATCAATAGAGCTCCTCTGTCGGTGAAGCTTAAGTCGCCTTACCAAAGCTTCTCGGATGGCGGTGATACTTGCCCCAGTATCTAATAAAGCACGAGCAGTCTCGTATTTACCTGCACTATTCTTAATAGCTAAAGTGACCGTAGGGTTTAGACTCGAACTAAACTCTCCTACAGTATGTGCCTCACCGACTTGAGCTAACCTTCAATCCCGCGGCGGACTGAACTCAATTGCCTGACCGTACCGCAGTCGAGCAAACTGTTCCTGTGACCGTTGGTACCGTTGGCCTACACGACGAGCACCCTGCTCCAGCCTATAGTCCTGGTCGGTCTCCCTCTCCGGAGAGTGTCGCTGCGGCGGCCTAACATGCTCTACGGGGCTCTCAACGCGTGGTGGCGTCCTCGCACGCGGCGGCGTCCTAGCGCGCGGTGTTGTTACCACCGACCGATGTTGTGTTGGCCTTTTCACAGGCTGCTCTGGCACATACGCCCTACGGCGCGGTGGCTCCTCCCGCGAGGTGCACAGCAGCTTATGGTGTATGTTTTCACCACAATAGGTGCAGGGGAGTGTAGCTTCACACTCACGTGCAAAGTGCGAACCTAAGCACCTAAAACAAACGTCACGGCGACGTACCCATTTCTTCCTGAGTGACACGGGCAGTTTCTTAAACTCGTAACACGTGCCCAGGGTATGGCCGAGGTGAGTACAATAGGTGCACCTTACCTCGGATGTCACTGTGACTACCTGACCGCGTCTACCCGGCGGTGGTGTTCGATGTCCTGTGAGCGGAGGTGTCCTGCGCTGCGCTGGCGTCGACCTCGGCTGCCGCGACGGCCCCGGTCTGCTCTGCTCCGTCACAGGTGGTGATATCAGCTGGCGTCTGCAGATCTCGTCCAGCATCCCCATCAACGACGTGAAGGACGGGAACTCGTCCTTAGCTGCTCCGCTTTGACGCTCCTCAAACTGGTGCCGCAACCGAGGAGGCAATTTCTGCAAAATAAAAAACAATAAAAGGTAGGACCACTCTACCACAGGTAATCCAAGTTTCTGCAGGGCCTGCGTCGACTCCAACAATGGATTGTAAAAAGATTGTCGCAATCCTTCGAGCGACTCGGGTACAGACGGCAACGACATAACCTGCGTCAGGTACGTGTCCGCTAGTAATCGCTTGTTTTGATACCTATCCACTAGTATATTAAGCGCCACCTCATAATTGGCCGCGTCGGTCGGTAGGTGCTTTACCAATGTCAGAGGCTCCCCCTGTAGGCAACTACGTAAATAGAAATGTTTCTCGGCGGTTGCCAACCCCGGCCGATTATGCACAAGCGAGTTGAATAAGTCATAAAAACTTACCCATTCCAATGGATCACCACTAAACCTTCCTAAGTGTATAAGCGGTAGTTTGGCTGCTGCGCCGCTGCAGTCGGACGAGCCGCTCGCCTCGATCTTCACCGCAGGAGGTACCGCCTCGGCTTCCTCTACCTTGGTTTCCACCTGGATCAACAACTCATTAATTGCCGAGAACTCCCCCGACAATTCGTCCAGGTCCGTTACCTCGTGCGACACGAGGACTTCGTAGGCTACCACGAATATCTCATAACTTTTCACGAACTGACGGTATATTACCCTCAAGGCTATGGCAGAAGTAGTGTTATTCACTGACTCTGCGAAGTCATGGATCATCTTTGATCTGACTTTAAAAGTTTGACGCGCCGTCTTTAAATCCATTATGGATGATGCTCACCTTTAACTTATTGAAACAATCAGTTGCCTTACGACGGCTCAGTACAAACAATAATAGGTACTCTAATACAATGTAGGTACGACAACAAGAGAATTTTTAAACGATGGTTTGCCGGCCACCGGCTCCAATAAGAAAATTAAAATTCCACAACAAGTTCAGACAAGTACAATTATTATTGCTTAGCTTCTAAGACTTACGCTTACATTACAGTCCATAATCCTGTGACGCGCTACGCGTGGACACGACGCCGTGTCAAGCGAATTACGCACTTATGCACTGATTTTAGAGACGACACTCGCGCGGCAACGCTGCCGTAATGTCGCACTTCGCAATCACTTTTCTACGCTTCGTAGTAATAGGGCTCCGATGCCACCACGAACTGGGATTGATTGATGTACGCCCGGCGCCAATCCAAGTGGGTCGTTGCTGCAACTGGCCTCACGATCTCACCGAAGTCAAAATCAGCGCTCCGCTTCAGGCTCAGGCGTCCGCGCCGAGATAGATTGCTCAGGCGCCCTCGCCGAGATAGATAGTATCAGGCGTCCTCGCCGTGATAGGTCTCAGGCGTCCTCGCCGAGATAGATTGTTCCCCTCATGGGCCACCAGAAAATGTGGAGATTAAAACGCTTCTTCAATTCACACACTTGATTTATTTCCTTTGGCTCCAAACGCTCCAATACACGTATGCACACACGTTAATTTATTTTCCAAATATATACAATGATTACAATAACTCCCTGTTATTGGTTTTACTAGCTAGCCCTAGGCCTTTTACAATAATTAATACCGTTCCGCGAACGGGTTGATCGACGTGCTCTCAGCACAAGAGTCGTAGGAAGAGTGAGAGTGAGAAAGCAACATATTGCACAGCGTCGACGATTTGATTAGGAGTCGTTCGGTTACGCTGTCAACGTTTTGTAGATAAACTTATTTTGCTAATTACTCACTAATTAGCCAGAGTAAGAAAAAACTAATTACTGAGAACATTGTGCAATATGTTTCAAAGCAATGACAAAACAAATAACAACAATTAGCCTCTGTTAAATGTAATCAATTTGCACGATCGATGTGCATTGGTCCGTTTTGGCGCGAACATCAAATTGCCTTCATAAGGCTCAAGCGCAAAACAATGAAACCCATGATTGTGCCGTTTTGCACGAACAATGACGAAGTTCCATGTCTGAGGAACATCGAACGCTGGTATTTGGAATTCCAGCGTGGACATATCACACTTAGTGACAAGTCTCGTGAAGGACGTCCAAAATCCGCCTTCACTGAAGATAACATCGTTGCTGTGAGACAACTAATCCTCGAAGATCGTCATGTTACATATCGAGAGATAGAGGCGTTATTAGGCATCTCAGGGACAACCATTCAAAAGATATTGCATGAGGCGCTTGGTGTAAGAAAACTAGTTTACCGTTGGATCCCGCATTTGCTTTCCGACGATCATAAGGCAACCCGCGTCAGATGGTGTAAGAAAACTCTTCAGAGGTTCAACCGAGGAGAGTCAAATCACGTCTACGATATCATCAGTGGTGACGAATCTTGGATCTATGCCTACGATCCTGATTCCAAACAACAATCCACAGTCTGGGTATTCCAAGACGAGCCAAAGCCGACTAAAGTTATTCGCTCTCGAAGCACTTCAAAGAAGATGGTGGCTACGTTCGTGGCGAAAACCGGTCATGTTTCGACAATTGCACTTGAAGATCGTAGAACGGTTAATGCGGAGTGGTATACCACAGTTTGTTTACCACAAGTCATCGCCGAACTTCGGAAAATTAGCCCAAAGCGACGCATCATCCTGCACCATGACAACGCCAGCTTACACACCGCTCGTCAAACGATTGAATATTTGAAGAAGGAAAACGTAGAAATTCTTGACCATCCTCCGTACAGCCCTGACCTAAGCCCTAACGATTTCTTTACATTTCCTAAAATCAAGAAAACTCTTCGTGGTCAAAGGTTCCAGTGCGGTGAAGAAGCGGTCGACGCTTTCAAGTCGGCCATTTTGAACATCCCTACTTTGGAGTGGAATAAATGTTATAATAATTGGTTTGAGCGAATGGAAAAGTGCATTCAACTTCGTGGGGAATATTTCGAAAAACAATAAAACATACTTTAAGTTTATAATTGTTTTTTTTTCTTCAAACGACAAAACTTAAAAGGCAAGCCTCGTAGGGCCGAGGAAACCACGTCTAACACCGTAGATCCCTCTACAACTACGGATCCAGACCTAGACCCAAATATTCTAGCAGCCCTAGGGGAAATAGTAGACGAATCGCCAGAATTTGGAGAAAAGATCCACGAGAGCCTGACCAAAATATGGACACCGTTACTAAAAAAGGGCATGTCAAAAGAAAGTCGCGAAAAAATGCTTAAGGAGTACCTTATACCAGAAAATTGCCCCCTATTAAAAGCGCCAACATTGAACCCGGAAATTATGGCAGCTATAACCGAAACCGGGAGATTCCGGGACAAAAAGATGAGTTCAACTCAACAACAATTAAGCGTTGGTATAGCGGCGATTAATAGGGGTCTAAATATATTGTTGAAATCGGACAACAAAGCTGAAGCTATAAAATCAATAACTGATGGCTGTCGCTTCCTATCTGATCTCCATTTCCAACAGACGGAAACTCGGAAGAGATTTATAGCTCCTTGCCTCGACAAACCATTCCTACAGCTGATCCAAGTCGCAGAAAAGGACGACACCTTATTTGGCAATAATCTATCGGAAAAGATTAAGGCTTCAAAGGCTATTGTTACACAAAGCCAACAAATAAAGAAAAACACCCCAGTGCCAAAACCATCGACATCCCAGGTTACAAGTCGGATCAATAACCAGGGAAACTGGCAGACCCCTCCTCGTTTTCCGCTGAACAGGGGGGGGCGTGGAGGATTCCAGAGAACCAACCTACGTGCTCCGCCACCACCGCCTCCGGCACCTCAAACTCGAACACAATCCAGACCTTACCAGCTCAGAACACGAGGAACAACTCGCCATCCACGTCAACAGCCGTAGATGACTATCAGGTACATGCAGGTAGACTGCAACATTATTTTACCAATTGGCAAAGTATTACTGATAACAACTTGATCCTTGGATGGATTAGAAACGGTATAGATATTCCTTTCGACAGTGACTTTATACAAAATCACTTTATTTCACCTATCCCTACCGAACAAGAAAAAACTGAGATGAACCTAGCCATTCAAAAATTGTTTAACCTAGGAGCGATATCCGTCTGTAATCCCTCTAGTGATCAATATTTATCAAAGATATTTTTAGCACCTAAGCCCAATGGTGATAGCCGGTTTATCCTTAATCTAAAATCCTTAAATAACTATGTAACCAAGTCCCATTTCAAAATGGAAGACCATAGAACAGCCTCTAAATTAATTACTAAATATTGTTTTTTGGCCACAATAGACCTTAAAGAAGCCTATTTATTAGTACCAGTCAATATAAATTACCGAAAATATTTACGTTTTCAATTCGAAAACCATGAGTCTAAACTAATTACTTACGAATTTAACGCAATGCCCTATGGTCTTTCAATTGCACCAAGAATCTTCACTAAGATTATGAAAGAGGCCGTCAAGTATTTAAGGAGCCAAGGATTTCAGTCTGTTATATATCTCGACGATATATTATGTATAGGTCGAGATTATAATGAGTGTATAAATAACGTAAACGCAACAATACATTTATTATGCCAACTGGGCTTCATAATTAATTACCAAAAAAGTTGCTTGGAACCAACGCAAAAGTGTAAATTTCTAGGATTTTATTTCGAAACTGTAAATTTAACAATTTCATTACCAGAAGAAAAACGTAAGAAGATCGCACAACTCGTACAAAAGTTTTACTTATTACCTACGTGCACCATTCGAGATTCACAACTAATAGGAGTACTTGTATCGGCCTGCCCTGCTGTTAAATATGGGTTTTTATATACAAAGACTTTAGAACGACAAAAATTCATTATGTTAAAAAATAACAATAACAATTACAATGCAAAAATAAAAATGCCAACCTGTATACTAAATGATTTAAATTGGTGGAAACATAACATTTTTAAACAACAAAACGACCTAAATACCACAAAATTTCAATTAGAAATATTTTCTGATGCTTCTAAGACAGGCTGGGGTGCTTTTTGCAACAATACACGGGCATGCGGGGCTTGGAAAGAAAGCGAAAAATTATGCCACATCAACTATTTAGAATTGTTAGCGGTTTATTTTGCATTAAAATCTATTGCGCGCGAGATGTACAACTGTGCGATCTTATTACGCATCGATAATACGACGGCTCTGAGTTATATCAACCGCATGGGTGGAATACAATTTCCCCATTTAAACAACCTATCGAGACAAATCTGGCAATGGCGCGAGAAACGAAATATATTTTTATTTGCTTCCTACATAAATACCAAGGAAAATATAGAAGCAGATTTTGAATCAAGAAGACATCAAAATCCAGATACCGAATTAGAACTATCTAATGAGGCTTTTCAAAATATTGTCATTAAATTTGGCCAACCAGAAATCGATCTTTTTGCTTCTCGCACCAATACCAAATGTAAAACTTATGTTTCGTGGCACCCTGACCCTAACGCGACATGTGTCGATGCATTTACTATATCCTGGGAAAATTACCATTTTTACGCATTTCCGCCTTTTCCTCTAATACTAAAGTGCCTACAAAAAATCGTGCAAGACAAAGCTGAAGGCATCCTTGTTTTTCCAAAATGGCCTTCTCAGCCATGGTATCCATTTCTCAAGACATTAGTGATTTCTCAAATTTTCTACTTCAAACCTAATGAAAGCTTCTTTCAACTCGGTTTCAGGAATCAACCCCCACATCGCCTGCATCAACATCTTACGTTGGGTGCAGCGATAGTCTCCGGCAGGCATTCATAAGCCGCAACATTCCGTCTGAGTTCGCTGACCTTATGTTGGCATCACTCTCGAACAATACTAAAAAACAGTACAACGTTAGTTATAAAGCTTGGTGGCAATTCTGTGAGGTAAAAAATTTAAACGCATTCCAAGGTACGGTGTCAGAGGTTATATCCTTTCTAACCCAAGAGTTTCACAAAGGCGCTAGTTATGGTACCCTTAATTGTCATAGATCAGCTCTATCATTACTGTTGGGAAATAATATAGGGTCAAACGAAAATATTAAACGTCTTTTGAAGGGTGTTTTTAAATCAAAACCTTTAAAACCAAAGAACAAACATACATGTGATCCACAGCTAGTGCTTAATTTAATATCTAATTGGTACCCTAACAATGAAATTAATTTGGAAAAATTAACAAAAAAGGTAGTTATTCTTTTAGCATTATGCACAGCCCAGAGAGTACAAACATTATCTCTAATAAAATTAGAAAATATTCACACCCTTTCCAATGGAATAACAATAGCAATCAGGGATATAATCAAAACATCGACACCTAGTAGCGATCAACCAATTCTCTTTTTACCTTTCTTCTCAGAAAATTTAAGTATATGCCCAGCAACAACTCTCTTAGACTATTTGAATCATACCACAAATATAAGAAATTCAAATTTGTTATTATTGTCGTTCAAGAAACCTCACAAACCAATTACCTCACAGACAATAAGCAGATGGCTGAAAACAGTATTGGCCGCGAGTGGTGTAGATGTGTCAATATTCACAGGACACAGCACGAGGCACGCCTCTACCTCGGCTGCTAGCGCAGCGGGAGTATGCATCGACACTATTCGCGGAACGGCAGGGTGGACTAATAACCACACATTCGCCAAATTCTACAAATTAAATATCATTACGCAAAATGTGTTCGCAGAATCAGTTTGTCTTCGACCGTGATTGTCTTATTTTATACTAGATAATTAATTATACAGAAGGTATTAAGTTAATGTAATTAAAACGTTGTTAATTTATTATAAATAATAATTGAATGAAAGGGAAAGAAGGTAAATAAAACAATACATGTATGTTATTAATTTCTTTTATTTTCATGCCTACCTGCACATATAAATAGTAGGCAAAGATAATATTATGGTTCTTTCGAAATCTTTTACTTTGAACATCTACCAGGTAATTATATCTGAAGAATGGAGCGACGAAATATAATATGTGATCAAAAGAACTTCAAAGTGAAGTTCGATCATTATTATATGAGTCGCTCCATTCGAAGATATAACAACCCAACCCACCCAACCCCAGAAATTTCGAAAGAACATTTTAATCTCTAAAGGAATGAGTAAATCGAGTGACCGAACATCGGAAGGTAGGGTTGGTGTGCTGGCAGTGGGTTGCTAGCAAAGAAAAAAAAAAAAAAAATAGGGATTCAACTGAATCTCTAAAAAAGTGCGTCGTTGCCATGTAGACTAAGGGGACTACCAGGTAATTATATCTTCGGATGGAGCGACTCATATAATAATGATCGAACTTCACTTTGAAGTTCTTTTAATCACATAGTATTATCTATACACACCACATTTTTTTTATTAGTGCAAATAATGAAATGGTATGTTCGGTATCAACTACTGATCATAATATGGCTTGTCATAAATTTTTTTTATTGAAAATCAGCTAAGCTATTGGCGTTTGTTTTTATCCCAAAAATCCGCTTGATTTATGGACGTATTTTACTATTCCATTCTAAATATATCAACATTGACCTGTCTCGTTCCCGCCTCCGCGCGCTCTCTTGCTCGCATTTGCCATTAATGAAACTAGACAACAGCTGTTATCATAATTTACCTATTTTAAATTAAGGAATGAAATAAAAGATGGAAATTGAAAAATTTAGTATTAATTCTGATATTCTAACTTCTCCTTCATACTTTAACCGGGCTTAGGACCGGCAAAATTACTTTTTAACTTTAGAAATACCTACTTAAGACAATAAATTTATTAATTATTTATTCGGAAAACCAACAGCAGCTGGGATAATTTTGGGAATTCGACTATTTTAATTTTGACTAGCTATAAATGATCAGTAGTCGATACTGAACTACCAAAAAAAATTTGTGTAGTAAAAAAAAATAGGGGTGTATATAGATGTAAGTTGTTATTATTTTTTACAGATTAGAATTAGGATGGTATAACTTGTGTAATTAAAATAAGTGTAAGTAAACACTAGAATAGATATTACTTATAGGAAACTGCTTTTAATTACAGCTTTAAAGGATATAGAAATTAGGATGGGAATAGGAAGGTAAGCTTAACACATTAACGCGAGAAAATTGTAGCGATAACAGTGATAAAATATGTTTCACTTACAGGAATAGCACGATCAGGACGATCTTCATGTCAGGAAACTGGAGCGGCGGCGAAGAAGAGCAGCAGGGTGGCTGCGGCAGGACAGCTCACAGGGCACGCGCTCGCAGCGCGGCGGGACAGCTTGCAGCGGGAGTCTGCGTGCTCTCGGCGCGACGGAACAGCTCACGGCGGCACGCGCGGTTACCTATCTTAAATTCGAATTTTTTTAGTACGAATTTCATTATAGCGAAAACGTTTCGCCACATTTTTGTTTTCCACATTTTCATTTGACCGAAAAAACGATTGCCATATAGCTGATATTCCGATTATCAAATGACATATTTTTTAATCTATACGTTTTAAAATATCACTCAACCTTTGATAGATAAACATATTTTAGACGAATTCGTTTCCAGAAAATCGTTTTCTATGTTATTAAAAGACAAATAAGTTTATATAACAATTACATATCATAAGTATTTTTATTATAATTTCCAATAATTATTCTGACAAGTTATGTGGCTCAGGTGAATCATGCATGCAGCATTCAAGCATGCATGCAGAATTCAAGCAGGCATGCAGCATGCATGCAGGCATGCAACCAGGCATGCATGCAGGCATGCAACTGGGCATGCAGGCATGCATGCAGCATGCATTTTTTCTGTCACGGCTCCGGCGTCAATTTTGGATGCCAGTACTGACTCAGTCAAGCGTCTGAAGCATGTAGATATAAGGTATCATTTCATTAAGGACTTAATTAAAAAAACAAAATTTGTATTAAGTACATAAGTACATGTGAACAACTGGCTTCTCACACAGTGTAATGTCAAAGTATAAGCAAAGAGGTAGATATATATTTATACTTAATTAGTAATGTTTCAATTTGATATTATGTAACTTAGATTATTTTGTTTAATGTGTATAAACATTGAGAAGGGGTGTTATTAATATGGCAATGTTTATTATTATATTTAAGTTGGCTACATGTAAAGAATGAACGTCATTCAAATGTCAATGTTGGCTGTTGTCTTGACTTACCTACTAACTACTTCCGGTCTGTGTAATTTTAAAAATGGCTGTACGCGGTATGTAAAAGAGACGATCACGCTAGTAAAATAAATACGGAGTGTTATGTTGATAAACTGTGGACGTTTTATTTCAAAAAACATCACTTAATTTACAAATCCTCGATGGCAATTAAATTACAGTACAAATAACCTTTATTCATAGATATGATATGTTATTACGGAAACAATATACCCATTTAAGTGCAATATTGATCCCTTTTCACCATTTTGTCATGATGTCTGAAAATCAGTAGGTAGGTACCTAGTATACTTGTGTTTGTTTTCAGGAACCTTGATTTCTTTTTTCATAAGTATACATAATTGCAAGGCTTCGGCGGTCCCACGCGAGCTTATCGTCGCAGATGATTCTCGCTGCTCGAAAACCACCTGCTTGCTCCTCAGCTCGCGGGCCGCCTCGCCCTTCCGCGCCTACGCGGGTTTGAATTACACTCTAGGGGTAGGGCAGACAAGACTACGTGGAGTCGGTTTTGCAGCGATTCTCTTCTGTCAATACATTTTGTAGCGCAAAATTAAACACTAAATAAACCAATAGGAGAAAGGTTAGTTCGATCTTTAATATGTCTAGAATAAAAAAATATTGTAAGTAATACATCTGTAAAATGAAAAAAGGGCTTTTGAAAATCGGCTATTAGTTTGTCTGGAAAATGAAACATATGTAAAATAAATTTATTGCATACAATACTTTGTCAAAAAATATATCTTCGATTCAAAACTTCGATATACCGTTTTCGAAGTTATGAAATTCGAATAATGAAGTTTCGAAAGTAAGATAGGTTACCCGTTGGAAAGATACTCCCGGCCATTATCACAGTACAAATTAACGATTTTTGAATTAAACCTCGCCTCGCTTTTTGCTACAAAATCCTTAAAGGCCGAAAATACGTCTGATTTGTAGGTTAACAGGTATGCCACACAATAGTGTGTAAATTGATCGACAAACAACACAAAATAATTCTTATTCTCAATTGAACTAGGAGTGATAGGCCCGCAAACATCAGTGTGCACAATGAATAAAGGTCGCTTTATATTACTATTATCTTTACATGTGTTAAACGGCAATCTAGTCTGTTTTCCATTTATGCACGCCTCGCACAGTTTTTCGTCAACCGTTACCGACTCGATTAAACTATCGTCATTAGTCATACAGTTATTTTTCAAATCTAAAAACTTTTGTTTGCTGATATGACCTAATCTTTGATGCCACAACTCGTAATTATTGTTCTTTTTATCTTTATTGCACAAATGAGAAACAGACTGATTAACTTGAACTTTAAAATTTACGGAAATTAAATTATTATTTGTTTTACCTTTCATCAGCATTGTACCGTCCTTACTGATGTGTGTTCCATGTTGGTCGAAGGTAATGGTCATCCCGGCATGCTGCATCCTCGACACCGATAGCAGGTTGTACGGCGCCTCAGGGCAGTACAATACGTTCTCCAGAGTGCCCTGGATGCCGGTGTCGGTGATGACTTGTATTGTTCCACGTTTGGTAGCTGAAATAAATTCACCCTGTTTAGCAATCGAAATCCTGAAGGGCGTATTTAAAGTCAAATAAGTGTAGAAAAGATCTTCTCTATTTATAATATGACCTCCGATCATATTATAAATAGGGAAGATCTTTTCTACACTTATTCGACTCCAGAATCCAACAGGAACGTTATTTGAGCCCCGTTGTCGTCAGCTTCGTGAGTACTGGTCATGAAGGCAAATCCGTTGGCTTCACTGTACCTGGTTGCTCCATCGTTTACCTCCACCGTCTGAACGGTGTGGGGCCGATCCACCTGCTTCCGCTGTTGGTTTGGTTGATGCTGCCGGTCGTACATATGTTGAATATTGCGGCGCTTAAAGTAATAGCAATCCTTCTTGACGTGACCCTTTCGTCCACAATGGTAGCATTTAAGTATTTTCTTGGTATCCTTGAGATTCTTCGGATTAGATCTTATATCAAAACGTCTCCCGGAGGTTTCTGCGCGAACGTGAAGTACTATTGTCGATGTGTCACTACCCTCGTTTTTCAATTTTACTTCTTGGTCTAACAATCTTGTTTTCACAAAACATAGTGTTAAATTATCCTCTGATAATGTCTCGATAGCCGTGATGACGCCATCGTATGCACTTGGGAGGGTAAGAAGTAAATGAGATACCTTATCGGTTTCTTCGAGCTTTGCCCCAGCAGCTAGCAACTCGGTCATTAAGTCGTCAAATACCGTGAAATGTTTGACTAGCGGAGTATCACCTTGCAGCTTTAAACACAGCAGCTTCTTACGTATTGCCAGCTGCGTCGCCAAACTTTTTCGCTCGTACAAGGCATCTAGGTTCTTTAAGATTTCTCTGGCGGTCAGTTCTTCTTTAGCAAAACTAAGGAAAGAGTCTGCCAAATACTCAACGATCACGCTCTTCGCGGTTCGGTTCTGCTTTTCCCAGGTGTCTAGTCGTAACACGGGCTCTTCATCGACAACCTTGATGACATCCAATTCGGTTAACAAAGCGCGAATTCGGAACTTCCAGACACTGTATTTTTCTCCGTTGAAAGGTTGAATATTCCTCTTGGTCTTTAGGTTATCCATTATGAATTGTTTAATTTCCTACTAGTTATCCATACTCCATACTTACTAGTACTTACTATACTTACTTACTTACTAATATTATAAATGCGAAAGTAACTCTGTCTGTCTGTCTGTCTGTCTGTTACTCTTTCACGCCAAAACTACTCAACGGATTTAAATGAAATTTGGTATACAGATAATGTAGACCCTGAGAAAGGACATAGGCTACTTTTTATTGCGAAAAGGGGGTTGTAAGGGGTTGAAAGGGGGGTAAAAAGTTACTTTTCCACGCGGACGAAGTCGCGGGCGGCCGCTAGTATTTTATAAGACAGCAAAATACATTAGAAAGTATGGCTGGGCCCATAACCTATTGGGAAATAGGGTTATGAGCGAAAAGAAAAAACTAAATTTAAATATGAAATACGTTGAAACGTATATTTTAAATATTACGAGGAAGGTATAATGTCTGCCTCCTAGCACAGTGTGACGTCGAGAGAAAAGTAGAAGGGTAACGGTCGATCATGGCTTTTAAATCAAAATATTTCAGTGTTGCCAAGTTCATAATAATACCAGTATAAAATAAACAAAATTAAATTAATTTTTGTATAATATTAATCGATTATTTCCTACAGCCACAGCCGGTATTCCTTCGACCTTGGGGAATTCCGCAAATATGCTAGGGGTCAGTGAAGCTGTGGATAGCGCCACAGCCGGTATTCCTTCGACCTCGGGGATATTCGCAAATATGCTAGAGGTCAGTGAAGATGTGGATAGCGCCACAGCCGGTATTCCTTCGACCTCGGGGATATCCGCAAATATGCTAGAGGTCAGTGAAGCTGTGGATAGCGCCACAGCCGGTATTTCTTCGACCTCGGGGATATCCGCAAATATGGTAGAGGTCAGTGAAGCTGTGGATAGCGCCACAGCCGGTATTCCTTCGACCTCGGGGATATCCGCAAATATGCTAGAGGTCAGTGAAGCTGTGGATAGCGCCACAGCCGGTGTTCCTTCGACCTCGGGGATATCCGAAAGTATGCTAGAGGTCAGTGACATTGAGAGAGCCACAACTTGTACTTCCCCAACATTGGAGTTATCAACAAATACACAAGGAGACAATGATGAAAGCTTTCTTTTTGAGTTACTTTACCATCTCCTGATTTCACATTAGGTGAAAGTCTCACGAGAATCGATTTATACAATGCCAAGGGCATTATTATTAATAAAAGTAAAACCACTAAAGGAAAAAAGGGACGACCGACTGATTTAGATGATAATGAACGACTTGAAATTTAAAATTTTTTGATGGGTGATGAATACCAAAATATCATACAGTCAAATAAAGCTGAAGTTGCCAAAATATTAATTTTTTTCATTTTAAATTGTGAAAATAAATAGAAAGACTGCAACAGACATATTGGTCGTTTCTTAAAACAACATAATGATTGGCTCAATTCATCTTTCACAGAAGATTTAAAAAAAGTTTTCTTTAAAGATAACAAAACAGAACAATACTTTCAACTAAGTGATCGTCAACAACGCAGGCAAAGAAAACGTCTGCAAAACGTATTTGAAGCTGAGCCTAAAGAAACACTTATAAAAACGTTCGTTCATACTGTCTTGCCACAACAACCAGATGACCCCTGCATTTCTGGAACAAAAGTTACTGTAGAAATAATACTATTAATAGAGATTAACAAATTATTTATTGAAAGAGCAACTGAGCAATCTACACGTTAACCACAATGACAACCGGAAGACACAAGTAGAGCTGGTGGCGCCACCGGGAGACCACAGAGAAAATATAGTAAGGACAAGGCGTTGTTTATTATTATGCCAATCCAACATCCTCTCTTAAACATAAGCCCATCTTGGACGAACAGTAGGCCAATTTTGAGTGCGTTGTGGCTTTGGTCAGGGCATCTGCAACCATCACATCTGTCTGGATGTAGCGAACTTCAATGACCCCTCCATGGACTTTGTCGCGAACGAAGTGATGCCTCACGTCGATGTGCTTGGTCCTGGAATGATAACCATCAGAACCTGAAAGTTTGATAGAACTTTGATTATCACTGTATATAATCATGGCTTCATTCTTCAAATGTGGCCAAAAACTTTCTTGAAGCTGCTTAAGCCACAGAGCTTCTTGCACGCATGATGATAAAGACATATACTCTGCCTCAGTGGTAGACAGGGCAACTGTAGGCTGTCGCCTTGAGTTCCAGCTGATTGTTCCTCCCTGAAAAAGGAATGTGTAGCCGGTGCAGGAACGTCGGTCATCACTTGAGCTTGCCCAGTCTGCGTCGCAGTAACCGTGAATCTGTGTCTCTTCTGGCATTTGCTTATAGCTCAGTCTATAATCTTGAGTGCCTTTTAAGTAACGCATGACACGTTTCAGAGCAAGCCAATGCTGCATTTCAGGCTTGCTATTGTACTTGCTTAACATATTGATTACAAAGCTTATGTCTGGTCTTGTGACTTGTGATATGTACAGAAGGCATCCAATTATCTCTTGATAAGGAACATTGGTTAAAATTGTACCTTCTACAAAATTTTCCTTTTCATTAAACTTTGTATTTACATCCATTGGAGTTTTGACCGTCTTACAATCAGACATACCATATTTTTGTAATACTTCTAGTATGTATTTTCGTTGATCTAGGTATATTACTCCATTTTTTTCTGTCCCGTTCAATGTGTATCCCAATGCAGTAACACAAATCTCCAAGATCCTTCATTTTAAATTTCTTATTTAGTTCTCCTTTGATATGGTTTTTTATTTTTTGATTATTTGTGAAAATCAGTAAGTCGTCTACATAAATAGCCACAAAGGTAATATTGCTGTCACCTTCAATTTTGTAGTATATACAGGGATCTAGTTTGGTTTGCAATAAATCCATTTGTTTCAGTGTAGAATCAAGTTTCTTGTTCCACTGCCTGCTGGCTTGTTTTAAGCCGTATAATGATTTTTTGAGTTTGCATACTTTCTCACCACTTTCATAAAGAGGCGGCTGCTTCATATAAATCTCCTCTTCTATATCTCCTTGCAAAAAGGCTGACACTGCATCCATTTGACATATATCTAAGTCATACTTTACAGCTAAAGCAAATAAATATCTCAGAGATGCAAGTCTCACGACTGGTGAAAAAACTTCAGTGTAGTCGATCCCAGGCCTTTGGGAACATCCTTTTATTACAAGACGAGCCTTAAATTTTACTGTTTCTCCGTTTTCATTTCTCTTTATCTTGTACACCCATTTGCATGGTATGACATGTTTATCAGCTGGAAGAGTAGTAGTTTCCCATGTATCATTTTCAAGTAATGATTTGTACTCCTCATCCATTGCTTCTTTCCATTCCTTTGCATTTGGGCCTGACAATGCTTCATTAACAGTTAGCGGATCTGGAATTGCCATTAAACACATGAAATTATTAGCTTGTTTGTTCTGTCTCTGATGTGATCTCAGTGTAATTCCACTCCGTACATATTCATTTTCACTATCATAACAGTCATCGGTATCAGGATAATATGTTTCATCAGTTCTCTCATTCATCACACAACTATCAAATGAAGTTTCGGTACTCGATGTCTCATTCTGTGAGCTCTCACTGGTATCCGTTGCTTCCTCTGGTTCTTCTGTCTGATTCTGTGAGTCTATACTATCAACCATCGTACTACTAAGAGGAAGTGTAGCAAGATGTGGCACTGATACAGTTTCCGGAGCGATATTTTCAAAAGTATTAGAATTTTCAATAAATATCACATCTCTACTAATCACAATTTTCTTAGACATTTGATCATAAAATCTGTATCCCTTTGTGTTATCACAGTATCCCACAAAGATTAACTCCCGAGATTTACTATCCCATTTCTGTCGGTTTTGCTTAGGAACATGTACCATGGCCTTGGAACCAAAAATCTTTAAGTGTGAAAGGTTTGGCTTCTTACCAGTCCATTTTTCAATTGGTGTTACCTCAGCCAGAACTCGTGATGGGCATCTGTTGATAATATAAGCTGCCGTGGCGACCGCCTCAGCCCAGAATGGTTTTTGCAGTTTTGCTTCAAACAGCATGCACTTTGCACGTTCTACCAGGGTTCGGTTCATCCTCTCTGCTAAACCGTTCTGCTCGGGCGTGTACGGGGAGCTGGTCTGATGTTTGATACCTGATGATGCCAGAAAATCAGAAAATTCTTTATTACAATATTCTTTGCCATTGTCACTTCTAAGAATTTTTATTTTCCTTTCTAGTTCATTCTCGACTTCATCTTTGAATTTCTTAAACACTGATTTAATATCCATTTTGTTCTTCAGAAAATAAACATACACTTTACGAGAGTAATCATCTATGAAGGTTATGAAGTACTTCCCTCCACCTACAGATGGAGTCTCCATCGGACCACACAGATCAGTATGTATTATATCTAGTAATGCATTTGCTCTAGAACCAGAATTTGGAAACGGTAATCGTGTTTGTTTTGCTTCACAACAAGGTATACAGACAGTATTGACTTCTTTGTCACTAATAGTGACGCCCTCAGCACATAAAGGTAACCTCTTAACATCAGCCATATTCAAGTGACCCATTCTTTTATGCCATATAGACAAATCTGTTACAGCATATGCATTTCCAGACACAACATTAAGTTTGTACATATTATCTATCAGCCTTGCTGTTGCAACTAAATTTTTGTTGGCATTGTATATGTTACAACCAGTGTTTGTGAATTCAACTTTACAACCACTCTTTGTTAATTGACTGACAGATAATAGGTTTGTAGTTAATTCAGGAATAAACAGAACATTTCTCACCTGTATCTGATGCTCAACTTTATTTAATTTGGTTTGAATGTTTACTTTACCCATACTTTGCACAGGGATCGCTTCACTGTTTGCCACCGTTATTCTATGAATCGGAGGTGGTTGTTCATCATACATCCAGTCCGAGCGTCTAGTCATGTGCATTGTTGCTCCTGAATCGATATACCACTCATCTTGGTTAAGTGAGCTGTAAGCTGAAAAAACTGCTGCAAAAGAATTTTGGTTACTTTTCTGTGCCATACACTGTTTCTTTACATGTCCATATTTATTGCAGTTAAAGCAACGAGGGCCTTTTCCTTTTGGTTTTGAATTGTTGTTAGAGGTACCTCTGTGTTTTGTATAAAATGCAGAAGTCTCGGATACTTGTACTTCCTGTAATAGCTTTGTTTTTATAAAATCTGATGAAATTTTGATGCCGGAACTTTCCAGACCCATGATCATTGGTTTATAATTTTCGGATAAACCTGCCAGCATGAGTGTTCCCAGCCATTCATCATTCACTTCGAAACCAATGTTTCGCAACTTATGTGCGGTACTCATAATTTTATTCACATATTCTTCGATACTACCGCAGTTGTCCAATGAAGTATTGATCAAATCCTTCAGTAAGCCGACTTTTCTCGAAAGCCCGGAGTCTTCAAATGCATTTTGCAGGTTTTTCCACACTTCTTTCGCAGTTTGTGCATTTTCTATATGCACGTAATTCATAGGTTCCACCAACAAAATTATTCTCGACTTTGCTTTGATATCTTTCTTTATGTCGACATCGGTACCAGGTTCAATACATTCCCACAATTCCTCTAATTGTAAATAGGACATTACTGCAAATTTCCATGTTGAATAATTTTCCCGGCCGGTTAATTTCTCAATTTGTAGGTTAGACGTGGCCATTTTGACACGAGACCGGCAAAGTACAATGTCGCGAAATGTTTTACTTTTACTCTTTCACGGTAAATATTTAACTTTTCTCTAAAATGGTATATGGGACGGCCCATAACCTGTAGAAATAATACTATTAATAGAGATTAACAAATTATTTATTGAAAGAGCAACTGAGCAATCTACACGTTAACCACAATGACAACCGGAAGACACAAGTAGAGCTGGTGGCGCCACCGGGAGACCACAGAGAAAATATAGTAAGGACAAGGCGTTGTTTATTATTATGCCAATCCAACAGTTACTAAAACCATGGAAAATGTTATTACACGCTGCATAGAAGATCTAACTAAAATTACAAAGATTTCCGAAACGATCGAAAACCCAAAAGTGGCTTCACCTCAACCTTTCACACCAGAAGAAGCGTTAGATCTTATGACTGACTTAGGTTTGAGTGTTGAAGCCTATAATACTTTAAGACAAGCTCTCGAAAACCGAGGTTTTTCAGCATTTCCTCCGTACTACAAGGTTCTAAAAAGCAAAAAAACGTGCTATCCAGAGGAGCCTATAAAAACTACAGACATTGAAGCCACTGTTTCCCTGCAAAGTCTTGTTGATCATACTTTTCAAAGAATAATTAAAAGTAATGAAAAAGTGGTAGATACTTATTGTGAGAGAAACAATACCACTCAAATTGAATGTGATTTTGTGCTGTCATGGGGTTTTGATGGAAGCACAGGCCAATCCCTTTATAAACAAAAGGTAAGTGATGCTGAAACAGACATTAATTTTGATGAAAATAGCTTGTTTGCTACAACCATTTTACCTTTAAGGATAACATCTGGTGGTACGATCATATGGCTAACCCATCTCCAAATTCCTATCAATTTTGCCGCCCTGTTAGGATACAATACGAAAAGAGTCTCGAAAACTAATCCTCTCTGAAAAAGACAAGATTGAAAGTGAAATCAATAATTTAGTCCCACCGACAGCTTGCACAGCAAATATCAATCTTGTCACAACATCATTTACCACTTTGAACTTGTCAATGATAGACGGAAAGGTTGTAAATATAATTACAAATACCAACTCTCAGTTGAAATGTCCCATTTATAAACTCAATGCCAGCAACTTTAACAACTTGGAATTAGCCTATGCCCAACCGTGCGATCCCACTACTTTGCTACATGGAATAACACCCCTTCATGCCTGGATTCGGGTTCTGGAATTTTTGTTACATCTGGCATACAAAAATGACCCACTTGTGCGAGTGTGGAGGGTACGCAAAAACTCCTCACAAGCAGAGATAGTTGCAAACAGAAAAAAACATATACAGGAGACAATAAGGCAAAAACTGGGTCTGTTAGTTGATGTAGTGAAACCGAATGCGGGAACTACTAATGATGGCAACACTGCCCGATTTGCTTTAAGTGACAAAAACCGTCAAATATTTTCTGAAATATTTGGTCTGGAAAAATGGCTTCTTGATGATTTACACACTATTTTGGTTGTAATCTCTAGTGGTTTTACAATTGATGCCGAAAAGTTTGGCATATTTTGTAAAAACCTTGCCATCAAGTATGTTGCCGCTTATGAATGGCATCCGATGACGGTCACCATTCATAAAATATTAATTCATGGCCAAGAAATAATAAAAAAATCAATATTACCGGTAGGACTATTATCTGAGCAAGCAGCAAAGAGTAGGAATAAATTCTGGCGTAGTGACAGAGAACACCATACGAGAAAAATAAACCGAAAGGCTACAATCGGTGATCTGTTTCATCGTGCTCTTGTGTCATCAGATCCTTATATTTCCAGCGTTAGATTAAAAGAGAGACAAAAAAAACTGAAGAAAATGCCTCTCCCTCACGAAGTGATTCACTTATTGGCACCTACAGAAGCATCGTCATTTACACTAACTGAAGAGGTAAGTGTAAACGACGACGCTTCAACATTAACAAGCAATACTGATTTAATTACATTGACGAGGGAAACCGATATCTTTGATGAAGAGGAACTGCAGGAATAATATCACTAAACGTCGCATTCTGGCTTTTCAGAGTCCTTTTGTCTGTAATTGCTACCTTGCGGAACATACCTACTCGATTCGCAGTACAAGTGTAATTGCGTATTAGCTGCCTGTGCAATTGCCTGACAATTCTTTAACAGCAATCACACAAGTTTGAGCCAAGAGTTTTTCAGGCGTTACATAAAAATTTAAAATGCAATTTTCTCAAAAACGTGGTCTTCAAATTCGGTGATTTTTTTTCGTGAGTAAAATAAAAGGTCTTTTATAATATGCAATTATAAGTGATTGCACAAAATGTACAACTTTTATTAAAAGAAATAAAAACATAAAATCAGGTTTCCGACATTTTCTCCGGATCTGCTTAGTTTTAGAATTTAATGTATAGCTCAAAAAAAGGGGAACTGTGTGCTTTATTACTCACGCAAGCCAATTTTGTTCCAACTTCCACAAAAGAACAGATTTGAAAAAAAAACGAATTTTAACACACGCAAAAAAAGCCAATTTCAAAAAATTTTTTCTCGAAAACTATTGAAGATAGACCATGGGTTTCTTTTAGGAATTTACTTATATTTACTTGATAAATCATGTTATTTATTCACCAAAAAATGTCCGCTTCCAAGGGATTTTAAAAGACTGTGCGTGTGTGAATACAAGAGTGTGTGCGATTAAAATAGTGCTAAGGCAAAAAACTATTTTAGTAATGAGTGTATACATGCCTACTAACAGTGCGAAAAATTTATTAGAGTTTACGGAATGTCTTGCTGCTCTTTATGCTATTGTTGTTGGTGAAGATATTGAATCGGTTTACATGCTCGGAGATTTAAACGCGCAGCCAGGTGAGCTATTTTATCATGAATTAAATAACTTCTGCAGTGATTTGGACTGGCATTGCGCTGATGTCATGAAACTGGGTTTAATGTCTGACACTTATAGTTATGTGAGTGACATAAATGGCTACATGAGCTGGCTAAATCACTGTGTAGTCACCAAGTCAGCTTTTTCATCCATTCATGACATATTTGTTAGGTATAGTCCAGTAGTGTCTGACCATTTTCCTTTAGTAATTTAATGTAATTTTAATGTGATAATTCCTAAATTGATAAATTTTAATTCTAATTTAAATCGTAATAATAGAATACAGTGGGGTGTTCGTAATGATGAACAAATATTGCTTTATAATAAATTGTGTCATTTACAGTTGAAACATATAGATTTTCCAACCGAATTCAGATACTGCTGTGATAATTACTGTAGTAAATTAGACCATAGACCTCTTATCGATCAAATGTACAGAAGTATAATTACTGCCTTGTCGAATGCGGCTTATGATAGCAGTGTCGGTCAGCCCCGAAAGAAAAAGCATGTTAACGGGTGGAACCGGCACGTTCGTGATGCTCACGGGATAGCCAGGTCTAAGTTCCGAGTCTGGCTCCTATGTGGAAAGCCGAGGGTGGGCTGTGCCTGGGAAGAAATGCGTGAAAGTCGAAAGGTTTTCAAATCTCGTTTAAAGTGGGTACAGAACAATAGCGAACAAATGAAGATGGATAAGCTCGCGTCACAACATGCACAGCACGATTTTCGTAGCTTTTGGAAGACCACTAGTAAATTTAACAAATAGACCGGGCTTACCTGTGAGCGTTAATGGATTAAATAATCCTAAGTCGATAGCGGACATGTTCAAAAATCAATTTACTGTAAATTCGCCATTGGGACCGTCACAGTCAATCAGTGACACGGATCCTCATGATAGGAATACGAGAATAAGGTTTACAGCTAGGGACGTTGGAGGGGCGATTAGGTCTATATCCGGAGGCAAGTCACCTGGACACGATAGTCTTAGCATTGAACATCTGAAGCATGCTGGAGTACATCTTCCGAGGATACTCGCTATGTTTTACACATTTTGTTTAAGACATTCATACCTACCAGCTGACATGCTAAAGACTGTGGTCGTCCCAATTGTGAAGAACAAAACTGGTGATGTAAGTGATCATAACAATTATAGACCTATTTCCCTGGCCACCGTCTTGGCGAAGGTGCTTGACAGTCTGCTTAACACAGAGCTAGATAAGTATCTTAAAATACACGACAATCAATTTGGATTTAAATCAGGTCTTTCAACAGAATCTGCCATATTGTGTTTAAAGCAGACTGTCAGGTACTATACTGACCGTAATACACCTGTGTATGCGTGCTACTTTGATCTCTCGAAGGCTTTTGACCTGGTTTGCTATGATATTCTGTGGCAAAAACTAAATGATATCGCTATGTCACATGAGCTAACACATATCTTGAAATATTGGTATGGAAACCAGGTCAATTTTGTTCGATGGGCTGGAGTGTTCTCCGACCCGTATAAGTTGGAGTGCGGTGTGAGGCAGGGGGGGCTGACCTCGCCGCGTCTTTTCAACTTGTAGATACGCCCTCATAGAGGGGCTCAGCAGTACACATGTCGGCTGCCACATTGGTGGGATTTGTATAAATAACATCAGCTATGCGGACGACATGAGTAGTAAAATATTGTTCATTCTATCTCACTTTCGTTCGATCGCGGGAGCGATCTCACATCAAGTGCGCTAGAATGCTCAATATCATCAGAACGCGTCGCGTTGTTGAACAACGTGTGGGGTTGACACGTTCGTGGAATTCCCAATAACTCTAGAACACATCGTGCTAACACACAATTATGATTTGGGACCCGATGCACCCGCAAAGGCATTCTAACTCACTTTCGTTCGGTTTCAACGCAACCTCGCACGTTTGCAGAACTCCCAATAACTCTAGAACACATCGTGCTAACATGATTTTCATAACGGAACGAAGATGTTCAAATAACATTTATTCAACTTCAGTCATTGCATGAGTCGATCAACACTTAGGTACATGACAACAGTCGCATATTTTGATGTGGGAATTGATTATTACGCTACCGTTGTCTAATGTGAGTTAGCTATTTGTGAATTGATGTTGAGTCTTTAGCCATTAAGACTTTTGATCTTAGACAACGGTAGCACGATTTTAAAAAAATTAAGTGAGTGAGCAGCTTGCCTCGAGTAGACACACAGAAGTATTTTTCTGTACCAGCTTGGCTCATGTCCCTCCACCCACTTAATTTTCGGTGCATAATGGGTTTACGTCTCCGGACTGTGCGTGACTGCGTTCGATACGGTGAGATTGACAGTCCGAAGACAACCCATATGCTCCAATTCAATTTATTTCATTTCAATCATTTCATTCGTTTTAATCGTTTCACTAGTTGCTTTACCACAATAGGGTACTTGACAATTTTTTTTTATGTGTTTAATCAAAAGACCCCTCTATTAAAGAAACATTGTTGAAAGAATTATTTGATTCTGATTTGAATTACCTGAGATATCACAACTTTAAGAGCACATATTTTACGCGGGCCCAAAAACGCTCTATACAAATGGCTACCAACATGTGACGTCACACGCTGGTGTCTTGTATGCGCGTCTAGCAAATTTTGTTTGGTAGCTATATCAAATGTTTCGTTTATGTACATAGTTTTATAATAAAAGTTTGTGTTTAATGTGTGGGTAGTTCAATGATATAATTATTTTTATAATATTATAAACTTTAAAAATGGACTTGCCCATGAAACTTTGAATGCTCACAAAACCAGCTAGACGTTATATTTTTAACTGAAAATTTAGGCTATTAGTTCTTATTTACCAATATTTTGGTAAAGTATCAATATTTTTTACTACATCGATATTAGTCAACTACCCTATTGTGGAGAGAGTCTGCCCTGACTATGAAATCAGCTCGGCCGGCCGTGCCAAGCTAATAACTATCATTACAGAAGTCTCAGATATTCACCCTAGACCTACTACACTTGTTCAGAGCGGCCGTCTCCTATTAAAGTGATTGGGTCCCAGGTGAAATCCACTGAGCCTTTGTTTAAATTTTGTATATATACAAACTCTGAACTAAAACTTACATAGCGCGATGTAGGATTTTGTTGATTTCATCAAAAATTCACGACGGCGCTTACATGTCATAACGCGATGCGCAAACACTTATGACCTAAATACTTAATAACTTGTTGTATTAAAATTAAACTTTTTGTTTCCGTAGTAAAATTACAAAAAATCGACCGGGGTTTGAACTTGGAACCTCTGAATAGGTAACATTATGAACCAACTTAGTATGCAAGCCCATCGGTGTTGAAGATTAAAATAGATTATACAGAAATTTACCTTTTAACTGATACAAGATTTTACTGTTTTATATTTAGTTAACTTGGAAATTAATTAGGTACATGGTTTGTTTAATCACGGTCTGCAACAATTTACTACAATTTACCTGGATTGTGGATAAGTGGCATTCAAATAATTAGTAATCGCTTCTATTAGGCTTAACCACCACGCTTGCCTAATGTGGATTTGTGATCACCAATAACCCCGAACTATGTTTAAAAAAATTGGAACAAGTTTTTTACTCGACCCGGGAATCGAACCCAAACGCAGCTAGTGCATCCAGGTATTCCTAGGTAATACCATTACTATTATAAGGTAAAAGGTAATAAGGTTTCAAGTTAGGTACAAGGTACTCTTTGAAAAGGTTTTAGTTGATATTGTTTATAAAACTGGTATCCAGTCAAGTTTTCAGTCTCTTAGTTAGAAATATTCAAATTTATTTTCCAGTTTTTAAGTAATACCTAAGTAAGTAGGTATTTTCTCTAATCTTGTAGTTTCACTATTATATTGACATTCGTTGTAATCTAGTAATTAGCCATTATTAGTTTTCATAATGCCTTTTTGTTCTGAGTGCGGTATCCAAGTAGGAGCCACTCCGTCGCAGATCTTTGTGTCGTACAGACGTGTTGTCATTTTTGTGCCATTTAACATTATTGGATTGTGGAGCTGCGCCCCCCGAGCCTCCGTTGTACCTGTCGCGGCTAGCGCTCTGCCCCTTGACAGCGAAGCACCCTGGTGTCCCGTACGACTTTTGTATTTTCGCGCATCCAAGCGGATTCGATCCGGGAACCACCGGAGCGACGACCGCGCTCTGTGCCACTGTTCGAAGAAGACAGTACGCAGCTGCGGCAAAATAGACAACTGCAACTAAACCACTGGCTACCTGTTAACGCCTACTTAATTGCTCCGAGCAATACGTTTCAGCTTGTCGTCGTTGCCAAAGTGTGCCTGCTACGAGCGTTATTCCACTTGAGCAAAGTTTTTCTGTCTACTGTTTCTGCCTACATTTGTGCCACTCACAATGTCGGTGCAACGTTCACCGCCTAATCAAGCACCTACTCCAACGAGCATAATTGATACTCCGGCAACATCTGAACATTACTCTTCCGACTCTGCCTTGAACGATTTGAGCTTGAGTGATGTCAGAGATAATTACTTTAATATCACCAAAAGGCCAAAGCGTACACTCCATTTATTCAAGAAAGTAGGAGAACTGACCCTACGCTTCAACTAATAAAATCTCTTTTTATCGAATTCACGGAGCAACAAGATAGTAAACTTGAGGTAATAAATGCAACTTTAACTACTCTGGTGTCCCAGAATCAAGACATTCAAAACAATGTGGAACTACTCAAAAACCGGCAAGATGATTTAATATTGAGAATAAATAATCTGGAACAGGAAAATAGCGAGTATAAACAGCAAGTTACATCTCTAGAAAGCCAACTGGATCAACTCGAGAGAAAGCTCTGCAGTGCCTCTATTGAAGTTAGAAACATTCCAAAGCAAGAAAAGGAAAGCAAAAATACGTTGATTACCATCCTTCAGAATCTAGGTACAGACCAAACGCGTTTGACATAAAGGTGAGAATGGAATGAGGAAATTTGACATTTTTGTATACTTTGATGTGTGGATGTACGTACAACATTGAGTTAACTGTGGGAGAGCCACGCTTCGGCATGAATGGGCCGGCTCGACCGGAGTGATACCACTGCCTCACAGAAAACCGGCGTGAAGCAGCCCCTGTGCTGTGTTTCGCCGAGTGAGTGAGGGTACCGGAGGCCCACTCGGGGGGGAAGGGGATAAAAGGTTGGCAGCGCACTTGTAACTCCGCTGTTGTTGCAAGTGTCCAAGGGCGGCGGCAATTGCTTACCATCAGGTGATCCACCTGCTCGCCTGCTACCTATCACATAAAAAAAAAAAAAGAAACGCCATTACAGTCCCATGAAGTCAAAAATGTCTATCGCCCCAAACCGGATACCATAGTGGCGGAATTCACCACAACGTCACGAAAAGAAGACATTATTGCTAAGTTCAGGTATTATAATAAAATGCAGAGGGAAAACAAGGAACCAGCACTAAACTCAACAACTATAGATCACACAGATTCTGGCACCCAACGACCAATATTTATATCAGAGTGTCTAACAAGAAAAACAAAACGATTATTCTTCTGTGCCCGTCAGCAAGTTAAAGACAGGAAGATAGCAGCGGCCTGGACATCCTTTGGCAGAATTTATGTCAAAAAGGAACAAGACTCGTCCCCTATCCGTATCGTAGACGAATCCGATCTGCTTAAACTAAGTATGTGACTAGTATTCGGTTGTCTGAATATCTTTTTTATGTTAAATAATAGATACTTTCTTCACTTTCATAATAATAGTCAGATATCAGGATACTTTTTGCAACTTTCTCTTTTATAGTTTTGTTACATTTATTTTGTTTTAGCTTTTATTGAAATAGCATTACTTAGTACTACAACTACCTAACAAACATTTATCCAATATTTTATACGTACCATTAAGCCTTATCATACACACACAATCACACGCACACAGTCGCAAACACACACACTCTTTACACTTCATAAATATCAGAGATTTAATAAATATTATATTCCCTTAACTTATCCCATACTAATGCGAATCAAACACATCTTTAACTATTGTAAGACGCGTGAAACTTGTAGGGCTCCGGATCTTAGTGTTAGTTAATCCATACAAATCTATGCTACGAGTAGGTAGGTATACCGTGGCATTTTGTAAATACAATTTTTATTAATTTTTAGTAGTTCTGCAAAATGAATAATATAATATACTTAAACACGGATCTGGACTCTCTTAAACTCGGAATCGGAATCGGATACTTAAACTCAGAATTTTACTACTCTCTTACAAAGATCACAAGTGACCTGGGACTTTGTCATCCTTACAGAATGTTGGCTAATGTCATCGAAGTTCATACCAGAGCTTGATACCTATGATTTTGTCACTACTTCTAAGCAGAAAACACAAAACGAAGGTGTCGCAATATATTTCAGAAAACAACTTAAGAGTGGAGTTTGAGGAACCTGACATAAGCGACGCAAATTGTCTTTTAGTAAAACTAGACTCATACACTTGCATTATTGGTATCTATCGTCCCCCTAGTCAACATAATATCACCAATTTTATAAACTTTTTGGAAATACTTCTCAACAGGCTTAAAGGCTACAAAAATATTATTCTATGTGGTGATATTAATATTGATATAAGTCCAAATGGCTCAGATAAACGTCATCATGAGTATTTAAATATGTTAGCGGGCCATTCCATGCTACCAGGTCATAGTCTTCCAACTCACGGAAAGACATGTCTAGACCACATGGTTATTGTAATGTCCCTGTATTCGTCACCAGTAAATGAAACAATAGGATTGTATCAACCAACGCCAGGCTCGACAGCGTACCATCCACGACTTCCACACCCGGCGGCCGGACCACCACTGCGGTCTCACTCCACCGATAGTGACGTATGCGCACGAGACAAAGACAACGATAGTCAATACGCTACATCCCTTCCTTGTTTAAATAAATGAAATTACTACAGGGCCATAACTATATATATTGGAATTTTAATAAATGAAACGATCCTCTGATCCTATTGATCAGTTATATTACTAGTAACACTGCGTTACACGATTTTGGTACCCGTTAAACTGATAGCTGGAATGAATTGGTAATGAGTCACACATAAAATGTTCTAAATAGATGCGGTATCCATCACGTCTAGTTTTTGAGGTACATGTCAATCATTATTTTAACTACCCTCACTTCGGACATAGGTATAAGAAGCAGTTGAGGTTTTCGATGTGCTATACTTTTTTATTATTTTGTTTTATTCATAAATCGTTTCTTTTCGATAACCTCGATATCTCTAAACATATTTCTTTTAAATCCAATGATGAATACTGAACGAAGTGGCCGTCGCAGCTGCAAAAATGAACCAAATAAGTTTTGTTACGTTTGTGGACAGTACATTGTGAAATCACAAACCAAAAATGTTTCTGAAAAAGTGAAAAGTGCATATTTACTTTATTTTGGACGTGCTATCAATCAAGATAAACCATGGATACCACAGTTTTTTTGTGTTTCGTGCTATGCTACTCTCATATCTTGGTTAAATGGTAACAAAACGTCAATGCCATTTGCCGTACCAGCTTTATGGCGTGAACCTAGTAATCATTATAATGATTGCTACTTTTGCATGACTGACATACGTGGATTTTCAAAGAAAATCAAGCACAACATTCAGTATCCTGACGTTCCTTCAATGTCGAAACCAGTACTTCACAGAGAAGAAATGCCTCCTCCATTACCTCCTACCAAAAATGAAATTAAGGTTTCGCAAGCGTCAGATTTGCCAAATGTAGAATATAATGACGACAGCAACAAAGATCCTGACTTTTTACCTTCTACAAGTTCTCTAGGCCATCAACATCTGATAAATCAAAATGAATTGAATGATTTGATACGAGACTTAGATTTATCAATTCGGCAAGCGGAATTACTAGGATCTAGATAAAAAGAGTGGAATTTATTGGCTCCTAACACAAAAGTATCTGTGCAACGAAAACGTAATAAAGAAATGGCTTCATTTTATTCAAATTTTGAAAACATATGTTACTGTAACGATATAGAAACATTAATGAGTGAGTTGAACATTCCTTATGTAACACAAGAATGGCGTTTACTCATTGATGGTTCAAAAACAAGTCTGAAGGCAGTATTGTTGCACAATGGTAATAAGTATGCGTCAGTACCAATAGCATATTCAACTGTTTTAAAAAAAACATATGAAAATATGAAATCAATACTAGATTTGATAAAATATAAAGATTTTAGGTGGAAAGTATGCGCTGATTTCAAAGTTGTAGCTATTTTACTCGGACTACAGGGTGGATTTACCAAATACTGTTGTTTTCTTTGTTTGTGGGACAGCCGAGCCACTGCAAAGCACTATACTACAAAAGTATGGCCTGAAAGGTCAGAGTTTGTTTGCGGAAAAGCTAATGTGAAACATGAACCATTAGTAGACCCTAAAAATATAATATTACCACCACTCCACATTAAACTTGGTCTAATGAAAAATTTTGTCAAAGCTATGAACAAGGAGGGAGATGGATTTTTATATTTGAAGACAATATTTTCAAAGTTAAGTGACGCAAAACTCAAAGAAGGGATATTCGTGGGACCACAAATACGCACATTGATGAAAGATCCGAAATTTGACAAAAAGCTTACTGACAAGGAACTCGATGCTTGGTTATCACTGAAAACAGTTATAATAGAGTTTTTAGGGAACCATAGGGCCGCAAATGCGGAACAGCTAGTTAACAACATGTTAAGAGCATATGAAAAGCTGGGTTGTAGGATGTCGTTAAAAATTCACTTTCTTCATTCCCACTTTTCTTTTTTTCCATCTAAACTTGGTGCTGTCAGTGATGAGCAGGGCGAGAGGTTCCACCAAGATATAAAGAAACTTGAAGAACGATTTCAAGGCCGTTGGGACACAAATATGCTAGGCGATTACTGTTGGCGCCTAAAACGAGAGGATACTACTAAACACAAAAGACAAAGTTAAAATTAAAGGTATTCTGGGTTTAAATTGTATGTATTGATTTTTTTTTGTACTAATTACATCAAAAAGAAAAAAATAAACTTGATTAATAAAAAAAAATCCGGTACATTTTATTAAATTCCTTTATTATGTTTGAGAACTTTAAATTTTTAGCATTATTTGTCATATCTTCATAGAAAAAAAATTATACGTCATGGAAAGAAAAAATTAATGTATTCTTACTAAGCGATAGGAATAAATAGGAAAACATGAAATTTCAAAGAGGGTACTTCATTTTTTTTTCATTTGTAACGCAGTGTAATCATTACCATGATCAAATTATAATTTCACAATTTAGCTTTAGGAGTAATCACCATCTGAACTATTATCGTCATTGCAATGAACTTCTTTATCTTGTTCCGTGTCACTTTCTATAACTTTCCACTCACCTTCGATCTTCTTAAGATGAACCACATTCCTTCTGTAAACCTGACCTGTCTCATCATTTCGCACCTCAATGTCTCCTCCAGTGGCTTTTTGTACGGTGTATGTATCAGGATTGTAATTCAAACTCAGTTTATTGTCTTTTACTGCATTCTTTATATAAACTTTATCTCCGGGTACTAAATCACATACTTTGGCTTTCCGTTTTCTGTCTACATATATCTTCCCCTTTTCCTTCATAATTTGATCTTTGTCTCTCACTTTGGCATCATCTAATCTTCCTTCTGAGTCAGTCATCATTGGAATTTTGTCTCGGAACTTCCTGTTATAAAACAGTTTAGAAGGAGTTTTTCCTGTGACAGAGTGAGGTGTGCTATTGTACATGATTAGATACTCTTGTAGACTTTCTTTCCAGTGTCTATTCTCTGATTGGCTAATCTTTACCCTCTTCAAGATGTCACGGTTTTGGCGTTCTACCTCCCCGTTCTGTTGAGGCCAATATGGAGTATTGTTGAAAATTTTAATGTTCCTTTCCGCACAAAATGTTTTGAATTCCTCACTTACGAACTGTTTTCCATTATCTACCGTTATGCTTGAGGGATACCCGACCCGAGAAAATATTTCTTTCAGCAAACTGATGATCTCCGCACTAGTAATCTTTCGACATATTTTGACTTCTTTGTATCGACTGTAATAGTCAATAATTACAAAGAGGTAGTCGTTACTCGGTAGCGGGCCCATTAAGTCAATAGCGACGTCAACCCAAGGTTCCTGAGGTAGCTCCCTACGTTTCAAGGGGTGTGGCGGATTCGGTGCTGCAACCAAAGTGCAGCCTTTGCACCCTTTTACGAAAGCTTTAGCGCCTTTATCACATTTTGGCCACCACACTTTAGTTCGCAGTCTTGCTTTCATTGCCACTACTCCTGGGTGACCTTCATGAGCTGCACGCAGAACGCGATTGCGTAACTTTTCCGGAATAACAATTCTTGTAACGCGAAGTAATATATTTTCGTAGACACAAAGCTCGTTCTCAAAGAATTTATATTGTTTGACTTCTTCCTTCCACTTTTTATTATATATTCCATCTTTTACTTTTTGTATTTCTTCATCTTGTTTTGAGAAGTCCATTATTTCCTTTAGGGACACTGCCACGGGTCTAGTTATGTCTACAATCTGGTGGATGTAATTTTCCTTTGATGTGGGTATGGACTTCGGTAACAAGCACAGTCTAGATATTGGATCTACAATATTAGTTTTTCCTGGTTGGTATATTACCTTATAGTTATAGCTCTGTAACCGCAGGATCCACCTCTCGACTCGTGCACATGGTTTTGATTTGGGCCCAAATATTATCTCTAGTGGCTTATGGTCCGTGATTAGATCAAACGTTTTTCCATAAAGAAAAACGTGGAAATGCTTTACTGCCCAAACTAGCGCAAGAGCTTCCTTTTCAGTTTGACAGTAGCGCCTTTCACACTCGGTTAGTGTTTTGTGACCATATGCAATGATCCTAGGTCCGTCTGTATCTTCCTGGACTAGAACAGCCCCCAGTCCTACTGGACTAGCATCTGCAACAACAATTGTGCGATCCTTCACGTCGTAATATCCCAAGGTAGGAATGTTTGATAAGGCCTTTTTTAAAGACTCTAACGCTTCCTCCTGTTCAGTCCCCCAATACTTTGCTAGGTCGGTTCCTTGATCTTTCACTTTCCTTAGGATTTCTTTCAAAGGTTCCGTCTGTGTCGCAAAATCAGGAATCCATTTACTAACGTAGTTAACCAGCCCCAGAAAACTTTGCAGTTCTCCGACTGTTTTGGGATGTCTGAACTCACATATGGTCTTGATGTACACACGGCAGCACATCAGGTTACACATTATACATAACTATAACTAGTTGTGTAAGAAAGAAAGTCGCTTTGACATTATTGGTGGATTTTCTACAGTATGCCTAAATTAGCCAATGTTTGATCTGACATAAGCTGAGCGCCAATAGAATGGTTTCATCGATGGTAAGCCACACCGCCTGCGCGTACGTAAGAGATGGGACTTAAATCGATAGGTAAAACTAGAATCGAGTTGACGCGTAATTCGAATCATCGCATCGATTTCAATATTACTAATTGACTTTTTCCAAAAAGTCTTGACTTTCAAATAATCCCCAAAAATTATACAACGACTACCTACACCAGAATGAGTGTATAAACTTTTGACTATACCTCATTATTCACAAAAAAAATGCACAACATAACTACCCTATAATGCCGACTCGCGGCGCGAGCGGTCATCGAGTCGAGTTTTCACCGTCACGATTCAAATCGAATGTGGTTCGAGTCCTATCACTAGGCTAAGATTGTCACTTCAAATAGAGCAGTTATCAAAATTTAAAATTTTATCTATCTTAAATTGAATAAATCTGTTTCATTGAAAATGGCGCCTCAACTCTCAAGAGTTGAAAGGGAGCGAATAATTGTGCTTAGAAGAAGTGGTTACAGAGTAAAGGATATTATTTTGTGACCAAACTGGCGTAACGGTGAGTTATTTTATTTTGTTCTATTTATTAAAAAATATAGCTTTAGAATCATCATCATCATCAGCTTGTCTCAGTCCACTGCTAGACATAGGCCTCCCCCAATGTTCGCCATTTCACCCTGTTTGGCGGTGTGAAGATTGTGTTTACGAGAGTGAAAGATTCGGATTGTATGACGATGAAAGTGAGTACACAGAAGATGATGTGAGTGAATGTTGTAAGAGCGGCGAGGATGTAGATGTTGATGGATGTTTGCACGAGGAGCCAGAAGTGAGCACGACTGAACAGCTATCTGAGTCGGAAAGTGAGTTAGGCGAAAAATCCAAAGAGAGCATGAGCGTGGCACTTGAACAGCAGCTGGAAGATAAAAACATTCAGCGAACAAAGATTTAAATCATAGATATGCCCTCGCCATACTTTGACCGCGCCGATTTGAGTCGAACCTCAAATAACCTAGTGTAACTCAACTGGGATTAGCGCGTTATAGTTGCCGTTTGCAAACGGTGACAGTTGGACGATACAGCTGCCTGGATTTTTGACAGGAAAAAGCACTCAAAATGCCTTCATGTGCCTTTTTATTGTGCAAGAAAAATACTACAAATTCAAATAAAGCGAATGGTGTAACATTTGACTCGTAAGTATTTATATTTTATCAATTATTTAATTTATTTTATTTTGTTGACAAAACATCAAAGTCTGATCGGCCAACGCGTGACAGAGAGAGTAGTATTGGCAATTAATGTGAGACAAAAAGAGACAACATCATTATCTCGGTGACCAATATACTTTGACCCGCTGTAGTACTCAGAACTCAGTTGATAACAGCTCATTTGTTAATGGTTTACAATAACCGAGAAAAGTACGGTAGCAATTTTATTTCGACTAGAAATCAATAAACATGCGAATAATTATTACGTATTATTTTTAAGTGAACGTTTATTGTTTTAGATTTCCGCGTTCAAAAGAAAAATGTATCAAAGTTATCCAACGGGATCGAAGGGATGAATACTGGTTACCTGGACAATTTAGTCGAATTGGTCTTCTCATTTCAAAGAAAATGATTTATATTTGACTCCCCTAGGTCGACGTAAAGTTAAAAGTATTATATTTGTGTTTCTTCTGTTGTCTTATTCTATAACACAGTGCTTAAGCTACTTAGTACGGAGTCAGGACATTAAATGTGGGGCTGTGTTAATTTATTAATTAATTATTAAATTACTAGCGGCCGCCCGCGACTTCGTCCGCGTGGAAAAGTAACTTTTTACCCCCCTTTTAACCCCTTACAACCCCCTTAATATTATCTATACTAATATAATAAAGCTGAAGAGTTTGTTTGTTTGTTGTTGTTTGTTTGTTTGTTTGTTTGTTTGTTTGTTTGTTTGAACGCGCTAATCTCCGAAACTACTGGTGCGATTTAAATAATTCTTTTTTTGTTGGATAGTCCATTTATCGAGGAAGGCTATAGGCTAAGTTACTTTTCCACGCGGACGAAGTCGCGGGCGGCCGCTAGTTATGTTGATACAACTTAAACAAATTATTTCGACCAAATTTGGTACCATAAAAACGGTCATTGTGACTAAACCTTAAAAGATAGACATATGCCGTTGCGGACTTTTTTTTAGATCATGTATAGAGGAATAATTCTTTCATACATATTTTTTGTGTATCTTGAACCGTTTTCGCAGCGCACGCAAAGAAAGCCTTCAAAAATGAATAATTTTCCCCGTTTTTTACACATTTACCGCTCTGTCTTTGCTCCTATTGGTCATAGCGTAATGTTATTTAGCCTATAGCCTTCCTCGATAAATGGACTATCCAACAAAAAAAGAATTATTCAAATCGCACCAGTAGTTTCGGAGATTAGCGCGTTCAAACAAACAAACAAACAAACAAACTCTTCAGCTTTATTATATTAGTATAGATAGTAAATATTACTCATAATTTTTCTTAAGGAATAGTAGGGCAAAGGCCTTTATCATAAAAATCAAGTCATAGCTACTATGATGGGATTAGGCATAGTCATCACCCTTTATTCGGTTTGGTGATCAAACCCGATCAAATAGATAAATGTAGTGTAACATTTTGAAATAAAATATCCTATAAGTAAAATTGCTTTTAAATTTAGGAATTGTTTTATTTTTAGTTCCCAGTATAAAAATTTTGCTGACCGTAATTTATCCTCATAGATAGTGACTTTCGATGACACGCACACGTCATGTCATCAAAATATTGCCTCGTTTTTAGGTGTCAGGGCATATCTATGATTTAAATCTTTGTCAGCGAAGTTATAATCATTCAGACGTTGTGATGATCGATGACATTAGTGTCTTTTTTTTTTTTTTTTTTGTTATGGCTGCTATCGTGCTATAACGAGCACATTTAACTCTGCCAACATCGAGTGATTAAAGAGACACGTTAAAAATAAAATTGACCGGTGTGACGAGAAAATAGCTCTTCTGGATTTTATTAATAATTGAGTATTTTTACACCATCTAGAACAATACAAAACAACAAATAAACAAACACATATAGACGGCACAATGTTAAGAGGGAGATTCGTTTAAAGTCTTATATTATATTTTATAATATATCTACATAAATATTCTATAACAGAGGAAAAGGATAAAGATAGAAGAAAAGAGAAGTTAATAGGGCGGGGAATTCTTGGGGGGAGGATGTCATACAGCGAGATCGAATAATTTTGACAGCTGAAAAAGATGTGGTCTGTCGTACCCTCATCTAGACCGCATTCGCATAATGAGGTATCTTTGCACCGGATTTTATTTAAGAAGACTGGAGTGCAAGCGTGTCCCAAACGCAGGCGACAAATCGTGGAGATAGCGAGCTTACTCATGGATTTACGTTTGAAAAACCACGGTCTCCGTGGAATTAGAGGTTGGACTCCTGCGTAGTGACGACCCTTGAGTTTGGAAAGTTCATTAAACCGGTTTTGCCAGTCATCTCGCAGAGCCGAAGATGCAAGAGGTAAGATGTCGTGGGCATAGTTATTCTGCCGAGCGTTTCCTAGCTGTATGGCCTCCCTCGCCCAAACGTCGACCTGTTCGTTACCGCGAATACCACTGTGACCTGGAATCCACACTAAAGCTACTTTTATATTTTCCAGATGACACTGGAACAGAACATATTTGATATTGAGGATAACAGGTGAGATATTTTTTTTCCTGAAAACGTTACCTAAAATGGCATGTAGACAGCTTTTAGAGTCTGAGAAGATAACCGATTTATTTAATTTATGGGAGAGTACGTATGATAGGGCTTCTAATACAGCAATCGACTCTCCTGTAAATACAGAGGATTCCTTCGGGGATTTAAAATTTAGTATGACTTGAAACCTTGGAATCCATACAGCACTTCCTACAGTCCCTTCAGCGGGAGATTTTGAGGCATCCGTATAAATTGGCAACCAGTCTTTCCAATTTTGGTTGAAGTACATGTTGAATTTGTAGTCAGCCATTGGGTCATTTTTCGGGATTCCAAAGTCCAGGTCAACTTGAGGTTCGAAAATGAGGGCATCATAGGAGATTTGAAAGAGTGGGTTTGTTGGGAACTGTAACAACGGGTGAGACAGGGATGAAAGCTTTCTGAAGCTAGTAATTGTTAAGGGGGGTCTTTTATGGGCCCAATATTTACTAGACGGTTGAGAGATCAGCTCGGATAAGTTTTGAAGACGGGGGATAAGGGGGTGACCACTAGATTGGTTTGTTTTAAATATGAACCTATCCGAGAGGTATTGACGACGAAGATCCAGTGGGGCATCCACAGCCTCCACCTGTAAGGCAATATTTGGAGAGGACTTCATTGCACCTAAAACAACCCTTAAAGCCTTCATCTGGAGCTTATCTAACCTGTTTAATGCTTCTTTGTTACAGGGTTCGAGAAGAAAAGAAGCATAGTCCAGATGACTTCGGACCACAGCATTGTAAAGTAATTTTTGGCTGTATGGATGAGAGCCCCACCATACACCTGAAAGGGATCTAAGGATGTTGATTCCTTTTTCACATTTTTGGGCCACATAATTGAAATGGGGGACACTGGTCATTCTCGAGTCAAGAATAACTCCAAGAAATTTAACTTGATCATTAAGAGGGATAGATTGACCATCACAATGAATGTCTACAAGTGGAATAGAACGCTTCCTGGTGAATACTACGGCGCTACTTTTAGGGATTGATAATTCTAAATTGTGATCTACAAGCCAATCGTTTAGGTAGGAAAGAGCAGAATTTAACCGGTGATTAATATTATTGATTGATTTGTCTGCAACATAAAGACACAGATCGTCTGCATACTGTAAAACACTAGAAAAGCAAGAGACACATTGTTCGAGATCGTAAGTGTAAATGTTGTACAGAATAGGACTCAGAACGGAACCTTGGGGTAGGCCTTGCCAAATACATCTAGGTGGGATCGAATGATTAAACGATCTAATTTTGATAGATCTACCCATTAGCAGATTCGTTGCACAATGTACCAACCTCACTGGGAAACTCATGCGAAGCATCTTCTGTTTGAGCACCGGAAGTTGCACATTATCATAGGCAGATGCTAGACATTAGTGTCAAGCCGTTGCGAACAAAAATGCCAACGAACGGTGATGACAGAAATGACAGCAAAATAAAGAAAAATAACGACAAAGAAGTTTTGATCGAAAAAGCCGAAAGAAGTTTGCAGTCTACGACGGATAACAAGAGGATGTTCTGCAGGACAAGGAGGAGGGGTAGGCAGAAGCGAAAGAGGACACCAGCCGATAGTAGGTGGCGTGGAGCTAAATTTAAAGAGTTAGCGGTAAAAGATTATAAGAAGAGGAAGAAATTTTTTGATGCGTATGTTTTTATTAAAATGTGTTTTATGTTATGTTGATTTTTATATAGTTGTAAACAGTTTTTAAGGTGTATGGAAGATGTATGAGAGCAGTATGAGGGCAGTATGAGAGCAGTATGAGGGCATACTGAATGCAGAATGGCCGAGTGTGGTATGAGCGATCGGTAGATGCATGATATGGAACGTGTAAAGAACGATGTTTGAATTAGGATGACGTGTGAGAGTGAGGGAGAAGACGAATGGCCGCGGACGACGGAAGATGTAAAGATGGGAAGAATATTATTGTTAAATACAAGAAGATATGCTAAAACCTGAAGGCCTAACATGCGCACCGCGACAAAATTTTGGCGACTCTCGTTGTCGAGAGCGCATCTCTCTATCCCGCTCATCGCTCAGTCAGGTGAGCGAGACGCAACTTGCGCCGACAAAATACGAGTGTCGACAAATTATCTCGTGGTGCGCATGTTAGCCCGGCTGGTTTCCTTGCCCCACCATCCTACATTAATTTATTAATTTATTTATTACTCATTTTTGTTTATTATATATAGATACTGCATAGTTTTAACTGCTTTATTCAACGTGACATATATACTCTCGGCGTCAAAAAAATCGCACATCTGCGTAATTTTCATACTAACGCGCTCATATCACAGCTTCGTATATTAAAAAGTAAAACATTTTATTACAATATTTTTAAGGTAACATTACCAATATATGCTCGTCTTTTAATCCAACATGTTCATCATCCATGGAATTTACTTGATTCGTCCAAAAAAAATAAAAAGTAAATCAGTTTTTCAGCTCCATAGAACATTGTATGGGACAAGAACATTGATTTACTTTTTTATTTTTTTGGGAAAATTAGGAAGTTTTCACGACTAATTAAGAAGCATGATTACCAACGAGCATATAGAAATCATGTTACGTAAAAAATATTGCAATCAAATGTTTTACTTTTTATATACGAAGCCGTGATATGAGCGCGTTAGTATGAAAACTACGCAGATGTGCGATTTTTTGACGCCGAGTGTATGTATTATATATTATATATATCATATATATATATACAGGGTGTAACAAAAAGGGGGTATCAACCATAATAGATAATAATGTGTACCTTATGTAGATGCTATGTGCAAAGTTTCAAATTTATTAAAAATAATTTAGAAAATCTTACCATAATTAATTTATTAAGTTTTGTATGTAAACAAATGTGGCACAACACTATTGAGTTCACTGCCCTCATACATCACATTTCGCGCCCTTTACAATATTCTCCTTGCGGCTCCTGGTCGCCTGGTACCGGCAGCGCTCGCGCGCGCCTCTCGCACGTAGGCAAGCGAGTTACACGTGTAAGGTAGGTACGGCGGCAATCGTCAAAGCAAGGTTTTCGGCGCGGCGCCGCTCGGCGGCATCGTTAGACGAATCGCCTGCTCTTGGCGGCCCGTGCTTCATTTGGCAACTGTAACAAATAATAATGATACTAAATTACTAGTGTTAGAAGTTATTCTGCCATAGCAAATTTTGTTTCTAGGTCCATATCAGCGCTTACATAATTAATTAGAAAATAGGTAGGTACATACTGATTCTTTTATTACGATTAGTTAGGTGAAAAACTAAGTGTTTATTGTATTTAGGATAGTTAAAGGCGGTAACACATAAAAAGTCTCCTAGAACTTCTTGAGAAAGAAAGTAGGTAATAGCTTAGGTACTTACGTTCAAAGAAATGGTTCGAAATGTCGACCTTCTCGTTGAATGCACAAACCGGCTCGTCTGTAACTGGACGCTCTGGTGTTCCGCAGCATTTCTGGCGTCACAGTGATGAAAGCGTCGATAATGCGTTGCTTCATTTCATCTCTGGATGAGCACTGGACTGCATACACTATGTTTTTTATGTGGCCCCATAAAAAAAAGTCCAATGGAGTCAGGTCAGGTCCGGGGAGCGCGCTGGCCAAGCAATAATAATAAAGCTGTACCACTCGCAAAATGACACGCGTGGTAAAAAGTCAGCAGGGATCAGCTCTTGCGTTTTGCTGAAGTGATACGGGTGCTGGCCATCTTCGTGTATCACTCGCCAAACTTGCATGTGGTTGCCAGCACCCAATGCCAAGGCAGCCCGCCGCGTACTCGTCCGCGGGTTACTCTCAAAGTGCCCCAGTACGGCTTCTTCAAAATCTGGATCTTGTGTAGATGGACGGCCGCTCGAAGTTCCTGGATGGAACGATCCAGTTGTAAACAACCGGTGCGTCAGACGTCTGAAGCAACGCAATGAAGGTAGTTCCCTACGATCATGTGCTGGTCTACCTTCAATAAACCTGTGAAAGTACAGGTCCCGTGCTGCACTCAAGTTACCGTCGGTAGCACCCACCAGTCTCACGAAACTCAGGTACAACACCTCCGGTAATATGAAACTCACGACAGGTTTAATGGTAACCGAACCCGCCAAAGTAGGAAAGTAAGTGCACATTAAATAGTTACTATGACATCTCTCACTCTTTCATTTTAGCCGTTTAATACAGTCACAGCGGCCATTTTAACATCCGAAGCCGTAAACTATAAAAAAAAAATCTGTCAGTCAAATTACTTCGCGGTTTATTGTCTGATTTCAAATTATAATTATAATTTGCATTTATTACATTATAATTTGCTTGATTTTCAAACGTTATCTGTAAACCTTTGCAGTGTTTTTCATTTAAATAAAGATGCCAAGGGTTTCATGCGAGATATGTGGACTGAAAACATTTCAGGTGGAAAACAAAAAACGGGCATTTATGGCTCAATTTCCACTGGATGAAGCTCGGTTAGTACATTTTATGAATTAATAAGGATCAATAAAGGTGCATTTATTGATAATTTATTGTATTTCAGGACATATTTTCAAATATAAAATGTGTGAATAAATTTTACTTTAACACTAGTGCAGTGTAATATTTTATCGACTACCTACTTATCGATATTTTTTTTTTGTATGTGTGATTCCCTCTTTAAACCTAATTTCATAAAAATCAATTATTTAGCGACCGAGCTGTTACAATTATGAAAGAGTAGAGAGAGAGCATTTACAAAATATATTTTTTATGTTTGTTACAGAACCTTCAACACTGACACACACCTACGTATTACCTACTCAGAAAACGGCGTCAGATAATTTGAATAATAACAAGATCGTGTAGCCCGAGTACGTTCTTCGACTTGCTTAAGTTTTGATTTAAATACCTTAATATTTCAGACATTTACAAAACTTAATTTTTATGTTTGTTACAGAACCTTTAACATTAACACACACCTACGTGCTACCTACCCAGGAAACGGCGTCAGATAATTTTAAAATGTATTATATATTTATAATGTATGTTATAATTTAAAAAATAAATATTTTTTTAATTTCATTTTTTACTTAATAAAATTACAGGAGCTATCGATATCATTTTATCGATAAAGCTAAAAAATTACAGGAGCTATCGATATCATTTTATCGATGAAGCTAGCCATCCCTATTTTTTTGGTCATGTTGGCGACATTGTTTTGTCAAAGTTTCAGTTAGGTTTGCTAGGTTGGCACTGACCGAGGTCAATTCTTTGATACATTGCATCGTTTTATTCGTTTTCTTTTTTTTACTACGGAGTCCCGTCTCTTATAACGTAGTGATTACTTGCTCAGTGGCACCCACACAGAGAATCATCTCATAGTAATCCCGATTACTTAGAGACATAGTCATTTATCACAACACAACCACAAAAGTCACTTACAACAACCGAAAACCTAAGATATACGTCTGAACAATCACACTAAGGCGGATGGAGAGCGACTGTCTTGTAAATCCCCGCGCACCTGCTGCGCGTGCTTTCTTTTTACCGCTTCCGACTCCTAGCATCCTAGTACTAGGGTGGCGGTCCTAATAATTGTCACTTAAAAATAAGAGAAAAAAGTGATACCACGGCCTCACAGAAAACCGACGTGAAACACCACTGCGCATTGTTTTGCCGAGTGCGTGAGGGCACCGGTTAATAAGGTATCTTTCATTGCGCAAGAGGTATGGATTGAATGTAAAAGAACGTAAAAATTCCCTAATGGTAGGTACGTACTGAGAGTTAAACCACGAACCCGAATGTTTTGAGGTTTCTGAAATACTTTTTTACCGTGGGAGGGCCATACTGCGGCATGAATTGACCGGAGTGATACCACGGCCTCACAGAAAACCAGCGTGAAGTGACGCTGCGCTGTGTTTCGCCGAGTGAGTGTGGGTACCGAAGGCTCAACAACACTCTCTCCTCTCCCCATTCCATATTCCCTTCCCATAAAAGTTCGCCGGCGCAATTGTGGGGCCCTTGGTCTTACAGATAGTGATACCACAGACTCACAGAAGACCGGCGTGAAGCAGCGCCTGTGCTGTGGTTCTCCGAGTGAGTGAGTGTACCGGAGGCCTAAATTGGGGGAAGGGGAAAAGGTTGGCAGCGTATTCGTAACTCTTATGGTGTTGCGGGTGTTCATGGACGGCGGTAACCATCAGGTGATCCGTCTGCTTGTCTGGCAGACAATATTACCATAAAAAAAAGATGTCTATGGGCTTACCATCAGATGATCTCGACTGCCACCTATTCCATAAACTGTGGGAACATAACTGTGGGAAAGCCACGCTTCGGCATGAATGGGCCGGCTCGACCGGAGTGATACACTGCCTCACAGAAAGTGAAGCAGCCCCTGTGCTGTGTTTCGCTGAGTGAGTGAGGGTACCGGAGGCCCACTCGGGGGGAAGGGGATAAAAGGTTGGCAGCGCACTTGTAACTCCACTGGTGTTGCAAGTGTCCATGGGCGGCGGCAATTGCTTACCATCAGGTGATCCGCCTGCTCGCCTGCTACCTATCACATAAAAAAAAAATACTTAATTGCCTTTTGAAACAAAAACACCATAATTTTGACACTTTTCATTGTTGTCATTTTTTGGTTTGTTTACCCTATTGACTGACCATGCCCACAATTTGGCGCGTAATTTGAAGGCATTTCATTGGGCGGGCGGCGAATTTTATTGATCGTGATTGGTTATCATTTTGACAATAGTATTGTTTTTGAACAATGACTGACCCCGCCCTCAATTTTGGCGGGTGATTTGATGACATTTCATTGGACGTGCGGCAAATCTTATTGATCGTGATTGGTTATCATTGAGATAATGGTATTTATTAACATAACCATAGCTAGGATCAAACATGAATTAGGGTTCAACTTCAAAAAATACATGCCAGTTTCGATCTTTTATTGTTTTAGGTACATCGTATTATTTCTGGTGATCTTGACCAGGTTTTTGTTTGTGGAAATGTGCAGCCGCGCTTTGCCGGGCCAGCGTAGTTTTGTATGAATTCGGGTACGAATTTTTTGGTTAGGATTCGGATTTGTCGATTACCTACTTTTCAGACAATTTGAAATAAGTAGGTACGTAATGACCTGTTCTTTCCGAGGCATTTTTTTTTTCTAAAATTAGGTGCTTTTATCAGTACCAATGTGAAACTTAATGTGGGAGAGTCACGCTTCGGCATGAATGAGCCGGCTCGACTGGAGTGATACACTGCCTCAGAGAAAACCGGCGGGTGAAGCAGCACCTATGCTGTGTTTCGCCAAGTTATTGAGGGTACCGGAGGCCCATCTCGCGGGAAAGGGGATAAAAGGTTGGCAGCACGCTTGTGACTCTACTGGTGTTGCAAGTATCCATGGACGGCGGCAATTGCTTACCATCAGGTGATCCGCCTGATCGTCTGCCATCTATCACATAAAAAACATCAGGATTTATTCACTCTTTTATTATGTGAATTTCATTGACTCTTTGCTTGTCGTGCATTATGTACAGTGGCCAGCACATCAAGTTACTACACTTTGACCTTGAGCGCATCGAAAGATGAACGGAGAAAATCGCACGAAAGAGACAAATAGCGTTGGGCAGATTCTACTTCACTAGTTTCGTGCCGCCCAGTGCAGCCCGCAACGCGAATTAAACCTTATTTTGCTACGCTAAAAGACCAAACTTATTATTAGATAGACAATGTTTGAAAAACTTAACAAGCAAACGGGCTACTTAAAGTGGGGAATTCAAAATTTGACATTTGGCACTTTGAAATACTTGACATCTACTTTAGAGATAACGATTCGATTTTTATTTACAACATTGTAAGAATTAGCTTTGAAATCTGTAAATGATGTTAAATACCTATATTGTTTCATTAACCTTCAGCTATGACTGTAAATTTGCTTATTCAGGAAAACTATAGTGTATTAATTGGATATAAGAAGGGTCTACTTTTATTTCGGATTTTTTTATATCACAATATTGAATTGCATAACATCGAATGGCAGAAACTTCATTTCGCCGAAAATATTTTGGCTCGTATCATTAAGCATAACTCAAAACGCATAATTTTGTAAGGTTGAATCATCTTTAGGTATGCCTAAGGTAAGTTCAATATCCATAATTATGAAACGACTGAACTATTATACGCAGAAAGTTTACATTTAGAATCATCCTTAGGTATACTTTTCTTATGGTTACCTATCTTAAATTACTTAAAAATGTATTTCTATTATGATTTTCGATCATTAATTTGACAAGTAATGTGGCTCAGGTGAAGCATGCATGCAACCGGGCATGCATGCAGGCATTCAAGTATGCAGCATGCATTGATTCTGTCACGGCTCCGGTGCTGCAAGGCTTCGGCGGTCCCGAAGCCTTGCTTATCGTCACAGATGATTCTTGCTCGTGACATATATATGACATATGAATCGCCAATTATAAATATGATCACATTGTGATGATAATAAGTTAAAATTCATTAAATTAACATTTATTATATTCATAGAATAATTTCGTATTTCTTACAAAAATCGTAGAACAGAAAATTTTATTGATTACAAATTCGAAGATAATGCTTATTGCTGCTGCAACTTTCTCACAAAGACTCGTGTCGTTCTCGGGAATGCAAGCATGATTTCTGTCTCGGCTCCGGCGCTGCGAGGCTCCGGTGATCCCACTCACAGCTCATCGTCGCAGAGGGTTTTCGCTCATCACCGCAGTTTAGACTAACAAACCATCTGCTCCTCAGTACGCGGGCCGCCTCACCCCTCCGCGCTTACGCGGGGTTGTATTACATCTAGGGGTAGGGCAGACAAGACTACGTGGAGTCGGTTATGCAGCGATTCGTTTTTGACAAAACAGTAATATTCAATTTTATTATAATAAATATTACAATTTTATTTAATACTAGCGGCCGCCCGCGACTTCGTACGCGTGGGGTTAATTATTGACACTTACCGTCATATTTTGGACAATCCACACAATGTATTTTTACAAATTGTAGCCTATGTGTTATTTTGATGTATAAGCTATATTGTGGTAAAGTTTCATTCAAATCCATTCAGTAGTTTTTACGTGAAAGAGTAACAAACATCCATACATCCATACATCCTTACAAACTTTCGCCTTTATAATAGTAGTAGGATATATTACAGTAATATAATATTAAACTAGCTTTTGCCCGCGACTTCGTTCGCGTGGACTTCAGGTTCGTAGAAACCTCAAAAATTGTAGCCTATGTGTTATTCTGATGTATAAGCTATATTGTGGTAAAGTTTCATTCAAATCCATTCAGTAGTTTTTACGTGAAAGAGTAACAAACATCCATACATCCATACTTACAAACTTTCGCCTTTATAATAGTATATGTAGTGTTTGTGTAAATATACCTGTACTGTCACTGACACTGACACTGACACTGACACTGTCTCGTGCGCACTGTGTGGCGGGGCGCGCGTCAGTCTGGCGCGAGCCACAGGCGAGAGCGGACGCGCCGCCTGCGCATATAGTGTGTTGGCGAGCCAGTGAGTTGTGTGATATCGGAATACATTACAAGTGGCGACGAGGACAAAGTTCGGTCTTATATCATTTATCTAACATTAGTTTTAATCATTAAAAAGAAAAAAAAAATTTTTTTCAACATAAGGAAAGATCACTATTCCATGTTATTAATTAATTAGTTACGATCGCTATTACATGTATTAATTAGTTACTTTGAGATGTGATTGCATAACGCAGCTTGTATAGGGGCTCTCGTGTAAAGCGTAAATACCCGTAAACAGTTATTAAAATATCTAGTGGAATTAGTTACATACTTAAATGGTAGCAAATAAATGGGATATCCTTTTGTAACCTAGGCAAATACGAGGATAATGAATCTTAACAAACCTGTTTCATGTAGACTAGTGAGTTGCTAGTATGTACATTATTTACTTTTTTTTTTTTTTTTTTTTTTTTTTTTATGAGATAGGGGGCAGACGAACAGACGGTTCACCTGATGGTAAGTGACTACCGCCGCCCATGGACACCCGCAATACCAGAGGAGTCGCAAATGCGCTGCCGACCTTTTAAGAAGGAATACGCTCGCTTTTTGAAGGTTTGTGGGTCGTATCGGTTCGGAAATACCGCTGGTGACAGTTCATTCCATAGTTTTGTTAAAACGTTGTTCCATATTTTTGTGTAGATTAATAACGGCCGCTGTCATCATTTAAGCTAATGTTCAATTACTTAAGTATCGATAGTCTTTATGCTTATCGAAATAAGTGTCAATATATTTTCTTAAGTAACCAATTAGTTAATCAACGATTCTGAGTGCGACAGTAAAATTGTAAATTAATACCATTTGGCATTTATAAGAAAAACCTTATGTCATAATGATAATGTAAAATAATACCTAACTGCAAATAACAAAATAAACACATAGTCAAATATAATAATGTGTTGTATGTTGTTTATATACAAAGTGGGTGGTTTAAATTAAATTAAACAATCTTTATTTTAGAATTTTTAAATCCAGGATAGTTAGATAGATAGATATACTTTATTGCACAGAAATAGAATACATGAGTGAAGCAACAGCTATAGACAGTACAATAAGGCGGTTTTGTCGCATGTAGCGGTTTCTTCCGGACAGCCTTTGGGTAGAGGAGAGAAAACAGCGTGTTGGCAATGGGGGTAAGGCAGTGCAAATAGATTGCTGAATGAAAATAAGAAGTACAAATACTTATAATTATACATGACATACTTAAATAATAATAACTAATTATATAATAACTAACTAATAATAATAACTAATAAATCATAAATACATAGCTTAAAAGTTTCTATATGGATAAGTACAAATGACCAAAGAATAGACCACATATGAAAAAGAAGCAGGGGTTCATTTAGGAAGTCAAGAAGTGAGTTTTAAGACTTTATTTATTTATTGATTATTACTATTATTTTAATTAAGTGTTAACAAGAACACATTATATTTTGTTAATTACTGACCTTATATTTAATTACTGACCAGTGATGCAGTGGCTGATGAACCATCCTCTAAGGCGTGATGGCTGCGCTTTGGGGGTTCCCGGTTCGATTCCCGGTCGATTAATTTTTAAGTGCATTATTTACTTATGAATAAATTACAAAGAGTTGCTATAACAATTATAAAATTATAAATAGTATTTATTAGACAACTCACCCAGTTCGGTAAGACCTACTTATTTGGTGTAAAGGTGCCCCATTAAATTGGAATACCTTGGTATGAAGTTAAATTGTAAATATGTGGTTTCAAGGTACCTCCATTAGATTGGAAAACCTTGGTACAAAGGTACCTCCATTAAATTGGATATTATGTGGTATAAAGGTGCCTCCATTAGATTGGAAAACCTTGGTACAAAGGTACCTCCATTAAATTGGATATTATGTGGTATAAAGGTGCCTCCATTAGATTGGAAAACCTTGGTACAAAGGTACCTCCATTAAGTTGGATATTATGTGGTATAAAGGTGCCTCCATTAGATTGGAAAACCTTGGTACAAAGGTACCTCCATTAAATTGGATATTATGTGGTATAAAGGTGCCTCCATTAGATTGGAAAACCTTGGTACAAAGGTACCTCCATTAAATTGGATATTATGTGGTATAAAGGTGCCTCCATTAGATTGGGAAACCTTGGTACAAAGGTACCTCCATTAAATTGGATATTATGTGGTATACAAAGAGATGTACCTCCATTAAATTGGAAAGCACAAAAATCGCAAGGTATGTTTTATTTATTTCAAGTCGCCCTACTAACTTATCATGACGTCACACGGCTTACCACCTTTAGAGAAATTGGAGTTAGAGGGTGACAGTGCGTCTTTAGGCCAACGTTGGGAAAAATGGAAACGGTCTTTGCGGATTTATTTAGAAGCAGCAGATATCACTAGCGACGTGAAGAAAATAGAGATTAAAAAACCGGCCAAGTGCGAGTCGGGCTCGCGCACAAAGGGTTCCGTAGCAGCAAATATAATAAACTTAACCAAAATTACAGTTAAATCAACCTATCTCAAAAACTATAAGAGATACTTTGATCAAACCAAAAATCGTTGAAAGAGTTAATTAGCATGCATCACCTCTATTTTTTTTAGAATTTTATACCCCGTAGTTATAAACATAGAGGGGGGGGGACATACTTTTTACGACTTTGAGAGCTGATATCTCAAAAACCGTTCACTTTAAGAAAAATGTTTTTTAGAAAACTTTATATCATTTTAAAAGACCTTTCCATTGATACCCCACACGGGTATGTACATCGAAAAAAAAAATTTCATCCCTCAGTTACATGTATGGGGGGCCCCACCCCCAATTCTTTTTTTTACTATTTAGTGTCATATTTTTGTAGCGGTTCATACAACACATATTCCCATCAAATTTCATCACTGTAGTACTTATAGTTTCCGAGTAAATCGGCTGTGACAGACGGACAGACGGACAGACGGACAGACGGACATGACGAAACTATAAGGGTTCCGTTTTTGCCATTTTGGCTACGGAACCCTAAAAAAAACGGGTTTTGTGTTAACATTTATCTGCGATTGATTTTATTTTGATGCGGCAGACAGTGGTAAGTATATGCAATCTCACGGAAATATGTTTCCCACCGACAGTTTGACTCAATAGACACGGATATTTCACAAGATAGGATACATTGGGCTTGTTAATATTTTAAAACAATATTGGACGTCCCTATGAGCTAACTTAGGATGCCTAGTCTCTGGTTTAATTGGTCTAAATTGCACTATGTAACGCGGTTGGTTACAAAAAGTAGTCCGTTAGAATTGAAAATAGGATTGGGAAGGTCGCGCTACCTTGGCCGTTGAATCTGCTGTTTTCTGACTGCTCAGAACCGGAAGTAGGTTTAGATGAAGCTAGTGCTTGGCCGTTGAATCTGCTGTTTTCTGACTGCTCAGAACCGGAAGTAGGTTTAGATGAAGCTAGTGCTTTAGCCGTAGAGAATACTAGAAAAATGCATTTACGATAAACCTAGGTTTGATTGTAACAAAGTAAAGCTTAAAAAGTTCTCTGTTTGTGATTTTTTATTCCTGAAAAATGAGGAACGCAATCAGGTCAAATTAGACCCGGAGTTTAAAGGACCGTTTAAGGTGGTGGAAGCCCTAGATGGTGACCGTTACACGCTAAAAGCGCTAAATTCTAATCGAACCTACAAATATGCACACGATAGGTTGCGTAGGATGCCAGTAGGTCATGTACCAGTCGAGGTTGAAGTAGAGATACATAGTGAGCCTAGTGTTGAAAAATAGCGCCTTAGTGTGTGATATGGTGGTAGCTTGTGTGGGTGCTCTAACTGCCGTAAAAGAGTCGACCGTACCAGCAGTCATTGCGTAGTCGTGGCCCGGTAGAAATCGGCGTCTCTTGGGGAAACCTAAAGAGGTGCGTGATGCGCGTTTGGCTCTGGCGGAGGTCGTGGTCTGGGCAGACCGTAGTGTGTAGTCGGTGGGCGATGCACACGTGAGCGTGTGGATGCTCGTATGGGGAAGGCCAGGAGTGTTTTCAGTTCGGCCGTGGGGCCGTGGCGTTAGAGTGATCACTCAGGTATTTGGTAGTGTACATAGTAGATGTTGGTGATGTGAATAAATGTAGAGATCGAAGGGTACGTGACTCAGGTTATTCTTTTTCGTTGTTAAGTGTGCGATTCAATGTTGTGTTCCCTATAATTAATGTAAAGAAATGGAAAGGAGCCTGAAAACCTAGCTTTATAATTTGTTCCTTAAGATGCTTAATGAAGTCCTAGAAGTCAAAAGTTGCTTTATTTTAAAATCATTTGGTAGACTTGGATGAGGTTAGACAGTTAGCTTCCGAAAATATTGCAAAATCCGCGAGTAACAATAAGTCTCGATTTGATGGTACGATGTTTTGATTGAAAATGAAGAAAGGAATCAGACTGAGCTAGATTAGCATAGTTTAGAGGGCCGTTTGAAATAGTTGAGATCTTGGATGGAGATCGTTATGTTCTAAAATCGTTGAGTTCGAGGCGCAAACAAATACGCGCGTGATAGGCTAAGAAAGCTCCCTGATAATGACGAAGTCATTGAAGAAATCGATCATGACGATGTAGAGTCCGAGAGTTCGTAAAAGTTGTTTCGGTGTAGAGATTCGGATTGCATTGAGTTTTGTGCTGGTATGTGTTGATGGCACCAGAGGTTATTCGTAGCGTAGCTCGAGAGAAATCGGTGTCTGCTCTGTGTAGTCCGTGAGTACGCGGTACGCGGATAACTCTGGTGGGTGTTGGGTTTCCTTGGGAAGCCGTGGAACCTGGAGGGTTCGGTAACGTGGCATAGAGAGATGCACGTAAATGAAGTGGGTGAAAAAGACCACATGTGTTGTATTGGTCCAAGGGGACCATGTGTTGGTTGTAAGAGACCGTGTTGGACAAAGTTGAAATGCAATCTTTCTCATTAGTTGAATGTTTGTAAAAATGCAATTGTATGTGCAACAGGACTCTATGTAGAACTTGATGATTTCTTCTCTGAGTTGTACATGGGAGTACCATGTAGTCATTGTTTATTCTCGTAAAATTATCATTACTACTACTAATTTGTTGTTATGGGACGAACGCCTTATCTCCGTGTTATTTTAATTAAAATGTTACATTGCTCTTGCTGTCTTTAACGTTACATTACATTGAATCAAATGAGGTTGATGAGGATTATTAAAGTTACGTTTTCCAATGTAGAGTGCCTTTGTTGAAAATCCCTAGTAAACGAGCGTAGGTGTAATACTAGGTCAGGGAAAGCCGAGCAACGCGATGCTGTGCGGATGTGTCTCTTGATCTCGTTTCTTAAATTATAATCCAACACCATACGTGTAGAGAAGGCAAAAGATGGAGACGTAATGATAAGGAATGAAGAGACTTGACAGACGTTGAGGAGGAATATAAGTAATACACCTGAAGAGAATTGAAGGTGAGTGGAAATCCGTTCAAGAAGATGAAGGAGGAAATCATAATCCGGAGGAAATTAAATGTGATTAATATGCCATTTGTGAATCAGTAGATTAATAAAGTTTTCAATAAGGAAGAGATGTAGTGTTTGTGTAAATATACCTGTACTGTCACTGACACTGACACTGACACTGACACTGTCTCGTGCGCACTGTGTGGCGGGGCGCGCGTCAGTCTGGCGCGAGCCACAGGCGAGAGCGGACGCGCCGCCTGCGCATATAGTGTGTTGGCGAGCCAGTGAGTTGTGTGATATCGGAATACATTACAGTATAGTAGGATTATAAGTATACTATTGTAAAGAGCGATATGCTATTAAAAATATCCTATATGAAATTTTGTCATTCATAGTATGCCAAGTGAAATTCTACCAAATAATAGTTCGACTTAATAATAAAATTATCCTAAATGAAATTCTGCCTTCTTCATAGTATGCCAAGTGAAATTCTACTCAATAACATTTCGACTAAATAAACGATATGCTAAACGAAAATATGCAAAATTAAAATTTGGATAAGAAAATTATGCTAAATAAAATTCTACCTTTAAGTGTGCGATTAAAAATTCGGCCTAAAACATTCGACCAAACAACTATTATCCTAAAGATTTTTTTTAGGAATACCTACGACAGATGATTTGTAAACGTTCGTAAAATTATCTTTTGCACGTTTTACGATTGAGACTAGAGTCACCACATCTCAGCGTGTTATTCCCGGTTGCGTCCAAAGCGGTCGCTTCGGAGTCCGGGGCACGCTTTGACAATGATCCAGGATTTGGGGAGTCTGGCAATTACAATGAAGCGACTGCCTTCCGACCTTTGCAACCCTTCAGCAGGGGAACCAGACCATCCGATTCACGGTTACACGTTTCAGAGACGTGCAGGTGCAGGACACGAATCCTGCAACCCACCAAAAATCCCGCAACCCAATCGCATATAAGCGAGGTTTCAGGGCCGTAACCCGGAAGTTTGGAGAGAAGCGAACAGAGTAGTAGACAAGTGATGACTTAGAACACTTCTCCGACCATTGGCGAACCATTGCTTCAAATAGAGTCCAATGGAGACTTTTAGGGGAGGCCGTTGCCCAGCAGTGGGACAAAGGTAGCAGACGAGCAGGCGGATCATAGACACCTGCAACACTAGTGGAGTCGCAAGTGCGCTGCCAACCTTTTATCTCCTTCCCCCTCCCCCCTCCGGGTGGGCCTCCGGTACCCTCACTCACTCGGCGTACACAGGTGCGGCTTCACGCCAGTTTTCTGTGAGGCAGTGGCATCACTCCGGTCGAGACGGCCCATTCATGCCGAAGCGTGGCTCTCCAACAATCACCATACTTCGCTATAGCATCTTCCCAGAAGTGTGATACGAACGCTAGAATATCACCTGTGGAGCGTTTCGGTCTAAAACCATATTGTCGGTCATGGAGTAGCGAATGATCTTTTAGGTAGCGGATAAGTTAAGTGTTAAACTATCCGCTCAAATACTTTTTACAATATTCAAAAACAACTCAAGAGACATGATTTGTTTCTTAAACCTACTCAACAACCGCAACGGTTTTTAATTTTACAAAAGTGTTTCAAAGCACTTAACGCATTTAAAATCTACCAAGTTCAATTGGTTATTTAGCAAAAACATTCTATGTCTCTTAAAATGTTTTATGTGTGTAGTGTGTTTACAGTTATAAGATGAGTGAGAGATGAGGGAAAGTTAATGTGCGAAACAAACCCAATGATAGTCGATCAAACACTGATTTTATTCATAAGTAGATATTAAAAGCTAACTAACAAGACGTAGGTAAACAATAATTATAACCGCGTTATTGACCTAAATTCTGAGTCATCGACATTATACCTATTGTGCGGTCACTAACCCGTACAAGGTGTAAATAAGCAATAGAAAGTTTTGCTTTAAAAAAATCTGTCTTTTCTCGTAATAACGACTATATTTTTCTATTTTTTAAAATAAAATGAGTTAAATTAAGTAATTAACTTTAATTTATTATCAAACATGTCCAACTTTTCAAAAATCTCCATACAAAGTATTTAAAACTTGTTCTGAATTTTCAAACGCCATTTTCTCGGAATGACAGTCATGTGGGTTTTTTTTTTTTTTTTTTTTTTTGTTATGGCTGCTATCGTGCTATAACGAGCACATTTAACTCTGCCAACATCGAGTGATTAAAGAGACACGTTAAAAATAAAATTGACCGGTGTGACGAGAAAATAGCTCTTCTGGATTTTATTAATAATTGAGTCTTTTTACACCATCTAGAACAATACAAAACAACAAATAAACAAACACATATAGACGGCACAATGTTAAGAGGGAGATTCGTTTAAAGTCTTATATTATATTTTATAATATATCTACATAAATATTCTATAACAGAGGAAAAGGATAAAGATAGAAGAAAAGAGAAGTTAATAGGGCGGGGAATTCTTGGGGGGAGGATGTCATACAGCGAGATCGAATAATTTTGACAGCTGAAAAAGATGTGGTCTGTCGTACCCTCATCTAGACCGCATTCGCATAATGAGGTATCTTTGCACCGGATTTTATTTAAGAAGACTGGAGTGCAAGCGTGTCCCAAACGCAGGCGACAAATCGTGGAGATAGCGAGCTTACTCATGGATTTACGTTTGAAAAACCACGGTCTCCGTGGAATTAGAGGTTGGACTCCTGCGTAGTGACGACCCTTGAGTTTGGAAAGTTCATTAAACCGGTTTTGCCAGTCATCTCGCAGAGCCGAAGATGCAAGAGGTAAGATGTCGTGGGCATAGTTATTCTGCCGAGCGTTTCCTAGCTGTATGGCCTCCCTCGCCCAATCGTCGACCTGTTCGTTACCGCGAATACCACTGTGACCTGGAATCCACACTAAAGCTACTTTTATATTTTCCAGATGACACTGGAACAGAACATATTTGATATTGAGGGTAACAGGTGAGATATTTTTTTTCCTGAAAACGTTACCTAAAATGGCATGTAGACAGCTTTTAGAGTCTGAGAAGATAACCGATTTATTTAATTTATGGGAGAGTACGTATGATAGGGCTTCTAATACAGCAATCGACTCTCCTGTAAATACAGAGGATTCCTTCGGGGATTTAAAATTTAGTATGACTTGAAACCTTGGAATCCATACAGCACTTCCTACAGTCCCTTCAGCGGGAGATTTTGAGGCATCCGTATAAATTGGCAACCAGTCTTTCCAATTTTGGTTGAAGTACATATTGAATTTGTAGTCAGCCATTGGGTCATTTTTCGGGATTCCAAAGTCCAGGTCAACTTGAGGTTCGAAAATGAGGGCATCATAGGAGATTTGAAAGAGTGGGTTTGTTGGGAACTGTAACAATGGGTGAGACAGGGATGAAAGCTTTCTGAAGCTAGTAATTGTTAAGGGGGGTCTTTTATGGGCCCAATATTTACTAGACGGTTGAGAGATCAGCTCGGATAAGTTTTGAAGACGGGGGATAAGAGGGTGACCACTAGATTGGTTTGTTTTAAATATGAACCTATCCGAGAGGTATTGACGACGAAGATCCAGTGGGGCATCCACAGCCTCCACCTGTAAGGCAATATTTGGAGAGGACTTCATTGCACCTAAAACAACCCTTAAAGCCTTCATCTGGAGCTTATCTAACCTGTTTAATGCTTCTTTGTTACAGGGTTCGAGAAGAAAAGAAGCATAGTCCAGATGACTTTGGACCACAGCATTGTAAAGTAATTTTTGGCTGTATGGATGAGAGCCCCACCAGACACCTGAAAGGGATCTAAGGATGTTGATTCCTTTTTCACATTTTTGGGCCACATAATTGAAATGGGGGACACTGGTCATTCTCGAGTCAAGAATAACTCCAAGAAATTTAACTTGATCATTAAGAGGGATAGATTGACCATCACAATGAATGTCTACAAGTGGAATAGAACGCTTCCTGGTGAATACTACGGCGCTACTTTTAGGGATTGATAATTCTAAATTGTGATCTACAAGCCAATCGTTTAGGTAGGAAAGAGCAGAATTTAACCGGTGATTAATATTATTGATTGATTTGTCTGCAACATAAAGACACAGATCGTCTGCATACTGTAAAACACTAGAAAAGCAAGAGACACATTGTTCGAGATCGTAAGTGTAAATGTTGTACAGAATAGGACTCAGAACGGAACCTTGGGGTAGGCCTTGCCAAATACATCTAGGTGGGATCGAATGATTAAACGATCTAATTTTGATAGATCTACCCATTAGCAGATTCGTTGCACAATGTACCAACCTCACTGGGAAACTCATGCGAAGCATCTTCTGTTTGAGCACCGGAAGTTGCACATTATCATAGGCAGATGCTATGTCCAAAAATACACCTACTAAGTACTCTTCTTTTGATAGGGCAATTCTGATGTCCGTTGTTAAAACAGCTAGGCTATCTGTGGTACCTTTAGATTTCCGGAATCCAAACTGGCTGTTGGGAATAATGTTCCTACTCTCTATAATCCACTCGAGACGGTTCTTGATCATGTGCTCAAGGATTTTGGAAAGGGTAGAGGATAGGGCTATAGGGCGGTAGGAAGAAGCACTGGTTGGGTCTTTACCCGGTTTCAACAAGGGAATAATAATCTGAGATTTCCATGAGGAAGGGATATTGCCTGACATAAATATCAAGTTCAGAAGGCCTAAAAAGTATTGTTCTCCTGTTGATCCCAGGTGGGAGAGGAAAGAGTAGGGTATGCCGTCTTCACCTGGACTAGAGTCTCTTAGGCCGCGTAAGGCGCAGTTTAGTTCTGCCAAGGAGAATGGCTGGTCGAACCTGTCACTACTATATAGGGAAGGATAGCAGGATGGGATACTGTTTTCCGTGGGGACGAAGGGAGGGGATAATTTATTTGCGAATTCGTTCAACCAGGTAGAGGGATCGTTAGAAGATGGTGAGGGCCCAACCAGGGAGCCACGAAACCTTCGTACGTTCTTCCAAACGCCGGAAATGGGGGATCTAGGGGAAAGGGATTCGCAGAAGTTCACCCAGCCATTCTTCTTTTTTTTAGATAGAATCCTTTTAGTACGCGCTGCTATTTGTTTGTATCGAACATAGTTGTCCATAGTCATGGAACGCTTATAGTCCGCCTCAGCATCCCTTCGACGAGTGACCGCCTCCGTACATTCGGAGTCCCACCATGGAGGGGGGGCTAGTTTCTTGCGGTTCGGTCTCTTCAAAGGGATGCTTGCTTCCGCAGCAGCCGATAGAGCATCCATGAACATGGTCAACCCATGTTCAACATCAGAAAGAGGGCTATTAAGGGCTCCATTTAAACGATGTGATATTTCTGAACTAAATTTGGTCCAGTCGGCATATTTGACTTTATATTTTAGTAAGGGAGGGGGAGAAGTAGCAGGGATAACAGACAGGGGACGGGATATAATGATAGGGTAATGATCACTGCCGTGGGATTGGGGTAAGACTTTCCATGAGCAAAGAGAAGAGAGTTGTGTGGAGCAAACAGACAGGTCCACCGCGGAGCGTGGGTCTTGTGATGGGGATACCATGCGAGTTGGAGAACCATCATTCAGAACACAAAGGTTGAGATCTTCAAAAAGATCCAACAGTTGTGTTGAGAATGAGTCACATGAGTGAGAACCCCATGCTGTGTGGTGGACATTAAAGTCCCCTAAAATAAAGATAGGAGGAGGGACAGAAGAGAAGACATTAAGTAGGTCGGGGATAAGGGAGGGGGAAGGGTGGGGAATATAAATAGATATGAAAGATATATTATTTATTCTCGCAGCCACCATATTGAATGATGGACTGTGAGCGGGGATTGTGATCTGAGAGTAAGTTAAATTTCTTTTTATTAGTAAACAACAGCCTCCGTAACCATCGTCCCTGTCATCCCTAAGGCATGCATAGCCAGATACCCTAAAAAGGGAATCAGGCACCAGCCATGTCTCAGAGATGGCAGCGACTGTCACGGAGAACTTATTGAAAAGATAAATTAATTCATTTTTTTTGCGACGGATACTCTTACAATTCCATTGAAGGAACTGGCAAGAGTCCGCCATCGGACTCACTTGATGTGTGTGTGTTGTTGCCATGACGAATGTCCAATGGCATGCTTTTAAATAGAGTTACAAGTTGGGAGGCGACGTTGGACGGTAGTGCATCGTTAAATTTTGATAGAATGATAGTCAGCAACGCAACCGTTGTTTCTATCAATCTATCCTCGGGGACAGCGGAGGGCTCTTGTAGTGCACAGCCATTAGGCAATGCTGAGGGGGGATTAGCTACTATGGCCTGATGGGCCTGTTTATCATAACCTCTATTAGAAGGGGGCATCATACGACGGGGGTTGATAGAAATAGTTTTTCTATAGGACTGAGACATGGTGGGGACATGACGAGGGGAACCGGGAAGGGATAGTTGAGAGAGGGTAGGAGTAGAAACTTTAGCAACCTCATTATAGGGCCGTCTGACTGTGGGAACTTTAGCCGAGGCTTCCAAATATGATATGCTCTCCTGGGACATAATGATTTTTATTCCTCGTTGCCTCGATTGTTCCGGACAGCTTTTGCTGATGGCAAAATGATTTCCGGAGCAATGAAGACAGGTAGAGGCAACTTCTAAGACTTCACATGAGTCACCATTGTGGTTTTGTGCACAGCGGTAGCACCTTGGTTGAGACCTACATTGATTTTTTACATGTCCGTAGCGGCAACAGTTATAGCATTGGATGGTTGGTAGTTGGTATGTCTCGACACGAAGAGAAGCATGGAAGGCATAAACTTTTTCTGGCAACCTTTGTCCGGCAAAAGTGAGAACAACTGTTTGAGTAGGTTTCCATGTGGTGTTACCATTGGTGGTAACCTTCTTATTGAGCCGTCTTGCCTTCAATACAACGCCACAATTTTCTGGGAGCTCTAGAGACTCAACCAGTTGGTCCATTGACCAGTCCACTGGAATTTCACGAATTAATCCCATACGGGTTACATTGTATGTCGGGATGAATGCCTTGTAATTATTGTCTTTCAAGCACTGAGATTTAACAAACTCATTTGCATCCTTACCAGATGCAAATTGAATAGAGACCCTATTCCGTCCAACATTTACTATACCTTCTCTTGCAATACCTCTTATTTTGTGGTTATATAAGAATTGGCCAAACTTGAGAGCTTTCAGAGTGGTACCCGCGGCAGGGTCAGGTTCGATTCTCGACACATGGACTATAAAAGGTCCAGAGTCTTGTTCCGAGTAAGTATATGATTCCGAGTAACTTGGGTGTGTATACACAGATTGTTGTGATACAGACGTTTCGATATCATTATTATTGCGTGTGCGTTTCTCCGAATTCACATTATTTTCCAGATTCTCCACATGACGTTTCTGCTTCCTACTAGAAGAAGCAGAAATGGATGTGGTGGATGTCTCAACCGGGGTTCCAAAATGGAGTCCATTCTCATTGGAGAAAACCAATGGGGACAGACCATCATCTGGTGGATCCGGGGGCTTAGGCGGAATATTCATATTTCTTGCTGTATGACCCTCAAGGGAGTTTAAGGTTATGTGTACAGTAAATAAATGTAATTTATAACAGGAAGTTAGTTTTTAATACTTACGACAAACCTTTACCAACATACACTATAACATGCACTCAACACGTTCAATGCTGACCCTCATTTCGAAATTATCTCGCGGTGCTGACCGCCACACACCGTTGTCGTAGCCCCGCACAGCCGTATCGTCTCGTTTTCGACGTTACGAGTGTGCGGCCGCCCGCGCCGAGCGTGGTCGAAAATTCCAAGACGCGAGTGCGGCCGTTCACGCAGCGCGTGCTTAGGAGATAACGCGATAGCAGTGCGGCCGACCACATCCTATGTGTCTTGTTACAATCTATGCATATATTAAAATATCGCCTATAAAAATGAATTTAAGATAACAATTATTGAGAAAAATTCAAGAAGTAATCAAAATACCAAAAAAAGATCATGAAAAGGAAACCATCCACTACAATAATATGCCATAATCATCATGTAATTGTCACATAATGATTATGTAGACATACATTACTTAGGTACATATTTGCCGAAATCCTACAAAGGGCAAAAAACAATAGTAACCGCGACACAACGACTTTTTTATCTTTACATAATTGATGAATACGTCTATTGTGTCGTAAAGGTAGCCTAATAAGTAAAAAATAAAAGTAGTTAGTCATTCGGTACTTTAAAGGATTAAGTAAAAAAAAACCATTGTCCTATATCGTAAAAATCTTCTGCAGGTGACAGGTGTGCAATAATTGTGATGGCAATTTTTTTATTACAAAGCTATTGTTTATCTTGATTTTTTTTTTATTTGTATTGCCTACCGGAATGCAAGACAAATAAATTAACAATAGAAACAGAAAGCCGCGCGACGCCGACCTATCCGTCGCTTTGTTATCTTATCTTCACTGACCACCAAAATACCTTTTGTTTACGTAATATGTCGGTTCCAATAAAGGACTAAGGTTTTTTTTTATAGACTGCAGCAATTTAATTATTATTCATTGATGAAACAAGAGATAAGATTTCCGATTTAATAGTATTATTGGATTGTTACATAAATTATTCAAAATGTTACTAATAACTCTATTTAATACATAGTAACATTTGATAAACTGCGCTCTGCTAAAAAAATCGTTCGACCACAGGGTAAGTGTTAGTCCGCACTGTTGTATTGAAAATATCCCGATCGCGCTCGGCGTGGCAGCCCGCACTCGCGGAGCGGCCGCTCGACCGCAGGGTATGTGATCGCCGCACCGCTGTCATAGAATTTTCGTAGGCCGCGCTCGGCGTGCTAGTCAGCACTCGTGTCGCAACGCCCAAATCACGCTGCGCGCGATGTCAGCAGTGAACGTGTTAAAGATAATAATCACTGAGATAAGGATAGAAACACGTTAAAAAACTGACGAGTAAACGAATCACGTGTGTCAGCAAACAACACCGATATGACAGTCGTCATGTGGGTTAACACACTATTGCTTATTTGTGTCCATTTATGAATGTCAAATTTTATAATCTACCTACCGCTTATTCGGAAGGTTATTATTCCACCGAGAAGAATCAGAAGAAACTCAGTAGAACTTAGGTAAATCTTTTCAGATTTTAATCATAAAATTTATGAGGAATTTAATAAAATTAACATTTTATAACACAGTGTAGGTGAACAGTTTATCATTTCCACAAATTCTTGTCATTTAGGTATTCTTCAACTGTGTAATAGGCATTTGCCATCAAATAAGATTTAACTTGAGATTTAAATTTATGTATGGGTAAATCAACAAGGGTTTGTGGTAATTTGTTAAAAAATTTGCGGGCAGCAACATTTTTTTCCGGCTTCTTTTAATCTCCGCGGCACGGTGTCCATTGAAATCTACAACAAAGGAAATTGTCTAAATATGTAACTTTAAAACTAATTTAAACACTTTTTTACGGACAATGTCGTTTAAGTTTTTAATCTCTCTGATAAAAATTATCTATTGTGAAGGTAATTGTTCGGTTACATCACTTTTTAAAATCACTGACGTAATCGTAAATGTTTACAATACTTAGGTATTATTATATATGCAGGTGTGCAAAGAAGGTAGCAGCAAAGTTTTTAAAGCAATTGTTCGTCTCCAACTTTGATTTTTATGTATATATATATATATATATACATAAAATAATATGTCACGTTGAATAAAGCAGTTAAAACTATGCAGTACCTATATATAATAAACAAAAATGAGTAATAAATAAATTAATTAATGTAGGATGGTGGGGCAAGGAAACCGTTTTAGTATATCTTCTTGTATTTAACAATAATATTCTTCCCATCTTTACATCTTCCGTCGTCCGCGGCCATTCGTCTTCTCCCTCACTCTCACACGTCATCCTAATTCAAACATCGTTCTTTACACGTTCCATATCTTGCATCTACCGATCGCCCATACCACACTCGGCCATTCTGCATTCAGTATGCCCTCATACTGCTCTTCCATAAACCTTAAAAACTGTTTACAACTTTATAAAAATCAACATAACATAAAACACATCTTAATAAAAACATACGCATCAAAAAATTTCTTCCTCTTCTTATAATCTTTTACCGCTAACTCTTTAAATTTAGCTCCACGCCACCTACTATCGGCTGGTGTCCTCTTTCGCTTCTGCCTACCCCTCCTCCTTGTCCTGCGGAACGTCCTCTTGTTATCCGTCGTAGACTGCAAACTTCTTTCGGCTTTTTCGATCAAAACTTCTTCGTCGTTATTTTTCTTTATTTTGCTGTCATTTCTGTCATCACCGTTCGTTGGCATTTTTGTTTGCAAAGGCTTGACACTAATGTCATCGATCATCACAACGTCTGAATGATTATAACTTCGCTGACAAAGATTTAAATCATAGATATGCCCTGACACCTAAAAACGAGGCAATATTTTGATGACATGACGTGTGCGTGTCATCTAAAGTCAATATCTATGAGGATAAATTACGGTCAGCAAAATTTTCATACTGGGAACTAAAAATAAAACAATTCCTAAATTTAAAAGCAATTTTACTTATAGGATATTTTATTTCTAAATGTTACACTACATTTATCTATTTGATCGGGTTTGATCACCAAACCGAATAAAGGGTGGTGACTATGCCTAATCCCATCATAGTAGCTATGACTTGACTTCTATGATAAAGGCCTTTGCCCTACTATTCCTTAAGAAAAATTATGAATAATATTTACTATAATTTAATAATTAATAAATTAACACAACCCCAGATTTAATGTCCTGACTCCGTACTAAATAGCTTAAGCTAAGCTAAGCACTTGTGTTATAGAATAAGACAACAGAAGAAACACAAATATAATACTTGTAACTTTACGACCTAGAAGACCTAGGAAAATCAAACATAAATCATTTTCTTTGAAATGAGAAGAGCAAATTCATTTATTTATTTATTTATTCTTACAAAATCCACAGCTCTTAAATATAATAATTACAGTAAACATATTTTTCTTACAGCCAATAACGGACTTACATTTTATCAACATAACTTTTGTGAACGACTAAATTGTCTAGTTAACCAGTATTCATCCCTTCAATCCCGTTGGATAACTTTGATACATTTTTCTTTTAAACGCGGAAATCTAAAACAATAAACGTTCACTTAAAAATAATACGTAATAATTATTCGCATGTTTATTGATTTCTAGTCGAAATAAAATTGCTATTTTATATCTGACCGCTATTAAAACAATGCCTAACTGCTGTCGCTACCGTACTTTTCTCGGTTATTGTATACCATTAACAAATGAGCTGTTATCAACTGAGTTCTGAGTACTACAGCGGGTCAAAGTATATTGATCACCGAGATAATGATGTTGTCTCTTTTTGTCTCACATTAATTGCCAATACTACTCTCTCTGTCACGCGTTGGCCGATCAGACTTTGATGTTTTGTCAACAAAATAAAATAAATTAAATAATTGATAAAATATAAATACTTACGAGTCAAATGTTACACCATTCGCTTTATTTGAATTTGTAGTATTTTTCTTGCACAATAAAAAGGCACACGAAGGTATTTTGAGTGCTTTTTCCTGTCAAAAATCCAGGCAGCTGTATCGTCCAACTGTCACCGTGTGCAAACGGCAACTATAACGCGCTAATCCCAGTTGAGTTACACTAGGTTATTTGAGCTTCGACTCAAATCGGCGCGGTCCAAGTATGGCGAAGGCATATCTATGATTTAAATCTTTGTTCGCTGAATGTTTTTATCTTCCAGCTGCTGTTCAAGTTCCACGCTCATGCTCTCTTTGGATTTTTCGCCTAACTCACTTTCCGACTCAGATAGCTGTTCAGTCGTGCTCACTTCTGGCTCCTCGTGCAAACATCCACCAACATCTACATCCTCGCCGCTCTTACAACATTCACTCACATCATCTTCTGTGTATTCACTTTCATCGTCATAAAATCCGCATCTTTCACTCTCGTAAACACAATCTTCACACCGCCAAACAGGGTGAAATGGCGAACATTGGGGGAGGCCTATGTCCAGCAGTGGACTGAGACAAGCTGATGATGATGATGATTCTAAAGCTATATTTTTTAATAAATAGAACAAAATAAAATAACTCACCGTTACGCCAGTTTGGTCACAAATATCCTTTACTCTGTAACCACTTCTTCTAAGCGCAATTATTCGCTCCCTTTCAACTCTTGAGATTTGAGGCGCCATTTTCAATGAAACAGATTTATTCAATTTAAGATAGATAAAATTTTAAATTTTGATAACTGCTCTATTTGAAGTGACAATCTTAGCCTAGTGATAGGACTCGAACCACATTCGATTTGAATCGTGACGGTGAAAACTCGACTCGATGACCGCTCGCGCCGCGAGTCGGCATTATAGGGTAGTTATGTTGTGCATTTTTTTTGTGAAGAATGAGGTATAGTCAAAAGTTTATACACTCATTCTGGTGAAGGTAGTCGTTGTATAATTTTTGGGGATTATTTGAAAGTCAAGACTTTTTGGGAAAAGTCAATTAGTAATATTCAAATCGATGCGATGATTCGAATTACGCGTCAACTCGATTCTAGTTTTACCTATCGATTTGAGTCCCATCTCTAACGTACGCGCAGGCGGTGTGGCTTACCATCGATGAAACCATTCTATTGGCGCTCAGCTTATGTCAGATCAACCATTGGCTAATTTAGGCATACTGTAGAAAATCCACCAATAATATCAAAGCGACTTTCTTTCTAACACAACTGATGCGTCGTAGTTATAGTTATGTATAATGGGTAACCTGATGTGCTGCCGTGTATACCTGCTTACCTACATAGGTACTTACTACTTCTTGGTCAATGTAGGTATCTCAATCGATCGTAATGATTATTCTTGTCACGATTATGCATGATGCAAAAAATATTGTAGAAAGGTAAATGTTTTTTTTTTATTATTGTTTTTAATCACTAATAAAACATCATGTTGTGATTTTAAACACGTGAAAACGATTTCACTGCAAAAATGTTTTTCTTTTCTTTTAACATAAAAATAATGAAAATAATGTCCGGAACCAATTTCAATATTGTATTCAATGACCAGGAGCACAGCCAGGAGTGCAAGTGGCGGTAGTTATTCCAGAAGGAGTGGTCAAAGGTTAATAACCTTATCAGCTGATTGCTCACCTAGTGATGTGCGAATTGAAATGGATTTCACTAAGAATCGGATTTCAATTAACTATTAATAATCAGAATATTAACTTGGAAGGTTAAAAAACAAAAAAAATAAAAACTCGAATATGAGATTTGTAAAGTTTGTCAGAACCGGTTCTCTTTGGGTTGATACCCCCTTTTTGTTACATCCTGTATATATATAAGGTAATTGTTCGGTTACATCACTTTTTAAAATCACTGACGTAATCGTAAATGTTTACAATACTTAGGTATTATTATATATGCAGGTGTGCAAAGAAGGTAGCAGCAAAGTTTTTAAAGCAATTGTTCGTCTCCAACTTTGATTATACTATATACATACATTTATATATTTATTTGTATATATATATATATATATATATATATATATATATATATATATATATATATATATATATACATGTATGTATATAGTATAATCAAAGTTGGAGACGAACAATTGCTTTAAAAACTTTGCTGCTACCTTCTTTGCACACCTGCATATATAATAATACCTAAGTATTGTAAACATTTACGATTACGTCAGTGATTTTAAAAAGTGATGTAACCGAACAATTACCTTCACAATAGATAATTTTTATCAGAGAGATTAAAAACTTAAACGACATTGTCCGTAAAAAAGTGTTTAAATTAGTTTTAAAGTTACATATTTAGACAATTTCCTTTGTTGTAGATTTCAATGGACACCGTGCGGCGGAGATTAAAAGAAGCCGGAAAAAAATGTTGCCGCTCGCAATTTTTTTAACAAATTACCACAAACCCTTGTTGATTTACCCATACATAAATTTAAATCTTATTTGATGGCAGATGCCTATTACACAGTTGAAGAATACCTAAATGACAAGAATTTGTGGAAATGATAAACTGTTCACCTACACTGTGTTATAAAATGTTAATTTTATTAAATTCTTCAAAAATTTTAGGATTAAAATCTGAAAAGATTTAAGTTCTACTGAGTTTCTTCCGATTCTTCTCGGTGGAATAATAACCTTCCGAATAAGCGGTAGGTAGATTATAAAATTTGACATTCATAAATGGACGCAAATAAGCAATAGTGTGTTAACCCACATGACTGTCATTCCGAGAAAATGGCGTTTGAAAATTCAGAATAAGTTTTAAATACTTTGTATGGAGATTTTTAAAAGTTGGACATATTTGATGATAAATTAAAGTTAATTACTTTATTTAACTCATTTTATTTTAAATAATAGAAAAATATAGTCGTTATTACGAGAAAAGACAGATTTTTTTATAGAAAAACTTTCTATAGCTTATTTACACCTAATAAAACATTTTAAGAGACAGAATGTTTTTGCTAAATAACCAATTGAACTTGGTAGATTTTTTTAAATGCGTTAGGTGCTTTGAAACACTTTTGTAAAATTAAAAACCGTTGTTGAGTAGGTTTAAGAAACAAATCATGTCTCTTGAGTTGTTATTGAATATTGTAAAAAGTATTTGAGTGGATAGTTTAACACTTAACTTATCCGCTACCTAAAAGATCATTCGCAACTCCATGACCGACTATATGGTTTTAGACCGAAACGCTCCACAGGTGATCTTCTAGCGTACGTATCACACTTCAGGGGAGATGCTATAGCGAAGTATGGTGATTGTTGGAGAGCCACGCTTCGGTATGAATGGGCCGTCTCGACCGGAGTGATACCACTGCCTCACAGAAAACTGGCGTGAAGCCGCACCTGTGCACGCCGAGTGAGTGAGGGTACCGGAGGCCCACCCGGAGGGTGGGGGGAAGGAGATAAAAGGTTGGCAGCGCACTTGCGACTCCACTAGTGTTGAAGGTGTCTATGATCCGCCTGCTCGTCTGCTACCTTTGTCCCACTGCTGGGCAAAGGCCTCCCCTAAAAGTCTCCATTGGACTCTATTCACTATTCTCTATTTGTAGCAATGGTTCGCCAATGGTCGGAGAAGTGTTCTAAGTCATCACTTGTCTACTACCAATCACATAAAAAAAAACTCAAGCATCCTTGATATCGTCAAAGCTTTCAACCATGTTTGGAATTGTTCGCTTCTCTCCAAACTTCTGGGTTACGGCCCTGAAACCTCGCTTATGCGGTTGGGTTGCGGGATTTTTGGTGGGTTGCAGGATTCGTGTCCTTCGGAAAACATCGTGAAGAAACCTGCACGTCTCTGAAACGTGTAACCGTGAATCGGATGGTCTGGTTCCCCTGCTGAAGGGTTGCAAAGGTCGGAAGGCAGTCGCTTCATTGTAATTGCCAGACTCCCTGTAATGTACTCCGATATCACACAACTCACTGGCTCGCCAACACACTATATGCGCAGGCGGCGCGTCCGCTCTCGCCTGTGGCTCGCGCCAGACTGACGCGCGCCCCGCCACACAGTGCGCACGAGACAGTGTATAGTACAGGTATATTTACACAAACACTACATCTCTTCCTTATTGAAAACTTTATTAATCAACTGATTCACAAATGGCATATTAATCACATTTAATTTCCTCCGGATTATGATTTCCTCCTTCATCTTCTTGAACGGATTTCCACTCACCTTCAATTCTCTTCAGGTGTATTACTTATATTCCTCCTCAACGTCTGTCAAGTCTCTTCGTTCCTTATCATTACGTCTCCATCTTTTGCCTTCTCTACACGTATGGTGTTGGATTATAATTTAAGAAACGAGATCAAGAGACACATCCGCACAGCATCGCGTTGCTCGGCTTTCCCTGACCTAGTATTACACCTACGCTCGTTTACTAGGGATTTCCAATAAAGGCACTCTACATTGGAAAACGTAACTTTAATAATCCTCATCAACCTCATTTGATTCAATGTAATGTAACGTTAAAGACAGCAAGAGCAATGTAACATTTTAATTAAAATAACACGGAGATAAGGCGTCCGTCCCATAACAACAAATTAGTAGTAGTAATGATAATTTTACGAGAATAAACAATGACTACATGGTACTCTCATGTACAACTCAGAGAAGAAATCATCAAGTTCTACATAGAGTCCTGTTGCACATACAATTGCAATTTTACAAACATTCAACTAATGAGAAAGATTGCATTTCAACTTTGTCCAACACGGTCTCTTACAACCAACACATGGTCCCCTTGGACCAATACAACACATGTGGTCTTTTTCACCCACTTCATTTACGTGCATCTCTCTATGCCACGTTACCGAACCCTCCAGGTTCCACGGCTTCCCAAGGAAACCCAACACCCACCAGAGTTATCCGCGTACCGCGTACTCACGGACTACACAGAGCAGACACCGATTTCCCTCGAGCTACGCTACGAATAACCTCTGGTGCCATCAACACATACCAGCACAAAACTCAATGCAATCCGAATCTCTACACCGAAACAACTTTTACGAACTCTCGGACTCTACATCGTCATGATCGACTTCTTGAATGACTTCGTCATTATCAGGGAGCTTTCTTAGCCTATCACGCGCGTATTTGTAAGTGCGCCTCGAACTCAACGATTTTAGACCATAACGATCTCCATCCAAGATCTCAACTATTTCAAACGGCCCTCTAAACTATGCTTATCTAGCTCAGTCTGATTCCTTTCTTCATTTTCAATCAAAACATCGTACCATCAAATCGAGACTTATTGTTACTCGCGGATTTTGCAATATTATCGGAAGCTAACTGTCTAACCTCATCCAAGTCTACCAAATGATTTTAAAATAAAGCACTTTTGACTTCTAGGACTTCATTTAGCATCTTAAGGAACAAATTATAAAGCTAGGTTTTCAGGCTCCTTTCCATTACTTTACATCAATTATAGGGAACACAACATTGAATCGCACACTTAACAAACGAAAAAGAATAACCAGAGTCACGTACGAGAGTTCGATCTCTACATTTATTCACATCACCAACATCTACTATGTACACTACCAAATACCTGAGTGATCACTCTAACGCCACGGCCCCACGGCCGAACTGAAAACACTCCTGGCCTTCCCCATACGAGCATCCACACGCTCACGTGTGCATCGCCCACCGACTACACACTACGGTCTGCCCAGACCACGACCTCCGCCAGAGCCAAACGCGCATCACGCACCTCTTTAGGTTTCCCCAAGAGACGCCGATTTCTACCGGGCCACGACTACGCAATGACTGCTGGTACGGTCGACTCTTTTACGGCCGTTAGAGCACCCACTCAAGCTACCACCATATCACACACTAAGGCGCTATTTTTCAACACTAGGCTCACTATGTAAGGTAAACGCAGCTATTACCGAGGTAATTTCACGAGCTGAAGGTTTAATCTCTCAAAATAAGGATTGCTGATCGAAAAAAGAGATACAAGATATTATTTTCCGATACTTTGAGTTATGTATTTTAGCAATATATTTATAAGTACGTAGGTTTCGGGTAAATATTAAGAGAAAAAAAATATTTAATATATAAATCCGAATGAAGCTATTACCGAGGTGCACCGAGACGATTGCAGCTAATACCGCGAATCGTGATTCTATTACCGAGGGTAGAAAAATTATAAGCACTTTGGTTCCGTACAAAATATTTAATTATTAAAAAACAAACTGTTGGCTACTATCAATTGCCATGTATCTTTAACTTTGATAAAATTATTAATTAAAAATAACAACAGTACCTACTTCATCTTAAACTTATGGCACTTATGTATCACTTTTGATAGTTTGGATAATTTTAATCTTTTATATAAATTTAAGGAACTTTCTATTAAAATTAAAATAATAACTAAGTTAACAATTGGGCGTCAGTGTAAGTTTTCCTTTTTTTCTTATCCATTTTGCTGAAAAGAATAAAATTAAAATGAAAATACTACTCTAATACTGTGAAAACTGTCATAAAAAACCTCAATCAAAAAATAAAAAAGCGTAAAAAGTTATTTTACAAAAAAAAATCTTACATATTTATGCATTCATAATCTAAACCTGTTTATTAATATAAATGTCTACTTGAAATATTAATTCTACGTGTTATGTACCTACTGATCTGCTTGAAATCGGCGCCAAGCCCAAATTCTAAAAAAGAAACAGTTCTTGTAAATTCTCGGCTTGACACCGACTTCAAACAGATCAGTAGGTACATAACACGTAGAATTAATATTTCAAGTAGGTAGATATTTATATTAATAAACAGGTCCCATCCCATCATCAGATTCCAACTTGGTGACATGGACAATGGGACCACCTCGGGAGTATACTCTTTCGAATTCAAAAAGAATTTTGAAAATTGGTCCATAATTGATGGAGATATCGACGGACATACATAAAAAAAAACAAACATACGGTGAAACATAGAACCTCCTCCTTTTCCGAAATCTGTTAAAAATCAAGACATCCTTTTGACTTATTTTTAGGAGATATTTGATGAAAATCTTTAGGGTAAGTGTTTCTAATCTATGGGGATAAAAAAATATAAATAAATAGACTTGAAGCTACTGATAATGAGTTAGAAAGATAATAATAATATGTAAGATAGAATTTCAAATAGGTATTTTTTTCTAGGGAACCCTAAACTCAAAAATAAATGTAATTATCACTCGGTATTAGATTTCTATGGTGAAGTTAATACCGAGTAATAACACTCGGTAATAGCTGCATAAACAAGTTATTACCGAGTAATCAATTATTTTTACCATCGGTGATAGCTTCATCTGCGATAGTTTAATGATCTATTACCGAGGGATTACATTTTATTAATTTTAATCAAAACAAAAGTTTAACCGAGGACCAATAAAGTTACCTAAATAACTTCGTGATACTTGAATTAAATACTTGGGTTTAAAATATAGACTCAAGCAAGGTTTCAAGTCCTAATCAATTTAGTGCTCTCATACAAAGTTATTTTTTACGAGTCAATTAAGAACAAAAAAATAAGAATTGTAGTGCAATTTTCATACCGCGGAAATAGATTTTTACTATAAGTACTTAAAGACCTGATGAATCACAAAATCATTTGGGTTATTGTCGTATACAATTTTCTTAAAAGATAATAAAACGATTGGTACTGATTTATGCCATTACCGAGTATACCGCGCTCAATACATTCAAGACGAAAATTGTGAAGCTATCACCGCGATATTTAATTTTTGTTAATTGTCGAAAAATGTGCAAAATAAACGAAAATTAGATAGTAACAATCATGGCTAAAACTATAATAAACCTTGTGACCTACTTAAAATATGTTTAAAGGGTTTGTTAACGTCACACTAACCTTAGCAAAATATTGAGCCTACTTACATTTGGCAACTTGCGTTTATAGGCAAGTCGTCCTCCGGCGCCGCTTGAAGGCGAACTAATCGTTATTTGTTTTTATGCGTTGTTGTGCATAGTGCGCTTTGGGTCTATTTCAAACGGACATAAATTTGTGTTTCATAAAAAAAATACTGTACGAATAAACCATTCATGTAATTGCTTAAAATGACAATTATAATACATACCTCGGTAATACCTGCAGATTTTTAATTACCGCGGTAATACCTGCGTTTACCTTATCTCTACTTCAACCTCGACTGGTACATGACCTACTGGTATCCTACGCAACCTATCGTGTGCATATTTGTAGGTTCGATTAGAATTTAGCGCTTTTAGCGTGTAACGGTCACCATCTAGGGCTTCCACTACCTTAAACGGTCCTTTAAACTCCGGGTCTAATTTGACCTGATTGCGTTCCTCATTTTTCAGGAATAAAAAATCACAAACAGAGAACTTTTTAAGCTTTACTTTGTTACAATCAAACCTAGGTTTATCGTAAATGCATTTTTCTAGTATTATCTACGGCTAAAGCACTAGCTTCATCTAAACCTACTTCCGGTTCTGAGCAGTCAGAAAACATCAGATTCAACGGTCAAGGTAGCGCGACCTTCCCAATCCTATTTTCAATTCTAACAGACTACTTTTTGTAACCAACCGCGTTACATAGTGCAATTTAGACCAATTAAACCAGAGACTAGGCATCCTAAGTTAGCTCATAGGGACGTCCAATATTGTTTTAAAATATTAACAAGCCCAATGTATCCTATCTTGTGAAATATCCGTGTCTATCGAGTCAAAACTGTCGGTGGGAAACATATTTCCGTGAGATTGCATTTACTTACCACTGTCTGCCGCATCAAAATAAAATCAATCGCAGATAAATGTTAACACAAAACCCGTTTTTTTTTTTCTCTCTCTTTTCTTCACGTCGCTAGTGATATCTGCTGCTTCTAAATAAATCCGCAAAGACCGTTTCCATTTTTCCCAACGTTGGCCTAAAGACGCACTGTCACCCTCTACTCCAATTTCTCTAAAGGTTGTAAGCCGTGTGACGTCATGATGAATTAGTAGGGGCGACCTGAAATAAATAAAACATACCTTGCGATTTTTGTGCTTTCCAATTTAATGGAGGTACATCTCTTTGTATACCACATAATATCCAATTTAATGGAGGTACCTTTGTACCAAGGTTTTCCAATCTAATGGAGGCACCTTTATACCACATAATATCCAATTTAATGGAGGTACCTTTGTACCAAGGTTTTCCAATCTAATGGAGGCACCTTTATACCACATAATATCCAATTTAATGGAGGTACCTTTGTACCAAGGTTTTCCAATCTAATGGAGGCACCTTTATACCACATAATATCCAATTTATTGGAGGTACCTTTGTACCAAGGTTTTCCAATCTAATGGAGGCACCTTTATACCACATAATATCCAATTTAATGGAGGTACCTTTGTACCAAGGTTTTCCAATCTAATGGAGGCACCTTTATACCACATAATATCCAATTTAATGGAGGTACTTTTATGTACCAAACTTTCCCAATTATATGGGGCGAGCTTACTCCGAAAAATTTCAAATTTATGGAAATCCCTCTGTACCAAGGTTTTTCAATTCAATGGAAGTACCTTGAAACCACATATTTACAATTTAACTTCATACCAAGGTATTCCAATTTAATGGGGCACCTTTACACCAAATAAGTAGGTCTTACCGAACTGGGTGAGTTGTCTAATAAATACTATTTATAATTTTATAATTGTTATAGCAACTCTTTGTAATTTATTCATAAGTAAATAATGCACTTAAAAATTAATCGACCGGGAATCGAACCGGGAACCCCCAAAGCGCAGCCATCACGCCTTAGAGGATGGTTCATCAGCCACTGCATCACTGGTCAGTAATTAAATATAAGGTCAGTAATTAACAAAATATAATGTGTTCTTGTTAACACTTAATTAAAATAATAGTAATAATCAATAAATAAATAAAGTCTTAAAACTCACTTCTTGACTTCCTAAATGAACCCCTGCTTCTTCTTCATTTATTACTTATTTATTTTTGTTTGTATGTATATATTTAAGTATATTAATATTTATGTATGTGTTATTATTATTTAAGTATGTCATGTATAATTATAAGTATTTGTACTTCTTATTTTCATTCAGCAATCTATTTGCACTGCCTTACCCCCATTGCCAACACGCTGTTTTCTCTCCTCTACCCGAAGGCTGTCCGGAAGAAACCGCTACAAGCGACAAGACCGCCTTATTGTACTGTCTATAGCTGTTGCTTCACTCATGTATTCTATTTCTGTGCAATAAAGTATATCTATCTATCTATCTATCCTGGATTTAAAAATTCTAAAATAAAGATTGTTTAATTTAATTTAAACCACCCACTTTGTATATAAACAACATACAACACATTATTATATTTGACTATGTGTATATTTTGTTATTTGCAGTTAGGTATTATTTTACATTATCATTATGACATAAGGTTTTTCTTATAAATGCCAAATGGTATTAATTTACAATTTTACTGTCGCACTCAGAATCGTTGATTAACTAATTGGTTACTTAAGAAAATATATTGACACTTATTTCGATAAGCATAAAGACTACCGATACTTAAGTAATTGAACATTAGCTTAAATGATGACAGCGGCCGTTATTAATCTACACAAAAATATGGAACAACGTTTTAACAAGTAAGTAAATAATGTACATACTAGCAACTCACTAGTCTACATGAAACAGGTTTGTTAAGACTCATTATCCTCGTATTTGCCTAGGTTATAAAAGGATATCCCATTTATTTGCTACCATTTAAGTATTTACCTATTTCCATTAGATATTTTAATAACTGTTTACGGGTATTTACGCTTTACACGAGAGCCCCTATACAAGCTGCGATATGCGCCGTACTAAACGGTGAATACGTTTTGTTTTGTTTATGTACTGTAGGAAACTTACACTGACACCTCGAGTGGATAATAGTTATCATTCCAGTACGAAAAATCACATCTCAAAGTAACTAATTAATACATGTAATAGCGATCGTAACTAATTAATTAATAACATGGAATAGTGATCTTTCCTTATGTTGAAAAAATTTTTTTTTCTTTTTAATGATTAAAACTAATGTTAGATAAATGATATAAGACCGAACTTTGTCCTCGTCGCCACTTGTAATGTACTCCGATATCACACAACTCACTGGCTCGCCAACACACTATATGCGCAGGCGGCGCGTCCGCTCTCGCCTGTGGCTCGCGCCAGACTGACGCGCGCCCCGCCACACAGTGCGCACGAGACAGTGTATAGTACAGGTATATTTACACAAACACTACACTCCCCAAATCCTGGATCATTGTCAAAGCGTGCCCCGGACTCCGAAGCGACCGCTTTGGACGCAACCGGGAATAACACGCTGAGATGTGGTGACTCTAATCTCAATCGTAAAACGTGCAAAAGATACTTTTACGAACGTTTACAAATCATCTGTCGTAGGTAACTATAAATTATTAAAACGGGAATTAACGCGACGTTTATTTTTTGTTCGCTTGTGACCACGGCTGCTGCAACGTAGCCGAAACGTCAAGCAGTAAGTACATACAATGTACTTAAAAATAAACGTCGCGTTAATTCCCGTTTTAATAATTTATAGTTATAATGCAACGCGAAAATCTAAAAAACTATCTGTCGTAGGTATTCCTAAAAAAAATCTTTAGGATAATAGTTGTTTGGTCGAATGTTTTAGGCCGTATTTTCAATCGCACACTTGAAGGTAGAATTTTATTTAGCATAATTTTCTTATCCAAATTTTAATTTTGCATATTTTCGTTTAGCATATCGTTTATTTAGTCGAAATGTTATTGAGTAGAATTTCACTTGGCATACTATGAAGAAGGCAGAATCATCATTTAGGATAATTTTATTAAGTCGAACTATTATTTGGTAGAATTTCACTTGGTATACTTTGAATGACAAAATTTCATATAGGATATTTTTAATAGCATATCGCTCTTTACAATAGTATACTTATAATCCTACTATCTATCTTCTATACTATTAATAAAGAGGTAACGCCTCGGCCTGTGACTGACTGACTGACTGACTGACTGACTGATCTATCAACGCACAGCCAAAACTACTGGACTTAAAATCATGAAATTTGAAACATAGGTAGTTCTTACTATGTAGGCGCGCACTAAGAAGGGGTTTTGCGAAATTCACCACCTAAAGGGGTGAAAGGGGGGGTTTACGTTAGTATGAAAGTCTTTCAATTTTGATGTTAGAGATTTGAAAATTTGGATTATGGTTGTTTATCAAAAATGAAAATTGACCTGTTTTAGTTTTTTTTTTAAATTTAAGCCATAAAGGGGTGAAATGGGGGTTAAAATAATGTATGGGAGATTTATTATTTTTAAAGCTAGAGTCTTGAAAATTGGTATTTGGGTTTTCCATATAAATTAAATGAAAGTAATTTCAGCATTTTTTTTTCTTCAGCTTACAAAGGGGTTAAAGGGGGTTAAAACGTCGTATGGAAAATTCGTCATTTTTAAAGCTAGAGCTTTGAAAATTGGTATTTGGGCTTTGCATGCAAATATAAAGAAATTGAATTCGGCATTTTTTTTCTTCAACCTAAAAAGGGGAGAAAGGGGGATAAAACGCCGTATTGTCAATTTTAAAGCTAGATTCTTGAAACTTGGTATTTGGGCTTTGCATACAAATGTAATGAAAGTGAATTCGTTATTTTTTTCTTCAACCTAAAAAGGGGGAGAAAGGGGGTTGAAACGAAGTATTGTCATTTTTTGAAGCTAGAATCTTGAAAATTGGTAGGTATTTAGGCTTTGCATATAAACTTTATAAAAGTCCCCACCTATAGGGGTGAACGGGGAACTGATTAAATTTGACAAAGTAAAGTTATAGAGTTTCCAGCATTTTTTAAATCGAATCTTTTTGAGATTCCTTCATTAAGGTTTACGATCACCAAAATTATCAATCCTATAAGTATCAGTAAAACTTCTTTTTGCTAATTACTTTGATTGTTGTGAATTCTACTTCGTTCAAAAAATTAAAATACCGAAGCGAAGCGAGGGCGGGCCACTAGTACTATTATAAAGGCGAAAGTTTGTAAGTATGGATGTATGGATGTTTGTTACTCTTTCACGTAAAAACTACTGAATGGATTTGAATGAAACTTTACCACAATATAGCTTATACATCAGAATAACACATAAGCTACAATTTTTGAGGTTTTTACGAACCTGAAGTCCACGCGAATGAAGTCACGGGCAAAAGCTAGTTAAATATTATATTACTGTCATCATCATCATAATTTTCAGCCAATAGACGTCCACAGCTGGACATAGGTCTCCCCCAAAGTTCTCCACACAGATCGGTCCTGTGCCACCCGCATCCAATGGACTCCCGCCACCTTTACCAGACCGTCGGTCCACCTGGTGGGCAGGGCACATTGCGAGGAGAACAGACGGCCGTTGGGGTGGAAAGGTCCTTGAGTGGAGGCCACGCGCAGGAGGCCGCAGTCGTGGCAGGCCTCCCACCAGGTGGACCGACGATATTACTGTAATATATATTAAATAAAATTGTAATATTTATTATAATAAAATTGAATATTACTGTTTTGTCAAAAACGAATCGCTGCATAACCGACTCCACGTAGTCTTGTCTGCCCTACCCCTAGATGTAATACAACCCCGCGTAAGCGCGGAGGGGTGAGGCGGCCCGCGAACTGAGGAGCAGATGGTTTGTTAGTCTAAACTGCGGTGATGAGCGAAAACCCTCTGCGACGATGAGCTGTGAGTGGGATCACCGGAGCCTCGCAGCGCCGGAGCCGAGACAGAAATCATGCTTGCATTCCCGAGAACGTCACGAGTCTTTGTGAGAAAGTTGCAGCAGCAATAAGCATTATCCTTACTATTTTTATTTTTATTATCATCACAATGTGATCATATTTATAATTGGCGATTCATATGTCATATATATGTCACGAGCAAGAATCATCTGCGACGATAAGCTCGCGTGGGACCGCCGAAGCCTTGCAGCACCGGAGCCGTGACAGAAACAATGCATGCTGCATACGAATGCCTGCGTGCGTGCCCGGTTGCATGCATGCTTCACCTGAGCCACATTACTTGTCAAATTAATGATTGAAAATCATAATAGAAATACATTTTTAAGTAATTGTTGTATAAACTTATTTGTCTTTTAATAACATAGAAAATGTGGCGAAACGTTTTCGCTATAATGAAATTCGTACTAAAAAAATTCGAATTTAAGATAGGTAACCATAAGAAAAGTATGCCTAAGGATGATTCTAAATGTAAAGTTTCTGCGTATAAAAGTTCAGTCGTTTCATAATTATGGATATTAAACTTACCTTAGGCATACCTAAAGATGATTCAGCCTTACAAGATTATGCGTTTTGAGTTATGCTTAATCATACGAGCCAAAATATTTTCGGCGAAATGAAGTTTCTGCCATTCGATGTTATGCAATTCAATATTATGATATAAAAAAATCCGAAATAAAAGTAGACCCTTCTTATATCCAATTAATACACTATAGTTTTCCTGAATAAGCGAATTTACAGTCATAGCTGAAGGTTATTGAAACAATATAGGTATTCAACATCATTTACAGATTTCAAAGCAAATTCTTACAATGTTGTAAATAAAAATCGAATCGTTATCTCTAAAGTAGATGTCAAGTATTTCAAAGTGCCAAATGTCAAATTTTGAATTCCCCGCTTTAAGTAGCCCGTTTGCTTGTTAAGTTTTTCAAACATTGTCTATCTAATAATAAGTTTGGTCTTTTAGCGTAGCAAAATAAGGTTTAATTCGCGTTGCGGGCTGCACTGGGCGGCATGAAACTAGTGAAGTAGAATCTGCCCAACGCTATTTGTCTCTTTCGTGCGTTTTTCTCCGTTCATCTTTCGATGCGCTCAAGGTCAAAGTGTAGTAGGTTGATGTGCTGGCCACTGTACTTGTCCAATGGCCGTACTCCTTTGCCCGAGAGTTCATGTCCCAGAAAGCAAACTTTATCAGCTCTGAACAAGCACTTTTCCTTTTTTAGCACCACGTCGTGTGCTTCGAGGACTTTTAGAACCTTTTCTAATCTTCTATCATGCTCGCTTATATCCTTGCCATAAACAAGAATGTCGTCAATAAAGTTGACAACCCCGTCACATCCAATAGGGTATTTGACTAATCTCGATATAGTAAAAAATATTTATACTTTTCCAAAATACTGGTAAATAAGAACCAATGGCCAAAATTTTCAGTTAAAAATATAACGTCTAGCTGATTTTATGAGCATTCAAAGTTTCATGGGCAAGTCCAATTTTAAAGTATTACAATTTAAAAAAATAATTATATCATTGAACTACCCGTACATTTTCCACCAACTTTTATTATAAAACCAATTACTTAAACAAAACATTTGATATAGCTACCAAACAAAATTTACTAGTCGCGCATACAGGATACGAGCATGTGACGTCACTTGCCTGTAGTCATTTGTATAGAGCGTTTTTGGGCTTGCCCAAAATATGTGCTCTTAAAGTTATGATATCTCAAGTAATTCAAATCAGAATCGAGTAATTCTTTCAATAATGTTTCTTAAATTGGGAGGTCTTTTGATTAAACACATAAAAAAATTTAGTCAAATACCCTATTAGTATGTGCTCTAATGTCTTTTGGAATATCTCCGGAGCGCATGAGATACCAAACATTAAACGCTTATACCTAAATAGACCCTTGTTCGTAATAAATGTGGTGATATGTCTCGATTCGGGATGAATTTCTATCTGATGAAATGCGTCCTTAATGTCCAATTTTGTGAAAAATTTAGCGCCTCGCATTTTAGGCAATATTTTGTCCATGGTCGGTAGGGGGTGGTTTTCACGTATGATTGCCTGATTGGCCCGTCGCATATCGACACAAAGACGCAGTTCACCATTGTCTTTTAATATGGGTACAATTGGTGACACCCATTTTGAAGATCCCTTGACCTGTTCTATAATATATTTTTTTATTAGTTCATTGATTTTCGCTTCTACTTTCTCTTCCAGAGGTATAGGAGTCCTCCTACAAATAAAACGGTAATTAAAATAAAACGTTAGTAAATGGATTCCTGATTTTGCGACACAGACGGAACCTTTGAAAGAAATGAAAATTTGGTGTGCCTCTAGAGATACATTCAGACCAAGGAAGAAACTTCGAGTCAGCACTGTTTTAGGAGGTCTGTCAACTGTTGGGTATGTATAAGACCCGTACTACTCCAGCACATCCGCAATCTGAAGGCAAGGTCGAGAGATTCTGTGATGTATGCGTGTGTGCGCGCAGCGTAAGTTAGTTAGTTCTAAGGTGACAATAAACGGAAGAACACGCGCACGCCTTTTATTTAACAGTGGCGAGCGAGGTAAAAAAAATAAATAAATAGTGACTTTTGTAATAGTGACGACGGTGCTAACTTTAAATAAAAATGCCTTCAGTGGGGAAAATTAGTGATTTTGACCCAAACACGGGAAACTGGACAAGTTACGTGGAAAGACTGGAAATGTATTTTGTGGTTAATGAAGTGCCAGCCGAATTAAAACTAGCAACACTAATTTCCGTGATGGGTGAGGAGGCTTATGAGCTACTCTCAACATTGGCGAGCCCAACTAAACCAGCCAATTTAACGTACAATAGGGCTGTCGAATTAGTAACAGCCCATCTGCAGCCGAAGCCTTCGATTCTAGCGGAGAGATTTAAATTCAGGCAACGCCGACAACTACCTAACGAGTCTATAGCTGATTATGTAACGGAATTAAAAAAATATTCAAAATTTTGTGAATTCGGCACTTCACTAGATGAAAACCTGCGGGATCAATTAGTGTGTGGCTTGAGAAGCGAGAGTATCAGGCAAAGGCTTTTTGCAGAGGAACAGCTTGTATACGGTCGAGCTATTACGTTGTCATTATCGTTAGAGGCTGCTGAAAAGGATGCTAGTGCAGTGGAACAGAGCGGTGCGGAGCTGGTCGAGCGGATGCATAAACTGTCTTTCTCTGAGTGCGCAAAATGCGGAGATAAGAGGCACGAAGCGGCTAACTGTTCCTATAAAGATTACGCGTGCAGTTTTTGTCGAGAACTTGGTCACTTGAGGAGGATGTGCCCAAAGAGATTGGAGTACAATCAGAGGCAGTCAAGATCGGTGGATTTCGCCGGTTATTACGAAAGAAGATCACGCGGAGGGCGCATGGTAGGTCGCGGTGCTGGCGGCCGGGGCGGCAGAGCGGGGCGCGGGCGGCGTGGAGCGGGGCGATGGGACCCGGAAAGAGCTCATTTGCACCTACTGAGTGAGCAAAACAACGATAATGAGAACTCCACGGGTGTAGAAGAGGACGAAAATGAGCCGATGTACCAAATGTCCTTGAGTAATTATAAACCGGTACGTGTTAAAGTTAAGGTTGAAAATTGTTTGCTTACAATGGAAGTCGACACTGGATCGGCACTATCTTGTATAAACAAAAATGTTTATGACAAATTGTATAGCGGTCTGAACTTAAAACCTTGTTGTTTACATTTAAAATTTTATGATGGCTCAACAATTCGGCCTTTAGGGTTCATAGAAACAGTTGTCGAATATAATGGTGTAGTTAAAACATTAGACTTGTATGTCATAGATAGGGGTACCACAAATCTGTTGGGACGCCAGTGGTTGGCTGAACTGAATATACCTATCCTTCCTAAAATGTATACACCGAACCTCATGTTAACCGAAATGGAGCCGGATCATACTAAGATATTATCTGATATTGTTGATAGGCATAAGTCCGTGTTCGACGGCGGGCTAGGCAGGTACACGGGGGGCGAGGCAGTGCTGGTGGTGCGCGAGGACGCGGAGCCCATCTTCTGCCGCGCGCGACCGCTGCCGTACGCGCTGCGCGCGCGCGTCGACGCAGAGCTGGACGCCATGCTGCGCGCCGGCGTCATCGAGCCCGTGGACCACTCGGACTGGGCCACGCCCTTGGTTGTTGTGCGTAAAGCCGATGGTAACATAAGATTGTGTGCAGATTACAAGGTAACTCTCAATAAAGTTTTAGAGGTCAATCGTTTCCCGGTTCCAAAAATGGAGGACTTATTTAGTAATTTGAGCGGGAACAATTTTTTTACAAAATTAGATCTTTCCCAGGCGTATAATCAAATAATACTGTCTGAAAGGTCTCAATCGTATACGGTAATCAATACACACCGGGGATTATTTAGATATCGTCGCTTAGTCTATGGCCTTTCGGCGAGTCCGGGGATTTTTCAAAAAATCATGGTCAACCTGTTTAAAAATATTCCTAATGTGTTAGTATTCTTCGACGACATTTTGATTATAAACAGAGACTGGGAAAGTCATTTAAAAACAATCGAAGAGGTACTCAGCGTTTTGGAACAAAATGGGTTAAAAATTAAAAGAAATAAATGTGAGTTTCTGGCAAAAGAAGTGAAGTACTTAGGTTACATTATTGATAAGGAAGGTATTCGAGTAGATCCCAGTAAAGTAAAGCCCATCATAGACATGCCTCATCCAAATAATGTCTCGGAAGTAAAATCTTTTCTCGGTATGACAAATTTTTATGGGAAATTTATTAAAAATTTATCTACGCATCTGGCACCTCTTTATGAACTTTTAAAAAAGGGTAGACCTTGGAAATGGGGGTCTGAACAAAACTCAGCCTTTATGCGCGTAAAAGGGCTTCTATGTAGTAGCAAGGCATTGGCACACTTCGACATGGAGAGCGAAACAGTATTAACGGTAGACGCCAGCGGACACGGGCTGGGCGCCGTGCTCGCGCAGAGGGCGGGCGCGGTCAGCGGGCGCGCAGCGGAGGGCGCCGGCGCGGGCGCGGGCGGCGAGCGGGTCGTGGCGTATGCCTCCCGTGCGCTCACGGCGCATGAGTTACATTACAGCCAAATTCACAAAGAGGCACTAGCAATTGTATTCGCTGTAGAAAAATTCCATAACTATTTATATGGTAGAAAATTTGTGCTGCGCACAGACCATAAGCCGCTGGTGAGCATTTTTGGGCCCAATATAGGTATACCTACTGCAGCGGCAAGTCGATTGCAACGTTGGGCAATCAAGTTAACTGCTTATGATTTTACGATAGAATACGTTAAAACGGATCAGAATACGGCTGATATCCTATCACGTTTGATTGAATCGCAAAAAAATGAAGTATCAGTCGAAGAAAAAGATTTGCCAGAACAAACGTACTTACATTTTTCATCAGAAGCGTTGTTATTGGATCATAATGTACTAAAAAAAGAAACTCGTACTGATCCCATTTTAAGCCGGGTTTTAAGTTATATAACAGACGGCTGGCCCATGGATGTTGAAATTAGAGAATTAAAGCCGTACTTTAATAGGAAAAGTGAATTATACTGTGAACTAGGATGTATATTATGGGGACATCGCGTAGTAATACCATTTTCGTGTAGGAAAAAAGTGATATCTGAACTTCACGATTCGCACATGGGCATTGTCAAAACCAAAGCATTAGCCCGAAGTTACGTTTGGTGGCCGGGGATAGACGAGGCGGTGGAGGCGGAGTGCCGCGCCTGCGGCGTGTGCGCCGCCGTGGCCGACGCGCCGCCTGCGCAGGCGCCGCGCTCTTGGCCCTGGCCCACCAGGCCTTGGTCGCGACTACATTTAGATTTTCTAGGGCCAATAGGTGGACTAACTTATTTGGTAATTGTCGATTCATGTTCGAAATGGATAGAAGCAGTTAGGATGAATAGAATTACAGCGCAAGCGGTTATATCGGTGTTAAGAGATCTTTGGTCTAAATTTGGACTTCCCAAACAAACAGTCAGCGATAACGGGCCCCCGTTCTCTAGTTCGGAATTTCAGAGTTTTTTAAGCCATAACGGTATAGATCATATTTTCTCAGCCCCATATCATCCAGCGTCGAATGGGGCCGCCGAAAACTCTGTCAAAATTTGTAAACGTGTAATTAAAAAAGCTTTTAAACAAAAACTAGATGTTGACGTAGCACTGTGTAGGTTCCTCCTAGCGTATAGGAATACAGAACACCCCACCACTGGGGACAGTCCAGCTCGAATTCTGCAGGGTCGTAATCTGCGAATGAGGCTAGACAATATTAAACCGGAGAGGGAAGCGCGGGTGGCGGCGCAGCAGGCGCGCAGCGAGCGGTACGCGGGCGGCGCCCGGCGGCAGCTCGAGCCCGGGGCGCAGGTATGGTATCGGGACTATAGAGGAACCGACAAATGGGTAGCGGGGATAGTAACTAAGCGAATAGGGAATAGTGATTATATTGTCAAATCTATTTTTGGAACCGAGATCCACAGGCACATTGATCAGTTGAAACTGAGGTCCGCGAGCCTTGTTGACAATAACAGAACTAACCCACAACCAACCATCTGTACCTTAGAACAAAGGTTAGGTATAAATACACAATCACGTAGATCATTGGCTTTGCCTACGACCCAAGATCTAAGGCCAGACTTGAGCTCGAATATGTTAAATAGATCACAAGTCAGTGGTCCATGTTCACCAAGTCCGGGACTACCAGACTCGGAAGCAGAGCTAACGGCAGCGGTGACGCCGGAGCGTATCGGGCATCAAACGGGTGGCCTCCCTGGATCGAGTTCTACCCCTAAGTGTAGTCCTCGTCCTATTCGATCTCGCAGACCACCAGTCCGTTATGGGTTTGAAGAAATAGACTAAGTAGTTGTAATTGTAGTATTTCCTGTAATATTTTCATATTCCTGTATTGTCTTTATACGTACTTATCTCCTAATGTTATTACAATGTATAATATACATAAGTTAAGATTAATAAGATTAGCTTCTTAATATAGAGTTTACCAATATTGTTATTGTGTTATATTAGTAAATAAGGGTGGAGGTGTGATGTATGCGTGTGTGCGCGCAGCGTAAGTTAGTTAGTTCTAAGGTGACAATAAACGGAAGAACACGCGCACGCCTTTTATTTAACAGATTCAACCAAACGTTGAAAAACCACTTGGCCAAAGTTGTCGACAAGCATTAACGAGACTGGGACCAGTACATACCGCTTTTCCTACTGTCCTACCGATCTGCGATCCACGATAGTACCAGCGCTACCCCAGCAATGGTAAACTTCGATCGAGAAATGCGGCTTCCGGTAGATGCATTGACTGGGACACCGCCAGAAGCTCCAAAACCAGTAACCGATTATGCGGCTGACCTACAGAAGCGCCTGGACAAAGTACATGCTCTCGTTAGAGACTGTAGTCTAAAGTCCAGCGAAAGAATGAAGACCCGTTATGACCGCAAAGCCAACACCGACGGTTTCGAAGAAGGGAGTCTGGTTTGGTTACATAACCCACTCAGAAAGAAAGGCAAATCACCGAAGTTCCAGCCAAGGTGGGAAGGGCCATACAAAAACATTACTAGACTGAACGACTTAACCTATCGGATCAAACAAGGAACAAGAGGAAAACCTAAAATTGTTCACATTGATCGGTTGGCTCGTTACAATGGTTCCAATGATGCTCGGGACGAGCATGATTAAGAGGGGGGTAATGTTACGACTATGTGCCCCTGCATACGGAAATAGAGCTTGTCTCAAATGGGTAAGGTCTATTATTCCGTTGTGCACTACGTTACATACGCATAGTCGCCCCGAATCTACGCATTCGGCATAGAAATTTATCGAACTCTCTATCGAACGTTCAAGAAGCTACGAGAAATATTGAGAACTTTGTAGAAGTATCTCGAAGCCCTAATATGTTGCTAACATGCCCCCGAAGACTCTGGAACATTCTGGTAGGACTTACTAGAACGTTGTGGAAGTTTCTAGAAAGCTCTCGCCCGCGTCCGCGCTAGTATAAAAGCGGGACGTGCGAGCCGACGAGTCAGTTCTGATTTGAACAGCGAAGAAGTCAGTTCTGATTTGGACAGCGAAGGAGTCAGTTCTGATTTGAACAGCGAAGGAGTGAGTTTTGATTTGGAAAGCGAAGAAGTGAGTTCCAATTTGGAAAGTGATTATTTTCCTGCGAACTTGTTTACGGGGTACACTCAGCTGTAATGTTGTTTGGTCCCCTTTAGGTGTTTCCCATTTCCTGCGAAGTATTTCAGGAAGATTTTAGTGTTTTAGTGCGTTTAAGTGTGATTTAGTGTTATAATTGTGGTTTCGTTACTCGTCGAATAAATTAATTGTCTTTTTTTGACTTTGGCGTTTGTGATCTTGAATCTTACGTACCCCGTACCTGCAACAATATTCTGATTTTCTAAGATGTACGACATTTTTTCACATCATCTTAATTGAAAAATATTGTCTGAGTTACCAGATTCTCTACAGTACAGATCTCTTCATTACCAACTCCACAGCTTTCATTACCATCAGCAGTAAAGAATTTCATCGGTCGATATCTACGTACCTAATGCGTATAATTATATCCTACTACTATTAAAAGGCGAAGTTTGTTTGGATTTATGGATGTATGGATGTTTGTTACTCTTTCACGTAAAAACTACTGAATGGATTTGAATGAAACTTTACCACAATATAGTTTATACATCAGAATAACACATAGGCTACAATTTATAAAAATATATTGTGTGGATTGCCCAAAATATGACGGTAAGTGTCAATAATTAACTCCACGCGTACGAAGTCGCGGGCGGCCGCTAGTATAAACTATATAAATAATTCTTTAAATTTTCGCGTTGCATTATAACTATTATTATTATAGACGGGAATTAACTGGCGGTGCGCGGCGACGTCTGCTGGGGCCCGGCGGTGGATCTTCCGATACCCTCACACTTATAAAATCACCACTGGATACAATGTCAGTGAAGCCACTCCGACACACCACGCTCACAGTATTGGTGTTTATTCGCGTTTCCAACGGCCTAGTACAGGGTTTGCATTTGTTAATCACTGGATTCCATGTAGGTGAAATTTTGAATCCGTCATCCCGATTGAAATTTTTATATTTCTTGATTTCAATCGCTTCACGTACCATCCTCGTGTGATAGTGCCGATCAGTGGAGAGGATTTTTGGGTCATGTAGCTCCATCCAATGATTAACTTCCATTTCCAGAAGATGTTCCGCTACCGCTGATTTATTCGCCTGTCGATTTTTAATTGCTGCGATATGTTCCTTGACACGTTCGGCGATTGATCGCTTAGTTTGTCCGATGTAAGAACTACCGCAGCCGCAATCGATTTTATAAACACCTGGAGCTTGTGACCACGGCTGTTGTAACGCAGCCGAAACGTCAAGCAGTAAGTACATAATTATGTGCTTAAAAAATTACGTCGCGTTAATTCCCGTCTATAATAATAATAACTATATAAATAGTTCCTGTTTTTGATACCGATTCATAAAAAAAACACATAAAAAGGAATTCATATTTTTCTCTCAAATCTGCCCGATTTGCACGAAATGAGATTGATAATAATAATAAGTGCGTAGGGATGTGATGACCCCATCGCCCGCTGGTGTGAGTTGGTGATCTTCGCTAACGAAGAATAACAACTCTCATCAGTGCAATCAGTCTCCGCAGGGGCAGCTTGTGGCGAGCTGTTGGTGTGTGGCGACACCACGAACCCCGATACTCCGGAGGGTCCGTATTCTCCTTTGACCCTCGCTTCCTGGCTTGCCTTAACCAGCCGGCCGGAGTAGAGTTGCTAGAGCAGAACCTATGCTCCAGGTTGGAAGTGTAAAATGTCATAACGCCGGGGGCCTGCTGACCGGTGCTTAGCACATAGGGATCTGGCGCCCCTCAGTCTCACCTCTCGACAACCTTAGCCGCTCACGCCAATGTTGCCCGCCTCTCTGCCAACTGGCAGCTTTGATAGGGGGCCCATTTAGTGTGCGGCAAGTCACCGCCTGCTATGATTATCATAGATGAGACTTTTGATATGGCAGGCGTCCCGTTGTCTCATCAATATCCCGGCAACCAGTCCAGCAATACCCCCTCCATAGTCCCGGTTTAGTTCCCATCTTATCTGCAATAGTCCTTGCACGTAGCGGGTGCTGTCTTTGGTTGTATCTCTTCAATAGTACAAGCAGAGACAGTACCCGCTAGGTGTACACATCCCCATTTTCATGAATGTTGTAGTAAAACTCCATATACCGTAGTCACTTCGTTTATTCGTAGCTCCAATATTTACAGATAGGTACATTTACGCAACTCACATTAACTTAGACTTATTATAACATCATCACTTTTGCACTGCGTGGTTAAAGCCGAGACGTCCGTACTGGACGACCGCCCGAATCGAATCCCCACATTTTCTGCCAACCCAAATGACGTAAACATCGATTGGCGCGCTTCGATAAAAACAGTTACCGGATGTCTTCATTTTAAATTTATTATTCCAAATCGAATAGGTATTCAAATTAAATACTTTCATAATTTAAATAAATATTTGCGGGTAATACATGTTTATAAGGTTATAATATTTAATTTTACCTATAAAAGATTCAGTTGTAACCAAAAATATGTTTCACACAAAATTAAACCTAACACTCGTCCATCCTGATAACGTGTATGCCCTCATACACGTATCATGTGATAACCTAACACTAGGCCGTCTGTATATTATTGTAATTTCTCTTTTATCAACTTAACATTTTGTTTTTTTTTTTACAAACAGTCAACTACAATTGGTTTAAAAATATATAAAAAAAATATTCACACCCTTCTACTCGACTTACTTTATAATAGTAGTAGTAAGTTAACATTTACACAAGTTAAACCTTAATGTAGTAAAATATCAAACAGTTATTTCTAGCCACGCCGCCCAACCGCCAAATGTATAAATCTATATATATATTTAATTAAGATAATTTTAAACAAGATAATTTTATTCATTACAATAGCTAAAAGTAATAAATTAAGACAATTAAACAAATACACCTATTAAAATCTTTTAAAATAAGACAAACAATACAATTATTAAATTAAAATAATTAGGTAACTGCGTATTTGTCACAATAACTACCTCTACCTCTGTATCACAATAATGATAAAAGTTGTTGCCTTCTCTTGCTTATACAATCTCTAAGTCTAAAACGTCTCTATTTTAGAATTTATCTGTATTATATGGATAATAGGCTTTTTTTTTCATATAAATTACTTCATATTTGCAAGTGGGGGTGCAAGTGGTCCCGCTCAACATCTTACGGGACCAAAGTCAACCTCACCTGCACGTGGCGCACCCTGCTGCACAACGGAAGAGGCTCTGGCGTACCCCACCAACCCGCACTGGGCCAACGTGGTGGGTGTGGGCCCAAATCCCCCCCTATGATTAGTAGGACCAACACAAGGCCCCAAGTGCCCGGCGGTACCGGAAGCCGAGCCAGCGATGACGGAAGCGGGCAAGGCGCCGGGACCAGGGGTGCTAAGAATCCCCGGGTGGCGAAAACCAACCGTCGAACAACCTTGGCCCTGGCAACCTACAACACACGCACACTGCGCACCGAACAGAAGCTGCTGGAACTGGAGGAAGAATTAAGCAGGATTCGCTGGAGTATCGTAGGTTTATCCGAAGTCCGACGACAGGGCGAGGACACGGTGATCCTTAGATCAGGGAACCTGCTGTATTTCCGGGAGGGCGAAGATCTGTCCAAAGGTGGAGTCGGGTTTATTGTCCACAAGTCTCTCGTGAACAACATTGTTCAAATTGGAAGTGTGTCGAATAGGGTGGCGTATCTTATACTCAGAATTACCAAACGGTATTCGTTGAAGGTAATACAGGTGTACGCCCCGACCTCGACGCATCCCGACGAGGAAGTGGAAGTAATGTATGAGGATATATCTCGGGCAATGCATACTTCCAAGACTCACTACAATGTCGTCATGGGAGACTTCAACGCAAGGCTAGGCAAAAAGGGCGATGAGGAGTCGAAAGTGGGGCAATTTGGATCTGGGATCCGGAATTACCGTGGCCAAATGCTAGCCGAGTATATGGAGAGGGAAGGATCTCTATATGATGAACTCCTTCTTCAGAAAACGGCTGCATCGTAAATGGACCTGGGAAAGTCCGGACGGCGTTACAAAAAATGAGATAGACTTCATCATGTCGACTAAGACCCGGATATTCAATGATGTCTCAGTGATCAATTCGGTAAACATTGGGAGCGATCACCGAATGGTAAGAGGCACATTGAACCTCAATGTTAAATCCGAAAGGTATCGACTGATGAAATCTACGCTCCGCCCTGTAGCCATCCAGATTCAAAACCCCGAGAGCTTTCAACTCGAACTACAAAATCGCTTCGATTGTTTGGAGAGCTGTGTAGATGTGGACAAATATAATGACAGGCTCGTGGAAGCTGTCCTTACGGCGGGTGCAAAGGTCTTCAGACCCAGCCGTACAAAAAAAGTGAGTAAAATTTCGGAACCAACTTTGAAACTCATGGAAGAAAGACGGAAAATGGTTCTGCAAACTTCTGAAGAAGCTCGTCGACGACGGCAGCTCAGCAAGCGTATCTCTAAGTGCCTATCTCGCGACATACGCCAATTTAATACGGAACGTGTTAAAGAAGCTATTGAGCGGAACAAAGGCTCCAAAGTGTTTGCTAGAGATTTGGCTATTGGAGAGAGCTTGCTGACTAAGCTGAAAACAGAAGATGGCAGTATCGTCACGTCACGCCATGAGCTCTTGGCCGAGATTGAAAACTTTTATGGACAGCTTTACGAGACATCACGCACACCTGTCTCCCAAGACGTTGATAAAAGAGCCAAATTAACCCGGCACTACACCGAAGATATCCCGAACGTCAGCCTGTACGAGATTCATAGCTCTCAAACAGCTTAAGAACGGCAAGGCACCGGGTGATGACGGAGTCACAGCGGAGCTTCTGAAGGCAGGTAGACGAACGGTCCTGAAAGCCCTTCAGAAGCTATTTAACTTCGTCATCATTGAGGGAAAGACGCCCAAAGCGTGGCATACTGGCGTGGTAAGGCTTTTCTTCAAGAAGGGAGATAAATCCCAATTGAATAACTACAGGCCTATCACACTGCTGAGTCACATATACAAGCTGTTTTCGAGAGTTATGACGAACCGTCTCGCACGTAGGTTGGACGAGTTTCAGCCTCCCGAACAAGCCGGATTCCGCAAAGGCTTTAGCACCATAGACCACATTCATACGCTGCGGCAGGTTGTACAGAAGACCGAGGAGTACAATCTGCCATTGTGCTTAGCGTTTGTGGATTATGAGAAAGCTTTTGATTCTGTCGAGATTTGGGCCGTGCTACAGTCTCTCCAAAGGTGCCGAATTGACTACCGGTACATACAAGTGTTGCAGTCCCTGTACGCAAACGCCTCCATGTCAGTCCGTCTTCAGGACCAGAAGTCTAAGCCTATACCACTCCAGCGAGGTGTGAGACAGGGTGACGTCATATCGCCGAAACTGTTCACAACTTTGTTGGAGGACGTTTTTAAGCTTCTGGAATGGGATGGACTTGGCATCAATATAAATGGCGAGTACATGACGCACCTTCGATTTGCCGATGATATCGTAGTCATGGCTGAGAACTTGGAAGACCTAAGCAGAATGCTTGACGACCTCAGTAGAGTCTCTCAACAAGTGGGTCTCAAAATGAACATGGACAAGACGAAACTCATGTTGAACTCTCATGTCGTACCCACTCCTGTAAAAGTTGGAAGCTCTACACTGGAAGTTGTAGACGAATATATTTACCTCGGACAAAAAGTGCAACTTGGTAAGTCCAACTTCCAGAAAGAGGTCGACCGGCGAATCCAACTCGGCTGGGCAGCGTTCGGGAAGCTACGCAGCATATTTTCGGCTCATCTACCACAGTGTCTGAAGACGAAAGTCTTTAATGCGTGTGTATTGCCAGTGATGACATACGGAACTGAAACATGGCCGCTTACAATGGGCCGCTTAAGAAGGCTCAAAGTCACTCAGAGGGCAATGGAGAGGGCTATGCTCGGAATCTCCTTGCGTGATCGTGTCAGAAATGATGAGATCCGCAGGAGATCTAAGGTCACGGACATAGTCCAAAGAATTGCGTGGCTGAAGTGGCAATGGGCAGGGCACATTGCGAGGAGAACAGACGGCCGTTGGGGTGGAAAGGTCCTTGAGTGGAGGCCACGCGCAGGAGGCCGCAGTCGTGGCAGGCCTCCCACCAGGTGGACCGACGATCTGGTAAAGGTCGCGGGAGTCCATTGGATGCGGGTGGCACAGGACCGATCTGTGTGGAGAACTTTGGGGGAGGCCTATGTCCAGCAGTGGACGTCTATTGGCTGAAATGATGATGATGAAATTACTTCATATTATTTTTGAGCAATATTTCAATTATATTATTATAGGTATTATATTTAATTATTTCAGGATTAAAAAAAATTCGTAACTAAAGGAAAACTGCCTCAGATCCAACAAGTTAGAATTAAATTGAGTTACCTATTTTTCTGTGATAAATAACTTCAATGTTGATTTTCATGTCACTTCCGATTTATCTATCATCATATTTTCAGGTGGTCACAGTAAGAAGAGACTTCTTTTCTGTCAATAGATTATTCTGGTTTTAATACTTCTTAAGTTGTGAGTTGAGTTTCCCTAGATTTCTATATTATTATTTTTTTATTGAAAATGTTTATTTGAAATATTGTTTTATTACTGTCTGTGTAAGCGTGTGTGTCGAAATATACGCTTCATTCATTCATTCATTCATTCAAAATGTAACTGAACCTTTACAACTACTTAAAAATTTTACGAATAAGATTTTAAATAATAAAATAAATATGAATAAAATAATTGCATTCTAATTCTAAACATTAACGATGACATTTTAATGAATAATTGTACATTTTGACAGTTTTTTTTTTTGTTTTAGTTTTAATAAGTGTTTATTTAAGCTAAGGTTGTTGTTGTTTTATTTTTTTCATATTAATATTGTTTTCCGAATAAATATTTCTTCATTTAACCTTTTATTTTATATTATTACTAATATAAAGTGTACCTGTTAATGAAATTTATTATGAGTTTGAAAATTCAACTGGGTTATTTTTACTTAAAGCCATCACTATGTTATAATATATATATGTCGGAAATGCAAGATGGAGACACTACGCGCTATAATTTTCTTTAAATTTAAATTAGGCGGGAACGGAAGTTTCCTCGTAGATTTAAAATGGCGCTTATGCGCGCCAAATTAATTGAAATGTAATTCGCCGGAAACGTAATTTTTAGTTCCTTTTAAATTCGTATTGGCGCTACTGCGCAGAAATGTCAAAATTAATTCACCGGAAGTTCGTTTTCGCGCTAACTTATTTTTGGGCGGAAGTCTCTATTTTATTTTCGTAAAGGAAGTTGACGATTTATTTAGCAGAAATTTAATTTGAATTTTGTGAGCGGAAGTTGAGTCTGATTTTTCTGATTTTAATTTTGATTTATTTTACCGGAAATGGAAAATGGCGCGGCGTGTAATTATTAGTGATTTTGATTTTCTTTTAATTTTTTAAAATGTAGTTATTTTAAGTCATTCATGAGTAGATACTTGGTATTAGGCGGAATAGCAATCGGTCGGGCTACACTCGACATTGTTGTTCTGTTGAAAGTACTGCTAAGCACATTTCGATCAGGGCTACTCCCTGATAATGTACTTTGCAGCGCACAATGCCTTGTATCTATGCAGTGATATTAAATAATTATAATAAGTTTTCATGAACTCAAAATTGAAACATTATACAATACTGAATATTTTTAACACTAAAACTTTTATTTTTGAAAAAGAATCTGTATTTTAAAATGTAGTTATTTTAAGTCATTCATGAGTAGATACTTGGTATTAGGCGGAATAGCAATCGGTCGGGCTACCCTCGACATTGTTGTTCTGTTGAACGTGCTGTTAAGCGTATTTCGATCAGAGTTACTCTCTGATAATGCACTTTGCAGTACAAATACCTTGTCTTTGCAATGAAAACACGCAATAAAAATAATATTATACTATCAATTTGAAACTATGTAGCCCTGCGTTAATACTTGGTGCTAGCAGACCAACAATCGGTCGGGCTACTCTCGACATTGTTATACCGTTTTGCTGCTCGACACATTCTGATCGGGGCTACACTCCGATAATGAGTCTTGCAGTCGAACAACACCTTGTGTTGACGTGAGGTTGTGAGTTATTGTTGATCATTAAAAGTACCTAGCTTAATTAACCTGTAATTTCAATTTATAACAAGTAAATCAATGGGTGCTAAGTAAGGTAGTATGTTGGCAGGCTTACCTGATAAATTATTTCAATGCTTGACGCATTTCGATCGGGGCTACCTTTCGATAGTGTGTTGTTATCGTTCAGTATGTTTCTAGTTAATACGAATCATTGTTCAGGCTAATAATACCATCTGTGTAGTTGGCTTAGTATGCCACTGATGTAGTTGGCTAAGTATGCCACTGATGTAGTTGGCTTAGTGTGCCACTGATGTAGTTGGCTAAGTATGCCACTGATGTAGTTGGCTAAGTGTGCCACTGATGTAGTTGGCTAAGTGTGCCACTGATGTAGTTGGCTAAGTGTGCCACTGATGTAGTTGGCTAAGTGTGCCACTGATGTAGTTGGCTAAGTGTGCCACTGATGTAGTTGGCTAAGTGTGCCACTGATGTAGTTGGCTAAGTGTGCCACTGATGTAGTTGGCTAAGTGTGCCACTGATGTAGTTGGCTAAGTGTGCCACTGATGTAGTTGGCTAAGTGTGCCACTGATGTAGTTGGCTAAGTGTGCCACTGATGTAGTTGGCTAAGTGTGCCACTGATGTAGTTGGCTAAGTGTGCCACTGATGTAGTTGGCTAAGGTGCCACTGATGTAGTTGGCTAAGTGTGCCACTGATGTAGTTGGCTAAGTGTGCCACTGATGTAGTTGGCTAAGTGTGCCACTGATGTAGTTGGCTAAGTGTGCCACTGATGTAGTTGGCTAAGTGTGCCACTGATGTAGTTGGCTAAGTGTGCCACTGATGTAGTTGGCTAAGTGTGCCACTGATGTAGTTGGCTAAGTGTGCCACTGATGTAGTTGGCTAAGTGTGCCACTGATGTAGTTGGCTAAGTGTGCCATGATGTAGTTGGCTAAGTGTGCCATTGATGTAGTTGGCTAAGTGTGCCATTGATGTAGTTGGCTAAGTGTGCCATTGATGTAGTTGGCTAAGTGTGCCATTGATGTAGTTGGCTAAGTGTGCCATTGATGTAGTTGGCTAAGTGTGCCATTGATGTAGTTGGCTAAGTGTGCCATTGATGTAGTTGGCTAAGTGTGCCATTGATGTAGTTGGCTAAGTGTGCCATTGATGTAGTTGGCTAAGTGTGCCATTGATGTAGTTGGCTAAGTGTGCCATTGATGTAGTTGGCTAAGTGTGCCATTGATGTAGTTGGCTAAGTGTGCCATTGATGTAGTTGGCTAAGTGTGCCATTGATGTAGTTGGCTAAGTTGTGCCATTGATGTAGTTGGCTAAGTGTGCCATTGATGTAGTTGGCTAAGTGTGCCATTGATGTAGTTGGCTAAGGGTGCCATTGATGTAGTTGGCTAAGTGTGCCATTGATGTAGTTGGCTAAGTGTGCCATTGATGTAGTTGGCTAAGTGTGCCATTGATGTAGTTGGCTAAGTGTGCCATTAATGTAGTTGGCTAAGTGTGCCATTAATGTAGTTGGCTAAGTGTGCCATTGATGTATATGGCTAAGTGTGCCATTGATGTAGCTGGCTAAGTGTGCCATTGATGTAGCTGGCTAAGTGTGCCATTGATGTAGCTGGCTAAGTGTGCCATTGATGTAGCTGGCTAAGTGTGCCATTGATGTAGCTGGCTAAGTGTGCCATTGATGTAGCTGGCTAAGTGTGCCATTGATGTAGCTGGCTAAGTATGCCATTGATGTAGTCGGCTAAGTGTGCCATAAATCTTATGATTAAGTATTCTATCCCATTGAGTTTCAGTGCACATAAAACTGATCCTAATTTTACCACTATCATGTCAATTATGTTGATAATTAAATTTTCTGTTAAGGTGTAAATTATTATTATTATGATCGTTATACTCTGAGCATCACAGCTATTTGCTGGTTATTCAGAAATGTACGGGCCTTGGCCAAGTACAATTCCTACATTACGAGATCTGGGGGTCTAATTTGAAGTCACTTTGAGACTCAACCAAACGATTGAGAATGCCATTTCCTAATTTGAAGTGACCATTCTTTCGTTTGAGACCGATGGAAGTTGTTTTGACAGGACTTGTCTCAAACCCTAATTTGAAAGCATAAAATGACATTCGTAAAATTGAATTTGACAGCTCAAGTCTCGGGGTTTTATGTCAAATTTTACGATAACTCGAAAGGTGTTGTACTTCGTTTGAACATTTCATACATACATCGGAAGATTAGAAATTATATTAATTAATCTATTGATTTGTCATATAAAAGTTACGATAAGAGTTTACTAGCAAATTAGGTACTTAACAAATACCTGTCAAGTTAGTTTAAAGGAAATAATGGTAAATAAATAATAGTTTTTATGTCTAGAAAAAAATGGTCATGTATCTATTATCTACTTAATAATTTGTGATTTTTTGCAGTGCAACGGCTGGTAGAGTTTAGAGAGATTCCTTTTGAAGAGCCATTGTGAGGATATGGTGCCCTTTTAAGTAATAATTAGTTGTGGTTGTGATGGGATGCATCTGGTCGAGGTATGTACCTTACCTACTTATATTTAACCTAACATAAACTAGACCTATACCTACCTATCGGTTTATCTCATTCGAAATCTCATACCGAAAGGTTAAATTAAGTTATGGATAGGTACCTAACTCAAGTACTTAGGTACACTAAGAAATTTAAGAACTTACCTAACTATTCCTAAATAAAGACAATATTTACAGATCCATAAATCACTCAACTAGGTTCTATGCATCTAAGTAGGTACCTACAGTGTAAACACCCCTATTTAAACAGCAATAAAAGTATTTTGTTTGTTTTTTGAAAGTTATGAAATAGAAAATCAGCCATCCAAATGATGATCATTGGTAAAGTCACCGAAAAATCCAATTAAAGAAATGGTTTAGGTACCAAGAGTAAATAATGAACTTATAAATTCAATTAATAGATCTCCGGTAGTGCATTTTTTGGTTGATACTTATATGTATTTATTTATGTTTACAGATTTTATGACCGATGATGGCATATGGCAGATGGACACCAGTCTCACCAGCCCAACACCAGTCACAGTGGAGTCACTATAGAAAATACTTAAATAAAATTATAATTGTTGTATGAACATATTGCAATTGTCAATATTTTTTTTTCTATTCTATGCTGAACACAAAGATTATGCAGGTACCTACATACCTAATTTGAGATTAATTTGAATTATTGATCTTATAGCTTGCGTTAAGTTGTTACTGTTAAACTTTCTAATAAAATATCTCTAAACAATTAAATTGTTTTATTTTGCCAAGCCCAATGAGGCTGATACCTCAGCTCTTTTTGTACCTAGTAAAAATACCTCATAATTATTAGAATTCTAGTCTAGTGGTTTAAGTACCGAGCCATAATCTTCGGGTCCCGGGTTCGATTCCCAGGTCAAGCATAGCACGGGTTTGTGATCACCAATCTGCATAAGGCAAGTGTGGTGATTAAGCCTAATCCCATCATAGTAGCGTAGACTTGATTTCTATGATAAAGCCCTTTGCCCTGCAGTGGGACATTACATAGGCTGATACCTACTAAAGTATCACTGGTAAAGAGTTTTCAAATACTTAATTATAAATATAGTAAAATATTTATAATTAGGTAATTAAAAAAATCTCAAAGCATTAACTGTGTCTTAAGCATAAATCATAATGCATGAACACTAACATCACAAGACAAGAAGCTAACTTACTGCTCAAATGAAAATCAGAACATAAATAATTATTATTTATTGCACAATGTTTACAAGTCTTCTTAAACTAGGTAATAAATTTTGCTAATATACAATAGCTTGTAGTGACATCTTCCTGTGTTCAATTCGTCGCAGGTTGTAGAGAGAGATCTGTAAGTAAGAAAATTATGGTATTATTGATAAAATTATAGTGATAGCTCAGTGTATAAGAATGGGAAGTTGTGGTTAGAATCTGAGATAAATGAGAATACCAGTACATATTGGACAGTATTTGAAATGTGTAACAATAAATCAGTTTGTCTGGTACCTCTGTTAATGGGCAGCAAAGGTCGCTTGATGGTAGTTTATCAAACATTCCGGAATCATTCTCTAAGCATACTATGGGTTCTAGACTGATAGTTTTGTATAAATCTGGGATTCATATGCTAAGTATGGAAAGAGATCTCTATACCTACGTACGGTGGCCTGCACATCAAGTTACTACAATCTGTCAAATTTCTTCAATCGAACCTCACTTTAATGTCAAACGTGTTTGGTTCAATATAAACTGAGGAAATTTGACAGATTGTAGTAACTTGATGTGCTGGCCACTGTACATACTCTTTAATAGATCCATGTACCTTTTAATTTTTAAAGAAATTAAAAGGTAAGGGTATAAACCAAATAAGGCAAAACTTTACATGCTCGGATCAATGGAAAATACTTAAACATTACAAACCTTTTGATACAACAAGCACCAAATTTAGTTATTCAAAGTCCAAATTAATTCCTTCATGTAGTTTGAGGTTACGTAGATCTCCGATCCGATCTCTCTCAATCAAGACATTTTTGCAATCCTTCACCATTACCTACTAAATTTACAAACAACTACACAATGTACAAATTTATCTAAAAAGTAAATAAACTAAACAATAGTATTTTTTATAGTTTTGTTATTTGATCAGCTGTCACTTTTTTTTAGTTTCTCTTTTCTCTTTACAGCTTTGTTGAGTATAAGCAAAGAAAACAAACGCTAAACTGCCAAAGCATCTATTTTTATAAAAATATGACTAATTTACATGTTTTCATAATGTAAAATCCTTCTTTTAAACATATTAGGCAACAATCTGTTTATATAAACAGTCAAAACATTTTTATTTATGAAAAATTTCATTGTTTATAAAATTCAATTGCTTCAATTGATCAAGTGTGTGGAGACGCCATAACATAATCTTTCGGCGGCACTTTCAATTGATTTCAAAACTCTATGGTCTCCGATCGTAAAAGAGTGTCCGTCTCAAAGACATTTCGTTATCGCAAAACAAATTACGTTTGGTTGACTCTCAGCTCAACCGAACGAAAGTATTTGCCAACTTCAAATTAGACCCCCTGATTGTGATGGGGGTGTACTTATAGTGAGTGTTGATGCTTGTGATGGTTGTGATGATAAATGTGGTTGTGTGAGGGCCCGTGCTTGTGGACCGTTTGTCTGTGGCTGAGAGGACATGTGTAGCTGGTTAACACTTCGTGTTTGTGATGGGGTATCGTCGTCTATTTGCAGGAAATTCCTAACGATCCTACATGTATTCAAAATAACAGCTTTCCGTAAAATAATATGTATGTTGTGGCAGGTTAAGTGTATTGGGTGAGTGATGTTGTTGGTATGGAAATAACTCCAGTTGTGGATAGCACTATTGAGACTATTATAACTCTCTGTAATTTCTTTATTATTATTATTAGATGTAAATGCGCATATATCTTTATTTTAAAATTATTAGTATAACGAATTCTTTTGGAAGATAAATATTACCTAGAGGCGAAAGATAGTTTTTTTGTAGTGTTTTGTAAGAGGTACAAAACTAATTACCAATTATTATTCTCTTGAGGTCATGAATCCTGGAGAACATGCGCCTACGCCAATGCAAGGGCGAAACCGCACACGTAAGAAAACATCTACGGGATCAGAATGGATTGTAGAAGATGTAGCAAGTGAGGATACCTTGGCACAGGGGCGAAATACGGCTGACGGTGATGAACAGTCGTCAGTAGCACCAAAAAGACGCAGAGGTTCAGATGTTGACAGTGAGTTAGATAGTTTTTTGGATTTACTTCACAGCAGGAAAAATCAAAAGTCACGACTAAGTAATAACCATTTAAGTAATGTCATCCCCGAATTTAATCCATCGAGTAAAGATCAGAATATTGATAGTTGGCTTAGAAAAGTGAACGAATGTGTAAATATCTATGATTGGGATGAGAAGCAAACCATGCATTTCGCTCTACAAAAGCTTACTGGTCTTGCAAAAAAATGGTATGAGGCCCTACCATCTTTAGTTTATAATTGGACGGATTGGCAGGAGAAACTCCGAAAGGCTTTTCCAGACAAGCGAAACTATGGTCAACTTCTACAAGAGATGTTAGCGCGAACTTCTCGTTTTAACGAAAATTTACAAGAATATTTTTACGATAAGTTGTCATTACTAAACAGATGCGAAATAACCGGTAAAAAAGCAGTAGACTGTATTATACATGGTTTGGTAGACAAATCTATTCGAAATGGCTCTCAAACATTGTGTTGTAATGAACCAGAGGACTTATTGGTTTTTTTGATATCTCAACGTACCACTGAGCAATTCAATTTTAAAAAACGTATAGACTTTATGAATCAGGGACGTAATACTGTCGGTACTGCAGCACCTACGGTAAGGCTACTTAACGAGAGTGAAGTAGTATGCTATAATTGTCGTAAGCAAGGTCACCCATTTTTAAATGCCCAAATCCAATCACCAGATGCCAAAAACGCCGTAGAGTAGGACACGATAGCGAGCTATGTAAATTAACGCCTCTTAGTAATTCAAAAGAAAATAAAACCCCAGTTAACGAAAAAAAAGAATGAACGTAATACTTTGAAGATAGCTACAAATCAGAACACAAATAAGTTTTACAAGAAAGTTGAGGTAGGTGGCAGACAATTTCTCACTTATGTAGATTTTGGTAGCGACAGTAGTCTTATGCGAGAATCTGAAGCATTAACACTAGCTTTGCCGAAATGTTGCAGTAACTTACCCACCATTAAAGGATTCGGAAATTCATCTGACGTGCCACTGTACAAGTCCGTTGTTAGTATAAAGGTTGATGAGGTCGAAGGACAAATCGAAGTACTTGTAGTCGATGATGAATTTCTGAATACACCTATGTTGTTGGGTCTTACATTTAAAGTTATCGCGGATTGTAACGCCCTAAGGACTACACTGTCCAAGCGGGATTTCGTACCACGAATAGCTAGGTGGTGGCTGCAACTGAGTGAGTTCTCTCTCGATATTGAATGCCGGCCGGGACCCCGCATGGCTCATGTAGATGCCCTTAGTAGAAATACAAAATTGATAGCTGAGAATATTGTTTCTCATCCACCAACCGTCTACCGAATCGAACAGGATGGGCTTACAACAGTACAAATGAATGACCCTGATATTTTACGCATAGTTAACATACTTAAGCCTGACAATAGCGAGGAGGTTAAAGATGTAAAGAAAAACTATACTGTCAAGGACAATAAAGTTTATAGGAAGTTAGGGGAACCTGCGCTTACTAGTTCCGCGAGGTGCAAGATTTCAAGTATGCCGTTCTAATCATGATGATTTGGGCCATTTAGGTGAAGCTAAAACTATAGAGAAAATACAAATCCAATTTTGGTTTCCAAAACTACGTCGATTTGTGCAGAAATATGTTCGCAACTGTTTAGAATGCGCTTACAATAAAAATAATGATAAGAATAAAAAGACGGGTTATTCGTATCTAATAGAAAAGGTAAGCATTCCCTTTCACACTGTTCACATTGACCATCTGGGTCCGTTTGTTAAAAGCCGGAAAAGGAATGCTTACATCCTCACAATTGTAGATGCGTATTCAAAATACGTTTTTATTAAACCAGTGAAAGACACCAAAACAAAAACCACTTTAAAAGTCTTAGAAAACATTTTTCATGACTTTGGGTTGCCAGCGCGTATAGTATCAGACCGTGGATCTTCATTTACGTCGTCTTTATTCAAAACTTTTTGCAATGAACATGGTATAAAACATATTTTGAATACCGTCGCTTGTCCCAGAGCGAACGGTCAAGCGGAAAGGTATAATCAAACGATTTAAAATGCTCTTGCAAAATGTAACTTTGGTAAGGACGAAAGCGACTGGGACAAGAATATCGGGAGGATACAGTGGGGAATTAACAACACTGTACAAAATGTTACACGGAAAACGGCAGCGGAAGTTCTTTTTGGCGTTAGGTTACGCGACAGCCTTACTAATAAGTTAGATATTGAGACCGACTCAACTTCAACAACACCACGTATACAAGAAATAAGGGATCAAGTGACAATAAATATTAAAAATAGTCAAATTAAGCAAAAACAAAACTATGATAAAGGCAGAACTTCCGCGCCCGTTTACAATGTAGGAGATCTAGTAAAAGTAACAAGGACAAATTACTATAATGACGGTAAAAGTACTAAACTTTTGTCAAAGTTCATTGGGCCTTACAAAATTGACAAATATCTTGGCAATGATGGATACAAAATAATTGGTATACCAGGATTTACTACTAACAAAAGATTTTTCGAAAGTGTAGTTGCTTCAGATCGAATCCGGCCCTGGATAAATGTAAATTATAAAACCGGCCAAGTGCGAGTCGGGCTCGCGCACAAAGGGTTCCGTAGCAGCAAATATAATAAACTTAACCAAAATTACAGTTAAATCAACCTATCTCAAAAACTATAAGAGATACTTTGATCAAACCAAAAATCGTTGAAAGAGTTAATTAGCATGCATCACCTCTATTTTTTTTAGAATTTTATACCCCGTAGTTATAAAAATAGAGGGGGGGGGACATACTTTTTACGACTTTGAGAGCTGATATCTCAAAAACCGTTCACTTTAAGAAAAATGTTTTTTAGAAAACTTTATATCATTTTAAAAGACCTTTCCATTGATACCCCACACGGGTATGTACATCGAAAAAAAAAATTTCATCCCTCAGTTACATGTATGGGGGGCCCCACCCCCAATTCTTTTTTTTACTATTTAGTGTCATATTTTTGTAGCGGTTCATACAACACATATTCCCATCAAATTTCATCACTGTAGTACTTATAGTTTCCGAGTAAATCGGCTGTGACAGACGGACAGACGGACAGACGGACAGACGGACATGACGAAACTATAAGGGTTCCGTTTTTGCCATTTTGGCTACGGAACCCTAAAAACGATGACAAAGTAATAGGCTCTGAGAGTAGTGCAGATGATAGTGATGATAACGTGCCATTAGCAGTATTGCAAGAACAAAAAAAAAATGTACGTAGTCTTACTTTTCTAATTGAGGTAGGTATTGCAAACCGAATGTTATGATTTATCATTAATCGAAATAAAACTTCTTGTAATTTGTTTTAATAAATATCAGGTTGCATTTTGTTTGTACATAAAATTAAAAGGTACTTAGAATGATATATTGTAGTCAAATGATGTAAGTAAATAATAAAATTGATTGTTGTACAGGATTGCATTTACTGCGTTGATAAATAAAATTAAAAATCATTATAGCTTAATAATTTGTAAATGATTTGTAATAAAACGATTATGAACTAATTGAAAAAAAAAATTAAAAGTGCTTGAGAAGTTTGTCAGGTATAAAAACTTGATTCTATACCTATACATTGTACTATTATTAGCACAAAAAAAAAGTTATAATATTGTAATATTATTATTATTCTAAAATTATTAATGTACAGTCAGCCATACATCAGGTAATCACAATCTGTTGAATTTCCGCAATTATATCAATCAATTATGTTATTAGAGATAGAAATGAGAGTCAATCAAAGAAATTCGACAGTTTGTATACTTTGATGTGTGGCTGTACGTACTTACATTATAAGATAATAAACGGAATTGACTGCTGCTCTGACGCGCGCCGGGAGGCATCGCGAAGACGGATGGCCGAATGTTATGATTTATCATTAACTTGACTGTTTAATTTGAATAAATAAGCAATAAAAGTCACTCAACTGACTACTTCCGTAAAATTACGTGGTAGGTTGGTACAACTATCCGCGCTTGGCGCGCTTTTGGCGCCTCGTGATTGGTGGTTGGCAGCACGGGAATGCGATAGTGGGGTAGGAAGGGGCACTAAAGCGCGGGAATCTGGAGGAGCGAAAAATCAGAGAGAGGAGCAGTCAGTTCAGTTTGGGGAGTAGTAGAGTGTGGACGTACAAGCGGAGTATTTAGAGCTAAGAATTATCGAGAAATATAGTAATATATAGTTATCAGATTCGGTGTATTTATTTCAGTATCTAATCACTCACAAATACCCTTTCGTCGACGGAACTCATGAGTCTCACTCATTTGTTTATTTATAGACGAAAGTGATAATTGTTGACTAAATTACTACAACCATTTTCTGAGGAAACTGCAAATGTGCGCCCTTAAATCTAAAGTATGAACAAACATTATTAGACATAACTAATTTTATTAGTGCACTAAAATCATTGCAAAACTTGTTGAACGATAGTTAAGTTATATTTTATCTACCACTTACGACTTGTCTGTACTTATCCTGATTGTTTCTAACAAGTACGGAATAAATTATTTCTATTATATTTTATTTCTTAACGTAACTGTGCAGTAGACTCTAAAAATAAGAACTCATGAAAATAATGATTTAAGATGATAATAACATTCCGAACTGACCAGCAATTTTTAGATACTTTGGGAGCTCCCTACTAAGCAGCGCCCTCCGTCTATCTCCCTAGTAGGGAGGTTGTGTCACTAATGTTCTAGAGCACTCCAGCAACATTCACTACATGACGCGCGTATGCATAAGAAAATCATCACTATAAAGGAACGACGAAGGAGTGCAATGCTTTTATGACAACCGAGAATAATAATTATTAAAATATTTTATTATTAGTGTGATCGATATCTCATGTTTGGACGACATAAGTTGTTCTCATGGACTGTTGTGTAACCTTTTATAATATCCTTTTAAACTTGTGTGAGCCAAGAGATCTCACCTATAACTTAAACCTGGAGTCCCTTTACTTTAAAGATAACGAGACTAGAACCTATCGATTGTTATTTTTCTGGAATCTTATGTTATTGTAAAACAACATTGAGATTTGCTTAAGAAAATCATTGATCACGAGATAAGTACTAAAAATTTATTTACTCCTATTCGAAATATTATACGATCGGCTTTAGCCCAATGTTGCAGATTAATTAATTCCGAAATAGTTACTTCCCTAATAACTAATTTAACACAAGCGATAATTGCGCAAGACAATTTAAAAATTTAGTTCCGTGCCAAGCAATGATTCGAGAATAAAGGGCTAAACACGTGCAAGTGGACCTAAATAATTTTATGAACCAAAAGCCAACATTTTAGTTACATTTAGGTGTTATAATAATATGAACATCTAGGCAACTAGTTTTATTATTACTCAATGTCTGATGTTTAAGTTAATCTTAAATAACTTAGCTTAATATTAATTTAGCTTAATCTTAATAACCATTTAATAACCAATTAGGTAGAAGTAATGGAATAACTAAAACTATTCCCACATATAACAAATAGATCTCTGTAATTATAAACTTATGCTTAATTTTTCTAGCTCAAATCTCACCCCGGTTGCGCGTCCAAATTTTGCGTGAGTTAAAAGATCTCACTCGATTGAACTTGTTATGTACTTAATAATTTACATTTATATAATATTTTTGTTCCAGAACCAAGAACCTGTAGGTGAACTTTTAAAACAACTCTTGCAGTCAACAGAAAATATCCTAGTACATCTTCAGCATCAACACACCCCATATTAGTAAGTGGAACACTTTTTGTCCTTGGACTCAATTTGTTTTGCTCTGATAATAATATTTTTGGTAACATTCATGATTCTTTTTTAAATTTATTTATTAATTTCAGATTGATGTTGCTACTCAATGTGAGCCAACAAAAATGGTCCATAAAAGTACTATGGTATGGAAAAAAAAGCTGTGCCAGATGGCACAGCTTTTTTTTCCATACCATACCATACCATACCATACCATGGATGTGTGAGATCAACCACCACTCAATTTCAATCACCCAAGTACATCACCATCAACTTCAACGTGTACAAGCCCATCAATTCATAGTTTTATGGAGACAGAGGAAACAAGTTCAACTGACACTAAAAGTAAATTGGAGAATCCTTAAAAGAAATTTTTATAATTATTGCTCTTTTCAAAAAAAAAACAGACATAGTATCAACTATGGCCAGGTTGAGTGATGAGTTTGAAATTTCCAGGAGGCATCTGTCTGAAACATTTGTGAAGGCCGTTGAAATTTTAGGCAACTTTTTCCAAAATCTTATTTACATGCCCAATGCTAAAAACATAAAAAGAAATTTACCCCTGGTTTTTAAAATACGTTATTCCAATATGCAATATATTATAGATGCATTTAAAATTGAAATTCAAAACCCCAGTGACCCACAACATCAGGCACAAACACCGTTAAATATCTAGTGGGTTGCACACCCAACGGCTTAATATGCTTATCTCTCTCTATCCAAGGGTTTTGGGGGAAGAATAAGTGACAAAACTCTTGTAGAGAAAAGCAATTTTATTAATGCTATCCCTCATAATACTACTGTAATGGCGGATAGAGGATTCAAGGAGATTGAAGCCCTCCTTATAACAAAAGGAGTAAAACTCCTTCGCCCTCCGAGCGTATATGCGACAGTAAAACCAACAAATGATGAAGTAATCGAAATAAAAGTGTGGTAGATGTACCTACCTATGTATGACCTATTTACCCAAAGTATATAATGAATTGTTTTATTTAATAAAGTCAGTCAGATGTAAGCCGTTGTATCATTCATAACACCGAACCTCCCTACATGGCGACCCTGCCAATGGGTTATCGAGGTATCATCATACGGGCGCGAACTCTACACCGGTCGCCGTATTAGGAATAGATTTCGTAAACAAAGGACTTCGTGCACAGTTTTAGCGATGTTTCAAATAATTAATTTTATAACTCGCTATCGCGAAGGTGTATCACCCGTTTTTACCAAAAACTATCTAGAAAAAGAAGTAAGATGGGCAAAAATCAGTCCAAAGATGAGACAGTGATAGTGCAGAATGCTGCTGCAGGGAGTAACAACTCATCGGTGGAGCAGTTGATGTTTCATCTGAGTACAATAAGCATACTGATAATCATTCTTCTTTTATTGATGTGTTGCGGCCTGCTCTATATCATACTCCGGATTTATAGAAAATGTCACGTAAGGTGGATAAATCAAGAATTCCACAGAAATACGCGGTGGACAACCAGTAAGAATATTCCTAGAAGGGGTCCGGTCCCAGATCCCGTATAGACAAAGTTCGTTGGTGAAGTGAAGTGAAAAAAAAAAAAAAAAAAGTGCGCGGTCAATAAATAAGTGAAAAGCAAGTGAAATCGGCTTCAATGGACAAAGGACTTGAGTTATTTTTATACCTAGTTACATAAGTAAATTTAAAAACGCATTATATTCATACTATTTACCTACTTACTTACTATATAAATTTTACTAAAATATTTCAATTGTGATGGTGTCAATTATTCTAGTAAGTATAACAATATAATTATTATGATAGTAAGCTATGATAAAAGATTTAAATATTTTATATGAAGAATTAAAAGAAATCCGTACCTACTTAATAAAAATAGGTTCGTCTCGGAGACATGGAAATGTTTTGACTAGAAAGTTAACTGAATCAAAGGAAATATTTGCGCGCTATACATCTTTAGTGGATAGATTGTCTATTGAAATAAGGAAAGGAAAAATAGGTAATGACGAGGTTGTGTTGATAAATCAGTTTTGCTTAAAATTTAATTCATTGTATAAGGAATTGTTAACGTTGTGTGATTCATCTAGTATCCAGGAAATTAAATCAAAATTCACAAACATGGATTTTGAACTTAAGACCGCACTGAGCTTATTACCTATCATGACAGACGAACTGCATATTACTAGGCAACTCATAGACGCCATAGAATATTATGAGTCTATACTAAATACGGCGTCAAAACCATTATTAGTTAATTTTGTATTAAAGAGCCGTTTATCCCAAGCTGCGAAATTGCGTTTGTCACCTAGCTATGACGCTGTAAAAAACCTTGTGGAGGATATGAAAAAAATGTTACTTCCACAAAAGTCTGCTACAGCCTTACAAAATCAATTGATTAATATTAAACAAAATGAAATGTCTTTGAGTGACTATGGGAGTAAGGTAGCGGAACTTTTCACTGAGCTTACGATCTCGCAATCGGAAGGAAATAGCGATAATTATCAAGTATTAAAGCCACTTAACGAAAAGCTTGCAATAAAACGCTTTGCAGACGGATTGCGAAACCGTAAACTCAACACAATTATTTCGGCTAGGAATTTTAGTAATTTAAAAGATGCAATACAGGCAGCTATTGATGAGGACACATCGGCCCCGTCGACTTCCCAGGATACGATGATGACGATGCGCTACCCTAATAAATATTATCGTTCTAATAACCGATATTTCAGAGGTCAGTTTACCCGTGGCCGGTTCAACAGGGGTATGACATACCAGGGTTGGCAACGAGGTGGCTGCACCCAGCAACGAGGTGGTTACAGCCAGCCTAATAGTGGTAACCAGAGATTCCGAGGTCGCGGACGCGGATTCGCTGCTCAAGGACAGCGTTCTGCGAATATGTCACGTCAGACGCCAGGTACGTCATACTATAATCGTGGTAATTTCAGGGCTGGAAATCGACAAATACGCGTGGCGACGGAAACAGATAACCAAGAATCAGAAAATGTTTTTTTTCGAGACTAAAAATAGCCACCAAATATTGGCTAATAGCAACAATATTTGTTCTGTTCAATTGTCAGTGCAAAATGAACCTTATTCTTGGTTAATTGATACCGGCGCCTCAATATCGGCGGTGAAATATAAACATGTTTTAGAACTCAACATTCCAATCCATAAAAAGGCCTTCAGTGTAAATGGTATAGGAGGCTCAATTCGTGCTATAGGATCCGTTTGTTTACAGCTAACATCGGGAGATTTTAGTGTTAGTCACGAGTTCTATGTTTTTAATTCCTTACCTTGTAAGGATGATGGTATCATTGGTAATGATTTTCTAACTAGATTTCAATCAATAATAAATTTAAATAATAACACTTTGACAATTTTTGATTTAAATAATACAACAGTTCAATTAAAAATTAAAACAGGGAGAAGTTCGTCGAATTGTTTTGTTTTACCTCCGAGAGCTGAATCGATACACTACATAGAAACTTCCTTAAAAGACGAATGTGTTGTATGTGCATCCGAAATACAAAATGGATTATACATAGCCAATACCATAGTAAAACCAATTGAGAATCGTATACCGATTTTAGTGTTAAACACCACAGACCAGGAAATCAAGTTAGAAAACATTGCGCCGACATTACATAATTTTAGTGAATATAACGTGTGTACATTTAATAAAGTAGATAAAAATGCTGAACGGGTTAAAGAGCTATTTTCTATTTTGAATTTGAAACATTTGAATAAGGAAGAACGGTTATCTATTGAGAGTTTGTGTGCAAAATATTCGGACATTTTCTGTTTATCGAATGACAAAATTACTACAACTCAGTTATATAAACATACAATTAGCTTGAAAGACAATACTGAACCTATTTTTACAAAACCATACAGATTGCCATATTCTCAAAAATCGGAGGTCAAGAAACAAATAGATAGTATGTTGAAAGACGGAATTATCGAGCCAGCCAGAAGTGAGTGGTCAAGCCCCTTGCTGTTAGTTCCAAAGAAGACCACCGACAGTACAAAAAAATGGAGATTAGTGGTAGACTATCGGAAACTTAACAACGTCATACAGGATGATAAATTCCCTCTTCCAAACATATCGGAAGTGTTAGACTCTTTATCCGGAAGTATTTATTTCACCCATTTAGACTTGTATCAGGGTTATTATTCAGTTCCCTTAGATGTCAATAGTCGTAAATATACCGCATTTGCGTCAGGCCAGTACCAAATGACCAGATTACCTATGGGACTTAAGACAAGTCCCAGCGCATTCTCTAGAATGATGACTATCGCTATGAGTGGTTTAAATCATGAGAAATGTTTACTTTATCTGGATGACCTTGTAATTTTTGGCAGAAATTTGACAGAACATAATAAAAACTTACTTGACGTTTTTTCTAGGCTTCGGGAAGTCAATCTTAAACTTAATCCAGCTAAATGTGATTTTTTAAAAAAGGAAATTTTATATCTAGGTCATGTTGTATCTGGAGACGGTATTTTACCAGATCCAGCAAAAATAGAAATTGTAAAGAGTTACCCTGTTCCCCAAAATCTTGATGAAACTAGAAGATTCGTAGCCTTTGCCAATTATTACCGGCGATTCATACCCCAATTTGCACAAATCACACATCCTTTAAATAATTTATGTCGCAAAAATGTGCCTTTTATCTGGGATAATAATTGCCAAATTTCATTTGAAAAACTTAAAAACATTATGTCTTCCCCACCTGTCCTACAGTACCCCGATTTTTCAGAAAATAGCCAATTTACTTTACATACAGATGCATCTAGTTATGCCTTAGGCGCAGTATTGTCTAATTCTAATGGAAAGCCCGTAGCATACGCCAGTAGAAGCTTAAATAAAGGAGAGATAAATTATCCTACTGTAGAAAAAGAACTTTTAGCTATAGTATGGGCGGTTAAGCATTTTAGACCGTACCTCTATGGACGTACTTTTAAAGTTTTAACAGACCACAGACCATTATTATATTTATTTAATATGAGAGACCCGTCAAGTCGACTTATTAAATTTAGACTTACTTTAGAAGAATACGATTTTAGTGTGGAATATATAAAGGGACCAGATAATTCAGCTGCAGATGCATTATCTCGGTTATCAATGAAAGATCTGAAAGATATGACTGAAAGGGTAATACAAGTCATGACGAGAGCTCAATACAAAAAGTTAAGCGAGGAGAAGACTGATTGTACGTTGGTAGATATGGTTTCCTCAAACAAGCGGCCTGATCAACCGTGCGTTGTAGAAACTCATATCAAACCAAAAGAATCAGTGGAGTTGAGAATGATAGAACCAAAAGAATTTATAAAATTACGTAATAATAATGAAATTTTAAAGGAAAATGAAGTATTTAGTTATGTTCCCGGGAAAAGAACGATATTTATTAATCCAGCTTCTCGATTGCAATGGACGCGAGCCGACTTTGCGAGAGAGCTAGGAAAGTTTTGTACATCATTAAATATTGAAGAAATATATTTAATTAAAGAAAGTAATAATGAACGATTTATAGATAAATTGATAACAGAAGTTAAAAATAATAAAAATTGGACTAGTCCCCGTTTTTGCATTCTTTCAAAGATAAAAAGGATTGAGAATAAAGATGATAAAAGGTGTATTTTAAATGACTTCCATCTTTTGCCTACTAGTGGCCACGCAGGTAAAAGACGGATGTTAAATAATATTAAAAAGTACTATTTTTGGGGTGGACTAGAAAATGACATTAGTGAATTTGTAAAGCGTTGTAGTCAATGTCAAAAACAAAAGCACTCAACGCCAATAAAGGAGCCAATGGTAATTACGTCGACCGCAACGACTGCATTCGATAAAATATATTTAGATATCGTAGGTCCTTTAGATAAAGATAATTATAATTATAGCTACATACTAACTATTCAATGCGAGTTGACCAAATTCGTAGAAGCTTACCCTTTAATTACAAAAAGCACAACTGAGGTTGCGAAAAATTTTGTAAATAATTTTGTACTTAGACATGGAATACCGAAAGAGATCGCAACAGATAGAGGCACTGAATTCATTTCTTCAACGATGAAAGAGGTATGTATTTTACTACACATTAACAAGTTAAATTCCACCGCTTACCACCACCAAAGTATCGGCGCACTGGAGAACACCCATAAACATCTAGGAGCGTTCTTACGTATACAGTGCAACGACCGTCCAGAAACGTGGAGCACGTGGATACCTTATTGGTGTTTTGCGTACAACACGTCAGTACACTCATCTACGAAATTCACTCCATTTGAACTAGTATATGGTAAGCAGTGTAATTTACCTAGTAACTTATGTAAACATGTAGAACCTCTGTACAACAGTGAACACTACCCTTTAGAATTGCGATATAGGTTACAATTGTCGCAGAAAGAAGCGCGAAATAACTTAATTAATAGTAAAATTATTAGAAAAGGTAAGTTTGATGAGTATATTAACCCAATTAAATATAAGGAGAATGACTTAATTCTAATAAAAAATGAAACAGGTAACAAGCTCAATAGTTTATATTTAGGTCCATATAAAGTCATTAAGGATGAATCACCCAACGTATTGATAAACAAAGATGGTAAAATTGACACCATACATAAAAATAGAACCAAATTATTTACTCCAAATGTGTAATCTTAGTGTGTAAGGAATTTAACTAAGAAAACAAGTGTACTTAATCGCTCGTTACTTTATGTACAGTCAGCAACACGTCAAGTTACCCCACCACAGTAAAAAAAAAAAAAAAAAAAAAGACACTTATGTCTTAGACATATGGACGATCATCGTTGCGAAAGTCCTAAAGAGTAACTTCACGTGTCGCTGATTATATTTTCATATAATACCTATGTATGTTCCTTATTTTATCAATTTTAGTTAAATTTAATGCTATTCGCTATTACACCTATGTGTAAAATAAAATAAAATAGTAATATATTTCATTTTATTTTATCCCTGCGAGGATAATGTGGTAGATGTACCTACCTATGTATGACCTATTTACCCAAAGTATATAATGAATTGTTTTATTTAATAAAGTCAGTCAGATGTAAGTCGTTGTATCATTCATAACACCGAACCTCCCTACAAAAGTAATTGCTAGTTTGAGAGTGCACGTTGAAAGGGTCATACGGAGAATAAGAGAATTTAATTTTCTTAAACCCCATTCAGTGGTTAGTTATAAGCATGTAGGATATCTGGATGAATTGGTTACCATTGCTTGTGGCCAAATCAATTTACAGAGTGAAATAATAAAAACTGATTAATATATTTTCATTACATACAAAAGTGTTTTATTTCTTTTTAAATGTATATTTAAACTGATTTTATTTATTTAAGGATATCTAGAATTTTTGTGTTCAAACTTTCTCCTAAAAGGTGAAACCCAATTTTGAAAAAAAAATCTAATTCCTGTTCTTTGCTATTAAGAAAAAGTTGTGAATATTGGGGACTAATTAATTTGCAATATGAAATAATAAAAAGATATTAATTTTGAAACATTTTGTTCCTTGGCACCATTTTATTTGGTTTGATAGATTGGTTTCTCAATTCTCATCACTGTCTGTCCACCCGTTAATTTAAGTGCCTAAGTTGAGGAAAGTATCGTTCGTCGACCGGATGCAATGTTCGGTCAGTTGTTGATGGCACTTTGAAACGACAATTCCAATTCAACAAAAGCTAGAGCATAATGGATTTACGTCCCCGGACTGTTGTGACTTCGTTCTCAATTCGATTTCAACTTTACAGTCCGGAGACTACCAGTTTTTGGTTCGTGTTTCATTGTTCATTTTTCGTCTTTCTTTGTGCTTTACCTCGTTTAGCGTTTCTTACCAAACTTGGTGAGAGGAATCTTGCTCTGAAAGTTATAAACCCAGTTGATTACTCCGGGTATTTACCCGGAGTGATCAACTGGGATCAACTGGGATTGATTATTTAATCAATCATCACAGACATCTCAGATAATCACCTTAGACTTAGTAAACCGGTTTCAGAGTGGCGCCCTATGCTCCTACTAGAGTTTTTCGGTCTTAGGTGACATCCACTAAATCCATGTTTCAATTTTGTATGTGCAAATAATGAAATAGTATGTTCGGTATCAACAACTGATCATATATGGCTTGTCATAATTTTTTTTTATTGAAAATCAGCTAAGCTATCGGCGTTTGTTTTTATCCCAAAAATCCGCTTGATTTATGGACGTATTTTACTATTCCTTTTCAAAATGTATCAACATTGACCTGTCTCGTTCCCGCCTCCGCGCGCTCTCTCGCTCGCACTTGCCATTAATGAAACTAGACAACAGCTATTATCATAATTTACCTATTTTAAATTAAGGAATGAAATAAAAGATGGAAATTGATAAATTTAGTATTAATTCTGATATTCTAACTTCTCCTTCATACCTTTAACCGGGCTTAGGACCGGCAAAATTACTTTTTAACTTTAGAAATACCTAATTAAGACAATAAATTTATTAATTATTTATTCGGAAAACCAACAGCAGCTGGTGAAACAAAATTAAATTCTATTAATAAAACATAAAAACAAAAAGTAATTTTGGCGTATTTAAAAAGTTAGAATCAGCTGCTGTTTACAATAATTACCTACTTATTTACAAAACTAATAACTTACAGATATTTCAATTGTCCTTCAAAACATCCTCCCCCATTATCAATGCACACACGAGCACGTTTTAATGAATTGTTTTTTAAAGAAAGAAATATTGACTTCTGTTGCTTCACTTGATCAAAGCGCTGTTTAATTGTTCTAATCTAGTAGGCTCACTTATGAAACACTCCTCGCTTAATTTCACTCCATAAATAAAAGTAAATAACACCGAAATCCGAAAGTACGCGTAGTTCGCCGGCGTGCGTGCACACAATCCCGGAAGCAAAATGGCACTGTTTGTTCATTTTTGAGCAAGGATCGCGGGCCAGGGAAAGGGGCGTGGCTTGAGCTTCGACGCGAGTTTGCCGGGATTTATCAATGAAGTCTCGAGGCGGTCGAATACGCAAATCGATACTCTCAACGCTTTCTATCTAGGTGTACGTGTCACACATTAATAATGAATTGTTTACCAAAAATGGCTTAGTTTAATGGATAATTTTGGGAATTCGACTTTTTTTATTTTGACTAGCTATAAATGATCAGTAGTCGATACTGAACTACTAAAAAAATTTGTGTAGTAAAAAAAAAAATAGGGGTGTATACAAACTCCAAACTAAAACTTTGCCATCGCGATGCAGGTTTTGATTATGTCATCTAATTTCATGTTAACGTATCTAACCAATTTATCTAGACATTAGCGTCGTAAGCATAACACGGGCGCTCGGTGTCTCGCATAACTGGACATTAGACCCGTGGCGTCGTATGTCAATACGAAACGTATGTGTAAACAACGCTGGATACCTCTATATCGTTTACCTAAATAATGTTTTGTTGAAATTAAAATTTAACTTTTTTTGTTTTCTTAATTCGGTTATATCTAATAGAAAAACAATTTAAAAAGTAGAATAATGTAACAACACCCAATCATAAGTAAAAAAAGAAATAAAAAAAAATACTTGAGGGAGGGTTTGAACTTGGAACCTCCGAATCATCATGAAATATGGTGCATGTAGGTATGTAAGCCTTTCAGCGTTAGAGAATAAAAAAAAATACTTACATAGGTACATACCTACTTATCACATTAATTGGACATACATACATACCTATTTTATTTAGTTACTTTTTAACTTAATATGAATATGATTTGTGAAATCATGTTCCCGCAATACATTAATTGTATCTTTAAAGTTATCAATAAATTAAACTAAAATATTATTATACTAACGGCTTGTTAGATATAACCAGTGATCATTTCGCTGTTTTCACGATATACCTTGTGGACAGAATTATTTTCCTCAAAATCATAAAAAGTAGGGTGTGTAGGTATATTTTGCAAAATGCTTCTTTTGGTTAAAATTTTATGATAAATACTTAAAAGATGATGAGCAAATTCTGGCGCGATCGGAAGGCAGGTGAAAACGATTAACGAATTATGCATACAATTCAAGTAATTCCTATGCAATCACTATGAGCAAATTTTACGTCCTATGTGCACTTTCTATGTGTTTACTTTGTATAACCCTTAATAGGGCACAGGACAATTGCTTACCACCTCAGGTTTTTGGCAATAGAGAAAAATACGTGTCATGAAATTTTTTTTTGGTTCAATATTATAATGTGGCAAGAACCCTTACAACTTTTATTTGAACTAGCAACTATGCTTACTGTAAAACTTTTCAAACTACCCACGTTCAAGAAAAAGTTTGGAGAATTTCGTAAATCCGAGGTGTTTTGTGAAAATAAATTAAAATTTAGTTTTAGCAAGATTCCGGTAAGTGGTTTTGAGTTATTTTTATGGATTTATGTTTATATTTACCTGCATTACAAGCACAATAATATTAGAAGTAAAACTTATACCAATGAAAAAAATCGTTTTGAAGTCGGTGGTAAGACTGTATCCTTTGCTCGGTTAGATCGGCATAGTATAAATTGGTGGTAATATAATTACCATAACCCACTAGCGTCTTTCTTATTTCGGAAAAATGCCGAAGAGAATTTCATTATCTGATAGTCCTATCGCTAGAATTTAGAATCAGATCTCTCCGACATTGAAAGCACCGACGAGAGTATCACTGAAGAAACACTTGTGGGCGATAGCGTACTGGATTACGACGATAAAGTTTCGCGAGGTTCTTCCAGAATATTTGGCGAAGATCCTGAATTGGAAACGAGGGTTAGAGAATTTCCAAAACCCTTCCGGTCCTCGTGTATCGGTAGAATATTTAGAAAGGGTTGAACCAGTGAATAGAAAGTCTGCAAAATGAAAAATAATTTACTAGAAGCCGTTTTTGCAGCACAAAAAGGACTCAAAACAGGTCAAGGATTTTGTGATATCTGCATAGTTGCTTTTTGTGCAACACCTTGTTTTAAAAACTTTCATATTACTCCTGAAGAAGGAGATGCAATGGACTGTAGCAGCTCTACTTCTAGTACCATAACGGGCTAAGGCCAAATATTTACCACCAACACCTAAACGTAAACGGGCAATGGTAAAATGATTACCACCATAATTTCGCGTACTTGTAATTATATAATTTTTTTTTTATTTTTTTTTATGAGATAGGGGGCAGACGAACAGACGGTTCACCTGATGGTAAGTGATTACCGCCGCCCATGGACACCCGCAACACCAGAGGATTTTTGATTTTCTTAAATAATGTCCAAAAGGGTCCTAATAAATATATAAATAATAACTCAAACCTGTTTTTTTTCAATATTTTTCATCTCTGCCCTATTAAGGGATAATCTAGCGCTGTAGTTTGAACGCTGGTTGAGACGCAAGGGTCGTCGGTTCATGATAATGTACCAATGTGATGTTGTGTATATATTTTCTTGTGCGATGGTAGCTTAGTGGTTTGGAACGCGACTTCCATGCGGATTCGGGTTAGGTTTCTAGCATGCACCTCAAAACAAAATACATTGAATAATTGATACTTTGTATTATTTTTATTAAAATAATTTATTTATTAAAATTTATTAAAATAAATCTATACTTCTTAAGGACATAAAGACATTAGTTTGGATAAATTATGTAAAAAAGTTGTGACTTTATTGGCACTTGTTACAGCACACAGAGTACCAACTTTAAGCAAAATCAAGGTACAAAACATTGAAGTATGTCCGGATGATAGAATTACTATTAAGATACCCGAATTGATTAAAACCTCGCGAGCCCACTCAAAAACAACCCACGTTAATATTACCTTTTTTTAACGAAAAACCCCAAATATGCCCAGTAAATGCGTTACTAGATTATAGAAATAGAACTGATTCTATAATAACTTCTGATCAACTACTCATCAGTTTTTTTATTTACTTTTTAACTTAATATAAATGAGATTTGTGAAATCATGTTCCCGCAATACATTAATTGTATCTTTAAAGTTATCAATAAATTAAACTAAAATATTATTTATACTAACGGCTTGTTTGATCACTAGAAATAACCAGTAATCATTTCGCCGTTTTCACGATATACCTTGTGGACAGAATTATTTTCCTCAAAATCATAAAAAGTAGGGTGTGTAGGTATATTTTGGAAAATGCTTCTTTTGGTTAAAATTTTATGATTATACTCGTGCTTTGTCCTCGAGATTAGCATTAGGTATACTTGTAGTAACACATAGGTGTTGCCGTTTTCGCACTGACATTTGAGATTATTTTATTATTTTTTAAAATTGTGGGTAGTTTTTCCCCACTTACCTGTGGTCGCCCCGACCGACCAATCGTCATTCACATTTCAGTGCTCGCCGACTTCGCACGTAAAATAAAAACGCGCGCAAAATGGGAAAACGTACTCGTACCGAAACACCTAACGATTACGAGAGTATTGCCAAAAAGTTTAAAAAATTAGAACGAAAGTTATTGCGCGCGCGACGTAAAGAAAAGAATCGAGTGCCTCCGCCGCGGAAAAGATTGTCGTCGACTTCGTCCTCCGGATCATCCTCGTCAAGCTCATCGAGTTCGCGATCTGGTTCTCCAGCGTCTCCGTCTCCTGAAAATGTGCTGCGAATTGAAGGTTAGTTGACGCGTTCAATTATGCAGTGATTTTTTTTTTTGGTTATCTTGGTGCAAATTAAAACAGTACTGCGGTTAACTTCTGGGGTTAACACTTTACTGAAATTTAGCCATAGTTTCACGTACACATTTAGTGCTGCGGGCAGTTTGAGGGGCTGTCACTTCACTAAATGATACGTGTTTGCTATGATTCAGATGTTAATGCGGCCAGTTTTAGGGACTGTAACTTTATCATCTGAATGGCTACCAAATTAGCAATAAAAAGTACTGCGGGCAGTTTTTGGGGCTGCCACTTTACTATTTTATGCTAACTACGTCGTTTATTTACACGTAGATAATGTACCTGGTATTATATTATTAGGAAATGCGGGTATCCTCAGGGGTTACCACTTTTGCCTACTTAATACCGAATAGGTATATCAGAGTGGATCCTAAGTTGAATCATTACGATTCCAGATGCACCTACCCACGTGTACGCAGAATATGGAGAACCAAGACCATCGACAAGCGCCGACGGCTGGTTTCCACCGCCTGCACCGGAACGTGAAATGCCTCCAGGACCGCCTCTCGAAACGGCACCTCATCACGATGTGGCTGCTGAAGATAACACCGTTTCTGCAGCCGCTGCAAACTGTACTGCAACCATTACTGCCGATACTGCAACACCTGCGCCTGAAGATACTGTGCCGGCGGACCCGCCTACCGAAACGCAGTATTACAATGAGGAACTTATGCGGTTACTAGGTGAAAACCCTTCTCAAAAGAAGGTTTATGGAAAAGAAATACATCCAGACCTCGCTACACGCCTTCAGCACATGGCTACAGTAGGACTATCAAAAGAAGCCCGCAAGGAACTTATGGATAAGTACCTACCCCCAGTGAACAGCGTATTGATTGACGCGCCGAACTTAAACGCTGAGGTAAAGGCAGCAGTCTCGGAAGCAGTTTATAAAAGGGATAAGGGCATTGAATTACAGCAGAAACAAACAGCTTCTGCTATATCTTGTATTGCTGAAGCCCTCACCATACTTTTTTCATCGGAACAAACGAACACAGAAGTGGTCAAATTTCTTATTGATGCACAGAAATTACTCTGCGATAGTCAACACGCTAACTCCGTAGTGCGAAGAAATTTTGTACTACACAACATAAAAAAAGAACTGAAGGACCAATTACAGTCCACCAAGATTGACAATTTCCTATTCAGCGAGAGCTTAGCAGAGACAATAAGAGCTGCTAAGGCCATTTCAAAAACAGGGGCAGATATGAAACCTGCACCTGTTAAACCAGCGCCTAAAAAACAGCACAAACCGCAGAAAAATTTAAACTGGCGAGGTCCTCCCCACAGTTTCAGGCCGAAGGGGGCGCCGAGGATAAAGGAGCCTGTTCCTACACACAAGCCTCGGCCCGAGAGCTCCTCGCGACCGTCGTCGCGTCCAGCGCCGAGTCGCAGCCGCCGCTAGACCCGGTAAGGTACGCCGGCAGGCTATCCCTTTTCCACCAACAATGGCGTATGTTTACTCGCGATGAGACCATCCTCTCCTGGATAGATGGCTATCGCATTCCTTTCTCACGCCCAGTCACCCAACTCTCGGTGCCGGCAACTAGATCATATTCAGCTATCGAAATCGATCAATTGGAAAGCTCCATACGGGACCTTTTGTCAATCGGAGCTATCGAGGAATGCGAATCATGCGATGGTCAATTTATATCGCCTATATTCTTAATACCAAAGCTGAATGGTAAAACAAGATTCATATTAAACCTTAAAGCACTCAATAAATTTATTGACACTAAACACTTTAAACTGGAAGACCTGCGCACAGCCATAAAGTTAATTACAAAAAATTGCTTTATGAGCACAATAGATCTAAAAGACGCCTATTTTTTAATAAATGTCCATAATGATTTTAAAAAATATTTGCGCTTTAAATTTCAAAATAATTTATATCAGTTTAATGTTTTACCATTCGGCCTCAACACTGCCCCCTTTGTTTTCACAAAGCTTCTTAAACCAGTAGTTAGCCTACTTAGGTCTTGCGGGTTATTATCCACAATATACCTGGACGATATTTTGCTAATATCAAATACCTACGAAGCTTGTGCTAAAAATGTGTCGGATACAATGAGTCTTTTAGAAGCCATAGGGTTCATAATAAACACTGAAAAAAGTAGCGTTTCTCCACACACTACTTGCAAATTTTTAGGGTTTGTAATAGATTCAAAACGGTTTCACATTCGCTTACTTAGTGAAAAAATTTGCAAAATAAAAACAGAAATTGCTAAATTTCAACAAATAACACGTTGTAAGGTTAGAGAGTTTGCTAGCTTAGTAGGTCTACTTACATCAGCTTGTCCGGCAGTCGAGTATGGCTGGCTTTATACCAAACAACTCGAGCGATGTAAGTACCTCAATATCAAAGATGACGACAATTACGAAAAGTACATGACTATACCTTCGTGGATAATGCCAGACCTGGAGTGGTGGTCACAAGTCATGATGAATCATCCCGTGAACCAAATTAAACAAGACCATTTTTGTCTAACTATATACAGCGATGCCTCAACTACGGGATGGGGTGCAGCCTGTGGATATGACCGGGCAAGCGGTTTATGGTCTGAAAATGAACGAACGCATCACATAATTTTTTTAGAAATTATTGCTGCTTTTTTTGGTCTAAAGGTTTTCGGAAAAAATTGTCACGACTGCCAAATTCTGTTACGAATCGATAATACTACAGCAATTTCTTATATAAATCGGATGGGAGGGGTCCAATTCCCCCATTTAACAAGTGTCACAAAACAGCTTTGGCAATGGTGTGAAGATCGTAGAATTACGGTATTTGCATCTTACATAAGTTCTTCTGATAATCACATCGCAGACGCAGAATCTCGCCGCGTACACCCCGATATTGAGTGGGAGCTGTCGGAAAATGCATATCAAAAAATAGTAAGTCCCATATTGGACTCCAGAAATCGATATTTTTGTTAGCCGAATCAACAAAAAGTGTTCAAGATATATATCTTGGCACCTAGATCCTGATGCCTACGTTGTGGATGCATTCACTATTTCTTGGTCAAAATTTTATTTCTATGGTTTTCCGCCATTCGCCATAATAACAAATACAAAGTGATAAAGCTACCGGTATTATTGTAGTTCCCCAATGGCCCACACAGCCGTGGTACCCTTTATTTAATAGCCTAATTGTATCTGAACCATTAATCTTCAAACCCGATTCAAATTTAATTTTCTCCTATTCCAGCGAACGACAAGTGCACCAGAGAGTTACCCTGGTTGCCGCGATATTATCAGGACGTCACTCCTGAAAAGGAATGTTCCTGAATCCTCAATACCCATTATGATGGCGTCTCTCTCCGAAAACTCAATTAAACAATATGACACTTGTATTAGAAAATGGTATTCATTTTGTCTGGCTAACCATATAGATGTATATTTAGCTTCTGTCGCAAATGTCATATTATTTTTAACCCAAATTTTTGAATCTGGCTTACAGTATGAAACACTAAATTGTTGTAGATCAGCTCTCTCCCTTATTCTTGGACAAGATACAGTGAACGATGATCGAATAAAACGTCTTCTTAAGGGTATTTACCGTCTTAGACCTCCTCTACCCAAATATGACACAATTTGGGACACATCCATCGTTCTCAATACCTTAACATCTTGGTATCCTAATGAAAATTTAAACTTAGAACAGATTTCTAAAAAACTTTCAACTCTTTTGGCCCTTACTACCGCCCATAGAGTACAAACAATTTCAAAAATTAATATCCATAATATTGAAATGTATACAGACGCTATTCATATAAAAATTCCGGATACAATAAAAACGTCTCGTGCTGGTGCAAAACAGCCCAAACTAATTTTACCATATTTTCGGGAACAACCCTCCATATGCCCAGTAGTAACCAATAGTCTTATCTGAATAGAACAGAATCGTTACGTGGAAACAACGCTATTCTATTTATAGGTCTTAAAAAGCCTCATCGAGCTATTACAGCTCAAACGCTAAGTAGGTGGATAAAATCTTCCCTAAGTAGTTGTGGTATTGACGTTTCGGTGTTTACGGCGCACAGTACCAGACATGCCGCTACTTCAATGGCTCACAACCTTGGGGTCAATCTTGATCTTATTCGCAAAACAGCTGGCTGGAGTGGTAGCTCCAACACATTTGGTAGATTTTATCACAAGAACATAGCTATATCTAACCGCCAGGCTCGAAATAGTTTTGCTATGAATATTATATCTAATTCTCTAAATACATAATCGAATGATATATTAAAATAGGAATATAAAGCTAATGTTGTCTTTCCAGTAAATGTCAAATGTACCATTTATCTACTGTTTTATAAACAAATTATTGTTATCAATGCAATGCAACGTAATTTTCATTTACGCTGATTATTAAGATACATATTTTTGTTCCTTACAATTCATAAAAATATGGCAATAAATAAATGTAATTGCTTGAGCTATTTATTGATATTTTCATTTAGTATCTCAACATCTACAAGTATACCTAATGCTAATCTCGAGGACAAAGCACGAGTATAATTAATGATTAAACGAACTTACCTTAAGTGACGTTCTATCATAATTATACGAAGGCTTTGTCCGAAGAGATTAGCATCCCACCCTCCCTACCCTTACCATTCAAATATCAATAAGAGCTGAGTCTCTAAACTAAATGACGATTGGTCGGTCGGGGCGACCACAGGTAAGTGGAGAAAAACTACCCACAATTTTAAAAAATAATCTCAAATGTCAGTGCGAAAACGGCAACACCTATGTGTTACTATAAGTATACCTAATGCTAATCTCTTCGGACAAAGCCTTCGTATAATTATGATAGAACGTCACTTAAGGTAAGTTCGTTTAATCATTAATAAATACTTTTAAGTATGATGATGAGATGATAAGCAAATTCTGGCGCGATCGGAAGGCAGGTGAAAACGATTAACGAATTATGCATACAATTCAAGTAATTCCTACGCAATTACTATGAGCAAATTTTACGTCCTATGTGCACTTTCTATGTGTTTACTTTTTATAATCTAGCGCTGTAGTTTGAACGCTGGTTGAGACGCAAGGGTCGTCGGTTCATGATAATGTACCAATGTGATGTTGTGTATGTATTTTCTTGTGCGATGGTAGCTTAGTGGTTTGGAACGCGACTTCCATGCGGGTTCGGGTTAAGTTCCTAGCATGCACCTCAAAACAAAATACATTGATTGATTGATACTTTGTATTATTTTTATGAATTATGACGTTATCAAAATTTATTAAAATAAATCTATACTTCATAAAGACAAGGTCTCAGAAATCAGTTATTGCATTTATACCTACATTCTTAGCGTAACTAAGAATGTAGCACGTGCAGTGACGTACGTAGCGACAGCTGCTCCGCGCAATCCCAAAACGTTGCAATATTATAATAACACTTTCTCAATACACATACCTAAATGCATCGATTCCTGTATCTTTAAAGTTAATGAAACTAAAATATTATGGAACTAATAGCTCATCTGATCACTAGAAATAACAGTGAGCAGACCCCAAACGTCGTATATATGTCAACCTCGATCACACCTGATGTTAATTGAAGATGAGGTCTAAGGTGAGCCATGCTTGCCCGTGAAAAGCCTATTCACTCTTGCCTTAAAGAGGTTCAGGTTATATTGTACTACGATAAAATAGGCAATAAAATATTTGCATGCCGACGAGATAGGTTAAACATTAATGTTCTCAATTGAATTGTATTTGAACCACCTGTAGGTATGTAACCATGTTTCAAGCAAATAAATTATTACTGATTTCTGACGATGTTGAACACCCCCATATTAATTTGAATTTCATATTTGACGACCTGTAGCACAGAAGCTTAAGGTCGTCCGTTTCTCAATGTTTCTCATACAACTTGATTAACAGGAAGACTTACATGCAGAAACTTGATTAATGTCAAAATGTGGTCTAAAAAATTATAATTTGTGTCTAGGTACGCAAAACGTGTAATCTTTCAAATTTAATCAATAAACAAAGTATAAATTCGATTTTAAAAAACGTAGCAATTTGCTAAATCGCTTCGGTCGCCGTTTGCGACGTTGTCACTCTTCTGCGAAAGCGACGTTGCCAATTTCTAGTCCACCAATTTCTTCAACTTGAAATTATTTCGAGATTTTAGTTTGCACCTTCGCTGGGTTGCCAGAAGGTAATTTTCCTTAAATTCTTGGTAAAATTTTGTCTTTAATTTTATTAAATTTCTATTTTTTCATTGGTTCCATAGGAGAAATAGTGGAGCGAGAGTTTATAGATTATATCGTTTCGGAATATTTCCGTATAAACCATGAAACGAACATGCAATTTACATACGCATCCAGGTGCAAAATGTAATCGATTTACTTTATCTAAGCCGACAGAATACATTATACACCACTTACATACTACGAGTAAAAGTAGCGCCATTTGTTCTTGATTTTTTTTATTAGAAAGAACAACATACAAATATCATTAGCTTGGTGGTATTGGCTATCTAAATTCACTGTGAGACTGGGGCCAGAAAACTAGTTTGTATATTTATGTATCTAGTAGGTACCTAGGTAAGTAGTGAGAAAGTATTTTTTATCTGCGTCTGTGCTTTAGGCTACTACACCTACTTTGGGGACAAATACAAAATCGTACCTGGCAACTTTGACTCAAACTAGCATCGGCCGAAGTGCGATCCTGTTTACGCTTTGCAAAATGTAGCTAAAATAGGTACCTACCGGTTATTTCCAAAACTATCCAATAAAAAAATTAAACTGTTAAGAAATAAAATTTAAATATATACCTTTTTTATCATTACAAATGATTGGTCAATAATACTGCATACATAATTATTTCCACTAACTTAATTATAATAATATTTCTAAGGAATGAAACCATTTGATGTAACGGAACGTTTTTTTTTTGTGATAATTACATAGTGTTGTATATTCATCAATCCATTCAACGCTAAATTTACAAATAAATATCGATATTCATAGCCTTGGTTTGGTACGAGCTTTGTTGAAGAAATTAAAATACAAACACGGACATCAGTAGTAATGTAATGTACTCGTAGCTGAATAATAAGCAGAGTATATTAAATTACCATGCAATTGGCATTTCGGGCAAGACCAAAGTATAGGACATACAACCGATTAGTTTTAAAGTATTAGTGAAATGACTGGATTTAGAGTTTAGGATGTAGAGTTCACAGAAAACCGGCGTGAAGCAGCTCCTGTGCTGTGTTTCGCCGAGTGAGTGAGGGTACCGGTGGCCCATCGGGGGGGTAGGGGATAAAAGGTGAGCAGCGCACTTGTGACTCTACTGGTGTTGCATGTGTCCATGGGCGGCGGCAATTGCTTATCATCAGGTGATCCGCCTGCTCGTCTGCTACCTATCAAATAAAAAAAAAAAAAAAAAAAAAATTTAGAGTCGAATGTTGAGCGAACTGTTTATTTGAGCGAAATTGCATCAAGATCGTCAGGGCACTAAGTTAGGGACTCATCAGTGCAATTCGTTGTTTACGTCGCGTAGAGCAGTGTTTTAAATATTCTAATGTTATGTGAGTTTAGAGGATAAAGTCCAATGTACGAAATATTGACTCCATTGGTAATCGTGATAAACACGTGGAATCCAGAGTCAAATGTTACTCTTGTGCTCATTGAAAAGCTAAGCTTGGTAAGTACATACATACTTACTAACAATATAACATACTTTTCTTGCTACTTCTGCACCTATAATAATATTATTATTAAAAAGTGATGGTCTGTATTTTAAAATTCACTTAATAGTATTTTTTCCAATAAAATGTATGCTATGCTATAATGATAAATTTTCATTTGAATAATGTTTTTATCGATAAATCGGCAGCTCCTCTGATAGCAAAATAACCAACCCCACTCGTACTTTTTCTAACGACTTTTTCTTTCTGTCTGATGTTTTGACTTGTTCTGATCACAGACCAAGAAAAAAAACTTTTGATCGCTGTAACCAATTTGAATTAGTTGTATTTTGCTGATTTCTTTGTTAGTTCTGTTTCAGATGGAGTGAAGAGCTGGGTGTTCACAATGGACTTTGGAAGGACAAATAAATCATGCTACATAAAGCATCAATATTCAGGCGCCCGGAAAAGTCGAAGAAAGGTCCGAGCTGGTTTGAAAACTGAAGATGGCAATCCAAAATCGTTCGTATTTTCAATTTTCATTGTAAAAATAAAAGGTTCTATGTATCTATATTATATAAAGCTCGATTACCACTCACTGACTCACTGACTGATCAGGCCTATTTTTGGGGGGGTTGCCATGTTTATTTGCGGAAAAAGTTTTGTCAACCCTAAGTGTTTTTTTAATCAATCCAGGTTTTTGACATTTAAAGAAAAAAAAAACAAAATGGCGGCCATTTTTGCGACATCAACTTTTTTGTTACTGCAGTTATTCGAAAAGTGAAAAGTGTCTTAGAATCACCCTTTGCTATTCTGTACATGACAAGAAAAAAAAGTTGAAAAAACAAAATGGCCGCGCCGCCATCTTGGATTGAAAATTTGATTTTGAGCACTTTTCACGGGATCGTAGCTGGGGGGGGTGCCGTTCGATTTTCAAATTTCTTTTTTGTATCTGTGGCGTACATGTTCTACTTTCAAACGTAATTTGCAATTTTTCAAAATCCAAGATGGCGCCGCCCCTGGCGGCCATTTTGTTTGGAGAAAAAAAAGTGCACTTTTCAAACGAATTTTGCGAGGTGATGGCAACACTGGAGAGATTTGAAATGTTCCGAGCGGCGGTGGGTAATTTATCACAGTATTGCCACGACTGAGAATTTCTACCAAATTCTTGGTAGTTTTTGGGCCATGGCCCCGAATGGTAGAAAATAAAAGTTGCCATGTTTGCAAAAACCGAGTATGCAGTTTTGTAGTCATTTGGCATCGCAATGTCCTCCGGATAATTTTTTGGAAAAAAACTGGCAACACTGGAAATGGCGGCGAAAATAAATTTTCGGGTGTCGCTGACTTCTAGAAGTTCTTTGGACGAGGGTATCATAGATAGAAAAAAAATAAAAATTGTCTCTGATAGGTTATGCTACGTAGTATATGGGAAAAATACGCGCTGTCAAAAAAACAAGATGGCGGACGAGCTGGCGGCCATCTTGTGAAATCGTATTTTTTGGGAAATTTTCAAAGTTATTTTTTCGATAGATGGCGACACTTGAGAGAGTTTGCATGTATGAGGCGGGTGTGAGTCTTGCTTGCGTGTATTGCCATGTTGAAAAATATTTTTACCTTTTTTGATAGTTTAGGCGTCAGGGCCCAAAATAGTAAAAAAAATAAAAATTGATTTCCAGGAAAAACAAACACGTCAAACCTTCACTTGGTATAGTTTCAATGACACTAGGTTAGTTTTAGCAAAATTATCTGGCAACACTGGGAGATATTGAGAAAAATGTTTTTTTGACATGGTCATTTTTGAGAGGTTCCTTGGGGAACCAGTATTATTTTAGAAAAAAAATTAAAACGCCATTCAAAGCGATATATGATGTAGTATATGGGAAAAATATGAATTGTCAAAAAATCAAGATGGCGGACGAGTTGGCGGCCATTTTGTAAAAAAAAGGAGATTTCAAAAAAATCAAAGTCGTTTTTCGACCAGATGGCGCTACTTGGGGAACTCATGATGTATGACGCGAACGAGTGTCTTTCTAAGGTGTGTTGCCATGTTCAAAAATATTTTCATAATTTTAAATAAGTTTCGAGACTTGGTCAAAAAATAAAAAAAATTAAAATGACAGTTGTTGGGGAAAAAAAGTACATGAAGGCTTGAATTTAGGTATTTGAAATCCCTTTTGTCCATTTTTACTAAAATTAACTGGCAACACTGGGAGCAGCGTCCAAAAGAAAATTTTGACAGGGGCATTTTTGAGAGGTTCCTTAGGCGAGCAGTATTATCTCAGAGAAAAAGTAAAAACTTGGTTCGACGCGGTATATGTTGTAGAATATGGGAAAAATATGGGTTGTTGAAAAAACAAGATGGCGGACGAGCTGGCGGCCATTTTGTAAATGTTGAGTTTTTTCGCACTTAAAAACCGATTTTTCGGGCAGTTGGCGCCACTTGACGAGAATCGTTGTTATAATCTTTATGGTAGGTATTAACAAGAGCTACAAAATGGTAGAAAAAAAAAACTTCCTCCTCAAGGAAAATTTTAAGATTTAGTACAAAACTTGTGTAAAATGTACGTAAAATTGTAAATACTCAACGTCTGTGTATTGTGCCCTGTCAAAAAGTGACATGTATTGTCATTCTCAACCAACCAGAGCATTTACAAAAACATGCGACGAAAAATAAAAAGAAAATTTTTTTTTACTCTACTACGAAATTTTCCCATACATTTTGTACTGAAGTCGGCTGAACCCTACACATAGGTACCAGCCAGAAGAATTATTATGAAAACATGCGATGGAGATACAAAATATTAGGGTTATGGGAGAGATGGCAACTAAACCGGAACTATGGAAGGGAATTGAGTTGAGTTGATATTGATGATACAACGGGTCGCCTGCTTTATCTTAAGTTTTTACGTAATTCTCAAACCCAACAACTTACAGTGACCATATCATATTGAGGAACTATAAAGATTCAATAACATACAAAACTAAAAAACTCAAGAAAATTTAAAGTTTCAAACGAAACCACTTATGTAAAATCAATGAGAAGATCCGCAAATATAACTTGGTAATTTCATATATTTATATAGTAATACCACAATATTTATGCGGTTAGTGTAACTAAAAATTTAAATTAAGTTGAATCAAAATTTCATAAAGTAATTTTATCACTTGTGCTTGTTAGCACTACCTACTGACATTAACGTTACGATTATGAACTTTGAATCGCTTAGCCAGCTCAGCGTAGGCATCAAGTGTGGGCTTATATGGAGCTTAAATGGAAAAATCTAAATACTCGACACAAGACCCGAACACTGAGCGAAGCGCCGCGTAGGGCGAAGCCCGGAGCGGCCATTTCATCACGAGTTTTCTTCACAAACCCATGCGAAGCGCCGCGTAGGGCGAAGCCCGGAGCGGCCAATACATCGATTGTTGCACCGGGAGAATCCCGCAACGGCCATTTCATCATCTCATACAGCGGCAGAGCCAAGCGGAGCGCCGCGTAGGGCGAAGCCCGGAGCGGCCATTTCTATCACTCGTTATATTGCAAGAATATAGCAGAGCGCCGCGTCGGGCGCAGCCCGGAGCGGCCTTCTAACTGTACATATGGACTTTTTCATCGTGTTCAACGTAACATTGCGGAGCAAAGGCGAAGTGCCGCGTAGGGCGAAGCCCGGAGCGGCCACTTTCATATGGGTGCGAGGAAAAATGAATGCGGAGCGCCGCGTAGGGCGAAGCCCGGAGCGGCCATTCCATTACAAGTTTGAACTTCAAAACCAAGTGGAGCGTTGTGAAGGGCGAAGCCTGGAGTGGCCATTTCAACCTGACTTTCAGGGGCAGTACCAAGCAGAGTGCCGCGTAGGGCGAAGCCCGGAGCGGCCACTTTCATATGGGTGCGACGAAAAATGAATGCGGAGCGCCGCGTAGGGCGAAGCCCGGAGCGGCCATTCCATTACAAGTTTGAACTTCAAAACCAAGTGGAGCGTTGTGAAGGGCGAAGCCTGGAGTGGCCATTTCAACCTGACTTTCAGGGGCAGTACCAAGCAGAGTGCCGCGTAGGGCGAAGCCCGGAGCGGCCATTTCAATCACTTGGTGTGTTGCGAGAATATAGCAGAGCGCCGCGTCGGGCGCAGCCCGGAGCGGCCTCCTAACAGTATGTATGGACTTTTTCATTGTGCTCTATGCAATAACTAGAAGCAAAGGCGAAGCGCCGCGTAGGGCGAAGCCCGGAGCGGCCATTCCACCGCAAGCACGACATATCAATCTAAGCGGAGCGCCATTTAATAGAAACACGACGCATGACATTAAGCGGAGCGGCTTTTCATCGTTAGATAGACGGGCAGAACCAAGCAGAGCGCCGCGTAGGGCGAAGCCCGGAGCGGCCATTTCTTTGTAAGTTTCATACGCAGAACTAAGCGTAGCACCGCGTAGGGCGAAGCCCGGAGCGGCCATTTCATCGAAAGTTACACATGCAAAACCAAGTGGAGCGCCGCGAAGGGCGTAGCCCGAAGCGGCTACTTATTTCATCCCAAGTTTATTAAACATAAAAACCAACCGGTGCGCCGCGTAGGGCGAAGCCCGGAGCGGCCATCCATCTCAAGTTTATTAAACATAAAAACCAATCGGTGCGCCGCGTAGGGCGAAGCCCGGAGCGGCCATCCATCACAAGGCTTATGGACAAAACCAAACGGAGCGCCGCGTAGGGCGCAGCCCGGAGCGGCCATTTCATCACAAGTTTATCTAACATAAAACCATCGGTGCGCCGCGTAGGGCGAAGCCCGAAGCGGCTATTCCATCACAAGGCATATCGACAAACTAAGAGGAGCGCCGCGTAGGGCGCAACCGTCCCAAGATCATACATTTGATTTATCTTTCCGTTGGCAAAAAAGTATAAGAGCAGCCGTGACAGACAGAGAACCGCCCCGTGTAACTTCGCGAGGCCGCAGGCCGAGCTGCGTCTCGCGAGGCCGAAGGCCGAGCTCCGCGGAGGGCGAAGCCCGTAGCGTCGCCGCGCAGGGCGCAGCCCGTAGCGGCTAAGCGTCGCAGACCTAGCTTGAAGGCGCACCCGCGCAAAGCGCGGGGCGGCAAAAAGCTAGTTTTATCTATATTCTTCAAGTTTTACTATCTTGCAGACGAGCTGAGGCATGGAGAAATAAAAGCAGAAACGCTGTAGAAATTCCCCGAGAACCCGTGCTGACACCAAAACCCTTGTAAGTTTTTTAATTACCTACTCTCATGGACCTAAAAGAAAGGTTTTTTTAGGTCCGTGCCTACTCTACTCTTTTTGTTTAATTTTATTACACTGATAGGTTAGAACAATGAAGTTTGGTAATAGTATGTAGTTAGGTTTACTTATAGTGCATACTGCCACCTCATTAGTAGTTCTAGTTAGAATCTATTTACACTTATTAGAATTTACTTACTGCATTAAAAAAAGTTTTTTAATGTGTTACATTTTTTTGTATCTATTGTGTACCTATATGACAATAAAGTTTGATAGGCTATAAAATAAAGTCTACTCAATATCCCATCAGGGGAATGCAGGGATGGAATGATAAGATTCTACTACTGGAAAGTTGGATGTTGAGTATGGACATACTTCGCTTTTTCTTCCAGTACATTTTATACTCATTATTTCAATGCCCTGTTCCCAAATTATCTGATTATTATTATATTTTACACTATGTACAGAATAATAAACTTTGCTTTTCAATTATAGGAAGACCTATTCTCGAACCAAACCTGTTGTTCGTGTGGAAGCAGACATGCCAACTACATCAGTTGAGGCTCTTGCGCCTAAACAAGGTGATGGATGCTGTCTAGACATTAGGTGGTCCCAACCTGATCCTGCTGTGGAAGCGCAGACCTTGCCTATCGAAGTGGTTAAGGTTGACAACCTAAAAGGATTGACGGGCTACCGCATTGTGGATATAAAACATGTTCTTGAATGGGCTGTTGACATCGGAAAACATATGGGAACATGTAAATGTTCACAAATTGAACTGAAAGGTGAAACAAAAAATGGATTACACAGTATTTACACTTTCGAATGTACTATGTGTGGAAAGCTCTGGAAGCGAGCTAGTGAACAGGATGGTCACATAAATAAAGCCCTAGTTTGGGGTGCTGTAACAAGCGGCAGCTACTATGCACAAGTAGCTCACATGACTGCGTTTATGGATATACCAACAGTATCACCAAATAAGTTTCGCTCAATTGAAAAAGAATTGGGATCTGTGTGGCAACAACACTTGACAGCTGGAGCCGAAGAAAGAGCCATCGCAATAGAAAAGGGACATATATCCCCTGATGGGGTGCCATATATCGGTGTTTATGTTGATGGTGGATGGCTAAAAAGGTCATATGGGCATAACTTTAACTCATCTTCCGGGATGGTAAGTTTAACTTTGTTATACCTAATCACTTGTTTTATTTTTTTTTCTTTATAGCTGTTACTGTGTTGCCTACGGTGGACACATTAATAACTCTGCCAATGTCAAAAAAATGAGTGATTAAAAGAGACATATTTTAATTTTAAGGTTACTGACCGGTGCTGGAAAATTTTAATCCTTTTTATTTTAATTTAGTTTCGCACCATCTAAAACCAAGACAAACCAAAACGTACACTAAGACGTCATACATTGTTAGGCGAACAAAAATCGGTTAGCTAGGCATCACTTAGCGATTTACATCCCTAGGGACATCTGCCATTCAAGCTGTCAGATTATTTTTCTTAGATTTGCGCGTAAAGATAATACATATTGCTATTTAATTATTGCGAGTAAAACTTTAATCCTACTCAAAATGCGTTACATTGTGATAAATCTAGACCTCAGAAGCATATGGGCGGATGTGCAGATCGGGCAAAATGTTTTTATTGGATAACGAAGATAAGCGTTTCTTTCTCTTTCTATATCACTTTGAGATGTATTTCTATCCCTTTTCTGGGCTGAGATAATTTAGTGCATAATGTCGGTTCTGACAGCTTTTCTAAAATCATTAGAACCTTAAGGTCTAATTTACACTTCCATCTCTTTGCGTCTACATTGCCTCTACTTTCTCAAGGCGGATTCAAAATTTGGCCCTTATGCTTAAAAAAAATATTTACACAAAGGCTACGTAAAAGGAGTCAAGCCTTTATGGTTCAAACAGTGTTTTAAAATATTCGTCATAAGTAAACTTTCGACATTATGCCTCTAAGATTCCTTTGAATAATGTTAATCGGATCCAGATATACGACTTTATGCCTTTTGTTTTATTAACTTTGTAAATGGATTGGTGGGCTAATTTAGAAATAAGTCGTTATGGATGTGAACTATTCGAAATATGGCGCCAAAAATGAGCGACATCGGGCATTATCCCTTGATCACGGCGTGTCCAATAACTGACACTGAATCAGTTTAAGTGTAATAAGATACATTGTGATTGGTCATTACGCGATCTTATGTCTGGCTTTCTGTCACTTTGGTATTTGCACGCATTGTTTGTTTACATTTCGGCATTTTTGTTTTACCTTCTTGATTTTTTTTATGATAGAGGTGGCAAACGATCAAGTGGGTCACCTGCTGGTCAGTAATCACCGCTGCCCCTGAACATCTGAGAGATCAGAGAAGTCGCTACGACGTTGCCGGCCTTTTAAGAAAGAGCAAGCTTTTCTCTTTAAGGTCCCTAAGTCATAACCGTCAGGAAATACTGCCGCAGCTAAACTATTCCTCAAAACTGAGGTTCGCGGAAGAAAATTCCTCGAGAAACACACAGTGCTAGATCACCAACCATCAAGATGATGAAGATGGAATGACGGCCGCTGCAACACAGCCGCCGTTCGATGTAATTAAGGATTCAACCGCAGAAAGTAGATTGAACAATTCCTCGGAGCACTTCCCGTGATAAATGCGATAAAGAAAACATAGGGAAGCTATATCCCGCCGCAAAGCCAGAGGATCAAGCTGACTGAAGAGAGTTAGGTCAGCGACAATTCGAGCAGCTCTACGTTGTATGCGATCAAATGGAAGAAGTTGGTACTGAGGTGCTCCAGCCCAGAGAAGGGCGCAGTATTCCATATGGTCCCGAACTTGTGCCTTAAAAAGTTGAAGTCGATGAGCCGGCATAAAAAACTCACCGGCTCTATTAAGAACACCTAGTTATTTAAAGCTATTTTAGCTTTATCCTCCAGATGACCGCCAAATGTGACATCGCTCGTAATGTTAATGCCAAGAATCCCTATAGAAGCTTAAGGGAAATGCCTTGAAAAGTTATTGCCACTTAAAAGGGACGTCTTTTAGCAATTAATGTACACACTTGTGTTTTTGAGGGGTTAAAACTGACTAAGTTAAGTCGCCCCCAGTTTGAAATAAGATTTAATATTATGTCTTCGACTTCAAACACAAGTGACTTTCCGGTACTCAATGACGTTTTCCTGAGAAACATTTGCACGTCCGGCATATATACCGGATATATAGTGCATTCCAAGTGCTATCATTCGCATAGCAATGAATATTGTTCTGTGACAACATATCATTAATATGCAGAAGGAACAGCGTTGGTACAGCAGATGGCCCAGGGGGACACCAGCGTTTACGAGCTTCATTACATATTGTCTGAACAAGAACCGTCGACAACGACCTTAAAGCTGCGCCCAGTAAAAAAACTGGCGACCTACGTGCATAATTTCTCTGGAAGACCGTAAGAGGGAAGTATAGAGAGCAGAGCCTTGTACCATACCCGATCAAAAACTTTCGTTATGTCCCAACTGACACCCAGAGCCTTACCCTTACTCTGTAGCACCTGCGCCCACCGGTGAGTTAGAAGAACCAGGAGGTCCCCAGCAGAACGACCACTATGGAAGTCGTAGGTACTGACGGTCGCTTAATGGGCGGTTCTTCTCTAGGTATTTCAGGAGCTGGCGGTTCGTTATGGACTCCATTACTTTAGAGAAGATTGAGGTATTGGATATAGGTCTGTAATTGGACGGGTCTGAGCGATCGCCCTTTTTAGGTATGGGGTGGACAAGAGCTGACTTCCAGTTACTCGGTACTACGCCAATGAATTATGAGAGCCAGAAAAGATACGTTAAAACCGGAGCCAACTCCGGAGGACATAACCTCAATACGAATGGAGGGATACCATCCGGCCCACTCGACTTATGGATGTCAAGAGAAAAGAGAGCCTTACGTACAAAATCTTTTCGACGGTACAGTAGGTGGTTAGTTCCCAGAATCATCCAAAGTCGAGTTTGATGCACAAAAAGTGCCCAAAAGTTCGGCTTTATCTTTTGCAGTGTAAGCAAGAATATCGTCTGGCTTGTGTAGTGGAGGGAATGACGACTGACTAAAGTTCCCGAGGATGGCCTTGGCAATTAAAAGCGCGGGTGCCCGATGGAAGGCGCGTTACCAATGAACGATGACTTTGCTCTGGTGATATTTTTCTCATAAGAACTAGCAGCAAAGTTGTACCTTTTCTTGGGACGCTAGTATTTGGTACTGCAGAGCTTGAATAAATAATTCCATTTCCTGCAGTATAACATCGGCTACAGACTCTGCCAAGGCATCGGGATCCTCCAACGTAAAGCAAACCTGCCACAATGGGTAGGATGCGAAGAAACTACGCATAACGTTTCAGTCTGCTGACTGATAGTTCCAACCGCTGAGTGCTGTTGAGAGGCACAGTACAAGGCAGTGGTAGGAAGAGCCAAGTGGTGCATTGACTTGGTAGGCGCCGGGATTCACCGGGACCACCCGGTCAACAGAAGGTCCAACAAAGAGGGAATATGGTCGTGTGACGGTTGAAACCAGTAGATATAGATTGTAATTACCAGACTCCCCCAGTCCTGGATCATGGCCCAAGTGTACCCCGGACAACAGCTCTTTGCCCAACTGGGAAATACACGCTTAGATGAGGAGGATTTACTTTTGAAATAGGTTTTTCGGAAAGGATATCCGCCTTTTTGCCAAAAAAATTAGTTGATAAATGAACACAATAAAGTCGCATTTGCAATTTCGCCTTGTTTAGTTTTAAGAGATATTGATTTATTTTTTAGGCATAACGTTATACTTAGACAAACACCTTACATTAAATTACAAAAATTGGAGGCATAAAGCCTTATGGGCACATACTGATCGATTGATCAAATATAATTAATTATTGTTGTGGCATAAAGGCGGATGTCATCATTTTTTTAATAAAAGTTATTTTTTCACTGTTTAGGAACTTTGTTTTTAAATTTTAATCATAAAACTAGGAAAGCTACTTATTAGGTTAAATAATTGCAAAGACAGCATTTGTATAATGTTTGTAATTATTAAAATATTTGCCGATTAAATCGATTTTTTATTTTACTCTGTCCTGTAAAGTTGCCAAAACCCACTTCCGCCCTAATGCTTCTAAGGTCTAGAAATATAATCTAAACTTAATTAGGTAACTACTCATGAATATTTTCCAGGCTTGCATCATTGGCAAAGAAACTAAAAAGTGTTTGTTCCTGGGTGTTTGTAATAAATATTGTTACCAATGCCAGTACAATGAGAAAAAGAACATTGAGAATCCAAAGCCTCATGTTTGTTGGAAAAATTATTCTGGATCATCAACAGCCATGGAAGCTGATATTCTTGTAGAAGGTTTCCAGAAAAGTGAATCGATGCATGGTTTGCAATATTTGTCCTTTATTGGAGACGGTGACTCTTTAGTTTATGCAAAATTGCGAGAAAATGTGTCATATGGAGATAGAATTAAAAAAATTGAATGTAAGAATCAATCAATCATCAAAACTCACAATAGTAGCAAGAAAAATTATAATGCACAATAGCAAAAACCAAAATGCAATGAGAAAAGACTTGTCGAATGTGCCATATCATGTTTTGGGACATGATAATTGCCAAAATTATTACTGCAAGTGGAAAAATAGCACAGAACTTGAACAAGAAAAGGATGAAGATTTGGTAGAAAAATTACTGAAGGAAGCGCCATCCGTGTGGATTCTTATAAAAGCTGCAAATGATAATGTGATTTCTAAAGCTGGTCGATTGACAAATGAAACAACGAATATTGCTGAGAATTTCATGAGTGTTGTAAACAAATTTACTTGTGGTAAAAGGCTCGACCTTGGGAAAGGAGGGTCTTATCAAAGAAGAGTACATGTTGCAGGTTGGTTTATTATTTAATATTTAGGTATATTAAAACATGTGATCTTTCTCACCACTTTCTTTGCTTGCATTTCCCTGCAAACTAATATATTGCAATAATGCAATTCTACTTCATTGTTTATTTTTTAGGTCTCACACATTCATCAGGAACTAATTGGCATATTGATGCTTGGAAAAAGGATACTTTGAAGAGCCCGGGCCAAAATTTCAAAAGTTTATTAATCAACAGGAGAAAATCCGTATGAGGAAAAAAATATTCCCCCGTAGAAGACTTTTTGTTGCCAAGACAACATGCAAACCTGATGAACATTATGGTCCAACTGCAAGTGATCCAATAGATATTGACTTTATTGAACTGCAACGTCAATGTGATGAAAAATTGCAAGAGTTGCAAAAAACTATACAGGAAATAATAGATATTGAGTCTAGTACCATTGGTCAGCATGAAAATGAATTGTATAATTTGCACAGGAGTAACCGTTTAACAGCAAGCCATTTTGGAAAGGTAAGTTGGACTGTCCTTATGTTGAAACATTATTTACTATTTTTGCACTGCGGCGGGTAACTCGACCTGATGCTGACTGTGCACTTAGATATCATCGCTCCCAGTAGAAATCCGACCAGTAGACAGAATAATTAAAAAAAACATATACCTTTTATTTTTGTTACAAACATAATATTTCTGATTATATATTATATTTATTATGTAAGAATCTTTACCTATCAAGTTTTCTTAAAATATTATCTGATACGATGTAGTAATTACTTTCATGTGGATTTCCAGATTTGCAAACGCAGACCTACTACTCCCTGCCACAACCATGTTAAAGAAGTTCTTTACAAAAGGATGTTTTCTACTAAAGACACAGTTTTTGGTCAACAAAATGAAAATGTGGCAAGAAATTTGTTTATGACAAACTGTCAAAAACATGTTAGATTATCGGGACTTTTCATTGATGAAGAATATGGGTTTTTAGGAGCAAGCCCTGATGGTAAGTTTCAATAAAGCAGCATCATGGGTTTTACAAATGAGGCTTCGTATTTTATTGTATTATTCATTTCAGGCATAATTGAAGACGATAAGGCGACAATAGAAATCAAATGCTTCCCTTCCTTGGCTCGGGCCGGCCTTGACATGGTGTCTGCAGCAAAAGAGAAGAAAAACTTTCCTTTGATATTAGTAGATAATGAATTAGTAATGAACAAAAAACATGATTATTACTATCAGGTCTGAGGAGTTACAATTATTTCTGCTATTACAAATTACTTTAAAAAAATTTACTTACTTATATGCTTTTATTTCAGATTCAAGGGCAATTAAGAGTGACCAAAATGACAAAATGTTATTTTGTTGGATTCATTTCACTCAATCAACCCCTGACTATTTTGGAAGTAAGCCGCGATGACGAATTCATCCACATGATGTTGCCCAAATTAAAAGACTTCTACAAAAATTGCATTTTACCAGAAATTGTACTCCGTAGAGTAAACAAGAATTCCACATGCAAAGATATAGAAGGATATAAAAGTTAGTTATAATTTATAAGAAGCAATATACCTTCCTTCTTTTACTATACCTACCTACCTACCTATTTCACAAACAAGTAATGTTTACCAAATAATTTTCTTTTTTTTTTTCAGAGGAATTGCTGTCTACAAGTTCAATGTAATGAAATATCACTGAACGAACACATAGATAATAATAATATCTTCAAGATACTTGTCGTAAGTATTTATCTATACGAGTAAACCGACGACCACAGATGTAATGTACAGTGGGCGTCAAGGCAAGTTACCCGCCCGCAGTGCACGAATATTACTTGTGTCTCAGTAAGGATGGTACAAAGTGCAACAAGGGTGGCAACTCCACTTGACGCCGTGTGGGGTACACACATTATAACATAAAAAATAATTTTCTTCGCTTTACTAATTTGGGAATTCAAAGTAATTATAGAATGTGTTTTAAAACACAAACATATTTGAAAACAATAATTAATAACAATTGAATGGATATGCATTCATTGTTACAAACATTCTTACATTATTTTATTTCTTCTTACAGATACTTCAGTTCACTTGAGTTAGAATGCCATGAAGATGATTTTCAAGAACCATAAAAATGATTTCAGAAGCATTATTGGAATTAAATTTTTTTTTTTTCCATTTCATTTTTGAATTTGTATTTATTGTTAGTAATTTTTATTGAGACTAGGTTTTTATTTTTTATAATTTAAATTCAACTGTATGCTTATTTAATATTGTATATAAATTGATTTACTTTTTTTTTTATTAATTATTAAAAATTGACTTAATTAATTTGTACACTTCGTCATACAGTTTACTAGTTTTAGAATATTTACTTTTGTTTATTACATAATTATGAGGTGAACTTCAGTAATGATCATGCCCCAAATGTCCCTGAGGTGGTGGCGCTATGTGGCTGACATGGTTGAGTGAAATGATGACTGACACATACGTCATACTTTTGAACTTTTGGGGACTGGTCTGCTTTGGTTTAACTCATATTTAGCTTATTATTTTGTGTTGCATTATTAGCTGTATGACATGGTCTAAGGATAATAAAACATTGTACAAAAACTATGGCGTATAAAAAGAGTAACTGACGAGTTTCTTGCCGGATCTTCTCGTCCAGAAACAACTTTCCGAGCCGGTGGTAGAATCGCATTATGTTTATTTATATTTTAGTATATTTTATGTATCGGCCTATTTATGTAATCACATGTAAATTATACATACTAATGAAAAAGTTTTAAAGGATTCAAATATATTTTTTTTATTTTGATATTTTTTTAATTACCATTCCTAAGGACTTTCTTGCAGAAGAAGTGGAGAGGTAAAAGACCACTCGACTTCTTCTGTAAGAACCTAGTCTGAACAACTCCACCCACCCGTTTAGCGCAGTAGTTTGAGTGACGATTGAGACGGAAGGGTCGCGGGTTCGATTCCCTCACTAACACAGATATTAATGTTGGGTCTTGGTGTTTGTGGTACCTTCATTTAGTTTAGAACTAGGACAATGTGCCTATGTGATGTTGTAACAGTTTATTTATTGAAGGTGAAGGCCGGCACACTCGCCCAGTGTGTGCATACGCCCTATGAATTACTTCTTTAGTGTATGCATGATTCCTCATGATGTTTTCCTTCACTATTTAATATTCGATTAATTCATAGTATTAGACATGCTAGATGAAAAGTCCAATGTGTGTGAAGTTATCTACTAGATTACCATCGCTACATAGCCGTTGTACATTAGGTAAGTAGAAGATGATCTACAAACATTTGAATTTAGACGTCAATGTTGATCCCAAAGAAGAAATTCATTGTTATATTCTTATAGTATGTAAGCGCGCCATCTATTGCCAGCGAAGAATAACAGTTACTCGATAAAAAACGTGCTTCAGCTTTGTATGTGTGTGTGGGGACGATACGTACGTACACAAGTTGATATTAATTTATCAACTTTACAGGATTATAATGATTATGGCCTTGTTGTTAATTGTTTAAATGCAGCAAAAATCGCAGTTATTACGTAGATGTGGCATTATCACTCCACACTTAAATTACTGTCCTGTAGAAGTTGTAATTATTTATCTTCTCGATTCACTGACAACAGAGCCATCTCTTAGCAATCGTTTTGCAGGATTGCGTAAGCAATCACCTTAAGCGTTATGACATAAGGTCGCGGGTTCGATCCCCACACGAACACAAATGTTTGTTGATGAAACGGATTCAGTGGGATGATTATGTAACCTTCGTTGTGGTGAGAGAACCGCATCGTCCATCATGCTTCGAAATTACATAGGCTATCTAAGTTATGTGTCTAAGGGTAGTATCTAAGTTAAGGATGTAATTTAGTTTTCTGTTGATTGTACAGTATTTTAAATTTTTCTACATTGACTGTTCAATAATTTTGTAAATCCATGTAATTTTGAATCTATGTAATGTAATTTAATTTATTATTGACATTGTAAATATTTGCATGCTATTTTTTATATTAGCGAAACATGAGCACTTTTTACTTTTTTTTTATGACATACTTGTATACCATGTTTTGTGCAAATAAATAAATTATTATTATTATAGTAAAACTCGACTGACCGGACTAATTGTTGTTGATAGGCATTAGAATAACCGAAAATCCTGATATTCGAATGTATCAGGGATAATGTTATGTATGTATTTATTAAAAATAACAAATAAATATCAACGAAAATCAATGTATATCCAATAAACACAACGTTTCGTTTTCGTTGATATTTTTTTTTAATTAACACTTAATCATGGAAATACATAAATATTTACTTTGTGTACATAAGTGCAGTGTCCCAAAGGACATGAAGGAAAAGTATCTTAAATTCTTAAGTTAGTTACTTAAACGGAAAAATATAACCCTGTATAACAATAAAATAGAGTTACGAAAGTAGGTTTGTTTAATGACGTTAATTGTGAAAGAAACCTTTAGTCGACAATTAATAAAACATGCATACGAATCATTTCACCGTTTTCACGATTTACCTTGTGGACAAAATTATTTTCCTGCAAATCAATAAGCCAGTGGTCGATCTACTAGACTTAAATGAACTAAAGCAACCGACCGAATATAATTGTTTATTTTAGGTATAAAAACAATCAAACGCTGTGTCCGTCATTAATGCTAGATTGTATTTTTTTTTTTGTTTATTGGCCTGTATTGTGTTCAGGACACAGTTAATTTTGCCAATGTCAAGTGATTAAAGAGACACGTTCTTTGGAAATTGGTCGGTGACTGAGCTTGTTCTCTTTAATTAATTGAGTTTTTGATCACCTAAAACAAACAAAACATACACTGACATACACAATAGACAACACAGTTAATTTGGGAGAATCTTATAAATTATTATTAAAGTTATATACTTATATTATACAATTTAATATAGTTACATAGATATTTAATATAATTCGAGAAGGATAAGGAAAGGAGGAAAGGGAAGTTAATAGGTCGGGCAATTTTTGAGGGTAGGATGTCATACAACGAGGTGGGGTATTAAAGAAAATGTGTTCCGCTGTACCCTCTTCCAGGCCACATTCACAGAGTGACGAGTCTTTTACGTGAATCTTTGTTAAGAAGACCGGTGTACAGGCATGACCAATTCGTAAGCGACTGATGGTGGAGACTGTGGATTTATCACTTGATTTCCTTTTAAAAAACCATGGACGTCTTGGGATCAGAGGCTGTATATTTGCGAAGTGGCGAGTAGTGGAGATTGTATGTATGTTCGAGGCTCATACGAAATAAGTATAATATGTATTATTATGAAAAAAGAAATCAAGGTTCCTGAAAACAAACACAAATATACTAGGTACCTACTGATTTTCAGACATTATGACAAAATGGTGGAAAGGGATCAATATTGCACTTAAATGGGTATATTGTTTCCGTAACAACAAGCATTATTTTTCAATTTTTAAATTACGCATCATATCTATGAATAAAGGTTCAATACCCATGCTAAAATAATGTGCTGCTGCACTTTTCAAGGGGACAATCACGGACTTTAAGCGAAAATATTAATAGAGTTTCATTATATGTATATGTATTTGGATTACGAATTTCGCATTCTTGACTCAATAATTTTATATCGGTTTCATTATTGATAATTATAATTATTTTAGATTAGTAACTTAACTCTGTTATAAAGATATATAATATTTCAGACAAATGTTCCTAATTGTTTCATATTTACTTTTGCTGTTAATAAAGTTTCCTATTATTTAAAATAAATATACTTTTAGCAAGAAGTTTAAAAATTGATTAAAAAAAAACAATTCAAATTTAGCACAACCGTAATTTATTTTCTGATTTACAAATTTAAATTACTACAGAGGAAAGATAACTCAATCACACTTAAATACTAAACACTATGACCTAGGTCTAGACCTAGGTCCAAGGTCACTTCCTACAGTACGCAATACTACCGATGTGAACAGTCCGAACGCTCAGAGAAAAGTGAGCGCGCGGCGGTTTGATTCGGTTTATATAAGGGCGGTGCCGATCGCTAGCTCGAATCCGGGGGAACTGCTTATAATACCTATTGCAGTAAATAACGTTGTTTCATTCTAATATGTTTACCTGGTTCATCAAAATTAAGTATCAAGTAAGTAGATCATATTTTACATACACCTTTAACACAAAATCATGTCTGTACTTGTTTATTTTATTAGACACGTGTTGCTGATGTTAGAAATACCTAAGTAGAGCACACGAAGGAAAAACGCACTGTGTCAGCTTTTAATTTCGTTCGTTTACACTCACATGTACACTCTATAGTGGTATATATGTTACGGTAAATGTGGATAGTGCGGTTATTATGTATAATTACCGGGAACTATGCATAATAACCAGTGCTCGTGGTAAATGTTGTAAAAACTTTCGAATTAATCACATTTACCGGCAATTATATAAAATTACCATACCCCTTTAGTAAATGTAGTAAATCAAACATTAGAATCAAATGTTTATTGAAATAAAAACAATTCTAGTCTTAAATATAATAAAATTTGGTTAATAATTTCACAAAAATAATAAATAAAAACCCAATGTTTATTGACCAGCAGGTATTTATTTATGATAATAAACAGTCTGACAATTATATTAATTAGAGAACACACAAACAAGGTTACTTGTAGGTACTTGCAAACGTATGTAAGAAAGGCTTTCGTGGTACATAAAAAGTTAGGTTAAGGTTATTTTTTTTATGACCACCCGGAATAAAATTAAAGTATTTTTGGGTGGTCATAAAAAAAAATAACCCTAACCTAACCTCTACCCTAAATACCTTACCTTTTTTTTTTTTTTTGTTCTCCCAGGGAGAAATGCCGCCGGCTCAAAAGGAGCCGACGTCGGCGCCGGTCGTCGGCGCCGCCTTATGCACACCCGGCCGCTGGGAGACGGCCGGGTAGTGTGGGGCTCTCCCCCGGGGTCCGCCCGGGGGCCTACCCACTAAAACTCCCTGGGGCATTCCCTGCATGCTCGTTGTGGGGCGGCTACGTGAACCGTCTAAAGAGACTCACTACGCGGCCGCCCTCGAAAAGCAAGAGGCTCGCCAGCACGGCCTCTACCAACACAAACCCCGGCAATCGGGGCCTAGGGCCTAGCTCCCACAGCCCAACACTCACCCTCCCCGGAAGCCCCGACGTTGCTGGAGTGCAACGCCAGAACTCCGGAGAGAGGCGACTGCGAGCCCCCCTCACAGACCCCACCCTGCTGGCTGCAGGGCAGGGAGAGGAGAGAGCACCCACAGACTTGCCGACACTACCCGTATCCTGCCCGAACGAACGTCGCCGCTGGGTTGCGGAAACGAACGTCGGACAGGGGAAAAACGGGTTTGGCAGGTCACGGCTCCACCCCACTGGCTGTGGGGCCCCACCGTACCCACCACGACACCCACCATAAAGGCGGGGAGCGCAGAACACCCTGAAGGGTTCGCGCGACCACCAGCGAGGGGCCCACGTCAAAGCGCACTCGCACATCTGTGCAACCCGCGCAGGCGAGGCCGGACAGGGCCACCTCGAAGGCCGGAGAACAAAGAAGACCTCTATATGGACCTAATACGCAGGAACCGGCTCGCCGCACGCCAAAGCGCCCGACAGCAGGTGCCAAGCCCCCTAGCGCCAACCCACGGCAGAAAGGGGGCCCTGGTACGAAGGCAGCCTCCGTGCCCGGCCCTAGTGCGCTACGGTCCATAAAAGAGGTCGGTCCTCCAACCCTCGGCGCGACCACAAGGACCCCGGAGCGGTATGCGCTGAGCGCGGTCCGCAGCATCGGGGTCGGTCCGCCGGATGTGTGCATCCGTTAGCCGGCGGGTGGCAATGTGGGCGCATTACCACCCGCCGTTGCCCGGGGGACACCGGACCCTTTCAGTTGCAGCCCCCACCACAGAGGCAAAAATACAACTGAAAGGACCACTCGGGGAGGTTGATGCACCTTAGTCCCCCTAAATACCTAACCTGTTTTTGTTCTCCCGGAGGGAAATGCCGCCGACTCAGAAGGAGCCGACGTCGGCGCCGGTGGTCGGCGCCGCCTTATGTACACCCAGCCGCTGGGAGACGACCGGCAGGGGCATACCCACTAAAACCCTCCGGGGCAGTTCCTGCAAGCCCGTTGTGGGGTGGCCACGATGACTGGCACGAAGCCTTGTGCGCGGCCACCCTCGAAGGGCAAGAGGCTCGCCAGCACGGCCTCTAACACCATCGACCCTGACAATCAGGGCCCAGGGCCACTCCCATGGCCCAACACTCGCCCCTTCCGGAAGTGCCGACGCTGCTGGATTGCAACGCCAGCACTCCGTGGTCAGTTCTCTCACTGCGTGCAAAACGGGCAGATTTGAGAGAAAAAAATGAATTCCTTTTTATGATTTTTTTTATGAATCGGTATCAAAAACAGAAACTATTTATGTAGTTTATATATAATTATACGCATTATGTACGTAGATATCGATCGAATGGTAATTAAAACTATGGTACTATATTTAGTAGTGATTACAATGAACCTATTGATGGTGCTGCAATAAAATGACCTCAATACGTGAACTGTTAGTTCAAGTGTTATAGAACAAATCATAAATATACGTATTAAGGATAATATCGCAAAGAAAAACTTATAAAATTCACTACCTTCATTTAAGTTTCATTACCGTCACGCTCATTTCTGAAGGTAATCGATGGTATGAAAGTGAGGGAAATGATTTTTTTAAACTATTTTTGATTTTAGACAGCAATTAATCGATCACCGTGCATAATAATAAATAATGGTTGTAAACATACACATTACGGATGCAATAAGACCAAAAGAATAAAAAAACACATCTACTTATTTTAAGAATCCGTCGTGGGTAATGATTTGGAATTTGGTTGAAGCACGAATTCAGCGATGTTTTTCGAGTCGCCCAAAAAAACTACCGCCCGTAGGAGGACGTTCGCTGCTGTTGGCCGACTTACTGGCAAGTGAGAAGGCGGGAGGGGGTGCTTGATCCAGTTACAATGCGTATACGTAATGATTTTTGATATTTCAAGCCGTGCTGAAGGAGATGAAAAAACAATTGCGACAAAATGTTTTTGTCACAGTGTACTTAAATTATAACAATATTACAACTTTTAAATTCATAATACAATCCCTTATTAGATACTTGATTTACCTAAAATAACAATACGCCAGACTATCCTGTAGTTTATTTTAAAATAATTATTGTTTCTCTCTCATCGCAAAAAAGACACTGAAGGTAATGAATTTTCAACCACTAAAATATTTTTTTCAGTCTGTTACTCCTCAGTGATATTATTATATCACTTCAACGTGGCAGTAATAGGTAAGTAAGATACTTATAGATAAAAAATATTTTTTGGCTCCGAGGTTGTTTAGATTCGCCAAAAAAGTTACGGACACGTGTTTTGCACGAAATGAGAGAAACACCCCCGTCAGGGGTGACTGCAGGCCCCCCTCAACAAACCCGCACCCTGCTGGCTGCAGGGCAGGGAGAGGAGAGGGCACCCACAGACTTTGCTCCAAAACCCCGAAACCCGCCCGTACGAACATCCCCACTGGATTGCGGGGACGAACGCCGGAACGGGGAAAGCGGGGGGCGGCTGGTCAGGCCACATCACGCTAGCTGCGCAACACGACACAGACCAGCCTACAAAGCCCCCACCATGAAGGCGGGGGAGCGCACGCCCGGAAGGTACAAAAGCGTACCCGAGGGTGGCGCAACACCAAATGTGGGGCCCACGTCAAAAGCGCACTCGCAGGATAACCGCTGCGCAACCCGCGCAGGCGAGGCCGGACAGGGCCACCACAAGGCCAGACGACAAAACAAGACCACAATGGGAACCTACCAGGCGGGAACCGGCCCGCCGCACGCCAAAGCGCCCGACAGAGGGTGCCACCCCCCAACGCCAACCCGCGGCAGAAGGGGGGCTGGATAAGAAGGCAGCCTCCGTGCCCGGCCCTATTGCCCTACGGTTCCCAAAAAGAGGTCGGTCGTCCGGCCCTCGGCGCGACAACAAGGACCCCGGAGCGGTGAGCGCTGAGCGCGGTCCGCAGCATCGGGGTCGGTCCGCCGGATGTGTGCATCCGTTAGCCCGCGGGTGGCAATGTGGACGCATTACCACCCGCCATGACACCGGACAACCTTTTTTTTTTTTTGGTAACGCTGGAGGAATGCCCCCCTCCCTGTCCCGTATCTTGGGTACTGAGAGGAGGCGTGCCTTGCCCGTGCTACACCACGTAGTCCACCGGAGTGGAGGGAAGGCATCCTTATGCAGACCTGGCCCTGAGGGGAGGGATCCGGCCCGTGGCCTGTCGGCGCAGGGCACTCAGGTACACTCTGGGCTCTCCGCGGGGGGAATCGAACCCCACTTGCGCGGCATTAAACCATCCAGCGACTCACCCACTCGTGGAAATGGGAATAGCGTTATGGGAACTGCACAAGGCTTTGCTCCACAACGCCATCCCGCCACGAGCCCCTACACGGAGTCAGCGGCCACGCCCCTCCCGGGATCGGGAGGGTGGCTGGGGATAGTCGAGTGAGTCGAACCATCCCCAACAGGCGGTGAAGGTGCCGTGTGCAATGTCAGCCTGGGGGCCCCTGCCCCCGGTGCCGGCCGGCTACCTCCATGGGAGGAACGAAGGCGACGGCGCCTCCGCGTCCTCCTTGCCCTGCGCGAGCCAGCGAGGGGGTTATCCTCGCGCTCACGCTCCGCCGCCTCCTTCTGCGTCATCACTTCCTCACAGAAGGTCGCGAACGCCGTCCAGGCCTCCTCCCTGTCCAGTATAGTTTTCACTATACTGGGCAAGGAGAGGTCCCGTCCGACGCTCGCGGTGAGGCTGGCCCGCTGCGGAGCCCACGACAAACACACCACGAGGGTGTGATGCGCCGTGTCCTCCGCAGCGGGATAATGATGACACTCCGGAGTGTCCTCCCGGCGAATTTGGTGCAGGTATTTACCGAAGCAGCCATGCCCGGTAATCACCTGCACCATCTGGAAGGATAGGAACCCTTTTGGGCGCTCCAGCCACCGGTCTAGGACCGGGGCGAGAGCGTCCAGCACCCGTCTGCCCCACCGAGCGTCGATCAGGTCCGTGGTCCATCTGCGGACCAGGATCTGGCGCGCCTCCTTGCGCACAGCCTCGCGCTCGATGGGGCAGAAGGGCTCTCCTGTCGCCCTTCTTGCCGCCGTCCAATCCCAGACGGCGGCGAGAACGGCCCCGCGAGGTGGGGCCATCGGTGGTGGCCGGAAAAGCGGGTCGCTCGGCGGGAAGAGCGCCTGCACGACCCTGTCAAGCAGCTCCAGCGTCTCCGTGAGGGGGGGGGGCAATGGGGTGCAGCTGCTGGCGCGCAGCCTTGTAGGGCCTCCCCCAGGGGTCCTGGTCCAACCCCTCCAGCATCTCCTGCCGGCTGCGATCCTTAGCCTCAGCGATCGCGACCTTGAGGAGACGCCGGGCCTCTCGGTAAACCTCGTAGAGGCGCGCCTCTTCCACCTCGTCCCTGCGCCGCCGGCGTCTACTGCGCGTATACGCCCTCCAGGCGGCGAAACAGGTCGCCCGGAGACCTGCGAGCTCCTCCGACCACCAGTAAACTGTGTGGCGGGGCTCGGGGCGGCGGGACCGAGGCATGCTGTGGTCACATACCTTGGTCAGGGAAGTGCGAAGCCCGGACGCGGCTTCGTCCACGTCCTCGGGAGACTGGGGGGTGATCCAGTCTTGGACCAGTGCGGCCTCCTTGGCCAGCCCCTTATCCAGGCGCGAGAGCGCCCACCGAGGAAAGGAGGATCTCTCCCCGGGCGCCACCGGACAACCTTTTTTTTTTTTTTTTTTTGGTATCCCAGGGAGAAATGCCGCCGGCACAAAAGGAGCCGACGTCGGCGCCAGTCGTCGGCGCCAGTCGTCGGCGCCGCCTTATGCACACCCGGCCGCTGGGAGACGGCCGGGTAGTGTGGGGCTCTCCCCCGGGGTCCGCCCGGGGGCCTACCCACTAAAACTCCCTGGGGCATTCCCTGCACGCTCGTTGTGGGGTGGCTACGTGAACCGCCAGCAGGCTCTCTACGCGGCACACCCTCGAAGAGCGAGAGGCTCGCCAGCACGGCCTCTTCACGACACAAACCCCGCTAATCGGGGCCTAGGGCCTGGCTCCCACAGCCCAACACTCACCCTCCTCGGAAATCCCGACGTTGCTGGCGTGCAACGCCAGAACCCCGAAGAGAGGCGACTGCAGGCTCCCCTCACAGACCCCACCCTGCTGGCTGCAGGGCAGAGAAAGGAGAGGACACCCACAGACTTCACGACACTACCCGCAGCCTGCCCGAACGAACGTCGCCGCTGGGTTGCGGAAACGAACGCCGAACAGGGGAAAAACGGGTTTGGCAGGTCACGGCTCCACCCCACTGGCTGTGGGGCCCCACCGCACCCACCACGACACCCACCATAAAGGCGGGGAGCGCAGAACACCCCTGACCACCGGACAACCTTTTTTTTTTTTTTTTTTTGTTTTCCCAGGGGAAATGCGTTACGCATACCCGTCCGCCGGGGGGCGGACGGGTTATGTCGGACTCCCCCCCGCATGACGGCGGGGGGTTTACCGACTAAAACCCCTGGGACTCTCCCTCATCGTCCATCGCGGGAGAAAGTCGTGGGGCAAATAGCGCGAAGCCCTCGCACCACGACATCTCCCCGGACGGTGGCCCGCCTACACGGCGGGCCCGGCGGGTGCTCCCCCGGGGTCGGGGGAGCGGGAGGGGACAGCCGAGAGAGTTGAGCCGTCCCCACCAGGCTGTGGAGGGTGTCCGTGCAATGCCGGTGGTGGTACCCCCGTACCACCCACCGGCGGACCATCTCCACGGAGAGGAAGGAGACGCACATATTGGCGTCGTCTCCTCCCCCTCCTTGCCCTTCGGAGCGCGGGGGCAAGAGGATCTGCCTCTCGCTCGCGCTCCGCCGCCTCCTTCGCTGCCATCACATGCTCGCAGAAGGTAGCGAAAGCCTTCCAGGCCTCATCACTCGCTAGTATAGCTCTCGCTATACTAGCCAGTGAGAGGTCCTGGCCGACCCTCGCCACCAACGCATAGCGCTGCGGAGCCTACGACGCACACACCGCTAGGGTGTGTTGCGCCGTATCCTCCACAGCGCCGCACGCGTGGCAGGAAGGCGTCTCCTCCCGGCGAATTTTGTGCAGGTAGTAACCGAAGCAACCATGCCCGGTTATTACCTGCACCATCCGGAAGGAGACGACGCCGTGGCTCCGCTCCAGCCACCGGTCTAAGACCGGGGCGAGCGCGTCGAGCGTTCTCCGGCCGTAGCGGGTGAGGACGAGGTGCTCCGACCATCGCCTCAGGAGGACCTGACGGGCCTCCTTCCGCACGGCCTCCCGCTCGACGGGGCAGAAGGACTCCCCTGCTGCCCGCTTCGCTGCCGTATAGTCATATACGGCGGAGAGGACCACGGCGTCCGACTCCCACGGAGGGGTCTCAGCGAGCAAGCAGGCCGCGTCGAAACTTACCGTACGGTAAGCTCGAGCGACCCGCTGCGCCATCACCCGCTGAGGCCCCCGCAAGAAGGGAAGGTTTTCCCCTCTTGCTAGGGAGTCCGACCAGATTGGCGCCCCGTAGAGCGCCATTGATCGCAGGATGCCGGCATAAAGTCGCCGGCACCTGGATCCTGGTCCGCCCAGGTTCGGCAGCAGCCACGAAAGCGTGTCTGCTGCCCTGAGGAGCCGCGGTGACATCCTGCTAAAATGCAGGCCAAAATGCCACCGCGGGTCCAGGGTGAGGCCGAGGTAGCGCAACTCGGCCTTCACCGGAACCTGGTGCCCTCCGACAACGATGTGCTTGCCGGAGGGCATCCTCTCCCCCGACCGAGGGAAGTAAATTCCCTCGGTCTTCTCGATGGCCACCTCCAGACCCAACCGTCGCACCCTCCCTACGACTAGGTCCGCGCAGCGACCTCAACCACCACGGGAGCCGCCCTCGCGGGAGGATGCATCCTGGGAGGGGCAAACTCCTCAGTGCGGACAGGGAACAACGTCCGCACCACCCTCTCCAGGAGCTCGGGCTGTAGAGTCTCGGTGACCGGGGGGCCTATGGGGCGCAGCTTGCAGCGCGCCGCTTTGTAAGGCCTCCCCCAAGGGTCCCGATCTAGGCCCTCCAGCATCTCCTCCCGTGCGGCGTCCTTGGCCCTGCCTATATGATATTTTAGTGTCCGCCTGGCCTGACTAAAAGTCTGGTACAGGCGGTCCTCTTCGGCAGGGTCCCGACGACGCCGCCGCCTGGCCCTTTGAAAGGCCCGCCGCGCCGCGCGGCAGGCGGCCGCCAGCTCCGCGAGCTCCGCCGACCACCAATATACGGCGTGGCGCGGGCCCGGACGCCGAGACCGAGGCATGCTGGCATCGCATACCTCGGTCAGACTTGTCCGGAGGGCAGCTGCCCTGAGGTCGACGTCGTCTTCGTCCAGGACTGGAAAAAACCAGTCCTGGACGAACGCCGCCTCCTTTGCCTTCTCTTTGTCGAGCCTGGTGAGGGCCCAACGCGGAAAGGGAGAAGGCCGCCTCTCTGCTGGCTGCGCCCCCGGGGCGCTGCCGACCCCGAACCGTATATAACGGTGGTCGGACAGCGTTTCGGCGTCCTCCACGATCCACCCTGAGGTGCGTGCAGCTATGGTGGGGGTGGCGAAGGTGACGTCCACCACAGAGCCACCATTATGCCTCACGCACGTGTGGGTTGAGCCTTGATTGAGGAGGGTGAGGCTGCATGCCACCGCCCACTCCTGCAAGGCTCGACCCCTCGGGTCTGTTGCCGGGTTCCCCCATGCGGTGGACTTCGCATTGAGGTCACCGGCAACTATCACTGGGCGCGGTGCCAGACGGCCCAACACTGCGCCCAGGGTGACTAAAAAGGCCTCAAATTCGGCCAAAGGTCGGTTGGGGGAAAAATAGGTCGCAACCACGACCAGGTCCTCCGAACCGGCGACCACGAAACCAGACCCCCTCTCCACGAATGAGAGGGGGGGAAAGACAGATGAAGACCGCCTGAAAATGGCGGCCACCCCGTCCGTGTCGCCAAACCATCCGTCAGGGATAAAATATGGCTCGGCGACCACCACCACGTCCGACTGCCACTCGGCCACCCGCTGGAAAAGCAGATCCTGGGCCGAGCGGCAGTGATTTATGTTCGCCTGAAGGAAGGTGCGTTGTCCGAACTGCGGCATCATTCGGACATCGCACCCTCCTCAGCCTGCGCCGCCGGGGGAGCCCCAGCGGCAGTGGTGGCAGCAGCGGCGGGCTGCTGCTTTCCCTTCTTGGGGGGAGGGCGGCAGCGCCTCCCCCGCATCGAGTGTTCCGCTGGCCGGCCTGCAGCGGCACAAACGGCGCAGCGGGGCACTTTTGCCGTGCAGTCCTTGGACTGGTGTCCCTCTTGTCCGCACCTGTAGCACAGGCTTGAGCGGACAATCTCTGAGGGACACATGGCCACGGTATGGCCGGTGCAGAGGCACTTGTAGCACCGGAGGGGTTCTTCCTCCAGTGCTTTCACACCGGCCGAGCTCCAGCCCACTAATAGACGGCCTGCTCTTAGGACCGCCTTCGCTGCCGTGATGGGCAACTGTAGGCGGACCTGGCCTAGGCCCCATCGGCCGTGACGGATTTCTCCACTTTTAACGGCCGCTGCGTCGCAGCCGCCGACTTCCGCCGCCTTCGCCACTACCTCTTCCTTGGTGATCGAGTCGTCTAGCTCGGTCACCAGGAGGGTGGCGCAGCGCACCGGACGCCTGACGTGCGCCACGTATGCCACCACCTCACGCAGCCTGGCCGCAAAGGCGTCCGCGGCAGGGCCACTTGCCGCGCCGGGGAGCTCGAACTTTCGAGCCCCCGTGGCGGTATGCCGGCAGCGAAGCCGGGCGATGCCCAGCGATGCGGCGTCGCCGATGGCCTGGCGAGCCCGGATGAGAACCTTGTCATAGGTCTCACCCTTCTCCACTGCCTCGGTCGTTAAGGTGACGATGACGGCCGACGACCTTGGGGCCACGAGCCTCTTTACAGAAGAGGCCGCATTTGAGGGGGCTGAAGAGGACTTCTTCTTCCTCCCGCCCTTTTTCGCCTTCTTGCCGCCCGTCAGGCCGACCTGTTCAGGGGGGGCATTTTGGGCAGCGGCGGTTGCTCTCGCTGTCTGCCCCTTCCTCTTCTCCTTGTTGGGCTTCCTGCCGACTGTCTGCCACCCCTCATTGGCAGGGGTGCTGGCTGGCAGGAGGGGGTCTTCCGCCCAGGAGGTGGAGGCCACCGGTTCCCTGGTCAGTGAGCGAGAGGGAAGGTTCCCTGACCCGCTGGGCGCAGCGCTGGTCGCCGCGGTGGCAGCGTAACTCCTCGCGCGAGTCACGGGCCCGGGGAGCGTCGCGATCGTGGCTTTCGCCGACGATTTTCCCACTCCTTTTCCCTTCTTCGATTGAGGAAGGAGAGGAGTGGGTGCGGAGGCTACCCCGGCGGCCGCAGCTTCGCGCTGCTTATCAGCGGCGAGCGGAGGGCGGATTCTCGGCTCCGGAAGGAGCCGGCCCTCCAGACCCTCGAAGAGAGAGCGGACAAAGTTCCGCTCCTGAAGGGTCTGCTCGCGCAGCCGGGTCTCAATTATGGCCGCTATGCGCGCCTCAAAATCATCGCTGCCTTGAGGCGCAGCCTTTTGGGCTGTCCCCTTCGGGGCCGCCTTCGCCCTTGGGGCGGGGTGGGGCGGAGGAGGAGGGCACAGAGGGGCCTCACTCGCCGCCGACGCCATAGCCGTCGCTAGTGCGCGCTCTGCACGCAGGGCCTGGAGCTCGCTCCGGACCGCCGCCAATTCCTCAGACAGGCGACGTACTGTCGCCTGGAGAGCAGCGGTCTCCTCGTTGGCCGATCGCTTGGCCATTTCTCCCGCCACCGCGAGCAGGGAGAAGGTCCGGTCCTTTAGGGCCTTCTGCATAGGCCCCTGCAGATTCTTAGACTTCCGGGACACCCCCAGAATCTGAGAGGCGTCCTCCTCTGCGGTCTGGACCAGGTCCGCGACAGACATGTCCGAGTAGTTTAGGACGGGAGCGACGCCATACCCGTGTTTAGCGCGGAATTCGCGCGTTTGTCGCTCCCGTTCCTGGACCTCAACCTCCTCCTGCGCCTTCGCCTCGGCCTTCAGAGCCTCGGCCGCGGCCCTCCTTGCTTCAGCCAGCGCGATGAACTGGCCGGAAGTGGTGGGGCGCCCTGGCCCTGCGCGCTTTTTGCTCTTTCGAGCCGATTTGCCGCTTTTGTCGGAGCCGGATCCATCCGACTTCGACCCATCGGCCGCCGCGCGTTTGCGGGAAGAAGCCCGCGTCTTCATGTACGCCTCCCGGGTATTTGAAGAGGCGTCACTCATGACATCACTCATAGTAGAGTGGTCGGTGTCGGAGCCCTTGAGCGTCTCCGCGTCGGAGTCCGACACCTCAAAATCGTCCGGCCGGAAGAACAGGCTTCCGCCGGGGGTTTTCTTGCTGACAGAGTCAGCGCTCCTTCCATTTTTAGGCTTGCGGCCCTTAGAGGGCCCAGCTTTATGAGTTTTTGCGCAGCTCTGCGCGACATCCATCTCTCTATCGGTCTCCGAGTCATTTACATCGGAGAGCACAGCAGCTTCCATAGCCAGGTCAATCGCAGAGGCGTCGACCATCGGGGCCGACGTCTCCGCTACCAGTTCGTCTGAAACCAATCGAGAAGCAGTCTCAATGTCCAAAGGTGCGTTATCCAGGTCGTTAGAATTATCCATATCGGGGGTTTTGGGAGTTTTATTTAATGTAGCCATAAGAGTCCCACGAGTATTCTCTGAAATACACGTCCACCGCAGCAGAGCAGGATTACTGCGGCAACCCACATACACCAGGGGGTTGGGAGTTCCCCCTGGGATGGCCACTAGCGGGCTGGGTATCCCCCCAGCCACCCGAAGGCGACCGACGCCGTGCAAGGCCCCGAAGGGCGCCCCAACGCCGGTCCTTTAGGGATTTTTTATTGTGGTTGTCTCCACTCGGGCCGGCCAATTAAGGCAAGCCCCCTACACACACCGCACTGCCCGCGAGACATGACCACGGCCAGCCAGTGTGCGCAGTTTGCCCGACGGGGGCCAGTCATACTGGATCCCTAACCCCGAGCCGCAATCCGCGACCCGGGGCCCGCCGCGCAAAAAGGAAGGCTCATTCGAGCCGTCCACCATCGCTAAGGTAGCGACCTATGCAGCAAAAGCCAAAGCTCCCGCTGCCGCCATCTCTCAGTGATTTTTTAGAGAGGTTTTCTTCCTCGCAGCCCACTCTCAGTGAGCGGGCCCCCGGCCTCCTCTCAATGAGGAGGTTACGGTGTGCCGGTTTTGGTCCGCGCCGGCCGAAGCCGGTACCCCCCATATCTGGGGGGCGTTCCCCTATCCGCCACCGGGGGACGCGTCCGATAGCTGAGCCCGGAAACAGCCACGGACCACCGGACATTAAGTTTCCGTCCGGGTTTGAACCCGCGTTTTGCGATTTCGGGAAAGTAGCGTATGCCACTCGGCCAACCGGTCACCCGGACCACCGGACAACCTAACCTAACCTAACCTAACCAACTCGATTTCCATTCACTTGGAATAACCCTACAGAGACCCAACGTATATCGTTTTAAAGCTTAAATTTTATCCTAGCTTATATCGCAAATTCGACGGGTATCCGTCAAATACTTTAAAAGTTATCGAATTTATAAGTTTTCGGACTTTGTGTAAATTTCACACAATTTCCACTCATCTTTGGTCACTAATAACTTCCGTTTATATTATCACAGGTTCAAAATTTCTTCTTGGTAATTTGCAATAGACATAGTACTACCCCATTTTAACCCCCCCTTTAACATTAGTAAGTTCCACTCCCCCCAAATCTCACTCTGAAGAAACTGTAAATTTCACTTCATTTTTAATTAAAATTTTGCATCACATAAAAATTCATAACTTCTAAAGTATCTAAAATTCATCAAATCTAATTGTTTAGTAATTTAGTTCGTACCAATCCGCAACTTTCGTTCATACACACCATCATCGTAGATTTTTGATTTCGATTTTTAATTTCACAAAATAGTTCATTTTACGGACTTAGCAAAATTTCCGTCGAAAAACAGCTTTTAGGAAAAATACAATATTAAATTAATTATCATAGATACAGGAAAACTTCATTTAACTTATTTTTAGTATACTAAATTACCTATCCAGTGATACTTTTCCCTAACCCATAACTTTTATAGCATAGGAGATAACACACTTTGAATATTAGAGTCAAAATTCCCCATACAAATTTTAGTAGAGCTTAGGTGCATTTTTCGGCCGGAGATCGAGAGTTACGCGAAAATCGACTTTTTCATTTCTGCAGATATCTCGATCATTCTTTTTGCATTGTGTTAGTAGTGTTTCAAAACCATTTCGCCAATAATAAAATTTTGGATTTTTCATATATATAAATAGATATAGTAGTTAAGTAAATATTGCACTTAAAAAATTCCTCGGAGGGTTCAGGTGGGACTTGAACCCACAACCTTCCGCAAACCGGGCAGATATGCTATCCACTTTACACCATCCGAGCCCCTTACTAAGCCGACGAATTTCGTAAGTGCTTAACTCGCCATGAGCTGACCCCTCCGAGGAATTTTTTAAGTGCAATATTTACTTAAAAATAAATTGCAAAGAATTGCTATACCAAAAATAAAGCTATAGTAGTTTTTAGTTTCAGATTTTTAGTTAGATTTCAATTCATCAAAATTTCAAGTTTTTAGTTAAATTCATTCAAATTAAAGTTAAATAAATAATAATTAAGACTAATTAAGACTAATATCACAGTTATTTACATATATCACAGTTTAATTTAGGGATAATTCCCAGTTTTGTCCGAATCGAGTTAACCTTCGGAAAACAAGTTTTTACAGGAGAATGGCTAGTGTTTGCTCCGGAGCCACTTCTTCTCAGATGTCTAAGAAGACGACAAAGGCGCGTACCATCGTGCTGGAGGATTCTTCATGAAGACATGGATTCTTGCCTCACTCACTAAGTCCATAACGGAGGCGGTGAACGAGGGCAAAAGTGTCACGTCTGGTAATAAGGTGGTCATTAGGGAAGCGGCCAAAGAGATTGATAAGGCAACCACCAAACTGAGCCGTATCTTAGGTGACGAATTACCTTCCCCTTCTGACCCCTACCCCCGGGCGCCGCCCCCCAGTGTAGCTCCAACAACATCTGAGCATAATGTCTCGCTCAAGGAGGACATTATACAGTGTGTGAGGCAAGAACTCACGAAGTTTAAGGAGGAGATTAAAGCGCAAGCTCCCCCCCCTACCCCTGCTTGGACCAACGGCAGTAGTTTTGCGGACATTGTGCGCACACAGAAGACTCCCGCGAGCGGAGCGCCACACCCAACTTCGCCCCCACGTAGGGAGCGGAATGTACCGCAATCCAAGCCGGCGATCATCGTGTCGATGAAGCACGGCGTGCCGAAGGACAAGCAGGAGCTTATACAGGTGTGGAAGAGGAGTATAAACTTTAGGTCGACTAGCTACGCACCGTCTCAGGTGACCCCTGTGTCGAACAACAAGTTGCGTGTAGAGTTCGATTGCGCGCAGCACAGGGAGGACACCTTGAATCGACTCAAATCGGCGTCGGAGATCGTCGCGGAGCCGTCCAAGAAGCTGCGCCCCATGTTTGTTCTGAAGGGAGTGTCAGTCGATGTTAAGCCTGAGCAGATCATCGGCTACATTAAGACCCAGAATCCAAGCATCGGGGCGGCATGCGTCAAGGACGAGGACCTAAGTTTGCGCTTCACGCGTTCCAACAATAGGAAGAAGGACACCCTATATAACGCTGTGTTCATCTGCTCCCCTGCTGTCTGGAGGGCCGCTACCTCACTGGAACGAGTCAACGTGGGACCACCAGCGCATCCACGTGGAAGACTTCTCGCCGTTCATCCAGTGCTTCCGCTGCCTGCAGTTCGGGCACACCAAGACCAAGTGCCCCTCCGCCGAGAAGATCTGCTCCCACTGCGCCAGCTTCGGCCATACCGGTGATGTCTGCGCCCTGAAAAATAACAAAGAGGTTATTAAGTGCCACAACTGCAATACACATAATAATAAGTTTAAACTTACCGCGTCCACGAACCATGCTGCCACCTCCAACTTCTGCCCCAGGATCAAGACTATGCGACTGAGAATCAGCTCCCGTGTGGACCACGATGGGTACTAAGCCATTACGTATTCTACAGTGCAACGTAGGAAGAAGTAAGAAGTGGCAGCACGAGTTAGTGCAATATTTCATCAAAAACCCGTACACAATAGCGCTTATCAGCGAACCATATATAGGCCCAAACCCCCGAGTTGGCACTATCTCCGGCATCAACGTGTTTCAGTCGGCATCCGGCGATGAGAAGGTCAAAGCGTGCATTTTTGTGAAAAAGGATTTCCAGCATCCCATAGGATTGTCGCAATTCACTACCGCAAACATCAGCACAATCAGCTTCGCCTTAGGGTCGCAAGAAGTTGTGCTGGCGTCTGTGTATGTGGAGCCCAGGAACGACGAACACAACACGCTCGGCATAATTGACCATCTCCTTACACAAAGAGCGGGGAAGTGCTGCATAATTGGCGGAGACCTAAATGGTTGGCATCCTCTCTGGGGCAATGATCGCACCAATCCCAGAGGTAGAGACGTAGCAGAACTTGCGTTCTCTCACGGGATGCACATCTGCAATGAGGGAAACACTCCTACATTTGCCGCTGTGACACATGGACATCTCAGAACATCCATCATTGATGTCACAATGATCACCGAAAACCACAGTGGGCAAATCGAAGGATGGAGGGTAAACCCTGCTGCAGCGTCTCTCTCGGAACATAGCGCTCTAGAATTTACAGTTGTTCCAACAGATAATAGTATAAACCAGGACTACATTAACGACTCTACATTCCTATATAAAAACAAAAAAGCAAATTGGACAGAATTTAATAACAAACTAGATAATCTAATGGCTAACTCAGAAATTTTAAACAGTGAAATTAAAACAGCTAATAAGGAAGAGATAGATAGTACAATAGACAATATATATGAAATAATACATGAATCCTGTAGAGCGTCTATGCCCGTGAGAGGCAAACACCAAAAGTTTAAGGCACCATGGTGGTCAGATAAGCTGGAGGAGATGAAAAGGGAGGTCGTGAGCATTCATAGGTTAGTCCATAATAGTGCGAGACGCGGCCTGCCCCTTGCTGATCTCCTAGAAAGGCAGAGAGTGGCTAAGGAGAATTACAGAGAAGAATTGCAGAAGACCTCCACCGAAAGCTTCCGTGAATTCTGCCAAAGCCAGGGCAAGGAAGACGTATGGGCCGTCACCAACAGACTGCTGAAGGAAGGTCCCCCTCGCAAGCCACCTGCGACACTTAAAGTGGGGAATACTTACACCAACAGCGCAGAAGAGACAGCCCAAGCGCTCCTCAATCATTTCTTCCCGGAGGATAGTGACGACACCACTCCGCTGCACCGACAAACTCGGGCCGCAGCCGGCGAGTTATCTAATGGGCCGGAAGATAAGCCCTTCACTGAGGAGGAAGTCCTGGAAGCAATTAAAATGATGAACCCGGATAAAGCTCCTGGCAATGACCATTTGACGGCGGACATTGTTAACGCCTTTTGTAAGGCCTACCCTACCCTGGTGACGGATCTCATGAACCGGTGCCTGCAGCTCGGGTACTTCCCGACTCGTTGGAAGCAGGCGCAGGTAAAAATCCTCCCGAAACCTGGGAAGGCCGACACCTCAGCGTTGAGTTCCTTCAGACCAATCGGACTCATCCCCGTCTTTGGGAAATTGCTGGAGAAATTATTCACCAAGCGGCTCACTTACTTCGCCAATGCCAACGACAAATATAACGGCAATCAGTATGGCTTCCGCGAGCAAAGAACCACCACGCAAGCCATCAATGCTGCTCTGGACAAAATCAAGCTGGCAAAGGCCAGTGGACAGCAGGTTGTCGCCGTAAGCCTGGACATAAAGGCAGCATTTGATAATGCGTGGTGGCCCGCGCTCTTTAAGAGGCTAAGAGAGATGCAGTGTCCCAGGAACATTCACAAGTTGATCCAAAACTACTTCGAAGACCGTGAAGTATCACTTACCTTTGGTGGCGTCAATATATCCAAAAGTATGTCTAAAGGCTGCGTCCAGGGGTCAGTCTGCGGTCCCACCATGTGGAACATAATCCTCGACGAGCTGCTGGCGATGGATCTTCCTCAGGGATGTCATCTGCAGGCGTTCGCCGATGATGTGCTGCTGGTGGTGTCTGCGGCTGCTGTACAGGACCTGGAACATAAAACAAATGCGGCATTAGACATGATACAACAGTGGGGTCAAACGGTCAAGCTTCAGTTCGGCCCGGCCAAAACACAACTGATCGCATTCACCAATAAGGCAAAGCAAGCAAAAATTGCGATGGACCGGGCGGAACTGGAGTTTGTCTCCGAAATCAAATATCTGGGCATCATCATCGATGAGAAGATGACTTTCTGCAAACACATAAAGTACATCACAACCAAGGCACTGAACATTTTCAAACGGCTGTGTGTATTCACCCGCACCACCTGGGGAGTACACACGGAGAACATACGCACAATATATCTGCAGGTAATTGTGCCAATAGTGACTTACGGAGCTGGCATATGGGGACATGTCGCCAAGAAGCGGTACGTGATAAGGATGCTGGAAGGCATGCAGCGGCTGTTCGCCATCAGGGCGACGCGAGCCTTCCGCACCCTATCCACCGTCGCGGCGCAGGCACTGGCGCGCTTCCCACCGCTACATCTAAAGGTCCTGGAAGTGCACGGCATCGAGAAGGTACGACTCTCTGGCAACGTGGATACACTCCCCGATGACATACAGCTAGAGAGCCCCGTGCCACCACACAGCCTGCTGCCGCCCAGCGAGCGAATCTCCATCTGCTATGAGAGGGCAGAGAATCAGCAAGATGTGGTTAAGCTGACCAATCCGAACAACATTGCTATATATACGGACGGTAGCAAGCTGGAGGATGGGAGTGTGGGGGCAGCTTTCATAGCGTGGGGACTACGGTGCGGCGACCTCCTCGTGTGGCCTCCCCGGTAGTATTTTCTTTCTGTTTGGAACTGCTACCGGAGGGCAACCCTGGGCAACGGCGGGTAGCAATTGGCTTATCGCCATATTGCTACCCGACGGCTGACAGCTGCACTTTGAGGCCCAGCTCTGTCTGGGCCGGGGCCCTGTCCGGCGCCCTGTGAGGATCTCCTCCACTTTGGGCGCACCTTGACGTGGGCCCCACCGAGTGGGGCGCCTTCGGGCGCCACCCCCCACATCTTTTGTGGGGGTCTTTAGTTGCTGGTCTGCGCTGCGTCCCACAGCCAGTGGGATGCGGCAAAGGCCGGCTAACCCCACCTCTCCGTCCAGCGACCGACTGCGCAATCCAGCGTAGCCGGCCGTGGGGCTGTTTAGTGGGGCAGTTTTTTTGGAAGCCTGCAGGCACTCTCCACTCCCCACCTTGCCCTGCAGCCAGCAGGGTGTGGGTTTGTGGAGAGTTCTGCAGGAACCCATGCCCGCGACGCCCGTATCGCAATCCAGCGATGCGGGCGCCGCCCGGTTAGGGCTTTGTCGGAGGGCAGTGGGAGCTGCTCTGGGGGCTTTAAGCCCCGGGCGTCGGAAAGAGGCCGTGCTGGCGTGCCTCGCTGTCCATGGGTGGGTCTGCGGTGATAAGGTTCGTCCTATTTCCCGCTTTCCCACCCCGAGCCTGGATTTGCCGGGAAAAGTCGCAGAGTGTTTAGTGGGTATGCCCTTGAACGGCTTCTGATTAGCAGAGGCCCAATCCAGGGGAGAGCCCCACACTACCTGGTCGTCTCCGAAGAACCGCAGTAATACTTACCCCCAGGTCGCCTCCGCACACCGCACACTGCATCAGTTGCGTCGAGCGGGGGGGGGGGGGGGGGGTGATCGACTTCCGGTGGGTTAGGGCCCATGTGGGTATCATCGGGAATGAGGCAGCGGATGAGGCTGCAAAGGAAGCGGCGACGCTTCGTAGCAGTTATCATCACGCCCTCTTCCCGATGAGTTACGCCAGGAGAGAGTTCAAGGAGAGGACCTTACGCGCATGGAAGGAACTGTACGCAAACGCGAACACCGCCAGCCATACCAGGACACTGTGCCCGGAACTGGTCGATGTGTTCGCAGTCGCAGCGAAGGTTCCAACCTCTTTCTTCTGGACGCAATACCTGACTGGCCACGCTTATTGCAAATCGTACTTGTTCAAATACAAAATAACACAGTCGAACACATGCCCCTGTGACGACACCGGCGAACAAACAATATCGCACCTGCTACAACAGTGCCCCAGATTCGCAAGGGAACAACGGAGGCGTACCACCGTTACGTTTTGTCGGTGATGAGCCAGGTTAAGGCGTTCAACAACAACACCAACGTTGACACTTAGCCTGGGCAAAGTATAATATATTTAAGCCTATAAGTATCTACATATATATTTTTAAAAGTATATATTAATTTTGTGAAAACACAAAAATGTTAAGACAGTGATTTAAAACTATAAAGATATAAAAATAGCACGTATCAAATCGCGTGCATAAATTGAACTCCACTGGAAACTAAACACATGATAAAAAAAAAACCTTTTTTTTTTTTTTTTTGTTCACGCAGAATGCCGCCTTATGCACACCCGGCCGCTGGGAGACGACCAGGTAGTGTGGGGCTCACCCCTGGATTGGGCCTCTGCTAATCAGAAGCCGTTCAAGGGCATACCCACTAAACACTCTGCGACTTTTCCCGGCAAATCCAGGCTCGGGGTGGGAAAGCGGGAAATAGGACGAACCTTATCACCGCAGACCCACCCATGGACAGCGAGGCACGCCAGCACGGCCTCTTTCCGACGCCCGGGGCTTAAAGCCCCCAGAGCAGCTCCTAAACCTAACCTTTTTTTTTTTTTGTTCACGCAGAGTGAATGCCGCCTTATGCACACCCGGCCGCTGGGAGACGACCAGGTAGTGTGGGGCTCTCCCCTGGATTGGGCCTCTGCTAATCAGAGGCCGTTCAAGGGCATACCCACTAAACACTCTGCGACTTTTCCCGGCAAATCCAGGCTCGGGGTGGGAAAGCGGGAAATAGGACGAACCTCATCACCGCAGACCCACCCATGGACAGCAAGGCACGCCAGTACGGCCTCTTTCCGACTCCCGGGGCTTAAAGCCCCCAGAGCAGCTCCCACTGCCCTCCGACAAAGCCCCAACCGGGCGGCGCCCGCATCGCTGGATTGCGATACGGGCGTCGCGGGCATGGGCTCCTGCAGAACTCTCCACAAACCCACACCCTGCTGGCTGCAGGGCAAGGTGGGGGAGAGTGCCTGCAGGCTTCCAAAAAACTGCCCCACCAGACAGCCCCACGGCCGGCTACGCTGGATTGCGCAGTTGGTCGCGGGGCGGAGAGGTGGGGTTAGCCGGCCTTTGCTGCATCCCACTGGCTGTGGGACGCAGCGCAGACCAGCAACTAAAGACCCCCACAAAAGATGTGGGGGGTGGCGCCCGAAGGCGCCCCACTCGGTGGGGCCCACGTCAAGGTGCGCCCAAAGTGGAGGAGATCCTCACAGGGCGCCGGACAGGGCCCCGGCCCAGACAGAGCTGGGCCTCAAAGTGCAGCTGTCAGCCGTCGGGTAGCAATATGGCGATAAGCCAATTGCTACCCGCCGTTGCCCAGGGACACCAGGACCCCTCCGGTAGCAGTTCCAAACAGAAAGAAAATACTACCGAAGAGGCCACACGAGGAGGTCGCCGCACCGTAGTCCCCTCCTAAACCTAACCTTTTTTTTTTTTTTTTGTTCACGCAGAGTGAATGCCGCCTTATGCACACCCGGCCGCTGGGAGACGACCAGGTAGTGTGGGGCTCTCCCCTGGATTGGGCCTCTGCTAATCAGAGGCCGTTCAAGGGCATACCCACTAAACACTCTGCGACTTTTCCCGGCAAATCCAGGCTCGGGGTGGGAAAGCGGGAAATAGGACAAACCTCATCACCGCAGACCCACCCATGGACAGCAAGGCACGCCAGTACGGCCTCTTTCCGACTCCCGGGGCTTAAAGCCCCCAGAGCAGCTCCCACTGCCCTCCGACAAAGCCCCAACCGGGCGGCGCCCGCATCGCTGGATTGCGATACGGGCGTCGCGGGCATGGGCTCCTGCAGAACTCTCCACAAACCCACACCCTGCTGGCTGCAGGGCAAGGTGGAGGAGAGTGCCTGCAGGCTTCCAAAAACTGCCCCACCAGACAGCCCCACGGCCGGCTACGCTGGATTGCGCAGTCGGTCGCTGGGCGGAGAGGTGGGGTTAGCCGGCCTTTAGAGCAACTAAAGACCCCCACAAAAGATGTGGGGGGTGGCGCCCGAAGGCGCCCCACTCGGTGGGGCCCACGTCAAGGTGCGCCCAAAGTGGAGGAGATCCTCACAGGGCGCCGGACAGGGCCCCGGCCCAGACAGAGCTGGGCCTCAAAGTGCAGCTGTCAGCCGTCGGGTAGCAATATGGCGATAAGCCAATTGCTACCCGTCGTTGCCCAGGGACACCAGGACCCCTCCGGTAGCAGCTCCAAACAGAAAGAAAATACTACCGGGGAGGCCACACGAGGAGGTCGCCGCACCGTAGTCCCCTCCTAAACCTAACCTAACCTAACCTAACCTAACATGTTTTTTGGCATTTCACTGAACCTATTTAGGGATTTAAACCTAAAAATATTATTTATTTATGCAAGAAAGACTTTTAGGGCACTTAGATTCAGCAGAAGTTTTTAATTGTTATCTGGGAGCTTATGTCGATATTTACCACGGTCGCGTGGAAGTTTTATATAATTACCGGTAAATATGGATAATTCACTACATTTACCATGTGCATTGGTGATTATCTATAATTACCGGTGATTAAAGATAAGTACCGATTGCTTACATTTACCGTAACATATATATTTACTTAAAGCGCATGAAAATGACACTTGCTTTGAGAGCACCCTAAAAAAAGTTTCGTTCGTTTCGTTCTACACAACATTTTTAAAACATGGTAGGTACTTAAGTTATTTAAATACAAACACATTATTTTTCTGGAGAGTGTAGTCCAATACGAGGTAATATATTTGTTGTTTTCTTTTTTCAGAACACCGCCAATGTATCTGCCACTTCACGCGATGGAGAACAACAGAACCCACCCTCTCCACTGCAAGATGCACAGGATCCGCTAGAAGGATGGTCACAGATATTACCGGCGTTCCCGCCTTGGGCTGAAGAGCTGGAAGAGGCGCCTTTAAAGCGAAATAATAAAAAGACTCGGGCTCGCCAACAAAAGCGTAACAAACAGCGGACATCCTATCTCCAACACCGTCACCACCAAGACCCAAGAACATCATTCATAATAAAAAATACGTCGAGCTGTCGAGGCCGACGTATAATTAAAATAGAAGTAATTGATTTGGAGAAGCATAGCGTTGACGAGGAATCGGAGGACGTCTTCTCCATACAATACGTGGTGACGGATCCTATCGATCCAATATTGGATCAAACGGAAGGGCTCATCAACGCCATATCAAAGAAATTGTGCGGATATAGCTATAATTTTTAAAAAGCTTATAATCTACACGTTTCTTTAAATTAAACTTCTCAGGTGGGCTTATTGCGTGTGATATCTTGTCACGCATACGCCTACAGAGAGACATTTAAATTAAAATTAAGTGCAATGAAACTGTACTACCTATTTATTGATATTTAATAAACAACCTTGATGTAATTTTGGGTTTTATTTACAACTAGTGGCCGCCCGCAACTTCGTTTGCGTGAACTTTATGACTCTTGGCTTAAAGATGATTATTTAAATAGAATTTAACAAAAATATTACTTATTAAAAAATGTTCGTTTATAGGTTAATAGATTAATCATTAATATTTTATACGAAATGCTAAGGAATGGAACAACTTGCCGGCTTTTGTATTTCCAGAGAGCTACAATTTGGGTGTCTTTAAGTCGAGAGTGAATAGGCTTCTTCTGGGAAAGCACGCTACATCTTAGACCTCATTGTCACTCTCCATCAGGTGAGATGAGGTCAAGTACAAACCCATTTAATATTTAAAATATCAACTTCTAATGAACCCCCAAATTATTTTTTATTGCATTAGGGGATGTAAGTATTCTATTAAAGTTTGAATCTTATATTTTATCCATCAATTCTGTCAAAGAATGTGTATGCAAAAGTTGGAGTAAATTGGGCCAAGGAATCACGTTGTCCCATGAACAAACTTTGAACCCCCTTTTCGCTCCATTAGGGGTTTTAGTTCGGAATATCCTTCCTTATAGGATCTCATCCAAAAATGCTCATCACATTTGACAATTTTCCATTCCATTTCATTCCATATTTGTTATAGTGTAGCTGGGCTCTTAGAGGTCCAAACCAGATGTTCCATGATCTTTGATTATTTTCATGACATCATAAACTGCTCATCAATCTGAACAACTTTTGTTAAGGTGCCATTGACCTACCTCTTATAGTTTAGCTGGGCTGTTGTGGTTCTACATCAAGGAGCCTGGTCTTCAAAATGTAATATACCCTATAAGTTGCCCTGATATTACAGCTATACAATAAAAACAGTTTCATTTGAATTGGTTCAGTAGTTTCCGAGATTAGCGCGAACAAACAGACAAACAGACAAACAGACAAACAGATAAACAGACAAACAGACAGACAAAAATTTTAAAAATCATTGATTCATGTTCTGTTACTGTTTTTTAGTCGTCCTAAGTTATTTTGAGATAAATATCTTCAATGTACAGACACAGCTTTTTTACATTTTTATTATATGTATAGATTATATGTATAGATTACGTATAAATGTAGGGAATATAAAGGATTTTTAATAAAAAATACACTGTTCGGTTCACTTTCAAAATACATTTTTATTATAAATCAGAATGTGATACATTATTTTCTACAATCCATTTTCTAACACAAATTACATTTCTTAACGCACAATAGTTGCTATGGTTAAAACAATTATATACTAGAATGTCTTGACAATATATTTTACTTAGTGTCTAAATTATGTATATCCCTAGAGCTTATATCTATCACATTCTCATGGTTACATATTTCTCGCACCCATTTAACTTTTTCTTCTCCCTTTACTATGATTTTATACTTATTTAAATAGGATTTTATAAGCCTCTTAAATTTCCTTAAGTCAATATAACCCTCGCTCCATCGGAGGCCTCTGTTTTTTTCTATCCACCGTACGCGTTTATTTTCCTCGACAGTGAGAGCAGAGAATGGACAGGGAGGCTTTACTAAAAAGGTTTGAGTATATTCTTTTGTGCCTATTGCCATTTCTTTTAATATGAAATCATTTTTTTCATTTTCAAAGCCTTGCAAATCCACAATAATCGTATTGCTATTCATGATAACTTCTTCACAACATTACTTAAGGCTTGTATTCAAATAAGCAATCGTTCAATATCAAACAATAATGCAAAGTCTGGTCGGGTATCTCTGCGTCGAATTCTAGTTCAAGCCGAACATCAACCGTTGAAGATTTTAGAAAATCGTTCTGGCGGCTGCAGTCTATTAAGAAAATCGGCGCGGTCTCTTTGAACTCTCTTAAGCCCAACAACGGCTCAGCTCGGCGTCCGTAATAAGACTGTTGAAATCTTGCATATTGTTCATATATTAACGAATATTTGTTTTCAGAAAAACTAATATTTAGGCTCTCGTATGGATAGTAGGTCGAATTCAGGAAAATTCTTACATCACGTATATGACAATGATCGAATTCTGCCATTGACATGGTGGCATTATGTTTACGATTCGTTTGTAAAGCAATCGCAACCATTCGAGGTTTTTCAATTTGTGATGAAGTTTTAATGACCAAGTATGTTTTCGGGCTTAAGACATTAATGAATATTCGTACAAATCCCAATTGCGAAACGCAACTGTTATCGCTCGGTCTCTTTCTAATTGTTTTAACAAATTAATTATTTCGCGGTCTGATACTTTAATATGTGGGACTCGCCAGACTATTTTGTCGATTATTATGTCTTGCACAACTTCGCCCGCATTTAATTTCAAAGCATTGAGATTTGTAATGGCGTGTAGCTTCGATGAGGATGGTGTTGAAATTAGACAGCATAGATCCGTTACTTTAAGTGCGTTTACTCCAATGCTTGTGGTACAGAGTTCGTTACATGTGATAATTATCGTAGAAGAGCTAGATCTAACAGAATGATGACGAATACTAGACGATTACTTGGACCAATACAGTAGGATGACACGGCATACACGTAATCGGGAAACGGCCATACGATTGGTGTTGGCCCGGGGGCCAGGCGGATTGGTCGGACGGACAGTCGTGTATCACTGCGATTGGCCATAGGTGCGAGTCGTAGTGAACGCGTTGCGGTTAATCGCCGAGAGATGTCGCGCGTAGTAGCGAGCGGCAACATATTCCCGGCCTTGAAAGTAGCTGCTTTCAACGATGTTCTCCTTGGCTTCATTAATTAGCAGGCAGCGGACAGACCTTCAACCAAGCTCGTCGAACGACTCCACTTGCGGTGCGGACATCAGCGACCCTGGAAACTTGATCGCGGCCTGGGTACGTTTTGATGATGCGGCCAAGGCTCCACTTCAGAGGAGGTAGGTTGTCATCCTTTATGAGGACTAGGGTGTCTTCCTTCAAATCTCCTGCGTGATGCTTCCACTTTGTCCTGGTTTGAAGCTCGGACACGTACTCCTTCGCCCAGCGGTTCCAGAAATGGGTTCGTATCTGCTCAAGATACTGATAGCGGTTGAGGCGGTGAACCGGGACATCCGTCACGTCAGCTTGCACAGGCGCAGTCAGCGGGCGGCCAATCAGGAAGTGAGCGGGAGTCAATGGAAGGAAGTCATGTGGATCTGTGGACATGGGGGTAAGTGGACGGGAGTTGAGGATGGCTTCAATTTGAGCCAATACTGTGCTAAACTCCTCAAAAGTTAAGTGCGCATTCCCTACCACACGTCTCAAATGATGCTTGCAGCTTTTGACTCCAGCTTCCCACAAGCCTCCGAAATGGCTAGCATATGGCGGAATAAAATGAAATTTTATGTTTTGCGAAGTGGCATACTCCCTAACTTCGGTTGAACAAGAGGACAAAAACTGTGCGAATTCGTTCTTTAGGCCAACAAAGTTCCTTCCGTTGTCAGAGAAGATTTCTGACGGTTTACCACGACGCGAAATAAAGCGCTTTAAAGCCAGTAAATAGGAATCCGACGATAAATCCGAAACTAGCTCTAAATGTACTGCATGCGTACTTAAACATACAAATAGACAAACATATGCCTTTTGCGTTTTAGCTCCCCTTCCCTTACGATTTAGTACGAGCACTGGTCCGAAATAATCGACTCCGGACAGCATGAACGGAAAACCTGGCTGTAACCGTTCTTTGGGGAGGTTTCCCATGATAGGAGTAGGTAGGTTGCCACGCAGTCGAGCACATTTCATACAACTGTGTACTACCTTTCTAGCGAGATTTCTCCCACCAATAGGCCACCACATCTCCCTGATGGTAAACAGCAAAAGCTGGGGGCTGCGTGCAGCAGGTGCTCATGCTCGAAGCGGAAAAGAAGCTTACTGAAATTATGTTTTGCGCAAATTAAAATTGGGTGTTTTTTATCAAAAGTGAAAGTAGGCGAATTTTCTAAGCGTCCTCCCACACGGATTAAGCCGTCACAATCAATAAATAAATTTAGTTTTGACAATTGGACGTAGTTACACAGAAAGGACTCAAACCACACTTTGGTCAAAAATGAGTTAAGTATGGCATCATATTCCTGAGGGGCAAATTTACATTGTGGTGAAAACCCAATTTTTAAAATCTACAGGGCTACTAGTTTTTCAGGGTACCCCCACTCAAACCACAGTATGAAGAGCATATAAAAAGTATCAGCATAAAGGATTCAGCCCACTTGTATTGTTTCTGAGATATTCAGTTTCAATTAGAATGTACATAAAATCGATAAAACAGAATAAACTCAAACAGTTTGGATTCTTTCTAAGAATTAGTTATGATTTGAAAATCGTTCTTATCAAATAACTGAAAGGACTCAAACTCTTTGGAGCCTTTTTGTGAATTTGTTTTGGATTAAAAATCGTTCTTATCAAATAACTGAAAGGACTCAAACTCTTTGGAGCCTTTTTGTGAATTTGTTTTGGATTAAAATATAATTTTATCAAATTAATGTAACGACCCAAACTGTTTGGAGCCTTCCTGTGTTACAGGCCTACGAAACAAAATATTTCTTTTTGTTTATCAGAAAGGGCTCAAAACTTCTAAGACATTACATTTTTTCTATAGTGGCAACATTTTGTCGGTTTTATTAGTCTTAAAAACTGGCAACTCTGCCATTTTCTCCCACACCAACCGGTTCGTGTTTTGTTTTATTTTGTTTAGTCATTTAGTGTGTGAACAAGTGAATAATGCGTCGAGTTGATCGTATTTTGATTAGTGCCTTGGGACATGGAAATGACGACAAAATTGATTCAGATGGTAAGTTACATTTTTTAATCAGGCTCATTCATAACCTTAAAATCGTTTTATTTTTTTTAATAAGATGTTCTCCTTGGCTTCATTAATTAGCAGGCAGCGGACAGACCTTCAACCAAGCTCGTCGAACGACTCCACTTGCGGTGCGGACATCAGCGACCCTGGAAACTTGATCGCGGCCTGGGTACGTTTTGATGATGCGGCCAAGGCTCCACTTCAGAGGAGGTAGGTTGTCATCCTTTATGAGGACTAGGGTGTCTTCCTTCAAATCTCCTGCGTGATGCTTCCACTTTGTCCTGGTTTGAAGCTCGGACACGTACTCCTTCGCCCAGCGGTTCCAGAAATGGGTTCGTATCTGCTCAAGATACTGATAGCGGTTGAGGCGGTGAACCGGGACATCCGTCACGTCAGCTTGCACAGGCGCAGTCAGCGGGCGGCCAATCAGGAAGTGAGCGGGAGTCAATGGAAGGAAGTCATGTGGATCTGTGGACATGGGGGTAAGTGGACGGGAGTTGAGGATGGCTTCAATTTGAGCCAATACTGTGCTAAACTCCTCAAAAGTTAAGTGCGCATTCCCTACCACACGTCTCAAATGATGCTTGCAGCTTTTGACTCCAGCTTCCCACAAGCCTCCGAAATGGCTAGCATATGCGGAATAAAATGAAATTTTATGTTTTGCGAAGTGGCATACTCCCTAACTTCGGTTGAACAAGAGGACAAAACTGTGCGAATTCGTTCTTTAGGCCAACAACGTTCCTTCCGTTGTCAGAGACGATTTCTGGACGGTTTACCACGACGCGAAATAAAGCGCTTTAAAGCCAGTAATAGGAATCCGACCGATAAATCCGAAACTAGCTCTAAATGTACTGCATGCGTACTTAAACATACAAATAGACAAACATATGCCTTTTGCGTTTTAGCTCCCCTTCCCTTACGATTTAGTACGAGCACTGGTCCGAAATAATCGACTCCGGACAGCATGAACGGAAAACCTGGCTGTAACCGTTCTTTGGGGAGGTTTCCCATGATAGGAGTAGGTAGGTTGCCACGCAGTCGAGCACATTTCATACAACTGTGTACTACCTTTCTAGCGAGATTTCTCCCACCAATAGGCCACCACATCTCCCTGATGGTAAACAGCAAAAGCTGGGGGGCTGCGTGCAGCAGGTGCTCATGCTCGAAGCGGAAAAGAAGCTTACTGAAATTATGTTTTGCGCAAATTAAAATTGGGTGTTTTTTATCAAAAGTGAAAGTAGGCGAATTTTCTAAGCGTCCTCCCACACGGATTAAGCCGTCACAATCAATAAATAAATTTAGTTTTGACAATTGGACGTAGTTACACAGAAAGGACTCAAACCACACTTTGGTCAAAAATGAGTTAAGTATGGCATCATATTCCTGAGGGGCAAATTTACATTGTGGTGAAAACCCAATTTTTAAAATCTACAGGGCTACTAGTTTTTCAGGGTACCCCCACTCAAACCACAGTATGAAGAGCATATAAAAAGTATCAGCATAAAGGATTCAGCCCACTTGTATGTTTCTGAGATATTCAGTTTCAATTAGAATGTACATAAAATCGATAAAACAGAATAAACTCAAACAGTTTGGATTCTTTCTAAGAATTAGTTATGATTTGAAAATCGTTCTTATCAAATAACTGAAAGGACTCAAACTCTTTGGAGCCTTTTTGTGAATTTGTTTTGGATTAAAAATCGTTCTTATCAAATAACTGAAAGGACTCAAACTCTTTAGAGCCTTTTTGTGAATTTGTTTTGGATTAAAATATAATTTTATCAAATTAATGTAACGACCCAAACTGTTTGGAGCCTTCCTGTGTTACAGGCCTACGAAACAAAATATTTCTTTTTGTTTATCAGAAAGGGCTCAAAACTTCTAAGACATTACATTTTTTCTATAGTGGCAACATTTTGTCGGTTTATTAGTCTTAAAAACTGGCAACTCTGCCATTTTCTCCCACACCAACCGGTTCGTGTTTTGTTTTATTTTGTTTAGTCATTTAGTGTGTGAACAAGTGAATAATGCGTCGAGTTGATCGTATTTTGATTAGTGCCTTGGGACATGGAAATGACGACAAAATTGATTCAGATGGTAAGTTACATTTTTTAATCAGGCTCATTCATAACCTTAAAATCGTTTTATTTTTTCTTAATAAGATATCTAAGTCAATGGCGAAGAAGAAGGTAAGCACTTCATAGATTTCTTATTACTATTTCATCAATACCATAAGGTAGCTACTTTAAACTTGTTCTAATTCTCTATTAAAAATTAATAGGCACCAAATCAGAAAAGATTTCTGCGGCGAAAAAGTCGATACTGGTTGCTCCAAAGGATGACGCCATTCCAACAGGTGAATACTATAAATACTATTTTCTATAACTGTGTTAGCTATTAATAGTTTTAGGGTTCCATACCCAAATACTGAGATTGCAAAAACTACTAAAAATCGGTGAATCGAACTCGTACATTAAAAAAAATAATGCTATCAGTGACAACTTTTATTGGTAACTCCACTAAGTAAAATTTTCTTTAATTTATAGATTACTATATTTCATCATTATTATTACTTTAGACTGGTTCTAATACTCTTTTAAAAAATCATAGGGAAATCGGAATCAGAAAATATTTCTGCGGCAAAAACGCCGATGCTGGCTGCTCCAAAGAATGACGTAGTTCCACCAGGTGAATACAATAAATACCATTTTCTTTTAAATTGTGTTCACAGATATTAGCTATAATTTTAGGGTTCCCCAAATACTGAGATTGCAAAAACTACTAAAAATCGATGAATCGAACTCTTACATTAAAAAATATACTTACATTGCTATCATTATTGTTCACAGACTTTCTTTACTTTACAGATTTATTATTACTATATTCCATCATTATCATTACTTTAGACTGGTTCTAATTCTCTATTAAAAATTAACAGGGAACAAATCAGAAAATATTTCTGCGGCACAAACGCCGATGCTGGCTGCTCCAAATGATGACATAGTTCCATCAGGTGAATACAATAAACACTATTTTCTTTAAAATTCTGTTCACAGCTATTAATTAGTTCTAGGATTCCACACCCAAATACTGAGATTGTATAAACTACTAAAAATAGGTGAATCCAACTCGTACATTAAAAAAATATTGCTATCAGAGATTACTTTTATTGTTCAGAGACTTTATGTAATAATACTAACAAAATGTTAATATCGATAATGATTTATTTTCTAAGTAATTTTCTAAGTAATTTTAGTTCTCGATGTAAAACATTTTTTCCAGCCGTGAACCGACATGCTGTTCAATCGACATACCTACATAATAGGTCTTCCTACCTACGCCGACATCACTCTCAATCTACCTTCGTAAGAATTTTATTTGACGTGTGTTACATGTATTATTTTTTGCACGTCATAATGACTACTTTAACTTCATTTAATACTAGTACAGACAACAGCACGTTATACTATACATCTTGACCTTGAGACCGCCTTTATGTCGGGGGCATAAGCTCTAATATCGCACTGCAAGTGTATATTTTTACGGGCTGTTGACCGTACTTTCAAATAAAAAAGCATTGTCCAGGTATAACGGAACACGATTTAATGTTATAGGTATTTTGGTGTGCTTAAAGCTTTTTCATGTGTTTTGGGTTTTGCTGTATTTTATCTCAATTACTAGGAAAGCCACTTTATTTTATTTTAGATAGAAATGATGAAACATTTACGTAAAAAAAATATTTTGGTAAAAATCTTCCTTAGCACTTAAGAAGCACCTATGCTTTAAAATTAAATGTCTCCGCCTCTCGACCTCTCAAAAAATCCTTTCTGTAATTTTCTCTTTCCGAGGTAAAATGGCTGTACTATGTAAAATACACTTACTAACCGTTGTGACGCATGAATAATCTCAAACTTAGTTACGTGTGGGTTTACACATTGCTACATATTTACCTACTAATTCAACTATGATAACTCCCGAAATTATTTTGTAGGTGGAAATATATCAGAGACTCCTTCAGGATTTGAAACAGACGCGTCCGAGAACACCGATTGTGAAGGTAGGTACTGCAAATTACTTAAGAATTTTGCGGGTCAATATTACGGTGCTAACGGATAGGGCACTTTGGTACCTTGTCAGTTGACATGGCAATTTGGGCTCCTCTTTTGCTTACCATCAGCCAATATACTATGCTTCTATAAAAAAAAGTTAGGCTTACATACAGTTATGCCTATATTTCTTGCATTTAGGCAAAGATAACGCCTTAAGTTGCGGCTTAAGTTGTGGAATTTATATCTATAACTCTAACTATATCGAATATGTCTTCCTTCCTAGTGGAGCTACCCGAACTAGATATAAAAAACTAATGGCTTATCTCTATAATATTAAATTAATTGGAAATTATGTAAAAAGTGAACTTCGTTCGTTACCTTTCTTTATCTCACTACCTATTTTCTTTACTCAACCAGATGTGGAATCTCCAGCGGCTCCTTTGTTCTCTCCGTTGACTCCACTACTGACTATGCAAAAAGCCGTATCGAAATCAAGTAAGTTAGAAAAGAGTATTACTATTACATTTTCTAAGCATACCATGGCATGAAGAATAATGACTCTATTCTTTTTGTCCTAATCAGGAGTTGATACGCCAGCTGCTCCTGCATTTTATCCACTCACACCTCTTGCTACACGAAAAGAACCTGAAAACAATTCACCAATACCACCAATGTCACCTGGTACATTCGACCTGTTTAAAACCCTAAGTAGCGAATATCCTACAATTGAACATATTGACTTGCCAATAAAACGTCCCAGTAATGTTGTTTATGAAGATTTTGAGCAAGATGGAGACTATGACGACGACACAGATTCTGATTACGTACCTGACAGTGGAGAGGAGACTGATGTTTCACTTTCAACTGTTATTCAAAATAAGAGGAAGAGGTCTATAGTTTCCGAAAGAGACAGTTCGGAAGATGAAATTACACATGGGGTCTTAATTCAGTCTTATGTTGCTGATGTGCATGATGATCCAACTGGAGTACACAGAACCACACAAATGCGTCACACCGAAAGCCCATCTCTTGTCACTAATTCCATATACAGCATTGCAACGGTTGATGAAGCCATTCATCTCGAAGCCGAAGCCGTTCATCCCGAAGCCGTTGATCCCGAAGCTGAAGCCATTAATCTCGTAGCCGAAACCGTTGATCCCGAAGCCGTTGATCTCGAAGCCGAAGCTGATCATCCCGAAGCCGTTAATCCCGAAGCTGAAGCCATTAATCTCGTATCCGAACCTGAAGTCGTTCACACCGAAGACGTACATCCCGAAGCCGTTCATCCCGTTAGAGGTCGCTCCAAATGTGGACGCAAACGGAAACACCCTGATTATTGTATTTCGGAAAAAAAAAACAAGGAAGTATATGAATTTGCCTTATCATGTCGGAGACAAATTAGTTGGCACTAAAACATTTCATGATTATTCATGCACGTGCAAGCAACAATGTTTTTTACTTGTTCCAACAGAATTAAGAAAACAAGAATTTCAAACCTTTGTTACGTTGGGGTCCTACGAAGCTCAGTTATTGTACATTTTAAATAACGTAAAAGAATCTGAGAAAGCTAGAACCTATACAGTAGTAAAAACAAAAACCGGGAAAAAGAAACCGAGAACATATAGAAGACATTATTATATTTGCGATACTATCGTTTGTAAGGATATGTTTTTAAAAAATTTTCAAATTCATCTAAAAAGTTGACATATGTTGGCCAAAAAGCGAACAGATCAATACAAAGACAAGAGGGGTGTAAAACAAGGCGGCTGGAATAAGGCCGCTGAAGAGGACATAGATTTTGTGAAAAATATCATTAATTCCCTCCCGAAATACGAATCCCATTACAGAAGGGAACGAAACAATGGCATGCAATATTTAAAACTAGGTATGACTGTTCAAAAAATTTACGATATCTATCTCACAGAATTTAAAAAAGCGTATGGTAGCGAAAAGAAACCCATCTCTTTTGCTACACTGAAGCGAGTATTTTACACGAATTTCAATCTCCACTGTAAACCCTTGAAGAAGGATACCTGCAAGAAATGTGATACATTAGACATTGAGATAAAGAAATGTAATGTACCAGAAGAAAAAGAACTTTTTATCCATCAAAGAGATGTTCATCAAAAGAGAGCGGAAGATCTCCGTAATCAAATGTCACAAGACCTGTTGCGTGCAAAAACAGATACCAAAATTTGAATGTATAACCTACGATCTCGAAAAAACCGCTACCTTTGCCACGTATACCCACAAATATAGTTTTTTACAAACGGCAGTTATGGGTGTATAACGCTGGGATTCACATTGGATCTAACGATCAAGGGCAATGCAATATATGGGTTGAAGGCGAAGCTGGAAGAGGAGCCCAAGAAGTTGGGTCGTGTCTTATTAATTTCATTAAAAATCACCTGAGGGAGGGAGTAGAGAATTTGGTTCTATGGAGCGACTGCTGTGGGGGACAAAACAGAAATATTAAAATAATATTGATGTTGAAAACAATACTAAATAGTCACCCAACTCTTAAAACTATAACTTTTAAATATTTAGAGTCCGGCCATTCTTTTTTACCAAATGATACTGATGTTTCACTTTCAACTGTTATTCAAAATAAGAGGAAGAGGTCTATAGTTTCCGAAAGAGACAGTTCGGAAGATGAAATTACACATGGGGTCTTAATTCAGTCTTATGTTGCTGATGTGCATGATGATCCAACTGGAGTACACAGAACCACACAAATGCGTCACACCGAAAGCCCATCTCTTGTCACTAATTCCATATACAGCATTGCAACGGTTGATGAAGCATTCATCTCGAAGCCGAAGCCGTTCATCCCGAAGCCGTTGATCCCGAAGCTGAAGCCATTAATCTCGTAGCCGAAACCGTTGATCCCGAAGCCGTTGATCTCGAAGCCGAAGCTGATCATCCCGAAGCCGTTAATTCCCGAAGCTGAAGCCATTAATCTCGTATCCGAACCTGAAGTCGTTCACACCGAAGACGTACATCCCGAAGCCGTTCATCCCGTTAGAGGTCGCTCCAAATGTGGACGCCAACGGAAACACCCTGATTATTGTATTTCGGAAAAAAAAAAACAAGGAAGTATATGAATTTGCCTTATCATGTCGGAGACAAATTAGTTGGCACTAAAACATTTCATGATTATTTCATGCACGTGCAAGCACACAATGTTTTTTACTTGTTCCAACAGAATTAAGAAAACAAGAATTTCCAAACCTTTGTTACGTTGGGGTCCTACGAAGCTCAGTTATTGTACATTTTAAATAACGTAAAAGAATCTGAGAAAGCTAGAACCTATACAGTAGTAAAAACAAAAACCGGGAAAAAGAAACCGAGAACATATAGAAGACATTATTATATTTGCGATACTATCGTTTGTAAGGATATGTTTTTAAAAAATTTTCAAATTTCATCTAAAAAAGTTGACATATGTTTGGCCAAAAAGCGAACAGATCAATACAAAGACAAGAGGGGTGTAAAACAAGGCGGCTGGAATAAGGCCGCTGAAGAGGACATAGATTTTGTGAAAAATATCATTAATTCCCTCCCGAAATACGAATCCCATTACAGAAGGGAACGAAACAATGGCATGCAATATTTAAAACTAGGTATGACTGTTCAAAAAATTTACGATATCTATCTCACAGAATTTAAAAAAGCGTATGGTAGCGAAAAGAAACCCATCTCTTTTGCTACACTGAAGCGAGTATTTACACGAATTTCAATCTCCACTGTAAACCCTTGAAGAAGGATACCTGCAAGAAATGTGATACATTAGACATTGAGATAAAGAAATGTAATGTACCAGAAGAAAAAGAACTTTTTATCCATCAAAGAGATGTTCATCAAAAGAGAGCGGAAGATCTCCGTAATCAAATGTCACAAGACCTGTTGCGTGCAAAAACAGATACCAAATTTGAATGTATAACCTACGATCTCGAAAAAACGCTACCTTTGCCACGTATACCCACAAATATAGTTTTTTACAAACGGCAGTTATGGGTGTATAACGCTGGGATTCACATTGGATCTAACGATCAAGGGCAATGCAATATATGGGTTGAAGGCGAAGCTGGAAGAGGAGCCCAAGAAGTTGGGTCGTGTCTTATTAATTTCATTAAAAATCACCTGAGGGAGGGAGTAGAGAATTTGGTTCTATGGAGCGACTGCTGTGGGGGACAAAACAGAAATATTAAAATAATATTGATGTTGAAAACAATACTAAATAGTCACCCAACTCTTAAAACTATAACTTTTAAATATTTAGAGTCCGGCCATTCTTTTTTACCAAATGATACTGATTTCAGTAAAATTGAATGTGAGCTCAAACATCACGAGCGAATTTACACCGCCGAAGAATACATAAATGTTATGAAAATCTGCAAAAAGAAAAACCCCCTATACGTTACTAGAATGAAAACGCAAGACTTTTTAAGTACAAAAAAAATAGAAAAAAAAATAGTTAATCGCAAAATATGTACAAATAAAAACAAAGTCAACTGGATGAAAACTAAGCAAATTTTATTAAAAAAGGAAGAAAAATATTTAATTACTATGACTTCAGAAAGTGGAGATAGTCAAATATTGGATTTGTCTAAAAAAAATAAGGGTGTTTTAATTACATTTTCGGAAGCAGATTTTGAACTTCTATGGCCCGAGGGAAAAACCATTCCTCAAGCAAAGCTGGAGGATCTTAGATCTATGTATAATTTAATTCCTGAGGATTGCCAGGCCTTTTATAACAACCTTAAAGGAACGAACATCAACGAAGATATTGATGGATATTGCGGAAATATTGACTTTGATTTGGAGGAAGATGATGATGTTTGAGCTGCTCTCTTCTTTCTTTTTTAGCTCGCCTTATGTTTAAGGTAAACGAATTTAATAAAGTTTTATTAATTTCACTTAAATTGTTGTTTTTATAACAAATTTTCCACTCGAAGGGTAGTGTAGAGTCCCTACTGAGAAATAAAAAAAAATACATGCGTTAGAAAATTTCAGTATAACTGAAAGGACTCAACCCTCTTCAAACCTAAATATCTCGAAATCTATTCCCAAATATGTTATTATTTGATGGATGTATAAAAATATACGCTCTATCCTTTGAATTTAATTCCAACTTAAAAAAAAATAACTTGATCTTTAGAGAACAAAACCCTGCTGAAACTTCAAATGCAATTATCTCAGAAGTGACATTTTGTGGTTTGAGTCCTTTCTGTGTAACTACGTCCAATTGTGCGTTTTTAATTATTATTTTATTTGAAAGCGTGTCGTGCAATTCGGGATAAGATTCACGCTGAGACAATTTGGCTAAAATAACTAAAGATTCTCTCAGTTCATCGACGGTGAGCGGACCTGTGTGGCGATTAATTTTGTTGCGCGTATTATAAATAAATCTTAATACATAGGCCGCTGTACGCTTCAAACGGTTGAACTGAGAAAATCTTTCGAAGGGAAATAAGTTGGTTTCATTACTCTGATCTACTAATAGCGTGGTTGTAGTATTTTTAATTTCAGGCAAATCAATGGGAATATCTGGAATATTTAAATTTAAATTTGTGACATCGAAATGAATATCATGTAGAAATTGGGGCCCGTACCACCACAAATCTGATTGACTAAGTGTGTGTAAACCCTGCCCTCGCGACACCAAATCCGAAGGATTTTCTGTCCCGCTCACATGACGCCACGGGCAACCTTTAGTCAACTCATGGATTTCGGCAACCCTATTTTGTACATACGGTTTTAAAAGGTTAATTGGCATTCCTAACCATCCCAAAACAATGGTTGAGTCTGACCACAACACAACCTTATATAGTTTTGAACGCAATGATTTTTTTATTTTTGCGTATAAACGCGACCCAACGACAGCGCCACACAGCTCTAATCGCGTAATAGTCATCGGTGAGGTGGGTGCGATCTTACCCTTCGCACACAGCAAGCGCACACAAACAGCTGACTCACTCGCGTCGACGCTGCGGATGTAGGCGCACGCGCCGTACACCACCTGAGACGCATCAGTGAAAATGTGCAGCTCGATGCGCGCTGGCGCACCAGACATGACGTATCGTGGAATGCGAATTTTATCTAGATGTGCAAGGTTTTCTATGAAAGTATACCAATCTCGTGCGATATCGTTAGGTACAGGCTGCTGCCAGTCTAGTTGGAGCAGAAAACATTTTTTCAGAAGTGCTTTGGCTATCGTAATAAGTGGACTCAACAAACCAAGCGGATCAAAAATTTGTGACGAAAGTGACAATATTAGTCGTTTGGTAATAGTCTGAGAAGATTTATCCATTTGCGTGTGGTAGTAAAGTTCATCAGACTTATTAAGCCAACCTAGACCTAATGTTTTAGTGTGTACATGTTCACCTAAAGACAAATTTTTGTAAATATTTTGTGCATTATCTTGATCGCCAAATTCAAAATTAAAAACCCATTTTCTAAGTGGTAAACAACCCGAATTTAAGACTTGGTTTGTTCCTTCACAGACTGAAATTAATTTGGACTTGCTTGATGCGCCACAGACTAAGTCATCAACATAAAAACTATCACGAATAGTTCCTGCAACCTCAGGGTCTATGTTGAAACGCGGTCGTGACGAGATCGTTTCGACATCGTCGGTCGGATCGCTCGGTGTACATTCGCGCGCTAATTCTTTGAGACACCTACAGGCCAAAAATGGTGCGGAAGCTGTGCCGTAGGTGATTGTGTTTAACTGATATACACCTAACTCATCCGACGGACTTTCTCGCCACAATATCAGTTGGAGGTCACGTTGATCCTTATCGATTAGAACACATCGATACATTTTTTCGATGTCTGCGCAAGCGACGTACCTATTCTCGCGAAATCTAAGCAAGATAGAAATTAAGTCATCCTGTATAGGTGGTCCTACAAGTTGCAGGTCATTTAGTGAAACACCATTTGATGATGGTTGACTTCCATTAAATACCACCCTTAACTTTGTGCTGGTTGCGTGGGCTCGGAACACACCATGATGCGGCATGAAATAGTGTGGGGTTCCGTAGGTATCTACTTTGGTCATGTGACCTAATTTTATATACTCGTTCATAAAATTAGAATATAATTTTTTATACTCGGGATTGCGCTCGAGTCGCCTTTCGAGTGCGTAAAATCGATTTTCGGCGATCGACCGAGTTTCTCCTAATGTGTCCGGTGATGACTTGAAAGGTATGCGAACACAGAACCTACCGTCTTCTGACCGCGTTGTCGTATTAACGAAGTGTTCCTCGCATAGCACCTCCTCATCACTGCGCGCTTTATCCGGACAGTGAACCAGCTCCTCTAGCTCCCAGAATTTGCGTAGCTGTGTATCTAAAGGATGTTCATCTAAAGTCTGTGTGAAATGACATTTAAAATTACTAATGTGCGATTTTTTAGTATAGGTGTTTACCGAACCAGACACAATCCATCCCAACTTGGTATTTTGAAGGAACGAACCATTGGCCAACTGTATCTTACCTTCACTTATTAAATTCCAAAACAAATCGGCACCAATCAATATATCTATAGGTAGGCTTTCATAGAAATAAGGATCTGCGAGATTGATGTCGTCAGGAACTTGAAATTGGTTGCGATTAAAGTTAATTGAAGGCAAGCGAGATGTTATTGTCGGTAAAACTAAACATTTCATGTGCGATGTGAATGTATTGGTGCGCGATTTGAACTCAATTTCACATGTTTGCGTGCATTGTGTAACTGAGCTTCCAATACCCTGTATTTTTTGAGTGGACTGTACTATTGGCGCATGTAATTTATCACATAGTGATTTTGTTATGAAGCATCGTTCGCTTCCGCTATCTAGCACGGCGCGTGCCTTGTGATAGACTCCTGTGCGATCGGGAACTTCTACCAACGCCGTCGATAACAAAACAAGTGGCCAGTCGCTGGACGTGTGTGCGTGTGCGTGCGTATGCAACTGGTTTACCTGCAACGTTTGATTGTGAGCATTTGACCCATAGCTGTGGCTCATTACCAATAACTCATCAGTATTTGATTGATTGTCAGATGACAACAAAGTAACTGCGCGCGAATCTAAGTTATTAATATTTTTGTCGCATAGCAAAGAGTTATGTTTTTGTTCGCATTTACGACACGGGCCAAATCTGCATTCAGTCGAAGAATGCCCAGATCTCATACAGTTTTCGCATAAGTCTTTTTCGCGAATAAGTTTTAATCGATCGCTTAAACTGAGATCTAAAAATTCCTGGCATGAATAGAGGGGGTGTAGTGAACTACATTTAAAGCATACGTTTTTATTAGGGAATAATTTAGGTTTAGATTTTGATTGAATAGGTTTATTTGAAACAACATTGCAGTGTATTTTGTGTGATTGTGAAATAATGTTATGTTTTCGTTTATCTTGTGATTGTAAATAGTTATTTTGTGTAGTGTGTGAAGTAGGCCTACTGTGTGAAACATTTAGCGTTTCCAACATTTCTGCGCGACATTTCAAGAACTAAAGCAAATTATCCACTGTAAGTAGGCTTTTTGAATCACTGCCGTTAGATAAAAGTGTGCATTTGTGTTGTTCCCACTCACGTTCGGTCACCTGATCCAATTTTGAGACGACTAAATAGATGATCAGAGTGTCCCAGTGTTCGGTCGGTTCCCCTAAAATCTTTAAAGCGCGTAGGTTTTTTAGGACGTTATCTGTTAGTTTACGTAACTGAGTAGGCGCTTCTTTTGTAAGTGTAGGCATAGTAAACAGTGACTTTATGTGATTATGAATAAGAAGTCTGCTGTTATTGTACCTGTTTGACAGTAATTCCCATGCCACTAAATAGTTGTCTGCGGAGAATTGAAGCGAATCAATCACTAAACTTGTGTTGCCTTTTAATGCAGATTTAAGGTAGTGGAATTTTTGTATATTAGTTATCTCGCTAGACCTATGTACCAGTGATTGAAATGTGTCTCGAAACTCTAACCAGTGCTCGTATGAACCGTCGAATTCGGGCAACGATATAGTAGGAAGCATAATGAAGTCCAATTTAGTAGGCGGTTTACATTTTGGACTATCATCGGATTCCCCACGACTTAACAAACACTGAGCCCTAGCCAAGACAGAATAATATTCGGATTCGAAAGCCTCAAGTGATTCCGAGTCTGCATCAGACTGAGAATCGAAATATGCGGAATTTATTTCATCTTGTAGACTTTCGAACTCGGTTATCAAGGATTTAGCTCGATTAGTTCTAAGTTTTAGTTCTGCGTATTGTAAATCGGATAAACTTTCGTCGGTCAGAGAACCTATGTACCGTTTAAAAGACGTTAACTTTGCTTTAACTGCACCCCGTTTGCGTATTAAGTTTTTGTCAATATCTGTTCTCTCTATGTTCAACTGAAGTCTCGGAGACTTTGACCTGCCTGTTGGCTCTGCGATCGCGGGAGATGTATCACCTAAACCAGTAGCCATTTCGTGTGCGTGTAAGAAATTGGAGTACTTACGGTTTTAGGAACGTATACAATGAAGCCTGCGTCGATCACACTGTCCCAGAGAGTTGCGTATTAGGCCGTATTTTTAATCAGCTGACACCACTTGTGACGTGCGAGAGAAAGCACTAAGTATTTGCATAAGCACTGGAATTAGCAAAAATAGCACAGTATTAGCCAAAAGAAGGAGGAAAGGGGCTAGGATATTGCGATTGGCACACCTTACCGATTTGCGAAGTACAAGCAACGTAATTGCTGTTTATCCGTGACACCTTTGCGATCTCTCATCGATTCCTTCGGGAGCTAGTCCTGTGTGTCCGGCGAAGATGGATCAGATGTAATGGCGTGTAGCTTCGATGAGGATGGTGTTGAAATTAGACAGCATAGATCCGTTACTTTAAGTGCGTTTACTCCAATGCTTGTGGTACAAAGTTCGTTACATGTGATAATTATCGTAGAAGAGCTAGATCTAACAGAATGATGACGAATACTAGACGATTACTTGGACCAATACAGTAGGATGACACGACATACACGTAATCGGGAAACGGCCATACGATTGGTGTTGGCCCGGGGGCCAGGCGGATTGGTCGGACGGACAGTCGTGTATCACTGCGATTGGCCATAGGTGCGAGTCGTAGTGAACGCGTTGCGGTTAATCGCCGAGAGATGTCGCGCGTAGTAGCGAGCGGCAACAAGATTTGTGTTACTTCTTAAAAGAACTTATTCATGTTTACAATTCATAATTATTTTGTCAGAATCCTCTGTGAAACCTAATACTTTATTAAGTGGAATAGAGGTAGAAAATACACCATTATTAGTATTGGATATACCTTGATGGGACCAACCCCAAACATTTGCACATTTAGACTCACTATCATTTAACGATAGATAAGATTTTATTGTGGTTGTAATGCCTGCATTTTTGACTCTGTCTATTTCGATACAGTTTATTTCATAACGAATGTCTTGAAATAAAAATGAAGCTAAATTGTTAACAAAATGCACATTTGATTTCTTTTGTAGTACCGTTGTATTGTAGTACTCTTTCCTTTTCTTCTGTAGTACCGTTGTGTTTATACACATCGGCTCTGCCCTCTATATACAAACTGCTGAGCGCAGGTAACACGTACAAATCTTGTTGATTAATGGGTATTCGTATTTCATCATTCTTGTTGAAACTTGTTACATATGGCTTGTATGAATGAAATTCAAAACTTTCAATGCTGTTGTCTTGAGTGAGACGGAGATTGAGCAATATTTAAAATGTTCATTTTATCAATCCAAGTATTTTCAAAAAGGTCTTATTTTGTTTGGTTAGCTGCTTTTTCGTATAAAGTGGTGCTGTTTTATGCAATGTCTTCTTGGAACTGATTTGATTTCGAGAGGTAGTAGGGTTTTTATTGAAATTTAACATTTTTCCTGAAGTGTAAATACAGCTGTACCTCTTCACCGCGTAGGTTAATTTGTTTATTATCTCCGTCTAACAATCTAATATTGATTGCGGTTATTGAACTTTGATTGACAGGAAAATAGATTAAGTTCTTAGGTATTTCTATAATTTGATAACCAGGTGGTTACATTTGGCACAAATTCGTAAATTATATGACTCGCTTTTCCATTCACAAATGATCCGCTTACAACATCACATTCGATGCGTACTATTGTCGTCGGTAAAATGTTGACAGGATACCGAGACTCGGTTTTTATATTCCATTTTACCGTTTTCGGTTTGAAATAACTTTATTTACTCATTAAAACATATAAAATGTCACTTACATGAGTACATTAACAATAATAAAAACTTAAATATAAATGATACAGAGTGGCGGACAAAGTCCAACAACAGCAAAATAAAAAATATATAAAAGGGTACTATGAAAAAACAGAACACCGGGCGACAAACAAAATCGACTGAGACATGACCGGCACAAAATATTCTACCGGTTAGTTTGCGCATTGAATATTGACCGATGGTCCAAGTTAAAGACGTTGCGCTTGCTTTATAAGGTGATCGAATAGTTTCCTTTTAAATATGCCCAACGTATTTGCATCCTTTATTTCAGTAGGAAGTTTATTAAATAACTGTGCTCCCGCAAATGTTATAGAATATTTGCCGTAATTAGTGCGGACATTGGGTGATACCAGATGGTTTGCTCGGCGACATGAGTACCTAGATGATGTTCCTTTTGTGGTGAATGTTAGTTGCGAATGAATCATGTTATGAGTGATTTTATAAATAAGTATGCATGTGGTATAGGTATATAACTGTGAGATGTTTAATAGTTTGTGGTGTGTGTCTAGCTATAAGTACCTATTCTATCTACTAATGGTGACGTCTATGTAATCAATTCTATTTAAACCAATGTCTCTTATTAAAATATACTCATTACTTTATTGGACTTGCTGCGTTTTACTTGATATCCGTTGCCGAACCTTACATGACGACCCTGCCATGCGCGTATTAGACAAAGTATAGTGTTCCAACAGTAGGCAAATATGGAGACATTAATCAGAGCGGTATCGATCTGTGCTCACGAGAACTACAGTGCGATTGGAAAAATCTGTTTTGAAAATGGGTGGAACTAAAAGCAAACCAGAGGAGCAGAAGGAGATTATCGTCACCCAGGTTGGCCAAACTAATGAGGCCACCACCTACATTGAGGAGTTGAAGTTCCATGCCTCCTCCACGGGCATTATTTTGAGTATAATTCTGCTCCTAATGCTTTTGCTTATACTCTACGGGATATACAAAATCTCCTACCGATGCTATAAGAGGTCGGTAAGACGCGAAGTGGACCAGCACATGATGTTGCGGCGTTCTTGGCGCCCCTACAGCCGCACGGAAAGGGCTGTGCAAGCGCAAGGAAAGAAGCTTCAGGACGATTTGGGTGTGTGAAGTGAAAACCTAATAAATTGCGGCTCAAGTGCTATGTGGTATGTGACGTCACTATATTATTTTAGATGTTAAATATATAGAGTAATACATATTTTTTTTTTAAAAGTTTTCTCGTTTAATAATTATGTAAAAATAAATAAATAAAAAAAAATACTTATAATTTAGTCCAGTTATGCTTGAAGAGTTAAATTTAATATATAGAGATATAAAATCACTTAAGGAAAATCTTATTAAATTGAATAAAAGCACAGAAAAATTATTAAATTATTGAAGAACAGAAAAATTATTGAATGAAAAACTTAACGAGGCTACTTTATTATATAATAGATATCTTGTGTGTGCTGAAACGTTAGATAATAAGATTTGAAAGTGCGAATATAGCAGTGATGATATCATTTATAGTAAAGAAATAAGTATTAGGATCGAAACATTGTATAACAAAATTGAACAATTTTGTAATAGTAATATTGAAAGTCAAAGCACCATGGAGAAGTTCGATTTAAAAACGGCGGTGGCTCTTTTGCCAGTGATGAATGGACAAGAGGACATCACCAAGAAGCTGAGAGATGCTATCGAGTTGTATAGCTCAATGATAGGTGATGAGAGTCAAAAGACTCTTATCAATTTTATATTAAAAACACGCTTGTCGGAAAGCGCCAAATTGCGTTTAAAATCTTACGATACGTGTCGGTCCCTTTTGTCTGATATGAAGGAACATTTACTCACTAAAATGTCTAGTACCGCGATCCATACTCAATTAATTAGGGAGCATCAGAGCACTAGTACGATTGAGGACTACGGGAAACGGCTAGAAAGTCTGTTTGTGAATCTCACGATATCACAGGCTGACGGCGATAGTAAGTCGTACGAGGTTTTGAAACCCATTAATGAAAAGTTAGCCATTAACAGTTTTATAGGCGGCTTAAGAAATTCAAATTTGAGGGTGATTTTAGCAGCTCATAACTACACTTCGTTGAAAGACGTTATTCGAGCGGCCAAGGACCAAGAACTGACATCCCACACCCCTCGATCACAGTCAGAGGAGTCTATGTACATGGGTCATCGTCAGAAACCAGGTAATTTCACAGGACGGTTCAGGGGCGGCTCTAGAGGTTTCGCGAACTTCCGCGGCAGCCGAGGCGCGGGTGGCAATCACCACCGTTCGCAGCCCCATTGGCAAAACCCCGGTCCATCGCGACAAGGTAACCTTAGCGGAGGTCGTACTTTTTATCGGGGTAATGCTCGTCAAACTACGCGTAGTTCGAATACTTTTACTAATCGTGGTAACCGAACAAGGCACATAAATTTTATGAACATGGGTAGTGAAAATTCAAATATTCAACCACCTACTCATACAACAAATACCGGAAACACATCTGAAAGTGAGTTTTTTCGTCCATAACTGTATATTTTCATGTCATAGTAGTAATCACGTAAAGCTAAATTTTAAACAACGTTAGTAAAAAGTGGCTCATAGATACAGGAACATCATTGTCCGCGGTGAAATACGAAACGATTATAAGCCACCGCATTCCAATAATCAAACATAACATCTGCATAAAAGGCATTGGCGGACAATTGAACACCGAAGGTTTCGTTTATCTTAACTTAGTCGCAAATAGAATGGAATTTAGCCATAAGTTCTATGGTACTTCGACACTTGCCATGTTTGCATGATGGAATCATTGGACAAGACTTTCTACGTCAATTTAATTGCGTTATAAATTATGAACTAAATAACATTTCGTTGTCAAGTATAGACTCAGAATCGAAAACCACACTTTACCTTTAGGTTTAGGGACTTTTCACGACAGTAGTTATTTAATTATACCCCCCAGATGTGAGAAAATATTTTACGTAGATACAATTTTGAAAGAGGAGTGTATAATTAAATCAAAAGAATAGGGTAGTTGACTAATATCGATGTAGTAAAAAATATTGATACTTTACCAAAATATTGGTAAATAAGAACCAATAGCCTAAATTTTCAGTTAAAAATATAACGTCTAGCTGGTTTTGTGAGCATTCAAAGTTTCATGGGCAAGTCCATTTTTAAAGTTTATAATATTATAAAAATAATTATATCATTGAACTACCCACACATTAAACACAAACTTTTATTATAAAACTATGTACATAAACGAAACATTTGATATAGCTACCAAACAAAATTTGCTAGACGCGCATACAAGACACCAGCGTGTGACGTCACATGTTGGTAGCCATTTGTATAGAGCGTTTTTGGGCCCGCGTAAAATATGTGCTCTTAAAGTTGTGATATCTCAGGTAATTCAAATCAGAATCAAATAATTCTTTCAACAATGTTTCTTTAATAGAGGGGTCTTTTGATTAAACACATAAAAAAAAATAGTCAAGTACCCTATTATGTGAGGGTGTTTATTTAGCGGGAGGTATTTGTAAACCTTGTAATGGGAAAATTCCAATCCAACTTTTAAACTCGCGTGAAGATCAGGTTTGTTTGAGCTACTTTAGCCCAGAGTTTGAAAGTTTGGATGATTATGGTTTGAAAGTTTGGATGATTATGACATGTGTACGTATGATAAAAGTGAATACATAGATAGCGAGAGGGTTCGTCAATTGTTTTCGTTGTTGGACTTTTGTCATTTAAACGTAGAGGAAAGGCGGTCAGTCCAAAATATTTGTGCCAAATTTTGCGATATTTTCTATTTACCCGGAGACAAGTTATCAGTTAGTAATATTAATTATGAACCAGAAAAAAAATTAAAACCGAATGTTTCCTCTTCTTATGTAAAGCCTTATCGTTTACCTCGTTCCCAAAGGGAAGAAATCACTAATCAAGTAAATAAATTATTATCAGAAAATATTATTGAACCAGCATGTAGTGAGTGGTCAAGCCCCGTCTTATTGGTCCCTAAAAAATCAGATGACAATAGTAAAAAATGGCGGTTAGTAATTGACTACCGTAAACTAAATGAAAGGATTATTGATGACAAATTCCCTTTGCCCAACATTTCCGATATTCTGGATTCCCTTTCGGGATCTATGTACTTCACCCATCTCGATTTAAATCAATCTTACTACCAATTAAATTTAAAATCAGACAGTAAAAAGTTGACTGCATTTACAACTCACACCGGTCAATACCAGCTAACTAGATTACCAATGGGATTAAAGACGAGTCCAAGCTGCTTTTCAAGAGCTATGACTCTAGCAATGACCGGACTAAATTACGAAAAATGTCTTATATATTTGGATGATCTTTTGTGTTTTGGAAGGTCCTTGAGCATACATAATAAAAACCTAATTGACATTTTTTCTAGGCTCAGAAAAGTTAACCTTAAATTAAACCCTTCAAAGTGTAAATTTTTACGAAAAGATGTACTGTATCTTGGACACGTAGTATCAGCGGAAGGTATCAAACCAGATCCGGAAAAAACAAAGGCTATAAATAGTTATCCAACTCCCCAAAATTCAGATGAGGTACGCAGGTTTGTAGCATTTTCCAACTATTACCGGAAGTTTATACCATCTTTTGCAGAAATTACATTACCTTTAAATAAATTGTGTCGCAAACATGTACAGTTTGACTGGAGTGATGAATGGCAAAAGGCGTTTGAGAAAGTGAAAAGTATACTGAGTTCACCTAATGTAATGCAATATCCTAACTTCGATAAAGAAAATACCTTCATTCTACAAACGGATGCGTCGGGCTTTGCGATTGGTGCAGTTTTAAATAACGGTGACCGTAGACCCGTGGCATTTGCAAGTAGAACTTTAAATAAGGCCGAAAAAAATTACCTCACCATAGAAAAAGAATTACTAGCAATAACGTGGGCGGTAAAATATTTTCGACCTTATCTCTATGGGAAAAGGTTCATAATCGAGACAGACCACAAACTACTTATTTATCTGTTTAATATGACCAACCCTTCCAGTAGAACTATGTAGTTTAGACTTACACTAGAGGAGTATGATTTTGATGTGGTGTATGTGCGAGGAAAAGACAATGTAGCTGCAGATGCATTGTCCCGAGTGCGTGTAAGTAGTGAGGAATTAAAAGGAATGCATGAAAATCTTATTTCTGTGATGACAAGAGCGCAAAGCAAACGGATGGCTCAAGGCCAGTCGGATAGTTCTCCAGAGAGTAACAATTTCAATAACAATTGGACTGATCACCCGAGAGTCATTGAGATGCTTAAACTCCCTAAGAACTACACCGAATTAACCTTTTTAAAAAATGAAGAGTGGACGGATTTAAAAAAGGACGTTAGTTCTGAGAGCGAACATTTCGCATTTATAAAAACTAAATCTCTAATTTGTGTTAAACCAATGACCCAATCGCAATGTACACGAGATGTCTTTGTGAGGGAATTGAGTTTATTTTGTAATAAATTAAATATTGATAAATTGTATATTATCCTCGACGATGAAATGGAGAATATAATAAAGAAATTAACTAATTTAATAAATAAATCTCCTCGATGGACCGCGATTACACATAATACGAGGAGTTAAGAGGATAACAGACAGAGACACTAGGCGTGTTATACTAAATGACTATCACATTTTGCCCACCAGTGGTCATGCTGGGAATAGGCGTATGTTGAGTAACATTAAAAGACGATACTTCTGGCCAGGTATAGTCAAGGACGTCACGGATTTTGTTTCCAAATGCGATCAATGTCAAAGACAAAAGCATTTTAAGTATACAAAACAACCTATGGTTATAACTAATTTAGGAAATTCAGCATTCGATAGAGTATTTTTAGATTTAGTGGGCCCGTTAAGTAATGATAGTTTAAGCGATTCTAAATATATCTTAACTCTGCAGTGCGACTTGAGTAAGTACGTTGAGGCATATCCTATTGCATCGAAAGATAGTGTGTCCGTAGCAACAGCGTTTGTAAACAACTTCATTTTACGATACGGAATACCTCGCGAAATCATAACAGACAAAGGTACCGAATTCGTTTCCTCAATTATGCAAAATGTATGTAAACTATTAAATATTTCTCACATAACATCAACCTCTTATCATCATCAAACAATTGGTGCGCTTGAAAATAGCCATAAAAATTTAATCTCTTATTTACGAATTATGACAAATAACAACAGTCAGAATTGGTCATCATGGTTACCCTACTGGTGCTTTGCTTTCAATACAACTATTCACACTGAAACCCAATATAGTCCGTACGAACTTGTTTTCGGAAAACGATGTAACGATTTCAAGCAATTTAACTAATACATTAGACCCAGTATACAATTTTCATGATTATCCTGTGGAACTCAAGTACAGACTTCAGAAGTCGCAGTTAGACGCTAGAGATAATATAGATAGCAGTAAGCAAATTAGGAAAGTTCGCTATGACTCATATGTAAACATTTTGTACTGATTAAGAATGAGGCATGTAAAACAAAATTAGACCCATTGTATTTAGGCCCTTTTGAAGTTTTAAAAGATGTTGAACCTAATATTGTAATTAAATATAAAAATCAAGAAAAACTTATCCATAAAAATAGGACTAAATTGTATAAACATAGTCAATAAAATATTAAGTATTTACTTGTAAAAAAAAAATAGTAATAATGTTTATTTTTTTTTCTCACGCCCCCGGGACGTGTGGTGTATGTCTAGCTATAAGTACTAAAATGAAACAACGACGCTATTGACTTTATAGAACAGAGTGAATTTATTCGTTTAGGAACATATAGAGGGCATAGACACAGCATAGACAATAGAATATAAACAGTATCTATTAAAAAGTATTATTGTTCTAATGAGAAACTAGATGTCGCTACATTGTTATTTAGATACAATACAATACTCCCTCTTATCTAAATAAACTGATAACATACTTGCTATATTTACAATACATACAATACAATTACTTATTCAATGGTATTCAATATACCCAAAGCCTTCATGAAACAGAAATGTTTTACACTGGATAAACTCTTAGTTAATAAATCAGCTGGCAAACTAGCGGTTTCTAAATAATGAAACTTAACAATATTATTGTTTACACAGTCACGACAGAAATAGAAACGGACATCCATATGCTTAGTACGATTATGAAAAGTATTGCTAGCAGACAGTTTTATAGCACCTTGGTTATCATTAAATACATTAACAGTGTAAATTTCATCTGTAATTTCACATAACAAGCGGCGCAAGTATATGACCTCCCTACATGCTTCGGTAAGGCTCATGCATTCCGCTTCTGTGCTTGATAAAGCGACAGTTTTCTGTTTTTTTGATGCCCATGATATCGCAGCACCTGATAGAGTGAAACATATCCCTGTAAATGACTTCCTATCTATTATGTTAGACCCCCAGTCTGCATCAGCATAACCCTCCGGCTTTTAATTTCCATTTTTAGTATATACCAAAGCATAATCTTTAGTTTTCTTAAGATATCTTAGTACCCTTTTGGCATAAGACCAATGTCCCAAATTATAGCTATTGTTGTACTGACTGAGAAAACCAACAGAAAAGGCTATGTCTGGTCTAGTTAACATTACAAGATACATGAGGCTACCAATTAGTTGTTGGTAAGGAAGTTGTTCATTACATTTTTCACTTTTATTTACATGAAGCTTAACTTCCATAGGTGTAACAGCTGGTTTACATTCCGTCATATTGAATTTCTTTAACAATTGAGTTACATATTTTTCTTGACTCAATACTACAACACCTTTAATTTTATCTATATGCACATTCATACCTAAACATTGTTTAATTTCACCTAAATCTTTAAGTTGGAAATGTGAAGCTAACACACTTTTCAAGTACTCCATCTCAGATACATCATTTGTAAATATGAAAAAATCATCAACATACAAAGCTATATATGTTTTACAATTACCAACACTCTTGGTATATAAGCATGGTTCAACTTTTGATGCAACATAATTAATATTAGTAAGACAATCATGTACTTTTCCGTACCAGGCCCTTGACGACTGTTTCAAACCATATATTGCCTTTTTTAATTTCAAGACTTTATTTGTATCATTACTAGAATTTGCAAATAAATCAGGCTTCTGCATGTATATGGTTTCATCAAGGTCACTGTTCAGAAAAGCCGTAGTAACATCAAGGTGGGCAGTGTCTAAGTTTAACTGAGCAGCCAATGCAAACAAGATTCTAAGAGTTGTATGTCTTACAACGGGTGAGTAGGTTTCAGTAAAGTCCACACCTTGTTTCTGCATAAAACCTTTAGCCACTAATCGCGCATGGAACCGAACACTGTTATTATTGTCATATATTTTTTTAAGAACCCACTTACACTTCACTATGTTACTATTAGGTGGAGCATCAACCAACTCCCACGCACTATTTTTTTCAAAACACTGAATTTCTTCTTTTATTGCTTTTAACCACTCCTCTTTTTCAGATCCATTCAGCGCGTTTTCTAGAGTAAGGCTATTTGCATCATCTTGAGCATCTTCACTGACACACATATTTGTAAAACCATACCTTTCCGGTTTCACCTTCTGTCTCACCGGTCTATTTGGTATTGGTGTCTGTAAATATTTCACTACATCACATACATTGATCTGACTCTGAGATAGGTAGCTCAAGCACCTAGCGTTGTCTAAGAATATCTTCAATAGATTGTTGTAGTGGTCCATGATTTCAGAAACAAAATTTAGGGCCAGGTGATAGGTTTGCATTACCTGGATTTTAATTCGATTCCCATCTATGGATCGGTACCAAACATTGTTGTTGTTCATAAAATCAATGGCTTTGTTTAGTTTATTTTGGAAGTTCTGTAATTTCTTTTTTATTCTTTCTTCAGTTTGATTAACAGTCGATACAGTTGATATCATTAATTTTGTTTGTTGGTTTGTGGCTTGAATCAGTGTGCGCTGGTTGTCTTGTAATGTGTTAATATCTTTGTAAGCTTGATCGTTTACTCCGAAAATAGCAGTGAGGAAATTGCCGAGCACACCCCTTTTTTTTCTTAAGTGTTCTATGTTGGTTAAATATTGTATTGTTTTTTCGAACTTTACTCGTTCCTCATCAAGATGATGATTGAATTCGTTGCAGTGAGTTTCGTAAGTCAGTATCTGTGAGTTTTTACATAAGTTGTTGAACTGATTCGTTACCATTAATACATTTTCACTTTGTTGTTTCATGTGCAATCGGTCGTAGGTTATTTCAATTCTAAATGTGCCTCGGTTAATGGTTGTTGTCCCAATTTGCTCTACAAATAGCCCAGGATCAATGTATTTTATTGTATACGAGGAATTAATAGTCGTTTGTGCTGTTGTACCCATGATATGTAGTACTAACATGAACATAACATTTAGTAAGGTGAACGCCTTTGATATCTTTGTACATCCTTTTCTGTTATTGTGTCTTGCTGTGTTAATTTGTACAGGCGTTTGGTGATTGTTGCTTGTCGATTGTGTTATGTTGTTATCTTCATTTACTGGTAAGGGAATTAATGAATGAATCGATCTTTTTAGGTTAGCGCCAGTGGCTCTCTGTAGGGTGACCACTCTTGTTTCGCCATCAGGACCTGGATGAATTTCTTTTACCTTTGCTAATGGCCATTTGCTGGGACTTATGTTTGTATCCTTTATGAGAACTGCGGTCCCTATTTTTAGGTTTTCATCTCTATGTTTCCATTTGTATCTTTGTTGCAGTTGATTTAAGTAGTCTTTAGACCAACTATTCCAGATGTCTTTCTTCATTTTTTGTAATAGCTTCCATCTGGTGCTTAACTCTATGTTGGTATTTGTTATTGGATCTGGAACCCCAAGTGCTTCCCGACCAATCAAAAAATGACTTGGGGTTAATATTGTGCTATCGTTTATATCTTCGTTTAGAGGGCAAAGAGGTCGTGAATTGAGACAAGCCTCAATTTGGTGTAATAAAGTTATCATTTCCTCATATGTTAGCGTACTATCTCCGATCACACGTTTTAGGTGATGTTTCATTGATTTTACACCTGCTTCCCAAAGTCCGCCAAATTGTGGTGATGATGGCGGGATAAAATGCCAATTTATTCCGATGTCTGTGACAGCGTCTTGAAAATGAGGACTTTGTGTGATTTCGAGTATTTCTCGGTACAGTACGTTTGCTGTCCCTACAAAGTTTGTGGCGTTGTCACTATACATGTGTGAAACGTGACCTCTTCGCGCCATGAATCTGCGTAGTGCAGCGATAAATGACTGAGTTGACAAATCTCCGACGAGTTCTAAATGTATTGCTTTTGTAGATAAACATACAAAAACTGCTATGTATGCCTTGTGGGACTTATGCCCTCGTCCTTTTAATGCACGTATTTGTATTGGTCCAGCAAAATCGACACCAGTGTGGCAGAACGGATGGGATGCTGTGACTCGTGGTTTTGGTAATATGCCCATTATTTGGGATGCTGTTTGTGCCTTGTATCTGATGCATTTTACGCATTTATTAATTAAACTCTTGATTTTCGTTTTACCGCTGATTATCCAGTATTTCTGTCGTAAATAAGATAATGTGAGCTTAGTCCCGCCGTGAAGAGTTTTCAGATGTGCGTCACGTATGATTAATGACGTCACATGGTGATTGTATGGTAATAATATTGGATGTTTTTGGTTGTATGGCAGCTGTGAATTTTGAAGTCTTCCTCCAACTCGTAATATTCCATGAGAGTCTATGAATGGGTCTAAAGACGACAGCTTACTTCTTTTCTTAACATCTTGTTCTTTTTGAAGCATTTGTAATTCTTCTTCAAATTCTTCTTTTTGTATTAACTTTATTATTCTCATAGTAGTTTGTTTTATTTCTTCTAGTGAAAGGTTTCCCTTTGTATTTTGCTTACTAGAAAATCTGTAGCAGTAAGATAACACTTTTTATTAATATTAATTTAACTAAACGTCGTATCACTCTGAAATAGTTACAAATTATTTATATGAACGCTAATAGTGTACCACAAGTGTAGTGCAGTCATACTTTCAAGGTTTTCTATGAGAAAAGGAATTTGTTGTACTGTCTTGTAAACTCAGTGATTGTTGAACAAATTCTGGTGTTTCACTGAGTGACTAAGTTTTTGTGAACTTTATTAAACATTTATTAAAAAGTCAAGGTGATTTGAAGTTTAAGACTGTGCATTCGTGAAATTAAAAAACAATATAACCCCAAAAGTTGGTCGATAAATTTTGTCAATTCATTTACATTACGCCGATTTGACTACTAACGCCATCTAACAGTCCGCTGACGTAATTCAATTACGTTATTTGCACCTGCTTTTTCGCAATTATCTGCCTTGCTGGTGAGAGGTCGCTACGCTATTTCTTGGTCGTAATAAAACAAACTAGCTTCAAAAATGTCACAACAAGCTGCTTTGGAGAAATGTTCTGGATGCATGAAGCCTTTACCGAAAAAAGATTTTTTGCGATGTGCGTATTGTAAGGGGGTGTATGACCTCGACTGCATAAATATGAGTCACCAGCGGTTTCACTCTTTCTACAAGCTCGACAAAAGTCGACGTGATAGCTGGAGGTGCCCTTCCTGTGTAAGTAGTTTACCTAAAAAGGGAAACCAGAATACCCCGGTCCGTCCCTCCCACGCACTAGAGCTTGAGCAAGATGAAGTTTGTAACGTAACCCAGCGCGCAAAACCTACACAGAGCCTGGATTTGAGTATTGGGACTGGAGCATACAGCTGTGATAATGAATCTCCGGGGAATTGTACCACTTACTTCAAGGAATTCTGTGAAGAAATGAGAGCTATGCGTGCCGAGATGTCGAAGTTTAGCTCAGCAGTGACCGACTTAACAATGACTATCAAAGCGCAAAACTCGCGAATTGACCAGTTGGAGGGCCGTATTGAAGCACTGGAAAGCAACGCAGGAGCACCCGTATACCCGGAAATGTCTAATATCGAGGAGACCATAGCCCGACTGCAGCTCGAGATCGAAGAACGCAACCAAGACTTGTTGGCTAACGATATTGAGATCGCGAACTTCCCCGAGACGAACAACGAAAATGGCACACACGTCATTCTGACTATCTCGAAGAAGCTGGGCGTGACTCTAGACGAGCGTGACGTGGTGAGCGCGGCGCGGGTCGGAGCGGCGCGGGCGCAGTCGGATGCTGGAGCGGCGCGGCCGCGGCCTATCGTCGTGCGACTGGCGCGGCGTGCGTCCCGCGACGCCTTGCTGCAGGCTGCGCGGGTACGCCGCCGACTGTCTGCTGCGGACATGGGTCTGCCACTATCGGATCCAACAGTATCATCGCGACCATTTTATATAAATGAACGTCTTACCCGCCATAACCGCCACTTATTCCAGAAGGCGCGAGAAGCCGCAAAGCGCGTGAGCTGGAAATACGTTTGGACGCGGGAAGGCCACATCTTTGCGCGGCAAGAAAATGGAAAAGCCCGCTATCGTGTAAGATGTGAAACAGATCTCATTAAGGTTTTTGGCTCTGACGCTGTTGGTGATTCTCAATCACAATTGTAATGAGAACATTTTTAATTATTGTCAAAAACATTCACTGTGGTTATCTTTTTTACTGCTCTTATCCAGTTTCAGTATTTTTGTTTTTAGTTCTATTTTTTGTATTGAATGCAGAGTTTATCTAAAGTTAATAAGAAAAAGTTATAATTTCATTAATTTATGTTATAGTTTATTCCGTTATGATGATGTGATAAATAAATTTTACAAAGTTCTCGAGGTAATATTAATAGTTCTACGTATAATGTTTCTGATATTTGTACTTTTTATAAGGCACTTTAGTTCGATTTTTTTATGTACTGTAGTAATTACCTGTATTATAACTAATAACCTGTTAAGGAAACATTGTGTGTTGGCTAATGTTTTTGTCAATTTACACATTTGTCTCACTACGGTGGCACCAACGCTTATATTTACTCATCTTCGAATAAACTTATGTATAATGTTCTATATACAATTTTTATATTTATTATATTTACCTTATCATTATAAATATTTGCTCTCGATGATATCTATATTTTTCTTCATGAACGTAGTACGCAAGCATCAAACAACAACCATTAGGATACCTTTACTGGGGAAAGTGCAACTAAAAATTAATTTATGTAAAAGACATTTAACTGTTTTAAAATTGTATTTGGCAAACTCGAGATACATTGTTATTTCTTTCTCTTTTGTTTTGCAATTCGTAAAAGGCAAACATCTTACATTAGGATTTTTAAATCCCGGCTCCCTTGGCACTCGTCACGACGAGTTTATTGTTGCTCTGGATCGGCATGAGGTCGACATTATGGCTATCAACGAGACGTGGTTGAGGCAAGGTGAGGAGAAACGCGCTCCAGCTCCTTCGGGATACAGGCTGCGTCACATTCCGCGACCTGCTAGTGTGCGCGCGCGGGGGGGAGGGGTCGGTTTCTACCTGCGGCGTGGGCTTCGGGCGAAGCAGATCGTTCCCCCCAGTGCGACATCCGTCGAACAAATGTGGCTTAGCGTCTCACTAGGGGGGTACAAGGTTGCTGTGGGTACGGCGTATCGTCCCCCTTGGTTGAACATCGACACTTTTATTGATGCTATGACGGAAACAATAAGTTCTTTTTCCATGTACGACCACATTGTCTTAATGGGTGATTTCAATATAAATTTACTATTACAGGACAGTACAGATACAAAGAAAATTGTATCCTTCCTTCGTACTATGAATCTTAAGCAATATGTGACACAGCCTACTCACTTCACTGATCATTCCGAAACTCTTATAGATTTGATATGCAGTAGTACCAGAGTAACTAATATCTTGGTTGATTATATTCCAGAGTTAAGCAGCCACGCTTTCATATCTTATAACTTGCACATTAAAAGGCCGAAATTTCCTTCTAAATTGTTTACATACAGACCATTAAAATCTATAAACATTAACGAATTCAACAGCCACATAGATATGATTCCTTGGGAGGGATTACTTAATGATAATGTGAATGATTCTATAGCGGCTTTTAACAACTGTATTCGCACCGTATATGATCTGCACGCCCCTATAAGAAAAAGTCATTTTAAAAGTCGTCAGTATCCTTGGATTACACCAACTGTCAAATATATGATGAGATTACGGGACCAAGCCTATAAAAAAAGCAAAAATTCAAATCACGAATCGCACATCGATATGTATAAAAATCTCAAACAAATTGTCACCCAGGCTATATTTTCTGAAAAGGTAGCATTTTTTAAGCATAAAATCAATCTTAACAAGAATAATGCACGTGAACTGTGGAAAAATGTAAAACGTCATGTAGTTGATTTCAAATCTAAAGACACCTACCTACCTCCTACTATTAGTGATCCCGAGCTCCTTAATAAACATTTTCTTGATTTGCCAGGCAGTAATATTATCTCTATTTCACAGCTTTCTTTTTTTGAGTTCCATCGCTATAGTCCTGCCACTTTCAGTATCAAAACGGTTGATGAGCTGACGGTATCTAAGATAATTATGAACATTACTACTAATGCTGAGGGTATAGATGGCATTTCCAAAGACATGATTCTTTTAAGTCTACCGCGTACCTTGGGGATAATTACTGCGATAATAAATCAGTCTATCACAAGTGGGATATTTCCAGATATTTGGAAAGAGGCATTAATTAAACCTATACCAAAAACAAATAGTCCAGCGGACCCGAAAGATTTAAGGCCTATCAGCATCCTACCCTTTTTATCTAAGATTATCGAAAAAGTTGTGTGCCAGCAACTGTCGCAGTTTCTGGAGGCCAATAACATTTTACCTCAAAAACAGTCTGGCTTCCGTCGCAATCATAGCACATCAACTGGTCTTCTGAATGTGGTGGATGACATATTGAGTGGGATAAACAAAGGAGAGGGTGCTATGTTAGTTCTTTTGGATTTCACGCGGGCTTTTGAAACAATTAATCATAGCTTACTACTATCCAAGCTAGCATTCTACGGTTTTGATAGTAAGTCTGTAAGATGGTTCTCTAGCTATCTCAAAGGACGCGCTCAGCGAGTAGAAGTATCCGGTGATAATGGGGTAAAAAAGCGCTCGCAAGTTGCCTTTTCTGATCGTGGAGTACCACAGGGATCTATATTAGGACCTATTCTTTTTATCCTGTACTGTGCCGATATTATTAGGTCTATTAGATTCTGCGATTATCATATCTATGCTGACGACATTCAGATTTATACTTCTTTTCATCCTAAAGACACTCTAGTAGCAGCACAAAAACTTAATGAAGATTTAAATAGCATTGAAGAATGGTCAGTTGATAATAATTTAGTTTTGAATCCATCCAAATCAAAATTGTTAATTTTAGGTTCCATGCCACAAATAGAAAAAATTAGTAATGTCAGTCCTGTTATTAAGGTTAAAAATAATATTATTGAACTTGTAAATGAGACCCGCAATTTAGGCGTTCTAATGGATGGTAAACTCAGATTTCATAATCATTTTGTTGACGTTGTTAAAAGCTGCTTTTATAGACTTAAAGTAATCTACAAAATACGTAATTTCTTATCTACAGACGTTAGATTTAGACTCTGTGAATCATTGATCCTCTCGAAACTCAATTATGCCGATACCGTCGTGGGTGAGTGTTTGCTTGGGTACACCAAGCGGCTCATTCAGCGTGTCCAGAACGCTTGTGCTCGTTTCTGCTTTCCCATTCCGCCTAGGTCACATGTTACTCCTTACCTAAATAAGCATAATCTTATGACGATGGAATCACGACGATCGCTCCATTTCGCATGTCTCCTGTTTGGCGTTGTGAACACGAAAACTCCTATTTACCTGTATGAGAAGTTACATTTTTCCCAACGACCATTCAGACTAGCTACCCGACTTATTTGCCCCAAAACTAGCACAGCTTCATTTCGTGGCAGCTTTCGTTACGCAGCCACAAAATGCTGGAACAATATCCCCCCACCTATTAGAAATATTTCTGGCATTAGTTCTTTTAAAAATAGATATAGGGATTACCTACTTAAATCACAAAAATATAATTAAAGTATAAGCTGTGTTGTCTTCCTTCCCTTTAATATTTCAATAGTTCAGTATTACTTATAAAGTGGCTCATAATATATAATTATACATATGTACTCATTATTTATTTATATATATTATATATAATATTATTCCTTCCCTTTTATAAATTTAATTTTAAAATAGTATTGTATGTATGACGTTGGTGCGCGCAGTGGCGACATTCATTAGGTATCCACGGAAGACCAGCGTCGGGGTGTTCCTCTGAGCACTTCGACATCAAGCTGAGTGGAGGCCTTTTTAGTACTTGTTTTATTTAATCTTGTTTTGCTATCTCTTTGTACCATCCTATTAGATTTAAGACATGTTTGTAACCTAATTGTAATTTGCATATCAAGTACTGAATAAATTATTTCTATTCTATTCTATTCTAAAACTTCTCCCATAATGTATTTGTTTCTTCTTTATGTATAGTTGCCGTGAAGCTTTGTTTTATTTCAAAACATATTTCCGGTACAGTTTTTGTAGTTGGTAATTTGTCGATTTTTAGCCATGTGGGTCCATTCCACCATAGTGAGGTGTTTTCTAATTTTTTGGGTTCTATTCCTCTTGAAATAATATCAGCAGGATTATCCGCGGAAACTACGTGATTCCAATGAGCATCGGGTAATAGCAGTTTTATTTCTGACACTCTGTTTGCAACGAATGTTTGCCAACGTTCGGCTTCACCTTTGATCCAACCTAGGGTTATCATGGAATCGGTCCAACAGTAAGTTTTAACATTTGTGCGATTTAACACATTTGTTACTGACTTCATTAATTTTGTCAGAAGTAATGCTGCACAGAGCTCTAACCTTGGCAATGTGGTTTTTAAGTTTTTCGGGGCTACCTTTGATTTAGCCTGTAATAGCGTGACATAATAGCGGTAATTGTCTTTTACTCGGCAGTAAACTACTGCACCGTAAGCTTTTTCCGATGCGTCACTAAATCCATGTAATTCAACGCTTGCATTGTTCGATACATGACACCACCTGTTTATTTGTATATTTTCAATGTATTTTAGTTGTTCTTGTATTTCTGTCCATTGTTTACAATGTTTTTCATTAATTACTTGATCCCAGTCTGTTCCATTTGTCCATAGGTCTTGTACCAATAATTTCATAGTTATTATAATGGGCGCTAGCCATCCTAAAGGGTCGAATAGTTTTGCCACTTCTGACAAAATAAATCGTTTAGTAGGTTGTTCGTTTTTTGTTGTATGAATTTTGAAATAAAAGTTGTCTTCGGATGGTGACCATGCCACACCCAGGGATTTTCTATTTTCATCTAATGGCAGTTTTAGTAGTGTGTCATCTTTATTTTCGGTTGGTATATTTTCTAATAGTTCAGCACTATTTGAAGACCATTTGCGCAATATGAATCCTCCTTTTTTTAACATAGCTATTAATTGACATTGTAATTCTTTCGCTGCTTCAAGATCTTCTTGACCTGATAAAATATCGTCAACAAAGAAGTCTCGTAAGGTTATTTCGCTGGCAATCGGATATTCCTCCTTCTCATCTTGAGCTAATTGTTGTAATGTTTTTACCGCGTGATATGGCGCGCTGGATGTTCCATAGGTTACGGTTTCCAATTCATATTCTTCTATTGGTTGATTTTGATGAAATCTCCATACTATTCTTTGATAAATCTTATCATTTTCGTGTATTTTTATAAATCGGTACATTTTCATAATATCTGCCATAAATGCAATTTTATGTGTACGCCACCGTAGGAGTATAGTCGCTAAGTCTTGTTGTAATCGTGGTCCTTTGTATAAATTGCTGTTTAGGCTGATTTTTTAGTCTGTTTTACTGCTAGCATCAAATACTACTCTGAGTTTTGTTGATAGCGATTCGTCGCGGATGACAGCTTGGTGTGGTATGTAGTATTTTCCTTTGCCATTTTCTATCTGGGGAACTTTTCTCATATGACCCATTTGTAAATACTCATTCATAAATTCGTGATATTGTTTTTGTAAGTTCTCATTTTTATTTAATTTGCGTTCAAGTTGTATTAGGCGTGCTACTGCTCTTTGTCGAGATTCTCCGTATTCCAGATCGTGATCCTTAAAGGGAAGGCGCTGTGGTACAAGTATATCCTCATCAGGAACATAAGTTTCATCCAGAGTATCGCTCGTAGTCTCATAATCTGTAGAAATATTTTCTTCTTCAGACTCAGATACATCCTCGACAGTTCTGTTCTCAGTCACTGGAAGAGAGACTTCATTTTTCTCTTGCTCCATTACTATGACATCTCTACTCAAACTCACAGTTTTAGTCGCTGGATTGTAGACTCTATATCCCTTAACGTTCTCAGAATAGCCAACAAGAATATGCTCAACAGATTTTTTGCCCCATTTTCGCCTTTTTTCTTTGGGAATATGGACCATAACCTTGCTACCAAATACACGCAAGTGGCTAATGTCTGGTTTATTACCTGTCCATTTTTCAAGAGGTGTCTTTCCATTCAATCCTGATGCTACAATTCTGTTATGAAGATATACTGCTGTGTTTGTTGCTTCTGCCCAAAGTTCTTTTTCTAGCTTTGCATCAAACAACAGGCATCTTGCTTTTTCAACTATAGTGCGATTGCATCTTTCTGACATACCATTTTGTTCAGGTGTGTAGCTATTCGTTTTTTGATGAATTATTCCTTCCCTCTGCAAAAACATATCAAACTCTTTATTACAAAACTCCAAACCATTGTCACTTCTTATAGTTTTAATTTTCTTGTTAGTTTGATTTTCAACTTTTGTTTTGAATTCTTTGAAACATGCCAAGGCTTCACTTTTGTTTCTAAGGAAATATACAAATATCATCCTGGAATAATCATCTATAAATAAAAGAAAGTATTTTGCACCTCCTATTGATGACACTTCCATTGGTCCACAAATGTCAGTGTGGATCACCTTGAGTACATCATCAGCTCTAGTTCCAACATGTTTAAAGAGTAGCCTAGACTGCTTGCCCTCGTAACAAGTAGAGCATGTCGACTTGGTTATATTTACTTTTTCAACCAAATTCAAACCTTCCACAGCTTCAGACATTTGGTTTAGATAATTACTATTCACATGTCCCAGTCTACGATGCCATGTATCGCCAGACACAGTAGAAGTTGACATTGCATATTTGAGCATCCTGACCTTGTATACTCCATTGACAACATCTGCCACAGCCACTAAACAACCAACTTTGTTGTATATTTTGCATCCTTTCTCGTCAAAATCAACTTTATTTCCATTCTTTAATAGTTGACTAACGGATAGAAGATTTGTAGTCAAATCAGGAACGCAAAGTAATTCTTTGATCGGCACATCATACTCACAGCCATCTGCTATTGTCACAATGTTAACGTCGCCTGTACACAACACCCGCAGTTTATGGTTATTTGCAACTATAATCTCATTTGTTTGATCATAACACGGGTTGATTACCCAACTTTCATTAGCCGTCAAATGCGAACTCGCACCCGAGTCAATATACCAGTCGTCTTTGTTATATTTTGCGTTAAGGAACACGGCACTAAACGCATTGGTTTGTTTCCTGGTAGTATCTGGTTCCTTGAATGATTTTGAATTGTTATAAGTGCATTGATTTCTATAATGACCCGACTGTTTACATTTGTAACACTTGACATTTGTTTTCTTTGAGCCGCCATCTTTGACATCGGAAGTTTTATTTTTGTTTTTATGTTGGCGCCTCTGGAAACCGGCGAACGCCGCGCCCTCTTCAGTTTTTTCACCACAAACTTCTGTTGTTCCCGCCATATCTAATAATTTTGCCTTAATGGCGTCTGATGTTATTTCAATTCCTGAATGTTCCACCGCCATAATCATGGGCATGTACTTATCGGTGAGGCCAGCCAGCAGCAAGCACCCAATCCAATCGTCATTAATCTGAAAGCCCGTTCCTCTTAACTTCTGACCAGTTTCTATCATTTGGTTTACGTATGACGCCATCGAGTTACTGCTTTCGAGACGAATCGACGTTAAAGTGCGATCTAATCGTAGGCTAATCTTTCTGCTAAAGCCTGAATCATCAAATAAACTCTTCAGTTTATCCCATAGCATTTTTGATGACTCCACATCCCTGATGTGTATATACAGCGTCGAGTCGATAGTCATTATGAGCTTTGCCTTTGTTCTCTGATCATCCTCCGGTTCGATTGTTTTGCCGGTAACAGGTTTAACACAATGAAGCATTCCCTCCAATACTAGGAAGTTTTCAGCGGCAAAAGTCCACTCGCTGTAGTTTTCTCTGCCTTTGAGTTTCGGCACGTTGACCAGGTAGTTCGATGCCATTCCAAAGAATTACGAACGCCTAATACAGTCAAAACTACTATTACTACCTATTCTACTCACTGTTTCACTAACTTTAAACTAAAGGAAAAATATGGGACTGGGCCCATAACCTAAAATGAAACAACGCTATTGACTTTATAGAACAGAGTGAATTTATTCGTTTAGGAACATATAGAGGGCATAGACACAGCATAGACAATAGAATATAAACAGTATCTATTAAAAAGTATTATTGTTCTAATGAGAAACTAGATGTCGCTACATTGTTATTTAGATACAACACAATAAGTACCTATTCTATCTACTAATGGTGACGTCTATGTAATCAATTCTATTTAAACCAATGTCTCTTATTAAAATATACTCATTACTTTATTGGACTTGCTGCGTTTTACTTGATATCCGTTGCCGAACCTTACAAGTTTCGTTTCATTAAATACTTTTTCTGTTGGTGTAAGAAAGTCATAGTTATATAAAATTTTAATAATTCTATTCTGCACCACTTGTAACTTTTACAAGTTGGTTTTAGCAGCTGACCCCCATATCTCTATCAGGTAAAGTAAATAAGGTTTCACTAATGAATTATAGATCAAAAGCCGAACTTTTTGAGGAATACAGTGCGCCATATTATACAAAGAGCCCATCAAAGATGAAAGTTTATTTTGCAGTAGTAGCAAATGTGCTTTCCACGTGAGATTTTTATCTATTGTTAGACCAAGATACTTTTCTTCACTACTTTGTTTAAGTGCTATACCTTTGATGTTTAATGTAAGTAACTGACTGTCAATTCTTTTGTTCTTAGCACTGAACAGTACATAAGAAGTTTTGGAAGCATTTATTGTCAATAGATTATACTGGAACCATTCTTGCAAGGTGTCAAGATCCGCCTGGGCCAATTGTATGATCTCCTCGACATTCCGACCAAAATAAAATAGGTGTCGTCAGCGTACAGTGTCAAGTGACCGTTCAGATTGGCCTGGTGAATATTGTTCACATATACCAGAAATAATAGGGGGCCAAGGATTGAACCCTGCGGCACTCCACACATCATAGGTATCAGACTACTTTAATAGTTTCCTATCTTCACCAGCTGGTACCTATTGTTTAAGTAAGATTTCATCATTTTGAGTACTGTGCCTGCAATACCAATACTCTCCAGTTTTTTTAGAAGCAATTGATGACTAACTGTATTAAGATCAACAAACACACCAAGCACCACCTGCCCGTGATCTATTTTGGTTTTTATCAAGTTAGTTAGGTCCAATGGTGGCGCTTAAAGTACCCGATTTTGACCGAAAGCCATACTGACGTTCAAACAGAAAGTTAATCTCAATTAAATGGTTATTTAATCTCTTATAAATTATTTTTTCCAAAATTTTGGATAGAACTGGCAAAACCGATACAGATCGGTAATTTCCTGGATCTAATTTTGAGCCAGATTTATAGATTGGGCTGACTTTAGCCACCTTTAAGCTATCCGGGAAAATACCTTCACATAACAAAACATTAAGGCATCCCGTAAGGTTTTGGAGTACTAAGTTTTTAACGCACTTAATGGCTTTCGTACTGATGGAATCTATTCCTGTGCTGGTATTTGGGTCTAGATCGTCGATGATATCGGACACTTCTTTTGCATCACATTGAAGGAAATCAATAAACTGGTCTTTTCTGTCTCTGTGTCATGTTTTGGTAAAGTATGAGTAGTGTTGTTGTGATATTTAGATTCGATTTTATCAGCTAATTGTGAACCGATGTTTGCAAAAAACTCGTTAAAGATTTCACAAATGGCGGTTGGATCAGAAACAATTGAGCCGGTCAGGTCATTTAGTTTTGATGGAGCACAGTTTACATAAGGTTTATTACAGGATAGTGTATTTATTAACTTCCACATCTTCTTGGGCTTCCTTATACATTTCCTGAACTCTCTATAATAGTATTTACTTTTTGTCTTCCTGATTAACTTAGATACTTTCTGTTTTTCTTCGTTATACTTTGTTTTTAGATGGCAACTTTCTGAGTCTTGTTTTAATTTATTCCATAAGTTGTTCCGCTTCTCTATTCCCGCAATTATCTCATCACTAATCCATTCTTTCTGGGGTAGGTTAGTTAATTTGTATTGTAGCGCGCCGATAAGTACTTATTCCTCGCTCCCACTCGTACGGTCCCCCGCCCCGCCTCACCTGTAACCCGCCTGCGTGCGGGGAGGCCGCCGCGTCCGCATCTTGCCGCCAGTGAGCCGAGAGCGTCCTGCGAGACGCGCGTACGTATCTCATCGACCGCCGACGCACGCGCCGCTAGCGTACCACGCCCTTTCTTGTAATTAGTCTTAGGTTCGAACTTACATTAACTGTGTTGCGTTGTGTACCTGTGTGTGTGACTGAATACACGTTTCTATGATAAACAGTGGTATCATTTACGTGAACGTTACATTGGCTCCCAACTAGGGCCCGAACCGCGTGGCTCTCGAACGTTACGAACAGTGCGTAGTGCGTAGATACTTACTCAAAATGCCGCCGCGTAAGGACAAAGGTCGTAATAACTCGAGTTCGGATGAGGAGACGGTGAATCCGACACCCGCTGCAGCTACTCCTGTGGTCATGTCAGAAGATCAGTTGTCGTCGCTTCTGGCCGCCTTCTCTGCGGCGCAAGCCGAGGCTAGCCAGAAACTCGTGCAGTGTCTTCTATCGTCACGCTTAGGATCGCCGCAGAATGTCGATTCGACTGCCGGCGCGAGCGCGAGCGCCGCCGTTTCCCCGACTCCGTTTTTGTCGAATAACCCGGGGACATTAGTAAAATGCACCGCACGATTCGACGGTACGTCTCAGCATCCGGAAGCCGTGGAGGCATTTACCGTCGAGATGTTTAAGGATTGTGCTTCCGTCAGCGATGACATGGCACTTCGTGGTCTCCCAATGTTACTTCAAGGGGACGCAGCAGTGTGGTGGCGTGGAATCCGAAACGAAGTTAACTCGTGGTCGGATGCGATTAAGCGCTCGGCCGGGATACAAATTGTTCCGGGATGTTTTCGCCGCGGAACAAGGATTGGAACGCGCTGACATTTTTATCGTAAAGATAAGAGCGTTGTTATCGAAACTTCCGTATGAATTACCAGAAGAAGCGAGATTGGATATCGTATATGGGCTTCTACATAAGAGAATTAGGAAACGGTTGTCGAGAGATACAGTGAACGATATCGAAACTCTCATTGAAAGATCTCGAGCTATAGAAGAGTCGCTATCGGAGAACTCCGCGCTGCCGCCGCCCGCCCCGTGCGCGCTGCCGCCGCACGCGCCGTCCGCGCTGCCGCCGTTCGTTCTCCCGCCGCCCGCGTCGTCCGCCCGCACGCTGTGCGCGCCGCCGCCGCCCGCGCCGCCTCGGTTGGGTGTACGACCTAGCCGCCGGCATGGCGAAGGCGCCGACTCCTCTGCGCAGCCGCTACGTGACCGCGTACCTCCGCGTAGTGATGATCAGTGTGTGAGCAGTGATAGTGATAAAAAGCTATTCTGTGTGTATTGCAAAACGCGAGGTCACGTCCGTGATTCCTGTGTAAAGCTAAGTAATAGTAATAAGAAATCGTCGAGTTCAGGTACCTATTGTTATAATTGTGGCGAGAAAGGTCATATTAGAGTAAATTGCCCTCAATGTAAACAAAATACTGTTTCTGATTCTAATGGTAGAGTTGATAATATGTTTTCGTCTATGTTTTCGAGTTTGAAATCTGTCGATTGTAACAAGCAGGGTCGGCCGATCGTACGAGTGAGTATCGAGGGATACTCGGGCACCGCGATGTTAGATACCGCCGCGAGTCGTAGTATTGCGAGTAGTTCACTGTATGCGTTAATGAAACGGGTCGGTTTAAACTTTCGCGCCGATAAGATGGCAGTAAAGCTAGCGGACGGTACTAGTAGGAATGGTGATGTGCTACTCACGATGGTCAATGTTAAACTTGCTTCGTTAACTATACTTAACTTAACTTAACCCATTGGTACCAATTGACGATTACCACCCAGCATTGTTGATTACAATGGATTTAATCGAAACACCGCCCCTTGAGCGCGCGTCGCGTATACAGTATTTATATGATAAGGGTGACTATGATTCCATTAACCGAGACATTAGCAGTACAGACTGGGAAAGTCAGTTTTCATTAAAATCAATTGACGATTCGGTAAGTTTCTTTAATAACGTTATTTATGATCTTCAACTCAAGTACATTCCACAGAGGATCCATCGTAATAGATCATATCCAGCCTGGTACAGCTCCTCACTTATAAAAACTATAAAAGAAAAATATAAATATTTCAAAAAATATAAAACTTACGGTAATAAATCTGACGAGCAAACATTTAAACTACTACGTGAAAAGGTAAAAATATTAGAAAGTCAATGTTACTTAAGTTATCTGAAACTTACCGAAGCGGCAATTAAAAATAGCCCGAAACAATTTTGGTCGTTCGTTAAACAACGCCATAATACAAACGCAATCCCTAGTACTTTCAGTTATAATAATAAAACATTACGTACCAGTGAAACGATATGCGAGGCATTTTCAGGTTACTTTCACTCCACTTTTTTAGACCCCGAATTTAATCGTAGCGGTAGTCCAAATCCCTCTTCCTCTTCTTTCGCTGATGCTTTTAACCCGTCGTCCGATATTAGCCGCATAACGGTGAACTTAAGGGACGTAACCAATCTACTTTGTAAACTAGATACTACTAAAGCCCCAGGTCCGGACAACATATCATCCAAGCTTCTCGTACGTTGTGCCACTACTATTGCTTATCATATATCACTACTATTTAAAAAATCTTTGGATGCCTGTGTTGTTCCCAAGTTATGGAAATCAGCTTTTATAACGCCAGTACATAAGAAGGGAGTTAAAACGGACATTGCAAATTATAGGCCGATATCCAAACTGTGCATCATCGCCAAGGTATTCGAAAGAATTATTTACAACCAGGTCTATTCTGCCCTCGAACAATCATTTAGTCCCTACCAACATGGTTTTCTTAAGGGCAGATCTACTGTGTCCAATCTTGTTTTGCTCAATAACTATATTACTAATGCAATGGACCACGGAGGGCAGGTTGATGTCGTTTACACGGACTACAGTAAGTGTTTCGACAGGATAGACCATACTACCCTACTACGAAAGTTGGAGGGCGCCGGTATACATGGGGACTTACTCAGATGGTTTACCTCCTATATCGAAAACAGATCACAAGCTGTAGTACTAAACAATTACCAGTCTAAGTGGGTCACAGTCCCTAGTGGAGTCCCTCAAGGCTCATTGCTCGGTCCACTGTTATTTATCATCTATGTAAATGACATCAGTTCCTGTTTTACCTCATCCAAATTATTATGTTTTGCTGATGACATGAAAATTTATGCGACTATATCATCGGATGCTGACATGATAGCATTCCAAACCGATTTGCAGAACCTAGAAATATACTGTAGGATAAATAAACTGGACCTCAATCCTGCAAAATGTTCAGTTGTATCGTATTCTCGTGGGCGATCAGTCTTAGACACTACATATGCTCTCGGCGGTCAAATACTACCCAGAAGCACTACTATCCGTGACTTAGGGGTTCTTCACGATTCCAAACTTATGTTTGATAAGCATGTTGAGGCCATTGTCGCGAAAGCATCCAAATCCCTTGGATTCATAATGCGAATGTCCAAGTGCTTTACACAAGCCAAAACTTTAAAAATCCTATACTGTACTTTTGTAAGAAGTAACTTGGAATACGCATCTGAAATATGGAGTCCATGCTATCAAAAATATATAGATCGTATTGAGGGCATACAAAAAAGATTTATAAAATTTTTATACTATCACCAAAAAGTACCATATCAGTCAAAGAACTATCTCAACCTGTGTAGAAGGTTTCATCTGTTGCCGTTATTTAAACGTCGGGAGATAGGTGATTGTAGGTGACATAGATTGCTCTGATATTTTGTCAGTATTAAATTTTAACGTCCCCATCAAGACCAAACGATACAATCCGCCACTACATGTGCCCCAGGCTTCTACTAATTACAGAAAAAATTCATACATAGTGCGAGCGAGTCGGTATTTTAATAAAGTATGTAAACAGTTTGACTTGGATATTTTTGAAACTAAAGTTAATTCGGCAAAGAAGTGCTTGGCATCAGAGTTCTTCAACAATTGAAAACACTTAGTAATAGTATTTCATGGATTTTATATTAAATAGCAACAGTTTGATCTATTTACTGGGCATAAGTATTGTACTTAATGTGTACCACAGTATGTATTTACTATTCAAACTCTAAACGTGAGGACTTGTAATTGGCTTTCAGAAAGATATACTGTTATTTATTAACACTGTAATTAGCTGTAAGTCTTCCATAGATTATAAATAAATAAAAAATAAATAAATATACCTATTGAGTTCGTTATTTTCCCGGATTCCGTTAATAACGATACATTGTTAGGTATCGACTTTATAACTAAAGCTAGGATGGTTATTGATTTTGATCGATGGAATTGGAGTACAGCTGATCAGCCCCAGACATTTCACGCCTTGTCATGGGAAACTCGACGCGAACCTGTTCAGTGTGCCGCAGTGAACGTGTTGCGGGAGGATGAAGGTGCCGTGCTGTCCGAGTCGGACCGGTGCAGGTTGGGAAGTTTGGTAGGTGAGTACTCCGACATTTTTAATGTTGTAGGTGAACCGACACCGTATGCGGAGCACCACATAGATACCGGCGACCACCCACCTATCGCAGTGCCCCCGTATCGTGTCACGCCGGCCAGGAAGGAGATCATGCGCGCCGAGTTGGACAAGATGTTGGCTGAGGGTGTGATCGAGGAGTGCGAGTCCGCCTGGGCTGCGCCATGTGTCTTGGTACCAAAGGCCAATGGTACCTATAGGTTTTGTGTCGACTATCGCAAGTTGAACGCGGTTACCAAGACAGACGCATACCCCATGCCGCGTATCGACGAGCTGTTACAGTCAACCAAGAAAGGCTGTGTGATGAGCTCGTTGGACCTTCGAAGTGGCTACTGGCAGGTCAGAACAGCAGACCGAGACAAGACTGCCTTTGTAACCCCTTTCGGGACTTTCCGCTTCAAACGTATGCCGTTCGGACTGAAAAACGCACCGGCAACGTTTCAGCGACTGATAGATCGCTTCCGAACAGGCCCTACGCTTGGTGATAAGCTGGTTCTAGGGTACCTTGACGATTTATTGGTAATTTCGGATGACATTGAATCGCATTTGTCCGATTTGCGAGCAGTATTTGAACGCCTCCGTGTCTTCAAGTTGAGGGCAAACCGCGAAAAGTGTGTTTTCGCCAGGGATCGGCTCAAATACCTGGGTCATGTCATTTCCACTGAGGGTATATCTCCTGACGAGGACAAGGTGCGTGCTGTCTGTGAGATGAAGGAACCCACGAACCTTCAGCAACTTCGTACTTTCTTGCAAACTTGTTCCTGGTTTCGAAAATTTATACCAGAGTTTGCGAAAGTAGCTGAGCCGCTTACGCGCCTCACTAAGAAATCCCAGATCTGGCAATGGGAGGATGATCAAGCCAAAGCTTTTGTGCAGCTTAAGGCTCTTCTGGCTTCTCCACCCATTCTTGTACAGCCAGATTATACAAAGCCATTCGTACTTAGGACGGACGCCAGCGATTTTGCTCTGGGTGCAGCCTTGCTCCAGGGGGAGTCTCCACCGGAAGAACACCCAATCGAGTATGCCAGCCGCCTTCTCTCGCCAGCTGAGAGAAATTACACCACCACTGAGCGGGAGGCGCTTGCAGTTGTATGGGCAGTGGAGAAATTTCGTGGGTACGTCGATGGTCATGAGGTACTGGTTAAGAGCGACCATCAACCCCTAAAGTGGCTGTTTTCCCTCAAGTCGCCGAATGGAAGGCTTGTCCGTTGGGCTCTAAAGCTGCAGGGTTTTAATTTGCAGATCGACTACACTCCAGGGAAGGCTAATGTGTTAGCCGACACGCTCAGCCGTCCAGTACTAGACGGTACTCCGACAGAATGTGGTGTCTGTCCCGTTTCCATAGACATTCCTCGCTGGGATGCTACTTCAACCCGTGAAGCCCAACTGGCTGACCCGGAAGTAGCTAAGATCCTTACAGACCTGGAAAGTTCTGAGGAGTTGTCTGTTCATCGGTGGTCGGAGAGAGGGTACCTAGTAAACCAAGGGGTTCTCTACAGGTACGTGGAAGATACTAGTACTGAGGAGCCTCAGCTGGTCGTGCCTGAAAGCTTACGGAGCAAAGTTATGTTCGAGTGTCATGACTCACCAACCGCTGCTCATGGAGGTATCCAGCGCACTTTGCACCGTATAGCTCAGCACTTCTACTTCCCAGGGATGAGACGCTATGTCACTGAGTACCTGAAGACCTGTACTGAGTGTCAGCGCTATAAACCCACCAACCTGAAACCGCCTGGTCTACTCCAAACACCGGTACCTTCTCAACGTTTCGAGGTTATTGCTGTCGACCTCTTTGGACCGTTGCCAAAAGGACCTCAGGGTGAACGATGGATCTTGGTTGTAGAGGACACCGCCAGTAAGTGGGTCGAACTGTTTGCTCTCACCGAGGCCACAGCAGAGACCTGTGCTAAAACTCTTGTAAGTGAGATCTTTATGAGGTTTGGTCTTCCTAGGCGTATGATCTCGGATAACGGCGTCCAGTTTGTGGCTGACGTCATGCAGAAAGCCATGTTTGTCCTGGGAGTACAACCGAATCTAATTCCGTTGTACCACCCAGAAGCGAATCCGGTGGAGAGGAAGAATCGGGACATTAAGGCCCACCTTGCCATTTTGGTTGAGGGTAATCACAAGCAATGGCCGGAGGTATTGCCCTTTGTCCGATTCGCTCTTAATAGCTCTCTCACCGCTTCTACCGGCGCCACTCCAGCTTACTTGACATTCGGTCGCGAGCTTCGCTCACCTTTGTCAGTGCAGTCTGATCTACGAGCCGTCATCGAGTCCGAGAATTTCGTCCCTCAGATTACGCCTTACCTCCTTAAGCTCGTTGATTCTCTCCTGGAAGCTAAGGAGCACATCGAACATCAGCAGGATTTCCGGAAGCTCCAAGCCGATTCCAGCCGTCGTGATCCAGATCCTCTGGAAGAAGGGGATCTCGTCCTGATGAAATCCCATGTCTTAAGCAATGCTGCTAAGGGAGTAACTGCCAAGTTTATCCCAAAGCAGGATGGGCCATACGTCGTCTCTAAAAAGGTTAGTCCCACCACTTCCACCACCTTCTAACTCATCAGAAGACCGGTGAAGTCGTCGGGAAGTACCACGTATCAGATCTGCGACGTTACCATGGCAGGGATAGTGAATGTCCGGAGCCGGTAGCTCCTAGGCGTCGCCGGGGCCGTCCTCGGAAGGAGTGTTGTTAGGCGCTCGGGTTACCTTTATTCTTTTGTTTTTGTTTGACCATTCGTGATGTTCTCTCTTGGTCAAAAGGGGGAGTATGTAGCGCGCCGATAAGTACTTATTCCTCGCTCCCACTCGTACGGTCCCCCGCCCCGCCTCACCTGTAACCCGCCTGCGTGCGGGGAGGCCGCCGCGTCCGCATCTTGCCGCCAGTGAGCCGAGAGCGTCCTGCGAGACGCGCGTACGTATCTCATCGACCGCCGACGCACGCGCCGCTAGCGTACCACGCCCTTTCTTGTAATTAGTCTTAGGTTCGAACTTACATTAACTGTGTTGCGTTGTGTACCTGTGTGTGTGACTGAATACACGTTTCTATGATAAACAGTGGTATCATTTACGTGAACGTTACAGTATTTAAATTCTTTGTTTTCAGCTATCTTTCTTGTTATGAAATCCTCCAAAATTGTAAAGTTGTAATCCTCGTTGGTGAAATTAGATCTCTCAATTCCGTTGTACAAGTTCTTGTAACTGATAACTTCATGTCTTACTTTTTCTTTCTGAGGCAGTTTGAACTTTTTTAGTTCCACATAAATGTTCTTGTGATCTGAAAACGATGAATCAATCACAGCAAAATGAAATTTGTTATCATTTAGGTTGGTTGCTACGTGATCTATTATGGTTCTTGTAGTTGATGATTCTCGGGTACAGTAATCTGAATTAATTTTATTTAACATTCTATAGCCACTTTCTCTTATTACATTTTTATAACATTTAGTTTCAAAGCTAAAACCCAAAATCTTGCCAATCGAATCTTTTTTATCAAAGTAAACATCTTCCGAACAGAAAATACATGTTTTTAAAGTATTCTTATTGGCAGTTAATTTCAATGTAGCATTTTTAATGTTGCACTGAAGATAATCGCAAATATCTTGTAATTCATACGAACCTTCCGGTATTTTATCACTCCACCATTTCCGTAATAAAATTTATTATTTCTTTCATCTATATTAGGAATAGAGTTGAATGTAGAAAAATACAAAAGACCGCACTCATACTCTCCACTTAATTCTAATGTAGGAGAGTAATTTGTTATTGAAGAAGCGTTTTTGCCCATTATAGACACAGTGAAAGACATGATTATACTGATAAAGATTATTTACTTTATTCATTATTTAAATGATTTTTGTAATATTTTTTTTAAAAACTTTAAACAGAGATGACTACAATTTATATTATCAAACTTTTGATATCGTTTAATATTATAATTAATTGTCATGTTTTTTAAATAATTTCTTAATTCTAATGGAGGCTTTAAGTCGCCAAAGCTATCAAAGTATTCCTAGTAATCATTTTGTTTGACTTAGGCTACCCAGTGCGTTCCCGGATTATGAGAGGTATCCAAGTTTAGTACTGCACATTCCATTCTTCTAGGTTTCAATGGAAGTGTATTTCTCATAAATACTCCGCGGAAATATGGAATATCAGTAGCATGCTCTAATATATTGAAATCTGTTAGTGCACGCCTAGGCAGCCTTTTAACTAGTTTTTTGAAGGATTCAAATATAACCCTGCACCCTTTTTATAAGGTTTGATGTACAATCCTTTGCCAACCGCCACCGCTTCCATCATCCTGTTATGACGTTCAGACTCTTGAAGACTTTTCTGAGCTGCTTTAGAGTCGTTCACTGCTTTTGCCATACCAGCTGCTCCACCTGCCAAGGAACCCAAAGCCGATAACCCCGCAAAGATCGGGATTAAAGGTAGCAGTCCACCGTATTTTGGTAGAGGAATACAGCGCGGCAAGCGAGTGTCCTTTTTATTTTTAAATATTCTTTTGACTGCGGCGTATGAACTTTTAATAGCTCTATAACTCCATATGGATTTTAACTTTTTAAGTTGAGATTTAATTTTTTTCACAGCTGACATGAATGAACGGGTACCGGCACCAGCCTTTAGTTTTGCTTTTATAGCATTCTTTACTATTCAAGATGCTACTTTTTCACCCTTCTTAGCACCTTTAGCGTTTAATCGTTTCTTAGCCATATTCAAAAGTACCATATCAGCCTCACGTCGAACGTTTAAATCGTTATCGTTGTAAGCGATGTCGAGGAACATACAAGCTTTATCCAACTTATTTATACCTCTATCACCTCTTTTCAAACGTTTTTGTAGCTTTGTTCCGGGACCACAATATTGATAACCAGGTAAAAGAAGCTCGAACGGTAAATGGTTTATTAAGATGTCTATAATACCACTTCCCTCCTTCATTGATATGTTTAGAATGAAAAGATTTGGTTTAAAAGTACATTTATATTACAAAACTATCTCATTTTTGTTTATCCAACTGTTCTCTTCATTGCTGAGACCAAACCATTTCACAAAATATTTATCTCCTTTTCTTCTAATAATCTTTTCGATGAAGTAAATATCTGGATATTTAGTTTTTTGTAATTCATACTCATAAAAAGTCCCCAATATAACCTGTTTATGCTTATCTTCCAAATTATAAGTTGGTGGATTCGTATTATTCACTTTTGTTACTACAAATATTTCTGTGGACCAGTTCGGAGTATAACCTTTGTAATAGTCTCCTTTAAATTTACTAATACGTACATGATTACCTACTTGAAACTTAGGTTTTAAGTGTTTTTGATTTCTGTACGCTTTGCTAATATTACGCAATATAACTATTTCATTTGTCTTATTAACATCATTGGGTTTAAATTTAGTTATGCGATGAGTAGTGCTGTTATAGTTATCTATCACAGTATTTAGTAATTGACCCAGCCATCGATAGCAACCATATAAACTGAAAAGTTTAAAGATGTGTGATTTTAACGTGCGTATGACTCGCTCTACTATAGAAGCTTTTTTAACGGAATAAGTAGAATAATGGTTTACATTATATTTTGTTAACAGTTGACCGAAAATCTTCTATCTTCTATCTTCTTCTTCTATCTATACTATTAATAAAGAGGTAACGCCTCGGCCTGTGACTGACTGACTGACTGACTGATCTATCAACGCACAGCTAAAACTACTGGACCTAAAACCATGAAATTTAAAACATAGGTAGTTCATACTATGTAGGGGCGCACTAAGAAGGGATTTTGCGAAATTCACCCCCTAAAGGGGTGAAAGGGGGGGTTTACGTTAGTATGAAAGTCTTTCAATTTAAATGTTAGAGATTTGAAAATTTGGATTATGGTTGATGATCAAAAATAAAAATTGACCTGTTTCAGTTTTCTTTAAATTCAAGCCATAAAGGGGTGAAATGGGGGTTAAAACAATGTATGGGAGATTTATTATTTTTAAAGCTAGAGTCTTGAAAATTGGTATTTGGTTTTTCCATACAAATTAAATGAATGTGATTTCAGCATTTTTTTTTCTTCAGCTTACAAAGGGGTGAAAGGGGGTTAAAAGGTCGTATGAGAGATTCGTCATTTTTAAAGCTAGAGCTTTGAAAATTGGTATTTGAGCTTTGCATGCAAATGTAATGAAACTCAATTCAGCATTTTTTTCTTCAACCTAAAAAGGGGAGAAAGGGGGATTAAACGCCGTATTATCAATATTAAAGCTAGAGTCTTGAAACTTGGTAAATGGGCTTTGCATACAAATGTAATGAAAGTGAATTCGTTATTTTTTTCTTCAACCTAAAAAGGGGGGAAAAGGGGGTTGAAACGAAGTATTGACATTTTTTGAAGCTAGAATCTTGAAAATTGGTACTTAGGCTTTGCATAGAAATTTTATAAAAGTGATTTTGGTATTGTTTTTTCTTCAATCTTTAAAGGGGTGCTTTCGGTTTTTTCATATTCAACCCCTATAGGCGTGAACGGGGGAACTGATTTAATTTGACAAAGTAAAGTTATAGAGTTTCCAGCATTTTTTAAATCAAATATTTTTGAGATTCCTTCATTAAGGCTTACGATCACCAAAATTGATTGTTGTGAATTCTACTTCGTTAAAAAAATTAAAATACCGAAGCGAAACGAGGGCGGGCCACTAGTATCATTTTAAAACTCTTTGCCTAAATCTGTTTGCAAATGTTTAGGTTTTCTAGATGAATTTTAAATCTGTTGCATTGCGCGAAAAACACATTTTTTTTCTTTAGATTTTAAAGGACTTGCCCATACAAACTTTGACAAAGTGTCTATCACTACTAATATATAGTTGTGTCCTTTATTAAAATGGGAATATTTTTGTAAATCTATGAGGTCAGCTTGCCATAGATCATCAATTCCTTTTATAACTGTGCATCTACGCGGAAAATTTCTTCTGGTTGCTTTGTGAAGTTGATCAATTATGTCCTTTTTGCTCATTTTTGTTTATGAACAAAACATGAATCAAATTGTCTATTTCAGACCTTGAGTAAAAATGATTTATTCAAATGTTCTGTTGTAAAGGTTTCCAAGTTCTTCAAATGAAATTTAACTTCGAGCTTCACTTTTTCAATTTCATTTCTTACTTCTTGAATGGTTTTGTCTAAATAAGCTTTATTTACTGCTTCGTCGTCTTCGATTGGATATGATAAACCTTTTAATTTAGAAGATTTTAAATCGTAGTGACCGGTATCTGATTTTACCAATGCTTCATTGAAGTTTCCAATATATTCTGTCAATCGTAAACGCTTATGGACATGGTGACCAAACTTGTCTATATTCATTGCTGTCTTGATGGGATGACTACGGAAAGAATACTGCTCAATTTTCCTGGTTTCTTCTTTATATGTTCTACATTTATGATACCAGCTTCATTCAGTTCCGAAATGATCGCAATTATTTCATTATTTACACCAGTGTTTCCTGCTTCCCAAGATAGAAGTAGTAACTTCAATCGTTCGACTAACTCGTTTGGACCATCCCAGTTAACTAAATCATTGTTTGATTTTACTGTCTTTAAAAGTGAAATACCTTTACCTTGAGGAATACTTTCTACACTTGTAGTTAGATTTCGAGAGAATTTGAACAAAAGCTTAATTACATTCATATATTTAAATCCTTTGCTGCTGTTAATTGGTTTGGATGATTCATAATTACGTCGATGAGCATTGGTTTCTATAAGAAGTAACTTGTAATTTTGTAAATCATCATATGATACTACATCTAAATTTGGTTTCTTTTTGAATAAAAGTTCTTTTAAGCCAATAGTTTTTTTAACAGTTAGTGTTCCTATTTTAAGAATGCTTCCGTCGTCATGAACACGTGTTTTGCCTAGTAATAGTTTACCTCGTTCATTTCTGATTCCAAACGGAACATCTGTCATTACTTCAGACGATGTTGACCATGAAAGTCTTTGGGCTTTGGTAAGACCAAGACTGCTCCTGATCCACTAACTTTTCTTAGTCTTAATGACATTAATTCTCATTTCACTAATCTGCCCCTCCTTGATTCTCAGACAAAAGACAAAACTCTGGCGTACATTGCCTCTGTTCCCTTGCCCTCTTCAAGTTCTTTTTCATTTTCCTCTGTTTCCCAGGACGAAATCAGAAAAATCATAATCTCCATCACCTCCAAGGCCACTGGTGTCGATGGTGTTGGCAGACAAATGATTGTGCTTTTACTCGACCAGCTATTGCCTATCATCACACATTTGATCAATTTCTCCCTCGACTCCGGTCATTTTCCCGACGTCTGGCGCAAAGCCCTTGTTCGCCCACTTCCCAAAGTATCAAACCCCACTTTACCTAACCACTTTCGTCCCATATCTATCTTGCCTTTCCTCTCTAAGGTCGCCGAATCCTGCCTTCTGAAACAACTCTCTGCTTATTTCAATGAGTATAACTTGTTTAACCCCTTTCAGTCCGGATTTCGGTCGGCACACAGTACCACTTCAGCCCTTGTTAAAATAACGGAAGACCTTAGGGAGGCAATGCAGGATGGTATGCTCACTGTACTTGTCCTTATCGACTTTTCCAATGCGTTTAATACGGTCGGTCATGACCTCCTCATTGCGACTTTATCCTCTCTTAATGTATCCGTCTCTGTCCTTAAATGGATGTCTTCCTATCTACGTGATCGTCGTCAGTCTATTATCACACATTCTTCCAGCTCAGACTGGTATAATCTGACCTCAGGTGTCCCTCAGGGTGGTATACTTTCTCCCCTACTGTTTTCAGTATTCATCAATCTAATAACTACCACCCTTAACTGTTCGTATCATTTGTACGCAGACGATTTGCAGTTGTATGCGAGTGGTGGTACACATGACCTGCCAGAAACTATAAACTCTCTTAACGCTAATCTAGATCGCATATCCAGTTGGTCTCGTGATTTTGGTGTGTCCGTAAATCCTGCTAAGTGTCAAGCAATTATTATACGTAGCTCAAGAATGCTAGCCAAAACCAAAATTGAGGATTTGCCTACCATTAAATTTGACGGGAAAACTATCCCATACTGTTCTTCTGTGCGCAACTTGGGCCTCTATTTTGACTCGACCCTTAGCTGGGCTGTCCACATTGCAAAGGTCAGTCGTAAGGTGTTGGCGTGTCTGAGAGGCCTGTACCGTTTTAAATTCTTTCTTCCTGTTACAACTAAGCTTATGCTAGTTCAGGCTTTAATTAAGACTACGCCGACATATGTTATTCCGATCTCACCACTACTCTCTCCAACACGCTTGATCGTCTCCTCAATAATTGCATCCGCTTCATCTTCGGACTTCGTAAATACGATCATGTTTCTGCCTTTCGAGATTGCCTAAAATGGCTCCCCATAAGTCAGCGTAGAAACTGTCGAATACTTTGTTTTCTTTTTAATATTCTCCGCAATCCACTTTCTCCCCCCGACATATGTTATTCCGATCTCACCACTACTCTCTCCAACACGCTTGATCGTCTCCTCAATAATTGCATCCGCTTCATCTTCGGACTTCGTAAATACGATCATGTTTCTGCCTTTCGAGATCGCCTAAAATGGCTCCCCATAAGTCAGCGTAGAAACTGTCGAATACTTTGTTTTCTTTTTAATATTCTCCACAATCCACTTTCTCCCCCCTATCTCAAGGACAGTTTCCAATATCTGTGCCAGTCCCATGATCGTCCTCTCCGTTCCTCTAATAATCTTCGTCTATACACCCCGCGACACCAATCCTCGTTCGTCACCAGCTCCTTCACCATGCAGGCAATACGGCTCTGGAACTCACTGCCCATCAAAATAAAAACCTCCCTTAATAAATATTCGTTCAAGAAAAGTGTCCGTGAACACTTCTTAACATCCTCCGAACATTCTCTGATATAGGTAATATGACATAATTGATTGAATATCATGTGCTCATGTATCTATATATATTATTGATTTTATTATTGTATATAATATGTATATGTACTTAGTATTATAATGAAATATAGTATTATTTTACACTATTACTCTTTTCGCCGCACCACTGTCTTTTCTGCATGACCTAAAGGTTAACTGGTAGAGAATGCCCCTGGGCATTAAGATCGCCTATTGTAACAAATTTTGTGCAATAAAGTTTAAATAAATCTATACTAATATAATAAAGCTGAAGAGTTTGTTTGTTTGTTTGTTTGTTTGTTTGTTTGTTTGTTTGAACGCGCTAATCTCCGAAACTACTGGTGCGATTTGAATAATTCTTTTTTTGTTGGATAGTCCATTTATCGAGGAAGGCTATAGGCTAAATAACATTACGCTATGACCAATAGGAGCAAAGACAGAGCGGTAAATGTGTAAAAAGTTACTTTTCCACGCGGACGAAGTCGCGGGCGGCCACTAGTAAATAAATAAAGTGATTGATTTTTAAGACTTGGCGATGACTGTAGAGATTTAAATGATCCCTCGCTTACATTGTGGTCTTCAGACGGTGATACAACAAGGGTTTTATTGTAATCGTTGTATTGTTCTTGTACATCGTCTTCATCTTCTTTACTAATAAATTCATTGTAATCTTCATCAGAGGCAAATAATGACTGGTTTTCATCTTCGATTGACTGATTATTGTCATAAATAGTTTTTTAGATTTTCGCGTTGCATTATAACTATAAATTATTAAAACGGGAATTAACGCGACGTTTATTTTTAAGTACAGATGTCTGGTGATGATGACTGGATGTGCAGATTAGAGTGAAAGAAGACGGTACACTTTCACATTCAGTTTACCGGAAACCCACGCATACGGACCGATACCTACACGCCTCCTCGCATCATCATCCTCGGCATTTGCAAGCAGTTATATCATCGTTAACTAATAGAGCTCATAACCTCTGCGACCCTGAACATCTCCAGTCTGAGCTTGCGCATGTTCAGAAGGTACTTCGACGAAATGGATATAATATGCCTAAGTTGTTGAGAGGGCAAAAGAGGAAGGAAAAACATCCAGAGGTGAACCGCCAGGCAGCATTTTTACCCTATATTAAAGGCATAACGGATAAAATTGGAACAGTACTGAAGAATTTCTCCATTAAGACTGTATATACTCCGTTATGTCAAATATCTAAACAACTGCGGTCACCAAAAGATGTTATACCGTTTCAGACTCCGGGTGTCTATAAAATCGATTGTAGTTGCGGTAGTTCTTACATTGGACAAACGAAGCGGACTATTGCAGAACGTGTCAAGGAACATATCGCAGCTATAAAAAATCGACAGGCGAACAAATCGGCCATAGCTGAACATCTATTGGAAATGGGAGTTAATCATTGGATGGAACTGCATGACCCAAAAATCCTCTCCACCGATCGTCATTATCATACCAGGATGGTGCGTGAAGCGATTGAAATTAAGAAGTATAATACTTTCAATCGGGAGGACGGATTTAAAATATCACCTACATGGAATCCAGTCATTAACAAGTGCAAACCCCGTGCTAGGCCGTTAGCAACGCAAACAAACACCGATACGGTTAGTGTAGTGTGTCGGAGTGGCTTCACTGACATTACAACTAGTGGCGATTTAATATCAAAAAATGTGAGGGTGTCCGAAGATTCGCTGCCGGGCCCTAGCAGACGACGCCGTGCACCGCCAGTTCGCTTGTGACCACGGCTGCTGCAACGTAGCCGAAACGTCAAGCAGTAAGTACATACAATGTACTTAAAAATAAACGTCGCGTTAATTCCCGTTTTAATAATTTATGATTATTGTCATTCTTAAACTTTTTCATCACTGGCTCGAAGTACTCATCTTCCTTATCTCGTCGTGCGTCTTGTTTTTTATTGGTCAATAATGTAAGTGGATCAACAATAGGTTTCAAGATTGTTTCTAATGTTTTATTATTTGTATTTTCAACATCTTTTATCATCGCAACTTTTTTTTTAACAGCTGCTGCTGATTTTACAATTTTTTCTTTAAGATTTTTCTCCATTTTAAAGTATTCCGCTCAGGTTCAAATCATGTAGGAGTGGCTGATAAATAACACAACCGTCTTTATGTATGTTCGTCTATCACTATGAATGTATCGAACGTCGATCGGTTACATCCGTTATTTTTATCACAATCCTTATTAATAACAAGATAGCTAAATGGTTTTGTTCCAAACAGTAGAGCACATCTTACGAAATTGGGACCATGACATATCAGCCCCAACATGTTCCTCATATACATGCTTCAAGTTAACGTCATCTTGCTTAAATAGAATAACAAGATTTGAATTGTCTCTTACAAGTTGTTTTAGAACTCTTGTGTAAGTTTGATTGATATAGAAACAATCAATATTTTTATGGCGTCCCATGGCGAAATAATCTCTAATGTTGTTTTGATTTTCACAAGCAACGTCGTCAAAAATTATGATCGAATCAGGTAAAGCATCATGTGGACTCAAAATTTCGCCATTGTGATTGTATTTGTTAAATGATGTTCCAGGAACCATGTCCAAAACTTTTTCAAGATATAAATATTTAGGTTGATACAAAGATTTTGAATACACATAAAGGTTACGAAATCTTGGACCATTTTTATGTAATAATAAACTTATCACTAAATTGGTTTTTCCACTATTAGACGGACCACAAACTATACAACGTATTGTATTAGGTAACAAATTTCCGTGTCGTTTTGGCTCATCAGATGATGCAGGACAGATGCATTCTAATTTAAGCGATTCTTTTTGTTTGCCCAACTTCATTATTTTGTATATAACGTGTCTGCAGCGGTGTATTAGTCACAATAGAATGACCGTAAGTTCCAACGTAACCATATTTTTAAATCAACACTTATCTATCCGTGTTGGGCTAATTACGTGCCTAAGTGGCACTGAAATTAACGGATAGACAGATAGTGATGAGAATTGAGAAACCAATTGACGCAATGCTACTTCACATTTGGTTTTTCAAAAATGTATTGGGAATTCAACTTCACTTTTGGTTTTCAGACTGAGCGAACGAAGTGAGCGATTTCGAAAACCAAAAGTGAAGAAGAATGCCCAATAATACCCTACTTAGGTGTAAATATTTTTCATCAATTAAAAAATATAATTCATCATTATGTTTAAAATAGTTTTTAATTTTTTGTTAAAAAGTTTTAACAAAACATCATTTTTATGTTTTTTTTGTGTTATTGTTTTTAATTGTTATTTTTTTAAACAACAATTTTCATTGAAAATTATTTAGGTTTAATGAGGTACATAGTTAAATAGTGGGAGCCGGGCGGGGAGTTTTTAAAAACGAATTTAAATTCTAAAATTAAACTATTTATTTGTCATTTGACGTCTACATCGATTTAGAGATGAAATATTAGGGTAACCGAGACAGTGATTGCCCAGTGTACAGTGAATGCCCAAATTAAGGTTAACATACATTTTAACTTATTTTCAAAGGTGTAGTTTTACATTAAATCCATTAAATAGCACTAAAATACTGTTTACTAGAGTTCTAAATAAGACATTTGGCAAAATTTTCGGTAAATAATATTGTAATGGCAGTTTTTGGACAGCGGGTGTCCGTCAATTCAATAAATGCGAATTCCGTACAGAATTTGTTAAGGATACATTTTGCGGTTATGAAGTTTGTATCACTTTAATTTTTGTTTTTGACCGTTAAAGCACAACGACGTGTTAGTTAAAGCTTCAATGTTTCATTTGAAGCAGTTATCGTAGCGTAATTTTATTCCATTAAGTATTTTAAGGGGGTGGGCAATCACTGTACCTAAATTAGGAGAAATTCAGTAATTGCCATACCAGAATTCAGTTATTGCCATAGGCATGAGACAGTGATTGCCCGGGTAGGTATTTACTAAATCACGTGAGGGATTATAATAATCGAACCGAATATTTTCTTTTTATCCTGTATCTTTCTTTATATCTATATGTCTGGTACTTATGTACTTCAAGGAGTAATAAAAAATACAGCTTTTTACAAAAAGTTGACCTAAAATAGGGGAATATTTTATCTGCTATCGTAAATCTTGGTGGAAAAGTTTAGTGGTAAGAAAAACAACCAATAATTATATCGTAATAATTATTTTATTAGGTATTTTACCGTGGGAGAGCCACGTTTCAGAATTAATAAGCCGGCTTAAACGGAGTGATTCTATGATCACAGAAAACTAACGTCAAGCGGCGATAACGCGTGGGGGTACCGGAGGCTCAATGAAGGAGTTAAAATGTCGGCAGCGCATTTGTGATTCCACTTATTGTTGCGAGTGTCTATGAACGTTGGAAATCGCTTACCATCAGGTGATCCGTATGCTTATGTGCCTATCACATATAAAAATTGAATTATCAAGGTATGGTTGCAGTTAGTAATAATTAGAAAAAATATCGAATTTTAACTGTGGGAGAGCCACAATTCGGCATGAATGGGCCGGCTTGATCGGAGTCTGCTCTACTTCACAGAAAACCGGCGTGAAGCAGCCCCTCTTCTGTGTTTCGCCGAGTGAGTGAGGGTAACTGAGGCCCATCCGGAGGGAAGGGGATAAAAGGTTGGCAACACACTTGTGACTCCACTGGTGTTTCAGGTGATCATGGGCGGCAGCATTGCTTTTTATATTATGATGTGGCAGTCAAAAACACGCATCACTACACCAGTGGAGTCACAAGTATGCTGCAAATGTTTTAACTTCAAAGTTAAGGATTATATTGAAATAAAACTAGTGTCAATTCTTTAAGTGGCTCTTCGCACGGCGCTCTATAGAGTCCAGAGCGTCCAACTGATACTGGGCAGAACCATCCCAGAGGTGACAGCAGTACTCCAAACAGGAGCGAACCTGGGCTCGATATAGGCTTGAGAGCTGTTCGGGGTTGAACCAAAGAACGCCCAGTTTCTTTGCAGCAGTTTTGGCTATGGACTCAATATAGCGACCGAAATTGAGGTTAGCAGACAGGTTCAAGCCTAGAAGGTCTAGATGGTCTGTCACTGGTACGGAAACATCTCGGAAAGTCGGAGTCAGATGAAACGGACTCCGTTTTGCCGAAAAAAGACAAGCCTGTGTTTTGGTGGGATTGAACCCTACCAAGTTGGCTTCTCCCCATATGGAGACAGCATTCAGGGTAGCATTCACCCTCTCCACCATGGGAGGGCATGGTGGAGAGGGTGAATGCTACCTGTGGTCAAAGAACCGACAGCTGCACCGGACCTCGCATCTGATAGGTATCTTTCCGAAACTGTGCTGTCATCGGCGTACCCAAAAATACCTGGAGTCAGCAGCAGGTCGTTGATGTGCAGCAGAAATAGAGTTGCGGAAAGAACAGAACCTTAAGGGACGCCGGCATTGATGCCATGGCGATCAGAAAAGTAGCCATCCAAGACTACCCGTATTGATCTGCCCCTCAAAAAGTCCTCAATCCATTTGCAGAGGTCGGTAGTGATTCCGTACGACGAGAAGTTGGACGCTCTGGACTCTATAGAGCGCCGTGCGAAGAGACTCATCGGTGATGACGAACTCTCTTAGGCTAGCCTACAGAGCCTCGACCACCGCAGACGGGTGGCAAGCCTCTCTGTCTTCTACCGGATTCATTTCGGGGAGTGTGCGGAGGTTCTGCATAATTTGATCCCCCCCAGCCCATTCCACCACCGGACGACAAGGCGCGGCGAGAGTTTTCACCCTTACGTGGTAGATTTGCCCCCTGCCCGTACGAAGCGATTCGCTTCCACATTTATCATACGGACAGCTAAGGAGTGGAACTCCCTGCCGAGGTCTGTTTTTCCCGACCACTATAACTTGGCTATCTTTAAGGCAAGAGTGAACAGGCATCTTCTAGGCAAACGCGTGTCATCCTAGACCTCATCGTCGCTTTCCATCAGGTGCGATTGTGGTCAAGCGTTGGCCTATAGTCTAATAAAAAAAAAAAAAAAAAAAAAGTGGGCAATCACTGTCTCGATCACCCTAATACTAATTGCATGCCCGAGCCGTTGAGGTTGAAACAGCTGCGTTCACAAAACTATAATCTATGAAAAACATTAGCTTGCCCTTAAATATGCTGAGCTAGCCCTTAATCTAAGACAGAGGGTTGAGGGGGTAGGGACGAGTTATGACTCGTCCCTCCCTAAGAGTGAAATTATCGGAATGACCGTTTTCAACGTCTTTCCGATTATTTCGCACAATTTTTAATATTATTTTACGTAATACATACAAAGGAAATACAATAAAACATATTATTACTAGACAAAAGGCTAAATACCCTAAATTAACACTGAAATTAACGTCCTTTTGAACACTTAAAACACTTTCCACATCCGCACTATGCTTCAGAGAGTATGACATATATTTAATGTCGTCCATATTGATTCCGACCATGTTGAGTGCAAGTGCACTTGATAGATTCGTGTCAGCACGCATCACAGGTAAGTTTATAATTGGTACTGGTTCGACAATATCGGCGGACTCGTAGACATGATGATACATTATTCTTCCATCGATTTCAAAGTTGCAGGGTTCATCTATGGTGACAAGGTAAGTCCCGAAAATAGGCTGCTTGCTACTTTGGTCGTGGCTGTTGCACTGACTAGTTAACGTGGTTGGTCGTCGACTATACAAAATCCAATTGTCAGTGTTAACTCTTTGGATCTTTACTTCTTCAAGCTGAATTTGACGCTGGTGGCAATGTGTAAGAGTATTTTCAAACTCCATGAGCTGCTCTACACAGCTAGGTTGAGGGTAGAGGGCCTGGTTGTCTGTTGTACATAAGAAATGATCACCAGCAGCGAGCGGGCGGCATGGCTTCGTAATAGGTAAGTATTTAGACTTTCTCGCCAAAAGGTAAGGGAATTCGGTAAAAATGGTAATTGTGATGTTTCGTGACTCGTGGAAAATTGGTAAGGAATAAATCTTAAAATAGCTATATGTATAATTATCAGTAAGTGGTACCTCCATTATAAATGTTATCTGGTCCTTTTTAATATATGATTTGACGTAAATAGTTTCCTCTAGTTTTAACAAATTATTCTCAGTTGGTATATACATAAGATTTGCAAATTGAGCTATTGATTTAAAGTGATTTAACAATTCCTTAGAATTTACGATGGACTGGTGTAATACGGACAATTTACTTAAGGCTAAAGCTGTTTCGATTTCACTTAATCTAATGAAAATCGTACGAAAACTACTTACAAATATATTAAATAATCCTACGATATAAGTAGAGAACATCAATTCATTTTGCTTAGAATTAGCCTCAGATAACATTGCCTCAATTTTGCTTAGACGTTCTTCAAAATTAACAGAGTTATTATAAATGATTTCAGTTGTATTAATAAAGCTATCGAACATTTGAGAGACCAAAGTAATTTTCCTTGAATGTAATATTTGATTAGTATTTAATCTATACATATAATAAAAATGTAAAAAAGCTGTGTCTGTACATTGAAGATATTTATCTCAAAATAACTTAGGACGACTAAAAAACAGTAACAGAACATGAATCAATGATTTTTAAAATTTTTGTCTGTCTGTTTGTCTGTTTGTCTGTTTGTCTGTTTATCTGTTTGTCTGTTTGTCTGTTTGTTCGCGCTAATCTCGGAAACTACTGAATCAATTCGAATGAAACTTTTTTTATTGTATAGCTGTAATATCAGGGCAACTTATAGGATATTTTACATTTTGAAGACCAGGCTCCTTGATGTAGAACAACAACAGCCCAGCTAAACTATAAGAGGCAGGTCAATGGCACCTTAACAAAAGTTGTTCAGATTGATGAGCAGTTTATGATGCCATGAAAAAAAAACAAAGATCATGGAACATCTGGTTTGGACCTCTAAGAGCCCAGCTACACTATAACAAATATGGAATGAAATGGAATGGAAAATTGTCAAATGTGATGAGCATTTTTGGATGAGATCCTATTAGGAAGGATATTCCGAACTTAAACCCCTAATGGAGCGAAAAGGGGGTTCAAAGTTTGTTCATGCGACTACGTGATTCCTTGGCCCAATTTACTCTAACTTTTGCATACACATTCTTTAACAGAATTGATGGATAAAATATAAGATTCAAACTTTAATAGAATACTTACTTACTAATGGAATAAAAAATAATTTGGGGGTTACTTTTTTTTTTTTTATGTGATAGGTAGCAGACGAGCAGGCGGATCACCTGATGGTAAGCAATTGCCGCCGCCCATGGACACATGCAACACCAGTCATTAATCAACTTTCATTAGAAGTTGATATTTTAAATATTAAATGGGTTTGCACTTGACCTCATCTCACCTGATGGAGAGTGATAATGAGGTCTAAGATGTAGCGTGCTTTTCCAGAAGAAGCCTATTCACTCTCGACTTAAAGACACCCAAATTGTAGCCTCTGGAAATACAAAAGCCGGCAAGTTGTTCCATTCCTTAGCATTTCGTATAAAATATTAATGAGCCGCCTTAAAAATCTATTAACCTATAAACGAACATTTTTATTAAGTAATATTTTTGTGAAATTCTATTTAAATAATCATCTTTAAGTCAAGAGTCATAAAGTTCACGCAAACGAAGTTGCGGGCGGCCACTAGTTCAGAAATAATCTTATCATATCGTGCGGCATCTTCATGATCTAGATTGCCTGTTATAATTTTTATAATTGAACCTAAAGGATTAATGAGACCTCGTCTTTCACGTCGCGGCATCAGTTGATGATATTTTTCAATAGTTATATCACGAACAAAATCTGTATGTACTTTCATGTTTAAATATTCTTGATGAGCCGGGTTATCATAATTTACTAAATCATTAAATTGCTTATATGTGGTTGACACATGATTGAAATCGTCGAATATTTTTTCTAATTTAATAACTTTTATAATAGTCCAATGATCTATTTGAGAAAAGGCTTGACCTTCCTTAACCGGTAATATTCCTGGATTCTCTTCAAGGGATTGAAGTTGAAGGGCCAGCACCGGCGTCACGATCAGAACGCACCACCTGTGGAGGGCGTTTAACATTTTTAGTTGGAGCTTTCGTAACCCTCTCACCTACTTTAATTGGTACTACATTTTCTATCTATGTCCCCTACTACCTGAGCCTTGTCATACCTAGGTTTATCCTTACTCTTTCTTTTGTTTACTCCCTTTACGAAAATGGTTTCACCCTTTTTAAATTCTATCCCAGTCTCACCTCCTCTCTTTTCTCTTACCTTTTCTTTCATTGCTACCATATTTTCCGCTAAACGTTGATACAAGAATTTGGTTCGTTTAGCGTGGTCTTTAACCAGCTGTTGTACATACGCTTTTTCAAAGTCAATATTATAGGGAGTTTCGGCATCAGTATGACCGAATACAACTTCAAACGGTGTAAGTCCTGTAACCGTATGGATTGTATTATTATATGCCATTACTGAGTACGTCATGACTGACGCTGCGTCTGTACATTTACGTTCATATTTTGCCAGTCTATAGATTTCCGTGATGGTAGAGTGGAAGCGTTCAATCAATCCCATCGAATTGGGATTGTTTGGCGTGCCTATATGAAGTTCAATATTATGTAAACTCAGGAATTCTTTAAGCAACTCATTATTGAATTCTGTACCCGCGTCAGAACTTATCTTTTTGGGAATACCGTAAAACGAAAAATATCTCATTAAAGCTCGAACCACTTCGGGGGTCGATTTATTAGATATTTCCATACATTGGGCTAATTTGCTGAATGAATCAATGAGTGTTAAGTATGTGATGCCTTCAATAGTAAAAAGGTCAATGAAAAGTTCCTGGAAGGGGGCATCTTGGGTCTGACTTAATTGTAAAACAGGTTTAAGGGGTTTTCGGTCATACTTCATCTTACGGCATGCTTCGCATGAGTTGATAATTGCTGAGACTGTTTCCTGCATGTTCTTCCAATAAAAATTTCTACGAAGTCTAACCAAGGTTTCTTTGATACCACGGTGGCACGTTTTTCCTTCGTGGTATTTTAGCACAACCGCTTTCTGCTCACCTTCTTCTTCAACATGTACGACACGCTCAGTACATTCATATAGTTGCACCATATCTTTTTTAAATAATTGTTTAACTAAATTACTAAATTGCTTGCGATGCTCGCTGTGTTCAAAATAGATAAAAATTTAATTTTAGGCCTAATATATCGCTTTAGAAAATCTTTTATTAATTCTTGATTATTGATAGGTAAAAACACTTCAAGGACCTTTTGCCTTTCCCTAGATAGGTCGGTAACTTGCATCTCATTTTTGTGCCAGAAAAATATTAAGATCTGGTTCGGCTTTGTATCAATAGCCTCTCGTAATATTGGAATTCCAGTGGATTCTAAATCCTCGGCTGAATGAATCGTTTGTGATTTGGTACTTGTATCAGAAGGTACCGGGTATCGTAACTCTTTTTCGGAGGTGGATGCGTCAGAAATTGTTGTTGGACTATTTATTGCTGTTCTACTTAGATCTGAGTAGGGTATTATTGGGCATTCTACTTCACTTTTGGTTTCAAAATCGCTCACTCCGTTCGCTAAACCAAAAGCGAAGTAGAATTCCCAATACATTTTTGAAAAACCAAATGTGAAGTAGAATTTCCTATGCGTTTGCGTTGATTGGTTTCTCAATTCTCATCACTGTCTGTCCACCCGTTAATTTAAGTGCCTAAGTTGAGGAAAGTAGCAATCGTCGACCGAATGCAATGTTCGGTCAGTGGTTGATGGCACTTTGAAACGACAATTCCAATAGAAATGCGTTTGCGTCGATTATTTTTCTCAATTCTCTTCACTGTCTGTCCACCCGTTAATTTAAGTGTCTAAGTTGAGAAAAGTATCATTCGTCGACCGAATGCAATGTTCGGTCAGTTGTTGATGGCACTTAGAAACGACAATTCCAATTCAACAAAAGCTGGAGCATAATGGATTTACGTCCCCGGACTGTTGTGACTTCGTTCTCAATTCGATTTCAACTTTACAGTCCGGAGACTACCAGATTTTGGTTCGTGTTTCATTGTTCATTGTTCATTTTTCGTCTTTCTTTGTGCTTTACCTCGTTTAGCGTTTCTTGCCAAACTTGGTGAGAGGAATCTTGCTCTGAAAGTTATAAACCCAGTTGATCACTCCGGGTAAATAATCAATCATCACAGACATCTCAGATAGACACCTTAGACCTTACACCGTTTCAGAGTGGGCCCCTATGCTCCTACTAAGGTTTTTCGGTCTTAGGTGACATCCACTAAATCCATGTTTCAATTTTGTATATATACAAACTCCAAACTAAAACTTTGCCATCGCGATGCAGGTTTGATTATGTCATCTAATTTCATGTTAACGTATCTAGCCAATTTATCTAGACATTAGCGCCGTAAGCATAACACGGGCGCTCGGTGTCTCGCATAACTGGACATTAGACGCGCGGCGTCGTATGTCAATACGAAACGTATGTGTAAACAATGCTGGATACCTCTATATCGTTTACCTAAATAATGTTTTGTTGAAATTAAAATTAAACTTTTTTTTGTTTTCTTAATTCGGTTATATCTAATAGAAAAACAATTTAAAAAGTAGAATAATGTAACAACACCCAATCATAAGTAAAAAAAGAAATAAAAAAAAATACTTGAGGGAGGGTTTGAACTTGGAACCTCCGAATCATCATGAATTATGGTGCATGTAGGTATGTAAGCCTTTCAGCGTTAGAGAATAATAACATACATACCTAATTTATTTATTTACTTTTTAACTTAATATGAATATGATTTGTGAAATCATGTTCCAGCAATACATTAATTGTTGCCCACACTTTAAACTACCACATCAGAAAAAATCCGACCTCCTTTGATTGTATTCACGATCAGAGTTACGCTTCAAAGTTACCTGATTTTCTGAATCACGAATAACTGTAATAGTAATCATTGCGTGTTGAGACTTTATTTTTATAAAATTACTATTAAAACAAGTGAATTTCGTTATGTCTGTTCAAGATCAAGGTTAGAAGGAAGATTACATTTAAAAGGAAATATTTACCGAACGTATTGTTGCATTGTTTTTATATAGATATAAATCCATATGTACGGCAAATTTATAAAAATCATTTTTTAAAAAACCAGCAACTTGATTTTGAATGTGAGTAATGTTTGCTATAGTAAAACCCGTCAGGAATCAAATACTGAAGTCAAAAGTAAAAGCGCGTTGCTGGTTTGCGAGATAACCGTAAAAGTTGCTATTTTTTTTGAGTAGGTGTTATGTTTTACATGCATGGATAAGACTTTTTGAGTGTTTACTTCACCTTTCATACAAATTAGAAACTAAATTTTGGCGTATAACGAAAGAGATCAAAACACAGGTTGAAGAGCGCAAAAAATATATTCAGGATGAGTTCAGAAAACGACTTTCTTTAATCATTGATAAGCCAAAACCTGGTTTTGGAAATACTAATACTAGACTTAAATGAACTAAAGCAACCGACCGAATATAATTGTTTATTTTAGGTATTAAAACAATCAAACGCTGTGTTCGTCATTAATGCTAGATTGTATGTATGTTCGAGGCTCATACGAAATAAGTATATTATGTATTATTATGAAAAAAGAAATCAAGGTTCCTGAAAACAAACACAAGTATACTAGGTACCTACTGATTTTCAGACATCATAACAAAATGGTGGAAAGGGATCAATATTGCACTTAAATGGGTATATTGTTTCCGTAACAACAAGCATATTTTTCAAACTTCAAATTACGCATCATATCTATTAAAGGTTCAATACCCATGCTAAAATAATGTGCTGCTGCACTTTTCAAGGGGACAATCACGGACTTTAAGCGAAAATATTAATAGAGTTTAATTATTATTACTATTAAAATTCAAATTCTGACATGCAGTCCTCACATTTACCACCACAATTGACATTTAAGTATTGTTATTATTGAATTTATTTGTACTGTAATCTAATTGCCATCGAGGATTTGTAAATTAAGTATTTCCGTTCGTGCACGGGGAGCATTCGCCATGCGCTCTTAGGCGCGACTGAGCGATCAGAATGCGTCTATTTGATATAGATCCGGTTGGCGACACTCGCATCTGTGTGATAGATTATACAATTCCATTTTGCTTGAACTCTAACTGTGCAACAAAGTATTACGTAAGTACTTTGATAGAACTGCCTTATCATAGTGCAAGGTTTCAACTTACGGGTGCGATGTTTACATTAAAGTCTGTTACATTGTACGTCAACGCTTAAGGCGAATACATCTTGTTCTATTTATAGAACTGTTAAGGGTAAGCTTAAACACTATTTTTACAGAAAACTTTGTGGCTGTTCAAATGAATCCTGAAACAATTACTTTGGATAAGCCTATTTATATTGGTTTTTCTGTTTTGGAAATATCTAAAAGTCATATGTTTGATTTTCATTACTCCATTATGAAACCTTTTTATAGTAAAAGTTGAAACTTTGCTATACGGATACTGACAGTTTTCTATATTCAATCGAAAGTAAAGATTTTTATAATGATTTAAAGATACATTTCCTACCTTATCGTGAATTGATCGCGTTCAATTTTAACGGTGAAATCGGCCCTAAGGGTGTCGTATCTAAGTTAAGGATGTAATTTTGTTTTCAGTTCATTGTACAGTAAAATTTGATTGACCGGACTAATTGTTGTTGATAGGCATTCAGATAACCGAAAATCCTGATAATCGAATGTATGAGGAATAATGTAATGTATTTATTAAAAATAACAAAAAAACATAAATATCAACGAAAATCAATGTATATCCATTAAACACAACGTTTCGTTTTCATTGATATTTATTTATTTCTTTTTAATTAACACTTAATCATACTGTAATGGTTCAAAAGGCAAAGGTGCTAAATTGAACCTTAGTACCATAACAATAAGCTTGGGCGGTAATTTCATGGGAGATACTGATTGTCAATTTCGCGCATCTCCGTAACGGCTCCCGGGTGTAATGGTCACAGCGTCGGGTGGGATCCTTAGAAACGTGAGTTCGAATCCAGCTCGGCAAATGTTATTTTAGTTTTTCTTCAAAGCTTTACTTGTCTGATTTAAATATTTTAAGACGTTGATAATAACTAATTATTCGAGGGTCGATTATTATATAAATGTTTTTTTAGTGTACATAGGTACATAATATCTACTGAACGTTCATTGTACAGTAAAATTTTATTGACCGGACTAATTGTTGTTGATAGGCATTCAGATAACCGAAAATCCTGATAATCGAATGTATGAGGAATAATGTAATGTATTTATTAAAAATAACAACAAAACATAAATATCAACGAAAATCAATGTATATCCATTAAACACAACGTTTCGTTTTCATTGATATTTATTTATTTCTTTTTAATTAACACTTAATCATACTGTAATGGTTCAAAAGGCAAAGGTGCTAAATTGAACCTTAGTACCATAACAATAAGCTTGGGCGGTAATTTCATGGGAGATACTGATTGTCAATTTCGCGCATCTCCGTAACGGCTCCCGGGTGTAATGGTCACAGCGTCGGGTGGGATCCTTAGAAACGTGAGTTCGAATCCAGCTCGGCAAATGTTATTTTAGTTTTTCTTCAAAGCTTTACTTGTCTGATTTAAATATTTTAAGACGTTGATAATAACTAATTATTCGAGGGTCGATTATTATATAAATGTTTTCTTAGTGTACATAGGTACATAATATCTACTGAACTAAATAAAATATAGTAGCTTCTTCTAAAATTATTTTTTCGATATACCTATTCATAACACAGGTCTGCAATGGTCTTCCTCTTCGAAATCTGAGTAACGTTTTCTATAGTTTCTGATGTGCTAATTACTAGAAAAATAATAAAAAAAATCCATCACGTCAGGATTTTTTGATATTGAATATTTAAGATTTTGCAAAATATCTGAGCGCCTACATTTTAAAATTTATAAAACGTCATTAAATTACTTTAGCTTGAGTTTTATTGCATTTAATCAGTGTCAGGAGACATAAAAATGATTGCAAATCAGTATTTGTCAATTACTACATAATGAATATAAGTAATTCGCATTAATCATGTCGAAAACGGGTCATTTTGGCTTTATTTAGTAATGAGCTCATTAATACATAATGATCAGGTAATTTTACCTAATTGTTGTAAATATTATTGGAAAAGGGTGTAATAAAGATAAACCAAAGGGTTTTTGTATAAGTATATATGTATAAGGCCCTGATATAAGAAAATTAATGTCGGAGGAAAAGTTTGATCAAAAACTTAATGATATCGAGTTGCAAGCATGGCAGTCATTTAAGGAAGTGGTGAAAAACTATTTGGGGAACAATAAAAGCTCCGACTATAAAGAAATAGTGGCCAAAATGATTACAAATTTTGGTGTAATGGGTTGTAATATGAGCATTAAACTTCATTTTTTAAATTTGCACATTGACTACTTCCCAGAAAATCTAGGAGCCGTTAGCGAAGAACAAGGCGAAAGATTTCACCAAGATTTGAAAGAGCTGGAAGTCCGTTATCAAGGAAGATGGAATACTAGCATGATGGCCGACTACTGTTGGTTATTGAAGCGCGACGATCCAAACCGGAAATTTAAGCGAAAATCGCACAACCGAAGCTTCCAGGAAAAAAGGACGAGGTTCCAAACAAATAAAAATTATAGGTCATTTAGACTAGTAATAAGTTGTTGTTATATTTTAGTAGTTTTTTAAGTTAAAAGTACTGTAATTTTTTAAATATAATTTTTTGTATGTGAAAAATTGAGATTTTTCCCTATTTTCTATCCGTATCTTTTTTGGAAAATCTGGAGGTGATGGCGAAAAACTAAGTACATATTCGTATCTATCGCTCCCAAGGCTATTACACGGTTCATGATGACCGTGGGCCTAGGAGACGATCTCTAAAAGGGAGCGGAGGACACAATAGATCTTATTGGTCGCAGTGTCCACTCGATAAGAACGCTTCCGAACTTACAAATAATAATAATAATAAGTACATATTCGCAATCAGCGCACCAAAATACCCTAGAATCAGCTATCAAATTCCAGAGAGGAAGTTATGACCCTCATTTTGCAGACCTGTGTAATTTTCATGACTACGATAAGAATTGCAAATAGTAACTCAACTAGGTATTGGTAGGTAGTTCAGGCCGATGGATAATCCGAATGTCAATACCAAGTCCACACCTCAATGCGGTCCCTGGTAAGTAACTATGGTAATAAAATAATGTATCAAATTCTGATTTATAATAAAAATATATTATGAAAAAACGATATATTTCTTATAAAATTTCCTTTATATTCCCTACATTTATACGTTTTTATAAATAAAACCCAAAATAACATCAAGGTTGTTTATTAAATTTCAAATAAATAGATAGTACGTACAGTTCATTACAATTAATTTTAATTTAAATGTCTCTCTGTAGGCGTATGCGTGACAAGATATCCCACGCAATAAGCCCACCTGAGAAGTTTAATTTAAAGAAACGTGTAGATTATAAGCTTTTTAAAAATTATAGCTATAACCGCTCAGTTTCTTTGATATGGCGTTGATGAGCCCTTCTGTTTGATCCAATATTGGATCAATAGGATCCGTCACCACGTACTGTGTGGAGAGGACGTCCTCCGATCCCTCCTCGGTATGCTTCTCCAAATCAATAACTTCAATTTTAATTATACGTCTGCTTCGACAGCTCGACGTATTTTTTATTATGAATGATGTTCTTGGATCTTGGTGGTGACGATGTTGGAGATAGGACGTCCGCTGTTTGTTACGCTTTTGTTGGCGAGCCCGAGGCTTTTTAATTTTTCGTTGAAAAGGCGCCTCTTCTATCTCTTCAGCCCAAGGCGGGAACGTCGGGAATATCTGTGACCATCCTTCTAACGGATCCTGTGCATCTTGCAGTGGAGAGGGTGGGTTCTGTTCTTCTCCATCTCGTGAGGTGGCAGATACATTTGCGGTGTTCTGAAAAAAGAAAACGATAAGTTACCTCGTAATGGACTACACTCTCCAGAAAAATAATGTATTTGTATTAAAATAACTTACTTACCATGTTTTTAAAAATGTTGTGTACAACGAAACGACTTTTTTTAGCGTGTTCTCAAAGCAAGTGTAATTTTCATGCGCTTTAAGTAAATATATATATCACTTTAGTGTGTAAGTGTGAGTTTGTAAGCGAACGAAATTAAAAGCTGACACAGTGCGTTTTTCCTTCGTGCGTGGTCTACTTAGTTTGTGAAATCAGCAACACGTGTCTAATAATGTGATATGCAAATAAAGAAATATGAAATAAAATATACAAGTTCAGACATGATTTTGTGTTAAAGGTATAATATGTAAAATATGATCTACTTAAATTTTGATGAACCAGGTAAATCTATGACATATTAGAATGAAACAACGTCAATTTACTGCAATAGGTATATTTATTTTAAATAATAATAAGAAATTTTGTTAATAACAAAAATAAATATGAAACAGTGTAATTAGGTATTTTTTCTGAAATATTATATTTCTTTACGTAGGCAAATACAGCGTTATGTTACTAACATGGTTAGGTACTACTCAAATTCTCAGTATTACATCAGAGTATGCTCCTAGTATATAGAAATTCGTATAACTATAATATATTTTTAATATACCGATCATACCTACATATTATTACGCTATTATAATAGAAAACACAGTGAAAACATACCATAATTTCAATAACTAAATAAAACTCTTAAAATATGCTATTCCAATGACCCCATGATAAGGTTGAAATTTTATATTTTAATATAACGCGTTTGTCGTCATTACCTGACAAGGCTACTTTATCCTGTTCTTGGGTAAATATTTCATGTTTAAGAGATTTAAATATAATATTTTTTTTCCGTAAAAAAATATTCTCATTTAATACCCTATAGTAATCTTTAAAATGAACATTGTTCAAGACCTGTTTTTGCACACCTTTTGCTTTTTTATATTCCTGTTTTTCTGTTTTAATGCAATATAACTTTGACCTTAGACCTACAAACTCAGATATTAGATTTCCACCTAGTTCGTCTTTAAAAAGGCCTGGCACTTTTTTGTTTAAACCTGGAATGTCATAACTGTTATTTAAAGGATAATTGCTGGTATCGAAATAAGGTAGGAAATGTATCTTTAAATCATTATAAAAATCTTTACTTTCGATTGAATATAGAAAACTGTCAGTATCCGTATAGCAAAGTTTCAACTTTTTATTATAAAAAGGTTTCATAATGGAGTAATGAAAATCAAACATATGACTTTTAGATATTTCCAAAACAGAAAAACCAATATAAATAGGCTTATCCAAAGTAATTGTTTCAGGATTCATTTGAACAGCCACAAAGTTTTCTGTAAAAATAGTAACACTGTGAAAATTTGGTCGAGATATCAACTGCTCAGCACAAATACTTTTCTTTGTTTTATTCTTAACATCATTCCACTTATTAACCAATTTCACACTGACCCTTTTCTCGGTATCTTCTAAAGTCTTCCCGAAAATACTATTATTTAAAAGTTTGAAAAAATCTTGTTCAAATGTTGACTTCGCTTTTTTTCGTAATTCAGTATTCATATCTATGTACTGTTTTAAATAAGGGCTCTGATTAAATTGAATTACTCTGTGAATTCTTTTTAACAATAAACCATGCTTTAAACAAGTTTGCAGGTGGGTGTAATGGATAACATACAAAAATTTATCGTATAAATTTGGAATTAGTTTACAAGTTTTTGAGCCCGGTGGAATAAACTTTTGTGCACAAAAAGGAAAGTCATTATGAACATCATGCAAATTTTCTGGATATTCTAAGTCTACTTCTAGTATGTAACCAGTGTCTCCATTAATCGGCACATTTTGGAAATCAATTCTGCTAATTTCGAAATCATTTAATAACTTAAAATTTGAGTGAGGTAGATAAGCGCACATAGCATAACCGTAGAGATTATTACAGTCGATATAAACTAAAAAGTTGTCTCCTTTTGTTGGGTCATACGAAGTTAAATATTTGTTATTGGCTTTTGAATATCTTGTAGAACATAAACAAATTCCACCACGAATACCTTTTTGGATCATTCTTAAAATTTCCAAGTCATTTATTAACTCTAATTTTACATCTGTTTTCAATAACATAGCATCAAAACTTAGACTAGGCGCTGTTATGTAAAAGGCTGGATCTAACTTATAATTTGTTTTACAAGTTTGCCGAAAACTTTCAAAAATGTCTGCTAGTAAAAGAACATCTGTTTTAAGATACAAATCGGTGTATTCTCCAAGGTTTGATAGTTTAAAAGTATTCCAAACTATCGTTGCATGTTCGTAATCTTTTAGCGAAATGTTAGTATTATGCAGTTTACTAAAAAAACATTCCTGGGGAGGGAGCTCTTCCTCTTCATACGCGGCCCAAGTAGTTATGTATTCGTAAGGATAAACTCCTTTGCGTCTCAATAAATTAAATTGCTCGTTAGATGGAAAAAACCGCAATAGATGATGAAAGTCATTATTATCTAAATTTGCTGCTAGCTTCTCTAGGCTTGTTCCTAAAAATTTAAAAGAGTCTACAAAACGAACTGGCATAATGTTAGTACCATTCACTTGAAAACATTTTGTAAATGAAATATAATTTTCCTTATTTTTTGCTATAACTTGAATTCTACCCGGCATTTCTCCTAGTTCTCGTATAAATAGATGACTATCATAACCAGCTAAATTATGAAAAAAAATAGGAACAAATTTAGGCAACCGATACTTCATATTACAATATGAATGTACTGCACCGCGATATCGTCCGGTAAGGTGGCAGTGGTATATTACTTTATCATCAAATAATATTTTACCACACAGGAAACAATTTTTTGCTTGAGCAAAATTAACTCTGTCGTTATCAGTTAATACTATTGGCAAAGGTGACTGTAAAATGTTATGAATGTCAGTTATGTCAGATATCAGACTTTTAAAGAACTTTTTAACGCAGGCAGGTCCGCGATAGGAGACAAATTTGTTACGCGAACTATCGTAAGAACAAACCACATAGTAAGCGAATGCGGCTGGTGTGTGTTTATGCAATGATGTTGTACAACTTGGTTCTGAATTGCATTCGGTGGGTTCTAACAACGACTCAAAATCTGCGTACAAAACGAAGGGCATATCTTGCATTCGTTCGTAGTGGTCAAATTGTATTCGAGTTCCTTCATTAGGTAAAATTGTTGCCACGCCACTACAAATATGAGCATCAAGTTTATCGTTTGTGTTAAAAAAAATCATACAATCTTCACATAAATATACTTTCGAATGATGTTTAGTTAACTGTTGGCGAAGTAATTTAGATAAATCTTTAATAAGGCAGTAATGTGTGCGCTTATCTTTCTCAAGAAAAAGCATGTTAACGTGATGTTCTTTTCGGCGTTCGCTTTTGTACAAAGGCCCCACAACGTTACAATTTTTTTTAAGACCATAAATATTAATACTTATGCGAGGATTGTTTTTTTCAAAGTATTTTATATCCGAGAACCCTACTGGAAAAGAAAGGTTCTTAATATTAAGAACACTTTTAAAGTGCGGATAAGAAGTCGTTCGATGGGCGTTACTCTTAGCAGGAAAAAGTGATGCCACAACACACCATAAAAAACAATAATTATCAGAATTTTTAATATTTATACACGCTCGTTTATTTTTTATGGTTTCAGGCAAATCTATAAAACTTGAGCCTCTCAAAGGCTCGTATTTATTAATGTTTACTTCTAAATACAAACTTCGCAGATAAGCCCAACCACTATCTCTGTCCTCAAAATTTTAAATTTTTTTACAAATCAAGTGAATAATATTTAAAAACGTCTCTTCAAAATTATAATTTTGATGTAAATTTATGTTTTCGGTTGCAAAAGATTTAATTGAAACAGAATCATTCTTATGCTGAAAAAATTCAGCATATAACTCAAAGTTTACTTTGATGCTAGAATATGCTAGCATTCGTGCTGAAAGCAAAAGTCGAACGCGTGTGCGCAATCGCGATAAAAATTCGGCGGGAGGGTAGACCGACTCGCCATCCCGTCCGTCATCACATCTAACGCGGTAAGAAGCGATGCGACTACGAAAAGCACTGTATACTTTTTCGATACCGTCGCTTTCAACAACTGCACTATTATTTTTGTGTAAAATACTTTTCAAATGGGCGGAAAAACCTTTGTTTCTAACAGATACGTCGCATACAGAACAGAAAGTAGTGTTTGACATTGTGCATATGTTTTCACTGTGCTAACAATACAAAATATAATGAAATAATGCAAAAATTGTCAAAGACAAAATTTTTGCGGAAGGAGTTACTTTAAAAAACTTACTTACTTACATGCTATTATTTTTTATTTTTATCGCTGTAAAAAACTCCTTCTTCCGTAAATTTTGTTTTTGCAATTTTTGTAAATTCTTTAAGAAGATTAAATTCAGGCGAATCCGTCTCCCCCTGCAGACGAACCCAAATTACTGCTTTTTCACACCTCTCGAAGCCGGTAAGATTCCGTACCTCCTCCGCGTTATAGAGGCGCACCTCAGCTAGCAGGTCTCCATCCAACTGTGTAGTCCGACGCGTGACTCCGCCTGGCACTCGACGGGTGAACGTGCTAAAGGCAGTCTCTTTCGTCTTTTGAGGCGCTACTTCGTCGTCCGACTCCGAGTCGAAGAGCCACTCGGCAGCGATGACGGGAGACGCGTTTTTCGTCTTCTGCGTTGGACGTTTACCGGACTTTCTTCTTTTTGAACTAGGTAGAAAAAAAATTAGTTATTATTATTTTATCTTAGACATAGTCGTTTAAGATGTAGTTTACTAATAGACAAAGAATCAAATATGGACATGAATTGAAGACATAACGGCTATCTAAATTACCTTAGGCTTTCGTCTTCTGACTCGAAGAATAGGTTGCTGGAGTCGGTCAACTTCTTTGATCGCTTGCTAACTTTGGTGATTTCAGACCTGAAATCCATATTTCCTATTACACACACTCTGACTATGTAAAGCTTTCAAATGTGTTAATATAGTTATACTTAATTGGAAAAAATGTCATAGACAATCATTAGTTAAAACTACTAGAAGAACTGGAAAGACAGATGTTTATGACCATAAATGAGTTCAACTTACGAACATTTTAGTTCCTGAAGTCTTTCTTGGTTTTCTTCTACATTAGATGGTACCGTTAACAGGGTAATGTTTAAGCACTTTACCACTTGTCACTTAGATTTTTACCGAGAGACACTGCGAGTACTGATACGGTACCTATGTTTTACCGCGTTTTATTATAGAAAAGTGCAGACAGCACATTATTTTTAGCAGAGGTATTGAACCTTTATTCATAGATATGACACGTAATTTTACAGTTTGAAAAAAATACTTACTTATTGTTAAGTAAACAATAAACAATATATACAACATAATATAGTAACAAAACAATTTATAGTAGATAATTAACTAATGTTTGTGGTTGTTTTCAGAAACCTTTATTCATTAGATAGTAGTAGTAGTAGTAGTAGTAGTAGATAGGTAAATATTTACAGATATTTTTTCGTATTCGGATTTTGATTCAATAGGAAAAAAACCATTGTGATTGTATTGTATTGTATTGTGGTTCGTATTTTTTTTCTAACTCATAATAAACTTTTTGTATGTGTATCAAACATACATGCAATGAAGTATTAATGACGAACACACGTATAACAGTACGTACACGTGTAGGAGTTACTTGAATTGTATTGTATAATTCGATAAAGGTGAAATTCACTTGCCTTCCGATCGAGCCACACCGTGTGCATCGTTTAAGTATTTATTATCCCGACTTTATGATTTGAGTAAAATAATTCGGTCCATAAGGTATATTGTGAAAACGGCGAAATGATTACTGGTTATTTCTAGTGATCGAATGAGCCATTAGTTCTTCTTCTTCAATAATATTTTAGTTTCATTTATTGACCGAATATTGCATTCGGTCGACGAATGATACTTTCCTCAACTTAGGCACTTAAATTAACGGGTGGACAGATAGTGATGAGAATTAAACGCATTGGGAATTCTACTTCACATTTGGTTTTTCAAAGATAGAATTGAGAAACCAATTGACGCAAACGCATTGGGAATTCTACTTCACATTTGGTTTTTCAAAGATAGAATTGAGAAACCAATTGACGCAAAGGCATTGGGAATTCTACTTCACATTTGGTTTTTCAAAAACGTATTGGGAATTCTACTTCACTTTTGGTTTTCAGGCTGAGCGAACGAAGTGAGCGATTTCGAAAACCAAAAGTGAAGTAGAATGCCCAATAATACCCTACTGATCTGATATTGAAATAGTAGAGGAATCGTTCCGTTCATTCTTTTTGGCTGCTAGATTTACTATTTCCTGAACTACGTCTTCAAGATGTTCCCTAAGTTGTTCTTCTTCTCCATCGACATTAACCTTCATCGATTGTCCGTCATCTTCCGAGTCTAAAGCGTTAATTTTTATCCTGGAAAGGGCGTCTGCGTTGGTATTTTGCTTGCCCTTTTTATAGATGATTTCAAAATCGAAATCTTGTAATCGCAACCTCCACCTAGTGAGCTTGCTATTTGGATCTTTTAAGGAGTTTAACCACGCCAAGGGCCGATGGTCTGTATATATGTAAAACTTGCGCCCGTATAAATACGGACGGAAGTGTTTAGTTGCCCAAATAATGGCGAGTAGCTCCCGCTCAATTGTGCTATACCGCGCCTCTGTATCACTTAAGGTACGGCTTGCGTAAGCAACCGGTTTGTCACTGCCAATTTTTCCTTGAGACAGGACTGCGCCCAGAGCAACATTGGAGGCATCGGTGGTTAGAACAAAGGGTTTGTCAAAATCGGGATATTGAAGCAATGGTGCGTGTGTCAAGAGTTCTTTGCATTTATTAAATGCATCGATATACTTTTGATCGATCACGATTTTATTACGTTTCTTTAAACATGACATCAGAGGTTGTGTAATTTTGGCAAAATCTTGTATAAAGCGTCTATAATAACCTACTAATCCTAGAAAACTTTTTATTTCTGTCGCAGTTTTTGGAATGGGAAAGTCCAGAACGGCTTGAATTTTATCGCTATTTGGCTTAAGACCATCTTTAGTAATAGTGTGACCTAGGTATAGGACCTCTGTTCTCAAAAATTCTGATTTATCTAGCTGTACTTTTAGGTTTGTCTTCCTAAGTCTGTCAAAAACTGTCCGTAAATTTTGAATGTGTTCGTCTTGGCTACTCGAGTAGATTATAATGTCGTCTAAATAAACCATGCAGTGGAGTCCCCGCAGGCCTCTCAAAACACTGTCTAGCGCTCTCTGGAATGTCGCTGGGGCGGTTTTGAGACCAAACGGCATCCTGAGGAACTCGTAATGGCCGTTTTGTGTGCTAAATGCTGTTTTCTGCCTATCAGATTCCTCGATTTCAATCTGATGGTACCCGCTGGCTAAATCTAAAGTGCTGAAGTATGTGCTCTTGCCCAATTTGTCGAAAAGATCGGTAATATTGGGCAAGGGATACTTGTCGTCAACTGTTATGTCATTCAAGCGCCTGTAGTCCACAACCATTCTATACTTGGCTTCACCCGAAGCATCTGGCTTTTTAGGCACAATATGTACCGGTGCGCTCCAAGGAGAATGGGACTCTTGGATGACATCATTTTGTAATAACTTTTCTATTTGATTGTTTATCTCGTTTTGTTGAGCTTGACCTTGTCTGAATGGTTTAACATAAATAGGATCTTCATTTTTTGTCCGTATATGGTGTTTCACCTCATTAGTGAACGTCAAGGGCAACTGGTCGCAGTAAAAGATGTCTTTATATTCGTTACAAAGTTGAAATATTTTCTCTCTTTCTTCGTCGTTAGTGTGGTCGAGTCTTATTTTTGTCAGATTTTCTTCTAATAGGTTAGTCACCTCAACGTCAGTATAATTTCGAATAGTATTTAAATTACAATTTATTTCCTGGAACCTCTCTACTGTCAGTGGTTGTTTTATAGTCAATGTCATATGACATTGATGAGTCCTTCATAACGTGCGTCCACGCCATAGACAGTCCGCGCTATTGAACGTGGGCAAAAGAGGGATTGTTACAGTTTCATCGTGGACACTTGACGCATGAGTGCTGACTACTTGGAATTGTTCCTTTTAAATCAAATGTCCAAAATGTTGATGGGCTACCCAAGGACTAAAAAATGACCTCATGCTACCTGTGTCAATCATCATTTTAGCGTCTATTTCTCCTAAGTAGATATATGGCAGTTTTAGATTTGGGTCGCAATTTATTTTTACTATTTCTTTTTCGTCCTTTCTATCGAGGCATCTTCGCAAAAATTTTGCGGCGCGTCAACATTTTCGGCTTGCTCAGTCTCATCACCATTATCCTCCGTGTAATAATTTTGTTCGTCCTCTGACGGATAATATTCATTGTAATAATATTCATCCTGATAGTAGTCAGGATAGTCTTGCCCTTCATTTAAGGTCAGTTCATTTAGTTTAAAACCACCCTGAGGCTTAGGGGGTACAGTACGCATAGATACGTCCGTTAATTTCATCCTAGGTGGCTGCACTTGGGGCGGAGTGTATCCAACCTGTTGTGGAGGCTTATAGCCAAATTGTTGAAGTGGTTTATAGCCGAATTTTTGAGGTGGCGTGTAGCCAAATTGTTGAGGAGATCTATATCCGAATTGTTGAGGGGGCTTATAGCCAAATTGTTGCGGAGGTTTATAGCCAAATTGTTGGGGAGGCTTATAGCCGAATTGTTGGAGAGGCTTATAGCCGAACTGTTGGGGGGGCCTGTAGCCAAATTGTTGTGGTTGAGTTTGGAATTGGGATAATTTGGTTTGCGAATTTTGGGGTATCCCGAATTTAAATTGCGAGGTCGAATTACTCGGTAATATAGGTTTGAAGCCTGAGGATTGAGGGAATGACCCTCCAAATTTAAAGTTTGACTGTGGCGGACCCATGCTTGTGCTAGGTATTGGCCTTGAACTTTGACCGTGAAGACGATTTCGCATATTATATTGGTCGAGGAAATTAACTTCCTCAAGCACAATGCTAAGTGCAGACTCTAATGTACTGGGCGCTTTCAGCCTAACTATTCGTACAAGATTTTCGGGTAGGTTGCATAAAAATACGTTCAAAGCGGTGTTATTATATATAGTTAATTTTGCGCGTTTTAGTTCATCATCCTGAATAGCATTTATTTTTGAAATCAGTAACGACCGGACACTTTGAATTCGGCCGCAAAAGTCGAGGTAACTTTCACCAGATTTAATTTTAATGATTCTAATTCAATGTTTATACACGCTTCACTTCTTGGGTCTCCGAAATGTTGTTGTAACAATTCCTTTAATTCAGACCAAGCTAACACATCCTCTTGCTCCGATAAGAGCGACGCTGCATTCTCCGTAAGCCGACTCGTTACCGCGTGATACACATATAAGTTTTGCTGCTCATTACCTCTATACTTTGAAATAATGTATTCACATTTTCGAATAAATAGGTTTAAAAGTTTTTTATCGCCATTAAAAAGCGGTATTAATCTAAGCATTAATTCATTCGGAATTGTAACAATAGGCTCTGGAGAAGCCATTGTAGAGTAATGTACAGTACAGAGAACGCAATGACACTCACTTTAATTATCACTTAATCACAGACGCACAATTAAAATTACACAATACACAAAGTAAAAGCACATAAAAATTTTGGTGGTAGAGGATTTTTAAAAATGCTTAAAATATATAAAACTTACTTTTACTAGCTAAAATGCATGAATTACTTGTTTCAGAGAAATATCCTTACAAATATAAAAATTAGTTTTAGATTACTTATTTCATGAGTAAATACTTTACTTGTTTCATAATAACATTAATTATTTTTTTTGTAAAATTTAACATTAACAAAGTCTCTAAGTTTTATATTACTCTGTAAAAATCTATTTTTAGATACAACACTGAGGACCAGATAAAAGTTCATATGCTAAGTTATAATGAGAAAAGTCTTATCACAAAATAACACTTTTGAAAATATTAACTTAAATATAGGAGGATGAGGGAAAGGATGGCGAAAAGTCTTACTCACCAACCAGCCGCTACACCCATTTTCAGCTCACCACGCCCGATATTTAACAAATTTATTTGGTTCGACGGATTTTTCTCTCACGGACGTTTCCGTAAATTTGGTGAATTTAGACACCCGGGAAAACGCGGAAAATAGCGGAAAAATCCGCTCCGGCTGCGCCAGTTAAATAGTGGGAGCCGGGCGGGGAGTTTTTAAAAACGAATTTAAATTCTAAAATTAAACTATTTATTTGTCATTTGACGTCTACATCGATTTAGAGATGAAATATTATTAATACTAATTGCATGCCCGAGCCGTTGAGGTTGAAACAGCTGCGTTCACAAAACTATAATCTATGAAAAACATTAGCTTGCCCTTAAATATGCTGAGCTAGCCCTTAATCTAAGACAGAGGGTTGAGGGGGTACCATAACTACATATTATATCAAATGTTTTATTTTTTATTATTATTGCTGTTGAATTGAAATTATAATTTTTTTGTTAAAAATGTTTAATCATTGGCAATCTTTTTAAAATAAGTACAAGTTTATTTTCTAAAAAATTTTTTCTTTTGGTCAATTTTGATTTGAAGATTTAGCAAAAAACTTATTTGTTTAAATATTTTTGGTTAAAAATGTTTTTTGATATTTTTTTTTTATTTCAATGTTCAAAAGGTGAAATAAAACATGGCTTACATACATTATAATTAGTGATGCGCCGAATAGTGGTTTCACCGAATAACCGAATACCGAATAATATTCGGTTCAATCTTTACCGAACCGGATATTCGGCCGAATTATTCGGTTTACCATTTTCTATTTTGTTTCCGATCTCTCTTCTATACTAGATACGGTGACCATAAAGCACTTAAGTCAATTCGTACTGAGATATAACTAAAGTGTTTATTCCTTCCGTGTCAGAAATTTTCTTAACGTATCTCTGTTTGTGTCTTTTAAGTAAATAATGCACTTAATAAAATCATCGCAGGGTTCAAGTGGGACTCAAACCCAAAACCTTCTACATACCGGGTGGCTGTTCTGGTATGCAGTGGGCGGTGGTATGTGAAAGGTCGAGTACCACCAGCCGGGCTAAGATGCGCACCACGAGATAATTTTGTCGACACTCGTATTGCGTCAGCGCTAGTTGCTTCTCGCTCACCTGACAGGGCGAGGAGCGGGATAGAAAGATACGCTCTCGCGAACGAGAGTCGACAAAATTTTGTCGCGGTGCGCATCTTAGCCCGGCTGGACTCTTGGATGATTTTTTAAGAGCACCTACTTAAGAATAAATTGCAAAGAATATAAAAAAGTAACAAAAATAAAATTGTTTGTCGTTAAATAACTTATAATAAAATTATTTATTGTTGAATCATATTTTATTTTAATAATTTGCCACATACATAGGTAAGAGTTTTTATTATAAAATAAATAAATTATAATTTTGATCTGAGTTCGAAAACAAAGCTTTATAATTATTATTTATTTAAATTAAAAAAAAGGCCAGATATTTTTAAGTATAAAAATAAATAGTAAAATTAATATTGATTGATCTGGCTTAAAAATAAATGAATTAGGTATTTTTTTAAAGTTAATGTTAGCTACATATATACTTATAGGGCAGGAAATAAATATGTGGACTCTAGATGTTAACATACCTACACGTTGATTTCAAGATTAATTGATTTCATTTATTAGCTTTTTAACACATTCCTCGCCAGTTTTATTTAATTTACAAAAACAAATATTACATAAAGAAACTTGTCCTTTAAAATTCCATGTTATATAGCCAGGAAAATAGAAATACTCTAACCGAATACTCTAACCGAATACCAGCACTAAAACCTAATAATTCGGCCGAATACGAATAGTGAAAAAAGTGCCGAATATGCCGAATACCGAATACCAACCGAATATTCGGCGCATCTCTAATTATAATTATACCACGTCTTAATTTTTCATTTACATTTCCGTACAAACTTCAACTAGACTTTCACCCCTTCTTACTAATTTTTTTGCACTGCAGAGGGATGGGGGGGTGTTCGACCTGACGCCGTCTGTACTTAGCTGAAAGAACTGAAAAACGAAAACGACGAAATATCCCCTACTGGTTGGGCAAATGGACAACTGGCCCAGATTATAATATCTCTTCGGCCCAACATACCCCTAACAATTAAAAAAAGTGGACTACTTGCCCGAGGGCCAGTTTTTGAACGGGCGAGTTGTCACCTAAGCCACAATTTGATCCTAAAACTGACAAGTGGTGCGAATATAAGGACCGGCTACAGTTTGCTCTGGATGTGGCAGGAATAACAAACACGGACCTGGACAAAGCGCATTCTTTGTTTCTTTCACAGTGTGGGAAAGAGACTTATTCCCTCATTGTGTCATTGTTGGTGCCCATTCATCCTACTAGTGTACCCTTCAATGAGATTTTAGCAGTTTTGGACAAATTCTATGAACCTGAAGTGAATGAAATATCGCAAGCTGGTAAATTCCATAAACGCATACAATCCAAGGACGAAATCGTGCAAGACTTTGTGGCGGCCATTAGTTTATTAGGTGCTCAGTGTAACTTTACGGATTTGAAACGTCAACTACGTGATAGACTAGTGTTAGGTGTGCTAGACGTTCGCTTGCGCCGCGAGTTGTTGCGGACAAAGAACCTTAGGTATGAGGCAGCCGTACAACAGTGCCTGAACTATCAAGCGACGTTTAATGATATGTACCCCAGCACTGTCTTCGACTCGAAGCTAACTCCATCCACGTCTACTGAACCGATGGATATTGGAAAAATTAAGTCGGACGACTGTCAACATTGTGCGCGACGGCATAAACCTATTGAGCAGTGTTCATATATTTGGACACATAGCGTCTGCTTGTTCGAAGAGAAATGCTAAAGTTCACCTGGTGGAGAGTGAGTGTAAAGAAGAATCGGAAAATATGATGGGTATATTCAGCTGTTTTGAGAGTTACCGGCTGCCAATCACGGCCGAAGTGGTGATTGACGGCGCTTCTATCAAAATGGAGGTAGACTCTGGCGCGTCGCGAACCATAATGTCTGAAGATACGTATAAGAAGCTCTGGCACTCGCCTCCCACTTTCAAGTCTACTGATATCAAGCTAGTGACGTAGACTCGCGACCCATTTAGGGTTCTGGGGTCCACACATGTTCACGTAAAATTGGGCAATAAGGAGGCTCAATGTGAACTTTTGGTAGTGTATGGGAAAGGCCCCTGTTTACTCGGATGGAACTGGTTTGAAGCCCTGGGCTTAGAAATCACTGGGATTTGTTGGACTGACCTGGAAGTTGGTAATTTTGTTCACCAGTTCCCCGACTTGTTTAAAGAGACGCTGGGTGAACATAAAGGTCCACCCATCACGTTACACGTTGTAACGAAGCGTTACACTAAATTAATTTTATACAACGAATTCTGGTTTGTCGCTATGTAAAAGTGTTATGGTAGAAATATTAAAATAAACTAAATCTAATATGAATTTAAAAATATCTACAAAACATATTTACAATAAACTAAAATAATTAGGAATTTTAATTAACATAGAAACAAATTATTTACACATTCAAAACATTGATTTCGGAACGCAGCGAATACCTGTCGCGCGCGCCCGAGATTGACAACTGGTTCTCTGACAGCTGTGTTTAGCTGCGCGCGAATCATCGCGTTTCGAAGGCGCGTGTCCATAGCCATTGCAAGGTAATTATTTTTGGTGGAGTATTCCTTATCCTGCTCCAGGCCTAATTACACAACTTCCTGCCCGCTGGCGAGACTGGGGGGGTTTCCTCTCCAGCGGTAAGCAAGCTGGTGACCAAGAACAAGATAAGGAGCACTGTACTAGCTAGCTGTCGTACTTACCTCCAAAACTAAAAGGGGTGCTCGGCTTGCAGAAATTTATAAATAAGGGAACCTTGGCTCTGACACAGGGTGTCAGCAAAATAAAAGAAAATCCTACTATTGGTACGGCTGTTTATTCACTATTAATTATATTTATAATAGGTTATTAATTATAGGGCTAGGCACAATAACAAAAGAAGCTGTACCAATTCGCAAGGAAACAGGGTCGTGAAATTATGAATTTAAGTAAATGGTTCGTGTGGTAAATATTATTGCTACTTTCAAATTTCTTTACTCAGTCTACATGATATTAAAACACTATCCGCGGAATCACAAATTATATCGGAGGTTCTTCGATCTGGCTCCTAATAAGAGGATAATTGATTGAGGTACCTGTTGCTGGACGTTACCAGTACGAATCCTTCGTCTTCGCCGGGACAGTCAGGCCGCAAGAATCCGTCTGGACATCATCAGGGAGCTCATCCACGAGGAGACCACGCCATCCAAATTAACGTTAAGCTTTTAGCGATTCCTGGGTAGATGCCACTGACACAAGCTATGAAATAATCCTATTCATAGCATCCCATCTTAAGGATTATAGTAAAGTCAGCAGACTAATGAAGTTGAAAGAAGAAGAAGAAACTAATCGATAGGTTAATATTAATTTCTATGAAAAACCCGCATCTGCAAAGAGAAAAATGCGTTTTAGAGGGCGATAGGAATTTTTCGAAGAAATTGAGAAATTAAAGCAAGCTTCTACTTACGAGGCTAATCGTTACATAATTCTTGGCGATTAAGACCTCAGCATTCCCACCCTCGTCCAAAAGATTCAGAGATTCTCTGGAAGAAAAATGCCATCGTCAGAACACACAAAACCTAACCTTTTTGAACAATCTATTTTTGACGAAATATAGAAAATAAAACAATAATTATATTGGATGCTTACCACATAGTGTAGTTAATCCTTAATATAAGGTGAATCCTTAAGGATTCATTACGTAAACGAAGATCCCGTCTTTCGGTGTACCATACACCAGAACAATCCAACAAGACCAATGAATGAAATGTCATTTAGATAGAACTGTCACTGACGTCACACAAAATACGTTTCGTTTCTCATGGAGATAAATATCAAAACATTATATTATCAATATTTTACCAATCAAATGGACAATAATTATGCGTTCAGCATAAATAATCAAGTATTATTTTGAAATACTTAATTGTAGAAACCACAAAATAACAATTATAAATGAGTTGCAACAAAACGCTATTCTCACATACATTAACCGAGAAGTCTTCACAACGACCAATAGATGGCGCTTAACCACAAGCCAATTACTGACTTGATAGTAATGGCGCGTTTTGGAAGATGTCGCTGCAAACGAGTGATCTTTACAATAAATTGATAATATTATTAAGATATATTAAAATATCAAAAAATGCCACGTTACACCATAAAAAAAAAAGAGCATGACACAGAAGGTCACGGTCGCTTCTAGGCTGATGACGGATTCTGTGGGTAACTGTGAAACAAGCCGCATCGGCTGATGCAATCCAAAGATTTTAATTACTATCTAGTGGTTTTTAGTGTACAAAATTGGTGTTACTTTGTGCAGTGAAGTGCCGCAGGGTGATATTAATATAAGAATCATTGAATTGTGTCGTTTTTAACACTGCTATTGTGTGTCGAGTGAGTTGTCACGTGAACAATTTGCTTTGACCTAATAGAGTCTTAAAACCTACGGCTTTGTTAAAAATAGTCTCCACAGAATCCTTAGGGCATTAAAACGCTAAACACCGGCGTTTTATTGAGTGACTGTGACTTCGACTGACTTCGACTGTTGACTACATTTTATCAAACTACACTTGACATTGGCAAAATTAAATGTGTCATGAACACAATACAGGCCATTTATATAAAAAAAAAAAAATAGGCTAATGACAGTTTGTACGTCTCTTCGTAATAAAATTTTTAAACGGAAACCGTTGCCAAATTAATTTGCATCGAGCGACATAGCTCAAAGTTACAAACTGAGCATGTGATGGCAGCGAAGGAGTCGGCGGAGCGCGAGCGAGAGGCAGATCCTCTTGCCCCCGCGCTCCGAAGGGCAAGGAGGGGGAGGAGACGACGCCAATATGTGCGTCTCCTCCCTCTCCGTGGAGAGGGTCCGCCGGTGGGTGGTACGGGAGTACCACCACCGGCATTGCACGGACACCCTCCACAGCCCGGTGGGGACGGCTCAACTCTCTCGGCTGTCCCCTCCCGCTCCCCCGACCCCGGGGGAGCACCCGCCGGGCCCGCCGTGTAGGCGGGCCACCGTCCGGGGAGATGTCGTGGTGCGAGGGCTTCGCGCTATTTGCCCCACGACTTTCTCCCGCGATGGACGATGAGGGAGAGTCCCAGGGGTTTTAGTCGGTAAACCCCCCGCCGTCATGCGGGGGGGAGTCCGACATAACCCGTCCGCCCCCCGGCCGACGGGTATGCGTAACGCATTTCCCCTGGGAAACCAAAAAAAAAACAAAAAAAAAAAAAAGTTACAAACTACTAAATTCTAATCAGAATTTAAAATATTGTGTTGTGTTTTGATATCCCGATCTAGGTTAAGTTCTAAATAGCACATAAAACCTTAATTATCTATTAACTGTATTTTACCTATTTTTGTCTTTGCTTGCAATTGATTCGCTTTGTAGTATTTAGTGGCAGTAGCAAGCGCAATATTGTATGTTTTTTTATAAGTAGTAGTAAATAAATTGGGAACTCTGGCTCACAACGCTGTATCACTCCGCTCGCCAGGCTCGCTGGAGGCGCGCTCGCGCCTCCGTGATACAGCGTTGTGAGCCAGAGTTCCCAATTCATTAAAAGTCCGTGTAGATCGGAACCGCGGGCAGAGCCTCCGTTAGAGTCTCCGATCCCTAACCGTTCGCATAGCTTGGAACCGCGGGCAGAGCCTCCATTGGAGTCTCCGATCCCTAACCGTTCGCATAGCTTGGACCGCGGGCAGAGCCTCCGTTAGAGTCTCCGATGTATCTTATGCAACCTCAGTTGATTATTAGAAAAACCAATAACTCAGCATCAAAGTAACCATTGACAGCATGTCATTTATTAGCATTGTACTATCTAAAAGTTCATTTAAAACGATGATGTTGTAACTTTAGCTCATTCAATTGTTTCTAATGCAACACTGTAGTCGCGCTGAAACCGAAATCATGAAGTTTGTAAAACAAAAGGAATCACTTAAATTGGATTGCATCTGTCCTGCATCATCTAACGTCCCTCGGCGGCATGGAACTTTATTACCAAGTACAATACGTTGTCTCGTGTGCGGTCCCTCTAACTCCTCTTTTTATTATTGCATAAAAATGGACCAAGATTCCGTAACCTTTATGTGTATTCAAAGTCTTTATATCAACCTAAATATTTATATCTTGAAAAGGTTTTGGATATGGTACCTGGAACATCATTTAATAAATACTATAATAATAGAGAAATTTTAAGCCCCCTTGATGCTTTGCCTGATTCAATTATTATTTTTGACGACGTTGCTTGTGAGAATCAAAACAACATTAGAGATTATTTCGCCATGGGACGTCATAAAAATATAAATTGTTTTTACATCAATCAAACTTACACGAAAATTCCAAAACAACTTGTACGAGACAATTCAAATCTCGTCATTCTATTTAAGCAAGATGACATTAATTTGAAGCATGTTTATGAAGAACATGTTGGATCAGACATGTCATGGTCCCAATTCCGTGAGATGTGCTCAACTGTTTGGAATAAACCATTCAGCTATCTTGTTATTAATAAGGATTGTGGCAAAAATAACGGATGTTACCGATTGGCTTTTGATACCTTCATAGTGATAGATGAAAATACATAAAAGACGGTTGTGTTATCTAATAACCAGTCTCATTCGTGGTTTGAAACTGAGCGGAATACTTCGAAATGGAGAAAAATCTTAAAGAATAAATAGTGAAATCAGCAGCACTTGTTAAAAGAAAAGATGCGATGATAAAAGATATTGAAAATACAAACAATAAAACATTAGAAACAATATTAAAACCTATTGTTGATCCACTTACATTGTTGACAAATAAAAAATATGACCCTCCTCTTACGGTAGAAGAACACTGTGAACCAGTGATGAAAAAAATTTAAAATGACAATAATCAGTCATTTGAAGACAAAAACCAGTCATTATTTGCTTCTGATGAAGATTATAATGAATCTGTTAGTGAGGAAGATGAAGATGATGAACAAGAGCAATACAATTACAACAAAACCCTTGTTGTGTCGCCGTCCGGAGACCATAACATTAGCGAAAGATCATTCACATCTCCACAGTCATCGCCAAGTCTTAAAAATCAATCACTATCTTGGTCAACATCCTCTGAAGTAATGAAAGATGTTCCATTTGGAGTCAGAAATGAACGAGGTAAATTATTACTAGGGAAAACTTGTGTTTATGACGACAGTGGTATTCTTAAAATAGGAACACTTACTGTCAAAAAAACTGATGGCTTAAAAGAACTTTTGTTCAAAAAGAAACCAAATTTAGATTTGTAACAGATGATGATTTACAATACATACACACATACATAGACATAGAGAGGGAGCGCAGGGCGTTGGCGGTAAGATGCAATATGCTTGCTCACAGGTTTGCACGTTGTACAGAACCCGTTAAGGTGATACTTTTTAAAGCTTTTTGCCAGTCTTTTTTTTTTTTTTTTTTTTTTTTTTTTTATACTAGAGGCGGCAAACGAGCAAGCGGGTCACCTGTTAGTAGGGTATTATTGGGCATTCTACTTCACTTTTTGGTTTTTTTTCAAAAATCGCTCACTGCGTTCGCTAAACCAAAAAGCGAAGTAGAATTCCCAATACATTTTTGAAAAACCAAATGTGAATTAGAATTCCTAATGCGTTTGCGTTGATGGGTTTCTCAATTCTCATCACTGTCTGTCCACCCGTTAATTTAAGTATCAATCGTCGACCGAATGCAATGTTCGGTCAGTGGTTGATGGCACTTTGAAACGACAATTCCAATAGAAATGCGTTTGCGTCGATTAGTTTTCTCAATTCTCTTCACTGTCTGTCCACCCGTTAATTTAAGTGTCTAAGTTGAGAAAAGTATCATTCGTCGACCGAATGCAATGTTCGGTCAGTTGTTGATGGCACTTAGAAACGACAATTCCAATTCAACAAAAGCTGGAGCATAATGGATTTACGTCCCCGGACTGTTGTGACTTCGTTCTCAATTCGATTTCAACTTTACAGTCCGGAGACTACCAGATTTTGGTTCGTGTTTCATTGTTCATTTTTCGTCTTTCTTTGTGCTTTACCTCGTTTAGCGTTTCTTGCCAAACTTGGTGAGAGGAATCTTGCTCTGAAAGTTATAAACCCAGTTGATCACTCCGGGTAAATAATCAATCATCACAGACATCTCAGATAGACACCTTAGACCTTACACCGTTTCAGAGTGGGCCCCTATGCTCCTACTAAGGTTTTTCGGTCTTAGGTGACATCCACTAAATCCATGTTTCAATTTTGTATATATACAAACTCCAAACTAAAACTTTGCCATCGCGATGCAGGTTTGATTATGTCATCTAATTTCATGTTAACGTATCTAGCCAATTTATCTAGACATTAGCGCCGTAAGCATAACACGGGCGCTCGGTGTCTCGCATAACTGGACATTAGACGCGCGGCGTCGTATGTCAATACGAAACGTATGTGTAAACAACGCTGGATACCTCTATATCGTTTACCTAAATAATGTTTTGTTGAAATTAAAATTAAACTTTTTTTTGTTTTCTTAATTCGGTTATATCTAATAGAAAAACAATTTAAAAAGTAGAATAATGTAACAACACCCAATCATAAGTAAAAAAAGAAATAAAAAAAAAAATACTTGAGGGAGGGTTTGAACTTGGAACCTCCGAATCATCATGAATTATGGTGCATGTAGGTATGTAAGCCTTTCAGCGTTAGAGAATAATAACATACATACCTAATTTATTTATTTACTTTTTAACTTAATATGAATATGATTTGTGAAATCATGTTCCAGCAATACATTAATTGTTGCCCACACTTTAAACTACCACATCAGAAAAAATCCGACCTCCTTTGATTGTATTCACGATCAGAGTTACGCTTCAAAGTTACCTGTTTTTCTGAATCACGAATAACTGTAATAGTAATCATTGCGTGTTGAGACTTTATTTTTATAAAATTACTATTAAAACAAGTGAATTTCGTTATGTCTGTTCAAGATCAAGGTATGTAGATTACGTTTAAAAGGAAATATTTACCGAACGTATTGTTGCATTGTTTTTATATAGATATAAATCCATATGTACAGCAAATTTATAAAAATCATTTTTTAAAAAAACCAGCAACTTGCTTTTGAATGTGAGTAATGTTTGCTATAGTAATACCCGTCAGGAATCAAATACTGAAGTCAAAAGTAAAAGCGCGTTGCTGGTTTGCGAGATAACCGTAAAAGTTGCTATTTTTTTGAGTAGGCGTTATGTTTTACATGCAGGGATAAGACTTTTTGAGTGTTTACTTCACCTTTCATACAAATTAGAAACTAAATTTTGGCGTATAACGAAAGAGATCAAAACACAGGTTGAAGAGCGCAAAAAATATATTCAGGATGAGTTCAGAAAAACGACTTTCTTTAATCATTGATAAGCCAAAACCTGGTTTTGGAAATACTAATACTAGACTTAAATGAACTAAAGCAACCGACCGAATATAATTGTTTATTTTAGGTATTAAAACAATCAAACGCTGTGTTCGTCATTAATGCTAGATTGTATGTATGTTCGAGGCTCATACGAAATAAGTATATTATGTATTATTATGAAAAAAGAAATCAAGGTTCCTGAAAACAAACACAAGTATACTAGGTACCTACTGATTTTCAGACATCATAACAAAATGGTGGAAAGGGATCAATATTGCACTTAAATGGGTATATTGTTTCCGTAACAACAAGCATATTTTTCAAACTTCAAATTACGCATCATATCTATTAAAGGTTCAATACCCATGCTAAAATAATGTGCTGCTGCACTTTTCAAGGGGACAATCACGGACTTTAAGCGAAAATATTAATAGAGTTTAATTATTATTACTATTAAAATTCAAATTCTGACATGCAGTCCTCACATTTACCACCACAATTGACATTTAAGTATTTCCGTTCGTGCACGGGGAGCATTCGCCATGCGCTCTTAGGCGCGACTGAGCGATCAGAATGCGTATAAATAGAAGATCCGGTTGGCGACACTCGCATCTGTGTGATAGATTATACAATTCCAATTTGCTTGAACTCTACTGTGCAACAAAGTATTACGTAAGTACTTTGATAGAACTGCCTTATCTAGTGCAAGGTTTCAAGTTACGGGTGCGATGTTTACATTAAAGTCTGTTACATTGTACGTCGACGCTTAAGGCGAATACATCTTGTTCTATTTATAGAACTGTTAAGGGTAAGCTTAAACACTATTTTACAGAAAACTTTGTGGCTGTTCAAATGAATCCTGAAACAATTACTTTGGATAAGCCTATTTATATTGGTTTTTCTGTTTTGGAAATATCTAAAAGTCATATGTTTGATTTTCATTACTCCATTATGAAACCTTTTTATAATAAAAAGTTGAAACTTTGCTATACGGATAATGACAGTTTCTATATTCAATCGAAAGTAAAGATTTTTATAATGATTTAAAGATACATTTCCTACCTTATTTCGATACCAGCAATTATCCTTTAAATAACAGTTATGACATTCCAGGTTTAAACAAAAAGTGCCAGGCCTTTTTAAAGACGAACTAGGTGGAAATCTAATATCTGAGTTTGTAGGTCTAAGGTCAAAGTTATATTGCATTTAAAACAGAAAACAGGAATATAAAAAAGCAAAAGGTGTGCAAAAAACAGGGTCTTGAACAATGTTCATTTTAAGATTACTACTTCGTACTTATACAATTTTTTTTTTAAACATTCTTGCGAAGTTATATGAATGACTGGTAAGTTTTCTGGCTTACGCACCATGATCGTACAATTACGAACCCAACAATAGGTGTTCTCTATAGTTCTTCTCTTTAGCTCTTAGTTCGTCTGTTGGAGAAGTTGTTTGTTTCGCGACGAAAGATGGTCATTAAAATAAATACGTCCATTACCTCCAGCAAAACCCATATCACTCGCTTTGATGTTTAGTTTGCGCAGTGATGTTAAAAGGTCATCTTTTTTATATCTGGACTGCATTTTCAATATAATTGGTTTAATTTTTTTCCCATCAATGTCATTCTTCACTGCCACTCTCGTCACAAAATCTATGTCTCTGTCAGGATCGAGCGAAAAATTGCAACGTTCAGCCAAAGTCTTCACTATTTTTATGAGGTTTTCACTCGGGTGAGGTCTGTCGGCTGTAGTATGCTACAGGCCTAAAATTATCAACTCCACTACAGCGCTGCATCCGTATACCTCCGACACCAATTTTGCTGGCATCTGTATGCAGCTCAGTTTCTGCAGCGGGATCGTCGATAGCCAGTATTGGTTTTTCCACTAATCGACTTTTGAGCTCCTCAAAAGCAGTTTCTTGTTCCTTTGACCACTCCCAATCCACATTTTTTTTTAAATAATTTGTTTAATGGGTGCGACGATATCGCAAAATTTTTAATAAACTTGCGAAAGTAGCCTACAAGTCCCAAAATTTACGAACAGAATGTGGATTGGTTGGGCGAGGAAAATTGAGAACAGATTGAACTTTCTTGTCCCCTGGGCAGACGCCAGCCGCACTAATCTCATAGCCTAGGTAGCTAATCTGACTCTGCAGGAAACTACACTTCGATAAATTGAGCGTTAAGTGTGCCTCTTCAATCAGATTCATAACTCTTTCAAGCCTCTCCAAACATTCATCCACACTTTTACCATACACTAAGATGTCGTCGATGTAAGCGGTCGCTTCTGAAAACCTAGCTGACCCTAAAACTTTGTTCATATGCCGCTGGAAGACCGCCAGCGCATTAGCGAGTCCGAACGGCATACGATTGAATTCGTATTGGCCGTCCGGAGTCACAAATGACGTAAGTGGCCTTGAAGCTTCCGATATAGGGACCTGATAGTACCCGGATGCCAAATCTAAGGTCACAAAGTACGCCTGACCCGAAAGCCTTGCGATCTCATCCTCTATGATTGGCATCGGATACCTTTCCTTCACCGTAACTGAATTTAAAAGCCTGTAGTCAACACAAAGTCTCTGTTTTCCATCCTTTTTCCTGATCAAAATAATAGGACTAGCATATTCCGAAACGCTCTCTCTCACGATCCCAGCATCCATCATTTCTCCAACCATCTCTCTGACTTGTTCACGTTCCTTGTGTGCCAACCTATATGGCCGATACACGACGGGTCGGCTACTATTTAACTCTATATGCATCTCTGCCATATTCGTACATCCTAACTCCTTCAACGAACTAGCGAAGCAATGCTTGTGTTTAGACAATAAATCTATCAGTTTTTGCTTATCCACGTTGGTGACGCTTAAAAGGATAAACACCACCATGCGGGTGGAGATGGTTCAGCGGGTTGGCGATAGCCAGCGGGGCGGTTAAAAAAGAGAAAAGAGGAGTGGACTGTATTTTGGCGGGGGAGCTAATCTACCTACAAATACAGCCTACAGACGTCCTAGAAAGATCTGCCGATAGCTAAAAGGACAACAGGCGAGAAACATGGAGATGAGCACTTACTGTTCGCTGCGCTCGACGTACAGGCTGCGGCCGTAGCAATTCCTGGACTTCTGCAGGGACGTATCTTAGAGGATTGTACATCACTTCATCACAGCACAAAGTAAAAGTTTATAGTTAAAAACGTAGGCGGCGCGGTGCAACACGGGCGCACAGCAGCTCGTTGTATCGAAGACGTGTGCCTGGCCACATGGTGAATCGGAGACGGGCACGCACCGGCGCGGTGTATCGAAGACGTGCACCCAGCAACACGGGTGCACAGCAGCGCGATGTATCGGTGACGTGTGCCTGGCCACACGGTGAATCGGAGACGGGCACATACCGGCGCGGTGTATCGAAGACTAACAGTCACACGTAGTGCTCATTATAAGGAAGGATATGGGTAGACGGGTTATAAAGCTATCGGCAGAGAAAACAAACTACCCTAATTTTTATTAATAAAACGAAATCCACCATCCCCCCGGCCTTGAAGTTACCCTTCAAAACAAGAGAAAAAACTATTGCCAGCAATTAGCAATAGTGCGGAGAGCACTGGAATCGTGCAACCATTATGGTTATAACTAACGGGATATAAAATAGCGGAAAACAACTAGTGACAATAAACTAGAAGTATAATAATAGCGGGAAATTAAAACTAGCAAAACAAACTACAACAGTTTGCGTAAATACTAAAATTAGTAAAATAGCGGGAATCTAATAGTAACCTAAGCCTAACTTAATTTGTCTATAAAGACAGCTAGTAAAGATTGACTCTCATTGAGTCGGAAGCGGACATAACCGCAGGACAGGGCGCTTGTAAACGCCTGTTTTAGTTTTTATCTCCGCGACGCGAGTTACTCCATCCTTGCCAGGGGGTCTAATTTGAAGTTGGCAAATACTTTCGTTCGGTTGAGCTGAGAGTCAACCAAACGTAATTTGTTTTGCGATAACGAAATGTCTTTGAGACGGACACTCATTTACGATCGGAGACCATAGAGTTTTGAAATCAATTGAAAGTGCCGCCGAAAGATTATGTTATGGCGGCTACACACATTTGATCAATTGAAGCAATTGAATTTTATAAACAATGAAATTTTTAATAAATAAAAAATATTTGGCTGTTTATATAAATAGATTGTTGTTTAATGTGTTTGAAAGAAGGATTTTATGTAGTGAAAACATAAAATTTTGTCATAATTTTTAGAATTTAGTTTTTTTGGCTGTTTGGCGTTTGTTTTCTTTGCTCAACAAAGCTGTAAAGAGAAACGAAAAATGAAATGACAGCTGATCAATTTTAAGAAAAATATTTTGTTTTCTTTACAACTTACAATGTAGTAATTTGGATTATTAGATAAATTTGTTAAAAAGTAAAGGTGAAGATACTTAAGGATTGCAAAAATTCCTCGGTGGTTTGGAGATCTCGTACCTACGTAACCTACATGCTATGGAATGAGTTGGTTAACTGGTGCTTGTTGGATTGTTGTATCAAAAGGTATGTATTGTTTAAGTATTTTCCATCGTTCCGAGCATGTAAAGTTTTGTCTAATTCAGTTTCTACCCTTTTGGTGCATAAAAGTAGATGTTACATGGTTATATTTTATGTTGTAATAATGTACTTACTCTTTTAGGTATGGGCCGACTAAAAATAAAAGGCGAAGAGGAATTAATGTATCTTCCAGTATACAGTCCCAAACTGGAGCTTGTACACCGATGAAATCTACCTACCTACTATCTACTACTGCCTGACATTACCTATACTACAGCACACCTAAGCTGCAGGCAAAGAAAGTTATCTAAATTATTTGGTAGGTCAATATAACTTTTTGATCCATTGTTATAGAGTATGTACTATGTAGGTATAGGGATATCTTTCTATACTTAGCGTATGAATCCCAGATGCATACAAAACTGTCAGTTTAGAACTCATGGTATGCTTAGAGAATGATTCCGGATTGTTTGATAATTACCATCGAGCAACTGCCATTTGACCTTTGCTGCCCTTAAATAGAGGTACCAGACAAACTGATCTATTGTTAAACATTTCAGATACTGTCCAATATGTGCTGGTATTCTCATTTATGTCCGATTCAAACCACAACTTCCCATTCTTATACACTGAGCTACCACTGCCCTATTATTACAGAGTAGAGTAGATTTATATCATTATAATTTTATCAATAATACCATAATTTTCTTCCTTACAGATCTCTCTCTACAACCTGCGACAAACTGAACACAGGAAGATGTCACTTCAAGCTATTGTATATTAGCAAAATTTATTACCTAGTTTAAGAAGACTTGTAAACTTTGTGCAATAAAGAGTATCTATTTATGTTATGTTTTTCATTTGAGCAGTAAGTTAGCTTCTTGTCTTGTGATGTTAGTGTTCATGCATTATGATATGCTATTGCTTTGAGATTTTTTTAATTACCTAATTATAAACATATTTTACAATATTTATAATCAAGTAATTGAAAATTCTTTACTACTGATACTTTAGTAGGTATCAGCCTATATACTGTCCCACTGCAGGGCAAAGGGCTCTATCATAGAAATCAAGTCTACGCTACTATGATAGGATTTGACTTAATCACCACACTTACCTAATGCAGATTAGTGATCACAAACCCGTGCTATGCTTGACCCGGGAATCGAACCCGGGACCCGAAGATTATGGCCCGGTACTTAAACCATTAGACCAATGGGGTGTTTTAAATATAGGAATTCCAATACTAGGTACAAAAAAGCTGAGGTATCAGCCTCATCGGGCTTGGCAAAATACTTACTTACTCCACTGGCTCAGCGACCCGAAACTTGCTTGGCAAAATAAAACAATTTAATTATTCAAAGATATTTTATTAGTAAGTTTAACAGTAACAAGTTAACGCAAGCTATAAGATCAATTATTCAAATTAATTTCAAATTAGGTATGTAGGTACATAATCTTTGTGTTCAGCATAGAATAGAAAAAAAAAATTGACAATCGCAATATGTTCATTCAACAATTAGGTATTATTTTATTTATTTTCTATTGTAATGACTGTGTGACTACCAGTGGTGGTGTTCCAATCCATCCATCCATCTGCCATAATGCCATCATCGCTCATAAAATCTGTAAACATAAATAAATACATATAAGTATCAACCAAACAATGCACTACCGGAGATCTATTAATTAAATTTTTAAGTTCATTATAATTTACTCTTGGTACCTAAGCAATTTCTTTCATTGGAATTTTGTGACTTTAACTATGAACATCATTTGGATGGCTCATGATTTTCTATTCCATAACTTTCAAACAAGCAACAAACAAAATACTTTTATTGCTGTATGTTTACACTGTAGGTATTAAGGACCTACTTAGATGCATAGTAGTTGAGTGCTACCTATTTGGATCTGTAAAATATTGCCTTTATTAAGGAATAGTTAGGTAAGTTATATAAGTAGAAATAGAAGTAGGTAAGGTACATACCTCGACCAGATGCATCCCACAACCACAACTAAGTACTAAGGGCACCATATCGTCACAATGGCTCTTCAAAAGGAATCTTTCAAAAGTCTACCAGCCGTTTCACTGCAAAAAATCACAAATTATTAGGTAGGTAATTAGATACATGACCATTTTCTTCCAGACACAAAAACTATTATTTATTTACCTATTAATTCCTTTAAACTAACTTTACAGGTATTTGTTATGTACCTAATTTGCTAGTAAACTCTTATCGTAACTTTTATATGACTATTAAAATATAATTTCTAATCTTCCGATGTACTTATGTATGAAAAGTTCAACACTTCAACCGAAGTACAACACCTTTCGAGTTATCGTAAAATTTGACATAAAACCCCGAGACTTGAGCTGTCAAATTCAATTTTACGAATGTCATTTTAAGCTTTCAAATTAGGGTTTGAGACGAGTTCTGTCAAAACAACTTCCATCGGTCTCAAACGAAAGAATGGTCACTTCAAATTAGGAAATGGCATTCTCAATCGTTTAGTTGAGTCTCAAAGTGACTTCAAATTAGACCCCCAGGATACAAGTTTGTGACAATTCCTAACGGCCACTGTAAGGGTGGAGCGTTATCTACATTTAACAACACGATCGTACCAAGTTGGATTGGATTTGAAGGCGTATTCCATTTTTGACGCATTTGCAAATTATGTAAATACTCAGATTTAAATCGCTTCGAATACGACTGGACGAGCGAATCCATTAATGAGAAACGAGACAAGAGGTTCGCTCGTTGCTCAGTTACATCAGCAGCGGGTAAATATTCTAGCGGCGCGGTAGATAAGAAATGCGAAGGTGTTAGCGCGAGAGGCTCTGAGGGATCAGAGCTCAAAACATAAAGAGGGCGGCTGTTGAGCACGGCCTCTATTTGAGATAAAACAGTAGACATTTCCTCATAGGTGAGGAGTACCGATTATGCGAAAGAGAAGGGACTTGCAACTCTTGATATTCCCTTCCCAGATACCTCCAAAGTGGCTCGCAGTGGGAGGATTCATTTTCCACGTGATGCGGTGCTTCGCGAGTTCGTTATTAAAAGTTTTACTAGCGGCCGCCCGCGACTTCGTCCGCGTGGAAAAGTAACTTTTTACCCCCCTTTTAACCCCTTACGACCCCCTTAATATAGCCTATAGCCTTCCTCGATAAATGGACTATCCAACAAAAAAAGAATTATTCAAATCGCACCAGTAGTTTCGGAGATTAGCGCGTTCAAACAAACAAACAAACTCTTCAGCTTTATTATATTAGTATAGATAATAATCGTCAGATTTTAAAAACTCGTGAAGCTCTTTAACCTTAGAAAGATAGTCTGCGTAAAATTGACGCATACGTTTGCGAAATATTGATTGCTCTCTCTTTCTAAATAGCGCGAATCCATAGCTGTGCGTTTAGGACATTTCATTCGTCGCCGGGAGCTGTCGCGTGGTGTATGTGTCGATGAGGTAAGTGTCACCGATTTCGTAATATAGGTAACGGCTGCATGCGTCAAAATAATGCATAATTATCTTTTTCGTGACTTTTATGATTTTGACTTTTGTGGGAGTTTTAATGTTTTATTCTTTAAAATGTATTATATAAATATATATAATAACTGATATTATTTTTGTATTTTTATAGATATTGCGGCAAGAAAATAATATAATGGGGAGTAGAAACTTAGACGAAGACCATATCCTGGCCGCTCTTATGTGTCAAAGTGACGACGAGCTTCCCTGTGAGGATACCGACAGTGAAGTATCGGACCACGAGAGTGAAGATGACGTGCAAAGCGACACAGAAGAAGCTTTTATAGATCAGGTATAGGAAGAACAGCCGACGACAAGTGCAAGTGAAGTCTTAGATGGGGAAGGCAGTGCTGAACAACCAGCCTCTAAATCGGCGTCTGGTAGGACTATAAACTTACAACAGAGAACTATCAGAGGTAAGAATAGACATTGTTGGTCGACATCAAAGTCAACTAAGCGTGGCAGAGCCTCAGCGGTAAACATCGTTCGAGCTCAAAGAGGTCCAAACCGCATGTGCCGTAATGTATATGACCCCGTCTTATGCTTCAGTATGTTTTTTACTGATGAGATAATTATGGAAATTATCATGAATAGCAATACGATTATTGTAGATTTGCAAGGCTTTAAAAATGAAAAAAATGATTTCATATTAAAAGAAATGGCAATAGGCACAAAAGAATATACTCAAACCTTTTTAGTAAAGCCTCCCTGTTCATTCTCTGCTCTCACTGTCGAGGAAAAGAAACGCGTACGGTGGATAGAAAAAAACAGGGGTCTCCGATGGAGCGAGGGTTATATTGACTTAAGGGAATTTAAGAGGCTTATAAAACCCTATTTAAATAAGTATAAAATCATAGTAAAGGGAGAAGAAAAAGTTAAATGGGTGCGAGAAATATGTAACCATGAAAATGTGATAGATATAAGCTCTAGGGATATACCTAATTTAGACACTTTAAGTAAAATATATTGTAAAGACATTCTAGTATATAATTGTTTTCACCATAGCAACTATTGTGCGTTAAGAAATGTAATTTGTGTTAGAAAATGGATTGTAGAAAATAATGTATCAAATTCTGATTTATAATAAAAATGTATTTTGAAAAGAACAGTGTATTTCTTATTAAAAATCCTTTATATTCCCTACATTTATACGTAATTGTAAATAAAACCCAAAATAACATCAAGGTTGTTTATTAAATTTCAAATAAATAGATAGTACGTACAGTTCATTACAATTAATTTTAATTTAAATGTCTCTCTGTAGGCGTATGCGTGACAAGATATCCCACGCAATAAGCCCACCTGAGAAGTTTAATTTAAAGAAACGTGTAGATTATAAGCTTTTTAAAAATTATAGCTATAACCGCTCAGTTTCTTTGATATGGCGTTGATGAGCCCTTCTGTTTGATCCAATATTGGATCAATAGGATCCGTCACCACGTACTGTGTGGAGAGGACGTCCTCCGATCCCTCCTCGGTATGCTTCTCCAAATCAATAACTTCAATTTTAATTATACGTCTGCTTCGACAGCTCGACGTATTTTTTATAATGAATGATGTTCTTGGATCTTGGTGGTGACGATGTTGGAGATAGGATGTCCGCTGTTTGTTACGCTTTTGTTGGCGAGCCCGAGGCTTTTTAATTTTTCGTTGAAAAGGCGCCTCTTCTATCTCTTCAGCCCAAGGCGGGAACGTCGGGAATATCTGTGACCATCCTTCTAACGGATCCTGTGCATCTTGCAGTGGAGAGGGTGGGTTCTGTTCTTCTCCATCTCGTGAGGTGGCAGATACATTTGCGGTGTTCTGAAAAAAGAAAACGATAAGTTACCTCGTAATGGACTACACTCTCCAGAAAAATAATGTATTTGTATTAAAATAACTTACTTACCATGTTTTAAAAAATGTTGTGTACAACGAAACGACTTTTTTTAGCGTGTTATCAAAGCAAGTGTCATTTTCATGCGCTTTAAGTAAATATATATATATCACTTTAGTGTGTAAGTGTGAGTTTGTAAGCGAACGAAATTAAAAGCTGACACAGTGCGTTTTTCCTTCGTGCGTGGTCTACTTAGTTTGTGAAATCAGCAACACGTGTCTAATAATGTGATATGCAAATAAAGAAATATGAAATAAAATAAACAAGTTCAGACATGATTTTGTGTTAAAGGTATAATAATGTAAAATATGATCTACTTAAATTTTGATGAACCAGGTAAATCTATGACATATTAGAATGAAACAACGTCAATTTACTGCAATAGGTATATTTATTTTAAATGTATAGATAATAATAAGAAATTTTGTTAATAACAAAAATAAATATGAAACAGTGTAATTAGGTTTTTTTTTTTTTCTGAAATATTATATTTCTTTACGTAGGCAAATACAGAGTTATGTTACTAACATGGTTAGGTACTACTCAAATTTTCAGTATTACATCAGAGTATGCTCCTAGTATATAGAAATTCGTATAACTATAATATATTTTTAAATATACCGATCATACCTACATATTATTACGCTATTATAATAGAAAACACAGTGAAAACATACCATAATTTCAATAACTAAATAAAACTCTTAAAATATGCTATTCCAATGACCCCATGATAAGGTTGAAATTTTATATTTTAATATAACGCGTTTGTCGTCATTACCTGACAAGGCTACTTTATCCTGTTCTTGGGTAAATATTTCATGTTTAAGAGATTTAAATATAATATTTTTTTTCCGTAAAAAAATATTCTCATTTAATACCCTATAAGGTAAAGGCAGCTAATTCCGTGGGGTTCTAAAAATGGCTGGTAATTCCGTGGTATTTAGAAAAACGGTATTTTCATGCAATTCATAAGCTATTTTAGTCTCTAAGATGCTTTAATCAATCAATAATTTATCTATACATGTAATACAAGCATGAAACCGATTTGGTATTTGTACGTTTTTAAATAATTGGTCAGTTTTGCGCCAGCAGCAGGCTGGAACGCGCGCTTCATACAATACGGACCATACGCACGTGAGTAACACGATTTTTTAAATAGCGTTTTAAAATAGTTTTATACTGTTGTCAGTTTTTGTTAAGATTCTAATTTAAAAAGGATAATATGCTTTATCGAAAAAACTTCAAATTCTAATATTATTAGTATCAATTAAACAGAAAATAATTGATAAAAATACCACGGCATTAGCAGCCAAATATTTTGCCAGTTCCTAATTACCGATGTATACCACGCAATTGCAATTTATTAGAGGTATTTTGTTTTTCTTATTTTGAAGTCAGTTTTATGATTCCGAATTCAATTTTTAAGTTCTGATCACATAAGTAGTCTTTAATTATAAAAATCTATTTCCGTGGTATACTAACATCTCAAATTTGCTAGTTACAACAGATTTAAGATAGGCTATTTAGGTATTTTCTTAATTCGTTGTTAGCAAAAGTAGGCACAAAATTTTAGGTCAGAAATGTTTTCTGATGTAATCCACTGTATGTTTTATATATATTTTGAATAACAATGTAATTAAGCAATAATGCATTATAAATTAAACTAAAAATTGTGTACTTTTCATTACTCGGAATAAGAAACCTTGATTTAGTATCACGAAACCCTATTCCGTTGTATATCAATCGGAATAAGGTTATATGAGATCCTTATTCCGTGGTATCAATAAACGTTAAATACAGTATGTTCATAATCTTACTCAAGGAGTTGTCCCATTATGGGTTGGGTCTATGTACGCTACATCAAAAAACGGAGAAAAAATTACTTATTACGAGAAAAATACAATGAATTCTATATAATGCACAGTTTCGTGGTTATAAAATAAAAAAGATGACCATTTTTCAACATTTACCAAAGACAAGACGTGCGAGACGACGGTGACCAAAGACAAAAAAAAAACAACTGTCAATGTCAATGTCTGTCAATGTGACGTTAGACGGTTTGGATTTTTGATTCTTAGTCTGTGGTTTGTTCAAGTTTGTTACGTTTTTTTCCGTCAAACGTCAGACAGACGTCAAACGTCATCAAATCGTAATGTCAATCAATAGGTAACCAAAATTGACAACCATTTTGTTGTGTTGCAATCCTTTGTTCAAATAAATTGTTCCTTCCAAGAAACAACGCTACAATAGAGAAATTGGATAGTCAAAAACTATTCATCATATAATTATCTATATTTTGGTATAGGGTACATATACCACGCCCAGACTCCATACATTCTGGGACAACTCCTTTATTAACTAAATATTATTGCTACTTTACATCTCTTGTGTGATTTTTATATTTGCTCTTATGAATCGTATTTTTAGGGTTCCGTAACCAAATAACGAAAACCGAAACCCTTGCAGATTCGTCAAGTCTGTCTGTTCGTCCGTATGTTATAGCCATATTTTTCCGAAACCATTAGTTATAAGTACTGTTCAAACTAGGCAGGTAGATGTATTCTGTGAACCGCATTAAGATTTTAATGCAAAAATGAAAAAAAATGGGTTTCCCATACACAGGCTGTATCAGTGAACATTTACATCCTTGTAGGAGGTGGTTATAATAATAATAAATAATAATTTTACCAAAATGATTATTAACATCATTTTGAGCGATAGTGACTATCACAAAAACAATAGGTAATAATCATTGCGATTGAGGTCCGAGTAACAGGATTATTTTACCTACTCCTTTTAGCAGGAGGGAGAAAGTGAAAACTTGAAGAAATAAATATTAATATTATATATACAAATAATAATTATTATTATCTTTACTTGCTTAAAACATGGTATATAAAGTTATAACAGTAGAATAAGTGCTTATGTTTTGCTTAAAAAACTTGCAAATTTACAGTTCGTGTTACATTGGTAGGTGGGTACAACCTTACATTAGAACAGTTATTAAAATATTTATATTACAATTAATAGGTTATTAAGTCGATTCTCAGCCCATACTCAGACGTGAAAAAAACACACCTTAAATTGGTCCCGAAAACTCGTACATTTTCCGAAACCACACTTACTACTTTGATTATAATTATAACTAGCGGCCGCCCGCGACTTCGTCCGCGTGGAAAAGTAACTTTTTACCCCCCTTTTAACCCCTTACAACCCCCTTAATATTATTATGTTGATACAACTTAAACAAATTATTTCGACCAAATTTGGTACCATAAAAACGGTCATTGTGACTAAACCTTAAAAGATAGACATATGCCGTCGCGGACTTTTTTTTAGATCATGTATAGAGGAATAATTCTTTCATACATATTTTTTGTGTATCTTGAACCGTTTTCGCAGCGCACGCAAAGAAAGCCTTCAAAAATGAATAATTTTCCCCGTTTTTTACACATTTACCGCTCTGTCTTTGCTCCTATTGGTCATAGCGTAATGTTATTTAGCCTATAGCCTTCCTCGATAAATGGACTATCCAACAAAAAAAGAATTATTCAAATCGCACCAGTAGTTTCGGAGATTAGCGCGTTCAAACAAACAAACAAACAAACAAACTCTTCAGCTTTATTATATTAGTATAGATGTATAATATAACATCACTACCCGTGCGGATAAACATTGGTATTAGAAATGGCGGCGCCACTATTTACTTCTCGCTTGTACACTATTTGCGTCTATACTCGCACACGTGAGCACTTATACTTATATTTAATTATAATTTTACATACTTAGTATGCTGGCGGTAACAGCTCAACCGTCCGCCATTTCTAAGTCCAATATTTATCTGCACGGGTTGTAAACAATCAAAGTCTGCCCAACAGCTGATCAGTTAAAGCAACGACCCGCCCGAGCCATCCATTCATGCCTACAAACTAGCTGTGCTTGTAAGATTTTACCTTATTACAATGATATAAAGTCAAAAACTCATTCCAGCATTTAAGATTTTAGGCTGATTCGTGATTTAAGTGTCAATAGTGATGCAAATTGTTCGAATTACTCTTGTATCGAGTGCTACAGGTGAAACTCATTCAATAAAAAATCTCTCAACCTTTGTTATGAAGTCGGTTCAGCTCTTTCGAGACTCGAATCTAGGTTACAAACCAAAATAAATAATAAACGGCAGTGGAAATGTACTATTTAACGCATTGAATTTTAGGTAATTGGTCAACTTACGGTACCTAGCCGTAATTTAATAATTAACTATATTGCTACAAGTAAAATCATTTGTAATAAAAAAGTACAAATATAATTCTTATTTTAAAATAACAATTGTTAGATTGATATAGTTAATTTAATAGTCTAGAAGTTTTTAAATATATTTCCGCAAATAAAATTGTTTACTTTAGTCGATTTTCCGCCTAAATTTAAAATAATGGTATTTAATATTTATTATACGGCCATGCCACATGGACGGAAAGTACCTTTAATTTTGTAAATGGAACATTTTACTGAAAAAAGACATTATTTAATTTTCAAAAACTGTTTAAGTAATCTGCATTCATAGATTTTTAAATAACTACACGGTTTACTTAGTATTGAAAATGTTAAAATTCATAGTCTTCCAATTATTTCAGACGCTATATTATTTAGCAACAAATAATCCTATCATAAGGATTATTTGTTGCTAAATAATATAGCGTCTGAAATAATTGGAAGACTATGAATTTTTAGACTACTGGCCCGTGTTAAAAAAATCATGGGTTATTTGAACCACCAGATGACCTATGTAGAACGATATAAGAGCATAAAATAATAAGATTCAGCATTATGCCATCACTTGTAAGCTGTCCAACTGAGTGCAGGTGAGAATTCAAAAGTACAGGTAGAGTGAGTATATATTTTGGTCATATATTTTTGTACGGCATTCTTACTATCGATAGATCCATGAAAAATAATAAGACAACGCGTAGTGCCGTACAAAAATTGTGCGCCAAAAAGTCGGTTTTTTTTTTTTATTTTCCGACAATTTCCAGGGTGAATTTGATCATTTAATTTTGTACGGCATCAGTTTCATGCTATTTCAGTATTGCTTCTAATACATTATTCCGCAACGCCGTACAAAAATCATGCGACAAGGGGAAAATACCAAGGGTTGCAACCCCCTCTCTTTCTGTGGTCCTCAGTTGGACAGCTTACAAGTGACGGCATAATGCTGAATTTTTTTATTTTATGCTCTTATATCGTTCTACATAGGTCATCTGGTGGTTCAAATGACCCATAATTTTTTTAACACGGGCCAGTAGTCTATTTCGATAATTAAGATAAAGCTACACGGTAATTTTTTTCTCATGATTCGATTCCCGGTTTAACCATGTAATTATTTGAAAATGCATAAATGCAGTTTAAATTGATTTTGTAAGTAAAATAATGTCTTTTATCAGTAAAATGTTCTATATAGAAAATTAAAAGTACTTTTCCTCCACGTAACATGACCGCGGGACGACCTGTATAAGATAATATTACTATGGTAATTAAGGTATTAAGGTATGTTGGTGCCATTTATTAGTTGTAATAATTATAAGGATAGTGATTGCGACTGATTTGAACACTAAAAACAATAAATAGGCTTTATTTTTTGAACATGATGTATCATTCTCCCTATCTCTTTTTTCTTCATAATTTGATCACTCGGAATTAGCAACCAAATACCACGGAATTAGAGTTTTTACCACGGAATTAGATGCCTTCGACTTTTTTATATTTTTTAATTAATTAATAATTTTAACGTACATTTTTAGTCTAACTGTGAATATATTTCAATAAACAGATAAACAACCTTTCTAATAAAAATATCCAGTTCTCCAGAAATAAATAATAAATACTTAATAATGAATGTTGTATCTAGTTTAGGCAAAAATACCACGGAATTAGCCGCCTTTACCTTAGTAATCTTTAAAATGAACATTGTTCAAGACCTGTTTTTGCACACCTTTTGCTTTTTTATATTCCTGTTTTTCTGTTTTAATGCAATATAACTTTGACCTTAGACCTACAAACTCAGATATTAGATTTCCACCTAGTTCGTCTTTAAAAAGGCCTGGCACTTTTTTGTTTAAACCTGGAATGTCATAACTGTTATTTAAAGGATAATTGCTGGTATCGAAATAAGGTAGGAAATGTATCTTTAAATCATTATAAAAATCTTTACTTTCGATTGAATATAGAAAACTGTCAGTATCCGTATAGCAAAGTTTCAACTTTTTATTATAAAAAGGTTTCATAATGGAGTAATGAAAATCAAACATATGACTTTTAGATATTTCCAAAACAGAAAAACCAATATAAATAGGCTTATCCAAAGTAATTGTTTCAGGATTCATTTGAACAGCCACAAAGTTTTCTGTAAAAATAGTGTTTAAGCTTACCCTTAACAGTTCTATAAATAGAACAAGATGTATTCGCCTTAAGCGTCGACGTACAATGTAACAGACTTTAATGTAAACATCGCACCCGTAACTTGAAACCTTGCACTAGATAAGGCAGTTCTATCAAAGTACTTACGTAATACTTTGTTGCACAGTTAGAGTTCAAGCAAATTGGAATTGTATAATCTATCACACAGATGCGAGTGTCGCCAACCGGATCTTCTATTTATACGCATTCTGATCGCTCAGTCGCGCCTAAGAGCGCATGGCGAATGCTCCCCGTGCACGAACGGAAATACTTAAATGTCAATTGTGGTGGTAAATGTGAGGACTGCATGTCAGAATTTGAATTTTAATAGTAATAATAATTAAACTCTATTAATATTTTCGCTTAAAGTCCGTGATTGTCCCCTTGAAAAGTGCAGCAGCACATTATTTTAGCATGGGTATTGAACCTTTAATAGATATGATGCGTAATTTGAAGTTTGAAAAATATGCTTGTTGTTACGAAAACAATATACCCATTTAAGTGCAATATTGATCCCTTTCCACCATTTTGTTATGATGTCTGAAAATCAGTAGGTACCTAGTATACTTGTGTTTGTTTTCAGGAACCTTGATTTCTTTTTTCATAATAATACATAATATACTTATTTCGTATGAGCCTCGAACATACATACAATCTAGCATTAATGACGAACACAGCGTTTGATTGTTTTAATACCTAAAATAAACAATTATATTCGGTCGGTTGCTTTAGTTCATTTAAGTCTAGTATTAGTATTTCCAAAACCAGGTTTTGGCTTATCAATGATTAAAGAAAGTCGTTTTCTGAACTCATCCTGAATATATTTTTTGCGCTCTTCAACCTGTGTTTTGATCTCTTTCGTTATACGCCAAAATTTAGTTTCTAATTTGTATGAAAGGTGAAGTAAACACTCAAAAAGTCTTATCCCTGCATGTAAAACATAACGCCTACTCAAAAAAAATAGCAACTTTTACGGTTATCTCGCAAACCAGCAACGCGCTTTTACTTTTGACTTCAGTATTTGATTCCTGACGGGTATTACTATAGCAAACATTACTCACATTCAAAAGCAAGTTGCTGGTTTTTTAAAAAATGATTTTTATAAATTTGCTGTACATATGGATTTATATCTATATAAAAACAATGCAACAATACGTTCGGTAAATATTTCCTTTTAAACGTAATCTACATACCTTGATCTTGAACAGACATAACGAAATTCACTTGTTTTAATAGTAATTTTATAAAAATAAAGTCTCAACACGCAATGATTACTATTACAGTTATTCGTGATTCAGAAAAACAGGTAACTTTGAAGCGTAACTCTGATCGTGAATACAATCAAAGGAGGTCGGATTTTTTCTGATGTGGTAGTTTAAAGTGTGGGCAACAATTAATGTATTGCTGGAACATGATTTCACAAATCATATTCATATTAAGTTAAAAAGTAAATAAATAAATTAGGTATGTATGTTATTATTCTCTAACGCTGAAAGGCTTACATACCTACATGCACCATAATTCATGATGATTCGGAGGTTCCAAGTTCAAACCCTCCCTCAAGTATTTTTTTTTTTATTTCTTTTTTTACTTATGATTGGGTGTTGTTACATTATTCTACTTTTTAAATTGTTTTTCTATTAGATATAACCGAATTAAGAAAACAAAAAAAAGTTTAATTTTAATTTCAACAAAACATTATTTAGGTAAACGATATAGAGGTATCCAGCGTTGTTTACACATACGTTTCGTATTGACATACGACGCCGCGCGTCTAATGTCCAGTTATGCGAGACACCGAGCGCCCGTGTTATGCTTACGGCGCTAATGTCTAGATAAATTGGCTAGATACGTTAACATGAAATTAGATGACATAATCAAACCTGCATCGCGATGGCAAAGTTTTAGTTTGGAGTTTGTATATATACAAAATTGAAACATGGATTTAGTGGATGTCACCTAAGACCGAAAAACCTTAGTAGGAGCATAGGGGCCCACTCTGAAACGGTGTAAGGTCTAAGGTGTCTATCTGAGATGTCTGTGATGATTGATTATTTACCCGGAGTGATCAACTGGGTTTATAACTTTCAGAGCAAGATTCCTCTCACCAAGTTTGGCAAGAAACGCTAAACGAGGTAAAGCACAAAGAAAGACGAAAAATGAACAATGAAACACGAACCAAAATCTGGTAGTCTCCGGACTGTAAAGTTGAAATCGAATTGAGAACGAAGTCACAACAGTCCGGGGACGTAAATCCATTATGCTCCAGCTTTTGTTGAATTGGAATTGTCGTTTCTAAGTGCCATCAACAACTGACCGAACATTGCATTCGGTCGACGAATGATACTTTTCTCAACTTAGACACTTAAATTAACGGGTGGACAGACAGTGAAGAGAATTGAGAAAACTAATCGACGCAAACGCATTTCTATTGGAATTGTCGTTTCAAAGTGCCATCAACCACTGACCGAACATTGCATTCGGTCGACGATTGATACTTAAATTAACGGGTGGACAGACAGTGATGAGAATTGAGAAACCCATCAACGCAAACGCATTAGGAATTCTAATTCACATTTGGTTTTTCAAAAATGTATTGGGAATTCTACTTCGCTTTTTGGTTTAGCGAACGCAGTGAGCGATTTTTGAAAAAAAACCAAAAAGTGAAGTAGAATGCCCAATAATACCCTACTCCTGTTGGTAAGTAATCACCGCCGCCCATGAACATCTGCGAGATCAGAGAGGTCGCTGATGCGTTGCCGGCCTTTTAAGAAGGAGTACGCTCGTTTCTTGAAGGTCCCTAAGTCATAGCCGTCAGGAAATACTGCCGCAGCTAAACTATTCCACAAGACTGAGGTTCGCGGGAGAAAATTCCTCGAAAAACGCACAGTACTAGATCGCCAACCATCAAGATGATGAGGATGGAATGACAGCCGCTTGCGTGTGGTTCGATGTAAGAATTCAGCCGCAGGAAGTAGATCAAACAATTCCTCGGAGCACTCCCCATGATAAATGCGGTAAAGAATACATAGCGAAGCTATATCTCGCCGCAGAGCCAGTGGATTAAGCTGACTGGAGAGACAATTCGAGCAGCCCTACGTTGAATACGATCAAAAGGAAGAAGTTGGTACTGAGGTGCTCCAGCCCAGAGATGGGAGCAGTATTCCATGTGGGGCCGAACTTGTGCCTTATAAAGTTGAAGTCGATGAGCTGGCGTGAAATACTGCCCCGCTCTATTAAGAACACCTAGTTTTTTTGAAGCTATTTTAGCTTTATCCTCCAGATGACCGCGAAACTGGACATCGCTCTTTTTACACGTGCACCCTGTGGGCCAGCTACACACAGAAGGCCATCAACGCCTTGCGCGTGCAGTACAATAACGCGTTCAGGGTGCTGCTGGGGCTGCCACGGTACTGCAGTGCGTCGGGTATGTTCGCCGAGGCTCATACTGATGGCTTCCACGCTATCCTACGGAAGCGAGCAGCCTCGATGCTAGGCCGGGTCCGTGCCAGTTCCAATAGCATCCTGCGCGTTGTAGCAGGGCGTTTGGACTGTCCATACATGAAACAGTGCATTCGGCTTCATGTATGGACTTAAAAATTGACATTGACATTGACGCACCACACCCAGCCAGGACGTAATGCCTGATTCCGGTCAAACCGGCACACCAGGGGGCGCAGATTTTTGTGAGGATGGACACGCTCTGGGATGGGAAAGGAAGATCGGCAAGCCGCAGCCGGCCGATCACAACCAGCCCGGTATACACCGTTGCAACCAGTATAGGAATATTGGAGGGGAGGGATTAGTTTTATGGATGAGCGTTGGTGAGTTGGTGGGCAATCCAGCCTTTGTTGGGTCATGTTTCTTGTTGAAGTTGGTTCTTAGTCTTCGTGTGTGGAGGTATCTGTTTCACTGTCCGTTTCTGCGATTTCAAAGATCTGCTGTGCCGCCTTCTCATTGTGCTTTTTTCCTCGGCTAGTTGGCGCCATTCACTTGTGCTTCTGTTGTAGTATCCCATTTCGTGGGAGATGGAGTTGAGCCAGGTGAAAATCGGTCTCCCGATTTTTAAATGCTGCGCTTTAAATCTCATAGCTGCGTGTAACAGGTGGGGAGATGAGCGCCGCAGTATGTGGCCGTAATAGCAAATCCTGAGGAATTTAATTCTTTTGGTGATTGTTTGTCCTAACAGGAGGTCGTGGACTTTGATATTTCTTGGCGGGTTCCTGGTATGGTTAAGCATGTCTCTTAGTATTAGTCGTTCATATCTTCTTAATGTAGACCTGTTGGTTTTCGTGATTGCTGTTGCTTTTAGACCATACGTAATGGTAGGCTCGATGACCATTTTGTATAGTAGCCTCGCTGGTTGCCATTCCATTTTTGTTTTTTTTATTAATGATATTAGGATTTTTGAGTTTTTAACCCCTTGCTTGCATCTGGTTCTTACGGTGTTTTTCCTGCTGAGACCAGCGGTTATGTAGGTACCTAGTGTTGGACGAACAAAATCGAGTGCCTAGAACATCACTAGGCGTACCCCATCCCTAATGTCATCTGACAGTAGAACTGTCATTCTCTTCATTCAGAGATAGATTCGCGCGCGCGCTCTGGCGCTCTGTGATTGTGATATTAATTTATTCGAGTAAAACTGTGTAATACCATTTAAAATGCGTTTCATTGTTATCAGATCAGAAGTGAGACCGTAATTCATAGCCCGCAGCTATTTTCCCAACGTAATTTTACAAATTTTTGTGAAAATCGTGTCAAGTTGGCGGCATCCGCAAGACCGAGTTTGGTCGTGATAAAATCATGTTAAATACCGTGTTGACATATAAATACGCGATGAATCGTTGTTTTGTAATCATATTAGTAACTTTATCTAACACTTCCTATCACAATAAACGCATTTTGAGTAAATCAAAATATGAAAGTAACCTATGAAAAGTACGACGCAAAAGTTTGTATACCAAAAGTTTATAAGTACGAAAGAGGTTTCCTGTAGTTTTATCAATGGTTTTATCCCAGAGAAGGGTGTATTGAAACCCATCAGCTCTGGAAGGCACCAGAAATGGTATAGACACGCATTTTTGACAGGTACTATTGTAAAAGTTTTAAGTTCCTAAAAAGTTATTTACTAGTGAGTGAACAGTGCCAAGGTAAGATTTGAGGTAAGAGAAAATAATTGTTAGCACTGTGTTATATGTATTACAATGAGTTCTTTTCATTTCATATATCATATAAAATGTGGAAACAAATACCAATGAGTCCTAATATATGAGGCAAGGAGACCACAAGAGGAAATGAATTGGAACGTTAACCTACAACCTGCCACTGGTGATGAGAGATGCATGAAAATCACAGCTGTAGTGTACATGGAGCTAATATTGTACTTGCATGGTGTTAGGTTTGTGCATGAAGAGTACCTATGGTAAGTTCAACTTACAATTTTAATGTGTGGCCGATGCCAGAGGGCCAAGATTTTCCAGTCATGCCTAATTGCTATGGTTGTCATATTACAACCCACCTAATCAGCATGGAGTTTATGGGCATAACCTGCACTTAAGGAGAGGCCTTGTCCAGCTGTGGACTACAACAGCAATGGCTGATAATGTGCAGTTACACTATGACATTATGTGAATGAGAGTGCTCATTCATATGTAACATGCCCTTGAGATGTATTTTATTGCAGTTATGTATTTATTTTACTGATGTGTTTGTGTATTGATGTGTGCAATCAAGTTTTACTAATAATTTATAAACTGCTGGTGGTATTATGGAAACCAATTCATAACAGCCGGTAATGCCCAAACAAACCTAAGCATTTTTATTATAACTGTTGCTATACATATTATTGTGTTGTGTGTGGTATGCTTTAAGTATTGTGTCATGCAAAATTCAAATTCAGTATTACCATGGAAAATAACATATTGGCATGAGTTTAAGCACTTATCCCAGAAACAAAGTGGTAAAAGAGTAAGAGTAAGAGAGTAAGAAATCATTTATTGACCACAACATTTTCACAGACATAAAGACAAAACAAGGGAAACAGAAGTTGCGGCCAACAAGGTTCAGCCTCAGCATGATGCTACAGCCGCCGCAAGCAGCTGCTGCAGCGCTGGTTTTCAGGCTGGACCTTGGGTGACGCCATAAGATCTTATATAAGTAACAGAGTAGACATGCACAAAACAACAGATACAGAAAAGAGAAAAGAAACCTAATAATAATAAAAATAGGGCAAAAAAAAAAAAAAATTACCTAATTACAAAAAAAAAAAACAAGATCAACATGCAGATGCAAACAACAAATTAACAAAAAAACACACACATAATAGTAATAGTAGATGGTAGATGGCGCCACTGTCGTCTAGTCATTGTCTCCGATTATGACAGATTACAGCCTGTCCAGACCCGGCGCAGTGGCGCCATCATTCATCCATATTCCGGAAGACACTTGGGGGAGTCATAAAACCAAAACAAGAGAAAAAAAAAGAAAAAAAAAATTTGACATTGACACCCGATGACGACTTCATATACAAAATTTAAAGAATATACAGATACCTTCATATAATTAAGAAGTAATTATTTTACACATAATGGCCACTGATGGTGACCACATGGTATCACGGGCCGACCACGCCCTGCCACGTAGGCAAAGTGTTAAAAAAACCTGCCCAACAACTGGAAATAATCTACCAAACCAATCACTGTGTCACCTATCCAATATGACTTGCGTGTGATATATAATTATACATATTTTCCATCTTCCGTGGGATGATTGGATAGGTTTACCTCACTGCGATGTCGAGGTGCAGCCCCTGTTCCCGGACATATCCCTCCTCATGGGTCGTGAGTACCCCACAGGTATGTTGAAACCCTTTTGTTCTGCGATCAAATGCACGCACCGGTGGAGGAATATTATTCCAGATCTTGCTAGAAGCATACCTAAACGAGCCACGGAAAGCAACTGAGCGGTGTTTGGCAGTTAGGAAGATGTGTGAGCATGACCTTTTTGGATACCTGCTAAAGTCCCTCGCCCAAGTCAACTTACTGAAGAGGTATGTTGGCCTTTGTGTACCTAAAAGATATAAAGAAAATCTACAGTTGCAACGGTTACAAGTCATATCAATGTCTGCGAGAGAGAAAGCTTGGGAACCACCGTGTGATGCAAGTATCCACATATTCAACAATGATTTGGACTTATGTTTGTTATATCAAAGTTTAGTAAAGTGATGAAATAAATTGATATACAGAAGTCTTACATGTGCGCAACTATTCAAAATAAAGGTAAGAAAATTAAAATTAAGTTACAGGAATGGAATTGCAACTATCAAATGAATGCATTCTGTGAACTATGAAAAGTATGTGGTTACATTCAAGTGCTATGAAAATATAATCAAATAATTGAATTCAGAATTGAATATTTATGTTCCGCTTAAAATTTAATTCATTTGATGCTGGAGTAATGTATGAGCTATTGTCATGAAAGATATGAAATAAATGAAGTTAAGAAGTTCTTTTCTTAAAGAGAAAATAAAAGTGACCTTATTACTGAAGCATAAAATTATATTTAAATGTCATATAATTATAAAGTATGAGAAAAACAAAGTGATCTAGTAATGAGATATCATATCATAAACAAAAGACAATAGTGTAGAAATACTAAGCTTATATGAGTATTTGAGATTCATGGATTGTTTGAAGAAGTGAAAATTTGGATTACTCATTTATGTGTGACAAAAATAAAATACCTACTTGTTTATTTTTGATAACATTGGAATTAATTTGATAACTTTGAGAACTCATCAACAAGTTTGATATCATTTGATGGTGAATAAAATTATTACCAAGTTTTTCAAAAGGTGAAAGTTGCAAATCACTAAACTTTATTATGGAAAATTTACAAAAGTTCAAATACCTAAGTTAAATAAAACTTGGTGCATAAATAGTATTGATGGATAGAGTGAGGCCTACAATATTCATTTCTGGACTTTTACTTATGGTTTTATTATTGGAATTTTGGAAAGAGCCTCCGCACTGCGGTAATAACAAAACAAAATGATTGAAGTATTGAACATAATGAGATTCCGGCTTCAGAGGAACTGATTGATAAGAAACCCCTATGCATTATTTGGACATGAGATTGCTGGTTTGATTCTTGTATCATTGGAAAATATGCAAGCTGATGAAAAGGATGTTCTTTAAACACCCAGACTCTTCTACAGCTGGTCTATGGTTTTGTGTTTGTTAACTAAAGAAGAACTGAGGGTATATTCATGGTGATATATAATGGGCCAGACAAGCAACTAGTAATTACTAGCACCACTAGTAATTTTCCAAACTTCAAGTGGAAATACCCAGTTTATGTCAAAATCACTATTTGGAAGTATTGTTCAGTGAAGAGAGTTTGATGATGTCACATTATGTTTCACATTAATGGGCTCATGAAGCAAGATGATGCCTTCACATTGAAATGGAAAATATAGTATCTCATGAAAGTTTATTCAACAAAGTGAATTTAGTGACAACATAATATTTCACCTGGTGAATTACTCTTGAGTGAGTGAACATTTTTGTAATGATGGCTCTGGTGTGACAATGGTAATGAAGACCCTTATTTCTTCACTTCAATATTTAGATGTGTACAATTTAGTATGGCTGCCGCATAACTAATGATGGCTGCATAGAACATAACTAATGGCTGACCATTTACAGCTGAGTGTTTATGTGTATGTAATGTGTACAAACTACAAATATAATGTGAACACATGAGTTGCTGCAAATACTTTTTGAACATTATGAGTTGGTGTGTTAGTGTAACACAACAGATATGCTATGGATATAACAATTGATGTTATAGTGAATTCCAAGCAGTTTTGAATTTCAATAAGCAAAAGTACTAGTGGCCCGCCCTCACTTCGCTTCGGGACAGTGGTTCCAAATTGAACCAATAGACGGCGCTGGGCGTCGATTACATTGCGCTGGTGTCTAGAGGTTTTGGTTTACCTGTATGTCTTGCTGTTGCCCATAGAAATTATCTCTTTATAAGTGATATAGATATAGATTATTGGAGTACAGAAATGAAAACATGGAACACTAAGTATTGGCACAGAATACTTAATAGTACAAGGTACAGAAAACCCACTTCTAAAAACCGTTTATGGAAATAAAGACTCAGACTACTATAATCTAACGTTGAAATTCCGACCGCTCAGCGTTCAATGCCTACCATTATTCATACCTAGAAGTGCGTTCTCTTTCTATCGCAAGCAACTGTCGCGCGTGCGTCGCCGCTCGCTCGTGATTTTCTACTAATTTTCCCCTCCGGAGGTGACGCCGCATGTACTTGCAAATTCGTAGGTACACGCGGAGTGGGACAGGCCTGGTATTGGATTGAAATTGAAAATTGGTTGAAGTTGAAATACTTTGAAGCTATTTGTGGTCCAATATGAAGAACAGTATACCACATCGATTCTGTATGATAATAAGACTGATTCTGCTGCTAGTCTCTACTCGTATGGCTTAAGACAGAATACCTAACAGTACCTTGTGTTATTTATGTTTGTGATGAAATGAGGAGACAACTGATTATTACAAAATTACTGCTTGTAATATTGAATGGATTGGATGCTTAGAGTGTATCATGGCAGCAAAAGTCTATGAAGCTGCTGTCATAATCCAAAGTCAAGATAATACACAAGTGGACATAAGATTATAAAATGCACAGATGGAAATGGTGGTGTTTTCACACAAAGTGTATGCTCAAGAGACATGTACGAACAAGGTCAGTGTCAGTCATAAATATTGTTCTTGTTGAGACTGTGGAAATGCTTGTTAAAGCAGTGCTATTTTGTGCTTGAGATGAGAGAATCTCCGGGAAATACATGCGTGTAGTGCAAGTTTCAGAGGCGACCGAATAGAACGAAGCTCATTGGTCTGTTGTACACCAGTCTTATTCATGTTAACTTGTAATAGAAGGAGGTTGATCCTTTTCCCAATAAATTACTCAAGGATCATTGAAGCTCTTCTTTCAATAGTATTGAAATGGTTGGTTTTCTTGTAACTGTATCATTGCTATGGGCTTGTGAATTTTTAAGCCATGAGTGTTTACTAGCTCTAACGTTAGAGTTTGATCAACGCAAAAAGAAGAGATGAAACACTTCCGGAATTAAATAAAGTGTGATAATATCCAATGGAGACAATATCAAATATTGATGGATGTATTTATCATCATGAGAAAAGTGTATAAAATTATTATGGAGCAGGTATGTTTTTTTTTTTTTTTTTTTTTTTTTATAGGATAGGGGGCAGACGAGCATACGGATCACCTGATGTTAAGCGATTACCGTCGCCCATGAACACCTGCAACTCCAGGGGCTTCACAGGTGCGCTGCCGGCCTTTTAGAGCGAGATATGCCCTTTTCTTGAAGGTTTGTAGGTCGTAGTGGTCCGGAAATACCGCAGGTGGCAGTTCGTTCCATATTTTTGTCGTACGTGGCAGAAAGTTCCTGGCAAAGCGCACAGTAGTGGACTGCCAGCCATCCAGATGAAATGGATGGAACTGCTGCCGCGTGGAACGATGTCGAAACGAGGCGGCAGGAATCAAACCGAACAATTCCTCGGAGCACTCCCCATGGTATAAGCGATAGAGAATGTGACGAATTGGCGACCTTACAAAAGTACAATGTTCGAGAATCGTACTCGATGTATAAAGCCTTCATAGAGGATCAGGCATACAATACATACCCGCAGTTTCCCTGTTACGACGCAGAGTGAACTAGCCATCCTAGTACAGGCATTTTGCGACATCTTTGGAGCAGAGGCTGGTATTGACAATACTGTAAGGCCATTGTAATGTAATACTATTACCATGGAGCGCTTGTAAAATTATTTACCTATCTGGATTTGTGGTACTCTTTACCATGAGGAGATTGTTTTAGCTACACTACATGGAGCTTGTGACATTGTTATCATAAAGGAATTGGATATAATTGCCGGAAGATCTAAATTGATCTTTGAAAAAAAAAGAGGAGTTATTACTCCCATTGCCATAAGGAGCTTGTGGTATGACTGCCGTGAGGGGTATAGTCATTACCGTCGGAAGAGCTATTTAACACAATTTTCATCTCCAAAATGACATAACCTCCACACCAATACACACACTTACACCCAACACTTCACTTCTCATTATAAATGCACTCATACAATGACGCTTGCTTAAGAGGCCTACACAGCGTCCACGCTTGCCCACGGGGCCTTAGCGTGTAAACACTTATTTTCTGCTACTCAATGCACTAGGATTACACAAAAATTATAAAGTTTATCTGTCCACGAAAGATAACATTTCGAAGACGCTTGCAGTTTGATTTCAGAGACCAGATTCATATCCGAAGGATGTTGATACCTTTGAAGCGAAAGATGTTGATCCTTTCGAAGACGCTCTCCTTAGCGTGTATACAATTATTTCCTGTCTACTCAATGATGTACACAAATATGATAAAGTTCATCTGTTCACGGAACCGAAAGATGTATAACCTTTCGAAGATGCCTTTGCATATTATGCAGTGTTTGATTTCAGAGACTACATTCATATCCGAAAGATGTTGATCCTTTCGAAGACGCTCTCATCATCGTGTATAAAGTGATTATCTTCAAAGTCTTTACACCAAATGTACACAAGTACAATGTTTGTCTTTTTAAAGACTTAGAATATGAGGAACTGTCCGTGCAACCAGTGTTTGCCTGTGGGGCCTTTACACTGTAGTATTGTCCGAAAGATGTCGATCCTTTCGAAGACGCCTGCTTACTGGGCCTTAGCGCGCACAAATAACAACGCTTGCTCACGGAGCCTACATAGCATTCACGCTTGCCTAAGGGGCGTACATAGCGTTCACACTTGCCTAAGGGGCCTACATAGCATTCACGCTTGCCTAAGGGGCGTACATAGCGTTCACACTTGCCTAAGGGGCCTACATAGCATTCACGCTTGCCTAAGGGGCGTACATAGCGTTCACACTTGCCTAAGGGGCCTACATAGCATTCACGCTTGCCTAAGGGGCGTACATAGCGTTCATACTTGCCTAATGGGCGTACATAGCGTTCACGTCTGCCTTAGGGGCCTCAACGTGTTAACAGTGCTTGCTTTCGGAGCCTTCGCACTGAGAGAATCTCACAGAACAGCAACGCTTGCCTGAGGGGCCTACACAGCGTTCAGACAAATATGATTCCCTGTTTACAGAATCAGCAGACGTTATACCTGTCGAAGACACCTGCCTGAGGGGCCTTTGTATGTTTACAAAATTATATGACATAACGAAGGAATGCTTGCTTCCGGGGCCCTTACAGCATTCACATTCATTCCTACAACACATTGACATAACAATGGACCTTTGCCTTCGGGGCCTCAATGACGTCCTCACGTGCTTGCTGAAAGAGCCTTGTAGCACTTACAGAACTCAACACCGAATGCTAGCCTTCGGGGCGTTCAAAGCATTCACACAGTGCATGCTTGCGGAGCCTAAGCACTAACGCCACACAACATACAGCGTTTGCCTTCGGGGCCAATATAGCGCTTTACCTACTCTACATATAATAGTAAATATCATACATTTAACGCCTTCAAAGTATTCACACAGTGCATGCTTACGGAGCCTAAGCACTAACGCCAGACACCATACAGCGTTTGCCTTCGGGGCCAATATAGCGCTATACAGACTCTTCATATAGTAAATATCTGATTACATTTAACGACTTCACAGCGTTATCATAGTGCCTGCTTTCGGAGCCTCAGCACAAGGTTCAACCATCTGGAAACGCTTGCTGAAGGGGCCCTTGTAGCGTTTGTACAGTGCCTGCTTATGGAGCCTAAGCACTTTTATTTATCCTATTTTGAAATGGGGTTGATCATAACCCTGAACAAAGAAGTGGAGCTTGGAGCCGGGTCAAGCAGAGCCGGTTCGAGCGGAGCGGAGCCGGGTCGAGCAGAGCAGATCCGGGTTAAGCAGAGCGCAGCCGGGTAGAGCAGAGCGGGACCAGGCTGAGCTACGCTGGAGTGGACCAGTATCCTTCGGGGACCGAAGGAATGCAGGATGGCCGAACTGTTGGACGAACAAAATCGAGTGCCTAGAACATCACTAGGCGTACCCCATCCCTAATGTCATCTGACAGTAGAACTGTCATTTTCTTCATTCAGAGATAGATTCGCGCGCTCTGGCGCTCTGTGATTGTGATATTAATTTATTCGAGTAAAACTGTGTAATACCATTTAAAATGCGTTTCATTGTTATCACTAGATAGCGGAGTTGTTCCATTAACTGGGTCCCGTATTAATAATTTCATTTTCGTTTTATTGATTTTTAGGCCAACCGTCGTGAGTAGTTGTTCTATTTTGTATAATATGTTGCTGGTTTGGGCCAGATTTGTGCTTACTAGTATTAGGTCGTCGGCGAATGACAAGACCATAGGGAGATTTATTCCTGAATCCTGGTTAAGTTTTATTTCCCCTTCCTCTTTAAGGGTTTTTAATACGTCGTCAATTACTAGGGTAAATAGTCTAGGTGATAAGGGGCATCCTTGCTTGACACCTTTGCCTTTTTTAATTAATTTTGTTTGTTGGCCGTACCACTTCAGGCTGGTGTATTCGTTCATGCAAGCTTTAATGATTCTATTGGTTAGAGCCTTGTTTGTTCTTGTGGTTAATATATCTTTAAGCGCGTTCAGGTCGACAGTGTCAAAAGCTTTTTCCATGTCGATGGCCGTGACGTATGCTCTCGTGCCTTCCCGCCATTTTTCGTCTAGTACACGTCGAAGTGTGAAGATGTGGTCATCCGTTGATCTCTCTTCTAAAAAGGCCGCTTGGTAATTCCCTATGTGTGTCGTGCATTTGTCAAGTCGATCCAGCAGTAAACTTGCATATATTCTGTAGCCTGTGCAGCAAATTGATATTCGTCTGTAGTCATTGACGGTCTTGGAATGGGTATTTGTGTGGTTTGGGTCCAGGTTGTGGGAATTTCGTTGTTCAACCATGCCCTTTGCATGTGTTGGACTACCTCGAGCAGTAACTGCTCTGGCATGTATTTAAATAACTCGCTTACTATTCCATCTATGCCTGGGGCTGTGTTTCCGCGCATCTTACTGATTACGTCTATGACATCTTCTTTTGTGGGGAGATCGTTAAGGTCTTCAAGGTTCTCGGTGTCATGTAGGCTAATATGCGGTCCTTCCATTTTTGATAGTTCGGATTCCCACTGGGACATCGATATGTACCTGTGTTTAATTTTAGCTTTTTCTGTCTGAACATGTCGCCTGTAGAAGTCGTAAGTGATCCTCATTCGCGTGGATCGGTGTTTGTTTCTAAGGTTTTCAAAAAATGCTTGAAATTCCGTTTCTTCTTCTTTTTCTATAATTGAGCGTAGTTTATTACGACATTCCTTCACCCATGCACGATGTGTTGGGTTATTGGGAAAGCGATTGTTAAGGAATTTCGCTTTTTAAAGTTGCAAACCTGCGTTCCTTAGAGTACCTAGTTGGTTTCTCTTAACAGCGTGTTATTTGCTGCGATTTTAATTATGTCTGTGATTTTTTCCCAAGACATAGATCGTTGTTGGTGTTCGTTTGAAGTAGAGTCTTACACGTTATGTATTATTTCATTTTGGTATTTGAGGCACGTCTCCTTGGTTTTTAGTCTTCCATAATCAAGTAGTCGGTAATTGAAGTTCTTGTTGGATTTCTTTTTGTCCTGTTGGATGTTTTCAGGTGGATTCTCGTTGCGGGTTGTGTTCTTGTTCGATTTTGATTCCAGAAGTTTTATTTTTCCAATAATAAGCTTGTGGTCGGATGTCTTGTTGAAGGGAATACCCTTTATATCTTCGATGGTTGGTTTTTCGTTCATTAATGTTAATATGTGGTCGATTTGTGATTTTTTGGTCCCCGGTTTCCAGGTTTTTAGACAACTGTTTCTGCAGAACGAAGTATTTAATTTCAGTTTCTCTCTTCTCATTATATCAATTAGAATTTCTCCATTTTTATTAGAATTTATGTGTAGTATTTTCTTTCCAACTTGTTCGGAATCACGAAGGTCTTTAATGTCGAGGTAGCCTACATGTGCGTTGAAGTCTCCGAGTATTGCCATCTTGCAGTTTTTTGGCTTTTTCTTTATAAAATATAGAATGACGCTAAATGCATACGTTGCTTGTGACGAATTCTGTGGGACATGAGCTGTGATAACGTAGATGTTTCCTAGGTTGCTGGTAACCACGGCGGCCATGACGTTGGTGAAATGTGAGATGTCTTTAATCTGGAGGTTTGTGTTTTTTCTAATTAGGATGGCTAGACCCCTATTCTTGTTTGAACCAGTAAGATGCCATACGTAGTTCTTGGTTTGAAGGGTCCCGGTTTTCAGATGTGTTTCTTGTAAGCATGCTATATCTACTTGGTTTTCCGTCAATTGTTGGTCTACAATATTTTTCTTTTTCGCGTCCGCAGCTCCTCTAATATTCCATGTGGCTATCGATACAGTTGATAATTCGTATGATATTTTTGGATGCGATTTAGCCCCTAGTATTCTGTAACCAGTACTATCCGCAACTTCGTCGGTCAATGTCGTTGAAGTACTTAGGCTAAGGCTGTAATTTTGTATATTTGTGACTACTGGGGTCTCCATAGGTTTGTTTCTGCCCTCCTCGCTTGTACGGTTGTTTTCTTGCGACAAAAAAATTATGCTGTCGTAGTGGTATCCGTTATACAGGAGGTTTATGGTACCCACGGCTTCTTCGTGTTTTTGGGGTTTTATTATTAGTGATGTTCCGTTAGGTCGATGAACTATTACGTTGACTATATAAAAGTTTGCTGCAGCTAGAAGAATGTCGGTCCCGCCCCATGTTTTGTCGAAGTATTGGTTGGCAATGTAGGTTGAATACTGCATTGTATGATACGGCTGATCGGAGTTTGGGAAGTTGCTGGAAATTGCAGCTTTCATTTCAGGGTCGTCTTGGTTTTCCTCGACATACCGTGCTAGATCTTGGCGGACTGCTTTGTGGTCTAGCGTGAGGTAGAATAGTTCATTGATTTGGTGTGCAATGGCTCTAAAAAGACAGTTGCCATCTCCTTCGATTTTGAATATTGAATACATCTTCCTTTTGCTGTGGGATAAAGCTTATTACTAAATGTAGATTAGGCTGTGGGTAGAAACAAGATAAGTTAATTACAAGAAAAAAAAAAAAAAAAAAAAAAAAAGATAGGTACCAGTCTGGTTTTTTATCACTGTAAGGCCGTTCTCGGGTAATAAAACGTGCACACGTGTTTGTTCAAGTTAGTGCAGGCATACGAAAGAATGGGATTATTTAGAATGCAACTATTGCAAGGATAGTTTATTGCCTTTTGTTTTTGGTTCTCCTTTGTCTGGTGAGTAATGTGTCTATTTTGCAGATGTTGGGCAATTGATGGTTGAAAGAAACATTATTTGGGGAAACAAAAGAATGACTTTGGTGCCGGGGTTTTTAGTAATTAGGTAAATAAGGGATGTAGAAAGTTTTGGTAATAAGAACTTTTATTACTGCCAAATGTTGGCGCAGGATGTGAATGTTGTTTTGAAGTTCTAACTTTTATTTTATTTATTTAAATTAGCTGTGTAACCTTACTCTTATGGATTTTAGGCCATTTATGCGGTAGGTAATGAGTGCAAAATTGTTTTTTTTTTTTTCTCCCTATGCAATCGATGGGTGTTATCAAGTTATTGTAAGTCTAATCCAGCATTTATGCCTAAGGTTGTAGGGGATCGTTGTAAAGCTTTCTAGGTGTTTGATGTTTCCCTTGCACCGCGGTAACGTTAGGAGACCTCGCTGCTAGGCAGGGCCCAGTCTGGGCGTGACAAAATGGAAATCTCTCACCGGGTTCAGCGCTTGATGACTTATAGCTACCAGGGCGGCGCCCTCCGCAGTTTACAGCAACTGCTGAGTGCCTCCGTATTGGGCCAAACGTCAGCAATAAAAATTGCGACGACGTAGTGCGATCTTTGTTGGTGACAGGTGGGCTCTGGATTAGCAAAAGCCACACTCGGATCGAATTTTGTCCAATCAATATCGGGTTTTGTCTAATCAATCAATCTAATCACTGGCACTAGAGCACTTGCACAAACACTTTTAAATTTTGGGTGATGTAGAAAATATTACAATTAAAACAATACAAATAGAAACACTCAAAATTGGGAAGGATGGATTCAGTGCGCGAAAACAATGCCTTGCGCTCGCGTCGAACAATGGCATAAACCGACCGACCGACACTTTGAAGGCAGAGGATGGGTTCGCACGTGTTCCGGGGAACGTCCGCTTGCCACGGCTGCTCAAACAGAACTCCCGGCTTCATGTATGGACTTAAAAATACAAATAAAATTATATTAATAAGTATGTAATTGTAATTGAATGTAATGAGTATTGATAAGCTGACTGATTTCTAATTTTCATAATTTAAAATGTATGGATGATTTTAATGTCTGAAATAAATGATTTAAATTGAATTGAATTGAATAAATTACTACTTATAGAAACCAATGCTCATCGACGTAATTGCGAATCATCAAAACCTATTAACAGCAACAAAGGATTTAAATATACGAATGTAATTAAGCCTTTGTTCAAATTTTCTAGAAATCCAACTATTATTATATATAATATTATTATTATATATAATATTATTATTATAAATACTAATATTATTATTATATATAAGTATTCCACAGGGTAAAGGAATTTCACTTTTAAAGACAGTGAAATCAAATACTGATCTAGTTTACTGGGATGATCCAAACGAGTTAGTTGAACAATTAAAGTTACTACTTGCATCTTGGGAAGCAGGCAACACTGGCGTAAACAATGAAATAATTGCAATTATTACGGAACTTCATGAAGCTGGTATCATAAATGTAGAACATATAAAGAAGAAACCTGGAAAATTGGGTAGTCTTCTTTTAAGAGTCAACCCATCAAGACAGCAATGAACGTAAACAAATTTGGTCATCATGTCCATAAACGTTTACGATTGACAGAATACATTGGAAACTACAATGAAACATTGGTGAAATCTGATACCGGACACTACGATTTAAAATCTTCTAAATTAAAAGGGTTATCATATCCAACTGACGACGACGAAGCAGTTAACAAAGCTTATTTAGACAAAACGGTTCAAGAATTAAGGAATGACGTTGAAAAAATTAAGCTGGAACTGAAATTACATTTGAAGAATTTCGAAACCTTTACAACAGACCATTAGAATAAATCATTTTATTCAAAGTCGGAAATAGACAATCTAATTCATGCAAAAATAAAGAAAAATGAGCAAAAAGGACATAATTTATGAACTTCACAAATCAGCCAGAAGAAATTTCCCACGTCGGTGCACAGTTATAAAAGGAATTGATGATCTATGGCAAGCCGACCTCATAGATTTTTCAAAAATATTCAAACTTTAATAAAGGACACAAATACATATTAGTAGTGATAGATACTTTGTCAAAGTATGTATGGACAAGTTCCCTAAAATCGAAAGAAAAAAACTGTGTTGCAACGCTATGCAGCAGATATTTAAAAATTCATCTAGAAAACCTAAACATTTGCAAACAGATTTGGGCAAAGAGTTTTATAATGATATCTTCGGTCAACTGTTAAAAAAATATAATGTGAAACATTATTCTACTTACTCCGTGAAGAAAGCTTCTATTGTAGAGCGAGTCATACGCACTCTAAAATCACACATCTTCAAACTTTTCAGTTTATACGGCTGCTATCGATGGGTGGGTAAATTGTTAAATACTGTGGTAGACAAGTATAACAGCACTATTCATCGCATATCAAAATTTAAGCCCAAAGATGTAAATAAGACAAATGAAAAGGTTGTATTATGTAATATTAGTAAAGCGTAGCGTAGCGTTGGTGATCATGTACGTATTAGCAAATTTAAAGGAGACTTTTACAAAGGTTATACTCCCAACTGGTCAACGGAAATATTTACAGTCGTAAAGGTAAATGATACAAATCCACCAACTTATCATTTGGAAGATAAGTATAAGCAGGTTATATTAGGGACTTTTTATGAGTGCGAAATACAAAAAACTAAGTATCCTGATATTTACCTTATCGAGAAGATTATTAAAAGAAAAGGTAATAAATATTTCGTGAAATGGCTGGGCCTCAGCAACGAAGAAAACAGTTGGATTGACAAGAATGAGATTATTTTGTAATACATATAAATATAATTTTAATCCAAACCTATTCATTCTAACAATATCAATGAAGGAGGGAAGTAAGAGGTATTATAGACAGCGTAATTAATCATTTACCGTTCGAGCTACATTTACCTGGATATTAATTTTGTGGTCCTGGAACAAAGTTACAAAAACGTTTGAAAAGGGGATACAGAGGTATAAATAAGTTAGACAAAGCTTGTATGTATCACGATATTGCTTACAACGACAACGATTCAAACGTTCGACGAAAGGCTGATAAAGAACTTATGAAAATGGCGAAGAAAAGATTGAAAGCTAAAGATTCTAAGAAGGGTGAAAAAGTTGCATCATGGATAGTTTAATAATATGGATAAAAATTTTCTGATTCGCCCAATGGTTGACTGGTAGAGAATGCTGTAAGGCATTAAGTCCGCCAATTGTACTTTTTTATTTTGTGCAATAAAGAATAAATAAATAGTCAAAAATGCTATGAAAGCTAAACTCAAGGCTGGTGCGGGTGCTCGTTCATTTATGGCAGCTGTGAACAAAATTTAATCTCAACTAAAAAAGTTAAAAACCAAAGGCAGTCACACAGCTATTAAAAACGCATGCGCTGCAGCAAAAAAAATCTTCAAAAATAAAAAAGGAACCAAGTTGCCGCGCTGTATTCCTCTGTCAAAATGTGGAGGACTATTACCTTTAATCCCAATCTTTGCAGGCTTGTCGGCTTTGGGTTCTTTGGCAGTTGGAGCAGCCGGTATAGCAAAAGCAGTGAATGACTCCAAAGCAGCTCAGAAAAGACTTCAAGAGTTTGAACGTCATAACAGAACAATGGAAGCAGTGGCTCTTGGCAGAGGATTGTACATCAAACCTCATAAAAAGGGTGCTGGTTTATACTTAAGCCCTTCAAAAAACTAGTTAAACGGCTGCCTAGACGTGCACTAACAGATTTAGATATATTAGAACATGCTACTGACATTTATATATTTTCTGGGAGTATTCATGAGAGATACACTTCTATTGAAGCCAAGAAAAATAGAATGTGCGGTACTTAATTTGGATAGCTCTGATAGTCCTGGAACACACTGGGTAGCCTACGTCAAACAAAACAACTACTGTGAATACTTTGATAGTTTTTGCGACTTAAAACCTCCATTAGAATTAAGAAATTATGTAAGAAACATGCTAATTAGTTATAATATTGTTCGGTATCAAAAGTTTAAATTGTGGTCATCTCTGTTTAAATTTTTTAAAAAACTATTGGAAAAAACATTTAAATAATGGATAAAATAAAGAATCGTGTTCAGTATAAACATGTCTTTCACTGTGTCAATAACTGGTAGAGACGCTTATTCAACAACAAACTACTCTCCTACATTAGAATTAAGTGGGAAGTATGAGTGCGGTCTTCTGTATTTTTCTACATTCAACTCTATTCCCAAGTGATAAAAATACCTGAAGGAATCGTATGAATTACAAGATATTTGTGATTATCTTCAGAGCATCATAAAAAATGCTACATTGAAATTAACTGCTAACAACAATACTTTAAAAACATGTATTTATTGTTCGGAAAATGTTTATTTCGATAAAACAGATTCGATTGGTAAGATTTTGGGTGTTGGTCTTGAAACTGTAAAAGCGAATATAAAAACTGAATCTCAATAGCCTGTCAACATTTTACCAACAACCATAGTACGCATCGAATGTGATATTGTGAGCGGGTCATTTGTGAACGGAGAAGCAAGTCATATAATTTATGAATTTGTGCCGAACGTACCACCTGGTTATCGAATAATAGAAATACCTAAAAACTTAATCTATTTTCCTGTCAATCAAAGCTCAATAAGTGCTATCAATATAAGATTGTTAGACGGAGAAAATAATCAAATTAATTTACGCGGTGAAGAGGTACAGCTGTATTTACACTTTAGAAAAAAATGTTAAATTTCAATAAAAACCCTGCTCTCTCTCGAAACCAAATCAGTTCGAAGAGAACATCGCATAAAAGAGCACCACATTACGCTAAAAAGAAGCTGACCAAAAAAAATAAGGCATTTTTAAAAATACTTGGGTTGATAAAATGAATGTTTTAAATATCGCTCAATCTCCGTCACATGACAACAGCATTGAAAGTTTTGAATTTCATTCATACAAACCATATGTGACAAGTTTCAACAAGAATGATGAAATACGGATACCGATTAATCAGCAAGATTTGTACGTGTTACCAGCGCTCAGCAGTTTGTATATCGAGGGCAGAGCTGATGTGTACAAACACAACAGTACAACAAAAGAAAAGGAAAGAGTATCAAACGTGCATTTTGTTAACAATCCTGCCTTATTTTTATTTCAAGACATCCGTTATGAAATAAACGGTATTGAAATAGATAGAATCAAAAATGCAGGTATCACAACCACAATAAAATCATATCTATCGTTAAATGATAATGAATCTAAATGTGCAAGTGTTTGGGGTTGGTCCCCTTCTGGTATAACCAATACTATTAATGGCGTATTTTCAGCCTCTATTCCACTTAATAAAGTGTTAGGTTTTGCAGAAGATTACCAAAAAATCATTATGAATTGTAAACATGAATTAGTTCTTTTAAGAAGTAACACAAATCTTAATGCTTTAAAGTTAAATGCTGGCGAAGTTGTTCAAGACATAATAATAAATAAAATTGTCTGGCGAGTCCCGCATGTCAAAGTGTCAGACCGCGAAAGAATTAATTTGTTAAAACATTTAGAAAGAGATCGAGCGATAACAGTCGCATTTCGTAATTGGGACCTGTACGAATATCCATTGATGCCAAAAACCCGGAAACATACTTGGTCTATTAAAGCTTCATCACAGATTGAAAAACCTCGAATGGTTGTGGTCGCTTTACAAACGAATCGTAAACAAAATGCCACCATGTCATTGGCGGAATTCGATCATTGTGCTGTACGCGACGTAAGGGTTTACCTTAATTCAACCTACTATCCATACGAAAACTTAAACATTAGTTTCGCTGAAAATAAATATTCATTAATATACGATCACTATGCAAGATTTCAACAGTCTTATTACGGACGTCGAGCTGAGCTGTTGTTGGGTTTGAGAGAGTTTAAAGATATTGCTCCCTTATTCGTTATTGACTGTTCTCGCCAACACGAAGCATTGAAGGGGTGTATCGATGTACGCTTGGAAATAGAAACCGATGCTGAGATACCCGATCAGACTTCTGCCTACTGTTTGATACTGAACGATTGCATATTTGAATACAAACCGTTAAGTAATATTGTAAAGAAATTATCATGAATGACAATACGGTGTTTGTGGACTTGCAAGGCTTCAAAGATTGAAATAATGAGTTTATAGTAAAGGAATTAGCTATAGGCACTCAAGAGCATACCCAACAATTTTTGATAAAACCTCCATATCCATTCTTGACTTTAACTCTCGAAGAAAGGAAGCATGTTTGGTGGATAGAAAGAAACAGAGGATCTTTCTTCTTCTTCTTTCTTCGTACGGGCTTTTCCGCAATCGGGCTGCAGGTGAGAGCCCATTTTGCGTGCGGAGGGTGAAGTTGGCTGGTGTTCACTCCAACAAGCCAAGTTCTTGCAGGAAACCTGACAGCGCCCTGACGCTGCCGAAGATTTCCCGGAGACTACCCAGGTTCCCCAGGTAGTGCGCCCGGCAGCTGGCCACCCCTCTGCATTCCAGCAGTACGTGAGCGGCTGTTTCTTCCTTCTCCATGCAAGCTCTGCATAGAGGGCTGTCTGTTATACCTAGATTATACAGGTGTTTGTTAAAGCTGCCATGTCCCGTTAGTGCGCTAGTCACTATGCGGAGGCTTGGCTTATTAAGTTGTAAGAATTTTCTGGAGAGACGTGAATCTATTTGCGGTAGGGTTAGTTTCGCCTGTCTGCATTCCTCCAGATTGCTCCAGTAGTTGTTGTGTAGTGTTTTATGTAGTATGAGCTATGATTCTACCTTTCAACCAGATTTGGGGAAGAGGAAGGATAGGCTCCGGTCCCACTGGGGGTGTACTGGATCCTCTTCTTGCAAGTTGGTCGGCTGCGTTGTTACCTCTGCTGTCGCTGTGTCCTTTAATCCATTGTATGGTTAGTATGTTCTGGAGACCTACCTCATTTAGCATTTGGTGGCATTCCATTACCAGGCTGGTCTTAATCGTGAAACTTCTGAGGGCCTGTAGTACTGACTTACTGTCTGAGAGGATTCTAATGTTGTGGTTATTCACTTTCCTCGTAGTGATCGCCTTTGCAGCTAGAAGGATACCCATACATTCTGCTTGGAAAACAGTGTTTAGTTCACCCAGCGACAGAGGATACCGATGGAGCGAAGGACACATTGACTATAGAGAATTTCAAAGAATAATAAAACCGTATTTGAAAGATTTAAAAATTATTGTGAAAGGTAAAGAGAAAATAAAATGGGTAAAAGATCTATGTGACCATGAAAATATTCTAGATATAACTGATAAGGGCATACCTAATCTAAAAAATATATGCGAAATGTACTGTAAAGATATAAATACATTTAATTGTTTTACTCACAGAGATAAGCAATATTGTGCTTTAAAAAATGTACTATGTATTAAAAAATGTTTTTTTGAAAATAGCATAAATCTATAATAATAAAATTTATAAAAACATTGTCTATAACTGTAGTTTTATTTACTTTTTAGATAAACAATTAAAAACCGTTTTTAATCGAAATCATTTATTTTCAATTTCTTATTAATACTTTATTACAAGTACGTAGTTTTACATTTTATTTTGATTATATTTAAAATAAACATCAATAAGAATGTAAAACATTTATTATCAATTACTTATTAATACTTTATGTACAAGTACATAATTTTACATTTTATTTTGATTATATTTAAAATATACATTAATAAGAATGTAAAACATTTATTATTATCAATTACTTATTAATACTATATGTACAGGTACCTAGTTTTACATTTTATTTTGATTATATTTAATATAAACATTAAAGAGAACAAAAACATTTTTTATTATAATAAACTTAGAATTTAACAATTATTTCATTATATTACACAAAACAATGTCAATGTCTTTGATATTTTTCTAACTAAAACGTGCGTAAGGTCCAAAATTTCATCAACTGAATCTTGTACCACGTACTGGGCGTTGAGTTCCACATCTTGATCGTCTTCCTCAGAAGTGTTCACCGATGCAAGGTCATTCGGCAAGTCCAAAATTTTAACTTGGATTAATTTTAATCCGCGCTTCTCTTTGCATAGGACGAACGACTTAGAAACGTTCGTTTTCTTCTTTGCAAGGCTGAGTTTTCTTGGTTTCTTCTTCGGTCGGCGATCCAAGAGTTCTTGATATTGTTGTGTGAAGTTTTCCAGTGGGTCCTGGGCGTACTGACTGAACATAATGTCAGAAAAATTGACAATTTTCTAGTGATGCGCCGAATAGTGGTTTCACCGAATAACCGAATACCGAATAATATTCGGTTCAATCTTTACCGAACCGGATATTCGGCCGAATTATTCGGTTTACCATTTTCTATTTTGTTTCCGATCTCTCTTCTATACTAGATACGGTGACCATAAAGCACTTAAGTCAATTCGTACTGAGATATAACTAAAGTGTTTATTCCTTCCGTGTCAGAAATTTTCTTAACGTATCTCTGTTTGTGTCTTTTAAGTAAATAATGCACTTAATAAAATCATCGCAGGGTTCAAGTGGGACTCAAACCCAAAACCTTCTACATACCGGGTGGCTGTTCTGGTATGCAGTGGGCGGTGGTATGTGAAAGGTCGAGTACCACCAGCCGGGCTAAGATGCGCACCACGAGATAATTTTGTCGACACTCGTATTGCGTCAGCGCTAGTTGCTTCTCGCTCACCTGACAGGGCGAGGAGCGGGATAGAAAGATACGCTCTCGCGAACGAGAGTCGACAAAATTTTGTCGCGGTGCGCATCTTAGCCCGGCTGGACTCTTGGATGATTTTTTAAGAGCACCTACTTAAGAATAAATTGCAAAGAATATAAAAAAGTAACAAAAATAAAATTGTTTATCGTTAAATAACTTATAATAAAATTATTTATTGTTGAATCATATTTTTATTTTAATAATTTGCCACATACATAGGTAAGAGTTTTTTTTAAAAAATAAATAAATTATAATTTTGATCTGAGTTCGAAAACAAAGCTTTATAATTATTATTTATTTAAATTAAAAAAAGGCCAGATATTTTTAAGTATAAAAATAAATAGTAAAATTAATATTGATTGATCTGGCTTAAAAATAAATGAATTAGGTATTTTTTTAAAGTTAATGTTAGCTACATATATACTTATAGGGCAGGAAATAAATATGTGGACTTTAGATGTTAACATACCTACACGTTGATTTCAAGATTAATTGATTTCATTTATTAGCTTTTTAACACATTCCTCGCCAGTTTTATTTAATTTACAAAAACAAATATTACATAAAGAAACTTGTCCTTTAAAATTCCATGTTATATAGCCAGGAAAATAGAAATACTCTAACCGAATACTCTAACCGAATACCAGCACTAAAACCTAATAATTCGGCCGAATACGAATAGTGAAAAAAGTGCCGAATATGCCGAATACCGAATACCAACCGAATATTCGGCGCATCTCTACAATTTTCTGTAACAAATAAAAAGTAAATTTAGAAAACACCTTGTTTAAAATAAAGTTCATAAGTATTAAAATAGAAATCAAGAAATAATTAAACTTACAATTGATGTAGGTAACTGTTAGGACTTAATTAAAACGGGCAGATTTGTTTGATGAAAGAGATTTATTCAGATTCTCACACAGGAAAAATTACAAACACTTGTACGCCATTACCACAGAAAAAACAGGAAGAGAGAGAAGAGGGTTGCCAACACAACGCAAAAAAAAATTCTACTACATTATCAGTTTTGCCACCCAATAATATGTTATTGCTACTAACACCTCCCCTCAATGACATATTCCTATCCAAAATACCTATATCCTACTACTCTGCTACTAACAACTTTATAACCCATATCTAACATTAATAGTTGACCCCCCCTTTTTTTTATTTTAACACTAACAGTATCCCTCCCCTTAACACAAACTACACTTACTCCCCTTTTTTTTTTTTTTTTTTTGTTGACCCAGGGGAAATGCGTTACGCATACCCGTCCGCCGGGGGGTGGACGGGTTATGTCGGACTCCCCCCGCTGAAGGCGGGGGTTTACCGACTAAAACCCCTGGGACTCTCCCTCATCGTCCATCTTGGAAGATGTCATGGGTCCGCGACACGGAGCCTAGCACCACGACATCTTCCGGACGGGGCCCGCCTACACGGCGGGCACGGCGGAACTCCCCCCGGGGTCGGGGGGGTGGGAGGGGACAGCCGAGAGAGTCGAGCCGTCCCCATCGGGCTGCGGAGGGTGTCCGTGCAATGCCGGCGGTGGTACCCCCGTACCACCCGCCAGCGGACCCCCTCCATGGAGAGGTAGGAGACGCACATATTGGCGTCGTCTCCTCCCCCTCCTTGCCCTTCGAAGCGCGGGGGCGAGTGGATCTGCCTCTCGCTCGCGCTCCGCCGCCTCCTTCGCTGCCATCACGTGCTCGCAGAAAGCAGCGAAGGCCTTCCAGGCCTCTTCACTCGCTAGCATAGCTCTCACTATACTAGCCAGTGAGAGGTCCTGGCCGACCCTCGCCACCAATGCGTAACGCTGCGGAGCCCACGACGCACACACCGCTAGGGTGTGTTGCGCCGTGTCCTCCACAGCGCCGCACGCGTGGCAGGAAGGCGTCTCCTCCCGGCGGATCTTGTGCAGGTAATAACCGAAGCAACCATGCCCTGTCATTACCTGCACCATCCGGAAGGAGACGACGCCGTGGCTCCGCTCAAGCCACCGGTCCAAGACCGGGGCGAGCGCGTCGAGCGCTCTCCGGCCGTAACGGGTGAGGACGAGGTGCTCCGACCATCGCCTCAGGAGGACCTGCCGGGCCTCCTTCCGTACGGCCTCCCGCTCGACGGGGCAGAAGGACTCCCCTCGTGCCCGCTTCTCCGCCGTATAGTCATACACGGCGGAGAGAACCACAGCGTCCGACTCCCACGGAGGGGTCTCGGCGAGCAAGCAGGCCACGTCGAAACTTACCGTACGGTAAGCTCGAGCGACCCGCTGCGCTATTGCTCGCTGAGGCCCCCGCAAGAAGGGAAGGTTTTCCCCTCTCGCCAGGGAGTCCGAACACTTACTCCCCTTAACACAACACTTTACAACAAAAAAAAACTAGTACTTAAACAATTTACTCCTCAATTCTTTAAAAACAACCCCACATAATGCTTTAGTTAAAATATCTGCAACTTGACAGTTGGAACTTATGTATTGTATATCTATAATCCTCTTATTTATCTTTTCTTTGACAAAACTTTGTTTTATTTCTAAATGTTTGATTCTGGAATTTCCAACTGCCATGTGAGCCATCTTGATAGTGGACTGGTTATCTTCGTACATGATAATGGAACCCACATCAATAGCAAAATCATTTAACATCATTTTAAGCCAACAAGCCTCACTAGTACCTTGACTCAATGCGACATACTCTGCCTCAGTTGAGGACAGCGCAACAGACTGTTGTTTCCTTGACGCCCAAATTACAGTTCCCCCAAAGACTTTAAAACAATAACCCGTAGTGGAGGTGCGATCAGTGCTACCTCCCCAGTCACTATCAACATAGCCGACAACAGCATCAGTACATTAGACATAAATTCAATGTACCCTTAATGTACCGCAATACATTCAGTAATAGTTTATACAACAGTTTGCTAGCACAGCCCTGATACCTACTTAGCATGTTAACAACTGCACATAGATCTGGCCTTGAGCCAATGACAGCATACATTAAGCTACCTATGAGCTTCCTACACTTATGCTCTATCTCTTTACTTTCACATTTGTCTTGTTTTAAAATGTCAAACTTAAAGTTTCTATCTATAGGTAAGGATAAAGGTTTACACTCTAACATGTCATGAGAAATCAACAGTTCTTTTAAGTATTCTTTCTGACAAATAGTAACTTTTCCATTCTCAACATCTTGATAAATATCAATACCTAAAAACTTCTTAGCACAACCCAAATCTTTCATTTTAAATGTTTTACATAAAGTTTGTTTTAAATTTTCCAACTCAACCTCTGAATTACCAAAGTACAAGATATCATCGACATACAATAACAAGAAAGTTTTGTTATTATTTTCACATTTAAAATACAAACAGCTATCTCTATCTGAGCATTTATAGTTCAATGAAGACATAAAATCACTGAAGGTCTTGTTCCACAGTTTAGGGGATTTCTTTAATCCATAAATTGATTTATTCAATTTACAAAACTTTGAATCTAAATTATCAGGCAATTTCAAATAAACATCATCTTTTATTTCACTATTAAGAAAAGCACTACAAACATCCATTTGATAAACTTTCGATCTCTGTTTATTTGCAACAGCCATAAAAATTCTAAATGTATTTAACTTAGCTACAGGAGCATACAAATCATACATATCATCTTGTGACGATTGTTGGAAACCCCTGGCCACCAACCTGGCCTTATAAATGTCCTCATTATCTTCTGTTCTTTTCTTCTTCAATACCCACTTAGTACTGATAATTTCCTTGCCTTCTGGTATTTCATCCACTAATGTCCATGTCTTATTTTCATTCAACTGTCTTAGTTCTTTCTCAATAGCTTCTTTCCATTTACCGTCTTCTTCTTCATCTGTATCCGTTACCGTCAGTCCTAGATAGTCGACTAGCCTTGTTGGTTTCTTTACCTGTCTTCCACTCCGCGTTCTTGCTATCTCCTCACTCTCAGATTCTGAACTGTCACTTACTATCTCCGCATCACTGCTACTTTCCTGCTCACAGCTGACCTCAGGTGAGCTGGTACCTTCATGATGCTCACTCTGATTAAGTGTTCTTTGTATATTACTTTCCTCAGGTTCAGGTATATAGTTTTCCCAGTCTAGTCTTATCACTTCTTTTTCTTCAATATTTTCTTTTCTCACTTCTTTTGTAAATATAATATCCCTTTCTATTTCTACAGAGTTATTCTCGTTGTAATATACTCTATATCCTTTTGTTTCTGCATATCCAACAAATATGGCTTCTTTTGCTTTAATGTCTAATTTTGTCCTCTTCTGTTTCGGGATATGGGCAAACACTTTAGAACCAAACACTTTATTCAAGCTGGATATATCAAACTCTTTTCCAGTAAATACTTGATAGGGAGACTTTCCTTCTTGTCTACTTTTACTGGTTCTGTTGAGCACGTAAACGGCCATATTTATTGCTTCAGCCCACAAATCTTTTCCTACACAAGCTGCACTCAGCATGGTACGCGCTGCCTCTACTAGTGTCCTCATGTCACGCTCAGCCTTGCCATTTTGTTGAGGTGTGTAAGGTACTGTGGTCTGATGAATAATACCTTTGCCCTTGAATAGCTTGTTCATTTCCTCGTTCACAAATTCTTTCCCGTTATCTGATCTGAACACCTTCACACAGCATCCAGTTTGCCTCTCCGCCATGGCTATAAACTCTTTCACTCTTGATGCTACTTCAGATTTTCTCTTCAGAAAGTACACAAATCTATACTTTGAGTAGTCATCTTTTATTAGTAGGAAGTACTTTGAGGCACCAACTGACTCAACTTCAAATGGACCGCACACATCAGCCGACAGCAACTCTAGCACTCCTTTGCTGTTGCTCTCTCCAGTAGGAAAACTCAGACGATGCGCCTTCCCCTTAGCACAGGCCACACACAGGTCCTTTTCACCGATGTAGTCGATTTTGTTGTTGTTGAGTAGCTCCTTGACATGATCCATGCCTTGATGACAGAATCGCTCATGCCATTCCACCAAGCTCACTGTGCAATATTCTCTATGGTTCACCCTGAAGTGTATGAAATAAATATTGCCGTCATGCTGACCTATTGCGCACAGTTCACCGTTCTTGTAAACACGACAGTCACTTTTGCTTAAGTCCACTTCATAGCCTTTATTTGTCGCGCTCGGTACAGAGAACAAGTTAGACTTTAACGCTGGCACGTAAAGTACGCCTTCTACACTTGTTTTTACATAGTTCTGTCCGTTATATACCACCACTGGCACGATTCCTACGCCTAAAACTGGTAAAGGCCGTCCATCACCGACCACAACAGATCGATCTGTCACTTCAGTCAATGACGTAAACAGGTCACGTTCAGAAACCATATGCTCGCTAGCGCCGCTGTCAATAATCCACTTTGATTGTCTGTGGTTCATGTCATTTTCAAATGTCACAGAAAACGCACCATTGTTATTTTATTATTATTATTTTATTTATTTATTAATCATATATGTTTAAGTACATAAAAAGTGCATTAGTCCCGCAAAACTATTTACATAGTTTGTCTGCAGGATCACGAGTCTCTAACATTTAGCTTATATACTAATCTAAACTAGACAAATAATAATTTTTCAGCTTTTTCTTAAAAATATTCTTATTTTGTTCCCGGCGAATGTCTTCGGGCAAACTGTTCAGTAGGTATGGCAACCTTTTCTTTAATGTTCTGTCACCAAAGTAATTGTTTACTTTAGGTATCTCAAATTTGCCCGCAGACATCGACCGGGTACAATGACTATTATTGACCAAGGATGGGCTATTCTCCTGACTGGCGTGGTTATTAATTGCTAAGAGGTATTTATGTTTTAGACTGACCGGGAGAATTCTACAAATCTTAAATAATTTATAATAATTACCTTTGCATTTTAATTTAGTTTTGTTATTTACTAGGAGTTTAAGAAATCTAATTTGTATTGTTTCAAGTTTATTAATGTGCGTTTTAAATGTTAGTCCGTAACTGTCAAGAGCGTAACCCAAAATTGAATCAACTAATGAAAAGTAAAGTAATTTTAATGTAGTAGTAGGAACTTTAAATTTTAAGTGATAAAATTTACTTAAGAGTAACCTCAGTTTATTACAAATGTAGTCTACATGATGTATCCATGAAAAATTATCGTCTACTTTAACACCGAGATAAGTAGCACAATCTACTCTTTTAATGGGCAAACAATCGCAACAATCGATATTAAAATTATTATGAAGGCATGAGAAACTATGTGTAAACATGGAGGGTGGTGTCCCAGTAGGAAGCAAATACGGTGAGTGGATGATGAGGAGATTAGTTTTGTCTGAGTTTAATGTAATGCCATTATCATGCGACCATTTAACTACCGCGTCTATGTCGCGCTGCACCAGGCGACACGTCTCCGCGAGGTCGGTGCCGGCGCGGAGCGTGCACAGGTCGTCCGCAAACATGTAAGCCGAGCAGTGCTGCAGCACATTACATAAGCTGTTGACGTGCTGTAAGTAGCATATGGGGCCACATCCGGAGCCCTGCGGAACTCCGCACGCCACCTCCGCCGTCTCACTGAGCGCATCACCAACCTTTACGCGGAAGCTGCGTGATGTGAGATAGTCCCTGAACCACTGGTTCAGGGGCTGCCCCACACCACACTCGCCCATTCCATTCAAAAGTGTTTCCGTTTCTAGGGTATCAAATGCTTTTTTAAAATCATAAAAAATAGCTACAATAAACTTTTTATTTTCCAAATGAGTATTAATTTCGTTTGTAAATTTACTTAATAATGTATTTGTACTTTTCCCCCTCTGAAATCCGTGTTGACATTCGTCTAGTATTTTATTCTTTTGTAAATAATTACCCAGTTGATTAACAATACATTTTTCGATAATTTTGTCAATACTAGATAGTATAGCTATTGGTCTATAATTAGAGAAAACTTTACGGTCACCTTTTTTATGAATTGGGCGAATTATAGCTTCTTTTAATTTATTTGGAAACTTATGATGCTTTACTGATAGGTTTATTAAGTTTGCTATTACAGGGCTGGCTTTATCAACAACTAATTTTATATCTGACATTCGCACGAGATCACTCCCAGGTGACTTATTGCTACTTAATTTATTAATTACACGTTTAACATCTCGACTAGAGACAGGTTGCCATCTCATGCTAACATCAGGTTTATTAATGTAGCTGTCCCTCATAATTTTTTTCTCGGAACATACATGCCTTATTTGATTAACCTCACTTAAAAAGCTTGTTGCAAATTTATCACAAATCTCTTTCGGACTACCCTTACTTCCCATATTAGTAAGTATTACATTATCTATCGATTGTTTTTTATTACCCAATAAGTTATTTATCTTTTCCCATATTTTTTTAATATTTTTATTACAGTCTAATATACTCTTTTTATCGTATTCAACTCTTGACTTAAAAATGGCCTTATTACATTTATTTCTATATCTAGTATAATTTAACCTATTCACCATATTTTTCGGCTCATTGCACCATAAATTAAATAATTTATCTCTTTTTTGTATCATTATTTTTAAATTCTCAGTTATCCATCCTTTTAAATTTCTATTACTTTTATTTAGTTTAATATCCTGCTTTTTATAACATTCATTATAAATATTTGTAAAAATGTTAGTGAAAGATTCATATAACTTAACAGGACATTCTATCTCCATCAAATCATCAAAGTTTATTGACAATAATTTTTCCCTAACCATTCTATTATTCAAAACGCGCCGGGCACCGAGTGGTGGCAGCGCGTGGCTCGAGCGAGCGGCGTGATCGCTGGCCGGGGTGCGTTTCCATTGTATGGCGGCCGCTATGTAATAGTGATCCGATACCTTATGTTTTATTACTGCGGAGTTTATCAATGACGAGGGTGCCCTAATATAAATGTGATCCAAACATGATTCTACTAAATTATTCTTTACTATTTCCCTTCGGGTTACGTCACATATACATCTAGTGAAACCGTATTCAGCCATTATATTTTCATATTTAATTACTCGATTATCTCGACAATTTAGCAGATTAATGTTTATATCACCACAAAAAACTACGTTTGAGTTCTTAGGTAAACTATCCAGTAGTGTCCGTAATTCAACATAAAACTCTTTGATTTTGTCTTGATTATGAAATTTAGGTGGTCTATAAACAGATATCAAATAAAGTAGTTCCCCGTGAATGTTAAGTGTAATGGAAACGCACTCCGCCGAGCGCAGCGCGCCAGCACTCGTCGCAGGCGTATCTGTCTCGCTCGCACGCGCCGCCAGTTCCGTCCGCGAGTAAACCAACACGCCGCCCCCACTCCGCCCCTCACGCGTATACACATTTATTTTAAAACCTGGTATATTATAAAAAGATAACATAGAAAAGTTAATGTTTGGTTCTGATATAACAATAATATCCAATTGACTCAGATCATCGCCTAGGGTTACTAAGAATTCGTTAAAATGTTTTTTTAAAGAGCGTATGTTAACATGTAGTATACATAAATCTTTAAATAGTATTTGGCGTAGCCAATTATTTAAGCTTTCAACACACATATAGTTAACAGATCCATCAATTATGGAGGTAATATTACGTGAAAAATCGAATTTTAACAAAAAGTAGACACAATAAACAATTAAGTAAGTAAGTAGTTTTAGTAGGTACCTACGTTCAAGTATTATTTAGTAACCCACTTATATCACTTTCTGCTCTCACACATATCGCTTTTTCACCTTCAGCCTTCTTAACCAGTACTTTCCCGTTGGAAACCCATATGTATTTGAAGATACTATGCAACTGTTTCTTCGTGTTCCATAGTAAAGCTCGCGTAGTCTTCGTCAGGTCCTCGTTGATGTATATCTGGTTCCTGGCAGCTCCACTGGTAACCATGTTGCTCGTGGTGTTCGTGAGCTTGCGCCGCTGTGCCAGCCAGGCGTCCCGCGAGCCGGTACCGCTGGTCTTGAAGCTCACGATGATGGATGCCGGCTTACTATCTTCTCTCGGTGGTCGCGTGCGCCTAGCCCATTCTACGTCCGAGCTGCTCACATCAATGACTTCACCAATTTTAGTCACGATCTCCTTGACATTCTCCCCGGGCAGCTGCTCAATACCTACGATCTCGATATTGTGTTTACGAGACGCTTGCTCGAACTCGTGTATCTTTTGCTCGAGAGCAGCGTTTTGTTTTTGTAAATTGTTATTGTTTATCACCTTATCACTTTGCCTGCGCTTTGTACACTGACTCTTGAGATGACCTATTCTGTTGCAGATGAAGCACTTGCGAATGTCCTTAGAGCTTCTGCATTCAGCTGACACATGCCCCATGTTTCCACATTTGAAACATTTTCTATCAAATTTTCCTTTTTCTTTATTTACTCTCTTCACAAACATAGCTACATTCTCTTCATCTTTTTCCTTAGATTTCATCCTTTCCTCTTCTGTTAGAAGCCTAGCAATTAACTCATTGTAGTTCTGTTTCTCCGGAGACACTGACTCCCACGCTGATATGAAATAACCATATCTATCCGGCAGAGACATCAGTATTTTTGTCATTATGAATTTTTCAGATAATTCTTCTCCGTGGTTCTTCAACTGAGTTCTCATCTCTTGTATTTTAGACAAAAATAGTGTTATGTCTGTCCCATCTTCAAACTTAAAGTTGAAGAAGCGCTGTTGCAGTAAATGTAAGCTTGTAGTAGATTTCTGCTCATACACAGTCAACAGCTTATTCCACATCTGAGCCGATGTTTCACATTAAGTATGTGTATCATGACATTCTCACTAAGCCGAGTAACAATGAGACTTTGAGCCTTCGCATCTTTCCTGTTCCACTCAACTTCATTTGTTGCCCTTTTGACCTCCGTGCCATCAACCACCGAGAATACTTCCAATCCTCGTAACAGCACTGTCACTTGGAACTTCCACAAGCTCCAGTTCCTCTGCCCCTCGAGTTTTATGGTAGACCCCGACGCCTGCTGATCCATCTCCCCTTTCGTTACCGATATGACTGCAGAGCCAACGCCTGATGTGATGCCTTTGACCTCCGGCACCACGTTGATCACCCCAGAACGCTGCTGCCCGCGCCGTCAACCAACACCGGTCAACAACTCCCGCCAACGAAGAATGATCTGCCCGAATCTTCACCTAAAACAGAGTTATGAAAGCACCTGGGCCCATAACCTGTTAGGACTTAATTAAAACGGGCAGATTTGTTTGATGAAAGAGATTTATTCAGATTCTCACACAGGAAAAATTACAAACACTTGTACGCCATTACCACAGAAAAAACAGGAAGAGAGAGAAGAGGGTTGCCAACACAACGCAAAAAAAAATTCTACTACATTATCAGTGTTACCACCCAATAATATGTTATTGCTACTAACAGTAACGTACGATCTACAGCAGGACCGCGAACCAAATGACGTCATTTGATGTAAAGCTGCGAAATTCAAAACCGCTAAGTTTGCATTTCAGCATGTTTGCTGGATTGCACAAACTGCAAATGTGTAAATATTTATTGAACAAATTTACTACACGTGGAGCATCACATTACTTTATAGGTAAATTTGTCACGTGTACCTACAGTATTTTACTTGATCATGTCGCAACAAGTTCTCATATAAGGAGACTTACTAAAACTGCAAATGTGTAAATATTTATTGAACAAATTAACTACACGTGGAGCATCAAATTACGTTATAGGTTAATTTGTCACGTGTACCTATAGTATTTTACTTGATCATGTCGCAACAAGTTCTCTTATGAGGTGACTTACTAAATTGTGTTAAAAATCTTAACACTGTTTTCTCCTTCAATCTAGCTACCTTCATAAATAAATTATATTATGAGATGTGGAAAAGAAAATGAAAAACAGGTATTCTGTTTAGCAGATTTATTTCTTAAAATAACTATTATGTTTTACACACTGTACCTACAGTACGTACCTACGTATGACACTTATAGGTAACCATTACATTATTTAGTACTTGGTAGTTCTAAAATACATATATTTTATAAAACTATCAATTTAATGTACAGACGGCGTCAAGTTAAGATACCCCCAAGCAGTGCTAAAAGAGCACTTGTGTCTTGGATATAAGGATGGTCCAAAGTCCAACAAAGGTAACTCGACGTGACGTCCTGTATACATAGCATTAATCTATTTACATTAAGACTTAAAGTTAAACAGTAATATTATAATGTCCCCAGGATACAGTGCAAATATTATCTTTTGTAATGAATCGTTTATCGTCTTTTCTTGATAAAGCAACTTTGTTTTGTTCTGTTGTAAAAATTTAATGTTTTATCGATCTAAAAAGAACGTTTCTACCTTTTATCTCATCACCCGTTGACAATACATTAACATAATCAGAAAACCGTAGTTTTTTGGTTACATTTTTTTTAACTCCTTTTGCTTTTTTTATCTCACTATTGCTCGTTTTAATGCTGTAAAGTTTAGAGCGTAATCCGACAAATTCTAACAAAATGTTGCCTCCTAACTCGTCTTTAAACAAACCGGGAACTTTTTTGTTTTTAGGAATAATATCAAAACGATTATCTTTTTTGTAGTTGCTTGTATCAAAGTAAGATATAAAGTGTTGCTTCAAATCTGAGTAAAAATCATTCGTCTGTATTGAATACAAAATACTATCGGTATCAGTATAGCACAAAGACAGATTATGTTGGTAGTGCCTTTTCATGACCGAATAATGAAAATCGTACATATGATTCTTGGAAAGTTCTAAGACTGTAAATCCGATGTATATAGGTTTGTTTAAAACTACTTTTTCTCGTTTTAGTTGAACAGCTACCAAATTTTCATCAAATATTGATGCACTATGAAAGTTAGGACGAGATATGAGCTGTTCTGCCGAATGAAATTTATTGGTTTTATTTCGCTCATCTCTCCACTTTGTGACCAGCTTTACGTTTACTCTACGCTCAGTATCTTCGAGAGTTTTTCCGAATATGCTATTGTTCAATAATTTAAAAAAATCTTGTTCAAACGCGGAGTCGGTGCTGTGACGCAAATGTGTATTTAAATCGATGTATTCCTTTAAATAAGGGCTTTGTTTGAATGATATTCCTTTATGGATTTTTTTGAGTTGTAATCCATGTTGTAGACAAGTTTTTAAATGAGCATAATGGATTACATAGTTATATTTATGAAATAGATTAGGAATTAATTTTACATTTTTTGCACCTGGAGGTGTATAATTTTGTGCGCAAAATGGAAGATCATTATGTAGGTCGTGCAAATTCTCTGGGTAATATAAGTCAACTTCAAAAATATAACTATAATCACTGTCATTGGGAATGTTTGTGATATCAAGTTGTTCACATTCCTTACTACTCAGAAATTTAAAATCTGCGTAGGGCAGAAAACTACACATTGCAAAACCACACAGATTATCACAATCCATATAAATTAAAAAAATTATTGGTAGCGAGGGGTCGTAGTCAGGCTGATATTGGTTATTTGATTTAGCATATCTTTTAGAACACAGACAGATACCCCCACGAATGCCCTTTTGTATCATTCTTATCATGTCTAAATCTGAAAGCAAGTCTAATTTTACTTTTGTCTTTAGTAACATAGCATCGAAGCTGAGACTTGGCGCAGTGAGATAAAAAGCCGGATCTAAGTTGTAGTTAAATTTACATGTTTTACGAAACTTTTCAAATATATCACTTAATATCAATACATCACTCTTTACATATAAATCAGTATACTGTCCTAAGTTTTTTATATCAAAACATTTCCACACATTTTTTGCATGTTCGTAATCAGAATGACTTATAGCTTCATTAGAGAGATTATTATAAAACTTGTCTATGGAAGGTTAGTTCTCTTCATATACCTTCCAGTTTGATATGTAATCATAGGGGTACACTCCCTTTCTACAACAACAAAAAATCATTTTCATTGTTACAATGCGCACGTAAGTGTGTAAAGTCAGTTTGTTGTAGATTTTTAGCTAATTGTTCGATACTTGTCCCTAAAAATTTAAAGGAATCCACAAACCGCACTGCAATAAAATTATTAGTTGAAAATTGAATAAACTTGGTGAAAGAAATGTAATTCTCTTTGTTTTTGGGAATAATTTTAATTTCACCCGGAAAACTACTTAGTTCACGAATGAATAAATGGCAGTCGTAACCTGATAAATTATGAAAAAATAGTAGAATGGCAGTAAGAGTGGCAGGCACCACGATATTTTCCTGTGAAGTGACAGTGGTCCCGCACTTTATCTCCTATCAGCAAATTAGCGCATAAATAACAGTTCTTTGCCTTTTCAAAACTAGCTCGTTCTTCATCGCTATAAATTATTGGAACCGGATTTTCAGATGCTGATTTAATAACACTATAAACACGTTTCACATCTTTTTCCAATTGATTTACAAACTGTGACGCAGAATCAGTCCTTCGATAGGTCACTAATCGGTTAAGTGAATTATCATAATTACAGACAATGTAATAAGCAAACGACGCCGGTAGATTTTTTTGTGTTTTTAATGTGTGCGCGCCTTTGCTCTCATTACATAGCTGCAAAATTGACTCAAAATCAGCGTAAATAACGAACGGAACATTTTACATACATTGATAGTTTTGAATTGCATTTTACTGCCAATTTCTGGCAATAACGTAACAACACCCCCACAAATATGTTTATCTTGATCTTGTTTTGATTTAAAAAACAATAAAAATTCATCACAAAAGTGCAACTTTCCATGGTGCTTTGTAACCTGATTTCGAACTAATATCGTTAAATCTTTTATTAGACAATAATGTGATTTTATACCATTTTGTAACAGAAGCATATTGATATGATTTTTCTTTTTTAATAATGTCTTATACAATGGCCCAACAATGTTTTGTTTGTAGTCTAAGCCATAAACATTTACGCTAATGTCATGATTGTTTTTCTCTGTACGGGGATGCTGTAATACTTGAAGGGGATGATTTGAAATAATAGAGGAAATGTTTGTAATGTACGAAAACTTGTATTCTGAACTTGTTTAAATTAATTAAATGAATAGATGGTTAGATGAGAACGCGCGACTTGATTGCTTGAAATGTATGTGCGAACTGACTTTACATAATTCATACGGAATGCAACTAAATTTTATGCTGACTCTACTGATGATGTACGGCGCTTGCCCGTACATATTCCCGGGCGAGAAAGATGAGGTTAGTAAGAGTATGAGATGCTGATATATTCTAACAAGGGTGAAGACAATTGTTTCCTATAAACTAAATGTTTCCCAGTGTTAGTAATGCGCTTGATGAATTTACAAGGTGATCTACATGTTTTCTATTAATGCTAAATCTTAATTAACACGCTAATCCGAAATACTGAATACGGAACGAAGCACTACAGGGGACGAGCTCCTGTCTTGTTTTGACACTCGCGCACTAGCACTAGCAACTTCACACTGTTCACTACCCTGGGCGCACTGCTGCGTGTCGCGCCGTGACGGGAGCGGCTGCGTGTCGCGCCGTGCCGGGAGCGGTTGCGCACGCGCCGCCGCTGCCGGAGTCGCCCTGGCCTTGCAGCGCCGCCAAATCCAGACGACGATAACGACGCCCACTACACACATCATTATGTAGATAACCGTATAGTGATGGACGTCGTGATATGATATTCCATATGATAGTCCTTGACTCTCTTTCATGGTTTTCAGGTTTTTCTCGATCTCACGAATTTGATCCTGGTTGTCGTTCTCTGACTGATTATTATTACTAGGCAATAGAATTTCTGGTATTGAGATGTTGACAAAATGATTTATTGGTGATATTTCGGGAGCAACTATGTTGGAACTAATACTAATTTTACTCTCGTCCTGTCTGTGTGAGTACATAAAAAAGTCAGCTGATTTCATTATGCAACCTCTATCGACGTTGAAAAATCCAGAGTGAGTCATATGCACGGCTGAAATTTGATCGTCACATAATAACTTGACTTGGCACTGTCCGCAACAAAAGTAAAGGTAAGAATTAATTTTATTCAACTCTTCCCACTTATTATAACATGGACTTGTGATCGTTTTACATTGTCTTGAATCATGCGAACGTATGCAAAAACTCTGATCGTCTTTGATGTTGAAAATAGGTTTCTTGATGTGACACAGCATTCTTTCTAAATTTCTTTGCATGCAGGACTTCAAATCTTCTTGTGTTAATGTAATAAATGCATCTTTATTTAAATTTATAGCGACATAATCTGCTATCGGTACCACGACTATCTGCTTCATATCGTTCAAAAGGCGGGGTACAGGTATTAATCTTAAAACTTCATATAAGTCGCCACTGACAAGGGGGATTTTAATTTCAAATATAATGTAATTTTTGGATGTACTTGCGCGTACTTTTAGTAAGTTGTAAATTTCTGATAAATCTCCAAAATTATCAATCGGTATGGAAAGATCTTTGGGCAGCTGACTGGTGATGACGCTGAGCTCATGTCTCAACTGATCTGGTGGGAGTAGATGAAAATTAAATTTCCCGTTGTAGATGTTGGTGACGGTATCTAATAATGTTTGTTGAATGTCTTTCAAATTTGATAAAATATTGTTAGCCATAAATGCAGTGGAAATGAATTCGTTGAAAAGCGAAGAATGTGTAATTTCGTCTTTTACTTGATTGACTACCTTCTCTATACTATTGAATTTCTTGTTAATTAGCTTGTGGTGTTGATTGACGATATTCTCCGTTCGTTTCAACATATTGAACTCTGCTTCAACTACAGATGTTTGATTTTTCCAAAGGATTGCCAAATGTTTCTGATTTTCCCGGATTAAGTTGATATCTTGTTGATATTTTTTAGCGAACCTCTGATCTAATACGCCGAATAAATCGTTTGCAATAGATCCTATTCCATTGATAAGACCGCGCCGGTGTCGGTGTCCGCCGGGTTGATTGATATCATGGTGACTCATTAATACATTATTGTAATGGTCTAACTCGTCTACCTGATGACGTAACTGCGATGTGATACCAGAACAGTACGATTTTTCGGGCATTTTTGCACATAATTCCTCTAAATAGCTTATGTATTTTGTTAGCGCAGCATTTCCTTCTTGATAAGGCTTTGTATCATAATAGACAATAAGGCGCCAGTCGTCTCGTATCAAATTAATATTCGTAACACGATCGAAGTATAAACTGTTGTTGCTTGGTAGAGATGATATTTTGTATGTGCAATTTATTGGTGGAATTATGAATAAAAATAGCATTAATGACAAGGCGATTGTTGTGAAATATGATCTCTTAGCAGTCGTGCGGGTCGGAATCTTTTGTTTATTTTCCGTCTTATCTTGTTCGTTTTTGTTTACAGGTAAAATGGACAGCTTGACTACGGGACGCTTTAGAAATCCATTTTTTGTTTTTAGGGTGACAACTCTTGTGTAGCCGTCCGCTCCAGGGTGCACTTGGACAACACGACCTAGAGCCCATTTTCCTGCTGGGAGGTTATCGTCTCTGATTATGACGACGTCATTTATTTGAATGTTTTTCTCCAGTCTCTGCCACTTACTCCTCTCATTAAGTTGGGTTAGATACTCGCTGTGCCAGCGCGTCCAAATATCTTTGAATATTTTTTCCGTTAGATGCCATCTTGTTCTCATGTCTGTTTCAGTTTTTTTTTTTTTATATGGCCTGTATTGTGTTCATGACACATTTAATTTTGCCAATGTCAAGTGTAGTTTGATAAAGTGTAGTCAATAGTCGAAGTCAGTCGAAGTCACAGTCACTCAATAAAACGCCGGTGTTTAGCGTTTTAATGTCCTTAGGATTCTGTGGAGACTATTTTTAACAAAGCCGTAGGTTTTAAGACTCTATTAGGTCAAAGCAAATTGTTCACGTGACAACTCACTCGACACACAATAGCAGTGTTAAAAACGACACAATTCAATGATTCTTATATTAATATCACCCTGCGGCACTTCACTGCACAAAGTAACACCAAATTTGTACACTAAAAACCACTAGATACTAATTAAAATCCTTGGATTGCATCAGCCGATGCGGCTTGTTTCACAGTTACCCACAGAATCTGTCTGTTTCAGTGTCGTAAAGGGTTAAAGAGGGTCCACTTGCCAAGAAATGAGAGGGTGTCAGTATTTCCAAGTCTTCTACGTTTTCGGTCAATGAACAGAGAGGACGACTGTTCAGACATCCTTCTAGCTGTGAAAAAATGGTAGTGAACTCCTCAAATGTTAATTTTTGTTCTCCGACCACCCTCTTGAGATGATGTTTTAAACTCTTTACGGCCGCTTCCCACAGTCCGCCTGCTGAAGGCCAAGAGGGCGCGTTGAAATGCCATTCGACGCCCATATTTGCTACCTCTGCCATAAGTTCATCATTAAAACCTACCTATCCTACCTCCCTCATCATCAAAACCTACCTACACCATCTCAACCAGAACGACGGGGTGGTAATATTCGTTAAAAACACACTACGTCATAAAGTCCAAGAAATCAAACTTACACACGCATCATGTATTCAATTAGACATATTTAACAACACAATCCTAGGTATATACAGATCCCCATCAAACTCAAATCCGGAGATGTTTCTGGCCGCGTTATGTTCTCATCTAGATAGTTTACATTCAAAAAAAGGAATAATAATTGCGGGTGATATAAACATTAATATTGCAACTAAGCCAACTGAGTCACATCAAGAGCAAAAAAACAGGACACTTTATCTCGATAAGTTGTCTTCTTATGGAATATTAGCTGGTCATACTGTCCCAACTCGAGGTATAAATTGCTTGGGCCATTTTATGATCAAACTTAATAGAATTAAATTCTCGGCAACTATAGCTGTCTTGCATACATCGATTACCGATCACTTCACAACATTGCTCTCTATATCCCAAGTACAAAAACAATTCACTGTTAACAAAACTAGAACCAAAATAAATTTTAATGATGCATTAAATAGTTTGAAAAACAAAAATCTTGGGGAATTGCTATTTTGTGAGGAGGCTTTACTAGACCTGTTGATCCTTAAACTTACTGAGTCAATACAAGAAAATACAGTAATTTGTAAAATACCTAAAAAATACCGTACTATAAAACCTTGGATCACAGTGGGCATTTTGCGCTGCATACGAAATCGTAATAAACTACAAAAGCAAGCTCGAAGGGATCCCCATAATAATATAATTAAAATAACGTATTTAAGGTACAGAAACTATTGCAATAAATTAATTAAAAAACTAAAACGTAACTATAAGAAGGATTTATTGACAAAAGCTATAAATAACAACAGACTACTTTGGAAAAACATAAAAAATATCACCTACAGTAATAAATTACACAGAACACCTACGGAACTATTGAACATCAAGGCAACTCCTAAAGAATCAGTCGATTTTGCTAACAGATATTTTGCAGATATTGGTAAAAAATTGGCTCAAAACATAACACACAATGAAAATGAAAATGAAAAATGAAAAATGAAAATGAAAATGAATTTATTATATCTCAACTTAATACCTACTTAAACTAGGGTTTACAAAATATAAATAAATAAAAGCGATAAAAGTACATATTACAACTAAGTTTCCAGGGGTACCCAAACTAAGTTAAGCTTGTATCTTGGGATACCAATGTCCAAATAAAAACAGAGTTCCTTAGATCTAACTTAAACATAAAATATAGTGAATTTTAGCGTTTCTGCTGTGCATGCATAGATAATTAAAATAGTGAAAAGACAAAAATAAAATAAAAGTTTAAAAACAAATGAGATTTTAGATGTGATTGTGGCCGTGTGAGTCTGTGTATGTGTGCGTATGTATGTGTGTGTGTGTATGTGGTTTTATCTGTTTGGGATAATTGCCTCTGTTTGGTCGTAGTCTAGAGTCCATAGCATCTGCACTAGCTTGGACCTCGCTTCCTTCTCCGATAGGTTTCTGATGCAGACGATCTTAGAAACAGCGTTATAAACCGATACATGGCAATATCGCGGGAATCTTTGGGCAAACGTTGTTTTTACAAAAGGTACCGGCAACTTACACATCCGTCTTCCACTCTGTACTACAGTTTTTCCCGAAGCTGAGCGGTGGACAGAGAGGACAGATTTGACAATGTACAACTGTCTCACTCGAAGCACCTTCAATTCCTTGTACAGTTCATTTGTAGGATGTCTGTAAGGCTTTCCCAACATTACCTTGAGAACTGCTCGCTGCGCCCTTTCAAGTTCAATCATGAAGGTTTTTGCAGCACCACCCCACACGCCTATGCCATATGTAATAATGGATTGACAAATAGCAAAATATACCATTTTTAAGCAATTTATATTTGCTGAGTTTCCTTAGGATACGCATGATACCTATGATTTTTCTAACTTTGTTCGAGAGCGTATGGATATGCAGTTTGAACGTTAGGTTTTCATCCAGCGTTAATCCTAGATATCTGACGCTCGGTTTCCGCTGTAGAGTATCACAAGTGCAGATCAGTGTATCCCCCGAGCAACTATGTAACCGCAGCTCAAAATTCCTAGGGCAAGAAGCAGCGGTCTTATGTAGGCACATATATTGTGTTTTATGTGTATTTAACGTAAGCAGGTTCTGCTTCAACCACACTGATATCGCCACCAGGCCGTCTTCGGCATAAGACCTGACAGCATCCCAATCCCCACCTCTGAATAGTATGACCGTGTCGTCAGCATAACAAATTATCTCAGCATTTGGGATAGCGAGATTGTGTATGCTATCCATGTAAATAATAAAGAGGGTAGGGCCAAGAATGCTGCCCTGCGGGATTCCATAGCTGATCGGGAGCCGATCACTTTCGTACCCCTCCATTCTTACCTTCTGTCCCCTGCCCGTGAGGTAGCTCCTGAACCACTCCAAGGCCGCTCCACGAACACCCTTTCCCTCAAGCTTTTTAAGTAATATAGGGATTGAGACAGTGTCGAAGGCCTTGGCAAGGTCCAGGAAAACTGCCACGCAATTTGATATGTCATCAAGGTGGGATGATGCAAGATCTGTCAACAGCTTTATAGCATCCTCAGTAGATCTTTTGCGTCTAAAACCGAACTGCCTATTAGATAAAAGTTCCTGGGACTCCAAAAACTGAACGAGCCTCTTATTAACAATTTTTTCCAGCAATTTGGAGAAAGCGTTAAGGAGAGAAATAGGTCTGTAATTGCTGGGCAAGTTGGTGGGTCCGTCCTTGTGAATAGGCGTAATAGAAGCTGTCTTCCACGTTGTTGGAAAATTCCCAGACGATAAGCTCAGGTTAAAGATGTGTGTCAAAGGTGTTACAATCGATTCTCTGATGGCCTTTAATAAACGGTTTGATATTCCATCTAGCCCGGTTGAACACTTATTTGGAAGTTGCATGATCATGGAGTTCACTTCACTTTTGTCAGTGGGCAAGAGAAAGAAGGAGTTGGATGGGCTGTTTCCCTTTTCAATGCTACGAGCCAGATCGTCTTCAGACCTTCCCAATTTGCCAAGATTATCCTCTGCGAGAACCTGGCCTACTGTAGAAAAATAACTATTACAAGCTCCCAGTGATGCCACTGGGTCAGATTTAATTTTCAGTAGTTCACTGGCATTTTTGCTTTTTTGGGTGAAATGGCAGATAGATTTAATGTTCCGCCATAATTGTTTTGGGTCTCCTTTAGCCTGCTCAAGTTCAGCACTATTATATTGGCACTTGACTTTCCTCAAAATATCATTGCAGAAGTTTCTGTATCGATTATATGAGATTTGAAGAGTTTTATCATTAGGAAAACGATTTGCTAAGGAGTGTAGCTTATCCCGATGACGTATACAACGTAGGAGTCCAGGTGTTGCCCATGGGCAAAGGGTATGCTTGGAACGACTGACACGAACTTTTTTCGAGTTGCATTCTACTGCGGAAGATATAACATCTACCAGGCTCTCAACTGCATCATCAACATTCGATCTCTCTGACCACTCCACCTGCTCCAGTGCCCTCCTGACATTATCATAATTAGTAAGTGTGATGAATCTGGTCGTTTTGTCTCGCTTTATTGCAGTTGAGACGCCAATGATTACGGGGTAGTGGTCCGTGATGTCTGTTTCACATACTACTCCTGTAGCTAGTAAACTTGCATTTATAAAAATATGGTCGAGGCAAGCTTCTTTCCTGGTGGGCAAGGTAATAGCGGGTCTGAAACCATGGTGACTCAACAGGTTCAGATAATTTGAGGGGTCATGCTTATTCATGTCTGACGAAGCAATATTTATATTAAAATCCCCTGCCAGGATTTTACAAGGATTGTGCGGCAGATTTACCAGAAGGTCATCCAAGGCGTCAATGAAACTGTTGTTGTAGTTAAATGAGGGGGAACGGTATACTCCAAGAACTGTTACTAATTTCGGAATGTCAACAACCAGTCCGCATGCTTCCGCGAAAACTGCCTCTGATACAGTCGCTCTCAAACTGGACCTCACATACACCACCACTCCTCCGTTCTGATTGATATTATTCCTAGTATAAAAGAAATCATATCCAGGGATTTCCCCTATCACTGCCTCGTTTGATAGTCTACACTCCGTGAGAACAATAATGTCAAACCTTAGGTTTAATCTATGTAATAGAGTTAAGAAAGCGTCAAAATTTTTTGATATACTTCTAATGTTAAAAGTGATTAACCTGAAATTGTATAGATCAGTTATTACAGTATTACATGCGTCCGGGCTCATAGATTCGCAGGTCAGGTCGATTGTGTCTGATATATTATTGGATAGTAGTCGAACAATATCCATTATCAATCGTAAAGTTCATATTGCGCTGTTTGCTATACAGATCCAAAGAAAGGTGACACCCAAAAAGTACCGCTGTTGATAATTCAAAACTAGAAAGAGAGGACGGGAGAATAATATCATGGCAATATACAGCGTTGGAACTGCGTGTTGTTGTGTGTGGTCCGGAAAGATTAACTTTGTTTACATGATTGTGTGTGTGTGCAAAGTTAAGCGCGTTTGCATGAGTAAATATGCCTATTTGCTTAGTCATTAGGAGAGTCAAATTGCCGGTCTCAGCGTGAGAACATAGTGGGAGAGTATTGATAAGCCAAACAATATACGATACTTTTTTACCTAAACACCAAACAGTACAAAAGAACGGAAAACCAAGTAAAATTAAACCAACGTCAAAAATACAAAAGTTCAATAGAGTTGTAACAAACCAAACACCTCCGTGCAACACGTCCTGCAAGGGATCCGAAATACCTTGTGATATAGCAACACTACTGTTAGGAACATTGTTTGCCATTAGCGGCGGCAAGGTCTTTAGAGTCCCCTACAAGCCTGTCTAACATTGCCTCGGATGTTACTCGCATTACAGAGCTAGTGTCTGATCTTCGCATAAAGACGTTTCCGTTGGACGTCCAGATATATTTAAATTTGAGTTCCTTCCCCGTTGATCTGGCCTTACTGAAGAGAACTCTGTTGTTCTTTGTAAGATGCTCATTGATAAAAATCTTTCGAGGGTTTCCAGGTACTTCAATTTTATCCGTTGTGATGTCTCTCCGCACACGCGCCGCCCGCAGCAACTGATCTCGCGGTGAACGACGTACTAGTGTAACTATTACAGGCCTGGGGCGCCGCAGTGCCTCATGCGCTACAGGGCCGTCGCGTGAGCCCACTCGCCTTACATCGTCGATATCTCTAGGATCAAGGTCCACGCCGAGCTTAGCCGACAAGACCGATACCGTGTGGACTAAGTTTTCCTGCTGGTGTTCAGTGAGTCCAGTGATTTCAATATCCCTTAGGTATTGACGTTGTTGGTGCGTTGCGAGCTCCTGGCGTAGTTCAGTAACTTCAAGGCGAAGAGAGTTTACTTCCTGTTTGTAGGCGTCCAGTTCCCTCACTTGCTTTTTCAGATCGTTTAATTCCTTGCGGAACTCAAAAATATCGTCAGTGGTTGAGTTCAACGAAGCTGTAAAGTCTTCCATCTTTACTTTCATTTTTGAGAAAGCGCCCTCCATGTCTTTTAAAATCCTCTCAAATGAAGAGGGGTTGGTTGACGGAGTGATCGATGATGAAGCATTTCCTGTATGTGCGCCTGACTTCACGTCCCTGTCGGATGGTCCTGTAGGATTTACTCGTACTGGGGTCGTATCAGAGTTTTGATTGCGCTTTCTTGTTTGACACGAAGGGCATGATTGTATACTTCCAGTAGTTCTTATTTGACGCAAATCTTCTCTTCCCAAGTCAAGGCAAGATGCGTGATACTTCTGATTACAACCCGTGCATCCCACTGTTGAGTCCTTCGACGTATCACCTTTTGGACGCAGTTGCCTGTTACAGGCTCCACACTGCATCTTAGATTATGCTTAGGAACTTATTGTCAATCTGAGTAGTATTGCCGATTGTGTGTGCCCTCTTTTGGTGAGTAGCAGTACTAAACAGGTTCCGATATTGATACAATATAATTTGTTAATTGTTGTGGCTTATTACCGGCCTCTGTTGGTGAGAGGAAGTACTTAACTGTTCCAGTCGATAATTGGATTATATGACTTTTAGCGTCCTCTGTTGGTGGATAGCGGTATTAAACACAAGTTTCAGTATCGATCTACTAGATGGCGCTAGTTTGTGGCGCCCTCTGTTGGTGAGTAGAAGTACTTTACTATCCTGTGCTATTTCAGTCTTGTAGATTTAAACCAACGGCCTTTCAAAAGGAGTAAATGCACAATTAACTTACTGTTTATCTTCGTGAATACAGGCGGCAATCTCAGGATAACATTTGTGCCGGCGAATTGGACATCAGTTTGCAAAATACACAGACTAGAAGTCGCTTGTAATCAGTATAAAAATTTTTCTTCGATAAATCAATCACACACAGCACGAAAGCAGACTTGCTCGTCGGAGCGCCCTCTAGCGAAAAAAGAGTCAAGAGACAATCAGCCAGATGTCCAGCTTTCCTACCTTAAAAGTTTATCTGCACAGCCGAACTCCTTTGTTCTATTACCCACTGATAATGACGAGGTTAGTGGAATAATTAATAATCTTAAATCCGACAGTGCTTCTGGCTGCGATGGTATACCTACCAGATTTTTGAAACTAGCTAAAAATGAGGTAATTCCTATTGTCACACGTCTAGCAAACCTTAGCTTTGAGCAGGGAATTTTTCCTATCCAGTTGAAACAATCAATAATTACACCAGTTTACAAGGATGGGGATAGGCATGACATTGGAAACTACAGGCCTATATCGGTACTTCCAGCTTTATCAAAGATTATTGAGCGACTGATAAATGTTAGGCTGCTTTGCTACTTAAATGAATTTGATATATTGTCTTCTTCACAATACGGCTTTAGACAAGGAAAATCTACAGAAGATGCTATACTAAACCTGAGTTCATTAGTAGTGGAGCAGCTCGATAGTCACCATAAATGTGCTGCAGTGTTCTTGGACCTTACGAAGGCCTTTGATACCGTATCTGTCCCGATCCTTGTTCATAAGCTGGAAAGAGTTGGTGTAAGAGGAACTGCCCTTTGCTTGCTCAAAGACTACTTATCGCAGAGAACTCAAAGAGTTAAAGTGGAAAGCCAAGTCAGTGAGACATCCCAGGTGACTTATGGGGTACCACAAGGAAGCGTACTCGGTCCCACACTCTTCCTTATATATATAAACGACCTCTGTAATATGATCATACCAAATTCTAATATTATATCTTATGCCGATGACACCGCTATTGTTTTAAAGGAGAATCGTGGGAGTCAGTTATGGCTAGTGCAGAACAAAGACTGCAACAAATAGATAGATGGCTGCGTCATAATCTTCTTACACTAAACACAAATAAAACAAATTATATATGCTTTAGTATTTATAGCAACACACAACCGAGCAATGATTTCAAAATCAAAATACATAATACAAATTGCACGAGGGAAATTGACAAGAAACAGTGTAACTGCCCAACAATACAAAAAGTTACTCAAGTTAAGTACTTAGGTGTCTATGTTGACCAGCGGTTGTCATGGCATCCACATTTGGAACATGTAACTGCAAGAATTCGAAAACTCACCTGGATTTTTAAAACTTTGAGATATGTTGTGCCATTGACTGCTGCTGGTCCGAGTTCACCAAAAAGAGATATATTAAAAGAAATATATGTCTCACTCGTGCAATCTACTATCGTATACTGTTTATCCGTCTGGGGGGATGCTACAAAGACACGTTTTCTTGACGCTGAACGAGCACAGCGTAGTCTTATTAAGGTGATGCTCTTTAAAAAGAGCATATTTCCTACTGAAACTCTCTACAATATAAGTAAACTTTTGTCGATTAGAAAATTGTACCTTCTTAGCATAGTATTAAAAACTCATAAAAGTATTTTTTACGACCCAAATAAAAACATAAATAAAAGAATAAAGCACAAAGTAGGGCATGTACATAGATGTAACACTAAATTTGCCAGCTTACATTTCAAGCAGCGATCTGTAAATTTATATCCGGTTGGTTCAGTGGTAGTGAATTCTGCGTCTGGGCCAAGGGTTGCGGGTTCGATCCCCGCACAGTACAAACATTTATGTGCATGAACATGTCTGTTTGTATTGGTTTGGGTGTTTCCTATGTATTATAAGTATGTATTTACAAAAAAAAAAAAGTATTATATGTATATATTTGTAATCCCACTGTTGGTTCTGATATCTGTAACACAGGTGCTAGAGCTACCTATCTCAGAGTCAGATCAATATATGTGATGTAGTGAAAATATTATATTATATTATATTATTATATTATTATATATTATAAAATAAACATGACTCTAAAAATATACCACAAGTGTACAAGGGAGTGTAAAAAGAGTTTGACTACATGGTTAATGGAAATGAATTATCAAGAAGTTGAAAATCTACTTGGTACTTAAATTCACAAACGCACTATACGCGCACGCACACACACACGCACGCACGCACACACACGCACGCACGCACGCGCGCGCGCGCACGCACGCACGCACGCACGCACGCACACACGCACGCACGCACGCACGCACGCACGCACGCACGCACGCACGCACGCACGCACGCACGCACGCACGCACGCACGCACGCACACACACAATCTCACTTTAAAATTCTGTATTAATTTTAGATATTTTAGTTGCTTTACTTTGGTCTTTCTTTTTCTTTGTTCTCTCATTTATTATTATGTAAATTGATGTGGAAGAGTGGGACTCCTGGCACAGGCGATGCAAGCTTAACAGGAGATCCCAATCATGTGTTGTTAATGTATAAGTGGAGACGAATAAAGAATTTATTATTATTATTATTATAAAACTTTGTTGTTTGGCCAATAATTCTTGCTGGAGTATGTTATTGGCTCCTATGAAATTGGTTCCCTGGTCACTGTATAGATGTCCCGGTACCCCTCTCCTGGCTGACATCCTGCGTAGTGCTGCGAGGAACGCGGAGGCTGTCAGGTCCGACACCAGTTCCAGGTGGACCGCTTTGGTAAACATGCAGACGAATACGGCCACATATCCTTTGGTGGTCTTGATTCCACGACCTTTGCTGGCTTTGATGAAGACATGACCAGTATAATCTACACCGCAGTGGTAGAACGGGCGTGATGGGTTAATTCTTGATGAAGGTAGGTCTCCCATGAGCTGATGTTGTTGGCTTGGGCTATGTTTCTTACATTTGACACATAATCGTAGGCGTTTCTTAGTGGCGTTAATTCCTCCTATCAACCAATATTTTTTACGAATGTAGGAGGTGGTCAAACGTGCACCCCCATGATATGATGACTCATGTGCTTGGTCAATTATGAGTTCGGCTAATCGTGTATTATTGGGGATGATGGCAGGGTGTCTCGTGTCATGACATATGTTTGCATGCCTGAGACGGCCACCTACGCGCACAATATTATTATTATCTAAATAAGGATTTAAACTGTATATTTTGCTTTTGTTGTTTACGCTTTTGTTATTTATTAAATCGCTTACTTCCCTTGATAATTCTTTATGCTGAACATTTTTAACTATTAATAATCTTGCTTCATTCAATTCTTGTGCTGTTAAATATGCTTGTTTTGCTTCTTTGCTTTTAAATCTCAATACCCATGCTAGTATCCTAATTGCTTTTGTTAAAGAACTTTGATTTGTTAATAATTGGTCTATGATTTCGTTATTGTTTGACATTTGAATTGTATTAACTTGTTTTGTTTGTTTTAGATCTAGTGTGGTAGAATACGGCTGCTCTTCATTAATTTTTGTTTCGTATGTACTAAGCCAGGTAGGGCCCTGCCACCACAAAGAGTGCTTCTCGAGTTGCGAAGGGGACAGGCCTCGACTAGCACAGTCCGCCGGGTTCTCCTCTGACTTCACGTAGCGCCAACAACTTGACTCCATTAACGCTGTGATTTGTTTGACTCGGTTGGCCACGAACGGCTTCCATCGATCTGCGTCACCGTTGAGCCAACCTAGCACCACCATAGAGTCAACCCAACCGTAGACTGAAACTTTATGATCGCTTAGACAATTCTTGATTTTATCCATTAGCTTTGATAAGAGTGCTGCCCCACAGAGCTCCAGTCGAGGCAGCGAGATGTTTTTCTTAAGGGGAACTAGTTTTGTTTTTCCTGCTACTAACACGATTGATGTTTCAGTTGCTGTTTTGACAACTATGTACACCACACATGCGTAAGCTTTTGTACTCGCATCACAAAAGCCGTGAAGCTCAATGCAATCGTTCTCCTTGGTTTGCAACCACCTTGGTACTTTATATTGGCTGATCAGTGATAACTCTGCTCTTATCTTGTTCCATTTTTCACAAATATCTGATGACACGGGCTCATTCCATTCTACCGTAGTCTTCCACACATCTTGAAATAGAAGCTTTAGTTTGACCGTAAGGGGTGCGAGCCAACCGAGGGGATCGAATAACTTGGCTATATCCGATAACAATAATCTTTTAGTGACCTTTGATGCTGTTGATAGGATGGGTGGTTGGAAAGTGAAATTATCTTGTTCTGTGTTCCATCCTAAGCCTAGAGTTTTCGTGGATTCGGCTTGTTTGAAATCAAAATCTTGAGGCTTTTGATCTGTTTGGACGTCTATGAGAAGCTCGGGCGCATTGGATTTCCATTTTCGAAGATGGAATCCTCCCGATCTCAAAAGATTAATCATGTCTGACTGTAATTGTTTGCCTGCTTCAATGGAATATGATCCATGGATCAGATCATCCATATAAAATGACTCCTCCAGGACGCTGGGCGCTAGGCTATGTGGATAATTCTCCCTCTCATCTTGGGCTAATTGTTTAAGCGTCATCATGGCAAGAAACGGCGCTGCTTTCGTGCCATAAGTTACCGTTGCAAGTTTGAATTCCTGTAATATTTCTGTGTGATAATTGCGCCAAAGAATAATTTGTAAATTTTGATCTTGCTCATGCAACCATATTTGTCTAAACATTTTTTCCAAATCGGCGGTAAATGCGAATTGATATTGCCTCCATCTGATAATGAGGCTTTGAAGGTCCCGTTGAAGATTTGGGCCCCTAAACATTACGTCATTAAGGCTTTGACCTGAGGATGTTTTACTAGAGGCGTCAAATACGACACGCAGTTTTGTAGTTGTAGACTGCTCACGTGTTACGCAATGATGCGGCAAATAGCATTGAAGTGTCTTGTTATGGTCGTTGGCCGGTATCATGTGACCAAACGAGGTATATTCATTCATAAATAAGTTATATTCGTCACCGATTTCAGGGTTTTTTAATAACTTTTGCTCCAAACTGTAAAATTGTGCCATAACTTTTGATTTTGAATTGCCAAATTTTTCTTGATAGTCAGGCTTGAGAGGTAAGCGAACTTCGTATCTACCGTCTTCCCTTCTTGTTGTGGTTGACTGGTAGAAGTCCATACACTGCTTATCCTCTGAAGACAGCTTTTCTTGGTCAGCTATCTCTTCTATCTCCCAAAACTTGTGGATTTCATCTAGATTTTGTAAAACAACATTGCATTGGAAGGACTTGGTGTTACCACTTAAAATCCACCCCAGCTGCGTTTGTTGAGCTGTAGGTAGCGCTGGGTTTCCTCTGCAGATGCCGTCCATCAAAATCGTGGAATAGACATCAGCCCCTAGGAGGATGTCTACTGGGCGGCTATGGTAAAACTCTGGATCAGCTAGCATGATGTGATCCAGGTAAGACCAATCGGGCTTGGAAAACGATTGGCTTGGTAAATTTTTGATCAATTGGTTCATTATAAGGGTGTCTGTTTCGAATGTAAAGTCGTTAACTAATGAAGAACATTTGACGGTCATCATTCCCTTACAGTTACTCTGTTTGTCACCTATTCCGGAAATGATTCCCTTACATCTCAACCTAGGTAATTTTAAAAGCTGTGCAGCATGTTCTGTGATTAGAGAGGTTTGCGACCCCTGATCTAGTAGAGCGCGCATAACCCGCTGCGTACCATCAGCTGCTTGTATCTTGATCATAGCAGTTGGAAGTAAAACTTGGACAGATTCATTTACCATTGTGTGTGTCACTTGCGGATTTTCGCTTATTTTTAGTTATAATTAATTATAACTAATTTTTAGTTACACTAACCGCATAAATATTGTGGTAATACTATATAAATATATGAAATTACCAAGTTATATTTGCGGTTCTTCTCATTGATTTTACATAAGTGGTTTCGTTTGAAACTCTAAATTTTCTTGAGTTTTTTAGTTTTGTATGTTATTGAATCTTTATAGTTCCTCAATATGATATGGTTACTGTAAGTTGTTACGTTTGAGAATTACGTAAAAACTTAAGACAGAAGGTCGATAAAGCAGGCGACCCGTTGTATCATCAATATCAACTCGACTCAATTCCCTTCCATAGTCCCGGTTTAGTTGCCATCTCTCCCATAACCCTAATATTTTGTATCTCCATCGCACGTTTTCATAATAATTCTTCTGGCTGGTACCTATGTGTAGGGTTCAGCCGACTTCAGTACAAAATGTATGGGAAAATTTCGTAGTAGAGTAAAAAAAAATTTTCTTTTTTTTTTTCGTCGCATGTTTTTGTAAATGCTCTGGTTGGTTGAGAATGACAATACATGTCACTTTTTGACAGGTGTCACAATACACAGACGTTGAGTATTTACAATTTTACGTATATTTTACACAAGTTTTGTACTAAATCTTAAAATTTTCCTTGAGGATGAAGTTTTTTTTTTCTAACATTTTGTAGCTCTTGTTAATACCTACCATAAAGATTATAACAACGATTCTCGTCAAGTGGCGCCAACTGCCCGAAAAATCGGTTTTTAAGTGCGAAAAAACTCAACATTTACAAAATGGCCGCCAGCTCGTCCGCCGTCTTGTTTTTTCAACAACCCATATTTTTCCCATATTCTACAACATATACCGCGTCGAACCACGTTTTTACTTTTTCTCTGAGATAATACTGCTCGCCCAAGGAACCTCTCAAAAATGCCCCTGTCAAAATTTTCTTTTGGACGCTGCTCCCAGTGTTGCCAGTTAATTTTAGTAAAAATGGACAAAAAGGATTTCAAATACCTAAATTCAAGCTTTCATGTACTTTTTTTCCCCAACAACTGTCATTTTAATTTTTTTTATTTTTTGACCAAGTCTCGAAACTTATTTAAAATTATGAAAATATTTTTGAACATGGCAACACACCTTAGAAAGACACTTGTTCGCGTCATACATCATGAGTTCCCCAAGTAGCGCCATCTGGTCGAAAAACAACTTTGATTTTTTTCAAATCTCCTTTTTTTTACAAAATGGCCACCAACTCGTCCGCCATCTTGATTTTTTGACAACCCATATTTTTCCCATATACTACATCATATATCGCTTTGAATGGCGTTTTAATTTTTTTTCTAAAATAATACTGGTTCCCCAAGGAACCTCTCAAAAATGACCATGTCAAAAAATCATTTTTCTCAATATCTCCCAGTGTCGCCAGATGATTTTGTTAAAAATGACCTAATTTCATTTAGACTAACTCAACGAAAGGTTTGATGTATTTACTTTTCCTGGAAATCAATTTTTATTTTTTTACTATTTTGGGCCCTGACGCCTAAACTTTCAAAAAACGCAAAAATGTTTTTCGACATGGCAACACATGTAAGCAAGACTCACACCTGCCTCATACATGCAAACTTTCTAAAGTGTCGCCATCAGTCAAAAAAATCACTTTGAAAATTTTGAAAAAAAATACGATTTCACAAAATGGCCGCCAGCTCGTCCGCCATCTTGTTTTTTTGACAGCGCGTATTTTTCCCATATACTACATAGCATAACCATAACAATGTTTTGAATGTTTTGTTTTGATATTATTTGTAATGATGATGATATGACCAATCGGTTGAAATAAATGAATTTTATTTTATTTTTTTATTTTATTTTTATAACCTATCAGAGACAATTTTTATTTTTTTTCCATCTATGATACCCTTTTTTTTTTTTTGGTAACGCTGGAGGAATGCCCCCCTCCCTGTCCCGTATCTTGGGTACTGAGAGGAGGCGTGTCTTGCCCGTGCTACACCACGTAGTCCACCGGAGTGGAGGGAAAGCACCCTTATGCAGACCTGGCCCTCAGGGGAGGGGTCCGGCCCGTGGCCTGTCGGCGCAGGGCACTCAGGTACACTCTGGGCTCTCCGCGGGGGGAATCGAACCCCACTTGCGCGGCATACCAGGTAAACCATCCAGCGACTCACCCACTCGTGGAAATGGGAATAGCGTTATGGGAACTGCACAAGGCTTTGCCCCACAACGCCATCCCGCCACGAGCCCCTACACGGGGTCCGCGGCCACGCCCCTCCCGGGATCGGGAGGGTGGCTGGGGATAGTCGAGTGAGTCGAACCATCCCCAACAGGCGGTGAAGGTGCCGTGTGCAATGTCGGCCTGGGGGCCCCCGGTGCCGGCCGGCTACCTCCATGGGAGGGACGAAGGCGACGGCGCCTCCGCGTCCTCCTTGCCCTGAGCGAGCCAGCGAGGGGGTTATCCTCGCGCTCACGCTCCGCCGCCTCCTTCTGCGTCATCACTTCCTCACAGAAGGTCGCGAACGCCGTCCAGGCCTCCTCCCTGTCCAGTATAGTTTTCACTATACTGGGCAAGGAGAGGTCCCGTCCGACGCTCGCGGTGAGGCTGGCCCGCTGCGGAGCCCACGACGGACACACCACGAGGGTGTGATGCGCCGTGTCCTCCGCAGCGGGACAATGATGACACTCCGGAGTGTCCTCCCGGCGAATTCGGTGCAGGTATTTACCGAAGCAGCCATGCCCGGTAATCACCTGCACCATCCGGAAGGATAGGAACCCTTTTGGGCGCTCCAGCCACCGGTCTAGGACCGGGGCGAGAGCGTCCAGCACCAGTCTGCCCCACCGAGCGTCGATCAGGTCCGTGGTCCATCTGCGGACCAGGATCTGGCGCGCCTCCTTGCGCACAGCCTCGCGCTCGATGGGGCAGAAGGGCTCTCCTGTCGCCCTTCTTGCCGTCGTCCAATCCCAGACGGCGGCGAGAACCTCTGCCTCTAACTCCCATGGGGGAGTGGAGGCGAGGGCGCAGGCCACTTCGAAGCCTACCGAGCGGTAGGCTCGAGCGACCCTTTGCGCAATTGCCCTTTGTGGCCCGCGGAGAAGGGCTAAATTGCCCTTTCCCGATAGGGCCCTGGCCCAAACTGGCGCCCCATACAGCGCCATGGAGCGCAAGATGCCGGCGTAGAGTTGCCGGCACTTGGCTCCAGGCCCTCCCAGATTTGGCAGCAGACGCGAAAGCGCGTCTGCTGCCTTCAGGATCCGCGGTGACATCCCCCGGAAGTGGGGGCCAAAATGCCACCGCGAATCTAGGATCAGGCCGAGATATTTCATCTCGGTCTTCACCTGCACCACCTCTCCTCCGACGCGAATGGTTGCGCCGGAGGGAAACCTCGACCTTGGGCCGGAGTAAAAGAAGATGGCCTCAGTTTTACTGAGGGCAACCTCCAGCCCCAGCAGGCCCATCCTCCGCGCGACCAGGTCACCACCGACCTCCGCGAGGCGCGCTGCATCACGGAATGACTTCCCCCGGGCAGTGACGAGAGTGTCATCTGCATAACAGATGACACTCATGCCCGGGAGAAGCGCGCCTCGCAACACCCAGTCATATCCGAGATTCCACAGCAACGGGCCCAGTACAGAGCCCTGTGGAACCCCGGATACGACGCGCCGTCTTTGTACGGCTCCAGTTTTGTCGGCGAAAACCACCTCTCTGTCCGAGAGGTAGTCGCCGACAACCGCCGCCAAATATGGAGGCACCCGGAAGTGAGTGCCGCCATGATTACGGTGTGGGGGAGGGAATAAAAGGCATTTTTGATGTCAAAACGGACAGCAAGAATTCCCTGCCCCCTACCTGCAGCCTCATCGCACAGTGTGCGGAGGCGGGTCAGAGCGTCAATCGTGGAGCGTTGCGCCCTGAACCCGAACTGGGCCTCTGCGAGATCTGGCCCCACCTCTTGGAGGTGCTGGGTGAGGCGGGAAGCTATTATCTTTTCAAACAGCTTCCCGACCTCATCCAGCAAAACGATCGGGCGGTAGGCGGACGGTGAGTCCGCCGGGCGTCCCGCCTTTTGGAGGAGGACCAGCCGGCCCTCCTTCCAGATCCGGGGAAACCGGCCTGTGATCAGGCAACGGTCGAAGATTCCCCGGATCCGCCCCTCCATCTCCGAGAGCGCAATGGCCAGCACCTGGGCCGGGACGCCGTCAAGTCCAGGGGCAGTTTTCTTGCCCCTAAGCCGGACCTCTGCGATCCCGAACTCCTCATCCGAGATGGGAGGAGGGGTCGCTACCTCCGCGATGGCCCCGCGAGGTGGGGCCATCGGTGGTGGCCGGAAAAGTGGGTCGCTCGGCGGGAAGAGCGCCTGCACGACCCTGTCAAGCAGACCCAGCTCCAGCGTCTCCGTGAGGGGGGGGGGGGGGGGCAATGGGGTGCAGCTGCTGGCGCGCAGCCTTGTAGGGCCTCCCCCAGGGGTCCTGGTCCAACCCCTCCAGCATCTCCTGCCGGCTGCGATCCTTAGCCTCAGCGATCGCGACCTTGAGGAGACGCCGGGCCTCTCGGTAAACCTCGTAGAGGCGCGCCTCTTCCACCTCTTCCCTGCGCCGCCGGCGTCTACTGCGCGTATACGCCCTCCGGGCGGCGAAACAGGTCGCCCGGAGACCCGCGAGCTCCTCCGACCACCAGTAAACTGCGTGGCGGGGCTCGGGGCGGCGGGACCGAGGCATGCTGTGGTCACATACCTTGATCAGGGAAGTGCGAAGCCCAGACGCGGCTTCGTCCACGTCCTCGGGAGACTGGGGGGTGATCCAGTCTTGGACCAGTGCGGCCTCCTTGGCCAGCCCCTTATCCAGGCGCGAGAGCGCCCACCGAGGAAAGGAGGATCTCTCCCCGGGCACCCTCGGGAGGGTGGTGCGCTCCCGGATCCCAAACCGGATGAACCGATGGTCCGAGAGTGACTCCGTAAGGTCCACCCTCCAGTCAACCACGCGTGCGGCTAGGGCAGGAGTGGCGAACGTTACGTCGACCACCGATCCGCCCTGCATTCGCACGCACGTGTGTACTGACCCTCTATTTAGGAGGGTCAGACCGCACGAAACGGCCCACTCCTGAAGGAGCAGGCCGCGCAGGTCGGTGGCCCGGTTTCCCCAGGCCATCGATTTGGCGTTCAGGTCCCCCGCAAGGAGGACCTGTCTCGGCGCCATACGCCTGACCACTGAGCTCAGGGAGTCGAGATATACCTCAAACTCCCTGAGCGGGCGATTTGGGGAGAAATACGTGGCGTTACGGCCCGGTCACCCCAGGTTGCCGCCACGTACCCCGACCCCCTCTCCAACAGTGAAAGAGGGGGAACGCCTGCGTGCCGCGTGAAAACGGCCGCGAGCCCGTCCGTATCCCCGAGCCAGCAGTCGGGAATGAAGTAGGGCTCCGCCACCACCACAATGTCGGCCTGCCACTCGGCCCCGACCTGCATAAGCATGTCCTGGGCCGAGCGGCAGTGGTTGAGGTTCCCTTGACATGATGTTGACGGCACTCCTTCCACCACCTCCATTGGGGCCGCTGACGGGGCGTCGGTGACCACGGCGGCCGGGAGCGCAGTGCCCGTCCTTGTCCCGTTCTTTTGGGGGGGGCGGCACTTGCTCCCCCTCATCCTGTGGTCAGCTGGCCGGCCGCTTGCAGCACAAACGGTACAGCTGACCTTCTCGGCCGTGCAGGCCTTCGCCTTGTGCCCCTCCTTGCCGCACCGGAAGCAGAGTTCCGAGCGGTCGACCTTGGAGGGGCAGTTTTCCCGGGTGTGGCCCGTGGAGAAACACCTGTAGCAACGGAGAGGCTCGTCCTCCAGAGCCTTCACCGCTGCTGAGGTCCACCCGACTTTGAGGCGCCCCCCCTCTACTATCTTTTTGGCGGCCACGGTGGGGAGGCACACGCGGATACATCCCAGACCTCCACGGCTGGGCCAGACATCCCCGACCTTTACGTCGGCCACCCCGCAGCCGCCAACTGCCGCCGCTTGCTCCGCCACCTCCTCCTTGGTTACGGAGTCGTCCAACTCCGACACCAGTAGGGTGGTGGTCTTTACGGGACGCACCACCTGTACCGACTCCGCAACCACATTTATACCTATATTATGAAGGAGTAAAAAAAATACCCGAAGGATCGTATGAATTTGAGATATTTTTGAAAATCTTCAGAGCAGCATAAAAAATACTTTGTTATCTTTTCAAATAAGCATAAAAAGTAACTAAAAAAATAACATAAAAAAATGGTAATATTTTAATAATTAAGCTACAAAGCTTATAAATCATAAATCAATGTACAGTGGCCAGCACATCTAGTTACTACAATATGTCAAATTTCCTCAGTTGATATTGAACCAAACACGTTTGACATAAAAGTGAGGTTCGATTGAAGAAATTTGACAGATTGTAGTAACTTGATGTGCAGGCCACCGTACCTGGTACCTGCCATAATTAAAACGACTGACCAATTTTTAGGATTTAATAGCAAATTGACCAAAAGTTTCCTAGGATTTTAAATATTTTGTGTGTGTGTGTGTGTGTCCGCAGATGATCCGATCTGACTTTCCATTCGACTTCAGGTACACATGACATTACTTACGCTAATGACAACCCTAACGCATTATGCAAGATCAACACATTTTTTCTAATAAAAGCATGAACAGTTCTATTGGTGCCTATTGGTGCCTCATTGTGTGCTTCATCCAGTTTCGTGCCTGAAATACAGTAGTGCGTGAATTACGTATTGAGTGTGGTGTACACACGGCAGCACATCAGGTTACACATTATACATAACTATAACTACGACGCTTCAGTTGTGTTAGAAAGAAAGTCGCTTTGACATTATTGGTGGATTTTCTACAGTATGCCTAAATTAGCCAATGTTTGATCTGACGTAAGCTGAGCACCAATAGAATGGTTTCATCGACGGTAAGCCACACCGCCTGCGCGTACGTTAGAGATGGGACTCACATCGATAGTTAAAACTAGAATCGAGTTGACGCGTAGTTCGAATCATCGCATCGATTTGAATATTACTAATTGACTTTTTCCAAAAAGTCTTGACTTTCAAATAATCCCCAAAAATTATACTACGACTACCTACACCAGAATGAGTGTATAAACTTTTGACTATACCTCATTCTTCACAAAAAAAAATGCACAACATACCTACCCTATAATGCCGACTCGCGGCGCGAGCGGTCATCGAGTCGAGTTTTCACCGTCACGATTCAAATCGAATGTGGTTCGAGTCCTATCACTAGGCTAAGATTGTCACTTCAAATAGAGCAGTTTGGAGCAGTTATCAAAATTCAAAATTTTATCTATCTTAAATTGAATAAATCTGTTTTATTGAAATTGGCGCCTCAACTCTCAAGAGTTGAAAGGGAGCGAATAATTGCGCTTAGAAGAAGTGGTTACAGAGAAAAGGATATTAGTGACCAAACTGCCGTAACGGTGAGTTATTTTATTTTGTTCTATTTATTAAAAAATATAACTTTATTTATTTTATTTATTTATTTATTTTTAAGGAAACTTTAGAATCATCATCATTATCATCAGCTTGTCTCAGTCCACTGCTGGACATAGGCCTCCCCCAATGTTCGCCATTTCACCCTGTCTTCGGCGAGAGCATCCAATCTATACCAACGGCTTTTCGCAGATTGTCACTCCTTCTAGCTATCTTTAGAACTAGCGGCCGCCCGCGACTTCGTCCGCGTGGAAAAGTAACTTTTTACCCCCCTTTTAACCCCTTACAACCCCCTTAATATTATTATGTTGATACAACTTAAACAAATTATTTCGACCAAATTTGGTACCATAAAAACGGTCATTGTGACTAAACCTTAAAAGATAGACATATGCCGTCGCGGACTTTTTTTTTAGATCATGTATAGAGGAATAATTCTTTCATACATATTTTTTGTGTATCTTGAACCGTTTTCGCAGCGCACGCAAAGAAAGCCTTCAAAAATGAATAATTTTCCCCGTTTTTTACACATTTACCGCTCTGTCTTTGCTCCTATTGGTCATAGCGTAATGTTATTTAGCCTATAGCCTTCCTCGATAAATGAACTATCCAACAAAAAAAGAATTATTCAAATCGCACCAGTAGTTTCGGAGATTAGCGCGTTCAAACAAACAAACAAACAAACAAACTCTTCAGCTTTATTATATTAGTATAGATTAGTATAGATAATAATAGTGAAAAGGCTAACAAGTTGTAGTAACAATTTTAAAATGAGAATTTGATCTTAGCTATTTTGAAGTAGGTAGGCAGATAGTAGACATGGGGCGAGTAGTGGTTTTGCCAGTACCCGCGGCGGAGGTAATAGATGAGTTAGGCGGGGCTGTGAATGAAGATTGTGTTTACGAGAGCGAAAGATGCGGATTTTATGACGATGTAAGTGAGTACACAGAAGATGATGTGAGTGAATGTTGTAAGAGCGGCGAGGATGTAGATGTTGATGGATGTTTGCACGAGAAGTGAGCACGACTGAACAGCTATCTGAGTCGGAAAGTGAGTTAGGCGAAAAATCCAAGTAAAGCATGAGCGTGGAACTTGAACAGCAGCTGGAAGATAAAAACATTCAACGAAGTTATAATCATTCAGACGTTGTGATGATCAATGACATTAGTGACAAGCCGTTGCGAACGAAAATGCCAACGAGCGGCGATGACAGAAATGACAGCAAAATAATTCGTCAGAATTCTTGGATGGAACTCTGAAAAAAAATAAAAAATAGGTTAATACTGAGACCTATAGATACTCGTCTTGCCATACTCTAGTAGGTGCAGCTGCTACAACCTTCTATGTACAGACAAACAGACGTCTGTCAGACTAAACATGTTAAATTAAATAATCACCCGTATGTCGATCACCATAGTCTATCAAATTGCCTCAATTGATATTGAACTAAACCTGTTTGACATTAAGGTGAAAATCGATTGAAGAAATTTGACAGATTTGTTGTATAGCTGTCTCTACCGCACACCCATAGTCATACGCTCACACTCGCGCACACGCATTCGCTCACCGACCGTCATTCACCGAGAAAAATAGTTACCGTGATATAGGGAATCCTCACACGCACACATACACATACACTCATATACATACACATACACCTGGAGAAATCTGTGGTTGTATGTATGGATAGATGTAGAATCATAGGATTCCTAGCCTAGGTCTCTTTAGGTCTTACTGTATGGTATGTACCTTCGTGGTGCTATCTAGAGCTTAAGTGGACTGTATCTGTATTTCTTATGTATAGGTACTTACTGGCATATCATGGACAGGCTAATGGGCTAGCTAGCAGGAATATTTCAATCACAAACACTGTTTCCAATCATGTATGTGTATTTATTCACTCACTCGTACACACATGTACACTTTTCTCATTAATTATGTATTAATTCTTACATGTTAATTATTACCAATTGCTGTGGAGCATGCTCTCATTACTTTATATCATTATTTTCCCCGTTTATGTACGAATCATGGCGTGTGAAGCTGAACACTTCGATGTATTACTGTTATTACATGGACACTGTATTAATTGTATTGTTATTTTACTGCAACGAATTAGCGAGGTTTTATTAACCATTTCAACGCATTATTCTCTGGCGTATCAATAACTGTATAGATGTAAAAATTGATCACATGGCGGCTCTATATCACCCGGCCATCTTAGAGTTTCTTATACAAAGAGAATGTGCTCTATCTCTTTTAGTGCCACTATAATAACAATAACACGGAAGCGGACATCCTGCGTTTTAGGGATGCCGCAATGAAAATTACATTAAATGTTCGGTAGGATTCGAACATGTTCCACAGCAAAAAAGACAATTTACAAGTCAAAAAGCCTTTTCTAAAAGCTTCATCTATCTAATCATTGTATTTGAAGTGCTTTCTTCCATCGCGATGCTCAAAGTTCACAATTTTCAAAGAAAGTAGCGACATCTATGCCCTACCTTAGTAAATGAAAGCTCTTACAATGAATATTTTCGAAAATTTTTAGTTCTTACATTAATTATGATATTAATATAGCAAAACAAATGACTATATGTTAGAGCAATATTGATAGCATGCGATACCATATGCAAGAAGCCTTAGGGGCCTGGAACAAAAAAGAAAAAATTTACATTATGTGAAACATTTGAACATCATGACACAAGAAAGCTCTCCTCAGGTTACAACATCATAGCTTAATGCACTATGTCAATATGTATTACTAAGCTTATATCTAATAATAATATGACGTCGCATTAAAAACGCTTATGTAAACATGCAATAAAATAAAGTGAACTTTACATTTTGTTTTCTTTCATAAATGTAAAACACTATATAACACTATATACTAACATGCATTATTTTTTGAATAAATTTTACATTTTGTATATCATAAAACTTAACATGATTCTAGTAAGAATTTAAGATACAGTTGTATATTCATGTTTTGAAAAGAAAAATCGACTCTTTCATCTTGTATCTACCAAGATACCTTACATGCATATTTGCGGCCATCATATTACAGTGCCGTCTTTGAAAGTGTTTCAGGAAAAACACAACAATATTAATATTACACGTCTTAGGTAGCTGCTATAGAGGCACGCTCTGCAATAAGAAAATAACCAGCCTTTTAGGCTCGGCAGCGCCCTTTATAACAACGCCACACATGAATTTACTAACAACATAAATTATATATACTTTAATTTGCTTATTTTATGTATGAGTGAGTTGAGTGGCTCATCTCACTCATACATAAAACAATAATACATAATACATTTGCGGACACCATCTTTCAGGGCCGTCTTGAAGGTACTTCAGGAGAAGCACAGCACAATAATGCACGTCCTAGGTAGTTGCTGCAGAGGCATGCTCTGCAATAAGAAAATAACAACCTTTTAGGCTCCCCAGCACCCTCTGCAGCAACGCCACGCATGCATTGTCTGAAGCTTTTTTATGAAAACATAAAAAAGAATATTTAAAATATTAGTGAGTGCTACACCCACCTGTGCTGATACAAGAATTGCAATTAATTTTCTATAGGCAATAAACATACCTTGGTAACAGATCGCCTATGTAATCGGCCATTTGCAGTTTTTACTTCTACAGTTCTAACTAAATTATCTGATCCTGGAAAGACATTGGTGATTCGAGCCATTGGCCAATACATAGGTGGACTGTTATCTTCTTTTAAAATTACTAAAGATCCAATAGTTAAATTAGGCATTACATTTTTCCACTTAGGTCTACACTGTAAAGTATTCAAATATTGATTGCTCCAGACTTTCCAAAATGATTGTTTCATATTATTACAAAGTTCCCAAAATTTTAATCTATTGACAGGTGTTTCAGATACATCTTTTTCAGGATATGAATTTAAACTAGTACCAATTATAAAATGTCCTGGAGTTAAATATGAAAAATTGTTAACATCATTTGAAATAGGCAAAAGTGGTCTGCTATTTAAGATAGCCTCGATTTCACATAATACAGTATTTAATTGCTCGTATGTAAGTAATGACCTTTGTACAGTTCGTTTTAAATGATACTTAGTAACTTTTACATTTGATTCCCATAATCCACCTACAATGGGAGAGTAGCAAGGTATAAAATGAAAATTGATGCCTTTTTCAGCACTAAATGACTGTACTAACGACTGATGTTCCTTAGAACTATGTAATTTGTACAATTTTTGCAATTCTGTATCAGCACATTTGAAAGTTGACGCATTGTCACAATAGATGTCGCTAGGGAGTCCCCTGCGTGATATAAAACGCTTAAGGCATGCAAGAAAAGTACTAGTTTTTAAGTCAGAACACAACTCTAGGTGAACAGCTTTTGTCACAAAGCACACTATCACACAGATGTAACCACTGCCAACAACAGATTTACGTAAGGAAGACATTTTCACTGATATTGGTCCAGCAAAATCAATACCTATCTTTTGAAAAGGACGACAAATATTTACTCTATCCTTGGGAATATTACCCATCAATTGCTCAGATACATGCTTCTTAAGTTTCCAACAAATTATACATTTATGAATAACCTTTTTTATTTCTCTAATAGCATTAATGATCCAATACTTTTGATTAATTGAAGACAATATTAATCTGGGTCCTGCATGAAGGTTTTTTAAATGCTCTGAATTAACAATTAATTGTATGATACGTGAACCTTTAGGTAGAATAATTGGGTGCTTTTGTGCATAAGGTACATTGGAGTTTTGTAATCGTCCACCTACTCTTACCAGGCCCTTGTCGTCAATGAATGGACACAGAGAATTATAATGCTGATTATTAACATTTTGCTTACATTGTAAAGAATGAATTACATCTTTCATACATTTCTGTTGTTCATATTTAATAACCAAAGATAATGACTCATCAATCTCTCGAGAAGTAATGAAATTATTTGTATTTCTGCTTGATTTATTACGAATATTGTTGCAAAATCTTAAAACATATGCTAGAACTCTAGTCATCTTGTGCAGTTGGGAATACTTGTCTAGAAAGTCTAGATTTAGAGGAGGTTGACTATCTGGTGTACAAACCATGGAATGAGCTACTCCTGCATCCTTCATCTCTGGTAATTCTATGCTACAGGTAGGTATAGCAGATGGAACTTCATACTTACTTTCGTGAAGCAAACTGTTACCTTTCCACCATAGGTGGTGGTCTTGCAGCTCGTGTGGTAGCACACCTCGGCTCAAGCAGTCGGCTGGATTTTGCTCCGACGTCACGTACGCCCAAGTGAAGTCAGCTGTGTTCTCTGAAATCGCTTTAACTCGGTTAGCCACATACGTTTTTAATTTTAAAATATCTGTTTTTATCCATGCTAGTACGACCTGTGAATCAGAGTATAGAATTACATTGTTTATGTGAATTTTCAGAGATAAAGTATTATAGACCTTAAGACTGAGCTTTGATAGCAGTAGCGCAGCATTTAATTCCAATTTAGGTGTAGTGAGGCTTTGATTAATGGGATTAATCCTGGATTTAGAACAAAGCAGAGAAACCTTGACATTGCCAGTCGAGTCAACCACCCTAATGTAAATGCAACACCCATGAGCGATAGAAGAAGACGCATCTGCGAAGCCTATCAATTGTATACACACAGCATTCTCTAAGTTAACATGACGGTTTATGCTAATAGGTTTCATAATAATTAAGCTTTCATAAAATTCATGCCATGCTTTTTTCAACTCTTGGTCAATGATAGAATCCCAGTCAACGTGTGACTGCCAAATTTTTTGTAATATGGCCTTGGCGCAGACGACTAAAGGTCCAGCGATCCCGAGTGGATCATAGAATCTACTTACATAACTCAATATGCCACGTTTAGTGTCTGGAATTTTGCCTTCAGGCGTGGGTGAAGCAAGGTTAAGCGTATCTGTACTGACATTGTAATTGAGACCTAAAGTCTTTAATGACAAGTTGTCCTTTTGCAGTTCTATATTATCAAAATATTGCTTATCAGTGGGAATGTCTTTTAAAACCTCAACTGCATTTGAAGACCACTTGTGAAGTTGAAAACCCCCCATTTTAAGAAGTTCACAAAGTTGCTCCTTGGCTTCCAATAACAATTCAATAGATGGCGCTGTTGCCAACACATCATCTACATATGTCTGGTTATGTAAAATAAATGAAGCTACAGGAAATTGTTCTCTGTATCTTTCAGCTAGCTCTGCTAGACAGCGAGTGGCTAGATATGTAGAAGACTTAAGGCCATATGTTACTGTATTCAGTTGGATACACTGTACATTTTTATTAGGTGAATCTCTCCATAAAATATTCTGTAAAGAACGATATTTTTCATTCATATTGATTGCTCTGAACATGTGCCTTATGTCTGTTACAAAAATGTATTTGTCCACTCTAGCAAGTATTAAAATGTCAAACAGTTCCCTTTGAACCACGGGTCCATTGAGTAATAAATCATTTAATGAGATTTTCTTATTTGTTTTCATACTTCCATCAAAGACAGTTCTGCATTTGTTAGTTATTTTGTCCATTCTGATAACAGGATGATGAGGTAAGAAGTATAAAGGATCTTTATCAAAATCAAATTGATTTATATCCACAATGGAACCGTGCCCCAAATCTAAATACTCATTTATAAAGTTTGTATATAATTCTGATAGTGCAGAATCTTTTTGTAATCGAATTTCTAAATTGTGAAACCTTTTCAATGCTAAATGAAATGAATCCCCCAATGAACTGTTAATGGAGTCAAGCTGGCAACTTTGTGGGTAGTTCTACTGTAAATTGATTATTTTCAAGTTTAACTGAATTTTTGAATAATTGTTGACATGTGTCATGTTCTGATAATTTTTCAGGAAATATCTCTGGTACCTTTTCTGATTGCCAAAATGTTTTTACATTCTCATTAATTTCTCTACAATCGGTACATTTTAAAGAAACTGGATTTTGTGACTTTAACATAAATGGAAATTTCCCCGCTATGACATGACCAAAGTGAGTACTCAAAAGCTGTATTGTTGGAGCTGTTGCGTTGTGCATGTGTGAAGGACTAGGCTGCTCATTCGGGCTTGGATTGAGGTGACGGGAGGAAGCGTGGTGGTCCTCTGCCTCTGTGGCTGGGGGGCACGCAACGCAATCTCTCGAGTCTGTTGCTGGGGTCAATCTTCCTATATTCATCGATCCAGTCTCCACCATCTGAAAAAACACATCAGCACCAATTAATAAATGTATCTCACTTGGTTTATGGAAGTCTTTGTCAGCAAGGCTGATGTTGGAGGGCAGCACAATCTTGGAGATATCAATTTTTTCTTGAGGTAACATAGTGGTAATTCTATCAAGGACAAAACATGACACATCTATTTGAAATTCTTTGATTAATGAGTGTAATTTTATAGTGACATATTTATCTAAATTTCTTATATTGTTGCCAATACCTAAAACTCTTGATTTTATGGGTTTGGGATTCAATTTTAATAACTGCATTAAGTCTTTTGTAATAAAAGACATTTGTGAGCCACTGTCAAGCAGCGCTTTAACAATAACTTCTCTGCCGTCGTCGGCTATGATTTTTACTTGTACAGTCGGCAATAGTACCTGTGTACAATCTGTCTCTGACAAAAATGAGACTGGATGAACGGCCTTGTCCACATGTATAAGACTATTGTGGCTTCCTTTGCACTTGTTACATATGAAGTGATAGCGACACTTGTAAACATGCCTATTTAGACATATTTTGCATAATTTTCTGCCTGTGACAAAATTTAGTCTGTCACAGGGAGGCAATAATTTGAATTTTGCACAATTAAAAAGTTTGTGGGTTTGTGACTTACAATATATGCACTGCCCTTGCTCCTTTGGTGAAGAAGAAGTACTTTCTTCCATCGCCTTGTCCACAGCGGCTGGGGGCTGCTTTTCCTCGACAGCCTTCATAGTGGCTGGGGGCCGCTTTTCCTCGACAGCTTTCATAGTGGCTGGCGGTGGAGGTCTGTTGTACCTGTGTTGTGGTGGGTAGGGAACTCTTTGTCCTGTATTGCGATAGTGTGCCCTGACTCGCTCGAGCACCTTGTGCTCTGGACTCAGCGGGTGGTACTGAAGTTGTTGTTGTTGTTGTTGTTGTTGTTGGCCGCTGTTCTCCAGCGCCCTCGCTCGTTCGTCTAGAAATAGCATGAGATTATTAAGGGAAGGCTCCTTTTTTTCATGACTACACATTATTTGGTATTCCCTACTGCACAATACATCTAATTTTCTGAGTAAAATAGTGAGGATTACAGGGCAGTTCTCGATATTGACCCCTAGGTTTTTTAAGGAGGCTAGATTTTGTGTTATTTTTGTGAGAAATTGTCTTAAAACTACAGCTGAAGATCTAGTAATTGTTTGGATGTCTAACAACATGTTGATGTGCTCAGATTTTATTAAAAATTCGTTGTCATATCTCGCTTTTATGATTTGCAAACTTTCTTCATAGCTTGAATCTAATAATGGTAAATTTTTAATTAAATCTGAGGCTTCCCCCCTTAAGAATCCTCTGAGATAGTACAATTTTTGTATATTGTCTAGGTTATCATTATTGTGTATGAGAGAATTGAAAAGACCTATAAAGGGTTTATATTCTGAATATTTGCCACTAAACGGCGGAATTGTGATGGTTGGCAGCTTAGTATTCACAGTAGATGGAACCTTTTTTGTGTTTGAATCGCTGTGAACATCATTCTGAAGTAATTTTGCTAACTGTTTGATTTTCACAATGGAATCGGTGTAAATTTGCTCAACCTTGCCGCCATCGTCAAGTGAAGGATCTAATTCTATTATTTGAAACAGTAAATCTTCATATTTCGAAAAAAGAGAACGTAATCGTTCTTCAATTATTTCTAGATGAGGCAAATTTGTTGATGATGGCGACAACGCATCTATTTCGTTTTGCAAACGAGTTATCCAACCTTGTACACCCCTTTTTTTATTACGCAATAGAGAAAGATCGTCATTACCTTTGGATTCGTGGTCGTTTTTATCCATGTTTCACTGATTAAAATCGTAAAAAGTCGATAAAACTGTTACTTATTAAACTAAAATCCTTGTATACAAATAGTAAAACAATGGCGGCTGCAGACCAATCGGCACCAGCCCACGCGTCGGCTCCCAGCTTGCGTCCTATTGGTCGGCGCGTACGCTTGATGACGTAATCCGCTGTGATTGGTTGAGGTTTGACGTTTTCTCTCTTGACGTTTGTTCTGATTGGACGAAATCGATGCGTGTAGTACAAGTTTTCGACTACAGATGGCGCTGCTGTTTGTTGACAAAATGGATGACGAAAATTACGTAATTGATATTGTTATTAAATAATAATGCCGATGAAACTGTATGAATACGCTGAGACGATTCTCTTCTCTCGAATGTTGACCCCGTAGACTGATGGCCAAATTTTTTGAATGGCGAGATAGCTGATCGGCGCTCGTTGTTACTTTGCTTGAATGTCGGCCTCGTAAATACTGTATGGCTAGACTTGTTAGCAATATTTCTTGAATAAAAACTTGTGGATTGCCGATAAGGCTGATTGGCACCAGACACCTGATTGTTTGTCCTTTCAGCAGCCCATATGCTAAATTATCTCACGTTGCTCGATGGGACCATGGAGAAATCTGTGGTTGTATGTATGGATAGATGTAGAATCATAGGATTCCTAGCCTAGGTCTCTTTAGGTCTTACTGTATGGTATGTACCTTCGTGGTGCTATCTAGAGCTTAAGTGGACTGTATCTGTATTTCTTATGTATAGGTACTTACTGGCATATCATGGACAGGCTAATGGGCTAGCTAGCAGGAATATTTCAATCACAAACACTGTTTCCAATCATGTATGTGTATTTATTCACTCACTCGTACACACATGTACACTTTTCTCATTAATTATGTATTAATTCTTACATGTTAATTATTACCAATTGCTGTGGAGCATGCTCTCATTACTTTATATCATTATTTTCCCCGTTTATGTACGAATCATGGCGTGTGAAGCTGAACACTTCGATGTATTACTGTTATTACATGGACACTGTATTAATTGTATTGTTATTTTACTGCAACGAATTAGCGAGGTTTTATTAACCATTTCAACGCATTATTCTCTGGCGTATCAATAACTGTATAGATGTAAAAATTGATCACATGGCGGCTCTATATCACCCGGCCATCTTAGAGTTTCTTATACAAAGAGAATGTGCTCTATCTCTTTTAGTGCCACTATAATAACAATAACACGGAAGCGGACATCCTGCGTTTTAGGGATGCCGCAATGAAAATTACATTAAATGTTCGGTAGGATTCGAACAACACCCACATGCATATTACCTACTGATCAAACCGCTTACCGAGATTTAGAGACGCGTTTCTTTTTCGGTACTGCAGGCTCAGTTTCACACTCGGAGTCTGATCTGTTTGGACAAAATTAAACAAATAATAATAAATTGAAATAGAACAGTACAAATTTACTGTAACAGAAACATAGGTATGGGTATTAAGATGGGTACCTTGATGCGATTGGAGTCTTCTTCCTCTTAGTTATTTTACGAGAAGTCGAGGCAGCGACACTCTCTCCAAACACGGATTCAATCTCGGACTCGGACCTGCAAAGTTAAACAGAAATTATGTGTATTAGTCGAAGTCATGACATATCCACGGCTTAACAAGATCAGCGTGAAGCGGGAAGCCTGCGCTGTGTTTCGCCGAGTGAGTGAGGTTACCGGAGAGGTCTAATCACGGAGCTAAAAGGCTGGCAGCGTGACACCCCTGGTGTTGCAAATGTCTATGGTCGGTGGCTTATCAGGTGAACCGTCTGCTCGTCTGCCACCTATGACATAACAACATAAAAAATAATGCAGTGAGACATCGAATGAAGTTAGTCGGATGGATGATTGTCTGCGAAAAAAAAAAACAAAGTTAATAAATAATTAAACTTACATAGTTTTACCTTGACGGTTCTGGGTTTTCTTCAAGCAGAGATTCTGGAGCACTTTGTCGTAACCACTTGGCAGCGATTAGGTAGCAGAGAATCTGGAGCACTGGGTCGTAACCACTTGGGCAGCGATTAGGTAGGTAACTACTTGAATTTTCGTTGCAGTAATGTAGTGACAATCGTCGATTCACCGAATTTTATAATGCGAAAATTGATAATTTAGCAAAAATTGTTAGGGTTGTCAAATTCACGCAAACGGTGTAGTTACTACGGGACTTAAAATTTGCATTGTAACACCATCACAGTGTTTTTTAATTGTGAGATTTGAAAATATATTGCATTTTCGTGCTATAAAGTTTACTAAAATTTAATTAAAAAAATACATAATTATTTTGTGCTACTGATAGCTCAATAAGGGCAGATTCGACCAATTTTAAGCTGAGGATGAATTATGGTATGACGCTCTGATTTTTATGGAATGACAGCATTAAGTTGGTATATCATGGAATTACTGTCGGATAAAGCTTGGTCGAATTCTTAGTCGGTAAGAATCGACCGAGGTCATAATTATCTGCTCATACAATCCTAAAATAGAGATATTGCAGTCACTTGACTATATAATAAAAAAATATTAAGTATATTTTTAGAAAAAAAAAATCTTGTCTGAAAGTTACTTCAAAACATTTTAACCAACCCTACTGCAAAGCAAGCAAGAAATTCAAGAGCTCTTATGTGCCTGTTGTGTTTAATTGTACACACATAAGAGTTTTTAAAGTCGCAACGACCAAATAATATTGCAACCATGCAGTTTTGCTGTGCGCGATCCAAGTGCGCAAAGTAAATCGCATATTTGTTTGACCTCAATTCGTTTAAACGGAATTTTCCATATTATTTAGATAATACTTTTTAATCTTAATTATAGGTATCAAAAAAACTATAAGAAATTTGTTCGAAACGGATTAAATTTAATATCATTATTTACTTATATTGACAAAATATTATGCGTCCAATTTGAAAATAATTACTTAACAATCAGGCACCTTGGTATATAAATACACCTTTTAAAACCATTTTGAGGTCAGCATGGATTTAAGGACATCCGAACCTATTGCAACTTAATGAAACAGTAGGTAATCTGTTATCTTATCTAATTGATGAATGGATGGATGAATAATTTTAACTAGTAAATAGTTACTATGAGTTCTCTTAAAATATTTAAATCCCTTAGATGTTTATCATATAAAAATACCAATTTTAATATAAAACATGTTGTATACATATTGAAAATAACATTATTATTACGAAATCAAATGTTTAAATTCGTAAATTAGTTTCAAAGATTATTAAAAACATACAAACACAGGTTCGGTGGTTAGGGTTTTTTTATATTAGGGGCAATTTTATTGAAGGTTGTAGGTCCATCGAGGTATAGGGCATGGTTCCTTAAGCGCGCGAAGTGTTAAATAAATCATTAATTAGGTACCTACCTATCTACTTCCCAGTTTTGTTACAAATAAACATACGAGTAAACTTGTATTGTGCACAATGAAACAAATTGTTGTACAAAAAATCTGATGCTGTGGTTCAGAAGTCTAGCCTCTGTCTATCAAAAGCAGACACCAGGGTAGAATGGTTCACAGTAATCAAGATTATGCAAACACAAACGCCTTAACCGAAAGAAAAAAATAAACCGTCGTCATTGCTCATGAAAAAACTGTAGGCTTTTTAATTAAGAAAACACCTCAGAATGAACAGACCAAAATAAAATTATAGTCCTTATCTCTTGAGTTTTTTATATTAACTTTCAAAGGTCCAAGCCTGGTATTAGAACCATCTTAAATAACACTGCGTGATGCTGCTCGAAACAGATGAGCGAGCCTATCTAGGTAACTTTATATTAAAATCATCGTAATAATATTTATAAAGTTCAAACATCAACTGTACTTATTTTAATTAAAATATGGGTAGGAAAATTAAGATAATTTTTCGTTTTTATAGAAAACGGTACGAAACTTGACCAGATTTTTATTTATTTCCTTTTTCATATTAAAATAATTAATCTAAAAACTATAGCTTAGAGTTGACCTATGTAAGGTTGTCTCAATTTATTTATTTCTTTAAATTGCTTTTCTGTTTATTTGGAAAATAATCTAAGAAAATACAACCCGACGGCTTCGATTGCGCAGTGGTTAAGATGTTCGGTCGAAGCGCGAAAGGTCCTGGGTTCGATTCCCGGTCAAGTCAATTTAGGAAATTAAGTACATTTTCTAAGTTTTCTTGGGTCTGGGTGTTCTGGGTTGATGCTCCCAGTTAATTATCATCGTCTGGTACTCATAGTACAGGGGTAGCTCTAGTTTGAGACCAGATTGATTGATGTGATTGTCTGGTGCATTTATTACTACTACTACTAGCGGCCGCCCGCGACTCCGTCCGCGTGGAAAAGTAACTTTTTACCCCCCTTTCAACCCCCTTTTTGCAATAAAAAGTAGCCTATGTCCTTTCTCAGGGTCTAGACTATCTGTATACCAAATTTCATTTAAATCCGTTGAGTAATTTAGGCAAACAGGTAAAGAGTAGCAGACAGACAGACAGACAGACAGACAGACAGAGTTACTTTCGCATTTATAATATTAGTATTAGTATGGAGTATGGATTATTTAAGTAATTAATTCTCACATCTCATGCAAACGTTCCCTTGCAAAAGGTTATGGGGATTACATGACAGTTTCTCCATTGTAATAACTAGATTGCCAACAAGCGTTCCCTATACTCTGAAAGGAATCAACTAAAATAGCGTTTGGATGAAGATCACGATTGATAGATAAAACCGTAAGGCGTTATGTCTATTCTTTTAACAGATAGCACGATAAATCATCGATTAAAAGAAAACATCAGAAACGGGTGCAAGAGGCACAAACATTAGGTAGTTTAAACGCGGTGTCATATTGCACTTCCGAATGCGCGATGCGCAAGCCGCGTGAGTAGGTATGTCGCAACAAGTTGAACAGTGGCGAAAGCAATGCACCTACTTAACTATAAATTTGTCAAGTAAAATAATTATAATTAAATTGACTACCTGATGTGGTGATACCTATTGACTTAACCATACTTATGTAAAAGACCTCGCAGAAATCAAGTCATCGCTACTATGATGGGATTAGGCTTAAACACCACGCTTGGGATTGGTGATCAGAAACCCGAGCTATGTTCGAAAACTTCGAGACACACTTTTTGTTCGCCCCAGGAATCGAACCCAGGACCCCGTTCACAGCCCGATACAAACAACTAGACTAACGGGGCGTTTACCATACTTATGAATGGTCAAAATGTAAGCAGCAGATTATCATAAAAAAATATATCGGTAAGTTATATCTCGTGTAGGTTAATTTACTTACCTATTAACAATATTTATGCTCTTTGGTTGTATTCTAATAGTTTTGTTATGCGTTTCAGCTTTGATGTATGGAAACCCATTACAAATTATTGTTGATGAAATTGATAGCGCGGAGTATGGAATTGGGACATTCTAGATCATCTGGAGTGAGTTTCAGCTTTAGCTGATACGAACGACAGATGATATAGAATGCCCAATTCCATACTACTCAGATCGTATGTATAAATGCTGTACAAAATAGGACTTAGCACCGAGCCTTGAGGAAGGCCCTGCCATAAGTTCCTAGGGGTCAGAGAGTGACTGAATGATCTGATTTTAATTGACCTACCCATCAACAAGTTCGTTGCGCAATGAACCAACCTCCCTAGAAGACTCATGCGAAGCATCTTCTGTCTGAGCATACTCTTAGGGTCTACTTTTATTGCGGATTTTTTTATATCATAATATTGAATTGCATAACATCGAATGGCAGAAACTTTATTTCGCCGAAAATATTTTGGCTCGTCATTAAGCATAACTCAAAACGCATAATTTTGTAAGGCTGAATCATCTTTAGGTATGCCTAAGGTAAGTTCAATATCCATAATTATGAAACGACAGAACTTTTATACGCAGAAAGTTTACATTTAGAATCATCCTTAGGCTTACATTTCTTATGGTTACCTATCTTAAATTCGAATTTTTTTAGTACGAATTTCATTATAGCGAAAACGTTTCGCCACATTTTCTATGTTATTAAAAGACAAATAAGTTTATACAACAATTACTTATAAATGTATTCCTATTATGATTTTCAATCATTAATTTGACAAGTGATGTGGCTCAGGTGAAGCATGCATGCCCGGTTGCATGCATGCAGGCATTCATGTATGCAGCATGCATTGTTTCTGTCACGGCTCCGGTGCTGCAAGGCTTCGGCGGTCCCACGCGAGCTTATCGTCGCAGATGATTCTTGCTCGTGACATATATATGACATATGAATCGCCAATTATAAATATGATCACATTGTGATGATAATAAATTAAAATTCATTAAATTAACATTTATTATATTCATAGAATAATTTCGTATTACTTACAAAAATCGTAGAACAGAAAATTTTATTGATTACAAATTCGAAGATAATGCTTACTGCTGCTACAACTTTCTCACAAAGACTCGTGTCTTTTTCTACTTTGGGAATGCAAGCATGATTTCTGTCTCGGCTCCGGCGCTGCGACGCTCCGGTGATCCCACTCACAGCTCATCGTCGCAGAGGGTTTTCGCTCATCACCGCAGTTTAGACTAACAAACCACCTGCTCCTCAGTTCGCGGGCCGCCTCACCCCTCCGCGCTTACGCGGGGTTGAATTACATCTAGGGGTAGGGCAGACAAGACTACGTGGAGTCGATTATGCAGCGATTCGTTTTTGACAAAACAGTAGGTAATATTCAATTTTATTTAGAACTAGCGGCCGCCCGCGACTTCGTACGCGTGGAGTTAATTATTGACACTTACCGTCATATTTTGGACAATTCACATAATATATTTTTATAAATTGTAGCCTATGTGTTATTCTGATGTATAAGCTATATTGTGGTAAAGTTTCATTCAAATCCATTCAGTAATTTTTACGTGAAAGAGTAACAAACATCCATACATACATACATACAAACTTTCGCCTTTATAATAGTAGTAGGATTTGGATATTAAAAATAATAAAACACTGTTGGTAATGCGATTTTTGTTTGACTGATGTAATGACGTGGAAACTGATGCATTTTATCTCGCGTGCCGAAACTAATACAAAAGAAACGCGAGTTTCGGAACGCGACATTAAACTCCTCCAAGTATGTATTCTGTGCTCCAACGCACACACGCACATTGTTTTGATAGATATGATCTTTGACGTTAGGAACACACCTACATTGCTTAGACAACAGTGAGTGCTTGTAATTTAATATGAACGTTATACCATAGCAATAAAGCTCAAATTGACTACGTTTTAGTTACAAATCATTTGTATGGGAAAAAGAAAAGGGCTATTTTTAGGGTTTTTCCAGCAATAATTCTAATTTTTCTCGCCGTAAAAACCATTCTTGAACTTCAACGAACATTTTTAAAAAAGATTTGGCCAAATTGGTCCAGTGTTGTGGCATTGTTGAGTTATGCGCTTACCAACACATTTTGCGATTCATTTTTATATTATAGAAGATTATAATTAAGTATACTTTTGTAAAGAGCGATATGCTTTTAAAAATATCCTATATGAAATTTTGCCATTCAAAGTATGCCAAGTGAAATTCTACCAAATAATAGTTCGACTTAATAAAATTATCCTAAATGAAACTCTGCCTTCTTCATAGTATGCCAAGTGAAATTCTACTCAATAACATTTCGATTAAATAAATGATATGCTAAACGAAAATATGCAAAATTAAAATTTGGATAAGAAAATTATGCTAAATAAAATTCTACCTTCTTATAAGTGTGCGATTGAAAATACGGCCTAAAACATTCGACCAAACAGCTATTATCCTAAAGATTTTTTTTAGGAATACCTACGACAGATGATTTGTAAACGTTCGTAAAAGTATCTTTTGCACGTTTTACGATTGAGACTAGAGTCACCACATCTCAGCGTGTTATTCCCGGTTGCGTCCAAAGCGGTCGCTTCGGAGCCCGGGGCCCGCTTTGACAATGATCCAGGATTTGGAGAGTCTGGCAATTACAATCGCATAAGCGAGGTTTCAGGGCCGTAACCCGGAAGTTTGGAGAGAAGCGAAAAGTACTCACACATTGGCTGCCTACACAGTGATGACTTAGAACACTTCTCCGTCCATTGGCAAACCATTGCTACAAATAGAGTCCAATGGAGACTTTTAGGGGAGGCCTATGCCCAGCAGTCGGACAAAGGTAGCAGACGAGCAGGCGGATCATAGACACCTGCAACACTAGTGGAGTCGCAAGTGCGCTGCCAACCTTTTATCTCTGTTTTATTAGGTGTAAATAAGCTATAGAAAGTTTTGCTATAAAAAAAACTGTCTTTTCTCGTAATAACGACTATATTTTTCTATTATTAAAAATAATATGAGTTAAATTAAGTATTTAACTTTAATTTATCATCAAACATGTCCAACTTTTCAAAAATCTCCATACAAAGTATTTAAAACTTGTTCTGAATTTTCAAACGCCATTTTCTCGGAATGACAGTCATGTGGGTTAACCAATAAAAAAAGCAATAGCTTATTTGCGACAATTTGCGGGCGGCAACATTTTTTTCCGGCTTCTTTTAATCTCCGCCGCACGGTGTAATGTAGGATGGTGGGGCAAGGAAACCAGGTTTTAGTATATCTTCTTGTGTTTAACAATAATATTCTTCCCGTCTTTACATCTTCCGTCTTCCGCGGCCATTCGTCTTCTTCCTCACTCTCATTCAAACATCGTTCTCTTACACGTTCCATATCATGCATAGATCTACCGATCGCCCATACCACACTCGGCCATTCCGCATTCAGTATGCCCTCATACTGCTCTCATACATCTTCCATACACCTTAAAAACTGTTAACAACTTTATAAAAAACAACATAACATAAAACACATCTAAATAAAAACATCACTATAAAATACGCATCAAAAAGTTTCTTCCTCTTCTTTTAATCTTTTACCGCCAACTCATTTAATTTAGCTCCACGCAACCTACTAGAGGCTGGTGTCCTCTTTCGCTTCTGCCTACCCCTCCTCCTTGTCCTGCGGAACGTCCTCTTGTTATCCGTCGTAGACTGCAAACTTCTTTCGCCTTTTTCGATCAAAACTTCTTCGTCGTTAAATTCAGCGTTTGAAAATTCAGAACAAGTTTTAAATACTTTGTATGGAGATTTTTGAAAAGTTGGACATGTTTGATGATAAATTAAAGTTAAATACTTAATTTAACTCATATTATTTTTAATAATAGAAAAATATAGTCGTTATTACGAGAAAAGACAGTTTTTTTTATAGCAAAACTTTCTATAGCTTATTTACACCTAATAAAACAGAGATAAAAGGTTGGCAGCGCACTTGCGACTCCACTAGTGTTGCAGGTGTCTATGATCCGCCTGCTCGTCTGCTACCTTTGTCCGACTGCTGGGCATAGGCCTCCCCTAAAAGTCTCCATTGGACTCTATTTGTAGCAATGGTTTGCCAATGGACGGAGAAGTGTTCTAAGTCATCACTGTGTAGGCAGCCAATGTGTGAGTACTTTTCGCTTCTCTCCAAACTTCCGGGTTACGGCCCTGAAACCTCGCTTATGCGATTGTAATTGCCAGACTCTCCAAATCCTGGATCATTGTCAAAGCGGGCCCCGGGCTCCGAAGCGACCGCTTTGGACGCAACCGGGAATAACACGCTGAGATGTGGTGACTCTAGTCTCAATCGTAAAACGTGCAAAAGATACTTTTACGAACGTTTACAAATCATCTGTCGTAGGTATTCCTAAAAAAATCTTTAGGATAATAGCTGTTTGGTCGAATGTTTTAGGCCGTATTTTCAATCGCACACTTATAAGAAGGTAGAATTTTATTTAGCATAATTTTCTTATCCAAATTTTAATTTTGCATATTTTCGTTTAGCATATCATTTATTTAATCGAAATGTTATTGAGTAGAATTTCACTTGGCATACTATGAAGAAGGCAGAGTTTCATTTAGGATAATTTTATTAAGTCGAACTATTATTTGGTAGAATTTCACTTGGCATACTTTGAATGGCAAAATTTCATATAGGATATTTTTAAAAGCATATCGCTCTTTACAAAAGTATACTTAATTATAATCTTCTATAATATAAAAATGAATCGCAAAATGTGTTGGTAAGCGCATAACTCAACAATGCCACAACACTGGACCAATTTGTCCAAATCTTTTTTAAAAAATGTTCGTTGAAGTTCAAGAATGGTTTTTACGGCGAGAAAAATTAGAATGATTGCTGGAAAAACCCTAAAAATAGCCCTTTTCTTTTTCCCATACAAATGATTTGTAACTAAAACGTAGTCAATTTGAGCTTTATTGCTATGGTATAACGTTCATATTAAATTACAAGCACTCACTGTTGTCTAAGCTGTCTCACCTCATCCAAGTCTACCAAATGAATTTTAAATAAAGTAACTTTTGACTTCTAGGACTTCATTTAGCATCTTAAGGAACTCTACAAATTATAAAGCTAGTGAAAACCTAACTTTCTATATCCATTACTTTACATTGATTCTAGAGAACACAACATTGAATCGCACACTTAACAAACGAAAAACAATAAGCAGAGTCATATACCCTTCGATCTCTTCATTTATTTTCATCAACATAAACTATGTACACTAGCAAATACCTTTTTTTTTTTTGTTTTTTGGTGACGAAGGGGAAAATGCCGCCGGCTCATAAGGAGCCGACGTCGGCTAGCGCCGCCTTATGCACACCCGGCCGCTGGGAGGCGGCCGGGTAGTGTGGGGCTCTCCTCTGGGCTGGGCCTCTGCTAACCAGAGGCCGTCCAGAGGCATACCCACTAAAAACCCCTACGACGTTTCCCGGCAAGTCCAGGCTCGGGGTGGGAAAGCGGGAAATAGGACGAACCTCATCGCCGCAGACCCACCCATGGACTGCGGGGCGCGCCAGTACGGCCCCACTCCAGTCCTCCGGGGCTACAAAGCGCGCAGCCCCCGGGGCCTCTCCCACGGCCCTCGTAACGCACCCTCCCGAGGGGGCACCCGCACTACTGGCTGCAGTGCAGGCACCGTCGAGGGGGAGACTGCGGGGACCCTTCCCCACTCATACACTGCTGGATGCAGCGCAGAGCGGGTTGGGGAAACAAACCCCGCAGCTTCAAAACGAAGCCGCCCGAGATCCCAACTCCGCTGGATGCGGAGCCTGGAAAACGGGCAACACCAACCTGCCGCCGTAATCCGCTGGCTGCGACCTTGCGGCGCAGGTCTCCTAAACGGGCCTTTCGGCCACTGTGCCCGGAGGCATTCCACTCTAGGGAGGTGCAAGGACAAAGGAAGGCCCCTGCCTCTCCGCTGAGTGCGATGGTGGGACATACGACCTTAGGGTGCGCTAGCCCATGGCCCTGCCTCCCCACCAATCACACAAGCGGAGCCTTAAGAGGCCGGTCTTCACACCCTCGGCGGACAATGAAGGCCCTGTAGGAAAATGCGCTTCAGCGCGATCACACGCCAGGGCCGGTCCGCCGGAAAGTGTGCGTCCGTCGGCCGTCAGGTAGCAATCCACCATAGTGAGATTACTACCCGGCGTTGCCCGGGGAACACCGGACCCCACGGTAAACTTTTCTACCTGATACCAACCGCGGCTGGAATCAGGGCAGAACTGATTACCAGCGGGGCCACTCGTGGAGGTCGACGCACCTTAGCTCCCCACACTAGCAAATACCTCGAGTGACCCCTCTAACGCCACGGCCCCACGGCCGAACTGAAAACACTCCTGGTTTTCCTCATACGAGCATCCACACGCTCACGTGTGCATCGCCCTCCGACTACACACTACGGTCTCCTTAGACCACGACCTCCGCCAGAGCCAAACGCGCATCGCGTACCCACGGACTCTTTAGGTTTCCCCAAGAGACGCCGATTTCTACCGGGCTACGACTACGTAATGACTGCTGGTACGGTCGACTCTTCTACGGCCGTTAGAGAACCCACTCAAGCTACCACCATATCACACACTATGGCGCCATTTCTCAACACTAAGCTCACTATGTATCTCTACTTTAACCTCGACTGGTACATGACCTACTGGCATCCTGCGCAACCTATCGTGTGCATATTTGTAGGTTCAATTAGAATTTAGCGCTTTTAGCGTGTAACGGTCACCATCTAGGGCTTCCATCACCTTAAACGGTCCCTTCGGGTCTAATTTGACCTGATTGCGTTTCTCATTTTTCAGGAATAAAAAAATCACAAACAGAGAACTTTTTAAGCTTTACTTTGTTACAATCAAACCTAGATTTATCTTAAAAGCAATTTTCCTAATATTTTCTACGGCAAAAGCACTAGCTTCATCTAAACCTACTTACGGTTCTGAGCAGTCAGAAAACATCAGAATCAGCGGCTGCCTACCTTCCTAATCCTATTTTCAATTCTAACAGACTACTTTTTGTAACCAACCGCGTTACATAGGGCAATTTAGACCAATTAAACCACTAGTCTCTGGTTTAAGTTTAATGCATCCTAAGTAAGCTCATAGGGACGTCCAATATTGTTTTAAAATATTAACAAGCCCAGGATACATTGAGCTTGTGAAATATCCGTCCGTCTATCGAGTCAAAACTGTATGTCGGTGGGAAACATATTTCCGTGAGATTGCATATACTACCACAAGGAGACAGTGGTGGGTCCGTGACTGTTTCCGGGTTCAGCTGTCGGACGCGTCCCCCGGTGGCGGATAGGGGAGCGCCCCCCAGATGTGGGGGGTGCCGGCTTCGGCCGGCGCGGACCAAAACCGGCACACCGTGGCCTCCTCATTGGGAGGAGGCCGGGGGCCCGCTCACTGAGAGTGGGCTGCGAGGAAGAAAACCTCTCTAAAAAGTCACTGAGAGTGGGCGGCAGCGGGAGTTTTGTCTTCCGTTGCTTTTGTCGCTTCTGAGCGATGTTGGACGGCTCGAAAGAGCCTTCCCTTGCGCGGCGGGCCCCGGGTCGCGAGTGGCGGCTCGGGGTTGGGGATCCAGTGTGACTGGCCCCCGTCGGGCAAACTGCGCACACTGGCTGGCTGTGGTCATGTCTCGCGGGCAGTGCGGTGTGTGTAGGGGGCTTGCCTTAATTGGTCGGCCCGAGTGGAGACGGCCACAATGGGGAATCCCTGAATGACCGGCGTTGGGGCGTCCTTCGGGGCCTTGCACGGCGTCGGTCGCCTTCGGGTGGCTGGGGGGATGCCCAGCCTGCTGGTGGCCATCCGAGGGGGAACTCCCGACCCCCTGGTGTATCTGGGTTGCCGCAGTAATCCTGCTCTGCTGCGGTGGACGTGTACTTCAGAGACTACTCGTGGGACTTTTATGGCTTGCAAAACTAAAACCACAAAAACCCGGACTGATCCACAATTAAACGACTTAATGGCTTTCTCTGATACGGACTCGGAAAATGCAAACGATTTGGTAGCTGACGAATTGGCAGTGGAGACGACGACCCAGATGGTCGACGCCACCACTATTGAACCGACCATGGAAATGGAGACGATCGTCCTGGACGATCCGAAGGGACTGGAGCTCGAACTCGAGCAGAACGCGGATAACGCGCAAGACAGCGTGGTTATCCACAAGGCGGAGCCCTCCAAGGGCGTAAAGCAGGAGCTTATCAAAGCTACCGGCTCGAAGACCGGAAAGAAGACTCCCGGCGGAAGCTTGTTCTTCCGGCCGGATGATTTTGAGGTTTCGGACTCTGACGCGGAGACGCTCAAGGGCTCCGACACCGACCTCTCGGCGATGAGTGACGCCTCCTCCAACACCCGGGAGGCATACATGAAGACGCGGGCTTCTGCTCGTAAGCGCGCGGCGACCGACGGGTCGAAGTCGGAGGGGTCTGGCTCCGACAAGAGCTCGAAGTCGGCCCGAAAGGTCAAAAAGCGCGCTGGGCCAGGACGCCCCGCAACCTCCGGCCAGTTCATCGCACTGGCCGAGTCGAGGAGGGCTGCGGCTGAGGCCTTGAAGGCCGAAGCGAAGGCCCAGGAAGAACTGGAGGTGCACGAGCTGGAGCGCCAAACGCGCGAGTTCCGTGCCAAGCATGGTTATGGCGTCGCTCCCGCTCTAAATTACACGGAGATGTCGGTCGCGGACTTGGTCCAGACTGCAGAAGAGGACGCCTCTCAGATCCTGGGCGTGTCCCGTAAATCTAAAAATCTGCAGGGACCGATGCAAAAGGCCCTAAAGGACCGTACGCTGTCCTTGCTCGCAGTGACGGGGGAGATGGCCAAGCGCTCGGTGTCGGAAGAGACCGCTGCCCTCCAGGCGACAGTGCGTCGCTTGTCAGCAGAACTGGCGGCGGTCCGAGGCGAGCTGCAGGCTCTCCGCGAGAAACGGGCCTTGGCGACTGCCATGTCGCCGATGGCGAGTGAGGCTTTACTTTGCCCTCCTCCCCCTCCCCCAAAAGCGAAGTCGAACCCAAAGGCGGCAGCCAAAAAGGCTGCGCCTCAGGGTCATGATCTGGAGGCGCGCATAGCCGCCATCATAGAATCTCGGCTGCACGAGCAGACCCTTCAGGAGCGGAACTTTGTCCGCTCCCTTTTCGAGGGTCTAGAGGGTCGTCTCCTCCCGGGGCCAAGAATCCGCCCTCCGCTCGCTGCAGACAAGCAGCGCGAAGCTGCGGCCGCTGAGGTAGCCTCCGCACCCACTCCTCTCCTTCCTCAGTCAAAGAAGGGCAAAGGAGTGGGAAAATCGTCGGCGAAAGCCACGATAGCGACGCTCCCCGCGCCCGTAACTCGCGCCAGGAGCTTCGCCGCCGCTGCGGCGACAAATGCGACGCCCCGCGGGCCGGAGAATCAGCCCAACCGCCCGCAGCCCAGGGAACCCGTGGCCTCCACCTCCTGGGCGGAAGACCCTCTCCTGCCAGCCAGCACCCCTGCCAATGAGGGGTGGCAGACAGTCGGTAGGAGGCCCACCAAAGAGAAGAAGAAGGGGCAGACAGCGAAAGCAACCGCTGCTACCCCAAATGCCCCTCCCGATCAGATCGGCCTGACAGGCGGCAAGAGGGCCAAAAAGGGCGGGAGGAGGAAGAAGCCCTCCTCAGCCCCCTCGAATGCGGCCTCCTCCGCTAAAAGGCTCGTGGCCCCAAGGTCGTCGGCAGTCATTGTGACCCTGACGGCCGAAGCTGTGGAGAAGGGTGAGACCTACGACAAGGTCCTCACCCGGGCCCGCCAGACCATCGGTGACGCCGCTTCGTTAGGCATCGCCCGGCTCCGCTGCCGGCATACCGCCACGGGGGCTCGGAAATTTGAGCTCCCCGGCGCAGCAAGTGGTCCTGCCGCGGACGCCTTTGCAGCCAGGCTACGCGAGGCAGTGGCGGATGTGGCGCACGTCAGGCGCCCGGTACGATGCGCCACCCTCCTGGTGACCGAGCTAGATGACTCGATCACCAAGGAGGAGGTGGCGGCCAAGGCGGCGGAAGTCGGCGGCTGCGATGCAGCTGCCGTTAAGTGTGGAGAGGTTCGCCGCGGCCGCTGGGGCCTGGGCCAGGTCCGCTTACAGCTGCCCATCACGGCAGCTAAGGTGGTCCTGAGGGCGGGTCGCCTGCTGGTAGGCTGGAGCTCGGCTGGTGTGAAAGCCCTGGAGGAAGAACCCCTTCGGTGCTATAAGTGCCTATGCACCGGCCACACCGTGTCCTTGTGTCCCTCCGAAGTTGTCCGCTCAAGCCTGTGTTACAGGTGCGGACAAGAGGGACACCAGGCCAAGGACTGCTCGGCGAAAGTGCCCTGCTGCGCCGTTTGTGCCGCTGCAGGCCGGCCAGCGGAGCACTCAATGAGGGGGAGGCGCTGCCGCCCTCCCCCCAAGAAGGGAAAGCAGCAACCTGCCGCTGCTGCCACAACTGCGGCTGGGGTTCCCCCGGCGGCGCAGGCTGAGGAGGGTGCGATGTCCGAATGATGCCGCAGTTTGGACAACGCAACTTCCTCCAGGCGAACCTGAACCACTGCCGCTCGGCCCAGGACCTGCTATTCCAGCGGGTGGCCGAGTGGCAGCCGGACGTGGTGGTAGTCGCCGAGCCATACTACATCCCTGACGGATGGTTCGGCGACACAGATGGGGTGGCCGCCATTTTTGGTCGGCGTTCCTCCGCCTTTCCCCCCCTCTCATTCATGGAGAGGGGGTCTGGTTTTGTAGCCGCTGGTTGGGAAGAGCTGGCCGTGGTTGCGGTCTATTTTTCACCCAACCGGCCCCTTGTCGAGTTCGAGGCCTTTTTGGTCACCCTGGGCGCAGTTTTGGGCCGTCTGGCACCGCGCCCAGTGATAGTTGCCGGGGACCTCAATGCGAAATCTACCGCATGGGGGAACCCGGCAACTAACCCGAGGGGTCGGGCCTTACAAGAGTGGGCGGTGGCATGTAGCCTCACGCTCCTCAACAACGGCTCGACCCATACGTGCGTACGGCACAATGGCGGATCGGTGGTGGACATTACTTTCGCCACCCCATCCATAGCCGTACGCACCGCCGGCTGGGAGGTGAGGCTTGAGGAGACCCTGTCCGACCACCGGTATATAAAGTTCGGGGTCGGGCGGGCGGCGGGGTCTGAAGTACCCCATAATAGACCTTCTCCTTTCCCTCGTTGGGCTTTATCGAAGCTCAACAAGGAGAAGGCCAAGGAGGCGGCGTTTGTCCAGGACTGGTTCATCCCAGACCTGGAAGAAAATGACGTGGACGCGTTCGCGTCCACGCTCCGCACGTCGCTGACCGAGGTATGCGATGCAAGCATGCCTCGGTCACGCCGCCCGGGCCCACGCCACTCGGTCTATTGGTGGTCGGTCGAGCTGGAGGACCTCTCGGCGGCCTGCCGGAGGGCGCGCAGGGCCCTGCAGCGGGCCAGCAGACGCCGCAGGAGGGACCCAGCTAACGAGGCTCTCCTCTTGCAGGCTTACAGGGAGTTGAGGGACTCCCTGAAGCACGCCGTCGGCCAGGCAAAGGACGCCGCCAGGGCCGAGATGCTGGAAGGTTTAGACCGGGATCCATGGGGGCGGCCGTACAAGGCGGCCCGCAATAAGCTGCGACCCATCGGTCCCCCGGTCACGGAGACCCTCCAGCCGGAGCTCCTTGAGAGAGTAGTGCGGACGCTTTTTCCAGTCCGCACCGATTTCACCCCTCCAAGGATGCCCCCGCCAGTAGGGGCGGTCCCGGTGGCAAATGAGGTCCCACTTATCTCCACTGAGGAGTTCGGCGCGGCGGAGCTCCGTCTCCGCGCCAAAAGGACTGCCCCCGGCCCGGACGGGATCCCGGCCCGAGTTTTGGCCCTCTCGCTGAGCGAGCTGGAGGGCCGCGTTAGGGACCTCCTAGACCGTTGTCTGGCGGTCGGGAGGTTCCCTAAGCTGTGGAAGCAGGGCCTTCTGGTCTTGCTCCACAAAGAGGGCAGACCGGCGGACTCGCCGTCGGCCTATAGGCCGATTGTGCTGCTGGATGAGGTTGGGAAGTTTTTCGAGAAGATTCTCGCTTCCCGCCTCATCCAGCACCTTGAAGAGACAGGGCCAAATTTGTCAGGCGCCCAGTATGGCTTCAGGGCTGGTCGGTCGACCATAGACGCTCTGAAGCTCCTCCAAAGGGAGTGCGAACAGGCCGCTCTGGAGGGGAAGGGAGTTGTTGCGGTGTCGATAGACATAAAAAACGCTTTCAACTCCCTCCCCCACGCCACGATTCTTGAGGCACTCAAGTTTTTCAGAGTGCCTCAATACCTCACGGTCCTCATCGAGGATTACCTTAGCGATCGGGAGGTAGTCTTCGTGGACCGGTCAGGCCAAATGGTGCGCCGCACCGTAGAGACGGGGGTTCCGCAGGGGTCGGTTCTTGGTCCACTCCTGTGGAACCTGGGGTACGACTGGGTCCTGCGCGGCCGTCTCCCCCAGGGCAGCAAAGTCATCTGCTATGCAGATGACACGCTTATTGCTGCCCGGGGGAAGACTTTTGACGGGCCGCGCGGCGCTGCAGCTAGAGCGTCGCGCGCATCGGACTCAGTCGTCGCAAGGGTGCGGCGCTTAGGCCTGGAAGTGGCCGTGGAGAAGACCGAGGCGATCTACTTCCCTCGGTCTTCTCACGAGAGGTTTCCCTCCGGCAAACACATTGTTGTCGGAGGGACCCAGGTTGCGGTGAGGGCCGAGATGCGCTATCTCGGCCTCACCCTGGACCCGCGGTGGCATTTTGGCCTGCACTTTAGCAGGATGTCACCGCGGCTCCTCAGGGCAGCAGACACATTGTCGTGGCTGCTGCCCAACCTGGGCGGCCCAGGCTCCAGGTGCCGGCAACTATACGCTGGCATCCTGCGAAGTATGGCGCTCTACGGAGCGCCAGTCTGGGCGGACTCCCTAGCGAGAGGGGAAAACCTTCCCTTCTTGCGGGGGCCTCAGCGAGTGATGGCGCAGCGGGTCGCTCGGGCTTACCGAACGGTAAGCTTCGATGTGGCCTGCTTGCTTGCTGAGACCCCTCCATGGGAGTCGGACGCCGTTGTGCTCTCCGCCGTGTACGATTTCACGGCGGAGAAAAGGGCAGCAGGGGATCCCTTCTGCCCCGTCGAGCGGGAGGCCGTGCGGACGGAGGCCCGTCAGGTCCTCCGGGGGCGATGGTCTGAGCACCTCGCTCTTACCCGCTACGGCCGGAGAACGCTCGACGCGCTCGCCCCGGTCCTAGACCGGTGGCTGGAGCGTGCACACGGCGTTGTCTCCTTCCGGATGGTGCAGGTGATGACCGGGCATGGATGCTTCGGTTATTACCTGCACAAGATTGGCCGGGAGGAGACGCCTTCGTGCCACGCTTGCGGCGCTGTGGAGGACACGGCGCAGCACACCCTGGCGGTATGTGCGTCGTGGGCCCCGCAGCGCTACGCACTGGTGGCGGAGGTCGGCCAGGACCTCTCTCTGGCCAGTATAGTGAGAGCTATGCTGGCTAGCGATGGGGCCTGGAAGGCATTCGCCGCCTTCTGCGAGCAGGTGATGGTCGCGAAGGAGGCGGCGGAGCGCGAGCGAGAGGCAGACCCACTTGCTCCCGCGCTCCGCAGGGCACGGAGGGGGAGGAGACGACGCCAATATGTGCGTCTCCTCCCTCTCCGAGGAGGGGGTCCGCTGGTGCGCGGGGCTGTAACCCCATCACCGGCATTGCACGGATCACCTCCTACGCCTGGAGGGGACGGCTCGATACTCTCTCGGCTGTCCCCTCTCCCTCCCCCGGACTCGGGGGAGGAAGCGCCTAGGCCCGCCGCGTAAGGCGGGCTGCCGTCCGGGGGAGGATCGTGGAGTAAGGTTCCGTACCACGCCCCACGATCCTCTTCCACTTAAGGACGATGAGGGAGAGTCCCAGGAGTTTTAGTCGGTATACCCCCGCCTCCTGCGGGGGGGAGTCCGACATAACCCATCTGTTTACAGACGGATGGGTATGCGTAACGCATTTCTCCTGGGTCACCAAAAAAAAAAAAAAAAAAGGAGACAGTGGTGGGAGACCACTCATCATCAAAATAAAATCAATCGCGGATAAATGCTAACACAAAACCCGTTTTTTACAATCTCGCGACTTATTAAAACGTAACTGTTTCTACGTAGTTACGCATCTGGTCATACGAGAAATAAGGTTTCTATTGTAAAATCATTAATTTCAACTTGACAACATTTGTAACGAAAAAAAAACCAATTAATTAGATAGCCCATTACTCGAATGTTTACTTCTAAATTTACTCGCAATGCTTTCTTTCATCAACGAACACTCAGCACAAAATCAAAATCAAATTTGTAACACGTACCAGATTGTTCAAGGTTCCGGGTGGGGACTGGACTACACACAGGTCGACACGCCTCCCGACCGAAGCCGCGGCGCTGGACCCGCCGGCTGGATAGCGGCTGGCGATGTGGCTCGCTGCTCCGCACCTGTAGCAGACCGCAAGGCTGCCACTAGCCTGCTGGCGTTGACCCGCGCTCCATGTAGTTGGGGCAGGAAAAGGTTTCTTCGCTTCATGCTTCCTTGTTCGGCAATCTACTTGCGTATGACCTAGCTTCCCACAGGCATAACAATTGATTTGTAATAGCGACGAAAGTCTCGACCGTTTGTAGTTGCCAGCTTCCGCTCGAACATCCATCGGATTCATCCGTGATGGTCATTATGAGCCGACTGCCTTCCTGCGCATTTCCACTCATGCACAAATCCGTGAAGAACGAGCATCGGAATCACAGTAGGAGTCTTTTTAAAGCTTGGATAACGTCACGCATTAGCTGATTTTGAATTTCAAAAAGTAACCGCACACTTGAGTCTCAGAATCTCAAAAAGTAACCGCCACCGAGTCTCATTGTTATTTTCACTGCGAGTGGTTTCATCAGCACGATTTGGTCCCACTTCTGATGTCGGAATGTCAGGGGTTTAGGTCCAGAGCGTACAGGCATAGTGTGGGCAGAAATAGGGATCGTGCAATGAAAATCACCGGGTTACACACTTAACTGATTTAATTACACCACTGAAACTATTACAATCGCAACACTAGGTATCTAGGTCTTAATTTGAACACTAAAACACTGAACGAGTAGCGGGACAGTTCCGCGATGTTTACCCGGCGACGGTCAGAATCAAACTGAGCCCAATCGCTCCCCGCCGAAACGTCACGGCTCTGTCGAAGCGCGCGAAACGATAGTTCCCGCTGTCGTCGCTTGGCGCGCTTGCTTCTCGTCGTTTATGGTCTGTGATCGGATGCGACATGACCGGATGCGACATATAATTGCTGATGATCAGACCTGTTACACAAGCTACAAGACTCAACACCCTTGGCGTCACTCGTAACAAACGTTTGTGATTGGTAGGTATTACGCGCGCGGTTTGGTTTCGCACTGTTGCGAGTAAGGTGCGGTTCACACTGGTGGTGAGATGATGACGAAACGGAACGATCTAATATTTTTACTTGACTCTTTATGAAGTCAATTAAATCCTTATAAGAAGGAATTTCCTTATCTCTGATAAAAGTTTCAAAGGCATGAGCGGTAGCAGAATCGAGTTTACGCATTGCAATATTTAACAAAATGAAATCTTTTAAATCTTCAAGTTTTAACTGGTCTAAAGCGGAAACAGCGGCGTCAAAGTTTTCAACAAAGGTATTTAATGACGAAGAAATATTAGTCGCGGGTTTGATATTAAAAAGTATAGACATGTAATGCGATCCTAAAGCTCTTTTATCTTGGTACTTTTTGACTAAACTTTCCCAAATAGATGAGTAATTGTCGCCTGATGGAATGATACCCGCGATTATTTTTAATGCGGGACCCGTAAACTTTCCTATCAAATATTGGATCCTTTGAGAATCAGTTAAGGATTCTTTCAAATGAATATTTACTTTAAAAGACTCATAAAATATGGGCCAATTTTCCATCTTTCCATCAAAAGACGGAATATTTATTGGCGGTAACTTAATTTGTGTGGACGCGCCTTTATTTTCGCAAGCGCGGTTTTGTTGAGACGAATTATTCTCAAGAATACGGGAACGCGCTCTTTGAATCCTTGCGTACACATCCTCAAACGCATTAAGCGGCTCGTAATTAATCACAAACTTAGGGTTTTTATCGTATTCTAGTTCGTTAATGAAGTCTAGATTCGACATGAATTCCTGACGGATGACCGGTAACGTTTCGGTTTCCGCCATGAACGATTCCGTGGAACGGAGATCGGCGGTAGATAATGATATTTTCTTTGCTAAATCATTGAGACTAGTCAAGCGAGCGAATATTGCATTATTTTTAGCTTGTAATATTGCTATTTTAGCTGCCATTTTGAACAAATAATGCGTAGATACAAGAGAAAAATGGGTTATTTAGCGGTTATAATAGATACGTAGGTACTACACGGCAAGTTATAGTATACCTACTATACTGATAATCACAAAATATCGATGTAGGTTATCTTTATTTTTGCGTAAATACCAGAGGTTTGATGCGGTTTAAATATGTGAAAAGCTCAGAAGAATGGGGTTCTTGATTTAAACACCAACTTTCACTATGTAAGTATTTTATTTTCCTTTTTAACAACCTTGCATTTGCGCGCAATCAAATTTTACAAAACAAGCACTGTCAGATTCAAATCACAGATTCAAAATGGCCGACCGACGGTGTTGCCACGTTCGGAAATCATGACACAAAAATGATTATGAATACTACTTGGTTTTTAAAATAAATATTACTAATTGAATAGAGTAGTGTTGAAGGTAAATAATATTATTAATTAGGAATGAGTATAAATATGGTAATCGATAAAATTAATGACTGTTACAGTCGGCCATCCGTCACATAAACGGGTCCCTTCGTTTAAGTTAAAATCATGTAATAACAAACATTAAGTTTAACTGTTCTAACTTTTATCTAATATATTAATTTCAGTCTTATTATTTAATTTCTGCTGAGATCATCTAAATTTTACAAACAAAACAAAAAGAATTAAAAGAAGTCTACTGTAGGTACTTAGATATAGCCAGACAAAAGGAGATTACTTCAAGTCTTTCACCATCAATTTGCCATGGCTGCGTGTTACATCATCACTCTTGCGTAGTTAGACTCTGCTTGACCTCTGTGCTATGTCCCTCAAGGACATATCACTCATGCCCAGCTCGCATCTAACCAAGCTCTGTGCTATGATGAACACCCTCACTGATCAACATCATTGTCATGCTAGGCTCGAATCTGCCAAAGCTCTCAATTAAGGTAAGTAGTTATCCTTTTCAAAATGCACTCATGCTCCGTTTAAAGCATCCGAGGCTCTGTGCAAAGTGAAAACATTAATTCTAATTAAGTAAGTATCTTATAATAGGTATACATATAAACTCTCACTATCGTATATTCACAGCCAGTACAAATGATTCACTAACTTAGTTACGGTGCGCATATCACTGTGGGGGGGCACCAGGTTGAGGTGAAGGCCGAGATGCGCTATCTCGGCCTCACCTTAGACTCGCGGTGGCAGTTTGGCCCGCACTTTCGCGGGCTGCTACCGCGACTCTTAAAGGCAGCACACACACTGACGTGGATGCTGCCCAACCTGGGGGGCCCAGGCTCGAGGCGTCTTTACGCCGGCATCTTGCGTTCCATGGCGCTCTACGGTGCGCCAGTCTGGGCCGACTCCCTGGCAGGACGGGACAACATTCCCCTCCTGCGGGGGCCTCAGCGGATGATGGCGCAGCAGGTTGCTCGAGCCTACCGAACGATAGGTTTTGATGCGTCCTGCTTACTCGCTGAGACCCCTCCTTAGGAGTTGGAAGCCGTGGTGCTGGCCGCCGTCCATTGGTAGACGGTGGCCAGCACCACGGCTTCCAACTCCCAAGGAGGGCAGAAGAGGAACGCTTCTGCCCCGTCGAGAGGGAGGCCGTTCGCAGGGAGGCTCGGAAGAGCCTCCTGAGGCGATGGTCTGAGGACCTCGCCTCCGCGCGATACGGCCGAAGGACCCTCGATGCGCTCGCCCCGGTCTTGGACCGGTGGCTTGAGCGTCACCACGGCTCCGTCTCCTTCCGTATGGTGCAGGTACTGACCGGACACGGATGCTTCGGTCACTACCTGCAACGGATAAAACGGGAGGAGACGCCTTCCTGCCATGCGTGCGGCGCTGCGGAGGACACGGCACAAGACACCCTAGCGGAGTGTGTGTCGTGGTCTCCGCAGCGTCTGGCGCTGGTCGCAAGGGTCGGCCAGGACCTCTCTCTCTCTAGCATAGTGAGAGCTATGCTAACGAGTGAAGAGGCTTGGAAGGCCTTCGCTGACTATTGCGAGCACGTAATGGCAGAGAAGGAGGCGGCGGAGCGCGTGCGAGAGGCGGACCCTCTCGCCAGCGCGCTCCGAAGGGCAAGGAGGGGGAGGAGACGCCGAACAGATGCGCGTCTTCCTCCTCTCCGCAGAGGGAGCCCGCCGGTGCGTGGTGTGGGGACACCAGCACTGGCATTGCACGGGGTCCCTCCGCAGCCTGGTGGGACGGCTCAGTTTTCCCGGCCGTCCCTGCTCCCTCTCCCGGCCAAGCCGGGGGAGGAATCGCCTGGCCCGCCGTGTAGGCGGGTACCACCCGGGGAGGGTTGTGGTGCCCGTATGGGTAATAGGTTCGTCCTACAGCCCACGACCACTCCCCATTTAAGGGCGATGAGGGAAAACCGCTGGGGTTTAGTCGGTATGCCTCTGGCCGGCTTCTCGTTGGGAGAAGCCCCCGCCAGAAGAGGCGGCGACGTCGGCCCATTGCACTCCGGGTCGGCGGCATTCCCCAGCGAAAACAAAAAAAAAAAAAAAAAGTAATCGACTTGTCCCTGTTTATCATTACCCGTAAAATATTGTCTTATAAGTAATATCATTAGCACATCCAAGTTTCATATTTGAAGTAAGTATAGTAGGTATACAAACTAGAAAAAATATTTTATGCTTTAAAGCATTCTCTTACTGCCGCACTCAGAGACGTTGATTAACTAAGTTGGTTACTTAACAAAATATATTGACACTTATTTCAATTCGCATAAAGACTACCGATACTTAAGTAATTGAACATTAGCTTAAATGACGTCTCTGACAGCGGCCGTTTGACATTAAAATATTATTATAGCAGCAGCATGGTTGAGTATAATATATATATATTTTTTGGAATTTAAAGACAGAGCTGTCAACCAGTGCCATCTATTTGAATTTAATTAGTTATGTTATTCAATACAAAGTGCTGCCACCTATTTTAACTGCATATGTCTTAAAATTAAGCTGTCTGTATTATTCATAGACAAATTAATTATCTTAAACATAATCATCTATTATAATTAGATACTTTCGTCGCTAGACGAATATGTCGGTGCATCGAAGCACATCCAGGGGTATATTTTATCTATCGCTACTACATTCTCGTATGCTTTTCCCTTCCGTGTAAGCGGCGTGTCCACTACAAGGAACCTGTCGTTAGGCAAAACCTTTTTGATTCGATACGGCCCTTGGCATTTAGATTCTAGCTTCTTAGACTTCCCTGATCCCGAAACAATAGCTCTTACTACCCTGACTAGGTCTCCTTCTTTATATTTATGTGGCAATTTTCGATGCCTGTCAAATCGATCCTTGTTTTTGTTTTGGTTTTCTTTAATGCGATCACTAGCGTCTGACCTAATTATCTCGATAGATTTGTTAGTCTGGCTGTTTAACATCTCCTCGGATACATGATTCAAAATACCTTGCGATGGGTTGCCGAGTTTTCGCCCGAACAACAATTCAGTCGGCGATCGTTTTGTGACGTCATGTATTGAGGTATTTATACCTAATTGGACATCTGGGAGAAAGGTGTCCCAAATGTCACAGCTTTTCCCGTGGGTCATACTTCCCAAAGAGGCCAGAATCGTACGATTGTATCGTTCGACCTGTCCGTTAGCGCGTGGTGTCGCGACTGAGTTAAGGATATGTTTCACCCCAACGGATTGAACAAACGTTTTAAACCGTTTGCTAGTAAAACTGGTACCCCTATCGGTGATCAGCCGCGATGGAGATCCAAATAAACTAAAATACGTTTGGAAGACTTTAATACTCGCCTTTGATTTTGTACTGCGGACTGCAGATAAATAGACATATTTTGTGAAGGAATCCACAATGACTAAAATATACACGTTTCCGTGCTTGCTGCGTGGGAATGGACCGAGATGGTCAGCGTGTATGGTATGTAGTGGGACATCCACTTTTGGGATCGGATGTAACGTACCCTCTTTAGCGCCAGATGGAATCTTATGGTGCGCACACTCCAAGCAAGCAGACACATATTTCCGGATGAATTTCCGCATCTTAGGGAACCAGAACATTGACTTGATCCTTTGCAAGGTCTTTTCAAAACCAAAATGACCTACGTCATTATGGTTGGTTTTGAGGACCTGCCAGCGCACACCCCTTGGGACAAGCCATCTTAATGATCCATCTTCAATTACCCTATAAACGCGACCGTTTTTGACCTGATACTCCTTATGATGAAGCCCACGCTCCGACCGAAGAAACTCCAAATGATGGCAGGCGCTGAGATATTTCAGAAAGCCCTTGAAGAGAGATTTGCCGTATCTGAACCCACTACGGACGTGGACAAATGCCTGAACAATATTGTCGAGGTGCTGAGCGGTGAGGGCACAAAGTTTTGTAGATTGCAGCGGTCTGACCGGAAGTGCAAACTTTCCGACGAGACCCTACGGCTTATGAGGCGGAGACGAGAAGACCCACTAGCCACTTCGTCAGAGAGGTCAGACTTAAACAAGCGCATCGCGAAACTGATACGACGGGACCTCCGGAGCTTCAACACTCGAAATATACAAGAGGCAATCGAACAAAACCGAGGCACCAAAGTGTTCACGCAGCAGCTTGGGAGGAGCCACCTAACGAAACTTACGACGCATGATGGCAAAACCGCCCTGACTATGCCGGGGATCTTGTCGGAGATTGAAGACTTCTATGGGAAACTCTACTCTGCCCATGCTCCTTGCCCTCAGCGTGATGACCAAGATGTGCGAGCCGCGTTGACAGGCCATTTTACGGATGACTTACCGGACATCGACCAGGATGAAATCGCGATGGCTCTGAGACAACTTAAAAATGGAAAAGCCCCTGGTGAAGACGGAATAACGACCGAACTTCTAAAGGCAGCTGGCATTCCTATCTTGCTAGAGCTACAACGCCTATTTAATTCCGTCATCCATAATGGGAGAACTCCAAAAGCGTGGAACAGAAGCATAGTGGTCCTCTTTTTCAAAAAAGGCGACAAAACCCTTTTGAAAAATTATCGACCCATCTCGCTTCTGAGCTACGTATATAAGTTATTCTCCAGAGTCATCACAAATCGTCTTGCTAGAAGACTTGATGAGTTCCAGCCCCCGGAACAGGCCGGGTTACGCAGAGGATATGGCACCATAGACCACATACACACAGTGAGGCAGATTATACAAAAGTCCGAGGAGTATAATCGGCCCCTGTGTCTTGCTTTCGTGGACTATGAGAAAGCCTTCGACTCTGTCGAGATCTGGTCTGTTTTGGAATCCTTACAGCGTTGCCAAGTGGACTACAGGTATATCGAGGTGATGAGATGTCTCTATAACTCCGCTAGCATGAGTGTCCAAGTACAGAGCCAGCAGTCCAAACCCATCCAACTGCGCAGAGGAGTGAGACAGGGTGATGTCATATCCCCGAAACTATTTACATGCGTGTTGGAGGATATGTTCAAAACGCTGGACTGGAAAGGAATGGGCATAAATATAAACGGCGAGAACTTCTCACACCTACGATTCGCTGATGACATAGTCCTGATGGCGGAGTCGTTGGAGGAACTGCAGCGAATGCTGGACAGCCTAGCAGCGTCCTCGCGGCAAATGGGTCTGACCATGAACCTGGACAAGACTAAGGTCATGATCAACGACCACCTAGACCCGAGACCTATTTCTGTAAATGGTCACCTTCTTGAAGTTGTTTCCGAACCTGCCTACCTTGGGCAGATCTTGCAATTAGGTAGAAATAATTTCGAGAAGGAGGCTTTGAGGAGAATACAGCTGGGCTGGGCAGCATTTGCCAAACTGCGTCAGGTTTTCTCGTCATCCATACCACAATGCCTCAAAACTAAGGTCTTTGATCAGTTTGTCCTGCCTGTAAATGACCTACGGTGCCGAGACGTGGACCCTTACAGTACGGCTAGCCCACCAGCTTAAGGTCGCTCAGCGTGCTATGGAGCGAGCTATGCTCGGGGTGTCGTTGAAGGATAAAATCCGAAACGAAGTTATCCGACAAAAGACTAAAGTGACCGACATAGTGTATCGAATCAGCACGCTAAAGTGGCAGTGGGCTGGCCATATCTGTCGAAGAACTGACAACCGTTGGGGTAAAAAAGTTCTTGAGTGGAGACCGCGACTCGGGAAGCGTAGTGTGGGACGGCCCCCAGCTAGATGGAGTGACGATTTACGAAAAGCCGTTGGTATAGACTGGATGCGTCTCGCCGAAGACAGGGTGAAATGGCGAACATTGGGGGAGGCCTATGTCCAGCAGTGGACTGAGACAGGCTGATGATGATGATGACTCCTTATGAATCTCTGCAATTTTAGAAGTTTCAGGATCCTGTACGATTTCTTTAATTCGTCTAACTTCTTCATCGGCGGATTGGACTGTTGAAATCCAGTCATCGACACTAACGTTTAGAATGTCGAGCACGTGTATCGGTTCCTGTTGATCTACGATTGCGCCCCTGCTTAACGCGTCGACATGCGCCATTTTTTCACCTGGACGATACTCAATGCTGCAGTCGTATTCGAGAAACTGGATCCACCAACGAGATATCCGAGGGATCAGATCTCGTTTAGTAAATGTCGACCGTAATGCATTGCAATCAGATACGATGGTAAATTTTATGCCCAATAAATAAGTACGGAACTTATTTAAGGCGTTTATGACTGCGAGCGTCTCTAACTCGAAAGAGTGGAGCTTTTGCTCGTCGGGGCTAGTTTGGCGGCTATAGTAAGAGACAGGTCGCCAAGGGTTATTGCCACTCTTTTGCATCAGAATGCCTCCCAAGCCAAACTTGCTCGCATCTGTGTGCAATTGGGTTTCAGCCTTATGGTCATAAAGTGCTAAGATTGGTCTCTCTACTAGCAGCCTCTTCAAGGTATCAAATGCGTTTTGTTGTGAATCCGCCCAATGCCAAGCAGTATCTTTTCTTAACAGGTTTGTTAGAGGTCTTGCCAATAGGGCGAAGTCCTTGACGAACCTTCGGAAAAATCCGGCTAGACCAAGAAATCTTCTTACGTCACTTTGGTTGCGTGGCGTGGGGAACTTGGACACAGCCTGGGTCTTTTGTTCTCCAGGTCTGATACCATGTTTATCGATCTCAAAACCTAGAAAGACTATTTTGTCTTGGAAGAAATTGCATTTCTCCATTTTTAGCGTCAATCCAGCGTTCGCCAATAGGCTAAGGACTTGGTCAAGGCGTTGTAGACCCTCATCAAATGTCCTGGATGGAATTAAAATATCGTCCATGTATATGATCACGAATGGTACCTTAGTTTTATTAAGGATTTTATGAATTACCCTTTGAAAAACGGCTGGTGCGTTCGCCAATCCGAAGGGCATACGATTGTATTCGTATTGCCCCTCGGGCGTGACGAATGCGGTCTTCTCTTTAGAAGCTTCAGCAATGGCAATCTGGTGATAACCAGATGCAAGGTCAAGCGTTGTAAATAAGGACTGTCCTGAAAGCTGGTCAAGTAAATCCTCTATTCTTGGAAGCGGGTAATGATCTCTTTTTGTGCGTCGATTAAGGGCACGATAATCAACGCACAAACGCTTATCACCTGATTTCTTTTGAACGAGCACAATTGGACTCGCATAAGGCGAGCTTGATTCACGTACTATCCCATGTTCTACCATTTCCTCCACCAAACCTTGGACATAGGCACGTTCCGAATGCGAAAGTCGGTAAGGTCTATATACGACTGGTGATGAGTCAGTCAAATTAATTTCCATTTCCGCCACGGATGTAAAACCTAAATCATGTAACCCTGTAGAAAAACAACCCTTGTACTTTAATAATAAGGCCCGGCATTTGTCCTTTTCACTATCAGTAAGTCCCTCTCCTATTTTGATGGAATCACCTTGAACTTCATTAACTAAATCCGTATTAATCCGTAGCACATCTAAAACTCGATCCTGTGACAAGGTCGTCCTAGCTCGAGAAATCAATGAATCCTTATTAAAATGTATAATTTGCGAACTTAAGCTTTGTATAAGAACCCGACACACTCCATTGGTCATCTGATATTCACCAGGTAATAAGTAGTATTCCATGTCTGGTTTACCTCTAATCGAACCTCCGACATAAATGCTACCACTATAATCAGTTCTGGCTCCAACTGTAACTGCTCTAAGCCCTCCTATATCTAATTCAAAATCATCAACTGTAACAAGCAAAAGCTTAGCTTCATCACTTGCGTCAACATTCTCGATTCGTAAATCAGTAGCTGTCTTTATTATTCTTATGTTAGGTCTCTCTGTAAAACTGTGCCCAAGGAGCACTGGAATATTTATAAGTGAATCATCTACTATCAAGACTTCCACATGTTCTTCTTTTACATCCTGGATCTCGATCGTAACAAATGCTCTACCTACGGGTACATAGGGAATACTGCCTAATCCTCTCAACAACGGGCCCTCTACGGTGTCCCACTGAAGACCAATTTTATATGCATCGTTCTTACGAACAAGGGTAGCTTGGCTCCCTAGATCCACTTGACAAGAAATAACCACGCCGTTTATTTTTATACCCACTCTATACTTGTCATTGCTATCATCATTTATGGATACTTCCAAAATACTTTTAGGTTTATTATTATTGAACATTTTACTAGAGGCGTTACCATTATTAGAGTTCTTTTTAGGGCAAGCATTTGAATCGTGCCCTAAAAAGTTGCATTCCGAGCACTTAGTTATAGGTTTACGACATTGGTAGCTCATGTGACCAGTTTCTTTACAGTTGAAGCAAACTGCATTCCCTTTTGGTCGACTTCTAAAAGTTTTATCGACGATTTTAGATGGTACTGAGCTGATCGATGTCGAAGTAGAACCTTGAAAGCGCCTATCTCTATTAGTCCCCTCTCTCCTAATACCATCATTATACTCCCTAGGGTGAGACTTAACTGTCTTAAAGAACTCCAACGTCTCCTCGGGTTTGTCAAATTTACCTGCTTGAGCGCTTAACCGAACGCCTTTGTCTTCGATCCCAAATATTAAGCAATCAATTGCCTGCTTACCAAATATTTTACACCTATTTAATAAATTTATCTTAGAAAAATAGTATAACTCTAAGGAGTCGCCAGGGCGCGCCTTTCTATTAAGCATTTCGGTTAAAAGTTCCGCGTAGTTCTCGCTAGATGGAAAGGATTCTTTCAATAAAGTCTTCCACTCTTCCCATGAATGCCTAATAGATGGCAAGCCCTGGTACCAGGTCTTAGCATGTCCTACTAGTTTGGGCAGGGCATAGTGAACCGTTTGCCTGTCACTCCAATTATAGATTTCCGCGCATTCGTCTACTTTACTTATCCACATTTCGATAGTCTGTTCTCGAGAAAGCGGGTCAAAATCCGATAGAACGTTATTCAATACAGGAAACGATTCACGATCCCTGCGCTATATTAATATCATAATTAATGTAAGAACTAAAAATTTTCGAAAATATTCATTGTAAGAGCTTTCATTTACTGAGGTAGGGCATAGATGTCGCTACTTTCTTTGAAAATTGTGAACTTTAAGCATCGCGATGGAAGAAAGCACTTCAAATACAATGATTAGATAGATGAAGCTTTTAGACAAGGCTTTTTGACTTGTAAATTGTCTTTTTTGCTGTGGAACATGTTCGAATCCTACCGAACATAAATGTAATTTTCATTGCGGCATCCCTAAAACGCAGGATGTCCGCTTCCGTGTTATTGTTATTATAGTGGCACTAAAAGAGATAGAGCGTATCCTCTTTGTATAAGAAACTCTAAGATGGCCGGGTGATATAGAGCCGCCATGTGATCAATTTTTACATCTATACAGTTATTGATACGCCAGAGAATAATGCGTTGAAATGGTTAATATAAACCTCGCTAATTCGTTGCAGTAAAATAACAATACAATTAATACAGTGTCCATGTAATAACAGTAATACATCGAAGTGTTCAGTTTCACACGCCATGATTCGTACATAAACGGGAAAAATAATAATATAAAGTAATGAGAACATGCTCCACAGCAATTGGTAATAATTAACATGTAAGAATTACTACATAATTAATGAGAGAAGTTTATAAGTGTAAGGAGTGAAAAGTGTAAAATGTACATGGATAAAATATCTTTAAATAATTAAATTGTTTTATTTTGCCAAGCCCGATGAGGCTGATACCTCAGCTTTTTTTAATACCTCACAATTATTGGAATTCCTATATTTAAAACACCCCATTGGTCTAGTGGTTTAAGTACCGGGCCATAATCTTCGGGTCCCGGGTTCGATTCCCAGGTCAAGCATAGCATGTGTTTGTGATCAACAATCTGAATTAGGCAAGTGTGGTGATTAAGCCTAATCCCACCGTAGTAGCGTAGACTTGATTTCTATGATAGAGCCCCTTGCCCTGCAGTGGGACAGTATATAGGCTGATACCTACTAAAGTATCAGTAGTAAAGAATTTTCAATTACTTAATTATAAATATTGTAAAATATTTATAATTAGGTAATTAAAAAATTCTCAAAGCAGCTGTGTATTATAAGCATATCATAATGCATGAACACTAACATCACAAGACAAGAAGCTAACTTACTGCTCAAATGAAAAACATAACATAAATAGATACTCTTTATTGCACAAAGTTTACAAGTCTTCTTAAACTAGGTAATAAATTTTGCTAATATACAATAGCTTGTAGCGACATCTTCCTGTGTTCAGTTCGTCGCAGGTTGTAGAGAGAGATCTGTAAGTAAGAAAATTATGGTATTATTGATAAAATTATAATGATAATATCTACACTGTTATAATAGTGCAGTGGTAGCTCAATGTATAAGAATGGGAAGTCGTGGTTTCAATCCGAGATAAATGAGAATACCAGTACATATTGGACAGTATCTGAAATATGTAACAGTAAATCAGTTTGTCTGGTACCTCTGTTAAAGGACAGCAAAGGTCAGATGGCAGTCGCTTGATGATAGTTTAACAAACATTCCGGAATCATTCTCTAAGCATACCACGGGTTCCAGACCGATAGTTTTGTATGAATCTGGGATTCATATGCTAAGTATGGAAAGAGATCCCTATACCTTACATGCTCTATAACAATAGATCCATGTAACTTTTAATTTTTAAAGAAATTAAAAGGAATTAGGAAGAAATTTAATTTCTAAATAAGACAAAACTTTACATGCTCGGATCAATGGAAAATACTTAAACATTACAAACCTTTTGATACAACCAGCCAACAAGCACCAATTTTAGTTATTCAAAGTCCAAATTATTTCCTTCATGTAGTTTGAGGTTACGTAGATCTCCGATCCGATCTCTCTCAACCGAGACATTTTTGCAATCCTTCACCATTACTGATAAAATTGTGTAGATTTATACAAATTCATCTAAAAAACGAAATACATTGTAAAGTTGTACAAAACAAAACAAAATATTTTTCCTAATTGATCAGCTGTCACTTTTTGTTTCCCTTACAGCTTTGTTGAGCAAAGAAAACAAACGCCAAACAGCCAAAAAATCTAAATTCTAAAGATTATGACAAAATTTTATGTTTTCACTACATAAAATCCTTCTTTCAAACACACTAAACAACAATCTATTTATATAAACAGCCAAATATTTTTTATTTATTAAAAATGTCATTGTTTATAAAATTCAATTGCTTCAATTGATCAAATGTGTGTAGGCGCCATAACATAATCTTTCGGCGGCACTTTCAATTGATTTCAAAACTCTATGGTCTCCGATCGTAAAAGAGTGTCCGTCTCAAAGACATTTCGTTATCGCAAAACAAATTACGTTTGGTTGACTCTCAGCTCAACCGAACGAAAGTATTTGCCAATTTCAAATTAGACCCCCTGTATTAGAGCACCCGATATGGTGTGGTTGTAAACGAGAGTATTAAATTTGCACCATATCATACCATAAAATCATCTTATTTATTCATATCTATGTACTATACTGATGTAGTGCTACAGTTTGATGCTTAAGTGTGTGCCCTCGTGTAGGGATGCAGCCTGTATTAGAGCACCCGATATGGTGTGGTTGTAAACGAGAGCATTAAATTTGCACCATGTCATACCATAAAATCATCTTATTTATTCATATCTATGCACTATACTGATGTAGTGCTACAGTTTGATGCTTGAGTGTGTGCCCTCGGGTAGGGATGCAGCCTGTATTAGAGCACCCGATATGGTGTGGTTGTAAACGAGAGTATTAAATTTGCACCATGTCATACCATAAAATCATTTTATTTATTCATGTCTATGTACTATACTGATGTAGTGCTACAGTTTGATGCTTAAGTGTGTGCCCTCGTGTAGGGATGCAGCCTGTATTAGAGCACCCGATATGGTGTGGTTGTAAACGAGAGTATTAAATTTGCACCATGTCATACCATAAAATCATCTTATTTATTCATATCTATGTACTATACTGATGTAGTGCTACAGTTTGATGCTTAAGTGTATGTACAATGTATGTAATGTAATCTGAAATTCTTGCCAAGACCATCTAATTCCCTTAAAACGATGTTATTTTGCGTGTGTTAATAATATATTGAGTAGAGTAATAAATTTTAATGGTAATTCATTTTTGAGAGTGTGTGCATGTGGAACATTTGCCGCGATACACAGGTGAGTTTGCATGACATTTTATTTTTTGTTAAATCTCGTTAGATGAATGTTTACCACGCAACGTAAGAATACCTAGCTAACATTGTATCCGAGGCGCCGAGTGCGGCTCCGCTGGACCGTTGATAAGATCTAATGTGAGTCAAATTACTTTTAGGAGGCTCTAACTGCAGCTACAAGTTGTGCGAACGGTTAGGAATCGGAGACTCTAACGGAGGCTCTGCCCGCGGTTCCAAGCTATGCAAACAGTTAGGGATCGGAGGCTCTAACGGAGGCTCTGCCCGCGGTTCCAAGCTATGCGAACGGTTAGGGATCGGAGGCTCTAACGGAGGCTCTGCCCGCGGTTCCAAGCTATGCGAACGGTTAGGGATCGGAGACTCTAACGGAGGCTCTTGCCGCGGTTCCGATCTATACGGTCTTTTAATGAATTGGGAATTCTGGCTCACAACGCTGAAGGAGCCGACGTCGGCCAGCGCCGCCTTATGCACACCCGGCCGCTGGGAGGCGGCCGGGTAGTGTGGGGCTCTCCTCTGGGCTGGGCCTCTGCTAATCAGAGGCCGTCCAGAGGCATACCCACTAAAATCCCCTACGACGTTTCCCGGCAAGTCCAGGCTCGGGGTGGGAAAGCGGGAAATAGGACGAACCTCATCGCCGCAGACCCACCCATGGACTGCGGGGCGCGCCAGTACGGCCCCACTCCAGTCCTCCGGGGCTGCAAAGCGCGCAGCCCCCAGGGCCTCTCCCACGGCCCTCGTAACGCACCCTCCCGAGGGGGCACCCACACTACTGGCTGCAGTGCAGGCACCGTCGAGGGGGAGACTGCGGGGACCCTTCCCCACTCATACACTGCTGGATGCAGCGCAGAGCGGGTTGGGGAAACAAACCCCGCAGCTTCAAAACGAAGCCGCCCGAGATCCCAACTCCGCTGGATGCGGAGCCTGGAAAACGGGCAACACCGACCTGCCGCCGTAATCCGCTGGCTGCGACCTTGCGGCGCAGGTCTCCTAAACGGGCCTTTCGGCCACTGTGCCCGGAGGCACTCCACTCTAGGGAGGTCCAAGGACAAAGGAAGGCCCCTGCCTCTCCGCTGAGTGCGATGGTGGGACATACGACCTTAGGGTGCGCTAGCCCATGGCCCTGCCTCCCCACCAATCACACGAGCGGAGCCTTAAGAGGCCGGTCCTCACACCCTCGGCGGACAATGAAGGCCCTGTAGGAAAATGCGCTTCAGCGCGATCACACGCCAGGGCCGGTCCGCCGGAAAGTGTGCGTCCGTCGGCCGTCAGGTAGCAATCCACCATAGTGAGATTACTACCCGCCGTTGCCCGGGGAACACCGGACCCCACGGTAAACTTTTCTACCAGCGAGCCTGGCGAGCGGAGTGATACAGCGTTGTGAGCCAGAGTTCCCAATTTATTAACTACTATCTATTAACTGTATTTTACCTATTTTTGTCTTTGCTTGCAATTGATTTGCTTTGTAGTATTTAGTGGCAGTAGCAAGCGCAATATTGTATGTTTTTTTATTAGGAAACATTAGTAGCTTCAAATGATATGTGTAACTTTAATTATTTTCTACCCCCAGTTTTAAAAAATATAAAAAAATAGTATAACGTATTTTCAAAGTCCAAAATTTAACTTCTATATCTACTTATTTAATAGCTTCCTGATTACCTACTTTACTGGGCCATTGTCAAATTACGGCTACGATGGTAAAAAAAAAAAAAATGTTAAAATTAATGGCACAAGTTTTATTAATTTTCTTATTTGTACTCTTATGTTAATCATAAAAAAATTAACAAATCAGATCGTTTATAATTCAGTGGGTAATTAGAAACAAAATAAGTTTTTTTGGGATCACCGAAAATACCACTGTGATCACCGAAAAGAACAACTTATCACTTCTTATCAATTTGTATCCGTATTAATTAAAATTATAATCATACATTAACTTATCACAGCCTCTTCTCTCATTTAAATCAGTTACAATGGAAAAAAAATAACATTTATAAAAAAAAACAAAGAATTCTTACGGACCACCGCATAGACAAATATCAGTGGTCAAAACATTAGAAAATGTCTTCATCGCTAGAGTCAGTTAAAAAAGATAGCTTTTGAGAAGGCTTTGCCGTATCATATCATGCCTTAACATGACTTCATCATTAAGTTGTTGGCAAGGTCTTCGTATATTAGCCAAAGGAATGTCGTCTTCAGAAGAATCAGAATCGTATATGTCCTTATAACAAAACTTTTTTTTAGGCTGTGCAGTGGATGTGGACGGTATGTCCCAGAAATCTTCAAAATCCTTCTCCTGGCTGTCACAGGATGCCGATCTTATTGAGATCTGTCCTATTTCATAATGCGTGCAAATAACATTTGCCGGACAGGAAACGCAACTCAATCTTCGGGCATGAATTATGTTTGGTTCACTTATGTGCCATGCAATCTCATGAATTTTCAATGTCCCTTTAAATGGTTTAATTTCAGCTCGTTTTATTTTTTCTTCTATAGCTGGTAAATGAGTATCATCTATGCGAATAATAGTAGTAGCTTGTACATTTTCTTGTAAGCAACTGACTAAACTTTGAATGTCAGATATGTCATGCCCTAATCCAACTTGACGATCAGCAGTTCGTTTAAGACAGCCCCCTATTCCATCAGGGGCGCCCTTCCCGTGGCCAATCTCACTGAAATGCCAATAAATTTCCTTGGCATCTAATTCAACACTTAAATATTCAACCAGCAAAAGAAACATGTTCCTGTTTCGATACTGTGTCGTGGGCCCGTCACTCAATATATGAAAAGTGTTGATGTCAGGCACAAGGTTAGCTTTAATATGTTCAATCACAGGCTTGAGATGCGCACAGATCAAAACAGGATCGTGGCGAGTATTTTCTGTTACAGTACAGTAAGATCTGTGTTCAGTAGTGACGCCGTCGTCCTTATTTTTATAGTAAAATACACTTGTATGTAGGCTTATTTGTGCTTTGGAACCCCCAAAATGTGCTGACTGTACCTCACGACCGTATTTGCAAAGGTAATTTTCTGAAAAATCACAATGAAGCAGCCCACACCCTTGCTGTAGCATATCTGTTTTCATTTTACGCACGACACTTGATTGGTGGATTATATTTGCGACGTGTTGCATAAAAAGTGGCATTTTTGTTACCAGTAAGTTAAATAAGGATTGTTTGGTGGTCATAACTTTTTCCTTAATCGTTTTTTGGCATAATTTTGCTTGCCCCTTAACAATTATTGGAATCTTTTTAGTAACCCAACGTTGATAGACTATTGAATCATTGGCTATATAGTCGCCAAATTCTATAACTTTATTATTGCACTGCGCACATTTGCGTTCCAAACAGATTTCTATTGAGTTACTGTTGCAACATAGACTTTTGGCAACCTCGAGTGCAGTATTTTTTGCAATAATTTTTGCAGATTTAAGAGCTTGTACAATTAATTCCATATTTTCATGCATGGCACAAAGACATGTATCTCTGGCAGAAGATTTTGGGCTAATTATCCAAAAAGGACGGTACCTACAGAAAGTTTTATAAGAGATGTGACTACCTGTTTCTTTTTTAAATTTTATGTGTAAATTAATCAACGTGTCGTTTAAAAGCCGAATTTGTTTTTTTTCTTTTTTTCGAGTGACTGTCTCTTTCTTTCCAGATGTGAGTCGACTATTTATGTCGTCTCTCAAAAAGTTTTTGATATCACGTTTAGCCTTTTTAACTCTTTGTTTTTTCACAGATGCATTAATATTTTCTTTATCTTCAAATTCATTCGTAAAATTCATGGTTTTTATTGTTTTTTTTTTCACTTCTGATTTCCCTCATTTTTAATTTTTTTTGAAGTGTTCTCAAGGGTTTGTAATCTCTTCCTTAAATAAGCGTTTTCTAATTTTAACATACGTCTATTCCTAGCGGAAATTAATTTCCCTGACGAGACTCTTGATGTGGACGATTGTTGACGTATTGAAGAGCTTGATGGCGCGGGGCTATGGGCAGATATAGGTGAAGATGGTGGTGTGTCTTCTTGAATAATCTGTGTAGAACGGCGCTTAATTTTGTTCACTGCTCGGCGTTTTCTTGCGTCTTCCCTCCATTTCTTTCTTAGCATTCTCTGATCCCTAGAATTTAAGTCTTTTATAGTTTTTACTAATCCGCGGTTTTTTTTCTTGTAATAATATTCTCTATCTTTTTTCCGTTTTTGTTCCAACGCTACTGGATTTAGTTTGATTTTCTGTTTTTTATATGAATTAATAACTTTATTTGTGTGATGAACACTTGTGTTTATTCTATATTAGGTTGATGGGTGGTTGATGTACCTATTTAAAAATAAGTAGGTATTAATATTTTTATCGATTTCTGATTTACCTACATACCTACAGATGGTAATGGGCAGCCTTTCTTGGGATAAAATTTGTTATGTGTAATAATATTCAAGACATTAAAGTCAAACTAAATCGATTTTTCAAATGAAACTAAAAAAACTTTTTTATTTGTTGATAACAATGTTCAGGGAAGAAAAAGTATTACTTTCCCACCCGGGGGCTTACTAACGCAACGGCCCCAAATGACAATATCTTTTCGGTGATCACCTTGTCTTTTCGGTAGTCATCAGTGATCACCGAATAGATGATCACCGAATGGACATTCTATAGCAAATCCAAGCTGGCGTGAAATATTTAGAGGTTAGAAACAAAATCACACGATATTAGTATTACTATCCCTTCTGCCACATGCGCTAGCCAGTTCATTTCATTAATGAAACATTACTTACCAAGTTTTTGTTGTAACCGAAAAGACACGACGAGGTTTGACAAATTTGAAATTTTTGGTAAACAAAACACTGCTCTTGCGTTGATCGTGCTCATAGACTAAAGATGGCGGACAAAGTACGTTCGGATATTGATTCTGGTATTTAACGTTGTGGCTGCGTTCACAATTTCAAATTATTTCACTTTTTTTGCTCATATTTTTGGACAACCGAAAAGACTTGGTGTCTCGTAACATGTGACAATATTAAATATTTTCTCCAAACGGATATTGATATAAGCAAAATTGTTCACATACAATCTTAAGGATATGTCAGTCAAATAACAACTAACAACTACTTAATTCAGGCTATATTTTTTGTGTATTACTAGTACTAATTGGCATTCTCCGTTTCGTAACAGATCACCGAAACGGACTTTTATGACTAAATAAAATCATAATAGTTAAAATATTTTATTTCTTTCAATTAAACATTTTTGCATGCTTTGGCACTGATATAAATTTCAAGGAATAGTTAATTAATAATATTTATTAGTTCAATTTTAGAAATAACGTACAACGTACGTAACAAATTTTGGCAGGGTTTTGACAATGACCCTACTAAGACTTCCCGTTTGGCGCAGTGGTTTGAGCTCCGCTGCGACGCAAGGGTCGCGGGTTCGATTCTCGCGCCAACACAAATGTTTATTGATGAAATAAATATTTGTGTGGAGTCTGGTGTTCGCACACACAAAATTAGTAATTATTATTAATCTAAGCAAATACCTAAATATCAAGCTTTGACGTAGAAAATTACTTATTTATAAAATAATATAATTTATTCTTTGTTGTTATCATTTAGCTTGCTAGCAGCTTATTATAGTAATTTTGTAAACTCCGTTCTGATCAGTTTACCACCGAGACAAAACTACTACAACTGTATACCTAGGTACTTTCTTTATTGTCCTCGGTGGTAAGTACCTGCATTGGAACGGAAGAATTTGATGATGGCCTAAATTGTTGGAATGGTGATTCCAGGATTTTAGTTCCGGCTTTGAGAAGACCGTTTAGCGGCAGAAAGTGTTGGCAAATATTTGCGGCCGGCGGTACAACTCCGCTATTTGAGAGCTGTGGGAGCCATCATCTCCGGGCTTCTTCACTTGGACCTTTGGACCTGCAGGGGAGTACCTAGACCGGAAGTAAGAGCAGACGGCCGTTACATCCACGACCCTACAAATTTGTGTGCCTCCGACGGCTGTTTAGCGGGGAATAAATATTTTTATTTTCCACAAACACCCTCGTTTTATTAATTCTCCAATAGTTAACACGCTAGGAAATATATAGGCGACAACGTCCGTGCGGACGCCACACCACCTTATTTGAAGTCTCGTCCTGTGCTATTTCCGTTGAAACATCAGGTGGAAGAAGAACTGAGGCGCATGATTGACTGTGGTATTCTCACTCCCGACAGGCACTCTGAGTGGGCAACTCCCTTGAGACTGGTGAAGAAGGACGACGGCTCACTTCGAATATGCGGTGACAACCGTTCAACCGTCAACCCTGCTATTGAAGTTGACACATATCCACTTCCTGCTACAGTCGAGTCGTTTGTGAAGCTAAGTCGAGGCCGCGTTTGTAGTAAACTAGACTTGAAATTAGCTTACCTGCAGCTAAAAGTAGATGACGAGACTTCTAAGCTATTGACACTTAATAAACCGTTAGGATTGATGAAAATGAACCGCCTGGCATTTGGTGTGAATGCGGCGCCAGGAATATTCCAATGAGTGATGTCTAATGCATTGGCAGGCCTTGAGGGAGTAGCTTGCCTATTGGATGACGTGGCTGTGTCAGGGAGGAATACAAAGGAGCATAATGAGCGATTAGTTACAGTCCTTAAGAAACTGAATGACTTGGGATTCCATCTGAATGCACAAAAATGTTTTTTGCTACAAACGCAATTCACTTTTTAGGCCATATGATCGATGCTGAAGGCCTACATCCGTCACCCTTGAAAGTAAAGGAAATTAAGGAGAAACCAACCCCATCAAATAAGGAAGCCTTGAGCAAGCAGGACAAATAGATAAGGAGGCTCTATCTATAATCTTCGGGTTAAATAAATTTCATGAATTCTTGACTGGTCGAAAGTTCTGTATAATAACACACCATAAGCCGTTGCTCGGGTTTTTTAACCCGATGAAACCTATCCCTGATCAGATTTCGCCAAGAATGTTGCGCTGGGCTTTAAAATTAAGTGCATATCAATATGAGATTAATTACAGGCCTGGTAAGTCGTTGGGCAATGCAGATGCCTTGAGCAGGTGGACAATGCATACGGCTGAGGCTGATGTCAAAGAGCCTAACCGAGAGGTTTTGCTGCTCAACGACCAACCTGATGGTTGGCATTTGGATGCGTCGAAGATAGCGAGAGAAACAAAAAAAGATACGCTCCTCCAGAAGGTGTTATTCTACGTGCTTCACGGCTGGCCGCGTGCGAATGGCGATAATTCATTGCAGCCGTCTTGGACAAGAAAAGAGGCTCTTTCACATAGTAAAGGATGCTTACTGTGGTGTAACAGAGTGGTCGTGCCTGCGTCACTTCAGAGTGACGTATTGAATTTATTGCACGCCCCGCATGCAGGAATAGTACTGTTACGACCATGGGGGTAGCGTGCAAGCGGAATTAGAGCTTATCTCGATCTAGGATAAGGTTTATATTCCCTTGCACTAGACATGCGCGAAATAACTCTTTTAAAAGACTAAGGAGTTATAACTCTTTTGAAGAAAAGAGTTATATCGCTCTTTTACATCTTTAACTCCCAACTAACTCCGTAACTCAAAAGACTAAAAAGACTTGAATGAAGTGATTGATGCGAATAACGAAATACAATACAACTACATAAATAATTTTGTACTTTATTGCAACGGTGGTAGGGTCAGTTTTCTCTCGAACTCCGCGACGCGTTCCAATCATGCTCCATCCCTTTTCGTCTCATAAAATCCCGCTATGGCGATTTCACTCACTCCTGTACGTTCGAATCCAGTCTCGCTCACTAACTCTTTTACATCTTTAACTCCCAATCAACTCCATAACTCTAAAGACTTGAACAATACAACTAAATAATTTTGTACTTTATTGCAACAGTGGTAGGGTCAGTTTTCTCTCGAACTCCGCGACGCGTTCCAATCATGCTCCATCCCTTTTCGTCTCATAAAATCCCGCTATGGCGATTTCCCTCACACCTATACGATCGAATCCAGTCTCGCTCACTAACTCTTTTACATCTTTAACTCCCAATCAACTCCGTAACTCAAAAGACTTGAAGATGTAAAAGAGTTAGTGAGCGAGACTGGATTCGATCGTATAGAAGTGAGTGAAATCGTCATAGCGGGATTTTATGAGACGAAAAGGGATGGAGCATGATTGGAACGCGTCGCGGAGTTCGAGAGAAAACTGACCCTACCACCGTTGCAATAAAGTACAAAATTATTTAGTTGTATTGTTCAAGTCTTTTGAGTTACGGAGTTGATTGGGAGTTAAAGATGTAAAGAGTTAGAAAGGAAGTAAAGGAGTTACGGAGTTATTAAGTATTTTGCAAGGAATACATCTTTTAGTCCCAATCACTCCTGAGTTACACATGTCTACCTTGCACTACGTCACATACGCACGGTCGGCCGAACGCACCCGTCGAACGAAATCGAGACTTATCGAACATTCGAGAATGTTTGACACACATCCAGAACTGTGTAGAAGTATCTCGAAGCCCTAATCTGTTGCTAACATGCCCCCGAAGACTCTGGAACATTCTGGTAGGACTTACTAGAATGTTGTGGAAGCTACTAGAAAGGTCTCGCCCGCGTCTGCGCTAGTATAAAAGCGGGACGGGCGAGCCGACGAGGCAGTTCTGATTTGAACAGCGAAGAAGTGAGTTCTGATTTGAACAGCGAAGAAGTGAGTTCCAATTTGGAAAGCGATGATTCTCCTGTAAACTAAGAGTGATCTAGTGTATTACCTGCGAAGTGTTTTAAGAAGATTTTAGTGTTTTAGTGCGTTTAAGTGTGATTTAGTGTTTTAATTGTGTTTTTGTTACTCGTCAAATAAATTAATTGTCTTTTTGTGACTTTGGCATTTTACTTGAATCTTACGTACCCCGTACCCGCAACAATTGGTGTCAGAAGTGGGATTCAAGATGTCACTTACGCCACAAGAAGGCAATGAGGAGGAGGAGCAAGTGACGAGAAGAGAGACTGCGGCCTTACAAGAGGGTGAAGATGGAAGAAGCTCAACGGAGGGTTCTGGTTCTGCTATACGAAGTGGACTTACCATCGACCTTGCCACCTCAATTGATGTTATTAATTCTCTACTATCGTTAGTTACTGATGAGATGACCCGCAGTGACGAGAAAAACCGCCATCACAAGGCGCAGCTTGCTGAACTTAAGAGGGAGCAAGCCCGTTACCAGGAGGAGCATGCCCGACGCCAGGAGGAGCAAGTCCGCCGCCTGGAAGCACAACTTGCTCAACTTAGGGAAGGCCAAGCCCTTCACCAGGAGGAGCAGGCTCGTCGTCAACATGAGCAGGTTCGCCGTCTTGAAGAACAGGTTCACCGTCTGGAAGAGCAGGTTCGCCGCCAGGAGGTGCAAGCTCGCCGTCAAGAAGCGCAGCTTGAAGAATTCAAGGAGGTGCTCAGTTGCAAGAGTTGGTTGGGGGCTATTGAGAAGAAGTATACAGCACTGGAAAAGCAGATCGTTGCTGTGGAAAACCGACTTAACCTGGTGGATGGTGCGTTACAACAGCTGCACATCAAGGTGGAAAAGGTAGAAACTCGAGCTGCTACAGTAGTGCCGGCAAATTCAGTGTCTCCTACAATCGAATTACCCTACTTCGATGGAACTACATCCTGGGCAGCTTTCTGGTGCCAGTTCGAAAATTTGGCCAAGGGAAATGGGTGGAGCGACGAAGAATCAATGATGGCTCTCACTTTGGCTCTTCGTGGAGATGCTTTACTCATATTAGAATGTCTGCCTTCGAATAATAGGATCTTAGGAGCTCTCCAAGAAGCACTAGAGAGCAGATACAGTGTAAAACACCAGGAGTACATGTTCAGAGCACAACTACGCGACCGAGTTCAGGAACCTGGTGAGAGTCTGCAGCAATGGGCAATGGAAATCGAGAGGCTAGTCCGACGTGCGTATGTGTCATGCCCGGCGATAGTGGAGCCAATGATCTTGCAAGCGTTCAACGACGGAATAAGGGACGCACACATCAGACATGCCGTGAAATTAAGTCACCATCAGACCTTACCGGAAGCTCTAGCCCATGCTTTGGAGGTTGAAGCTGTGCGACAGGACCTTGGACCTCACAGACTACGGGAAGTAGTAGTGAGGGAAAGACCCTCCTCGGTCCCAAAATGCTATGGCTGCGGAGAGAGGGGCCATATTCGAATAAGTTGCCCCAAACGACGCGACGGTGCGTCAACGGTGACTACATGAACTGGTGTGACTACAAGAACTGGTGTGACTACAAGAACTGGTGTGACTTCAAGAACTGGCCTGACTAAAAGAACTGGCGTGACTACCGGAATGACAGTAACTGGCATGGCTACCGGGATGACTACAGGAACTGGCGTGACCACCGGATCAAGCAAGTAACTACCTCGCCATGTGTTAAATCATGCTCGGGACGAGCATGACTAAGAGGGGGGTAATGTTACGACCATTGGGGTACCGTGCAAGCGGAATTAGAGCTTATCTCGATTAAGGATAAGGTTTATATTCCCTTGCACTACGTCACATACGCACGGTCGGCCGAACGCACCCGTCGAACGAAGTATCTCGAAGCCCTAATCTGTTGCTAACATGCCCCCGAAGACTCTGGAACATTCTGGTCGGACTTACTAGAATGTACTAACTAACAGAGGAGGGAGCCCAGATACTGAACAGTCTGGGCTCCAAAAACAGAGTAACCCTACGTTGGGTACCAAGGACACTCTGAAATCGTAGGCAACGAGAAAGCCGACGAGCTAGCAAGGGAGGGAGCATCATGCCCGGTACAATCCCCGGAACCAATACTAGGCATACCCAGGTGCAACACCAGACGCTTGCTAAAAGAGTGGTCGATCGAACAGAGCAAGGAGCACTGGCGGAGATCGACAGGTCAAGCACATGCTAAGGCCTTAATCACAGGATTCTCCAACAAGTTCTCGCTTGAGGCTATAATGCTATCTCGCGAACAGTTGAGGATCCTCACAAGAACTATCACAGGTCACTGTAGACTGAACAAACACGGCTTCAGAACCGGGCTGACCGTGGAGTCTACATGCAGATTCTGCAAAACAGAGGATGAGACACCCATGCACATCCTCTGTCATTGCGATGCCCTCGGGCACTCAAGAAGCCGAACCCTGGGCAGCTACTACATTGGCCCGGAGGATGTTAAGGCTATCGCTCCCAAGGCTATTACACGGTTCATGATGACCGTGGGCGACGATCTCTAAAAGGGAGCGGAGGACACAATAGATCTTATTGGTCGCAGTGTCCACTCGACAAATAATAAAAAATACTAGAATGTTGTGGAAGTTACTAGAAAGGTCTCGCCCGCGTCTGCGTTAGTATAAAAGCGGGACGGGCGAGCCGACGAGGCAGTTCTGATTTGAACAGCGAAGAAGTGAGTTCTGATTTGAACAGCGAAGAAGTGAGTTCCAATTTGGAAAGCGATTATTCTCCTGCGTACTAAGAGTGATCTAGTATATTACCTGCGAAGTGTTTAAGGAAGATTTTAGTGTTTTAGTGCGTTTAAGTGTGATTTAGTGTTTTAATTGTGTTTTTGTTACTCGTCGAATAAATTAATTGTCTTTTTGTGACTTTGGCATTTTACTTGAATCTTACGTACCCCGTACCCGCAACAGTACAAACTAAGGCATATGCAAGAGAATATGTTTGGTGGCCCGGAATGGATCATCAGATCGAAAAGCACGTGGCTGAATGTGAAAGGTGCCAGGCCGTGGGAAATTACCTTCCACGAGACCCTCAAACTTGGATCATATCTGGAAAGCCTTGGAGCCGTGTTCATGTGGATTTTGCGGGTCCATTTCAAGGCAAACATTTCTAGTTCTGATTGACAGCTATAGTAAGTGGTTTGAGGCTGAAATCATGCCATCGATGGCAAGTGAAGCAGTGATTGCATGTTTACGGAGGATATTTGCATCGCAAGGGCTCCCTGATGTATTAGTTACAGACAATGGTAGAAATTTTACATCTGAGGAATTTAATACCTTCTTGCAGAACAATGGAATTAAGCACTTGTACTCCCCGCCCTATTACCCTGCTTCAAATGGCTAGATTGAGAGAGCTATACAGACCTTTAAAAACAAACTGAAGAAAATGGCCAATGAGAGTTGCCCCTGGTCTGAAAAATTGCCTAAAGCCTTTTATTCGCTTAGAACTGTGCCCAATAGCTGCGCGAACAAGACTCCAGCTGAAATGTTTAATGGACGCCGTTACAGAACGGCGGTGTCTTCACTGCATCCGGAAACGGCACCTACCGAGGCAGATGAGCAGCTGGAGGCAGCTGCACAGCGCACGCCCGCTCGTGCATTTGTTGTGGATCAGCCTGTGTTGGCTCGCATGTATGGGCCAGGGGAAAAATGGCAGAGAGCAATAGTTGAGATGGTGGAAGGGCCTAGTGCTTATTTTGTGAGGACGGGAGATGGAGAGCTTCATCGTCGGCATGTAGACCAATTGATCAGTCGAGCAATGGCTCCGCTACCATCTACTCCGATAAAAGCACAAACTTCGAGGTCTAGATCCTCCTCACCTGAACCACCTATTGTTATTCCCCCACCAGAACAGTGGCCAGATATCATTGGCATTCCTAATACTAATTAAGTATAACTTAAAGTAGATTCTATTGTTATATAAATTTAGTAATTGATTATTATGTTTAGTTCCCTTAATTATGGTGGAAAGGTATATTGTGTATTTGGTTTGACTGACACTTAGTAATATTGTTTTTAAATGTAGGTACTTAATAATAAATTAGTTATGCTTTGACCTGAGTTGATGTTGTATCTTTTATATTATATAACATTTATATTATAATTGATTAATATTTTAGAAACTTACAAAGAGTAGGTACTTGGTTCCGAAACAAAACTAGGTTATCGACTTTTTTTTAAACCGATCCTTTCAATATAGGGTAATCGAGACAGTGATTGCCCACTTAAGAAAATGATGCAAAGTTTAATTACAATTAAATCCTTTATTTTAACAATTAGGTAGCAGTGTGCGACTTTAACATAAGTAGTTTAGCTTTGAGATAAGTTAGCAACAATTCAAATATCTAAAGAATATTTGTAAATATAACGTTTTGCAAAAAAAAATCTTAAAATTTGTTCTAAAAATCCAGTGATTGCCCACCCCCTCTAAATACTAAATGGAATGTTTTTATACCATGATAACTGCTGCAAATGATACATCAAAGCTTTAACTAGCTCGTTGTTTAGCTTTCACATTCAAAAAAGAAAATAAAAGTGACACAATCATTAAAACTACAAGTGTATCCGATTCTCCTAAGAAATTCGAGTTTTTTGAAGAGACGAACATCTGCTGTGCAAAAACAGCCATTATAATATATATTTTTTAAAATGTTGACAAATTTCTTATTTAGAATTCTGATAAAGAGTACTCTAGTGTTATTTAACGGATTTAATTCAAAACTACTCCTTTGAAAATAAGTTAGTTAAAAACTACGTTAACTTTAAACCTGGCAATCACTGCACCCTAGGCAATCACTGTCTCGGTTCCCCTACTCAAAATTCACATTAAAATCACAATACAATTTAAATGAGAATTAAAAATGTCAATACCGATTAATTTATTTTATTTGATTATATTAATTAATGTATGTATGTATGTATCTGAACTATTATATTTTACTATCACAATTATTTAAGAATTTTATCATTAAAAAAATCATTTAAATCATAGTAGCATTTTTTTATCAATAGCTCCTTTAGTAGTTGTAGCGTGTCACCCAATTAGTAATAGTCAGGTATCGCCTATCCGTGGCATTATATTTACTCACGGGAGTGAATCGGAACGCAAGCAGCTTCCCTAAGCCGCCACCTGTCGAGCAGTGGCGCCATTATCGCCAGTAGCGCAGAGAGTTTTGTCAACAAGCCCGCGTTCGCGCCGAGACGGCACGGTATTATTGATATTAGGCATAAAACTGTAGTTGGTCACTATAAAACTTATGTAAAAATGTGCACAAAGTAATTACACGTATTTTCTACTGATATCCGGACTTTCTACTTCCCTACGAACCCTCATGTGGCGACTGCCCACCGCCACATTGGCGCCTCAACGTGGATAAAGTCGTGTTCGTACAAGTTTCGAATGGGCAGCGAGGTATTGAAAAACTGTGATACCGGTAGTAAAGACTGTGAAAAAGTGTTATTTCGTGTTATAGTGGACCTCGTCGACTACGTAACAATCATATTTTGTTGAGATTGTTTTGTTTTGTGGCCAAAATGCCTCGAACGCGGAGAGCTTCTTCAGGTAGTGTGCACAGCAATGGCGGCGATGGCGCCGGTGCACAATCCGTCCTAAATTCGTCGATAGTAATGACGCAGGACATGCTCTCCAACTTGATGACTAGTTTTGCTAGTAGCAACACGCACAGCGGGAATTTTTCGCAATGTACTGCGAGATACTCCGGCCCCCCTGAAGATTTAGACAATTTCCTAGATGCCGTCAATACCTACAAGGATTGTGTGAATGTTTCGGATGAAAATGCATTACGCGGTTTGTCTATGTTGCTTGTGGATTCTGCGGGAGTCTAGTGGCAAGGAATAAAACGATCAACAACGTCATGGGACGATGCGATGACCCGGATGAGGAGCGCATTTGGAGATCAGGAGCCACCATACCGCATTTACAAGAAATTGTTTTCTTTGGACCAGGGGGAGGAACATACGGATTTATTCGTCGCTAAGGTACGTGCGTTGTTTGCCAAGTTGCCTACTGATGATATCACTGAAAAAGTCCAGTTGGATATGGCCTATGGACTACTCAATCAACGCATTCGAAAACGGTTAAGCCGTGAAAACGTCGCAAGTTTCGAAGATTTGCTTCGTAAATGCCGCAGTATAGAGGATTCGCTGAAGGAATGCAGCGCAAGTGGATGTAAGCAGCAGGTGGAGACAGGTTCGCGCAGGCCGCAACCTCGGTACGTCTCGGGACCTTGGGAATCCGCCCCCGAGTTCGTCAACGTCACCGCCCCGCGAGCGAAGAAACCATTTTGTTCCTACTGCAGCAGACGTTTCGGTCATTCGAAAGATGCGTGTGAAAGAGTGTTAGTGAAAAGTGATATACCTACTCGTAAAAGTAGCGATATAAAGTGTTACGGCTGTGGTGCCGCTAATGTTATAAAGTCTAAGTGCAAAACGTGTAATCCGCCGGCCGAGTCGTTTTATTCGGTCGACAATACCCGTCGCAGCGAGGCAGGGGGAGCGCCCCCCGGCTGTAACGCAGCGGGCGGAGCCCCGCAGCGCGCCTCCCGTGCGTCGCCGTCGCAGCATAAGCCGCCGCACGAGTCCCGGCCGCCACCAGCGCAGCCGCGCCGATCGCGCACGCCACCTACCGAGAGGTCGCGGCGATCGGGCGCGAGCCGCGAGACGCCGCAAAGCGAGCCGCGTCGATCGCGCGCGCCGCTGACCGCGGGCCGCACCAAGGAGCAGCGACAGCCTAACCCTCCACTGCGCACTTCGGTACAAGGTAACCCTACGGATGCCGTAGGGGTTTTCGGTACTAAAAATCGAGACTTTATTTCACAAAAGTGTAATGATCGCGTACTTTCTACTGTGGATACGAGTAGTGTTGATGCATATATCGATAAATGTTGTGATAAAAATATCGATAAAAAGGTTTTTCGTAATAATTCGAATTTTTGTAACTGCGGTTTTGTTGCAAATATTTCTAAGGGTAGAAATAATGATTCGAGATGTTCTGGTAGAATGGATAATGATAATAGTGATGGTAAAATTATCGATAAAAATGTTTTTCGTAAAAAGTCGAATTTTTGTAAACGTAGTTCTGTTACAAATATTTCTAAGGAAAGAAATAATGATTGGCGATGTTCTAAGAAAGTTAATGATTGTGTTTCCGTTAATGATGATGATAACTGTATACGTTTAGATAACGATGTTTGTTTCAACAGTTGTGAGAATGGAAATGTACCTTTTAGAAGACCTGTGTTGAATATAAGTATATTAGGGCATTGTGGCACAGCTCTCGTTGATTCTGCAGCTAAAGGCTGTATAGCGGGCCACACGCTTCACGCTCTCCTACAGAGGTTAGGACACCCGTTAGTACCGTCGACGCAAGTTGTTAGGTTGGCGGATGGTGTTAGTAGGGAGATGAATGTACTTACCACAGAGGTAAAGGTGACACTCAAAAATAAAACAAAAAGGGTAAAATTTTTATATTTCCTGATTCCAATAGTAATGAAAGTTTATTGGGTAAAGATTTTCTTACCATTTTTGATCTCGTGTTTGATTTCGGGAATAGCAGTTGGCACTTTGCTGATGATGATAAGCAGAAGTTTGAAGTGCAGTTTGAGAGAGTGTCTCCTGTATCTCAATGTGCAGCTGTAGATGTGCTCCGGGATGATGAGGCGACTTCGCTGAGCGTTCAGCAGCGTGATGAACTTGCCCGCCTCTTAGTAGACCATCAGGACATTTTCGAGCCAGGGGGAGCTCCGACTCCGTTCGCAGAGCACGCCATTGATACCGGCGACCATCCACCCGTTGCTGTCCCACCCTATAGGTTGACACCTGCCAAGAAGGAGGTGATGCGGGCAGAGCTTGATAAGATGTTAGCTGATGACATTGTGGAAGAATGCAAGCCTGCATGGGGAGCACCGGCACTTCTCGTCCCGAAAGCAAATGGTAAGGTAAGATTTTGCGTAGATTACAGGAAGCTCAACGCGGTCACGAAAACCGATGTCTATCCTATGCCGTTGATAGACGAGCTGGTCCAGTTTACAAAGAAGAACTGTTTTATGAGTTCCATCGATATGCGCAGTGGTTACTGGCAGGTATCCGTACGTGAGCAGGATCGCGATAAGACTGCCTTTTTGACTCCTTTCGGTACGTACAGGTTCAAAAGGATGCCGTTTGGCCTGAAGAACTCACTGTAAACTTTTCAGCGTCTGATTGATAGGCTCCGTTCGGGTGCTTCGCTGAAGGACGTGACCCTGCTGGCATATCAAGATGATTTACTCGTGATAACTGAAGGTAATTTTGAGAAGCATGTTGAGGATCTGCGAGCCGTTTTTGAGAGGTTACGGATGTTCAAGTTACGAGCCAACAGAGAGAAGTGTGTTTTCGCACGAGACGAAGTGAAGTACTTGGGTCATGTGATTACCCAGGATGGGGTATCACCAGATGATGACAAGGTCCGTGCAGTGTTGGACATGAAAGCACCTTCTTCGTTGAAGCACTTAAGAACATTTATCCAAACCTGCTCATGGTTCAGGAAGTTTATCCCAAACTTCAGTGGGATAGCAGAACCTTTAACAAGGTTGACGAAGAAAAATCAGCAGTGGTCCTGGGGCCCAGATCAGGATCGGGCATTTGAGGACCTTAAGCAGCGTCTGTCGTCAGCGCCGATTCTAAGGCAGGCTGATTACAGCAAACCTTTCATTGTGAGAACCGACGCCAGCAACTATGCACTGGGTGCAGTATTGCTTCAAGGCGAAGGGAAGGACGAACGACCCATTGAATATGCGTCAAGGCTGCTTACACAGGCTGAGAGAAATTATAGTACGACAGAGCGAGAAGCGCTTGCTGTCGTATGGGCAAACGAAAAGTTTAGAGGGTATATCGAAGGTCACGAAATAATAGTTGGAAGTGATCATCAACCGTTGAAATGGTTGCTTACCTTGAAGTCGCCGTCGGGTAGACTCGTTCGATGGGCTCTTAAGTTGCAATCCTTTAATATTCAGCTGCAGTATACTCCTGGAAAAGCCAACGTCATAGCTGATGCACTCAGTCGGCCAACCTGCAAAGAAGAGGATAGGAATCAGTGTGGTGTCTGCTCCGTCGTTGTAGACTTACCTGCTCGTAGTCCCGCTGATCTCCGCCGCGCGCAGCTCGACGACCTGGAACTAAAGCAGATAGTTAGTGAAATGGAGGATGTTTCAGATGCAGATTCTATAGGATTGAAGAGATGGTCTGAAATAGGCTATTTTTTACAACAAGGTGTGTTGTATAGGTACAATCCGGACGTCGAGAGTGAGGAACCTCAGTTGGTTGTTCCAGAATCACTACGTCCAGAGATTTTGAAGGAATGTCATGATTCCGCCGGTCATCATGGTGTTGATAGGACCTATAGTAAGGTCGCTCATAATTTTTGTTTCCCAGAAATGCGAAGAGCCATAGCAGAGTACATCAAAACCTGTGTTACCTGCCAGAGGTACAAGCCTTCGAATACGAAGCCGTCAGGTCTTTTGCAAACTCCAGTTCTTAATCAAAGGGGAGAAGTCTTGGCTATCGATTTGTTCGGTCCGCTTCCTGCTGGAAGAAATGGTGAAAAGTGGGTGTTGTTAGTCGAAGATACTGCAACTCGCTGGACAGAGCTGTTCGCTCTGAAGGAAGCTACTTCAGAGGCGTGTGCTCGAACTTTAATAGAGGAATATTTCCTGCGGTATGGGTTTCCTCGACGCGTTGTATCAGACAATGGCGTCCAGTTTGTCTCAGCAGTTATGCAACAATGTATGTTTGTATTGGGTATCTCACAGGAGTTGTTACCTCTTTATCACTCCGCAGCTAATCCAGCTGAACGCAAAAATAGGGATTTGAAGTTTCTTCTGTCGCGCTTAGTTGATGCAGATCATACGTCGTGGCCTCAGCATTTGCCAGAAGTAAGGTTCGCTATGAATTCAGCGGTTTGTCAGACTACAGGTGTGTCTCCCGCTTACCTTACCTTCGCTAGGGAGCTCCGCTCGCCACTCGACGTCCAGCACGACATCAGATCAATCCTGAATAAGGATAATTTTGTTCCCCAGATAACGCCATATCTGAAGAAGTTTGTCTCGTCTTTAATTGCTGTAAGGGAAAGGGTTGATGCACAACAAGACAGGCGTAAGCAGTGTGCTGACAAAGCAAGGAAGCCAGGAGAAGTCTTCGATGTTGATGATCAAGTCCTTTTGAAGTCACATGTCCTTAGTAATGCAGCAAGGAACATTACAGCAAAGTTTGTTCCGAAGAGAGATGGTCCTTATTTGATTGTAGGAAGGGCTAATCCTACAGCGTATCTGATTGCAGATTTAGATGCTCCAGAAGAGGTCTTGGGCAAGTTCCACGTATCGGAACTTACACGCTTTCATAGTCGCGAGGAGACAGAGTCGCCTCCTCGTCCCGTAGTTCCTAGGCGTCAGAGAGGACGTCCACGCAAACATGTTTGTCCTGTATGTTAATTTTTGATAGTTTTTGTATGTTTGTGTTTAATTTGTAACTGTGTAGTGCGAGTTTATGAGCGAGGACGTTCTCACAAACTCGAGGGGGAGTGTGTAGCGTGTCACCCAATTAGTAATAGTCAGGTATCGCCTATCCGTGGCATTATATTTACTCACGGGAGTGAATCGGAACGCAAGCAGCTTCCCTAAGCCGCCACCTGTCGAGCAGTGGCGCCATTATCGCCAGTAGCGCAGAGAGTTTTGTCAACAAGCCCGCGTTCGCGCCGAGACGGCACGGTATTATTGATATTAGGCATAAAACTGTAGTTGGTCACTATAAAACTTATGTAAAAGTGTGCACAAAGTAATTACACGTATTTTCTACTGATATCCGGACTTTCTACTACGAACCCTCATGTGGCGACTGCCCACCGCCACATAGTTTTATAAATTTATTATTATTTGTTTCTTCTTTTAGGTATTTAGGTAGTCTATTATATATTTCAATCGACATGGCATATGGTCCTGTACCTGCCATATTCAGCTTATACAGAGAGAGTATGAAATTGTCTGGGTCCTGAGATCTACCGTTCATATCTCCTTTTCTATTATAAAATATCGTATGCTTGCGCACGAATTAACATAGCTCTAGTACCTATATAGATACAAGTTAAAGTTAGTAAATTGTACTTGATAAAGAATGGCTTACATATTATCCGCGAGCGTTAAAAGAGACACACGTAATTTACAGTCAAATTGTTTAATCAGTAATTTTACAAAGTAACACCACACTCAGTAAAAATTACACTTATTTTAAAATGATGTTGCTCGTAGCACGAACGGAACCAATTATAACGTTGCTTCATTCTTCAGATATAATTTTAACCATGTAGTCCTTTTAACCTACAAGGCATAATCGCACGCTTTGTAGAGAGAATCGATTTAGTAATCGATTTCCCTATATTTTTTTTTTTACTATATATATATATATATATATATATATATATATATATATATAAAATAAATTAACCGATATTGACATTTTTAATTCTCATTTAAATTTTATTGTGATTTTAATGTGAATTTTGAGTAGGGGAACCGAGACAGTGATTGCCTAGGGTGCAGTGATTGCCAGGTTTAAAGTTAACGTAGTTTTTAACTTATTTTCAAAGGAGTAGTTTTGAAAGGAGGAGGATGACAGATGGCGCTTCTGGTCACGTAAACATTGGCTCTGTGAATATCTATCTATAATATATAAAGCTCGATTACCACTGACTGACTGATCAGGGCTGTTTTTCGGTGTGTTGGGATTTATTTTTGCGAAAAAAGTTTTGACAACCCTGACTGTTTTTTTAATCAATCCAGGTTTTTGACATTTAAAGAAAAAAAAAAACAAAATGGCGGCCGTTTTTGCGACATCAACTTTTTTGTTACAGCAGTTATTCGAGATGTGAAAAGTGTCTCAGAATCACCCTTTGCTATTATGTACATGACAAGAAAAAAAGGTTGAAAAAACAAAATGGCCGCGCCGCCATCTTGGATTGAAAATTGGATTTTGAGCACTTTTCACGGGATCGTAGCTGGGGGGGGCGCTGTTCGATTTTCAAATTTATTTTTTGTATCTGTGGCGTACATGTTCTTCTTTCAAACGTCATTTGCAATTTTTCAAAATCCAAGATGGCGCCGCCCCTGGCGGCCATTTTGTTTGGAGAAAAAAAAGTGCACTTTTCAAACGAATTTTGCGGGGTGATGGCAACACTGGAGAGATTTGAAATGTTCCGAGCGTCGGTAGGTAATTTATCAAAGTATTGTCATGACTGAGAATTTCTACCAAATTCATGGTAGTTTTCGGACCATGGCCTCGAATGGTAGAAAAAAAAAGTTGCCATGTTTGCAAAAACCGAGTATGCAGTTTTGTAGTTATTGGGCCTTGCAATGTCCTCCAGATAGATTTTTGAAAAAATACTGGCAACACTGGAAATGGCGGCGGAAATAAATTTTCGGGTGTCGCTGACTTCTAGAGGTTCCTTGGACGAGGGTATCATAGATGGAAAAAAAATTAAAATTGTTTCTGATAGGTAATGCTACGTAGTATATGGGAAAAATACGCGCTGTCAAAAAAACAAGATGGCGGACGAGCTGGCGGCCATCTTGTGAAATCGCATTTTTTTGGAAATTTTCAAAGTTATTTTTTCGATAGATGGCGACACTTGAGAGAGTTTGCATGTATGAGGCGGGTGTGAGCCTTGCTTGCGTGTATTGCCATGTTGAAAAATATTTTTACCTTTTTTGATAGTTTAGGTGTCAGGGCCCAAAATAGTAAAAAAATAAAAATTGATTTCCAGGAAAAGTAAACACATCAAACCTTTTGTTGAGTTAGTCTAAATGACATTAGGTCATTTTTAACAAAATCATCTGGCAACACTGGGAGATATTGAGAAAAATGTTTTTTTGACATGGTCATTTTTGAGAGGTTCCTTGGGGAACCAGTATTATTTTAGAAAAAAAATGAAAACGCCATTCAAAGCGATATATGATGTAGTATATGGGAAAAATATGGATTGTCAAAAAATCAAGATGGCGGAGGAGTTGGCGGCCATTTTGTAAAAAAAAGGTGATTTGAAAAAATTCAAAGTGGTTTTTCGACCAGATGGCGCTACTTAGGGAGTTTATGATGTATGACGCGTATGAGTGTTTTTATAAGGTGTGTTGCCATGTTTAAAAATAATTTCATATTTTTTAATAATTTTCGAGATTTGGTCAAAAAACAAAAAAAATAAAAATTACACTTGTTGGAGAAAAAAACTACATGAGGGCTTGAATTAGGTTAATTTAAATCCTTTTTGTCCATTTTTACTAAAATCAACTGGCAACACTGGGAGCAGCGTCCAAAATAAAATTTTGACAGGGGCATTTTTGAGAGGTTCCTTGGGCGAGCAGTATTATCTCAGAGAAAAAGTAAAAACGTGGTTCGACGCGGTATATGTTGTAGTATATGGGAAAAATACGGATTGTCAAAAAATCAAGATGGCGGACGAGTTGGCGGCCATTTTGTAAATGTTGAGTTTTTTCGCACTTAAAAACCGATTTTTCGGGCAGTTGGCGCCACTTGACGAGAATCGTTGTCATAATCTTTATGGTAGGTATTAACAAGAGCTACAAAATGGTAGAAAAAAAAAACTTCATCCTCAAGGAAAATTTTGAGATTTAGTACAAAACTTGTGTAAAATGTACGTAAAATTGTAAATACTCAACGTCTGTGTATTGTGCCCTGTCAAAAAGTGACATATATTGTCATTCTCAACCAACCAGAGCATTTACAAAAACATGCGACGAAAAAAAAAAAGAAAATTTTTTTTTACTCTACTACGAAATTTTCCCATACATTTTGTACTGAAGTCGGCTGAACCCTACACATAGGTACCAGCCAGAAGAATTATTATGAAAACATTCGATGGAGATACAAAGTATTTGGGTTATGGGAGAGATGGCAACTAAACCGGGACTATGGAAGGGAATTGAGTTGAGTTGATATTGATGATACAACGGGTCGCCTGCTTTATCGACCTTTACGTTATTCTCAAACCTAACAACTTACAGTGACCATATCATATTGAGGAACTATAAAGATTCAATAACATACAAAACTAAAAAACTCAAGAAAATTTAGAGTTTCAAACGAAACCACTTATGTAAAATCAATGAGAAGAACCGCAAATATAACTTGGTAATTTCATATATTTATATAGTATTACCACAATATTTATGCGGTTAGTGTAACTAAAAATTTAAATTAAGTTGAATCAAAATTTCATAAAGTAATTTTATCACTTGTGCTTGTTAGCACTACCTACTGACATTAACGTTACTATTATGAACTTTGAATCGCTTAGCCAGCTCAGCGTAGGCATCAAGTGTGGGCTTGTATGGAGCTTAAATGGAAAAATCTAAATACTCGACACAAGCCCCGAATACTGAGCGAAGCGCCGCGTAGGGCGAAGCCCGGAGCGGCCATTTCATCACGAGTTTTCATCACAAACCCATGCGAAGCGCCGCGTAGGGCGAAGCCCGGAGCGGCAAATACATCGATTGTTGCACCGGGAGAATCCCGCAACGGCCATTTCATCATATCATACAGCGGCAGAGCCAAGCGGAGCGCCGCGTAGGGCGAAGCCCGGAGCGGCCATTTCTATCACTTATATTGCAAGAATATAGCATAAGGCCTTCTTCTTAATGGCCTTCTAACTGTACATATGGACTTTTTCATCGTGTTCAACGTAACATCGCGGAGCAAAGGCGAAGTGCCGCGTAGGGCGAAGCCCGGAGCGGCCACTTTCATATGGGTGCGACGAAAAATGAATGCGGAGCGCCGCGTAGGGCGAAGCCCGGAGCGGCCATTCCATTACAAGTTTGAACTTCAAAACCAAGTGGAGCGTTGTGAAGGGCGAAGCCTGGAATGGCCATTTCAACCTGACCTTCAGGGGCAGTACCAAGCAGAGTGCCGCGTAGGGCGAAGCCCGGAGCGGCCATTTCAATCACTTGGTGTGTTGCGAGAATATAGCAGAGCGCCGCGTCGGGCGCAGCCCGGAGCGGCCTCCTAACAGTATGTATGGACTTTTTCATTGTGCTCTATGCAACATCTAGAAGCAAAGGCGAAGCACCGCGTAGGGCGAAGCCCGGAGCGGCCATTCCACCGCAAGCACGACATATCAATCTAAGCGGAGCGCCATTTAATAGAAACACGACGCATGACATTAAGCGGAGCGGCTTTTCATCGTTAGATAGACGGGCCGAAGAACAAGCAGAGCGCCGCGTAGGGCGAAGCCCGGAGCGGCCATTTCTTTGTAAGTTTCATACGCAGAACCAAGCGTAGCACCGCGTAGGGCGAAGCCCGGAGCGGCCATTTCATCGAAAGTTACACATGCAAAACCAAGCGGAGCGCCGCGAAGGGCGTAGCCCGAAGCGGCTACTTATTTCATCTCAAGTTTATTAAACATAAAAACCCACCGGTGCGCCGCGTAGGGCGAAGCCCGGAGCGGCCATCCATCTCAAGTTTATTAAACATAAAAACCAACCGGTGCGCCGCGTAGGGCGAAGCCCGGAGCGGCCATCCATCACAAGGCTTATGGACAAAATCAAACGGAGCGCCGCGTAGGGCGCAGCCCGGAGCGGCCATTTCATCACAAGTTTATCTAACATAAAACCATCGGTGCGCCGCGTAGGGCGAAGCCCGAAGCGGCTATTCCATCACAAGGCTTATCGACAAACTAAGAGGAGCGCCGCGTAGGGCGCAACCGTCCCAAGATCATACATTTGATTTATCTTTCCGTTGGCAAAAAAGTATAAGAGCAGCCGTGACAGACAGAGAACCGCCCCGTGTAACTTCGCGAGGCCGCAGGCCGAGCTGCGTCTCGCGAGGCCGAAGGCCGAGCTCCGCGGAGGGCGAAGCCCGTAGCGTCGCCGCGCAGGGCGCAGCCCGTAGCGGCTAAGCGTCGCAGACCTAGCTTGAAGGCGCACCCGCGCAAAGCGCGGGGCGGCAAAAAGCTAGTTTATGTTTTATAATTACTAAAAGTTAAAATTGTGTAATCAAGTGTGTGAATAATATAAATCTATGGACAAATATCGTACCCTAGTGTTATCTCACAAGAATAATAAAGAATACGAGTGTAATTAATCGAAATCAATATCTGGACTATTATGAAGAATAAAGTGATAATGTGCGCTAATTAATGTCGAATAATCAATAAAACCAATCTTGCGAGTACTGTTTCAAATAAAAGTGAAGTTATCATCAAGAAAAACAAGATTGAAAACAAAAATATATTGCCAAATACGTGATGAACGGTTAATTTTATTCAAAAATATTACTGACGAACACAACTGTCACACGTTTATAGACCTTATTATTAGGTCCAAACGGACTCATTTAGTATCAAAGTATTTCAACGCCATCTGTTGAATACTTTCATCTCTAATTCGTTGGAAAAGATCATATGCTTAATCGATAAGTACGTCAATACGCAAAGGATTGCAATAAGATACGTAAATTCGCTAGCACTTGGTAAGAACCTGGTGGTATAGTGGTTAAGTACACGGTGCGGAATTCTCAGAAATTGCGAGTTCGAATCCAACGTAGTACATCAGATTATTTTACAAGGCTTTTTTTAACAGAAACTGATAATGTCGACGAAATCTACTAAAAGTAAAATAATTTGTAAAACAAAAGTACAAGTTCAAAGAAAAAGAGATACTGAACCAACTACAAATGTTGTAACAAGACGTAAAAAACCTGTTTCTCCTTTAACTAATACAAATGACAACACTCATAATTGTCAACAAGTTACTCCTACCAAGAACAGTACATCGCCACAAGAGAAATTGATACAGGAGCCTCGTAGCAGTGACTCAAATATGCCTATGCAAAATAATAGCCCCAATGAGTCATTTTTATCCATATCGGAGAGACTGTCTCGGAGTGTCGAATGTATGAGTTTGAACAACAATATAATAGAGTTGAAAGAAGAAAATGATCGGCTTACATCGGAAGTCCTAAGTACCCAAAAAGAAATGGAGAATACAATACTGGAAAACAATGAATTGAAAAGGAAAATTTCCAAACTTACAAATGAAGTTGTTGCTTTAAAAGGGCTGTGTCAAACTTCGACAAGTTCGAATACAACTCCTAAATCCCACAGAACAAGAAGAAACCCTATACTTGACAAACAATCTGCATCTATTTACGACAGTCCTAGTCCACAATCAGAGAAAAGTCATGACCTTCTATACTTACAATATAAAATCACTCAGCTAACGAACCAATTACTTGAGGTGAAGAAAGAAATCGCACTTTTAACCAAAGAAATTAAGTTATTAGAACGCAAACTAAAGGACACGTCTCACACGTCACATGATAAAGAAATTGAGGACAGTAACATTAATAAGCGAAACACTGATGATAGCTACGTGGAAGGCACATTGGCTGGACAAGAGACAAATGCCAGGCAGAAGATACGGAAAATGTGCATTATTAGTAGTAACAAAAGCAACAGTGTATTAAAAATTGCGGAAAATACCTTCCAGGACTCTCAGATCATACATTACCTTACTCCAAATGCTGGAATTAACACGCTGACTGAAGACCTTGAATTAAAATTAAAAAACTATACACTTCAAGATTACTGCATTATATTGATTGGACAAGACGATTTTCTCAGCACAAACAATTATTTTGATACTATTATAACTCTACGAAAAAGACTACAGACCCTAGAATATACCAACATAATACTGTGTCTACCTACTTTCAGATGCAAAAAGTTCTCAGCAGTATTCAATTGGAGAGTGGAAACATTCAATAACCTTCTATACCTTGATATTCTTAGCAATAATTATGCTTATTTAGAAGACTCCAATCTTCAATTATCATATGATGATAGAATGTTTTCTTATGTTAATGGTAATGTAAACAATCAAGGCATGAAAAGTATATTTGATAACGTAAAATACTTAGTTGATAACTGAATTAAATATAATAACGAATATGACATATTAATTAATGATAGCAATGATAAAACTGACCAATCCAATATGACGAAGAGTAATTCTGATTTTTTTCTTGACTCCCAGCACTAATATAAATAAATGTTTCTACGTTATGCATCAAAATATAGCTGGATTGCTTAATAAGTCTGATGACCTAAATGTATGCCTAAATGAACTATCAGAAAACCATGTCAATGTAGATGTTATCTGTATAACTGAACATTTCATTATGTCTGGCTATGAAAAGTTTCTTTTAATACCAAATTATCACTTAGCTTCTATTTATTGTAGAGACAATTGCAAAAGGGGTGGTGCCTGTATTCTTGTAAGGGCAGGTCACAAATGGAAACCAATACCGGAAATTGCTAAGCTTTCTATAGTCGGCATAATTGAGTGTTGTGCTGTCGATTTAGTTGACTTTCAGACAATTATTGTATGTATTTATAGAATACCGCATGCTAAACACATAAATCTATTTTTTTCTAAGCTAGATCAATTATTGACACTTTTAAATAAAAAGAAAAAACATCATATTATTATAACAGGTGATTTTAACATTGATGTTATGAAGAATAATAATATCACTCTAGAATTTGAATGTATACTTCTTAATTATAATCTCAAATTGTCTATTAAAGAGCCGACTAGGCTTAAAAGCCAAACATGTATCGACAATTTTGCACATAATTTAAGAAAAGTATGTAGGACGGAAATATTAGAATTGGCACTTTCAGATCATACGGCTCAGTTACTTAAATGTCCCATTCAAACACTGCCAACACTTAAATTTTGGCGAAAAAAACAAAGAGATTTCTGTACCGAAAACATTATAAAGTTTAGAGACTGCCTAAAACAGTTATCGTTTTCTGAAATCTATAAAATCAAAGATCCAAATTTAGCACTAAATTATTTTATGGAGGACTTTAAACTTTTCTATGAGTTGTGTTTCCCCTTTAAGATTATTACTATGTCTCTTATAAAAAAACCTAAGTGGATATCGCGAGGCATAAAAATTTGCTGCAAGAAAAAAAGAATTCTGCTTTGGAATTACAGACTTAAACCTACACTTGAAAATAAAACAATATTTAGCAAATATACTAAATTATTTAAAAAGATAATGAGACTAACTCAAAGGGCACAAAACAACTATGCTATTAAGAATCAAAGGGCACAAAACAACTATGCTATTAAGAATTCACATAACAAGGTAAAAACTACATGGGGGATAATTAACAATACCAAGGCAAGTAAACTAAAAAGACTATATACAAGAAATAGTAATAGGCGATAATGTAATAACTGACCCAGAAATAATTGCTGACAGTTTTAATAATTATTACATTGATAAAATTAAACCAATACCTGGTGCTGGTGTTAATGTTACGACCAATATTTACAGTCAACAGAATTCCATGTTTATGACTCCCAGCGTACCACACGACATCAATAAATTAATACAGAAACTAAAAAATTCTAACAGTGTGGGATACGATGGCATAGCAACTTTTATAGTCAAAGCAGTAAGTGATCTAATAAGCGGACATTTAAGTCACATAATAAATCTGTGTATTAGCGAAGGAATATATCCCGACTATTTAAAAACGTCTATAGTGAAACCTCTGCATAAAAAAGAAAATAAACAATTTATGGAAAACTACCGACCTATTGCACTTATACCGATTTTGTCAAAAGTTTTTGAAAAGTATATTTTCGAAAAAGTGTATTCATATTTAGAAAAGAATAATATTTTATGCAAAGAACAGAATGGATTTAGGAAAAACAAAAACATAAATATGGCTATTTACGAATTTTTGAACAAACTTATACCAAATATTGATGACAGAAATCCTGTTTGTGCCGTACTTTGTGATATGACTCAAGCTTTTGACTACGTTGATCATGACATTTTAATTAATAAACTTTTGACATATGGAATTAGAGGTAATATAATACAATTAATAAAATCATATTTGACGAACAGAAAACAATACACAGTAATTTCACGACTTAACACGAGCAACAAACTAGAAGAGGAATATTTGTCAAAAGAACGATGTATCAAATTTGGCGTACCACAGGGCAGCGTTTTAGGCCCCTTGCTATTTATAATATACATTAATGATCTCCCGAAAGTGACAAATAATCCTATGACTCTTTTTGCCGATGATAGCACGTTGACCGTAGCACGTAAAGAAAATGACTCTTATGAAAATGACATTAATAATTCTCTTAAATCTATAATTACATGGCTAGATAATAACAATCTAAAAATAAACTTAAGTAAGACGCAACGCATACACTTCTCCCAAAGGTCAACAAACACATCCGATGTAAACGTAGCTTACCAACATTTTAAAGTTGCTGAAGTTGATAATGCTAAATTCCTTGGAATCATCATTGATAAACGACTTAACTGGAAAGCCCACATTGAATATGTTAGTAAAAAAGTGAGTAGCTCTGCTTATGCACTATTAAAACTTGCTCCGTTACTTAGCACCGACGCTCTACTTTCAGCATACCACGGCCTGGCCGCTTCTAATCTAAGGTACGGAATCATTTTTTGGGGGAACTCAACAGATAAAGATATTGTTTTCAAAATGCAGAAAAGATGTATTAGAGCCATGTTCGGATTAAAACCAATAGAGAGTTGCAAACCCTATTTTCAAAAACATAAGATTCTAACACTTCCGTCCTTATACATACTGGAGACAGCACTCTTTGTAAAAAGCAATCCAGCACTATTTTTGAGATTGGAAGACGTAGTTAGTCGCAATCGACGTGACAACAGCCGGCTTCGCATGCCTTCTACCAAAACAGCTCTCATGGCGAAGAGTATTTTATGTATGGCACCCAAAATATTTAATAAGCTTCCCTTACAAATTAGAGAATTACCTTTGAATAAGTTTAAATATTGGCTAAAGATGCATTTAACCCAAAAATGTTACTACGACATCAAGGAATTCCTTAATGACAAAATAAAACTTTAACTTTGACATTTTAATTAAGTAAATTAAAACCAATAGTATGTATAATGTATATCAATTAATTATTCAATATTTTATTCAAAGTGGTTGATTGCTTTAGTACAATTTTGTTAATTAGATTTGTTGTTTACCTGTGTCTCATATATTTGTACACCGTAATGGTATGGCATGTTGGAACTTTTTTCTTTTCAATATTACATCATTGTACACATGTTCAAGCAAATAAAGTATCTTTATCTTTATCTGAATTAAATCCGTTAAATAACACTAGAGTACTCTTTATCAGAATTCTAAATAAGAAATTTGTCAACATTTTAAAAAATATATATATATATATTTTTTTTTACTGGTCACACCGCAGTCGCGCTAGCGCGACCGGCCGATTTTTCGTCATTCTTTTTTCGTGCGAGGCAGAGAGCGCACGCTCCAAAAAATCGCTCAAAAGTTATTTTCGTCTATTTAAATTAACGTTATTTCTTGCCGTTTCATCATGCCGAAAAGAAAGTACAGTGATAAAATCGAACGTTATCACCGAAAGATTCAAAAATTGGAGGAAAGACAGCTTCGGCGACGTAGCCGAATCCTCGAATCAGATTCATCGGATACCGATAATACAGGTTAGTACTTACACTTTCTTATACAGTGATACGTGATAGTGATTTTCTTGGTACGTACAGCACGTAGACGTTGTCCGAGGGTCAAGACACGTGGCTTACTTTACCTGGAGGTCAACCGTGGGTTGACACGATGGTATTTTACAAGTACCTATCGGAAAAGGTGATCATTATTTTAACGCAGTTTAGTTGAGCACGTAGCGGTTGTCCGTGGGCCAACACACGCAGATTATTTTACCCGGAGGTTAACCGTGGGTTGACACGATGGTGCATTTTAATTACCAGCGCAGGTTATTATTGTCGTTGGACAAAAATTTAAAATGCCGCGGCTTGGAGGTGGACCGAGGGTCTTCACATGAGCTACTAGCGGTACTATTAGTAGCAACTAAACGCTTCTTACATAATCTATCCATAAAATGTTGATTTTACGTTTTTGAAATTAAAACCGTTAACAAGATTTAAATGTAAAAGTTAAAACATCATAAGTAAATTGTTTTCCTACCCCCTTCTCATATATATCTTTTATTCTTCTAGGCACTGAACAAGATCCGCAAGTGGAGCTGTTAGACGGAATCGATGTTCAATGTCCTGAACTACCGACCGAAGAGTTCGTTCCAAGCAGCGAAAATGCTGATACCAGCCAAGTGCCAACACCGGTGCCTGAACTTAACCCCGATGTCCTCGCTGCACTGGGTGAGGTCATTGAAGACACCCCCAAATTTGGCCCAAATATACACACCAGCTTGGCAAATTTGTGGCAGCCTATATTACGGAAAGGCCTGGATAAAGAGGCCAAGGACAAGCTGTTGAAACGAAATGTACCTGAGAATTGTCCGCTTTTGCAAGCCCCCAAACTTAACCCAGAAATTTTGGCGGCCTTATCAGAATCCGCTCGTACCCGGGACAAAAGGGTTCAGAGCGTGCAGCAACAACTAGGAGCCGGTATCACAGCCCTTAACAAGGGTCTGGATTTGCTTCTAGAAAGTGATTCCGATAGACTTCTAGCCGTCAAGCATTTAAGCGACAGCAGCCGGCTTTTGTGTGACCTCCACTTCGTTGAAACAGAAGCCAGGAAGAAATTCGTTACGCCTGGCCTGGACAAATCCTTTTTGAACATTGTTCAAGATGCGGAAAGGGATGATACCCTTTTTGGAGGCAAACTTTCCGAAAGAATTAAGGCTTCTAAAGCAATCGAAAAGCAAGGCTTACAAATAAAGAAATTTGCCCCAGCCTTAAAATCAGTGGCCACTCCTACTCCCCAGCCATCATCGAGCCGCTCTCGACAGCAGGGAAACTGGACGAGCTCTCCTCGATTTCCTCCGTCGAGCAGGGGGGGGGCGAGGAGAACCGAAGAGGACTGCACCACCGGCCTGCAGGACAGCGCCAGCGCCCCAAACCAGGGCCCAAACACAGTCCAAGCATCGTGCAGCAAATCACTAGAGGTACATAAACACGCTGGCAGGATCCAGCACTTTTACGAATGTTGGTCAAAGCTAACTGACAATCCCACTATTTTAAAATGGATTTCAGAAGGGTTTACGATCCCATTTTCTCAAAAAGTTAGACAAACCCATACACCATGTCTTAAACTAACTCCTGAGGAGGAAGTTAGCATGTCTCAAGCTGTTCAAGAGCTACTAGACCTAGGGGCGGTTTCTATTTGTAAACGTTCCAAAAATGATTTTGTATCAAATATTTTTCTGGCTCCTAAAGCTAACGGTGGCGAGAGATTTATCTTAAACCTTAAGGCTCTTAATAAATTCATCGTCAAAACCCATTTTAAAATGGAAGACCATAGAACGGCAGCAAAACTCATAAGTAAAGCAAGCTTTATGGCAACAATAGATTTAAAAGAAGCCTACCTTCTAGTACCTATTGCTCAACATCAGCGCAAATACCTACGCTTCGAATTCGATCAGACTTATGAGTTCAATGCTTTACCCTATGGTCTTTCTGTAGCCCCTAGGGCTTTTACTAAATTAATGAAGATAGTAGTGAACTATTTAAGGGCTGATGGCCATAAATCCGTTATATATCTCGACGACATACTTTGTATAGGAGACACATATTTAGAATGTTGTAGCAATGTAAGTGCCACTCTGAGCCTACTTCACTGCCTAGGGTTTGTCGTAAATTTTAAGAAAAGTGTATTGCAATCCCAGCAAACATCTAAATTTCTTGGATTTATTTACAACTCGATCGATTTGACATTAAACTTACCTTTAGATAAACGAAGCCATATAATGCACCTATTAAACAAATTTTCCAATTTACCTAAATGTAGCATAAGGGAATTTGCCCAACTTATTGGCGTACTTATTGCGGCCTGCCCAGACATAAAATATAGTTGGCTTTATACCAAAACTTTTGAACGCCAGAAATTTTTAGCCCTCGAAAAACATCAATCTTACGAAGCTAAAATCAAACTGGACGAAGTAATTTTACCTGATATCTATTGGTGGGAAAATCACATATTGACTGCTAATAACTCTATGAGATTAGACGATAACTTTGCCCTAGAAATATATACGGACGCATCCAGAATGGGTTGGGGCGCCGTATGTAATGGCAATCGTGCCAATGGGAATTGGAAAAAGGAGGAAGTATTATTCCATATAAACTTCTTAGAGTTACTAGCTGTGTTTATGGGGCTAAAATGTTTCGCGAAAAATATGTTTAACTGCACTTGCTTCGTATCGACAATACTACCGCCATAAGTTATATTAACCGAATGGGAGGAATTTAGTTTCCCCATCTAAATAATCTAACTAGAGACATATGGCAGTGGTGCGAGAGACGAAACCTCTTTCTTTTTGCCCCCTATATTAATACCCGACAAAATATAGAAGCCGACGAAGAGTCCAGGAAAATTAATGTTGACACAGAGTGGGAACTATCTCAATGGGCTTTCCAAAAAATAGTTCAAACTCTGGGCCAACCTGATATAGACTTATTCGCCTCTCGTACTAACGCCAAATGTGTCCATTACGTGTCTTGGAAACCAGACCCGGATTCTTTCTGCGTTGATGCCTTTACAATTGACTGGCATAAAAATTTCTTTTATGCTTTTCCACCTTTTCCATTGATACTCAAATGCCTACGCAAAATAATTGATGAAAAAGCCACAGGCATTCTTGTATTCCCTTATTGGCCTGGACAAGCCTGGTTTCCATTGCTAAAAAGTATATTAGCTTCAGATATTATTTTCTTCAAACCTAGTAAAGGTCTTTTACGTTCCCATTTCAGGTCACAACACCCTCTGCACCACCAGCTTACCCTGGGGGCCGCAACGCTCTCAGGACGGCCTTCATACGACAGAATATCCCGGAGGTGGCTTTAGAACTCATGCTTACATCAATTTCAAATGGTACAATGAAACAGTATGAGGTTACATATAGGTTATAGTGGAATTATTGCTCAAAAAATAACATAATTGATTTCTTCAACCCACCTGTAGAATCGGTAATCACCTTTTTAGTGGAAATTTTCCAAAATGGAGCATCTTATGGCTCCATCAATAGTCATCGTTCGGCATTATCCTTACTCTTAATATATAAAATAGGGTCTAACGAATGCATTAAGCGCATATTAAAGGGCATGTATAAACAACGGCCAACACGCCCAAAGTATACAAATATCTGGGATCCACAAATAGTATTAAATCATGTGTCTAGCTGGTACCCTAATAGTACATTAAGCCTAGAAAAATTAACGAAAAAGGTATCCATCTTGCTTGCCCTTTGCACTGCCCATCGGGTGCAAACCCTCTCACTATTAAAAGTGTCCAACATTTCTAGGTCCCAATCAGGCTTAAAAATCTTGGTGTCTGACATAGTTAAGACTTCCGCCGCTGGCCGCGAACAGCCCGTTCTACTATTACCATACTATTTAGATAATGTTCAAATATGCCCGGCCACAACAATAGACGATTATTTAATTAATACAGCAGATTTACGGACTGACGGGATGGACAATTTATTACTAACCTTTAGAAAACCTAATAGAAAATCAACTTCTCAGACCATCAGTAGATGGATCAGACAAGTTCTTTCAGAAAGTGGCATAGACCTAGGTGTATTTGGAGCCCATAGTACTAGGCACGCATCCACGTCGGCCGCTGCTTCTGCTGGCATTGATATTAATACAATTCGAAGGACGGCTGGATGGAGAAGTACGTCCTCTACATTTATGAGATTCTATAATCGACCCCTTCAAGATGAAGGATCCTTTGCCCGAGCTGTATGTGCTATGGCAAGCGCTAACGATGCGCCCAATTGTGATTAGTTTAGCAATAATTAGTAATTGAGAGGATTGAAATAAAACAATATGTACTGATTTTGTTAAAGATATTGTTTGCTTGTTGTTGTAAACTTTTTTTTCAATAAATACATTTTCCATTATACTGCAAATTGTTTTGCTCTAAACATCTACATGGTTAAAATTATATCTGAAGAATGAAGCAACGTTATATAATTGATGATCAAACGAACTTCTGGAAGTGAAGTTCGATCGATATTATATTAGTTGCTTCATTCGAAGATATAATTTTAACCATGTAGTCCTTTTAACCTACAAGGCATAATTGCACGCTTTTTAGAGAGAATCGATTTAGTAATCGATTTCCGTATTTTTTTTTTTTTACTGGTCACACCGCGGTCGCGCTAGCGCGACCGGCCGATTTTTCGTCATTTCTTTAGAGATAATCAAGTTACATTTTCAATTATGTAAAGGGTGTAAGGGTGGGTGGGTGTTTTTATATCTTCGAATGAAGCAACTAATATAATATCGATCGAACTTCACTTCCAGAAGTTCGTTTGATCATCAATAGTGCGCCGCTGCGATAATTTTTCAACCAACTCGGTGGCGCCATTGCTTTGCGCCAACTCTAGGCGGGAACCAATGGCGAGATTACCGGATATGTACACTTTTTAGCAACTTAATAATAATTTGCGCTACTTTAATACCGTATTTATCTGAATACTAGCGGCCGCCCGCGACTTTGTCCGCGTGGAAAAGTAACTTTTTACCCCCCTTTCAACCCCTTACAACCCCCTTTTCGCAATAAAAAGTAGCCTATGTTCTTTCTCAGGGTCTAGATTATCTGTATACCAAATTTCATTTAAATCCGTTGAGTAGTTTTGGCGTGAAAGAGTAACAGACAGACAGACAGACAGACAGAGTTACTTTCGCATTTATAATATTAGTTAGTAAGTTAGTATATTAGTTAGTATAGTAATGGAGTATGGATTATTAAATTAATTTTTGACACATATTTTTAAATACAATTATGATAAATAATCAACTACTGAATTTTTTATCAATGGCGACAACATCCGGCCCTCCTGCTAACGCATCCGTCTCTAGATAGCGTCTGTGTCTGGTGCAGTTGCTGAGAACAATATAAAACAATAAGGTAAGTTACCAATCACTAAAGTAAATTATTTTGTAATGACGAATGCCTTCCACTGTACTGTTCCTTCGACGGTCAGTAAATGGAGTTCTGCTAATTAAAAACTTATATATTTGGTAGTTAGACTATTTGTGTATGTATTTATTTTCCACTGTTCCATCAACGGTCAGTGATTGCAGTTAAGATTTGCAGCTGTCCCTAGGCGATGCCTTTGGCCAACCCTAGTTGCATATTGCTACAAATTTTTACCTCTCATTGTAACGGATTTGCTTTACACGAACAAAAACCGTTCAACGCCACTAGATGTAGAATTATCCAATTACCAAAACTATAAGTTCGAAGCATAAAGCACTAAACATTAAATAAGGATTTCACCACATAAGGACACGATAATAAAGTGTTTATCTAAAATGGCATACTAATCATTCTTTGACAATAACTTCATAATTTCAGAATAATAGGTATGTTGAATGTCACATTGCACTGTATAAATTATAACACTTACCTGATTACTTGACAACATCAGGCCGTGTCAAAAGGTTTTCATCTAAATCGTCTAGTCTAATCCAAGGTTTCATATTTTCAGCACAGGTGATCCCTTCGTACTGCCTAGACGTTCTCTCAGCGCCACGCATGTCTCTGACTTTGTAACGGTCGTGGCCCAACATTTCTGTGACCAGCCGGGCTAAGATGCGCACCACGAGATAATTTTGTCGACATTCGTATTACGTCAGCGCTAGTTGCTTCTCGCTCACCTGACAGGGCGAGGAGCGGGATAGAAGGATACGCTCTCGCGAACGAGAGTCGACAAAATTTTGTCGCGGTGCGCATCTTAGTCCGGCTGAAAAGGTCCTTTAAACAGTGGTAACAATTTAGTGCTTTGGCCATCATTCGATTGACTGGGTATTTTGATAACCACCAAATCATCTATAATTTTTAGCCGGTTTCCTTTTCGCATCAAATATACGCTTCTGCTTCTCTGCATTAGCTTGGATTTGATTAATAACAGCATTTCTTAACTTAGTGACATCAACGAGTTGTTCTTCATTTTCATTTATCAGCTGATCAGAATCAGTTTGTAGGCGATACCCGAAGAAGACCTCACTAGGAGTGGCAGACGTGGTTTTACTGATGGTGCTGTTTATGCCTTGTTGAATACTTGCAATGTGCTTATCCCATTGGTTATTATCAGTACTCGAACCCATGGTTCGCAACGCATCAAGAATGGTTCTATTAAAGCGTTCCACCTGGCCATTTGATCGTGGAACGGCAGTAGCAATAACATGTTGTCTTATATTTTTGCCTTGACAATAATTCACAAACAATTTGGATGTAAATGCGCTTCCTGCATCAGATATGAGACGTCTAGGGTTACCAAAAATTTTAAATATTTTATTTAGCTCATTAATAACAGTTTTACTTTTGGTTTTACGAACAGGGCAGATAAAAACGAATTTTGTAAAGGAATCAACCAATACGAGCAAATAAGTATTTTTTTGTGAAGTTTTAACAACGGCCCCAGATGGTCCATGTGCAATGTATGGAAAGGTCTCGCATATTTGGGTATGGGAAATAATTTTATTTCCCTTCCTTTTTACCACGAACATTTTTTGAATAGATACAATAAATACAATTTTTTAATATATTTAGACATTTTTTTTTCATTTTTGGAAACCAATAAAGCGACTTTGTCCTTTCCATTGTTTTATCCACAGCGAAATGACCTATATCGTCATGATTGGACCTGATTATCTGCCATACACATTTCTTTGGAACTAACCGTCTCCTACCATATTCAGTTCGACGATATACCTTGTTACCTAACAATTCATAGTCATTAAATATTTTAACATTGAGTTTGGCCTGCCCTGACTCTAATATTTCTCTAATTGCACAAACGTTGGGGTCTTGTAACTGGACTGAGAGCAACCAATCGCCATCAGTAATCGTTAATACGCTTTCACTACTTAAAGGGACGGGATTTCCAGATATAGGATTTCTACTAAGTGCGTCTACGTGTTGCATTTGAGTTCCCGGTTTGTGTGAAATTTCAGAAGTTAACTCTTGCGTCAATAATACCCACCTCTATTCTTGAGTTAATTTCCTGCTTATTTATGGTATATTTAACAGCGTTACAATCCGTGTAAATTTTGAATGTTGAACCCAATAAATAATGACGAAATTTTTGCAAACCTACAACAATAGCCAAAAACTCCAATTCAAATGAGTGATATTTCTTTTCCTCATTAGAAGTTTGTCTACTGTAAAAATGGATAGGTTTTTCTCCATTTTCGGTAATTTGGGTCAAAATACAGCCAATATAATGATAAGATTAAACGAACTTACCTGAAGTGAAGTTCAACCCTGATTATATGAAGTACTTAGTCCGAGATAACTGAAGTAGTACTCGCCTTTTCACACTCTTTATACGCGAATTTCAAAGCAAAAAGTAGAAAAATAAAAACACCACCTGGCAACACTAAATGTCAATGTCAATATTCCAGAGCTCCTAGCAACCCAGCCAGGGAAAATTAATTTAAATCTTTAAATTAATTAAGGGAGGGCGGGATGTTCTATCTCGGACTAAGTACTTCATATAATCAGGATTGAACTTCACTTCAGGTAAGTTCATTTAATCCTATCATTATATTCGTACTTAGTCCGAGATAACTGAAGTAGATGTTCAGAGAAGGACATACATAACACTTGCCATTATAAATTATTTATTTTGACTCAAAAAACATAATTATTTTCGTAAACAAAAACTTAAACAGGACAGTTTATGCCTTAATTAAATTATTAAAATTAAAATTTTCAAAAATATGCTTATAGTAATCAGGACCCTTACTACCAGCTCTTAAAGCAGTCCTGCTTTTGAACTGCCTTGTTATTTTATACTATGACATCCTTTACGCAGGCCTGTAGCAGGCCTGCGGCAGGGCAGTTACGTTGACGTCTTGAAAACAGTTAACCTTTTTTTTTGTATGGAGCTTTCATACTATGAGCGCATATTAATTGTCAAACTGCGCGTCTTTTGAGCGTGTTAAACGTCAAATAAACAATCTTGAAAAAGTTACTTTTAGACCAGTTTTATCAACATTGTTAATGATTTGCCTTGAAAATGGTGGCATTTTTTCGCTGTGTTCCCTATTTTGTGGTTGTGTTTAAGTGTGTTTTTGTCCCCCGGTCCGGAGTTAAAAGTGTAGGAGCACTTTATTACTCATACATTGATAGTAGATGCAAGAAAAGCCTTGATTGATCTCGACTTGTAATTATTCTGATAATGTGTGCACACAGTGACAATCGACCGTGAACTAAACAAACAATCGGCGCGCATAGGAATTTAGGTCGCTGATCTGCAATACCTAAATGTTCAATGTAATCGTACAAAAAGTTTTCTTGTCCCGTCCTTCTACGAGCATCATACCTTTATCTATTTAGGTATTTGTAAATGCAATTAGATTTGTTAATAATATAATATCATGAAACCAAAACTGTTTTGTGATTTCTAAGTTTAATTACACTTACACTCTTATGTAGTAACTAAGTAAATACTACATACTTTCGACCATTCTGATGCAGACTTTTTAACAGTGGGAGAGCCAGGCTTTGGCATGAATGGGCCGGCTCGACCGCAGTAATACCATACGTCCCCACAGAAAACTGGTGTGAAGCAGTGCATGTGCTGTGTTTCGCTGTGTGTGTGAGGGTATCAGAGGCCCAATCCAGGGGAAGGGGGGTTAAAATGTAAGCAGTACACTTTTGACACCATTGGTGCTATAGGTGTCCATGGGCGGCGGTAATCGCTTACCATCAGGTGATCCGTGTACTCGTCTGCCACATGAATCATTAAAAAACCGGCCAAGTGCGAGTCGGGCTCGCGCACAAAGGGTTCCGTAGCAGCAAATATAATAAACTTAACCAAAATTACAGTTAAATCAACCTATCTCAAAAACTATTAGAGATACTTTGATCAAACCAAAAATCGTTGAAAGAGTTAATTAGCATGCATCACCTCTATTTTTTTTAGAATTTTATACCCCGTAGTTATAAAAATAGAGGGGGGGGGACATACTTTTTACGACTTTGAGAGCTGATATCTCAAAAACCGTTCACTTTAAGAAAAATGTTTTTTAGAAAACTTTATATCATTTTAAAAGACCTTTCCATTGATACCCCACACGGGTATGTACATCGAAAAAAAAAAATTCATCCCTCAGTTACATGTATGGGGGGCCCCACCCCCAATTCTTTTTTTTACTATTTAGTGTCATATTTTTGTAGCGGTTCATACAACACATATTCCCATCAAATTTCATCACTGTAGTACTTATAGTTTCCGAGTAAATCGGCTGTGACAGACGGACAGACGGACAGACGGACATGACGAAACTATAAGGGTTCCGTTTTTGCCATTTTGGCTACGGAACCCTAAAAAAAGAGTTGAGCCGTTCAGCCTTTCTCCCGCTGCACTCCACATCCTCTTGAAATGTATATTTTGTTATACCCTACTGCTTTTTCTCTGGGATCATTCAAAAACTCCCAAGCAGTTGGGTATATCTCACACGATGTCTTGTTTGTTGGTTTTCACTATAGTAAATATTCTATTTACCACTAACATACCTACATAAAGTGCAAGTACGAGTAAGTTATTATGTAATGTAAAGTGGACTCCACTTTCCGCACTTAGACTCTTCTTCGGGCCATTATATGTGATGTAAGTAAGTTATTTATAAGTTAAGTATCAGCATATATACTGTCCCACTGCAGGGCAAAGGCCTCCATCATAGAAATCAAGTTATCGCTACTATGATGGGATTAGGCTTGATCACCACGCGAGCCCGAGCTATGTCTACTTCCTACAAAAGTAAGTATCGGCGAAGTTCGTGAAGTTTAAAGAAACATCTTGTTGCTACGTATTCGTAGGAATCAGAAAAAATAACACTTATTGGTCTGTGACAAGTAATAGACCAAAGAATTAAAAAAATACTTTAGAATTCGAGTTTAGGATTTATATTAAAACTAGTATAAAATATTTAAAAACTCACTAATATACAGAATATACAAGGTATACAATATTTACAATAGTTTAGGGAAATTGGCTATGTGCAAAGCGAGTAGTGGTGGACAGATAACGACCGCGCACAACACGGCAGAAATTGGAAACAAATGCAGATGGTCAACTGTCAGAAGTGTTGATTGCGATACAACCACCAATATTCTCTACAAATAATAGTATATTATTGTTAAAATTGGTGAATAAAAACAGGTTTTGTAAATATTCAATAATAATAATAATAAAATGCATTTATTGCTCTTTTACAACACATATAGCAAGTAACCATATTTTATGCTTAAAGCTAAAAAAATAAAAACAGCAATCAGTCTTTATTAGTCATATCTTCGAAGAATTTAGAACATTTATAATGAACAAATTGCCGAATACTAGATTTGCCCCAATGTTGTTTGTTACTGGTCTTTGACAAGCTGGAGGTGATGTTAACATAGAATATTAAGGCACTAAAATGCTTGCACTTGCTGCTCTGAGTGCTTATTACGAGTTTGCTCTTCTCACGTTCGATTGCGACCGCGTTTGTGTTTTCTATGGGGAAAAAAATGCGCCACCTAGCGGTCACTAGGGGAAACCAAATTTCTGAGTACGAGTAATTTACGCGTTCGGTATCGAGTAGTGACAATCGAGTCACATTCACGAGTGAGCGCGTTTGAAGCATTATTCGAGTACGAGTCGTCTTTTTGACAGCTATTGTCACTAACTTGATCGAGTTAAACGTTAACGCGAGTGAAAACTTCTCACTAGAGTTTTTGTCGTGAAAACTTAATAATTTAGTCAAATTATGTTGTAAATCATTGCAAACACGATGTCGGGACGTTTATTTTTTATGTGGAGTATGCTCTCCAGAAGAAGTTTATAACAAGAAGCTTAAGAAGGATAATTATTGAAAATACATTTTCATGATTATAGAAACAAGCATTTACCCTTATTTTAGAAGTAGTACATATTAGATATATGTACATTTATTGACTAATTGTTGCTAAAAGTTACACTTCTAAATTGTAAAGAAATTCCATTTGTAGTAGCTACAGTATTAAAAATAACTTACTGCTCCATAAAAGTTATAATTAATTAGTTCAAATTGAGCCGCACTCACACACACACACACACACACACACATCGTAATGCACTTTTTGCTAAAACTTATAACCACAAACTATTTTATAAAGAAAACACTAAAACAGTCTACACTCTACAAGTAACTTTGTTTGTTTTGTTTATATGACAATTTTGACCTTGCATGATTATTACTCTAACAATTTTAATAGACAACTACTTTCCTTATGCTAGCTAAGACAAAATGTACTTCCAAATATGGTTGGTTTATTTACACAAGCCGACGTGATACCAACGTAACGACGTGTCGGGGGGGAAGGGGATAAAAGGTTAGCAGCGCACTTGTGAATCCACTGGTGTTGCATGTGTCCATGGGCGGCGGCAATTGCTTACCATCAGGTGATCCGCCTGCTCGTCTGCTACCTATCACATAAAAAAAAAAAAAAACATGTATTGTAACTCGTACTCGGACCTTTTCGACACTCGACGCGTTTGATGTTAGCTCGATTAACGCGATGGTAAAGTTACTCGAATGAATTCGTGTAACTCGTACTAGGCACTCTGATTATAGACACAGTCACATTTTACACCAGTGACAACACAAGCACCATTGATCTGTAAAAATAATAAGAACAATTAGTAAATTGGAAATGACTTACAAGTAATAAAATAAGTACAATCCCCGGAACTAGTACTTGCTAAAAGAGTGGTCAATCAAACAAAGCAAGCAACACTGGATGAGATCGACAGGCCAGACACATGCTATAGCCTTAATTACAGAATTTTTCAACAAGTTCTCACTAGAGGCTCTAATGTTATTTCGAGAACAGTTGAGGATCCTCACAAGAACTATCACAGGTCACTGCAGATTGAATAAACAGATAAATATATCACATATAAACATTACTTACGTTTAAACTGGTTTTGTATGGTGTTAGTGTCACAGATTTCTGACGAATTACGTGGGCTCGTATTATGTAGCTTTAGCCGTTATGCCGCAATTCTTTCACATTTCTTACATGCTCGGCTAATAGGAATTTATTGCCTTTTATCTCAGTTTGTGATTGGAAACTAATATTATTTGCAATAGTTTATAAACCCGGTTTTTATTATTATATTAATTTTACAGTAAAACTATTGAATAAATTGCACTTAAATAATGTCAACAATACTATTTTAATCTTTCATTTTATTTATATTTGCAAAGAAAACTACCAATGTTGACATTGTTAATATTTTAATTAATAATTTTTATTTTTGGTATAGCAATTCTTTGCAATTTATTCTTAAGTAAATATTGCACTTAAAAAATTCTCGGGGGGTTCAGGTGGGACCCGAACCCACAACCTTCCACAGTCCGGGTGGCTGTACTACCAATTATACTAGCCGAACCCCTTACTAAGCCGACGAATTTCGTAAGTGTGTGTGTGTATATGTATACCTACAATATTGATGAGACTATCGTCAGCTCATGGCGAGTTAAGCACGCGATAATGAGTAGCAAAGGATGACGACCTAGGAGACCAACCCACTGCTCTAATGATACTGTCTACAGAGAGGCCTTCCCTATGAGCACGTGAAGTGGCAGCGTGACGTGTTGAATGCGCGGTAAACCGAGTGGTGTCTATACCACTTTCGGACATCACTTGCTTTAGCCATCTACTGATGGACTGGCAAGAGGCGCGATGGTAGGGTTTTTTGAAAGTAATAAACAAATAATCAGACGAATCATCATTGGGTCTCAATCCACTAGTCACTTCTATGTAATGTTTAAGCGTCATAACAGGACAGATTTCGGGTTGGGCAGAGAAGTACGGTAAAATAACTTGGGGTTGACGCCTACCAGGAGCTGATTTTTTTAAAATATCTGTAAAAATTATTTCAACACCATTAGATGAAAACCTAATATTTTTTAAACTGATAGAATTTAAAGTCTGGACCCTCTGGCCAGTGGCTAATACTAATAACATCACAGTTTTCTTGGTGAGCCTCTCTAAGCTTAAGGTAGTCAATGGGCACCAGTGACAAATATATGATAAAACCCATACACTGTTGTATTTGGGTTTCATAGGTCGTAGTTTATAAACTCCCTTAAACCATATTTTTATTCTATCATCCGTACTCACATGATTTCCGATAATTAGAGAAAGGGACGATCGATGACAATTTAAGGTTTGGTAAGAAACTCCTTTTTGAAAGAAAGAAATTATTATAGGTATAGACGGACTGAAAATATTAATACCCTTTTCTTTGGTATAACCCCACCACTGTTTTAAACAACTATTGTATTGTTTTATAGTGTTAGAGGATAAGGATGCCATCATTATATCTATTGCCTCTTCTGAGATCATTCTTCGTTTTAACGCTTCCCGGATAAGATGCACGCTCCCAGGAAAAGTTGATGATTCAGTGGGTGGGGTTTCCTGAAAGCAGTCAATAAATTTTCTGAGGATTCCATAGAGACTATTTCTGACACTACCATAGACATCAATAAAGGGTACCAAGGCTGAGATGGCCACATTGGGAATACTATGATACCAGTTGCTCTATCTGTTCTAATATTTTGAATTACTTTCAAAAGTAAACAAAAGGGAGGAAAAGCATAAAAGAAAAACTTTGACCAATTTATAGTGAATGCATCAACATTCCACGCCGATGGATCCCTATGCCAGGATATATACTTGTCACATTTAGTGTTAACACGCGATGCAAAAAGATCTATGTCAGGTGTTCCTAGGTTTATAGTTATAACTTTGAATGCCTCAATCGATAATTCCCACTCTGTATCTATATTAACTACCCGAGACTCATAATCAGCATTAGTATTGTCTTTTGAATTTATGTATGAAGCAAAAATCCATAATTTTCTACTCTCACACCACTGCCAGATCCGTCATGCCAAGCTATTTAATAGAGGGTACTGAACTCCCCCAAGTCTGTTGATGTAAGAAATTGCAGTGGTGTTGTCAACACGAAGAAGGAGCTCACAATTAGTTAGTTCTTGAGCAAAACATTTCAATGCAAAAAATGCAGCTAATAATTCAAGATAATTTATATGACAATTCAGTTCTTCATCAGACCATTGACCTCTAGCACTCTGACCATTACAAAACGCACCCCAACCAGTGCCTGACGCATCCGAAAAAATCTCCAATTTAAAAGCATATTGCTTTATTTTACTAAAGCCAGTGACCATATTTCTTTTCCACCATAGTAAGTCCAATTTAACTTCTTTGCTGATAATTATTTTACTATCATAGTTGCCTCCGGAGGCTTCAAGGGCTAAAAATGTTTCCCTCTCTAAGGTCTTTGTGTATACAAAACCAAAAGCAACTGCCATACAAACAGAAACTAAATTTCCTAATAGTCTTGCAAATTCTCTAATTGTACAGCTATCTCTTTTTAAGAACTGTTGAATTAAAGTAGTTAACTTCTCTTTTTTCTTTGTAGTAGGGCTAATTGTCAGATCTTGAGAATTAAGCTCAAAACCTAAGTAATCTCTCACATTAGACGGTGTCAAGCAACTCTTTGTAGTATTAATAATGAAGCCTAGCTTTTCAAGTAAACTTGTGACATAATTAGTATTTTGTAAACACTCTTCATAAGAAGATCCAAGACAAATTGCGTCATCCAAATACAGTACAATACGTATACCCTTATTTCTCAGATGTTCGATGACTGGCTTAAGTAACTTAGTAAAAACAAATGGCGCTGATGCTAGACCAAATGGGAGACAGTTAAACTGATATAGTTTACCATAAAAACTGAACCTTAAAAAGTGTCTATGATCTACTAGGACCGGCACTAAAAAGTAAGCATTTTTCATGTCTATAGTGGTCATAAAATCTCCCTTCGTTAACAATTTACACACAGTCCTAACATCCTCTAGTTTAAAATGAGAAGTCTCTACAAATTTGTTAAAGGCCTTCAAGTTAAGTATAAGCCTGTGAGTACCATCACTTTTAGGTACAGTGAAAATATTTGACAGAAATTGACCACTGACTGGTTTACAATGTGATATAGCATCTAGTTCAAGAAGCTTATCAATTTCACTGGTAAGAATTAACTTTTCAGTTGAATTAAAATTATTATTACATGGTAAATAACTTTGTCGAGGTGTATCTGTAAGAGGAATGTGGTAACCTCTTATCCACTGTAATATCAAAGGATCCTGAGTTATTGTTTCCCAAAATGAGTAAAAATGTTGCAGTCTGCCTGCAAATTTTACCTCTACGGGTATCGAGATCGGCCTCTGGTCGTTCCTCGAGAGCTCGGTGGGGCGGGGGCTGGACGACGGGCTTGGTACTGGCTCTGCCGTGGAGCGGGTCGTGTCTGGTAACGTGGTTGATTCTGATATCCTCCTCGAGCTGGGCCTCTCCCCCGATGAAAGTGACTTGGCTGGCGAGGAGGAGGCTGCCAGTTTTTTGACTTCTTAGGTGCCAAAATTGTACTTGCGTTCTTTATGGCTGATACTGATTTCACAGCGTCATCAAGCTTAGAGTAAAGCCACTCAGACCTTTTGTTATCCTTCAGGTTCAAGTCTAAATTTTTATCCAATAATGGGCTAATCAATTTCTTCCTAATGTCCGTATACTTAAAATGCAAATTGCAAAGCAGTCTGGTCGCGTCATTAAGATTTTTGACAACAGCCATTACATTCACATTGGGACTTTTCATCATATTGATTGTCTGACATAATGTGGCAATAACATAGCCCGTATCCTCTTGTCTCTCTTCAAGCATCTTATCCCTAAGCTTCATCGCAGGTGTCAATACACCTGTGAGCTCCATATTAAGCTTGGGTGCTTGCATTAATTTTCCATTCTCAGGGAAACAAAGCTCCTTCAAAATCCTCTCCTTGTCCTCTGCTTTCATACCTTCTATAAGTATTTTTTCAAACCTTTCAAGTATTTGAGAATTTATGGAGGGGCCAAACCTCACCTCCGTGTTCGTGGACTCCCCGAGGGCTTCCAAAAATTCTTGGGATAATTCTGGGTCAATATTCTCAATGTTCTCCATAATCTCAATGTTCTGGTCATTCACCTCAACATAATGGTCAATATTCTCAATGTTCTGGTCATTCATCGCAACACTATGGTCAATATTCTCAATGCTCTGATCTTCAATTGACTCTTGGCCTAAAAGTAAGAGTAGGTATATTTTTTTCCAACCAGAACAAAATCAATATTTGGTTAACAACCATAATGTCAGGAGGGTTATACACTATCTACCCCCCTCTCTCTTTTTAGGGCCTTGTGAACAGCGAATGATATTTATTTTAAGAGTTTTGAACCAAAACTTTTAAATAACATAATGTGCATTAATCCCAACGGGATTGCAACAAAAAGGGCACTTGGAGAATATTTTGAAACCCAATCAGTACATAAACACCTTCCCAACGAGAAGGGCATCCAGTAAAATGAGGATGCATAATAGGTATTGCAAAAACAAATCATCTATGGCCACCCAACGGGCGGGTTGCATTGTCGCAACGCGATAATGCATGCAATAGGTATGAGGTTACCTAAAAGGTTACCTATTATTACTTGCCAGTTTCAACGTCATAGCTTTATTAGTTTTTCATTAAGTTTAAACTGAAAATAGTTCAACTTGTAAGTTTCGGTGAATTCAATTCATAGAAGGTAGGTACTTACAATCTTCCGACTGCTGCAACTTATCTTTATACTTTTGCAGTTTCTTTTCCAATCTCCAAAGTTTTTTATTGATCCGATCTTGCGACTCATCAGACTTGCGTTTAGGCATAATAATAGCAATTTGAACACAATAATCCACTTAAATTACGAAATAAAATCCGACAGCAAACAAACGCGTGCGAGCGCGAAAAAACAATTGACATTGACATTTAGTGTTGCCAGGTGGTGTTTTTATTTTTCTGCTTTTTGCTTTGAAATTCGCGTATAAAGAGTGTGGAAAGGCGAGTACTACTTCAGTTATCTCGGACTAAGTACGAATATAATAGCCCTAATACCAGCAATAAACTAAATACACAATTACTCTCCTACATATTGACACTTCTGCTATTATATCGCCATATTAAGAGACATTGTAGTGGTTTAATCTACCTATATACTCAAAAAAATACCTATACTAGTAATAACTCAACTTGTCCCATTACTTTATCTAATTATTGACTACTAGCGGCCGCCCGCGACTTCGTCCGCGTGGAAAAGTAACTTTTTACCCCCCTTTTAACCCCTTACAACCCCCTTAATATTATTATGTTGATAGCCTATAGCCTTCCTCGATAAATGGACTATCCAACAAAAAAAGAATTATTCAAATCGCACCAGTAGTTTCGGAGATTAGCGCGTTCAAACAAACAAACAAACAAACAAACTCTTCAGCTTTATTATATTAAATAACTAGCGGCCGCCCGCGACTTCGTCCGCGTGGAAAAGTAACTTTTTACCCCCCTTTTAACCCCTTACAACCCCCTTAATATTATTATGTTGATAGCCTATAGCCTTCCTCGATAAATGGACTATCCAACAAAAAAAGAATTATTCAAATCGCACCAGTAGTTTCGGAGATTAGCGCGTTCAAACAAACAAACAAACAAACAAACAAACTCTTCAGCTTTATTATATTAAAGTATAGATATTAGTATAGATGCCAGTAACCTTAAAAGCCGTACAACTTACCTTTATAAGCATACAAATATAATATCATTCCACCTACAATCGGCTGCCCATTTTTATGCGTCAGTGCTAACCACCCTACTCACCATAACTTTCTATGAGAGCATTAAAACAATGATAACGCACTCCTACTATAAATATCATACTATGGCATCTCATTATAGAATAGCAACAAAATCCATACTTCCATACTAATACTAATACTTACTAATATACTTATTACTTACTAGTTACTTATTACTTATTACTTACTAATATTATAAATGCGAAAGTAACTCTGTCTGTCTGTCTGTCTGTCTGTCTGTTACTCTTTCACGCAAAAACTACTGAATGGATTTAAATGAAATTTCGTATACAGATGATCAAGACCCTGAGAAAGAACATAGGCTACTTTTTATTGCTAAAAGGGGGTTGTAAGGGGTTAAAAGGGGGGTAAAAAGTTACTTTTCCACGCGGACGAAGTCGCGGGCGGCCGCTAGTACTGCATAAATCTGTACCATAAACACATACATGATTTGTATTGCACTCCCTTTTTCCTGGAAACCCTTGGCATAAACCTCAAAATAAATATAATTACAGTTAATTATCCAGTACTGCGGTCCGGCCAAAAAACATTTTGGTTGGATCGCACGTGTTATATTTATTATATATTCTATAGATATAAAACAATAAATATGCGAATAATGCAAATTAATCAAAGCCGGATATGACTTAAAATTCTTGCTAAATAATAGGTGTGTATTAATTTTAAGATTGAGTTAGAAATCAAATGTGTGTGTATGAATATTGTGTATAAGATGTGTATGGAAATGTATTTCTGATATTCTAAACTTTAGTCAAGTAAACAGTATTCGTTTCATCTACCAAAATATTTGAATAAAAATCCATGTTGGAAGTTCCGTTTCCTTGAACTAATAATTTATAAATAAATTCAAATAAAAAGTATACTATTTCCTCGAATAATTCTGAAATAATATTTTACGTCATTTCCGTTAATATTTATGTTTAAACGTAATTTTTAGTATGAAGCTACTTCCGTTTCCCGACGTTACGATACCTAATAGTTTAGAATTTAGTGAAGATATTAAACATGGTTAGATTCATTCTCAAATAGTAATTTATTGTTTTAAATTATTTTTAATAATAATTACATAAGAGAACGATATTTATCTTATTTTTTAAAAATATTGCTTTTGCAACTTCCGGTTGCATTTGAAATAAATCAATTTATATTGCAGTTTATTTTAAATAGAAATAACCATAAGAAATAAGGTTCCTTTGCAGTTTCGTGAATTAGTATAATGTTTGGAAATATTTTCCCCTGAAATAGATTAAATTTAGGCTGGTACAAATATTGAAGGAAGTAACTACTTCCTGTTTCCTTTGATATAAATGTTTATTCTAGTCTATTAATGATTCTGGTATTATCTGTGTTGTAAAATAATGTCTAAATAATTTACTTTTATTACTAAGTAATTTTAAAAATGTATTCCTGTTTAAATAAACATGTTACTCATTTTATAATGTATACTTTCTGTCGTTTTGGAGGGTTATTCTGATTGGCTGACTGAATCAACCAATCAGAAGATCGTCATTTCTGGAAAATGTGATCGGGCTATAAATACCAAGTGTTTGTGAAAATTAGTTGAGTTTTATCATCGGCTTCGGCAGGGGAATTAAGTTAAGTACAGTGTTTATACTATTGTCGTTACGCTGTTTCTCTTCTAGCTAAAATATAACTGTAACTATGTAGTGTTTAAAGTGGTCAAAGATTATAATTTTATTAATAGTGTAATTTAATGTAAGATAGATATTAACTGTTAAACATTTCAAAGGCTTTATTCAGTTAGTAAAATGGTTTATGTGGTTATTCTACATGTATCAGAAAAGCGTTAGTTTGTGTAAGTAATATAAATAAATTGAAAGACTGAGTTTCTTGCTGGTTCTTCTCAGCACTAGGGTTTTCGAACCAGTGGTAACTAGTTGAATTAAATAAATTATGAATACTGAGTAAAAGCATTGTGATAAAGTACAATTATAAATAAATAATGCTAAATAGTTGTTATAATGTTTTTATTTTATCCTACCAATTTAACACACAATAATTATAGTAGGTACAGTTTACTTACACATAGGTTTAGGTACAAAGCTTAACATATATGATTTAGCTAATAAGAATAAGAATAAATTTATTGACATAAATAAAGCTTACAATCTCTTTATGACTATAAATACTCCACTAGGCTCACAGGCCTGTATCGGGGTATCTAGTGAGTGACTATAGTTAACAACATTATTCGTACCTAAAATCTTGTAGCTTCGGTTTGTTACAATAAACATTTAAACGTAAAAGAGAGGAACAAAAAAAGTTTTTATAAGAAACAACAATAGAAAAATATAACTAAGGCTGTAAATGTAATGTGTGTGTGTGTGTTGTGTGTGTGTTATATGTGTGTGTGTTGTGTGTGTGTGTTGTGTATGTGTGTGTGTGTGTGGATTGTAATCAGCATGTCATACAGGGAGGAGTTGTTCAGTTTCTGTATACGATAAGTCTAATAACAGGTTTTTAATGGCTTGTTTAACTTGGTGAGAGTTTCGGTTTCTAATATCACATTTTTTGCTGACGGAGTTATAGACATATGGGTGAGCAAATAATGGGAGGCGTTTAGCAAATTTTGTACGAACAGATGGCAGAGGAATTCTGAGAATACGCTTCTTGATCATATCTCTATAGTTGTATGAACAACTTATTTTGTTATGTTGGGCGCAGCTTACACGCCAGATGTATAATTGCCTAACACGAAGAATTTTTGCGTCTTTATATAGTGTGTCTGTGGGATAACGGAATGGCTTATTGTACATAACTTTAAGAACGGCACGCTGAGCCCTCTCTAGTTCCATGAAAAAGGTTTTATACGAGCAGCCCCATACTCCAATACAGTAAATTAATACAGATTGACAAATTGCTGTGTAGACCATATTTAGTATTTCAGAAGGGGCAGAACGTCTCAGTGATTTTAAAATATACATACATTTTCGAAGTCTCGCTGATACGGCACAAATTTGTTTTTTGAAGGAGAGGTTTTCATCTATGTGTACTCCAAGGTATTTTATATAATCAGACCTAGCTATAGATGCACAGCCACAGGAAGTTTGGGACGAGACATTAATGACGCCCCGATCCGCAGGACCGCATCTGTGAATTACCAGATGAGGTAGATTTTTCGGCGACGAAACACTAGTTTTGTGAAAGGCCAGGTATTTAGTTTTTGATGCGTTGAAGGTCAGTAGATTATGGTCTAGCCATTTAGCAATACTGGACATTCCTTGTTCAGCAAGCTTATATGTGTTTTCCCATGAGTGGTCTCTGAAGAGTACGGCGGTGTCATCTGCATAACAGACTATGTCAGCACCAGGCAAGGTTAATTCTATGAGGTCGTTAATATACAATATGAATAAGGTGGGGCCAAGAATGCTGCCCTGCGGTACTCCAAAGCTTATTTTACGTGCGTCGCTTGTATTATCACCGACTCTGACAGATTGACATCGTTCAGTCAGATAACTGCAGAACCAATCAAGAGGTGTTCCTCTGATACCAAGACACTCTAGTTTTTTTAAAAGAATTATGGGAGAAACCGTGTCAAAGGCTTTCGCCAGATCAACAAACTCCAACACAATAGTATTTTTGGTCAAGCGAAGCAGAGACATGGTTGATTAAATGAGAAACGGCATCTTCAGTAGAAATTCCTTTTCTGAAGCCGAACTGGCGACTTGATATTAAATTATTTATTTGGAGGTAATTTACAAGGCGTTTGTTGATAATATTCTCTAAGAGTTTCGAGAATATACAGAGCAGCGGCCTATACAAAAAAATACAAAAAAAAAAAAATACAAAAATCTTTATTGTTAACTACATATTGTTTGATACAATGTGTGAGCCTCTTCTTTTAAGTTTGAAAAAACCTGTATTAGAAGAGACCCCTCTCTTTATTATGCAATAATATAAATCTGTAGTTACAAAGGAAAAATAATTGACAATTAGTAAATATTAAGAAATTATTAGTAGGTATCAAAATTCTTATTGATTGAAAATTTAAGTAAAGTTGGTTTATGAATAATAATATATTAATTGAATTTCATGAATTTACATATATTACATACATTTACATTTACATAATACAGGTAAATACAACTAAAAATATAGTCTATTCATATGTACCTAATGTGTGTGAAATTATCATTATTTTTATTTATATTTATCAATATTAAATTAAATTATTAAAATCGATGATAGTTTAGGAGATTTTCTATACTTTCGTAGCTTTGCAATTTTAACCATGCTGTTACTTTCTTTTTACATGCAAAGTATGGTAGTGAAATGAGGTTTAAAAAAATATTTAATTTATTGAATATTATTCCAGATTGAGCCGTAAATTGCTTACGAGCGAATACTGTTTTGGTGGCTTTAACACGAATTGCTTTCTTAGTTTTGCGTTTATTTAATAATCTTGGGTCAAACGAGTTATTTTTATGTACGTGAAGGATGCATTGCAGTATATACAATTGTCTTACTGTGAGGACGTTAGCTTCTTGGTATAATATGCTTGTACTAAACAGTCTCTTTTTGCGTAACATTACTTTAAGGATTAATCTTTGTGCCCGTTCTATGTTAATAAAAGTTGTCTTGTAGGTGCCACCCCATATTTTTATGCAATACGACAACACCGATTGGACAAGACTTATATAAATATATATAATTAGCTCTTTATCAGCTATATCACGTAAATGTTTAAAAAGCCAAATAAATTTACGAGAGCGATTTGCAACTGCTGTAAGCTGAGGGTACCAGGATAAGTTTTTGTCTAATATGATACCTAGATATTTAGTTTGATTCACACGTTCTATTTTATAGCAATTGCAACTGTTAGAGTCGGCTACATCGCACGTATGAGCAGATATAGTGAGAGTCTGATCAGGTTGCTTTGAGTCTCTAATCGAGAAGGTAATATAATTGGTTTTAGACATGTTCAGGGATAACAGATTTAATTGCAGCCAATGCATAACCCTAGAAAGTCCAATCTCCGCTGCACTAAAAACTTCCGGCCAGTTTTCACCATGGAAGAGAATAGCGGTATCATCTGCATAGGAAAATACGCATCCATTATCAATTTTTATATTGGTCAAATCATTGATATATATCAAAAACAAGGTAGGTCCTAGGACACTACCTTGTGGGACGCCGTAGTTATTGCTGAAGCTAACATCACTATACGTACTTTCGTTAAGCTTAACTACTTGTGTACGGTCCTGAAGATAATCAGTGAGCAGAGACAGAAAATTACCCCTTATTCCGATCCTATTGAGTTTAGACAGGAGAGTGGGGATAGAGACGGTATCAAACGCCTTTTTTAGGTCCAGAAATATGCATAAAGCTTTTTGCTGGTTGTCAAGGTGTTTTGTAATATTTCTGGTAAGATCCGAGATAGCATTTTCTGTGCTTATACCTGTACGAAAACCATATTGGTTATTGGATAGAATGCTAAAAGTATTGAGATAACCTAAGAGACGACCATTAATCAACTTCTCCATAATCTTCGATATCACGGGGAGAACTGAAATAGGCCTATAATTATTGATGTCGCCTCTATCTCCACTCTTATAAATAGGATGTATAATTGATTTTTTTAAATCACGAGGAAATACCCCCTGTTCAAATATAAGATTGCCAAGACGAGTCAATATAGGAACTAGAATTGGTTTAGCTATTTTTATAAATCTAGTTGGAATTTTGTCCCATCCTGCAGCCGACTCTGATTTAAGACTATTTATTATGGAGTCAACTTCAGAAGGATCTATTTCAATAAAACCGATAGAGTTCATCTGAGAGGGTAGATCATAATCCTGAGATTTCTGTGGTACATTATTAATTATTTGCTCAGCTAATGTTTTACCGACGTTAATAAAGTAATTATTGATATAATTAGCAGATTCATTAGGAGATTTTTTTATATTAATGAGCTCGATGTTAGTATTTTTCTGTGTATTATTGTAATTGGTAATATTTTTTATACATCTCCATAAGGTTTTATTTTTTCCTTTTGATTTATTAAGAAGGTCGCGTTCAAATTGTTTTTTTAATTTTTTTATATTGTTGCAGAAGTTTCGATATCTTCTGTAAGAAATTTTTAATATTTCGTTTGAAGGATCTAGTAGCGTTTTTTTTTGTAAGTTGTTTCTATTTTTAATGCATTTCAGAATACCCTCAGTAATCCACGGTTTTAATATTCTTTTGGACCTTGAAATTTGTATTACTTTTGTGTTCTCAGTTAAACATTCAATGATTATTGTAATTAATTTATTTGTAAATAGGTTTGGATCCCTGATAGCCACCAAATCAGATAGGTCTTTCGATTGTAATGATTTTAAAGCGTCGGAGTATTTCACAATATGTTTTTGTATGGGGGCGGAGGTATGTATTATCTTGGGTTTGCAGTAAAAGTAAGATAAAATCATTTTATGATCGGTGATAGTGGTATCTAAGACTGCTACTGTGGGTGAGATTTTTGAAAGATCAAGATTTATAAACATATGGTCCAAACAGCTATTGATCCTAGTGTTGAGTCTATGGCCTGGTTCGAAGCCATGAGATGCAAGCATATTCAGGTAAATATCAGAGAATCTGTTGTTTTGCTCAGAGATTATATTTATATTGATATCACCTGTCAATATTACATTTTTATTAAGGTGGGAAGAATTTAAGTATATATCAAGGGAGTTAAGAAACTGCTCAGGGTGTTTTTCAGAATGAGTTTGGTAAATACAGATAACTGAGCAAAGCGGGGTAGTGATTTCAAGACAGGTAGCTCCATGCAAGTCAACTTCCTCAACAGCGTGTTTTATAAACGACTTAATGAAAATTACAACTCCGTCATTTTGATTTGTTTTTTTCGTCGAGCCATATGTTGAGTAATTGTCCATACAAGGGAGCGGCCTATCGGGATTTATGCGACATTCTGTTAACACGATTAAATCAATAGTTTGATGAAGTAGTTTGAGATTTATTTGTAAATCGTCCATATTTGACACTTTATGAACGCTTCGTATATTTTGTGTAATTAGTGAGAAGCTTGGTTGCCCAGGAGGTAGGTGTTTACTTAGATCGTTCATAGAGCAATTAACAGTATTGATGTTTTTTATTGTGTCTAATTCCTGTAATATATTAATTTGTTCACCCATTGTCATAGTATTCAGATATGAGAGTGCTATTTATATTGGTTGAAATTGCATAATTTAATGATATGTGTACATATATTTTTTAAATGAGCTCGTGAGTAGGTATTGAAATATTGAAAATAACATTACATGAATATTGTTTAGTAGATTATTAGTAATATTGCTATTAAGTTGCACGTTTACTTTTGTTTTGATTTTGTTAGTATTCGATTCTAAAACAGTTAAGCCAACAAGGCAGCGGCTAGCAGTTCTACATAAAACATACAAGTGAATCTTAAACAATAAAGCTAAATATAGTCACTTATTAAATAAGTGTTGAATTTGCGCTTCATTTGTCACCGTGATGATTGGGGTGTTGTCGTCCAAACGTAAATAGACCTTTCCATAGCTAGTCCAGCAGTATTTGTAGTTCTTGGACTTTATCAGGTCTCTGGCGAGAAAATGTAGCCTAGAGGCTTTCAGGGTTAAATTTTCTGAGATAAATATCGGGACATCATGATTGGCCTTCAGTCCCAGGTGTAGAGCTCTTAGTTTGGAGTCCCTATTTTTAATATTGTAAGCCTTAGCAGCTTTGAGCACATCAGTCTTTATGAAAGTGTTGGTGTATTCAACCACCAGAGTACATTTCTCTTTCTTATTTTTATTTATCTTTATTATATCTTTGACATCTTGTTTAGTTATATCAACTTTTAGTGTGTTTGACAAATGGGTAATCATTCCTAGCAATTCTTTTTTAGTTTCACTTCCCTTAAGGGGCACATTTCGTATTTCTATATTTGCTTTACGTTTAGTTCTTTGGCTATCTTCGAGTCTTGACTCCAATAATACTATTTGTTGTTTGTCTCTTTTAGCTTCCAGTTCCAGCTGCACGATTTTATTTTTCAGTTCTATGTTTTCCTCAGACAAGAAGGTAAGAGATGTTTGAATTAATTTATTTGTTTGCTGTATATCTTTTAGCTGGTCCAATATTGCATTTATTTTTTTGTCTTGTTCCGTAGCAAACTGCCGAAAGCTAAAATCTTGGTGTTCCGATGTGACCTCCTTTGTTTTTTCTTGTAGTTGAGGTACTGATGTTGTAGGACGCCGTTTGTTGTTGCGCGCTGTAATGTAGGTTGAGAGAGGTTCGTCTTCTACAGTTGACATCTCCGGCACCGGAGATGACTTTTCTGGCGTACGCTGTACCGACATCGTACTTATAATTGCAATATAATTTGTTGTGTCACAACACAACGTCGTGATTAGTAGCCCTCGAAGTAACTATTCCGCTGTGTGTGGTCGTAGCCGCACTAACTATGACGTAGCGCTTAGCGCTACCGAGGCGGGCACGTTGTTCGTAGCAATGCTAGAGGTAGCCAATTTCGACGCGGTTGCGCACAGCTCTCGTGGCTCAGTTGGTATAGCCACGGTCGGGCGAATCGAAAAAGCGACGGTTCGAATCCTCTGCGTGAGCAAAAAAGTAATAGTAGCTCACCCAGTGAACGAGTTGGACTTCGAGATCTGAGGGCGCTCCAGAGTTGCGGGGCACATCACAGCAGCAATGAGGGCGAGGGCCTACTTATTTAAAATTATTTAAATAAAATAAATAAAAACATTTGACACGCGTCCGTTTAGTACCAAGGCCGCAAGGCGAGAGGTTATAGTTAGATGGGATATTTTTCTTTCCGTCTTTGTGAATTGGAGTGACTGAGGCGTGTTTCCAGGAATCGGGGAATTTACCTGTTGCTATACTTAGGTTAAAAATATGTACAAGTGGCTCTAATATTGAATTCCTAATGTATTTTATTAAAGTCGGTGTGAGATTATCCATGCCAGGTGCACTGTCGTTCTTCAGGTTTTTAATCAGCGAGTCAACCTCGTAAACATCTGTTGGGGTTAAGTAAAGTGAGTTGGATTGTGATAACGGAAGAGTTAATTTTGAAGCTAATTTAGGTTCTATAGTATTTAGTTTATTTAAGGTATTGTCAGCTAAACTTTTGCCGATTGATGCAAAATAATCATTTGTGAGATTGAGTGATTCTTTAGGGTTTCGTCCAATTTTGGTAAGTTCGAGTGCGTTATTGTTTTTATTAGAGATATTACAAATGTCTTTAATCGTTGATCATAGCTTTTTGGAGTTGTTTTTGTTATCAGTTATCTGTTCGTTATAGAATTTAGCTTTCACTATGCGTAGAAGTTCCGTGAGAAAATTCCGATACCGCTTATATGTTATTTGTATAATGGGGTCTAGTGGGTTTTTTTTCGCCTGCAGGTGTAGTTTGTCGCGTACTTTTTGACATTTGATCAGACCAGGAGTGATCCACGGCTTAATAATATATCGAGAGCGACTAAGTTTAACAAATTTTGAGTTGTTGGCTAGTGCATTATTTAAAATGTTGGAAAGCCTGTCAACTGCTATATCGACATTGTCACTGTCATGAACTGTGGACCAGTCCGCCGTTTGCAATTCAGTGCTCAGTCCCTGTAGGTCAGTTTTGCGTCGTATTCTATTTGTTGGTGTTCTAGGTAATGGCAGAGTGGAAAGACCAGCAATACATATATCGTGATCGGTTATATTACTTTTGCAAATCATGCCCAATACTAGATTTGCAGGAGTTTTTACATATATATGGTCTAAGCACGAAGCTTTACGAGTGGGTTCAGTTATTGCAGGTAGTAGTTGGTGTTCGGCCAAGGTGCATGTGTAGTTAGTGACTTTCTCGCTCAAAGTCTCACTAAGTATGTCAATGTTTGTATCTCCCGCTAGAACTACAGTTGCCATATTCCTGTACTGGGTTAGTATATTATTTAATGATGATAAAAAAGTATCAACGTTGGCAAAAGATGGGGAACGATATATGCCCAATACAAGAATACTGCCTATACAAATAGATAAAAAATTACACTCAGCACAAAGGGGTTCGCTAACGGAAGGTTGCCATATGTCTTTGACGTAGGCAGTAACACCACCACTTTTGTTAATCGAAAACTTCGTGTGGTAAGCAGAGTAACCAGGGATCTGTGGGATTATCGTTTGCTCACTAAGCCAGCATTCTGTTAAAATTATGACGTCAAATTCAATATCAAACCTGTGAAGTGTGACAAGAAACTCGTCAAAGTTGTGCTGGATGCTACGTATGTTAAGTGTTAAGACCTTAAAGTTCAAATCGGGGTTTAGAAGAGATGCACAGTTTTCAGGACTTTCAAGTGCAAGACAGTTAATAGTTAAGATGGAATCAAGATCTACTTGATCACTCATAATTTTTATATTTAAACTTTAGAAAGGGTAAGTCCGCCCTTGGCGTTTTATATTTAAACTTTAGAAAGGGTAAGTCTGCACTTGGCGTCCTGATGATGATGATGAAATAGGTAATAGTTATTTTGTGTAGCTCCATGTTGCAGTTAAGAGGAGAGTCATGCTGAGTAGGGATAGAGTGTTGAGTGTTCGTGTGTGATGTAAAGTGTGTAGATTTGATGTGTTTGTAAGTGTTGTGTTGTGTAGAATTAAACAAAAGATTCAATACAAAAATAAAAAATAATGTAACAAAGACATATGTGAGATCAATGGGTCTCCGTTCCTTTATGGAACTAATCGGTGTTAGTAGTGTTGGCGGGGCCAATTTTATCATCAAGATTTCGTAATGCTGGTTTTTTTTCAGCTTGCCTCGCATACACGATTCCGTTTCGGGTCCAGCAGTATAGAAAGTTATGTATTCTAGAGCGTGTGCGAGCTTCATGAAATAACTGCTTGTTTTTTTTTGGTTAGACGTTCGTTGATAAATATATGATTTTGAGATCCTGCGGAGACGCCATCAGAGTGCTTTCGATATGTTTTTCCGGCCTTTATAATTTCGTCTCGTTTCAGGCGACGCACCAATTTAACTACTACAGCGCGGGGCTTAGTAGGCTTGTTTGGGCTAGAAGGTGTGGTACGCAAGGGCCCTGTACGCGTGACATAGCTAACGTCTGATTGATCTAGGTCTACTCCCAGTCTTTTGATTGTAGCAATGACTTTATTTAATAACTTTTCGTTGCTCTCCTCTGGGAGGCCTATAATTTCCAGCTCGTTGCTATATATGTTTAGTTCTTGCAACTCCAAATCTTTCTGAGATTGAAATACAGCACATTTGAGTGAAGCTATCTCGCGGTTGGCGTCCTCCAGTTTTCTTTTGTAGTCAAAGAGAGTCTCGTTTATTGTAGTGGAGATTGAAGAAACTTGAGTTTGAAGATCCGCTACTTCTTTACGCAGAGCAGAAATGCCACTCACCTCTTCTCTCAGCTTTTTTGTTTCATGAAGGATCTCAGCCAAATCTATCCTACTGTCAGGACTGTTGTGTTCTGCCTTTGTTCTGGAACCACGGAACATAGTGACGTTTTGCCCATAGTCAGTATTATTATCGTCACGGGGAACAGAGAAATTTGATCTAGCTGGGGTGGTAGAATTATCACCTTTGGGGAGTGAACATAAGGATGAAGGACAAATCCATTTTTCTTTTTGTTTCTGTGTGAGTTTTTTCCATGCTTCCTTAGTTAAGTTTAGGCAGAGCAGATCGTAAAACTTTTTACACTTTACACACTCCATGTACTCGGAGCCTTGGATACTGTTTCCACACGCAGTGCACACCTTAGCCATGTTTGAAATTCCCGCCGTGTAGATACTTCACGCAGCGAACACTGACCCTCCACAGATAGCGCGCCCGGCAGCAGCAGCGCGCCAGCGGTGCGCTCACTGTTTAACGCGCGACGCGATATGATGAGACGTTAAAATAGTCGCCGGCGTTCGATGACTCGCCGGGTTGATCGAAACCAAAAATTTGTAAAATGTTTTCACTTATATATCTTGAAGTTGTTGATGGATTCGAATGACGTTTTCACCAAAAATTTATAAATTAACTGGGCTATAAAACGGGGTCTGTGGCACTGTGATTGGAAGATTTTCTACCACTAAGTTTGAATAAAATAACAGTACGGTGCAGACACGCGTCCACCGCGAACCGAAGCTCGGACGTCACTGAGCTATTAATGATTAACGTGAGTGACCTTGCTTAGGTGTTAAAATAATATTTTAACATCAGAAGTGGGATAGCAATCTTAAAATGCCACATATACTAATGCAAATTTATATTTCAGGCTAAAAATGGACACTGAACTTCTTCGTGGGCTGTTGGCTGCAGTACAGGAAGGAGGCTCTATCCTGTAATCGTCGCCAAGATGTGGCGCTTCCTGTATTTGATCCGGCAACTTCTGATAACGGCGCAGCTGCTTGGTGCGACCAGCTTGGCACGGAGTTTGGCTGGAGCAGCACTGCTAAGGTCGCGAAAGCCGGTAAGGCCCTAAAGGGCTCTGTTTTAATTTGGTTTGAAACATGGCAACCCTAAGATGGAAGAACATGGGATAACATTAGTGCGGAATTAAAATCTTTGTACCCCGTAAAGAGAAATCTATCTGAAAAACTTTACAAGGCAATAACATTTTCTTCGGATTCTGCCGATTCATACCGCGAGTACGCTAGAGAAAAATTAAGGCTACTAAAAAAATACCCAGGTTCCTTTCTCGGAGCATCATTTGATAGAATTAGTTTGTGGAGGAATTAGGGATATTAATGTGAAAATGGTATCTTTTAACAGCAGCGTCAAAACGACATCAGATTTAATCATTTCCTTGTCTGTTTATGTTAAACCGCGAAAACGGCCAAGTTGAAAGGTATGTCTCTACGGTAGTTAATATGTTGTCCACAAAATGCAATAATTTGTCAGATTGGCCGAACGATTTGTGGAAAGTGCAGCAGTCTATAAATACCACAGATTAAAAATCAACAGGGTTTTCTCCTATTAGGTTGCTGATCGGTAAAAATGCAAACATACCAACCGTACAAGCACGTCTTAGTGAAATTTCGAGTGATCATGCCAATGGGCCGAGTTTTGACATTCGAGCAGATCGCGAATTAGCTCATAGTAGGCTTATAGAAGTAGCACAAAAGTTTAAAGAACGTTTCGATGCAGTACGTCGAAACAAAAAGTATTACCGTGTTGGCGATATAGTTTACGTATATCAGGATCACAGACGCCACGAAAAACTTAGACCTAAATTTAGAGGCCCATACGCAATAACTGAAATTCTGAATAATGATCGTTATAAACTGCATAATAGAGGTCAGAGAAACATTATCATTTCGAAAGATAAGTTATTGGCCGGGAGAATGGGTCGATGATGCTGACGCAGTTGTTTAAGATGCTGTTTTACTATCATTATAATACCTACCATGGTAAAAATAGTTAAAATGTAGGTATAAAATATATAATGCTTTTTCTGGTATGATTTAATGTCGTGAGAATTGATTTCACAAAATACTATGAAGATTTCTGATTATAATAAGTAATTATATATGTATCTAAACATGTTTTATCTCAAATCAAGTTGGTATCGGACGGATATTTTATTTGTGTGCAGTTACTTACCTTCATTTATTTTCTTTATAAACATTTTATAGCAAAAGTTGCTTAGTTTTAAGACTAACTTTAAGAAATTTAAGTCACATCTGCTTATTCTCGACTTATTTGGTTATAAAAAATGATAATATTTTTGACTAAAGGGAATGAATATGAATTGTAAAATTGATTAACTATGTTATTTGTAAATAAAATTTAAAAATTGTTTTAGATTATACTGAGGCCAAATTACCCTTATGAAACAGATAGGTGCGTAGCTTAGTTAAGAAGACACAAATAATGATAAAATGAACGGTTTAAAATTATTGATTAAGTAGTTTATGAAATATTAATTGATATGGTAGAAGTAATTTAAATTAATAAATTGTAATAAAAATTGAAAAGAAAAATTGTATATCACAATCTGAATAAAAGAAAAAATCACGTACGCCTTGAAAATTATTTAATTAACACGCTTATGTAGTTTGTTTTTTTTTAACTCAATAATAATTCAACTTTAAACTCAAAAACTTTAAATTCAAAATAATCCTACATTACTAACATACCTTTAAAATACGAAACCTGCGCTTCAAGGCTGCGTGGTAACGCCACACGTGTTGCTTGATCAGCATTTTCGATATGTGCTCTTTGAACACATAATGAAATAACCTTACCTTACCGTACCTTTTTATAAATTACATATTCAATTTGTTACCTAAATTAGAATTTAAAAAACTTCTTAAAATCAATTTCAAATATATAAGTATTGTATCATTGCACCGCCTTACACCTTGATCAAGTGTCCTTTACCCAAAGGTTGCCTGGAAGAGATCGCTCATAGTGATAAGGCCGCCTTTGTTTTACATTACTCCTGTTATAACTAGTTTTAAGTTTTATACCTCTGTTTTGTGTGCAATAAAAAGCATATTCATTCATTCATTCATTCATTTCATTAAAAAAAAAACAAATTTCATAAAAATATCGGTGCCTGGGTCACCTAGGTGTCAATCAACATTACTTTGACGACCCATTTGGCGTAGTGGTTTGAGCGCCGGTTGAGACGCAAGGGTCGCGGGTTCGATTCCCGCATCAAGACAAATGTGTGTTGATGAAACATATATTTGTCTTGGGTCTGGGTGTTTGTAGTTCCTTCGTTGTTTCTGGTTTCCATAGTACAAGGGAAAACCTTAGTTTGGGACCAGGACAATGTATGTGATGTTGTCTCAATTTATTTTAATTTTATTTATTAATTTACTTTCAAAATACTAAAATTCTAAAATTAAAAAAACCGGCCAAGTGCGAGTCGGGCTCGCGCACAAAGGGTTCCGTAGCAGCAAATATAATAACCTATCTCAAAAACTATAAGAGATACTTTGATCAAACCAAAAATCGTTGAAAGAGTTAATTAGCATGCATCACCTCTATTTTTTTTAGAATTTTATACCCCGTAGTTATAAAAATAGAGGGGGGGGGGACATACTTTTTACGACTTTGAGAGCTGATATCTCAAAAATCGTTCACTTTAAGAAAAATGTTTTTTAGAAAACTTTATATCATTTTAAAAGACCTTTCCATTGATACCCCACACGGGTATGTACATCGAAAAAAAAAATTTCATCCCTCAGTTACATGTATGGGGGGCCCCACCCCCAATTCTTTTTTTTACTATTTAGTGTCATATTTTTGTAGCGGTTCATACAACACATATTCCCATCAAATTTCATCACTGTAGTACTTATAGTTTCCGAGTAAATCGGCTGTGACAGACGGACAGACGGACAGACGGACAGACGGACAGACGGACATGACGAAACTATAAGGGTTCCGTTTTTGCCATTTTGGCTACGGAACCCTAAAAATGTAAAAAGATCACTTTATGTTGAAAATGATAATAAATTGATAACAGATCCATATTTTAAAAGAGAATAATTGTCAATTAAATAAAGTATTAAAATTTAGGTTTGGTTGCCAACAAACAAGAAAATAAAATAGTTTCCGTGGCGGCGGCGGCTCTTCAATTTCTCATCTTAGTGACCATGCGAAGTCCATGGTCACCAACATCTCCCGGCGCCCTGCTATTCCTCTCCAACCATCCGACTCCATCATCGCCCGGCTGCCGGCAATCTCAATATATCAGACACCAACATCTCCCGGCAGCCTGCAACGACTTCGTCATCCGGCTCCATCCGCGCCCTGCGCCCAGCACTCCTCACAATGTTTTCATCACAGCACGCACGCCCGCACTCCCATATTGTCTTTTACTATATTTCACATTAAAGTCATTTTCACAGTTTTTTTTCCCATAGTTAAATAGTCACTTCATTTGATTCGCAAATTCCACAAAAATAAATTAAAATAACCCGACATGTTCCCATGCTCAGCGCCGCCAAAGGCAGCACTGGCAGGGTCGCCATGCAATGTGTGGATTGGCGGTGTGTCTAAATGAGACACGAGTTGCAGTATGACTGTCTTTTATTACTTACTAATTAACTTATATACTAGCCTAACCTAAGGGCGAGGTGCGCTACACACTACAATGCTAAAACTCGCTTCTTATCTTTAGAACGACGTTTCTCTCGTGATCCCGTCTTTAAAAATAGGTATTTGGAATTCATGCATGAATATGAGTCTTTAGGTCATATGACCCTAGACACTTCTTCCAAAAATGAATGTGAGCATGAATACTTTATTCCTCACCATGGTGTCATTAAAGAGTCTAGCTCTACTAGCTCTCTTAGGGTTGTCTTCGATGCTACAAGTCCTACCTCTTCAGGAGTATCTTTAAACGACCTCCAAATGGTAGGGCCTGTTGTTAAAGAGGATTTATTCTCTATCTTACTTAGGTTCAGACAATTCCAATTCGTCATTTCGGCTAACATCGAAAAAATGTATAGAGCCATAGAGATAAATCCCGTCCAACGACCCTTGCAAAAAATAATTTTCAGGTTCAGTCCTAATGAACCTCTTAAAGTTTACAGTCTTAATACTGTGACATACGGCACAGCGTCCGCCCCTTATTTGGCTACTAAGTGTCTAGTCAGTTTAGCTGACAACGTAGATGACAGTCGTGTCAAATCAACTATTAAACGAGACTTCTATATCGACGACTTTTTACATAGTGCAAACAACATTTCAGATGTTGTCGAAACAGCTAATAAAGTAGCATCAGTCCTCTCTTCTGCCCATTTTAATTTGCGTAAATGGAAATCTAACTGTCCTGAAATATTGTCCCAAATTAAAAATCATACCAGTGACAACCCTAATAATTCGATAGACTTCTCAGAGCAAGGTCAACCTAACTCTCAGTCCAAAACTTTAGGTCTACATTGGTTATGTGACTCTGATAGTCTCACTTTTTCTATAAATATTGAACCTTCTAAAAAGGTAACCAAACACGTGACGTTTGGTCCTTATCCGTTATTAGCCAAATTTTTGACCCCCTAGGCCTCGTAGGTCCTTGCATTGTTGTTGCAAAAATCATATTGCAGCTCATATGGCTGGATTCTAATAAGTATGACTGGGATGACATAGTTTCCCTCGAAATTCAAGAAATGTGGTCTACATTCGAGGACACGCTACCGCATCTTAATAAATTAATTATTCCTCGATGGGTTTTGTCTAAAGACGTGAACTTCATGCACTCTATTGTGCATGAAGTTCACGTCTTTACCGATGCGTCTGAAAAGGCGTACGGGGCATGTTTATATATTCGCTCTTTCAACTCAACTACAGGCGAATATCATGTTCAGTTGTTACCGTCTAAGAATCGTATTGCACCAATAAAGCCCACTACCATGCCCAGACTTGAGCTTTGTGGCGCTTTGCTAGGGGCAAGACTGTGTACCAAGGTTCTAGACTCGCTTTCTTTGCACGTGAATAGGTGTAGATTTTGGTGTGACTCGACTATTGTTTTAGGTTGGTTGTCCACTCCATCTACCCAGTTGAAACCCTTTGTGCGAAACAGAGTCAATGAAATCCAAGAGAGTACTTGTGGTCATACCTGGAGCTACGTACCGTCGAAAGCAAACCCGGCGGATCTTGTCTCGCGCGGCTTAGGCGCCGACGTTATAGGCGAGTCTCATTTATGGTGGTTTGGACCTTCATTTTTGTTGCAGGACGAAAATGAATGGCCCGGCATGCCGAATGTCGTGAGACAAGATTTACCGGAAGTAGTGACTCATATCATTAGCAGTAGTGATAGTGATATTGACGCTCATTGCAGTAATACTAACGCTTCTCTAATTAACATGCCTATCATTGTAGATTTATTTACAAAGTACTCTAGTTTCACTAAACTTCAAAGAATCGTGGCTTATTTACACAGATTTATTAACAACTTAAAAAATAAAAATCAAAAATTGTGTGGCAATATCACTTTAAAGGAATTAAATAAATCACATAATATAATTTTACATAATGCTCAAAAAGAAATGTTCCCTGATGAATATAAATTATTAAAATCAAATAAGACGTTGCCCGACAAAAGTAAAATCATTGCATTAACACCATTCTTAGATGATCAAAACCTTATTCGCGTATGCGGGAGGCTTGATAATTCCCCCTATGACTTTAATACAAAGCACCCCATCTTAATTAACTACTCTCATCCCATCACTAAACTTTTATTTCAAATGCAACATAAAAAGTTACTACATGCCGGCCCTCAACTTCTTTTAGCCAGTATTCGTCAAACATATTGGCCTCTTAAAGGCAAAAACATGGCAAAATTAATCGTAAACAAGTGCATTATTTGTTACAGGCACAGAGCTCAAAATGTGCAACCTATCATGGGACAGCTTCCCCTTAATAGAACTCAATTAGAGTTCCCTTTTCTAAATTGTCATGTCGACTATGCCGGCCCGGTACTGATAGCTAATCGAAACGGCCGCGGTTGTAAATTAATTAAATCTTACTTGTGCATTTTTGTTTGTTCTGCAGTTAAAGCTGTACATTTGGAGCTTCTTACGGACCTCACAACAGAGGCTTTTTTGGCTGCTCTTAATCGCTTCGTGGCGCGTCGAGGCAAGCCTCGAAGCATCACGTGCGATAACGGCACTAACTTTGTCGGAGCTTCAAATGAGTTTGCGCATTTGACTCACGAAGAAAACAAAGGTTTCTTCGTGAGTCAAATGTTGCATCTGAGATAGCGCATGAGGGCATCGAATTCATTTTCACTCCTGCCTATTCTCCACATTTTAATTCGTTAGCTGAGGCGGCAGTCAAATCTTGTAAGCATCACCTTAAAAGACTCATCAAGGAGGACTATAGGCCTGTAGGCCGAAGGAGAATCCGCCGGCCTACCCTGCTTTTGAAGCAGGACCAGAAGGCCCTGCTTCCACACCTCGGGGAACCTCCCGACCGCTAAGCAGCGGTCGAAGAGGTTCCTCACTCGGCCCTCCATCTCGCTGAGACAGAGGGCCACAATCCGGGCCGGGACCCCGTCCGGGCCGGGGGCGATCTTTTTGGCGCGGATTCGGAGCTCCGCCGCGTCAAACTCCTCCGTGGTGATGAGAGGGACCTCAACCACCACGGGGGCCGCCCTCGCGGGAGGAGGCATCCTGGGAGGGGAAAACTCCTCGGTGCGGACAGGGAACAAGCTGCGCGCCGCCTTGTAAGGCCTCCCCCAAGGGTCCCGATCTAGGCCCTCCAGCATCTCCTCCCGTGCGGCGTCCTTGGCCCTGCCTATATGATATTTTAGGGTCCGCCTGGCCTGACTAAAAGTCTGGTACAGGCGGTCCTCTTCGGCAGGGTCCCGACGACGCCGCCGCCTGGCCCTTTGAAAGGCCCGCCGCGCCGTGCGGCAGGCGGCCGCCAGCTCCGCGAGCTCCGCCGACCACCAATATACGGCGTGGCGCGGGCCCGGACGCCGAGACCGAGGCATGGTGGCATCGCATACCTCGGTCAGACTTGCCCGGAGGGCAGCCGCCCTGAGGTCGATGTCGTCTTCGTCCAGGACCGGGAAAAACCAGTCCTGGACGAACGCCGCCTCCTTTGCCTTCTCTCTGTCGAGCCTGGTGAGGGCCCAACGCGGATAGGGAGAAGGCCGCCTCTCTGCAGGCTGCGTCCGCGCCCCCGGGGCGCTGCCGACCCCGAACCGTATATAACGGTGGTCGGACAGCGTTTCGGCGTCCTCCACGGTCCACCCTGAGGTGCGTGCGGCTATGGTGGGGGTGGCAAAGGTGACATCCACCACAGAGCCACCATTATGCCGCACGCACGTGTGGGTCGAGCCTTGATTGAGGAGAGTGAGGCTGCATGCCACCGCCCACTCCTGCAAGGCTCGACCCCTCGGGTCAGTTGCCGGGTTCCCCCATGCGGTAGACTTCGCATTGAGGTCCCCGGCAACAATCACTGGGCGCGGTGCCAGACGGCCCAAAACCGCACCCAGGGTGACCAAAAACACCTCGAATTCGGCCAATGGCCGGTTGGGGGAAAAATAGGTCGCAACCACGACCAGGTCCTCCCAACCGGCGACCACAAAACCTGACCCCCTCTCCACGAATGAGAGGGGGGAAAAACAGAGGAAGACCGCCTGAAAATGGCGGCCACTCCGTCAGTGTCGCCGTACCACCCGTCGGGGATAAAATATGGCTCGGCGACCACCACCACGTCTGACTGCCACTCGGCAACTCGCTGGAACAGCAAGTCTTGGGCCGAGCGGCAGTGATTCAGGTTCGCCTGGAGGAAGGTGCGTTGTCCGAACTCCGGCATCATTCGGACATCGCACCCTCCTCAGCCCGCGCCGCCGGGGGAGCCCCGGTGGCCGTGTTAGCAGCAGCGAGGGGCTGCTGCTTTCCCTTCTTGGGGGGAGGGCGACAGCGCCTCCCCCGCATCGAGTGCTCCGCTGGCCGGCCTGCAGCGGCACAAACGGCGCAGCGGGGCACTTTTGCCGCGTAGTCCTTGAACTGGTGTCCCTCTTGTCCGCACCTGTAGCACAGGCTTGAGCGGACAACCTCGGAGGGACACATGGCCACAGTATGGCCGGTGCAGAGGCACTTGTAGCACCGGAGGGATTCTTCCTCCAGTGCTTTTACACCGGCCGAGCTCCAGCCCACTAATAGACGGCCTGCCCTCAGGACCTGGCCTAGGCCCCATCGGCCGCGGCGGACCTCACCACTTTTTACGGCCGCTGCGTCGCAGCCGCCAACCTCCGCCGCCTTGGTCACCACCTCCTCCTTGGTGATCGAGTCATCTGGCTCGGTCACCAGGAGAGTAGCGCAGCGCACCGGACGCCTGACGTGCGCCACATCCGCTACCGCCTCGCGCAGCCTAGCCGCAAAGGCGTCTGCGGCAGGGCCACTTGCCGCGCCGGGGAGCTCGAACTTTCGAGCCCCCGTAGCGGTATGCCGGCAGCGGAGTCGGGCGATGCCTAGCTATGCGGCGTCGCCGATGGCCTGGCGGGCCCGGGTGAGCAACTTATCATAGGTCTCACCCTTTTCCACTGCCACGGCCGTCAGGGTCACGACGACAGCCGACGACCTTGGGGCCACGAGCCTCTTGGCAGAGGAGGCCGCGCTTGAGAGGGCTGAGGAGGACTTCTTCTTTTTTTTGCCGCCCTTTTTGGCTCTCTTGCCGCCCGTCAAGCCGACCTGCTCCGGGGAGGCATTTGGGGCAGCGGCGGTTGCTCTCGCTGCCTGCCCCTTCCTCTTTTCCTTGGGCCTGCCGACTGTCTTCCAAAGAGATAAGTATCCTGAAATAACTATTATTATTATTTACAACATGTAGTAACGCATATTAGTCACCGTTCTTGCACTATGGTTGAGAGAAAAATGTTTTTTTTTCCGTTGACAACCCCGATGCTATATTTAAACGTCATTTTGTTTAGAGCTCCCCAAGATGTTGTTATAATTATAGTGGTATTACCAAATCATGTGCCTACAGGGCTGGGATCAGGGAGGGTAAATACTTATCTCTTCGGGCGAGGTGCTTCGTATAATTATGATAGAACTTCATTTGGTAAGTTCGTTTAATCATCAATTATACTCCCACCTCGTCCTCGAGATAAGTATTATTATTATTTACAACACGTAGAGGTTGAGAGTTATGCATTATTTGGGAATATCACCTGTTTATGTATAATAAAAATATTTTATGATCAAAATTATTTTTATTTATAAATTAGAAATTATTTGTCTAGTTTATAGAACACATTCTCATTTATCGTAACTTCTCTCTTAATTATCTCATTATAATCAGTAGGAAATTACTTAACAAGAAGAATAATCTCTTTACAGAACTTAAAAACAAATTATTTAATCATCATTAAACACTGCGCTAGCCAAAGAAGTTTGATTAACAGAGGAATGTATTATTCTATTATATAATTTACCAAAAGTAGTGGAGTTCCCGCTCCAACCTGCGGTTCTCCGGATCACATCAACGTTGACACCTTTATGGTATGCCTTAGAAGTGGAGGCGTGTCGGGTTCTATGTGCCGTGAATATTGTGACATCAACTCCACAATCTTTAAGAGTGGCCTTAATCCATCGACTGACACTTTGTGTGGTTACTGCTTTATACGGTTTTTTAAAAGCTATGAAAATATTTTCGTCTTGTCAAAGTGATGCAGTTTTATTAATGTAGCACAGTAAGGTGGTAGCTGGACATAATATGTTAGTCTTATCAGTAAAGAATGGGATACGAAGTAAAGGCTGATTATGACCAGCTCTGGAAGTTTTGACAAGGTCTGGAATTTTAATGATAATTTGAGATGATTGGGATTCTATGTTGCATAAGAGAATTTTATTTAGTGTTTGGACTCTATGAGCTGTTGCTAGGGCCAGTAAAGTAGCACATTTTCTAGAAAGTCTTTCCAACGGAAGTGTCTCGTTTGGATACCATTCACTTAGAGAGTCTAATACTATGTTCGTATCCCACGTTACCTCATATTTAGGTGTTGGCGGCCTCAGTCTAAAAGCACCTTTTTATTCTATCGTCTGTGGAGATGTGGGAACCAAGTAAGAGAGAAAGAGCACCCCTATAACTGTTTAATGAGCCATATTGAGCTCCTGAGTGAAAAAGTTGTGTTAGAAAATAGATAACGGTTGGAATTGAGGCCACAAATATATCACGGTTGTTTTGGCAACAGAAGTTATGCCAACGCTTTAAACATACATTGTATTATTTGATGGAGTTATCACTAAGAGATGCCAGCATAATTTCGATAGACGATGGTGGTATACTTCGCTTACAACGCCGTCCGCACAAGATTCTGACAGCCAGGGTAAGGTTCTTGTGAATCTGTCCTTTGCTGGAATGCGAGATAATAACATTATCGTTTGGCTTAAAAAATAATAATTCAGATACCAGGAGTTGTCTGAAAATTTGGGTACCAGGGTTGTGTGGGCCATACAGGTACCACTACAATACCTTTAGCTCCATCTGACATAATTTTTCGAAGGGTTTTCAGGATGATAGCGAAAGGTGGAAACGCATAGAAAAAATAGTTACTCCAGTTTATAGTAAAGGCGTCAATAGTGAATGCATCCGGATCTGTTTTCCACGATACATATAACTTACATTTCTTATTAATGCGACTAGAGAATAAGTCAATTTGGGGGATGCCTAATTTGGCTGTTATCAATTTGAAAGCAGAATGTTCCAATTCCCATTCAATATCCGGGTGAGAACGTCTTGACTCCTCATCTGCCACATAATTATCGATGGACATAATATATGAAGCGACAATAAAGATTCTACGTTGTTCGCACCATTGCCAAATGGCTCTTGTTATTTCTGTTAGATGCGGAAACTGTATGCCTCCCATACGATTGATGTAACTTAATGTGGTCGAGTTATCTACACGCATTAAGATTTTGCAGTTGGTACAGTTTTTAGCAAAAATTTTGAGGGCTATGAAGGCAGCCAAGAGTTCTAAGTAGTTTATATGGTGTTCACGCTCTTTGTTGGACCACGGACCGCTAGCAGTTTCCGAACCACAAGAGGCACCCCACCCCGTATTTGAGGCGTGAGAAAAAATCTCTAACTCGTGGCTGTCGTCTCTAATTTGTCTGACGGAGTGAAGAGCTGCTTGTAGCCACCATTTAAGGTCTTGGTACACCAAGACCAAGAATTTAAGGTCCCTACAGGGAGGGAGGAATATACATGTTTCTATCGTAGTCTCCGTGCCCATATAGATTAAGATATTTACAGCGCTCGAGCTGTTTGGTGTAGAGCCAGCCATATTCAATGGCAGGACAAGCGGATACTAATAGTCCAACAAATTGTGCGAAGTACCTTATTTTACAACTTTGAAGTTTCATGATTTTTGTGGTTTCATTAGTGATTCTTATTCTTTTGTCAGGGGGTAGTTGAATGTTAAGTTCATTAGTATCAATTACATAACCAAGATATTTACATTTGTTTGAGGGAGTCAAAACGCTTTTGTTTAAATTTATTACAAAACCTAAACTAGTAAGAAGATTTTTAGTTGTTTCGATATTTTCACAACAGGCTTCGTACGAGTCAGCTATAAGACACAGGTCATCCAAATATATTGATGATAAATAACCTGCTGCACGTAGCAGTTTTACCACAGGTTTCATAACTTTGGTGAAAATGTAAGGAGCCGTATTGAGACCAAATGGGAGGGCGTTAAATTCGTAAAAAATATTATTAAAAGTGAATCTCAAGTACTTCCGGGACTCTTCATCTATTTTTATTAAAAAATAAGCGTCCTTTAAATCTAAAGTTGCCATTAGCGAGTCTTTTGAAACTAGTTTAAGGACTGTGCGTATGTCTTCTAATTTGAAGTGATTGGTTTTGATATGTTTATTTAAGTTTTTTAGATTTAATATTAAACGCATCTTCCCATTTGGTTTTGGTCTTAAAAATATACTAGAAATGAACTGATTTTTGCAGGGTTTACATAAGGAAACAGCTCCAATACTGATGAGTTCTGTTTTCTGAGTGTCTGATGAGATATGGCTTTGTCAAAGTCAGAAAACTCTTTAGCCGAAAGAACAGGAGATGTAGGTATAGAATTTTGCTGTACATTGCTATCAAATGCAATTTTGTAGCCTTGTATCCAGGATAATATGTTTTTACAGTCAGTGATACGTAGCCATTGGTTGTAAAACTTTGATAAGCGACCAGCGTAGTTTACCTCTATTGACGACGATAATTGGTTGTCTTCTGCTGTGGATATGACGTCTTCGATGATCCGCCGGGCCGATTCTGGTGAAATGTCGGTTGAGTCTTCCGAGTTGACACAGGTGGTCTCCGGGTTGGAGCCACCTGCACTTTCGAGTTTAAATTACTTGATTTAGAAGTGGATGGTTGAGGTTGAGGTCTTTTGTCCTTCCTAACAGTGGTGTTTTTTATTTCGGCACTAGATTTAGATACAGCTTTAGCAGTTTTGAGAGTATCTGCTAAGTTCTCCCCGAATAGGTATTTGTCGATTTTGGAGTTAGTTATCTGTGATTTGACATCTTTTTTCAGTACTGATGAGCTAAACATTCTCCTAGTGACCGAATCGGAGTGCTGTATGTCACATAACAATTTATTTGCGTCCATTAGCTTCTTTAATAACTCCTTGTTTTGGTTGTTGGGTTCCAGTAGCGATGAAGTCGCTGAAGCTATACAGGAAATAGCGGAAGCAAGAAGTTTTTGTTTCGCTTCTATTGCTTTATCCCGAGCAATTAATGTTTTGGGTAAGGCCGCTTTAATTTCTAAGTTTATTGCAGGTGCACCTAAAAGGATTCCATTGGAAGGCAATAAGTATTTCTGACTTAACTCTTTTCTTGCCTCTTTGGTTAATTCGTTAACTGTTATGTGTTGCAGCCGGGTTGCGAGTTTTTGCAATAGCTGCATTAGCTGTTCGTTATTCAATAAATATGATGGTTTTTATAGGCATATAAAATTAGACAAGGGCAGGTAAAGAATGAACCAATATTTACTTTTACCATTTTTATAAAGTACATTTGTTGTTATAATGTAGTGGAACAGTCCAAAGATCAGTCCGATTACATTATTTTAGTTAATGCATTGAGACAGTCCATAGATCAGCTCGAGTTGCATTTAAGGTTGTTAAGGTATAATTATATTTATACACTAATTATGCGCAGTGAGACAGTCCAAAGATCAGCTCGAATTGCTCAGCGAATTTTTTTTTACCAGGGCGTACCCCGTCAGCCGAAATATCATATCCGAGAAAACTTACTGAGGTCTGAAAGAAATGGCACTTCTCTAGGTTTATTGTAAGCCCATTGTTTTGCAAAACCTTTAAAACTTCTTCCAGCAGTCTAACATTCTCTTCGACCGATTCCGTGGCTATTAATAAATCATCCATATAGCATATGACCTTGTCAAAACGAAGTTTCCCTAAAACAGTATGCATCAGCCGTTGGAAGACTGATGGCGCATTGCAAAGGCCAAATGGCATCCTTTTAAATTCAAAATGCCCATCTGGAGTCACGAAAGCAGTTTTATGAATAGAACTGCTACTTACTTTTATTTGATAGTAACCGCTTTTTAAATCTAGTGACGTATAGCGTTTACAACCTGTCAGTTTATCTATGAGATCTTCAACAATAGGTATGGGATATTTCTCTTTAACGGTGATTTTATTAAGAGACCTATAGTCGATGCATATGCGTTTCTCACCCAAAGGTTTGTCGACTAGCAACACAGGACTCTCATAAGCGGAATTGCTTTCTTGAATTATTCCATTTTTCAAAAGATCATCTACTATTTGACGCGTAGCCAATTTTTCTGACTCTGACATTCGATATGGACGATGGCAAACAGGTTTATTGGTTGTGAGTTCAATGTCTAACTCGACGTAAGAAGTTTGTCCCAATGTAAGTAAATCTTTTGATACAACTTGAGGATACTGATCAAATAACTTGTTTAGCAAGGGAATATTATCTTTAGAGTCACAGTTGAACATGGTAGATTCAAATTAAAGCCACCTGATCTTTTTGTATTGGTCGAAAAGTCAAGTTACTGCCTATGCGTAAATACTGAAGATAACTTTACTACTACTTTACTGAAGATAAAACTATTATGTTTTATCTTCAGTAAAGTTTCCCCCCGCTGAGGGCGGGGGTTTACCGACTAAAACCCCTGGGACTCTCCCTTATCGTCCATATTTGGAAGATGTCCTGGGTCCAAGCACGGAGCCTAGCACCACAACATCTTCCGGACGGGGCCCGCCTACACGGCGGGTACGGCGGAACTCCCCCCGGGGTCGGGGGGGTGGGAGGGGACAGCCGAGAGAGTCGAGCCGTCCCTACCAGGCTGCGGAGGGCGTCCGTGCAATGCCGGCGGTGGTACCCCCGTACCACTCGCCAGCGGACTCCCTCCATGGAGAGGTAGGAGACGCACATATTGGCGTCGTCTCCTCCCCCTCCTTGCCCTTCGGAGCGCGGGGGCGAGAGGATCCGCCTCTCGCTCGCGCTCCGCCGCCTCCTTCGCCGCCATCACGTGCTCGCAAAAGGCGGCAAAGGCCTTCCAGGCCTCATCACTCGCTAGTATAGCTCTCGCTATACTAGCCAGTGAGAGGTCTTGGCCGACCTTCGCCACAAATGCATAGCGCTGTGGAGCCCACGACGCATACACCACTAGAGTGTGTTGCGCCGTGTCCTCCACAGCGCCGCACGCGTGGCAGGAAGGCGTCTCCTCCCGGCGGATCTTGTGCAGGTAATAGCCGAAGCAACCATGCCCGGTCATTACCTGCACCATCCGGAAGGAGACGACGCCGTGGCTCCGCTCCAGCCACCGGTCCAAGACCGGGGCGAGCGCGTCGAGCGTTCTCCGGCCGTAACGGGTGAGGACGAGGTGCTCCGACCATCGCCTCAGGAGGACCTGCCGGGCCTCCTTCCGTACGGCCTCCCGCTCGACGGGGCAGAAGGACTCCCCTGCTGCCCGCTTCTCCGCCGCGTAGTCATACACGGCGGAGAGAACCACGGCGTCCGACTCCCACGGAGGGGTCTCGGCGAGCAAGCAGGCCACGTCAAAACTTACCGTACGGTAAGCTCGAGCAACCCGCTGCGCTATTGCCCGCTGAGGCCCCCGCAAGAAGGAAAGATTTTCCCCTCTCGCCAGGGAGTCCGACCAGACTGGCGCTCCGTAGAGCGCCATCGATCTCAGAATGCCGGCATAGAGACGCCGGCACCTGGAGCCTGGTCCACCCAGGTTCGGCAGCAGCCACGATAGCGTGTCTGCTGCCCTAAGGAGCCTCGGTGACAGCCTGCTAAAGTGCAGGCCAAACTGCCACCGAGGATCCAGGATGAGGCCGAGATAGCGCATCTCGGCCTTCACCTGAACCTGGGTCCCTCCGACAGAAATGTGTCTGCCGAAGGGAAACCTCTTGCCAGACCGAGGGATTTATATCACCTCGGTCTTCTCTATGGCGCACTCGAGCCCAAGGCGCCGCACCCTCTCCACGACTAAGTCCGCAGCCCGCGACGCCTTCGCCGCGGCCGCCTCAAACGTCCTCCCCCGGGCCGTGACTAGAGTGTCGTCTGCATAGCAGATGACACTCCAGTCCCGGAGGAGACGACCGCGCAGGACCCAGTCGTAGCCGATGTTCCAAAGCAGGGGTCCAAGAACGGACCCCTTGGGAACACCGGCCTCCACCGTGCGGCGCCGGACTGCACCATCCCGGTCCACGAAGACCACCTCACGGCCACTAAGGTAGTCCTGAATTAGGACTACCAAATACTGGGGCACCCGGAAAAATCGGAGTGCCTCCAGTATTGTGGCGTGGGGAAGGGAGTTAAAGGCGTTTTTTATATCAATAGATATTGCCAATACTCCCTTCCCCTCCTCCGCCGCCTCTTCGGTTTCCCGGCGGAGGCGTTTCAGGGCGTCCACTGTGGATCGGCCCGCCCTGAAACCGTACTGGGCCCCTGACAAATCGGGGCCCACGTCCTCCAGGTGCGAGGTGAGGCGGGAAGCTACAATCTTCTCCAGTAGCTTTCCCACCTCATCCAGGAGGACGATGGGCCTGTAGGCCGACGGGGAGTCCGCCGGCCTGCCCTCCTTGTGGAGCAGGACCAGAAGGCCCTGCCACAAGAGAGAGGGCCACCACTCGCGCCGGAATCCCATCCGGGCCGGGGGCGGTTTTCTTGGCGCGGAGACGGAGCTCTGCCGCGTCAAATTCCTCCGTGGTTATGGGCGGAGCCACATTGACCACGGGGATCGCCCCTGCTGGAGGGGGCATCCTAGGAGGGGCGAACTCGGTGCGGACTGGGAAGAGAGTCCGCACCACACTCTCCAGGAGCTCGGGCTGGAGGGTCTCGGTGACGGGGGGGGGGCAATGGGGCGCAATTTATTGCGCGCCGCCTTATATGGCCGCCCCCGCGGATCCCGGTTTAAACCCTCCAGCATCTCCTCTCTCGCGGCGTCTTTGGCCCTGCCAATGGCGAATTTGAGGGACCGCCTTGCCTCGCTGAAGGCCTCGTAGAGGAGGTCCTCATTGGCGGGGTCGCGTCGACGCCGCCTCCTGGCCCTCTGGAAAGCCCTCCGGGCGCTGCGACAGGTGGCCGACAGCTCAGCGAGCTCAGCCGACCACCAGTAGACCGCATGCTGCGGGCCCGGACGGCGCGACCGAGGCATGCTTGCGTCGCACACCTCGGTCAGCCCAGCGCGAAGGGCAGACGCAGCCGCCTCCACATCGTTTTCGTCCAGGACTGGGAAGAACCAGTCCTGGACGAACGCCGCCTCCTTGGCCTTATCCTTATCGAGCTTCCCCAGGGCCCACTTGGGGAAGGGAGAAGGCCGGTTCGCCGGTCTGGCGGGCCCCGACGTGCCGACCCCGAACCTAATGTGGCGGTGGTCGGACAGCGTCTCCGCCAGCTCCACTGACCAGCCGGTTGTGCGTACGGCGACGGATGGTGTGGCGAAGGTGACGTCAACCACCGATCCGCCGTTCCGCCGCACGCACGTGTGGGTCGAGCCGTTGTTGAGCGTGGTGAGGCCACTCGCCACCACCCACTCATACAACGCTCGACCCCGCTGGTCGGAAGCCGGGTTCCCCCACGCCGTAGATTTGGCGTTGAGGTCCCCGGCTATCACAACTGGGCGCGGTGCCAAACGGCCCAAAACCGCACCCAGGGTGACGAGGAAGTCCTCAAACTCGGAGAAAGGCCTGTTCGGAGAAAAGTAAACCGCCACTAAGGCCATGTCGTCCCACCCGGCGACGACATAGCCAGACCCCCTCTCCACAAACATGAGGGGGGAAACGCCAGACGAGGGCCGCCGAAAAATGGCGGCTACCCCGTCGGTGTCGCCGAGCCAATCGTCTGCGACGAAGTAGGGCTCGGCGACTATCACCACATCGCATTGCCACTCGGCCGCCCGCTAATGCAGCAGGTCCTGGGCCGAGCGGCAGTGGTTTACGTTCGCTTGGAGGAAGGTGCGTTGTCCGATCTGATCCATTATTCGGACATCGCACCCTCCTCCTGCTGCACCGCCGCGAGAGCCTCAGCGGCGGCGGTGGCAGTAGCAGCGCCTTCCTCCTGGTGCGCCGCCGCCGGAGCCTCAGCGGCGGCGGTGGCAGCGGCAGCAGCCGGTCGAGTGGAAACCGGCTGCTGTTTTCCCTTCTTCGGAGGGGGGCGACACTTCCTCCCCTTCATAATATGCTCCGCCGGCCGGCCTGAGGCTGCACAGACGGCGCAGCGCGGGGTCTTTGCCTTGCAATCCCGCTGCTGGTGCCCCTCTTGTCCGCACCTGTAACAAAAATTAGTGCGGACGACATCAGAGGGGCAGCAGGCGGAGGCGTGCCCAGTGCACAAGCACTTGAAACACCGGAGGGGCTCCTCCTCCAGCGCTTTTACCCCCGCCGAGCTCCAGCCAACCAGAAGGCGGCCAGCCTTCAAGACCGCCTTGGCGGCCACCACCGGGATCTGGATGCGGGTTTGGCCCAGGCCCCAGCGGCCGGGGCGAACTTCTCCGGCCTTAATGGCGGCTGCATCGCAGCCACCAACCTGGGCCGCCTTGGCCACTACGTCCTCTCTGGTGACCGAATCATCCAACTCAGTCACCAGCAGAGAGGCCAGGCGCACAGGGCGCCTCACGTGCGCCACACCCGCCATCGCCTCCGACAGCTTTGCCGCAGCAGGCCCGCTCGTGGCGCCGGGGAGCTCGAATTTTCGGGCTCCCGTGGCGGTGTGCCTGCACCGCAGCTTTGAGATGCCGAGAGCCGCGGCATCCCCGATGGCTTCGCGGACCTTCTTCAGGACCTTGTCGTAGGTCTCACCCTTTTGGACCGCTTCGGCCGTGAGGGTGACGACCACCGCCGACGATGTCGGCGCGACAAGTTTCCTGGGCGCTGGGGCGGAGGCTGCCTTCTTCTTCTTTCTCTTGGCCCTCTTTCCCCTAGTCAGACCGACCTGGTCGGGGGCCTGGGAGGCGGCAGTAGCAGCGGCGGCGGAGGAATTCGCCGGCTGTTTCGCCTTCTTGGCCTTGGCCTTACGGCCGATCGTCTTCCACCCCTCGTTCGCCAGGGTGGTGGACAGCAGGAGCACGTCCGCTTGGGAAGGGGGAGTAGCCCAGGAGGTGGAGGCTACTGGCTCCGCAGCCGAGGGGCGGGTGGGCTGATTTATCAGCCCCTGAGGCGCCGTGCCTGCCGCTACGGCGGCGGCGAAAGTTTTAGAACGGGTTACCGGTCCGGGGAGCGTGGCACCGACGGCCTTTGCCGTAGTTTTGCCCACTCCTTTTCCCTTCTTCGATTGAAGAGGGGGAGGAGGGGGTGCCGAGGCTTCCCCAGGCGTGGTGGGCCCGTTGTCTGCGGCGAGCGGAGGGCGGATCCTCGGCTCTGGAAGGAGCCGACCCTCTAGGCCCTCGAACAGAGTGCGGATAAAATTACGCTCTTGCAGGACCTGCTCGCGCATGCGGTCCTCGATGATGGAGGCGATCTTCGCCTCCAGTTGTCCCTCCTGAGTTTGCGGCGCCGCCTTTTGCGCTGCCGCTTTGGGTGCCGCCTTCGCCTTCGGAGGAGGGGGAGGGGGGCGTGAAGACACAGGGGCGCTGGCCGACGGTGCGGCAGTTGCCAGCGCCTCGCCAGCTCTCAGAGTCTGCAGCTCTCTGCGGACTGCCGCCAGCTCCTCCGACAGCCGACGTACAGTCGCCTGGAGAGCGGCTGTCTCCTCGCTCGTGCTGCGCTTTGCCATCTCTCCAGCCGCCGCCAACAGGGAGCAGGTTCTGTCCTTGAGGGCTTTCTGGCAACCACCCTTGAGATTCTGGGATTTGGAAACAACTCCCAGAATCTGGACCGCGTCCTCGTTGGCGGTCTCCATTAATTCGGCCACCGACATGCCCGAAAAATTGAGCACCGGGGCCACCCCGTATCCCTGCTGGGCGCGGCGCTCGCGCGTAGCGCGCTCTTGCTCCAGGAGGTCCCTCTCATATTGGGCTTTCGCCTCTATTCTGTGGGCCTCCGCTGCAGCTAGGCGCTTCTCCGCTAGGGCAATGTAATTGCCCGACCGATTGTACCGGACGACAAGGCGCGGCGAGAGTTTTCACCCTTACGTGGTAGATTTGCCCCCTGCCCGTACGAAGCGATTCGCTTCCACATTTATCATACGGACAGCTAAGGAGTGGAACTCCCTGCCGAGGTCTGTTTTTCCCGACCACTATAACTTGGCTATCTTTAAGGCAAGAGTGAACAGGCATCTTCTAGGCAAACGCGTGTCATCCTAGACCTCATCGTCGCTTTCCATCAGGTGCGATTGTGGTCAAGCGTTGGCCTATAGTCTAATAAAAAAAAAAAAAAAAAGGTGGGGGGGGCGTCCAGGTCCGCGCTTAGCGACCTTGCGGCTGGTCTTGTGCTGTCCCTCGCCAGACCCCGATTCGTCCGACTTCGATTTGAACTTCTCAGTCGCGGATCGCTTTCGGGAGGCAGCGCGGGTCCTCATGTACCTCCCGCGTGCGCTGGAGGCAGAGGTATCGCTACCGACGTGGTCCGTATCGGACCCTTTTAGTGTCTCAGCCTCAGAGTCCGAGACATCCAATTCTCCGGGGCGGAAAAAGAGACTTCCGCCACCCGTCCTTTTTGCGGCAGAGCCGCCTACCGCGCTCAACTTGAGCCGCTGGCCCTTGGAGGGCGCGGTCTTCTGGGGAATCACGCCGGATCGCGCGCTCCCAGAATCGTTCTCTAGCTCGGGATCATCAGAGATTTCTAAGATGATCGCGTCCATATCATTGCGTGGGTCAATGGTGTCAGCGCCGGCCACCGGGGCCGCCGCCTCCACCGCCAGTTTCGTCGAAGCAGCCGAATCGCCAGAAGCTGAAGCAGCTGAATCAGAGTCAAGGGTACGTTTAGCCAAGTCATTAGAAGGTTCCAGATCGTATGTAGGTTTTATAAGTTTATCAGTCTCCATAAAAGTCCCACGAGTAGGGTCACAAATAAACGTCCACCGAGGCAGAGGTGCCATACCCCGGCAACCCACATACACCAGGGGGTTGGGAGTTCCCCCTGGGATGGCCACTAGCAGGCTGGGTATCCCCCAGCCACCCGAAGGCGACCGACGCCGTGCAAGGCCCCGAAGAGCGCCCCAACGCCGGTCCTTTAGGCATTTTTTATTGTGGTTGTCTCCACTCGGGCCACCCAATTAAGGCAAGCCCCCTACACACACCGCACTGCCCGCGAGACATGACCACAGCCAGCCAGTGTGCGCAGTCTGCCCGACGGGGGCCAGTCATACTGGGTCCCTAACCCCGAGCCGCAATCCGCAACCCGGGGCCCGCCGCGCAAAGGATGACTCTTTCGAGCCGTCCGTCATCGCTCAGAAGCGATAATGCAACAGGAGAATGAACTCCCGCTGCCGCCAACTCTCAGTGATTTTTTAGAGGTTTTCTTCCTCGCAGCCCACTCTCAGTGAGCGGGCCCCCGGCCTCCTCTCAATGAGGAGGTTACGGTGTGTCGGTTTTGGTCCGCGCCGGCCGCAGCCGGTACCCTCCATATCTGGAGGGCGTTCCCCTATCCGCCACCCGGGGGACGCGTCCGATAGCTGAGCCCGAAAACAGCCACGGAGTGTAATACCTCTACCTGAGCCAACTTACCTAGCACCAACCTTCTGTTGGTGGGCCAGGTCATCCGTTTAGAGTCGTTTGGCAATAATTTCATTCTAACCTTTTCAAAATTATTATAACCATTTGGTTATCTATAAATTTCAATGGGGAAAGTTAAGAGCTGTGCTTTTTGCTAACTGTGTTTTTCTACTTATTTCTGAGTATTTCTTTGTAACCAGCGTCGGACTGGCCATACAGTCGAGGTGGCATTTGCCAGCCGGGCCCCAGCCTGCACGGGCCCCCCCACAGGCCTGGGTTGAGAGGCATGCGGCAACCTCACTCAGCACAGGGGGGGGGGGGGGGGGGGCTGTGCTACGGTTGCCCGCGTGCATGTCTCGTAAACTATGCGTCTTACAAAAAATTTGAAAGACAAAACAATTATGACTTGACGAATTTTTTGTAAGATGCATAGTTTACGAGATATCGCGAAAAAAGTGTTTTCACCCCTTTTTTCAAGATGGCGACCGGGGAACCTGGGTGGCGACCCCACAAACTTGAGATTAAGCTTCTATTGACCCCCCACACATGTCCCAAAAATAAAATTGCATCCTGTAATAAATGCAATACTCTGTCCTTAAATTGTAGGTAACATTTCAATGGGCTAAAATTGTCGGAAAATTATGGGAGTTTTATTTCGCTTTCTTTTATGTAAGTAATATAGTGGTTATTATTATTATCAATAATAATAGTGTTAATTCCGCCGTTTATAAAATAAACTAAAGCAAGAAACCCTACAGGAATCGGTCATGATTTCGAAGGAAGGAAGGACTGAGACATTTTTGCTGTTGTAAGGTCGCGGCAAAAACGCGTAAAATTCGCACGTACACCACCTTATATGTTGCAGCATAATATTGTGTAATTCTCCAAAGTCTTCTTACAACAGCTTGGAAGGAGCCACCTATCGAAGTTGACCAAAACAAATGGAGAAGTCGTCACATCAAAGCCAGAGATTCTTTCGGAAGTTTACACGTTCTATAGCCAGTTATACGCGTCGCACTCACCCCACCCTACGCCCGATGAGAAGGATTCAAGAGCCACATTAACCCGCCATGCGACGGAGGATCTACCCGACATCAGATTGGAGGCAGCTCTTGGGCAACTTAAAAATGGAAAAGCCCCGGGAGGAGACGGAGTCACAACCGAGCTTCTAAAAGCTGCCGGCAAGCCGGTGCTGAAGGAACTTCGGCGTATATTTAACTTGGTTCTTTTCTCCGGGAGAACTCCTAGGGCGTGGCAGCGGAGCTTGGTCGTGTTGTTCTTCAAGAAAGGCGACAAAACCTTACTGAAGAACTATCGACCAATTTCACTCTAAAGTCACGTCTATAAATTGTTCTCAAGAGTCATTTCGAATCGCCTTACACGAAGACTTGACGAAGCTCAACCTGAGAGCAGGCCGGGTTCCGACGGAGTTATAGCACCATAGACCATATTCACACAGTGAGACAGGTTATACAGAAGACCAAAGAGTATAACCAGCCCCTGTGCATGGCGTTTGTGGACTATGAAAAAGCTTTTGACTCCGTCGAGACCTGGTCTGTTCTCGAGGCCTTGCAGAGGTGCCAAGTCGATTGGCGATATATCGAGGTGTTGAAGTGTCTATATGACGCCGCTAATGTCCGTAGTAATCCAGAATGGCCAAACCGAGCCTGTCCTGCTGCGACGTGGTGTGAGACAAGGAGATGTTATATCTCCGAAACTCTTCTCCGCTGCGCTGCAGGACATGTTCGAAACGCTAAACTGGAAAGAGCGCGGAATCAATATTAATGACGAGTAGGTACATGTCACACCTACGATTCGCAGACGACATCGTCATCTTGGCGGAAACCTTACAGGACCTACAGGAGATGGTAAGCATCCTGGCTGAATCTTCTAAACACATCGGTCTTCGGATGAACTTGGATAAAACCAAGGTCATGTTCAACGAGCTCGTTGATCCGGGACCGGTCGCTGTTAATGGAGTACCTTTCGAAGTTGTCCAGGAATATGTCTATCTAGGACAAACGCTCCAATTAGGCAAAAACAACTTCGAGAGAGAAGCCAATAGAAGAATTCAGCTAGGCTGGGCAGCATTTGGTAGGCTTCGTCAAGTCTTCTCGTCACCCATCCCTCAAAGTCTTAAGTCGAAAGTCTTCGACCAGTGCGTCCTTCCGGTCATGACTTACGGTGCCGAGACGTGGACACTCACGGCTGGACTAATCCAGCGGTTCAAAGTCGCTCAAAGAGCTATGGAAAGGGCTATGCTCGGAGTATCTTTGAAGGACCGCATCAGAAATGATGTAATCTGACAGAGAACCAGAGTCACCGACATAGCCCACCGAATTAGCAAACTGAAGTGGCAGTGGGCTGGTCACATTAGCCGCAGAACTGACAACTGTTGGAGCCATAAAGTCCTTGAATGGAGACCGCGACTCGGCAAACGTAGTGTTGGACGCCCTGCTACAAGATGGGATGACGACATTCATTCGAAGGCTGGCTGGAGTAAGCTGGATGAGAGTGGCCGAAAATCGGGAGCGGTGGCGTGCATTAGGGGAGACCTATGTCCAGCAGTGGACGAGCGTGGGTTGCTGATGATGCGTAATTCTCACAATTTCATTCACGCAAGTGACTTGTGAGAGACGATTTTCAGCATTGAAGCGCATTAAAACGAGACTTCGTTCTTTACTGGGGCAAGAACTGTTGGATTCGTTGATTATATTAAATACAGAATCGAATCTAATCAAGGATGACGAAAACAACAGCTTTTACGATCGAGTCATTAACTGCTTAGCTGAAAGTTCTCCTCTTTTAAAAAAATGTTGATTGGCTAGCTTTATATAATTTGTTCTAAGTAAATACCTACTTACTATTGTATTGTATTTTAGTATAGTAATACATTTTTTATAGTTTGTTTATCTCAATTTGTGTATCTCAGTATTTTTCGATAGTATCCCATCACCATGGTCTAGTCTCGGGCCCCGGGATAGAGATCAGCCACCCGGGCCCTTCCGGCCCAGTCCGACCCTGTTTGTAACTGACTGCTATTCGTACACAAACTTCTATCTTATTCTACATACTTACTATTTACCTATTGCTTGAAACTTAATTGCTTTCTAAAACTCTTAAAAAAATCGTTTGCTTTGTACGACTGGCAGCCATTTTGTCTAGCTTAAGTACACGTTACACATTACATATCTAAATTCTAATATAATCTTACTTACTTGAACGTAACATAAATTGTCACACCGTGTGGGTACATACTCGTACTAGTCTATTTTTTTAACTTAAATCGCATATAATCTATTTAATTCCTACCTTTCTAATTGCTAACCTTGTCTTATAAAATCAAATTCTTGTCGCTTAACAAAGCTGAGCTGGAATACGAGGTGAATCTTCGTGGTGACACTTCTACTAATACCGTAGAAGAGCCACGTAAGCTTTCTATTAGTATGCCCTCTGATGATATGTCTACCTCCCATTTTGACCCAACATCTGATCTACTAGGTGTAGAATCTGTCCTCCTTAAAATTCGCACTAATCTGACGGTGTTACAAAGAAGTTTCGATTTTTCGAAGGACTTTCGGGAAGAACCGAGGCTCTTTTAAATCATATTTACCACCGATTAAATAGAATCGAACCAGAATCAGAACAGTTGGCTAAATGTAAAAATTGAAAGTTAAATTCACTGAGTACTTACTATGAACGCTTCTTAAAAACTTTGCCTCAAACTGCCTCTAATCCTACCGAGTCAGCTGATGCATCCTCAGAGATAGGCCACCATTGCCAGCCACCGCCCGTACAGGTTGTTGTGTCTCACGACCGAACTCCCAGTCCAGATTTATCTAAACTAAAATATTCTGGTAAGACGGTGCGAGCATTTATTCAAAAGGCTGAACATTACAGCGCTTTGATTTCAAAAGAAAAATTTTTTTCGTTTGCTTTTGAAATTTTCACGAATGACGCACTTCAGTGGTACTATTGTGTCAAAGACCAAGTCACCACTTAGGATAACTTGATCTCGCGGCTCAAAGTAGCTTTTAGTCCTCAAGATTACGATTGGAATTTACTATCAGAGATACGGTCTCGCACACAGGGCGAATCAGAGAATATAACTATATACCTATCTAAAATGCACGGATTATTTTCTAGACTAAATAGATGCGTCTCTGAAGACGAAAAACTAGAAATATTGCTTCAAAAGTCAAAAGTCAAATATTCTTTATTTGCATAGGCTTGTACACAGCACTTACAAATCATCATACATAAAGAAAATATTTAAAACTATTTAAAGATAATGTATATGATTTAAATGAAATTAAATATATATCTTGATACATAAGATATACTAAAAAATAAATAGACATAATGCGATTCTACCACCGGTATCGGAAAGTTGATTCTGACGAGAAGATCCGGCAAGAAACTCGCCAGTTACTCTTTTTAATCGCCAAAATGTTTATTACAATGTTTTCCTCATACCACCTCCTACAGTCCAATACTCAAGATGAAGAGAATGTTAAAGGCTAAGAATGAGGTAAACCAGAGCAGACCAGTCCCCAGAGGCGGCACCTGTACACAAGTATGACGTATGTGTCAGCCATCATTTCACTCAACCATATCAGAGGGAATGTAATGACCCGCCACATAGCGCCACCACCTCAGGAACGTTTGAGCGTGCATGACCATTCCAATTCTCCTCATAAGATACAAAGAATAGTATGCATAATTAAATACTAATAAACTGTAGGACGTGGTGTACAATAACAGGTTGATAGTATCTTGTCAATTATTATTAATCATTAATAGTAAATGTACTCAATTTGTATATAAAATTAAATTCAATGCTGCAATGCCTAATTGATTAAAATTTATATAATAATAATTTCAGTATTAAATACTGCAAGAAAATACAAATGTACAGGCATGGGGATCATTATACCCATGAATCCTTATCGTTGAGATAATCTACAATTTTATAGTATCCTTTCTTTATTAAGCAGGCTTTTACATGTGTTTTAAATTTATGAATTGGCAAGTCAATAACATTTTGTGGCAACTTCATAACATTCGTCCAGTTTACGCGAACGCTATCGCGTCAGCTGGTACAATCTCAACTATAAATCAACTAGCGGCCGCCCGCGACTTCGTCCGCGTGGAAAAGTAACTTTTTACCCCCCTTTTAACCCCTTACAACCCCCTTAATATTATTATGTTGATACAACTTAAACAAATTATTTCTACCAAATTTGGTACCATAAAAACGGTCATTGTGACTAAACCTTAACAGATAGACATAAGCCGTCGCGGACTTTTTTTAGATCATGTATAGAGGAATAATTCTTTCATACATATTTTTTGTGTATCTTGAACCGTTTTCGCAGCGCACGCAAAGAAAGCCTTCAAAAATGAATAATTTTCCCCGTTTTTTACACATTTACCGCTCTGTCTTTGCTCCTATTGGTCATAGCGTAATGTTATTTAGCCTATAGCCTTCCTCGATAAATGGACTATCCAACAAAAAAAGAATTATTCAAATCGCACCAGTAGTTTCGGAGATTAGCGCGTTCAAACAAACAAACAAACAAACAAACAAACAAACAAACAAACTCTTCAGCTTTATTATATTAGTATAGAATTAGTATAGATTATATTAGTATAGATTACACGACGTGTGTAAGTTGAACGAAGACGTACAGTCGCGTTTTTCTCACTTTACTGAACCACCGCGGATCACTCCAAACACCTTGGCGCCCGAATTCGCGTATCAAGGAACCTCTAACCCTAATAATTCAAAACCATACCACAGAATACATAACACAGTTCATAAACAGGTGTTTACGCAACGGTCACAATTTCACAGTAGGTTTAAACAGCAGCCTCACACTGTTAACGATATTAAACGCACATCCGTCTGCAGCGTCTCGCCTCACACTACTTACTGTGCGCACCAATCGTATTTATTGTCCCCGTTGTAAAAACAACTCTCATAGTTTAAATGAATGCACACGGCCGCGCACGATTATGTGTTTTAAATGCGGGACGTTAGGAGTCAAGTATCCTGATTGCGTTAAGTGTGCAAACAGGCAAAAAAACTTGTAGGCTCGGATCGGACGCACGCATATACAGGGTTGTCGAAACTATATAGACCAAGTGACAGTAATGATTGTCGTATTGATTATTTAGTATATTTTTTTTCTTCGGTTGTCTCTTACATACATACACAGTACATGCACATATATCTACTTTTCGGATTAACCTTTCTCTCAATTGGTTTCTCTCAACGGAGGCGGGTAGTAACCTTCGATAAAAAATTTAAGCCCTTACTAAACACACTGTATAACATTGACTCTGTACATTAGACACTATACATATACGGCGGGTTCTTCTACGGTCCCTAAGTATTTCAGGGCGGTTTTGCAAACCCTGAACTATATTATAATAAGCCATATCGCAAACATTACACTGAACATAAAAATTGCAAATAGGTACACTATACATATACGGCGGGTTCCCTATGCTCCCAAAGTATTTCAGAGCGGTTATAGTGAACTCTGAACTATCCCTAAATAAACCAAATCACTAAACATGACACTGAACATACATACTCTTATATATCATACATACTAACTAGATACACTTCACAATCACCACATGTTAGAGATAGCTATAGGGAAATAATGCATAATTTAAATTTATATCAAAATCTTGTACTTAACCACACTGTTATTCTTAAACTCATTACTAACCCAAACCTTGCATTCACTTATCATCACAAAATCCTAAAATCAAATATCTCCAAAGGTTGCCTGGAAGAGATCGCTATTAGCGATAAAACCGCCTATATCATCCGAACTACATGATTAGTACACCCAGTATGAACTGTTTTTTTATCAATATCGTCTCGGTAGCCACCGCATTCCTTTAAAGCAATAGGCAAATTAGCTAACTAGCTTAATAACTCGCTAGAACGGGTCATTAATTCATTATCATATCGATGGGAAAGATGTTTACATCGTCTTGTCAACTTCGTGAACTGTTAGGTATTTTAGCTATTTAAAAACTTTGATAACTTGATGCTTATCTGTTAAAATAACATACTTAGACTGGTCCGTTTTGAAAAATTTAAACTGATTTGAATTCAAATTTTTATATGAACTCATGATCCTATGTTTTTTTTTCTAACGAATTATTGTTAGGTATATCTTTGTATTACTTAATAAAAAAATCGGTAAAAACCTTTTAAGTTAAACGGTTTTATCTTATGTGCACTGAAAACTAGAAAATAATAATAACAATTAGGTATTCTGAACTTCTAGTACAGAAATATTTTAGTACTAGCAGGCCTGTCCCACTCCGCGTGTACCTACGAATTTGCAAGTACATGCGGCGTCCCCTCTGGAGGTGACGATCAGTAGAAAATCACGAGCGAGCGGCGACGCATGTGCGACAGTTGCGTGCGATAGAAAGAGAACGCACTTCTAGGTATGAATAATTGTAGGTGTTGAACGTTGGGCGGTCGGAATTTCAAATTTATGTTATAGCCTGAGGCATTATTTTTCTATAAACGGTTTTTAGAAGTGGGTTTTCTGTACCTTGTACTATTAAGTATTCTGTGGTACTAGGTGTAATGTACTCCGATATCACACAACTCACTGGCTCGCCAACACACTATATGCGCAGGCGGCGCGTCCGCTCTCGCCTGTGGCTCGCGCCAGACTGACGCGCGCCCCGCCACACAGTGCGCACGAGACAGTGTATAGTACAGGTATATTTACACAAACACTACATCTCTTCCTTATTGGAAATCTTATTAATCAACTGATTCACAAATGGCATATTAATCACATTTAATTTCCTCCGGATTATGATTTCCTCCTTCATCTTCTTAAACGGATTTCCACTCACCTTCAACCTACATAAAAGATCTGCACTGCCTTACCCCTTGTTAATTCACTGCATTATTCCTCCACCCAAAGGTTGTCTGGAAGAGATCGCTATTAGCGATAAGGCCGCCGACACTGTACTTGGAAACCACCATTAGCATTAAGTTCTGCAATGTGTCGCGCAATAAAGAGTATCTATCCATCTATCCATCTTCAATTCTCTTCAGGTGTATTATATTCCTCCTCACGTCTGTCCAGTCTCTTCATTCCTTATCATTACGTCTCCATCTTTTGCCTCCTCTACAACGTGTGGTGTTGGATTATAATTTTAGAAACGAGATCAAGAGATACATTCGCACAGTATCGTGTTGCTCGGCTTTCCCTGACTTTTATGAGATAGGTTGCAGACGAACAGACGGATCACCCGATGGCAAGTGATCACCGCCGCCCATGGACACCCGCAACACCAGAGGAGCCGCAAATGCGCTGCCGACCTCTTAAGAAGGAACACGCTCGCCCCCCGAAGGCCCATAGGCCGTACCGGTTCGGAAACACCGCCGGTGACAGCTCATTCCACAGTTTTGTAGTTCGAGGCAGAAAGTTTCCCGAGAAACACACAGTTGAAGATTGCCAAGCATCCAAATGATGTGGGTGGAACTGTTGTCGAGTGGAACGGTGACGAAATGAAGCGGCAAGAATCAATCCGAACAATGGGGTATGGGAACTAATTTTTAGGTATCTTTTTTATATTTTATTTCAATACCTTTTACTATTTCAAGTAATCAATTTGAATATTTTTGTAATCAAGACAGTAGTTATGTTTTAATTAATATTTAAACATTTTAAATTCAAGCGTATTTGTGACGTCACAAGTGCGCTACACCATATTAATAGTGTTACCACGTGCTTTTTTCCCCAAATCGTGGCAAATAAATTAAATGTAAAATGTTACTTGTGGGCAAAATCCCTTTTAATCGGGGGAATTTTACATCACTGTCTGACAACATTCCGGCAAAACAAAAAACAGAGAGGTATCTCTAATCAATTTTATATCACCTTTCAAATAAATGTCAACTGGTTGGTAAGGTTTTATTGTATTACAACTAGCGCCAATTGTTGGTTCTTCCGATAGACTAAGTGTCAATCACAGTAGATTTCGCATTTATTTTATCTTGTTAGTGTAGTATGACTGAAAATTCTGCTGACCTTGGGTCAGATGAAGGTCAAACGCGATTTTATTGAAAATATCATTGATCTTATGATTTTAAATTTTAAAAGCAATAAAATATGGTATGAAAGACAAATGCCTCGAAATGGTTTTCGATTTAGGACATGTTTGTTTTTTTTTCCTATACCCCATTCCTCAGAGCATTCCCCATGGTATAATCGGTAGAATACACATAGCGAAGCTACATCTCTACGCAACGCCAAGGGATCGAACCTACTGCAAATATCTTGGCAGACTACTACGCACCTACTACTATCTTGGCAGTTTACTAGGGATTTCAAATAATAGAGGCACTCTACATTGGAAAACGTAACTTTAATAATCCTCATCAACCTCATTTGATTCAATGTAATGTAACGTTCAAGACAGCAAGAGCAATGTAACATTTTAATTAAAATAACACGGAGATAAGGCGTTCGTCCCATAACAACAAATAAGTAGTCAAAATGATAATTTTACGAGAATAAACAATGACTACATGGTACTCCTAACAACTCAGAGAAGAAACCATCAAGTTCTACATAGAGTCCTGTTGCACATACAATTGCAATTTTACAAAAATCAACTAATGAGAGAGATTGCATTTCAACTTTGTCCAACACGGTCTCTTACAACCAACACATGGTCCCCTTGGACCAATACAACACATGTGGTCTCTTTCACCCACTTCATTTACGTGCATCTCTCTATGCCACGTTACCGAACCCTCCAGGTTCCACGGCTTTCCCAAGGAAACCCAACACCCACCAGAGTTATCCGCGTACCGCGTACTCACGGACTACACAGAGCAGACACCGATTTCTCTCGAGCTACGGCTACGAATAACCTCTGGTGCCATCAACACATACCAGCACAAAACTCAATGCAATCCGAATCTCTACACCGAAACAACTTTTACGAACTCTCGGACTCTACATCGTCATGATCGATTTCTTCAATGATTTCGTCATTATCAGGGAGCTTTCTTAGCCTATCACGCGCGTATTTGTAAGTGCGCCTAGAACTCAACGATTTTAGAACATAACGATCTCCATCCAAGATCTCAACTATTTCAAACGGCCCTCTAAACTTAGCATCTAGCTTAGTCTGATTCCTTTCTTCATTTTCAATCAAAACATCGTACCATCAAATCGAGACTTATTGTAACTTGCGGATTTTGCAATATTATCGGAAGCTAACTGTCTAACCTCATCCAAGTCTACCAAATGATTTCAAAATAAAGCAACTTTTGACTTCTAGGACTTCATTTAGCATCTTAAGGAACAAATTATAAACCTAGGTTTTCAGGCTCCTTTCCATTACTTTACATTAATTCTAGGGAACACAACATTGAATCGCACACTTAACAAACGAAAAACAATAACCAGAGTCACGTACCCTTCGATCTCTACATTTATTCACATCACCAACATCTACTATGTACACTACCAAATACCTCGAGTGATCACTCTAACGCCACGGCCCCACGGCCGAACTGAAAACACTCCTGGCTTTCCTCATACGAGCATCCACACGCTCACGTGTGCATCGCCCACCGACTACACACTACGGTCTGCTTAGACCACGACCTCCGCCAGAGCCAACGCGCATCGCGCACCCACGGACTCTTTAGGTTTCCCCAAGAGACGCCGATTCCTACCGGGCTACGACTACGTAATGACTGCTGGGGGTCTAATTTGAAGTTGGCAAATACTTTCGTTCGGTTGAGCTGAGAGTCAACCAAACGTAATTTGTTTTGCGATAACGAAATGTCTTTGAGACGGACACTCTTTTACGATCGGAGACCATAGAGTTTTGAAATCAATTGAAAGTGCCGCCGAAAGATTATGTTATGGCGTCTCCACACACTTGATCAATTGAAGCAATTGAATTTTATAAACAATGAAATTTTTCATAAATAAAAATGTTTTGACTGTTTATATAAACAGATTGTTGCTTAATATGTTTAAAAGAAGGATTTTACATTATGAAAACATGTAAATTAGTCATATTTTTATAAAAATAGATGCTTTGGCAGTTTAGCGTTTGTTTTCTTTGCTTATACTCAACAAAGTTGTAAAGAGAAAAGAGAAACTAAAAAGTGACAGCTGATCAAATAACAAAACTATAAAAAATACTATTGTTTAGTTTATTTAATTTTTAGATAATTTTGTACATTGTGTAGTTGTTTGTAAATTTTGTAGGTAATGGTGAAGGATTGCAAAAATGTCTCGATTGAGAGAGATCGGATCGGAGATCTACGTAACCTCAAACTACATGAAGGAATTAATTTGGACTTTGAATAACTAAATTTGGTGCTTGTTGTATCAAAAGGTTTGTAATGTTTAAGTATTTTCCATTGATCCGAGCATGTAAAGTTTTGCCTTATTTGGTTTCTACCCTTACCTTTTAATTTCTTTAAAAATTAAAAGGTACATGGATCTATTAGAGTATGTACCTAGGTATAGGGATATCTTTCCATACTTAGCATATGAATCCCAGATTTATACAAAACTATCAGTCTGGAACCCATAGTATGCTTAGAGAATGATTCCGGAATGTTTGATAAACTACCATCAAGCGACCTTTGCTGCCCATTAACAGAGTTACCAGACAAACTGATTTATTGTTACACATTTCAAATACTGTCCAATATGTACTGGTATTCTCATTTATCTCAGATTCAAACCACGACTTCCCATTCTTATACACTGAGCTATCACTGCCGTATTATTACAGAGTAGATATTATCATTATAATTTTATCAATAATACCATAATTTTCTTTCTTACAGATCTCTCTCTACAACCTGCGACGAATTGAACACAGGAAGATGTCGCTACAAGCTATTGTATATTAGCAAAATTTATTACCTAGTTTAAGAAGACTTGTAAACATTGTGCAATAAAGAATATCTATTTATGTTCTGATTTTCATTTGAGCAGTCAGTTAGCTTCTTGTCTTGTGATGTTAGTGTTCATGCATTATGATTTATGCTTAAGACACAGTTAATGCTTTGAGATTTTTTTAGTTACCTAATTATAAATATTTTACTATATTTATAATTAAGTAATTGAAAACTCTTTACCAGTGATACTTTAGTAGGTATCAGCCTATATAATGTCCCACTGCAGGGCAAAGGGCTCTATCATAGAAATCAAGTCTATGCTACTATGATGGGATTAGGCTTAATCACCACACTTGCCTTATGCAGATTGGTGATCACAAACCCGTGCTATGCTTGACCTGGGAATCGAACCCGGGACCCGAAGATTATGGCTCGGTACTTAAACCACTAGACTAGAATTCTAATAATTATGAGGTATTTTTACTAGGTACAAAAAAGAGCTGAGGTATCAGCCTCATTGGGCTTGGCAAAATAAAACAATTTAATTGTTTAAAGATATTTTATTAGAAAGTTTAACAGTAACAACTTAACGCAAGCTATAAGATCAATAATTCAAATTAATCTCAAATTAGGTATGTAGGTACCTGCATAATCTTTGTGTTCAGCATAGAATAGAAAAAAAATATTGACAATTGCAATATGTTCATACAACAATTATTATTTTATTTAAGTATTTTCTATAGTGACTCCACTGTGACTGGTGTTGGGCTGGAGAGACTGGTGTCCATCTGCCATATGCCATCATCGGTCATAAAATCTGTAAACATAAATAAATACATATAAGTATCAACCACAAAATGCACTACCGGAGATCTATTAATTGAATTTATAAGTTCATTATTTACTCTTGGTACCTAAACCTTTTCTTTCATTGGATTTTTCGGTGACTTTACCAATGATCATCAGGATGGCTGATTTTCTATTATGATGATTTTCTATTTCATAACTTTCAAACAAACAACAAACAAAATACTTTTATTGCTGTTTAAACAGGGGTGTTTACTGTAGGTACCTACTTAGATGCATAGAACTTAGTTGAGTGATTTATGGATCTGTAAATATTGTCTTTATTTAGGAATAGTTAGGTAAGTTCTTAAATTTCTTAGTGTACCAAGTACTTGAGTTACCTATCCATAACTTTATTTAACCTTTCGGTATGAGATTTTGAATGAGATAAAACGATAGGTAGGTATAGGTCTAGTTTATGTTAGGTTAAATTATATAAGTAGGTAAGGTACATACCTCGACCAGATGCATCCCATCCCACAACCACAATTAATTATTACATAAAAGGGCACCATATCCTCACAATGGCTCTTCAAAAGGAATCTCTCTAAACTCTACTAGCCGTTTCACAGCAAAAAATCACAAATTATTAAGTATATAATAGATACATGACCATTTTTTTCTAGTCATAATAACTATTATTTATTTACCATTATTTCCTTTAAACTAACTTTACAGGTATTTGTTAAGTACCTAATTTGCTAGTAAACTCTTATCGTAACTTTTATATGACAAATTAATAGATTAATTAATATAATTTCTAATCTTCCGATGTATGTATGAAATGTTCAAACGAAGTACAACACCTTTCGAGATATCGTAAAATTTGACATAAAACCCCGAGACTTGAGCTGTCAAATTCAATTTTACGAATGTCATTTTAAGCTTTCAAATTAGGGTTTGAGACAAGTCCTGTCAAAACAACTTCCATCGGTCTCAAACGAAAGAATGGTCACTTCAAATTAGGAAATGGCATTCTCAATCGTTTGGTTGAGTCTCAAAGTGACTTCAAATTAGACCCCCTGGTACGGTCGACTCTTTTACGGCCGTAAGAGCACCCACTCAAGCTACCACCATATCACACACTATGGCGCTATTTTCAACACTAGGCTCACTATGTATCTCTACTTCAACCTCGACTGGTACGTGACCTACTGGCATCCTACGCAACCTATCGTTTGCATATTTATAGGTTCGATTAGAATTTAGCGCTTTTAGCGTGTAACGGTCACCATCTTCCGGTTCTGAGCAGTCAGAAAACATCAGATTCAGCGGTCAAGGTAGCGCGACCTTCCCAATCCTATTTTCAATTCTAACAGACTACTTTTTGTAACCAACCGCGTTACATAGTGCAATTTAGACCAATTAAACCAGAGACTAGGCATCCTAAGTTAGCTTATAGGGACGTCCAATATTGTTTTAAAATATTAACAAGCCCAATGTATCCTATCTTGTGAAATATCCGTGTCTATCGAGTCAAAACTGTCGGTGGGAAACATATTTCCGTGAGATTGCATATACTTACCACTATCTGCCGCATCAAAATAAAATCAATCGCCGATAAATGTTAACACAAAACCCGTTTTTTAAAATCTCTCTTTTCTTCACGTCGCTAGTGATATCTGCTGCTTCTAAATAAATCCGCAAAGACCGTTTCCATTTTTCCCAACGTTGGCCTAAAGACGCACTGTCACCCTCTAACTCCAATTTCTCTAAAGGTGGTAAGCCGTGTGACGTCATGATGAGTTAGTAGGGCGACCTGAAATAAATAAAACCTACTTTGCGATTTTTGTGCTTTCCAATTTAATGGAGGTTCATCTCTTTGTATACCACATAATATCCAATTTAATGGAGGTACCTTTGTACCATATGTTCCCAATTTAATGGAGGTACCTTTGTACCAAGGTTTCCCAATCTAATGGAGGCACCTTTGAACCATATGTTCCCAATTTAATGGAGGTACCTTTGTACCAAGGTTTCCCAATCTAATGGAGGCACCTTTGAACCATGGTACCTTTGTACCTACCAAGGTTTCCCAATCTAATGGAGGCACCTTTGAACCATGGTACCTTTGTACCTACCAAGGTTTCCCAATCTAATGGAGGCACCTTTGAACCATGGTACCTTTGTACCTACCAAGGTTTCCCAATCTAATGGAGGCACCTTTGAACCATGGTACCTTTGTACCTACCAAGGTTCCCAATCTAATGGAGGCACCTTTGAACCATGGTACCTTTGTACCTACCAAGGTTTCCCAATTATATGGGGCGAGCTTACTCCGAAAATTTCAAATTTATGGAAATCCCTCTGTACCAAGGTTTTCCAATTCAATGGAGGTACCTTGAAACCACCCATTTACAATTTAACTTCATACCAAGGTATTCCAATTTAATGGGGCACCTTTACACCAAATAAGTAGGTCTTACCGAACTGGGTGAGTTGTCTAATAAATACTATTTATAATTTTATAATTGTTATAGCAACTCTTTGTAATTTATTCATAAGTAAATAATGCACTTAAAAATTAATCGACCGGAAATTGAAACGGGAACCCCCAAAGCGCAGCCATCACGCCTCAGAGGATGGTTCATCAGCTACTGCATCACTGGTCAGTAATTAAATATAAGGTCAGTAATTAAACAAAATATAATGTGTTCTTGTTAACACTTAATTAAAATAAGTAATAATCAATAAATAAATAAGTCCTGAATTTAAAATTCTAAAATAAAGATGGTTTAATTTCATTTAAACCACCCACTTTGTATATAAACTACATACAACACATTATTATATTTGACTATGTGTATATATTTTGTTATTTGCAGTTAGGTATTAATTTACATTATCATTATGACTGATTTATGAGGTTTTTCTTATAAATGCCTTGGTATTAATTTACAATTTTACTGTCGCACTCAGAATCGTTGATCAACCAATTGATCACTTAAGAAAACACATTGACACCCATTTCAATTAGCATAAAGACCACCGATACTTAAGTAATTGGACATTAGCTTAAATGATGACAGCGGCCGTTATTAATCTACACAAAAATATGGAACAAAGTTTTAACAAGTAAGTAAATAATGTACACACGGCAGCACATCAGGTTACCCATTATACATAACTATAACTACGACGCATCAGTTGTGTTAGAAAGAAAGTCGCTTTGACATTATTGGTGGATTTTCTACAGTATGCCTAAATTAGCCAATGGTTGATCTGACGTAAGCTAAACGCCAATAGAATGGTTTCATCGATGGTAAGCCACACCGCCTGCGCGTACGTTAGAGATGGGACTCAAATCGATAGGTAAAACTAGAATCGAGTTGACGCGTAATTCGAATCATCGCATCGATTTGAATATTTTAATTGACTTTTTCCAAAAAATTTTGACTTTCAAATAATCCCCAAAAATTATACAACGACTACCTACACCAGAATGAGTGTATAAACTTTTGACTATACCTCATTCTTCACAAAAAAAAATGCACAACATACCTACCCTATAATGCCGACTCGCGGCGCGAGCGGTCATCGAGTCGAGTTTTCACCGTCACGATTCAAATCGAATGTGGTTCGAGTCCTATCACTAGGCTAAGATTGTCACTTCAAATAGAGCAGTTATCAAAGAAAAAAAGGCGCGAACTTTCGAGGCGGGAGGTTCAATACTTTATTTGTGGAATCTAAATAATATTTTTTATTGTAAGTTTCCAGTTTCTTTTAAGAAAAGTGGTAGTTGAGAGAGTCACCATGACCTCAGATAGTGGGGGAGGCAGCGGCAGTGCGAAGTACAATAGGAAACGGAAAAAGGAACCTCCAGATGTGATGATCTCTGATGATGAGGAAAAAGATGAAAACAAACATCTACCGTATTTTAAAGAAAACCACGTAAGGAGCTACCCAGTCAATTCACCAGGGACAGTATTCCCTGTATTTATACAGAGTACAAATGAAAATATAAAATTCGGTAACAAAGATCCCATTTACTTAAATTCTATCTTCAGTAGATACAATAAAGGTGTAAAAGAAATTAAAAGAGTAAATGCATTGAAATATGCAATAATTTTTGACAATCCTAAAAATGCTAATTCATTATTAACAAACACTACTTTCTTGTCTTCTCATGATATAAAAGCATTTATTCCAGCAGCAACTTCAGAGTGCACAGGTGTCGTGAAGTTTATTCCGACAGACCTTAGCTGTAAGCATTTATATGACAAGTTGATAAGTTCACAGGAGATCCTGTCCGTACGACGTTTCACCAAGAAAACTGCAGAAGGCATTATTCCATTGCAAACAGTCTCCATTACTTTTTCAGGCAATGTCCTTCCCACTCATGTCAATTACGGTCTGTGTATTGTACCTGTAGAAGAATATATAAAACCAGTATTACAATGTTATAAATGTATGGGTTTCGGTCATACAACGAAATTTTGCAAGCGAGCTGTTGTCTGCTCAATCTGCTCTGAAGGGCACTCATTCAAAGAATGTACAAATGAAGGTAAACCTCTATGTATAAACTGTAAAGGTGAACACATTGCTGTTGCAAAAGTATGTCCAGTTAAACAACAAAAAATTAACGAAAATAAAGCAAAAATAATGAACAAACAGACTTTGGGCTCGTTTTTCCCAGCTCTGAACAAGACATTCGCAAAGGCAGTGGGTTCTCCGAAACCTCAAATTAAAAAAATTAAAGAAAACAAAGACATAATGACTGATGTTATAAATAATGATATGATACTAAAAGCTATTGTTGACACTTTATTATCTTTCTGTAAGAAAGAAAATAACACACCAGTTAACACATCGACTGTAAAGGAGATGTTTATAAAAAATCTAAGTGTTTATGATGGCCCTACATAGGGCCCACTTAATGATAGTACAACACAATGTGCAAAGTTTAAAACCGAAGATTGCCCTTTTTACTTATTTTTTGGATAAATATAACGTAGATATTTGTATACTCAATGAAACCTGGTTAAAACAATCAGATTCTATTTACATTAGAGGTTATAAAATTTTTAGAAGAGACAGTGACAATGGCTATGGCGGTGTTGCCATTTTATGTAAAAGCAATTTAATATGCACGGAAATTGCCACCACTAGTTCTGATAAAGTTCAAACACTTGCCATTAAAGTTAAAACAAATGATAGTTATCTTACAATCTTAGGGTCTTATTGCCCTCCTAGAAACGGTCGTTTTCCTATATCTGTCTTAAAAAATGTGATTAATTCTTTACCTACGCCTATTTTAGTTATGGGCGACTTCAATGCGCATCATACTGCTTTCGGTTCAGCAAATAATAAACCAAGAGGGATTCAAATTTTTGACATGTTGGATGAAATAAATATGTGTATTTTAAATACAGGGGATTCAACCACTTTACGTAGACCCAATCAGTCAGCTTCGGCTTTAGATATTGCTTTTGTGTCGCCAGGCTTAGCAGCCTCAGCAGAATGGTCCGTATGTTTAAATGATAATTTGGGTAGTGATCATTTTCCTACTTTAGTTAAATTATTTATTTCAGCAGAAATCTATGAAAATGTAGGATCTTTTCAAAAATTTGTTTATAAAAAAGCTGATTGGTCAGGCTATTTAACGAAATCTTGCAATATTTTTGATCCGTTATTAATAGAACCTAATCCTCTTATAGCATATGAAAAGTTTTGTAAGATATTGAATGATTTAAGAGAAGAATTCGTTCCGATTCACAAAATCACAAGTAGTGCTCAAAAGTCTCGCAAATCAGTCCCCTGGTGGAATGATATTTGTTCCTCTGCCGTAAAACAAAGTAAATTAGCACTTTACTCATATAGACGATATCCTACTATGGAAAATTATTTAATCTATAAAAAACTAGATGCCTTAAAAAAGAGAACAATTAAGGAACAAAAATCATTAAGATGGAAAACCTTCTGCTCAAGCTTTGACAGAAATTCTTCCTCCACTCAAGTTTGGAAATTGGTCAAAATATTCAACAGGAAAAAATCATCGCCAAAAATTAAAAATGATGATTTTATAGATAATTTTTTAAATAAGATAGCTTCAGACCAGTCCTCATATGATAACATTGATCATCTTAATCAGTTCTTTGATAGTAATGAATACAATTCGCACTTAAATAAACCTTTTAAAGAAGAGGAATTCAACATGTCATTGAATAATAAAAAAGATACCACTCCTGGTTTAGACAACTTACCATATATGTTAATTAAAAGACTTCATTCTTCTGCTAAATTAGTTTTGCTTGAAATATTTAATGCTTTGTGGCAATTCAATGTTATTCCTAGTTCTTGGAAAACTATAGCTGTAGTACCAATTTTAAAACCAGACAAAGATCCAGCTCTAGCTGAGTCATACAGACCCATATCACTCTCTTCATGCGTTGGAAAAATATTTGAAAATATGATTAAGAACAGGTTGGAAATGTATGTAGAGTCTAGACTTATAATACCATCAGATCAATTCGGATTTCGAAAGGGTAGAAGTACAATCGACAGTTTATTAAAGTTTAGTGGTGATATTCAGGATGCTTTCCACAAGAATGAATATTTAATCAGTGTTTTTTTAGACGTTAGTGGAGCATTTGATAATGTTGATTTAGGTGTCTTAGTTAAAGTTTTACATAGCTATCATATACCGGGCAAAATGTGCAAATGGATCTTTAATTTCTTCTATTCAAGACTTGTCTATATCAAATTCAATGGTAATCTATATGGCCCTAAAGAAGCTTTTAAGGGTGTTATGCAGGGAGCAACTTTATCACCTCTTATTTATATATTATATACCGCTCAATTGCATAAATACATTTCTGTAAAAAATCTTTCAGTATTACAATATGCTGATGACATTGTGTTGTACTCATCTAATAAAAATATATTGCAAGCCCAAAATACTTTAAATGAAGCGTTAAATAAATTATTCTTGTATTATAAAGAAATGCTAAAACTTGATATTAACCCTCATAAAAGTTCTGCTATGATTTTTAGCAATAAAATTGATTATAATAATGTAAATATAGATTTAAGATATTGCTCTGTAAATATTAGTGTAGTAGATGAAAAAAATTTTTTAGGCATTATTTTCGATCCTAAAATGAATTTCAATTCTCATATCTATAAAGTAATTAGTAAAATGCAAAAGAGTGTAAATATTATGAGGCATTTAGCTAGTGTATCTTGGGGGATGGACCCAAAACTTTTAAATATGATTTTTAAGGCAATTGTTAGAAGTCATTATGACTATGGTTTAATAGTTTTTGGAAAATGCATAAGCTCATCTTTATTTCACAAATTAGAAGTCATGCAAAATAAAGGTTTACGCATTATTACTGGGGCTATGTGTTCCACTCCCATTAATTCACTTGAAATAGAGGCAGGTATATCTCCAATAGAAATAAGGGTTAACTACTTATCTGAAAAATATTATCTGAAGATATTGGCTAATAGAGAATACTTTGATTTGTACATTAATAATAGTTTATTACAAGGGGAATTTAAACAGGACCTTGATCATTTGTGTAAATACATTGACCATAATATTCGTTGGGACCTTGGTTCATTAGAAATTCAATTAACTGTGCCTACAATTTGCCAGTATAAAATATGGAATAATGATGATTTTCTGAGTTTTATCAATAGTGAAAAATCTAACCATAGAAGGATATATACGGATGGATCGAAGACAAATGAGAGCACCAAAGCAGCGTATTATGATTCCACAGCAAAATTCGGCAGATGCTTTACACTCGATAACAGGGCATCAATATTTACAGCTGAAGTCTATGCTATATTTACTGCTCTTCAGTATATAAGGGGAATAAGCAAAGAAGAAAGTACGTGCTTCATGATTGTTACCGACTCATTAAGTACTCTCAATTGCCTACAAAATCCCAAAATTTCATATAAAAACAACCCATATATTATGAAAATTCGTGAATTATTACATTATAGTGAATACCGAATAGAATTTTTATGGGTTCCGTCACACTCAGGAATAACTGGAAATGAAATTGTGGACAACTTAATGAAAATTCAAGCTCCAGATACTGACACATCGCAATATGCTCCACCTGCAGTTCCAATGACAGATTACTATCCTTTATTGAAGATACGTATGTTTGATTTATGGGCAAGAGACTGGGAATATACAAGACAATTCAAAGGAAAATGGTATGCAGAAATACAACAAAATATACCCACCAAACCGTGGTATTTCAAAATAGAATCACCTTCAAGAAAATTTATTACCACACTCAATAGATTAAGACTTGGACATGGACAGTTCCCTGCTCACCTGAAAAGAATTAAGCTCAGTACTTCCGCCGCTTGCAATTACTGCTCATATAATGAAGCCACCTTAGATCATTTAATTCTGGATTGCTCCGCCTTTCATGTGCAAAGATTGCTCCTTATAGATGGCCTAATAAAGGTATTCAAAAACGAAGAAATTCCCCGCCTCCTGCCATCTATACTCAAGAATCCTGAAACATATCAAGACATTTACCAGTACATAGTTTCCACATTTCAAGCACTTTGAGAAATACACACATTCATTAACAAGATTTTTAATCAAGATTCAAGACGTTCAGATCATATAAGAAAATTTTGATTTCAACAGAAAAATAATAAAATTCAAGAATGCTTCATTCAACAGACTCCTATAAAGTCCCAGAGGACTGATCTGCACTCAATATGAAAATATTGTGATGAAGATTTGGCTGTATGGACCGTTCCGAAGCCGTAAAAATATTATAAAAAAAAAAAAAAAAAAAAAGCAGTTATCAAAATTCAAAGTTTTATCTATCTTAAATTGAATAAATCTGTTTTATTGAAAATGGCGGCTCAACTCTCAAGAGTTGAAAGGGAGCGAATAATTGCGCTTAGAAGGAGTGGTTACAGAGTAAAGGATATTTGTGACCAAACTGGCGTAACGGTGAGTTATTTTATTTTGTTCTATTTATTAAAAAATATAACTTTAGACTCATCATCATCATCATCAGCTTGTGTCAGTCCATTTCTGGACATAGGCCTCCCCCAATGTTCGCCATTTCACCCTGTCTTCGGCGAGACGCATCCAATCTATACCAACGGCTTTTCGCAGATTGTCACTCCTTCTAGCTATCTTTAGAATAATAATAGTGAAATGGCAAACAAACAAGTTGTAGTAACAATTTTAAAATGAGAATTTGATCTTAGCTATTTTGAAGAAGGCAGATAGTAGACATTGTGCGAGTAGTGGTTTTGCCTGTACCCGCGGCGGAGGCGGGTACGCTGCACAATTTTTGCCGGGTACCCGACAAAATTAAAATGCTGATCGCGCTAAAAAGTTGGCTTTTTTGCATCATAATTCACCAATATCCATACTCCATACTAATATTATAAATGCGAAAGTAACTCTGTCTGTCTGTCTGTCTGTCTGTCTGCTACGTTTTCCCGCTTACACTTCACAACCGATTTTGATGAAATTTGGCACAGACAATCTTTAGACCCAGGGAAAGGACAGACTACTTTTAATTGTTAAAAATAGGGATGAAGAGGGTGAAATAAGGGTAGAAAGTTTGTATGGGATTTCTTAATTTTAAAAGATAAAACCATGAAACTTTATATTTGGGACTTAACAAGATATAATTAAACATTTGTTCTAGCGTTTTTGAAATTTTGACCAGGGAGGGGGTGAAATAAGGGTTGAAAGTTTGTATGGGATTTCTTAATTTTAAAAGATAATACCATGAAACTTTATATTTGGGCACTTAACAAGATATAATTAAACATTAGTTCTAGCGTTTTTGAAATTTCTACCAGTGAGGGGGTGAAATAAGGGTTGAAAGTTTGTATGGGTTTTCTTTATTTTAAAAGGTAATACCATGAAAATTCGTATTTAAGCACATGATAAGATATAATTAAACATTTGTTCTATTATTTTTGAAATTTCGACCACTGAGGGGGTGAAATAAGGGTTGAAAGTTTGTATGGGATTTCTTAATTTAAAAAAAAAACCATGAAACTTTATATTTGGGCACTTAACAAGATATAATTAAACATTTGTTCTAGCGTTTTTGAAATTTCTACCAGTGAGGGGGTGAAATAAGGGTTGGAAGTTTGTATGGGTTTTCTTTATTTTAAAAGGTAATACCATGAAAATTCGTATTTAAGCACATGATAAGATATAATTAAACATTTGTTCTATTGTTTTTGAAATTTCGACCACTGAGGGGGTGAAATAAGGGTTGAAAGTTTGTATAGGATTTCTTTATTTTAAAAAGTAATACCTACCATGAAACTTCATTTTTAAGCACATCCATACTAATATTATAAATGCGAAAGTAACTCTGTCTGTCTGTCTGTCTGTTACTCTTTCACGCCAAAACTACTGAACGGATTTAAATGAGATTTGGTATACAGATGGTCTAGACCCTGAGAAAGGACATAGGCTACCTACTTTTTATTGCGAAAAAGTTATTGTAAGGGGTTAAAAGTGGGGTAAAAAGTTACTTTTCCACGCGGACGAAGTCGCGGGCGGCCGCTAGTCTATACTAATATAATAAAGCTGAAGAGTTTGTTTGTTTGTTTGTTTGTTTGTTTGTTTGAACGCGCTAATCTCCGAAACTACTGGTGCGATTTGAATAATTCTTTTTTTGTTGGATAGTCCATTTATCGAGGAAGGCTATAGGCTAAATAACATTACGCTATGACCAATAGGAGCAAAGACAGAGCGGTAAATGTGTAAAAAACGGGGAAAATTTTTCCACGCGGACGAAGTCGCGGGCGGCCGCTAGTTGAAATATAAAAGTGTAAATGTAATTTCCGAAACGACTTGTTCGGGAATCCCTTCAGGCGAACACCTTAACCACTGCGCCATTGAGGCCGGCCACCACATATTTTTACCTTCTAATTTTTTATGAAATTGCTTAGAATGAGATTTCTTAACGAAAAATTCCGATTTATCATCAACCGCTCGTTCAATATTTTTACCGTCCACTTAATCTTTTTTTACCGCCCATTTAATTATTTTCTTGCTCAATTAATTTAACTGATCCGTTTCATAATTTTTTATTGTGATTGACGACCCGTTTAGCGCAATGGTTTGAGCGCCGGTTGAGACGTAAGGGTCGCGGGTTCGATTCCCGCACCGACACAAATGTTTGTTCATGAAACAGATATTTGTGTTGGGTCTGGGTGTTTGTGGTTGTTGTGAATGAAGATTGTGTTTACGAGAGTGAAAGATGCGGATTTTATGACGATGAAAGTGAGTACACAGAAGATGATGTGAGTGAATGTTGTAAGAGCGGCGAGGATGTCGATGTTGATGGATGTTTGCACGAGGAGCCAGAAGTGAGCACAACTGAACAGCTATCTGGGTCGGAAAGTGAGTTAGGCGAAAAATCCAAGGAGAGCATGAGCGTGGAACTTGAACAGCAGCTGGAAGATAAAAACATTCAGCGAAGTTATAATCATTCAGACGTTGTGATGATCGATGACATTAGTGACATGCCGTTGCGAACGAAAATGCCAACGAACGGCGATGACAGAAATGACAGCAAAGTAAAGAAAAATAACAACGAAGAAGTTTTGATCGAAAAAGCCGAAAGAAGTTTGCAGTCTACGACGGATAACAAGAGGACGTTCCGCAGGACAAGGAGGAGGGGTAGGCAGAAGCGAAAGAGGACACCAGCCGCTAGTAGGTGGCGTGGAGCTAAATTTAAAGAGTTAGCGGTAAAAGATTATAAGAAGAGGAAGAAATTTTTTGATGCGTATTTTTATAGTGATGTTTTTATAAAGATGAGTTTTATGTTATGTTGTTTTTTATAAAGTTGTAAACAGTTTTTAACCCCTCAATGGGCAGTAGGTATAAATACAATCCATTGGTTTTGGACCTTATCTCCAACACATAAGGTTCAGAGTATGGTGTCTAACATATCGACAGAGCCTCATAAAGGGTTAAGGTGTATGGAAGATGTATGAGAGCAGTATGAGGGCATACTGAATGCAGAATGGCCGAGTGTGGTATGGGCAATCGGTAGATACATGATATGGAACGTGTAAGAGAACGTTGTTTGTATTAGGATGACGTGTGAGAGTGAGGGAGAAGACGAATGGCCGCGGACGACGGAAGATGTAAAGACGGGAAGAATATTATTTGCTAAATACAAGAAGATATACTAGCACCTAGTTTCCTTGCCCCACCATCCTACATTAATTAATTAATTAATTTATTACTAATTTTTGTTAATTTTGTTTATTAAATGTAACTGCTTTATTCAACGTGACATCCATACTAATATTATAAATGCGAAAGTAACTCTGTCTGTCTGTCTGTCTGTCTGTCTGTCTGTCTGTCTGTCTGTCTGTCTGTCTGTTACTCTTTCACGCCAAAACTACTGAACGGATTTAAATGAAATTTGGTATACAGATGATCTAGACCCTGAGAAAGAACATAGGCTACTTTTTGTTGCGAAAAGGGGGTTGTAAGGGGTTAAAAGGGGGGTAAAAAGTTACTTTTCCACGCGGACGAAGTCGCGGGCGGCCGCTAGTATTTATATATATATATATATATATATATATATAGTAGTAGCGGCTGCATATATATATTCGACTTCGTCCGCGTGGAAATGTAACTTTTTACCCCACTTTCAACCCCCTTACAACCCCCTTTTCGCAATAAAAAGTAGCCTTTGTTCTTTCTCAGGGTCTAGATTATCTGTATGCCAAATTTCATTTAAATCCGTTGAGTAGTTTTAGCGTGAAAGAGTAACAGACAGACAGACAGGCAGACAGACAGACAGAGTTACTTTCGCATTTATAATATTAGTATGGATAATCAAACTTGTTTAATTGCTTTAAAAACTTTGCTGCTACCTTCTTTGCACACCTAAGTATTGTAAACATTTACGATTACGTCAGTGATTTTAAAAAGTGATGTAACCGAACAATTACCTTCACAATAGATACATTTTTATTGGAGAGATATTAAAAACTTAAACGACATTGTCCGTAAAAAAGTGTTTAAATTAGTTATTAAAGTTACATATTTAGATAATTTCCTTTGTTGTAGATTTCAATGGACACCGTGCGGCGGAGATTAAAAGAAGCCGGAAGAAAATGTGGCCGCCCGCAAATTTTTTAACAAATTACCACCCTTGTTGATTTACCCAAACATAAATTTAAATCTTATTTGATGGCAAATGCCTATTACACAGTTGAAGAATACCTAAATGACAAGAATTTGTGGAAATGATAAACTGTTCACCTACACTGTGTTATAAAATGTTAACTTTATTAAATTTTTCAAAAATTTTATGATTAAAATCTGAAAACGAGTTTCTTGCTGATTCTTCTCGGTGGAATAATAACCTTCCGAATAAGCGGTAGATTATAAAAATTGACATTCATAAATGGACGCAAATAAGCAATAGTGTGTTAACCCACATGACTGTCATTCCGAGAAAATGGCGTTTGAAAATTCAGAACAAGTTTTAAATACTTTGTATGGAGATTTTTGAAAAGATTTGACATGTCGACGGTAGCAATTAAGAAAGTAGGAACTACATTTTGGCCATTTTCGGTTTATTGTACTAAAACACTTAAAATATCAATATCTACAAGTTCGCAAAGTTTTGAATCTCAAACTTAATGGGAACTTAATTCTTCATAAGGGATAATGTAGGATGTTTCAACAAAAGCCCCTTAATAATGTAGTAATGTACAATGCGACATAGTTGCGCGGGCGCAGGAGGCGCGCGGGGGACCGCGCGACTGGCGTATCTCCCAGTTCACACATTGTTAGCGGGATGGGTGAGCGCAAACTTTATTTTAATTTAAAGGGCCCATATCTTTTGATAGTATTGTTTTTGAATGCATAATGACAAAATAAATGTTTAAAAGTACACTGACCGGTTAATATTGTAGGAAGTGTCAGATCCTACATAATTAATTGGATTGGACTTAATAATTTGTGTCGGATATACCACATCCTACAATATTTGTTGCTTCGTATTGATGTACTTTTGTCGGATGTGGTATTACCGACAATATTAACGGCTCTCTTTTTCTAGATTTTGTCGGATGTGGGAGTACCAACAATATTATTCGAGTATTATAACTTAAAGTTCTGTTGGATGTGGCAAATCCTACTTTATTAAATGCTTCAGAGTAAAAAATCGGTGTCGGTTATGATGACATATACTGCAATAACCAACAAAATTTTAATTTTAATGATTAATTTTACAAGTTTTAATGATATCGCCATGTTGGCTTAACATAACTATTAACAATGCAATGCTTAATAACTGCTTCTGTGGGTCATCCATAAATTGCGTCACTCACTAAGGGGGATTAAGGGGATAGGGGGGAAAAAAGGTTCTAATACGCGTATCGTAATTTTAAGTTTACTTTTTTTTTATAGTATAGGAAGGCAAACGAGCAGGCGGGTCACCTGATGGTAAGCGAACACCGCCGCCTGTGGACATCAGCTACATCAGACGGAGTGCGGATGCTTTGCCGGCCCCTTTTGGAAGGTATAGGCTCGTTTCTTGAAGATTTGGATGTCGTACCGGTTCGGAAATACCGCTGCGGGGGTGTCGATTCCACAATGAGGAGGTGCGCTGCAGAAAGTGTCGTGTAAAGCGCACGGTAGAGGATTGCCAATCATGCAGGTGGTATGGATAGAACCCAAGTTTATGGCGTGTAGTACGGTGGTGGAATTTGGCAGCGGGTATCAACTCAAACAACTCCTCGGAGCACTCACCATGATAAAGGCGGTAAAAGATACAAAGAGATGCAGCATCTCTCCGCAATGCCAGAGAATCTAAGCGATCAGTGAGATTCTCGTCGCCGACTATTCGAGTTGCACGACGTTGGACGCGGTCAAAAGGGATGAGCTGATATTGGGGTGCCCCGGCCCAGAGATGGGAGCAGTACTCCATGTGGGGCCGGACTTGCGCCTTATAGAGCTGAAGGAGGTGAGATGGCGTAAAGTACCACCTTGCTCTGCCGAGGACACCCAGTTTCTTAGAGGCTTTTTTCTCTAAATGACCCCGAAATTGAACGTCACTTGAAATATCGACGCCAAGAATCCCAATGCTCGCGTTAAGGTGTCCTGAAAGTGAAGAGAAACGACAAAGGCGTTTTTTTTTCGCAGTAAACGCGCAAACTTGTGTCTTTTTGGGATTGAATTCGACTAGATTCATGTCACTACAACTTGACACGTCATGATCTAGACTCTAGAGTATTCTCAATGACGGACACAAGTTCCTTCCGACACTCGTGCATTGCATCAACCCATGCCTTATATTTCCTCTGCTTTTGGCGAGAAGCCTGTTTGCAGGGGAAAATAAACCAGCGTTGGGACCTACCACTAACGGGCACACGGGAATTCGGAACAAAGAGTTCCATACCCTTGAGCACCACGTCAGTTATAGAGTCGGCAATGCTGCTGGGATCCTGAAGCGAGAAGCAAACCTGCCCCCATGGGTAGGACGAAAGGAACGCCCTCATCCCGTCTCAATCTGCTGACCTGAAATGCCAAACTCGACGGTAGCTCACGGTGTGGGAACGCACATGTTTCGTGAGTGGCACCTAGCTCCGAATCAGGCAGTGGTCTGAAGATCCAATTGGGGAGTCAACGGCGACCTGATAGCCATCTGGATGGGAGGTCAGCAGAAGGTGCAAAAGTAAAGGCGTATGATCTTCTACATCTGGCACCCGTGTGGGTGAAGAGACTACCTGTGTCAGATCATAGGCCAAAGTAAAGGCATGAAAAGATCTATCCGCATGATCAGTTTTGAGCGATTTCAGCCATTCAGTATGGTGGGTATTGAAATTGCCAAGTATCACGATCACGACTGAAGGGATCAGTTGCAACACAGAGTCTGTCATCGTTTTTTAAATGCTCAACGAGCCGGTCGGTCTGAGCGTCACCGCTGTGAGACCTATAGAGGCAAGCGTAGACGCGTGGGTGGTGGGTCGCAATCTACTCTCAACCAGATAATAGATAGGTCTCTATCTTCAAAATTGCCCAGGCGACGGACACAGATATCATCACGAACGTATACACCGGCACGCTGCACAAATTTGTGCTCTATTTTATAACCGGGATAGTTAAGGTATGCTGTATCCGCAGGCGACGATATCTGAATTTCCGTTAGAAAGAGCAAGGCTGGCTTTTCAGTGTCGAGGTGAAGGTGGACAGAATTAAGATTCGAGTGGATACCCCTAATGTTACAGAAATCCACATGAAGCATGGGTGGTGGTGGCGTTGCGGTTGTTTTGCTCTTGCCTCTTGCCAGATGACATGACGAGCGGAATTTCGCCTTCCCCAGAGTACGCAGGCCAGTCCAAGCACGAATGCTCGGAGAGGGATTCTCCAGAATGTAGTAAACTGGTACCCTCCTGGGGTAAAACCTCTTTGAATGCCGCTGCCATATGTACGGGAGGACGGGATAGGCGTCCGGCTCTCTCACTCGGTTGAGGAAACAACAATCAATAAATTCGTGTGACATGATTTAAGGAAGGTTTATTTTTATCAACATGTATTGAGTTTGCGTTTCTTATAAAATAAATTGATTCTTTTCAGGAGAAGAATCCCCCATACCCGAAGAGTTTCGAGAGGAATTAATAAGCAATTGCCGCCACCCATGTACACCTGCAACGCCAGTGTTACAAGTGCGATGCCAACCTTTCAATCCCCTCGAGCCCCAATTGGGCCTCTGGTACCCTTACTCACTCAGCGAAACACAGCACAGGTGCTGCTTCACGCCGGTTTTTATTTATCACTCCAGTCAAGTCGGCCCATTCATGCCGAAGCGTGGCTCTTCCAAGATTAAGTTTGCTGTTTTTCATGCTTACTTCCTTAGTAACTCATAGAAGTTACTAATAGAATAAATAATGTTAGAAAATCACTAATTATTATTAATATCCGACGCAATCGGTCAAAATAAAACCGGGGAACATTGTAGTATGTTCCACTTTCGACATTATGACCAACAGAAGTTCCGATTACTAAAGTGGTATGTACCACTTCCAACATAATCGTGATTGTAAAGTCCAATGAATATTGTAGGATGTTCCACTTCCGACATACCAGCTTGCTTTTCAGTCGGTTAATTATGTAGCATGTGCCTTTTTTTCACTTTCCTATTAAAATTTACGCTTTATTACCATATCATTCTGTCGTGTATGGATAAACATAGCACTATACCAAATTTTAACTCGATATCTCATTTAGATCCAATTTTGTTCAAGTTTAAAACTTTGATCGCCCGTCCTGTAAAGTAGTGATTTTTCACTTCCTACTTTGTTAATTGCTACCGTCGATGTTTGATCATAATAAATTAAAGTTAATTACTTTATTCAACTCATTTTATTTTAAATAATAGAAAAATATAGTCGTTATTACGAGAAAAGACAGATTTTTTGATAGCAAAACTTTCTATAGCTTATTTACACCTAATAAAACATTTGACTGGCTATATATATAGACTGGCCGGTTGGCGCAATGGTAGTGACCCTGCCTCATACGCCAAAGGTCGTGGGTTCGATCTCCACCCTGGACAAACATTCGTGTGATGAGCACTTGTGTTTGTTCAGTGTCTGGGTGTTATATATGTATTTAAGTATTATTTGTGATCCTCTGTTGTCTGATATCTGTAACACAAGTGCATAAGCTACTTAGTACGGAGTCAGGTCAATGTATGAGATGTTGTGTGAATTTATTTATTTATTTTATTATTTTAAGAGACATATAATGTTTTTGCTTAATAACCAATTGAACTTGGTAGATTTTTTTTAAATGCGTTAAGTGCTTTGAAACACTTTTGTAAAATTGAAAACCGTTGTTGAGTAGGTTTAAGAAACAAATCATGTCTCTTGAGTTTTTATTGAACATTGTAAAAAGTATTTGAGCGGATAGTTTAACACCCAACTTATCCGCTACCTAAAAGATCATTCGCTACTCCATGACTGACAATATGGTTTTAGACCGAAACGCTCCATATGTGATCTCCTAGCGTACGTATCACACTTCTGGGGAAATGCTATTGCGAAGTATGTTGATTGTTGGAGATCCACGCTTCGGCATGAATGGGCCGTCTCGACCGGAGTGATACCACTGCCTCACAGAAAACTGGCGTGAAGCCGCACCCGGAGAGGGGGACGGAGATAAAAGGTTGGCAGCGCACTTGCGACTCCACTAGTGTTGCAGATGTCTATGATCCGCCTGCTCGTCTGCTACCTTTGTCCCACTGCTGGGCAAAGGCCTCCCCTAAAAGTCTCCATTGGACCCTATTTGTAGCAATGGTTCGCCAATGGACGGAGAAGTGTTCTAAGTCATCACTGTGTTGGCAGCCAATGTGTGAGTACTTTTTGGAGCGGATAGTGGTATTTATCTTGATATCGTCAAAGCTTTCAACCGTGTTTGGCATTGTTCGCTTCTCTCCAAACTTCCGGGTTACGGCCCTGAAACCTCGCTTATGCGATTGGGTTGCGGGATTTTTGGTGGGTTGCAGGATTCGTGTCCTTCGGAAAACATAATGAAGAAACCTGCACGTCTCTGAAACGTGTAACCGTGAATCGGATGGTCTGGTTCCCCTGCTGAAGGGTTGCAAAGGTCGGAAGGCAGTCGCTTCATTGTAATTGCCAGACTCCCCAAATCGTGGATCATTGTCAGAGCGTGCCCCGGGCTCCGAAGCGACCGCTTTGGACGCAACCGGGAATAACACGCTGAGATGTGGTGACTCTAGTCTCAATCGTAAAACGTGCAAAAGATACTTTTACGAACGTTTACAAATCATCTGTCGTAGGTATTCCTAAAAAAAATCTTTAGGATAATAGTTGTTTGGTCGAATGTTTTAGGCCGTATTTTCAATCGCACACTTATAAGAAGGTAGAATTTTATTTAGCATAATTATCTTATCCAAATTTTAATTTTGCATATTTTCGTTTAGCATATCGTTTATTTAGTCGAAATTTTATTGAGTAGAATTTCACTTGGCATACTATGAAGAAGGCAGAATTTCATCCTAACTAATATTATAAATGCGAAAGTAACTCTGTCTGTCTGTCTGTCTGTCTGTCTGTCTGTCTGTCTGTCTGTCTGTCTGTCTGTCTGTCTGTCTGTCTGTCTGTCTGTCTGTCTGTCTGTCTGTCTGTCTGTCTGTCTGTTACTCTTTCACGCCAAAACTACTGAACGGATTTAAATGAAATTTGGTATACAGATGATCTAGACCCATACCATAGAAAGAACATAGGCTACTTTTTATTGCGAAAAGGGGGTAGTAAGGGGTTAAAAGGGGGGTAAAAAGTTACTTTTCCACGCGGACGAAGTCGCGGGCGGCCGCTAGTTTAAGATAATTTTATTAAGTCGAACTATTATTTGGTAGAATTTAACTTGGCATACTTTGAATGGCAAAATTTCATATAGGATATTTTTATTAGCATATCGCTCTTTACAATAGTATCCTTATAATCCATACTAATATTATAAATGCGAAAGTAACTCTGTCTGTCTGTCTGTCTGTCTGTCTGCTACTCTTTCACGCCTAAATTACTCAACGGATTTAAATAAAATTTGGTATACAGATAATCTAGACCCTGAGAAAGGACATAGGCTACTTTTTGTTGCGAAAAGGGGGTTGTAAGGGGTTGAAAGGGGGGGTAAAAAGTTACTTTTCCACGCGGACGGAGTCGCGGGCGGCCGCTAGTTCTAAATAAAATTGAATATTACTGTTTTGTCAAAAACGAATCGCTGCATAACCGACACCACGTAGTCTTGTCTGCCCTACCCCTAGATGTAATACAACCCCGCGTAAGCGCGGAGGGGTGAGGCGGCCCGCGAACTGAGGAGCAGGTGGTTTGTTAGTCTAAACTGCGGTGATGAGCGAAAACCCTCTGCGAAGATGAGCTGTGAGTGGGATCACCGGAGCCTCGCAGCGCCGGAGCCGAGACAGAAATCATGCTGGCATTCCCTAAGTAGAAAAAGACACGAGTCTTTGTGAGAAAGTTGCAGCAGCAATAAGCATTTTCTTCGAATTTGTAATCAATAAAATTTTCTGTTCTACGATTTTTGTAAGAAATACGAAATTATTCTATGAATATAATAAATGTTAATTTAATGAATTTTAATTTATTATCATCACAATCCTACTACTATTATAAAGGCGAAAGTTTGTATGGATGTATGGATGTTTGTTACTCTTTCACGTAAAAACTACTGAATGGATTTGAATGAAACTTTACCACAATATAGCTTATACATCAGAATAACACATAGGCTACAATTTTTAAAAATATATTGTGTGGATTGTCCAAAATATGACGGTAAGTGTCAATAATTAACTCCACGCGTACGAAGTCGCGGGCGGCCGCTAGTGTGATCATATTTATAATTAGCGATATGTCACGAGCACGAATCATCTGCGACGACAAGCTCGCGTGGGACCGCCGAAGCCAGCACCGGAGCCGTGACAGAAACAATGCATGCTGCATACTTGAATACCTGCATGCATGCCCGGTTGCATGCATGCTTCACCTGAGCCACATCACTTGTCAAATTAATGATTGAAAATCATAATAGAAATACATTTTTAAGTAATTGTTGTATAAACTTATTTGTCTTTTAATAACATAGAAAATGTGGCGAAACGTTTTCGCTATAATGAAATTCGTACTAAAAAAAATCGAATTTAAGATAGGTAACCATAAGAAAAGTATGCCTAAGGATGATTCTAAATGTAAACTTTCTGCGTATAAAAGTTCAGTCGTTTCATAATTATGGATATTGAACTTACCTTAGGCTTACCTAAAGATGATTCAGCCTTACAAAATTATGCGTTTTGAGTTATGCTTAATGATACGAGCCAAAACATTTTCGGCGAAATGAAGTTTCTGCCATTTGATGTTACTCAATTCAATATTATGATATAAAAAAATCCGCAATAAAAGTAGACCCTTCTTATATCCAATTAATACACCATAGCTTTCCTGAATAAGCAAATTTACAGTCATAGCTGAAGGTTAATGAAACAATATAGGTATTCAACATCATTTACAGATTTCGAAGCAAATTCTTACAATGTTGTAAATAAAAATCGAATCGTTATCTCTAAAGTAGATGTCAAGTATTTCAAAGTGCCAAATGTCAAATTTTGAATTCCCCGCTTAAAGTAGCCCGTTTGCTTGCTAAGTTTTTCAAACATTGTCTATCTAATAATAAGTTTGGTCTTTTAGCGTAGCAAAATAAGGTTTAATTCGCGTTGCGGGCTGCACTGTGCGTCACGAAACTAGTGAAGTAGAATCTGCCCAACGCTATTTGTCTCTTTCGTGCGATTTTCTACGTTCATCTTTCGATGCGCTCAAGGTCAAAGTGTAGTAGGTCGATGTGCTGGCCACTGTACATACTAGGAACTCACTAATCTACATGAAACAGGTTTGTTAAGACTCATTATCCTCTTATTTGCCTAGGTTACAAAAGGATATCCCATTTATTTGCTACCATTTAAGTATTTAACTAATTCCACTAGATATTTTAATAACTGTTTACGGGTATTTACGCTTTACACGAGAGCCCCTATACAAGCTGCGATATGCGCCGTACTAAACGGTGAATACGTTTTGTTTTGTTTATGTACGGTAGGAAACTTACACTGACACCTCGAGTGGATAATAGTTATCATTCCAGTACGAAAAATCACATCTCAAAGTAACTAATTAATAACATGTAATAGTGATCTTTCCTTATGTTGAAAAAAAAAATTTTCTTTTTAATGATTAAACCTAATGTTAGGTAAATGATATAAGACCGACCTTTGTCCTCGTCGCCACTTGTAATGTACTCCGATATCACACAACTCACTGGCTCGCCAACACACTATATGCGCAGGCGGCGCGTCCGCTCTCGCCTGTGGCTCGCGCCAGACTGACGCGCGCCCCGCCACACAGTGCGCACGAGACAGTGTATAGTACAGGTATATTTACACAAACACTACACTAGGCAGAATAGCTTTCATGCATATTAGACTAAAATAAAAACGTGGGGCCCATAACTATTGCTGTAATACTTTCTTCTATACTAAGTGTGGATTGCATCGACTTACTGTAATCGTAACTGGAGATTTTGACAATCGGCTGGCGGCTTCACCAGCGAACGCCGAGCTCATGATCTACCAAAGTATAAAGATAAACTTTGCCATAGGTACGATTTCAGAGGGGCCCCACGTTTTTATTTTAGTCTAATATTCATGAAAGCTATTCTGCCTAGTATGTACTAAAATATTTCTGTACTAGAAGTTCAGAATACCTAATTGTTATTATTATTTTCTAGTTTTCAGTGCACATAAGATAAAACCGTTTAACTTAAAAGGTTTTTTACCGATTTTTTTATTTTCTAGTTTTTAGTATTTAATGAAAATGCCTACCGAATATTCCTCATATATAATTAATTTAATGCATCATTATTACATGGTTTTTTACCTGATAATTTATTACAATAACTGGGGCCAAACATTTCTGTAATGAGGCCTATAGCACCATTTAGCAATCCTTTTGTCCGGGAGAAGACGTAGTCACAACCGAGCTTCTGAAAGCTGCCGGCAAGCCGGTGCTGAAGGAACTTCGGCGTATATTTAACTCAGTTTTTTTCTCCGGGAGAACTCCTAGGGCGTGGCAGCGGAACTTGGTCGTACTGTTCTTCAAGAAAGGCGACAAAACCTTACTGAAGAACTATCGACCAATTTCACACTTAAGTCACGTCTATAAGTTGTTCTGAAGAGTCATTTCGAATCGCTTTACACGAAGACTTGACGAAGCCCAACCTGCAGAGCAGGCCGGGTGCCGACGGAGCTTTAGCACCATAGACCATATTCACACAGTGAGACAGGTTATACAGAAGACCAAAGAATATAACCAGCCCCTGTGCATGGCGTTTGTGGAATATGAATAAGCTTTTGACTCCGTCGAGACCTGGTCTGTTCTCGAGGCCTTGCAGAGGTGCCAAGTTGATAGGCGATATATCGAGGTGCTGAGGTGTCTGTAAAACGCCGCTAATATGTCCGTAGTAATCCAAAATGGCCAAACTGAGCCTGTCTTGCTGCGACGTGGTGTGAGACAAGGAGATGTTATATGTCCGAAACTCTTCTCCGCTGCGCTGCAGGACATGTTCAAAACGCTAAACTGGAAAGAGGTTATTATTATCCCTACGAGTAATGGACATTTTATCGGTCGACCCCCCCAGAGGTCCAGTAGAGGGGCAAGGCTATAATATAAATACAACAAGAGGCGCCCAATCTTGATATTGCACTTAAAAAAGTTCCTCGATATTGTACAGTATACCTACAATATTGATGAGACTATCGTCAGCTCATGGCCAGTTAAGCACTTACGAAATTCGTCGGCTTAGTAAGGGGCTCGGATGGTGTAAAGTGGATAGCATATCTGCCCGGATTGCGGAAGGTTGTGGGTTCAAGTCCCACCTGAACCCTCCGAGGATTTTTTTAAGTGCAATATTTACTTAAGAATAAATTGCAAAGAATTGCTATACCAAAAATAAAAATTATCCGCCATTTTGTACCGGCGGCCATCTTAGATTTACAATGTTATTGATATTACTATATTGTATTGTCATCGGAACTAAAGGTGTGTACCAAATTTCTGATCAATCTGACAAGAGGAAGGTACTTAAATTTCAATTTCTAAATTTGACCCAAGAAATAATAAAACAAACGGGGTGAGCTAAATAAAACCGTTTAATAATAAAAAATACTATAATCATTTTGCAGTCGTTGGAAAATTACTAAACCGTCTTCATACGGACTTCTATTTTTCTGACCTAAAAGGAAAAATATAATGTTACCTCTTGGATCCCTAAAATCCAAAATGAATGCACTAATTTTATTAAATAGCCTAACAATATAATTTAATCTTTATCTACCTGGATCATTATTGTTTTTTTATAAAATCGTACAATCTTATTTAAAAATTTTCAAGATTTTTTTTTCTTAACTTCAAAACATTAATATAGGTAATCTGAATTTTAATAAGATGATAATTACTTAACAACGCCATCTATCGGTAGTTGTAGTTACTACTTAATAATTTTTTTGCTCTTACTTATAACACCAAAAGAACCAGTCGCAATTCTTTTGATAATTTTATTCCCTTTTTGCCTACATAAATTTGAAACTCTTAACTTAGTTCTTTTCAAATATAATTTTGAAACTTAAAGATTTCAACTTGAATAAAAAAAATCCTCTCTCTGTTAGACTTACATACCTTAGAACTCGCTTCAGGTATGAGTTCCCTTTTACTTTTCTTCATCTCTCTCCTATTACTCCATCTTCTGGAGTTAACCATAACCTACTAGGTTTCTTTTTTTTCTCTTATTCCTATCACCTTTTTCTTTAATATTTTTTCTATTCCTCCATCTTACTTTACTATCCTTACCAAAATATGGTAAATCTACTTCTCCCTTTATTCTTTACTTTATTTCTCTCAATCTCCCTCTATCTCAAGCTCAAGTAAGCTCTCTCTAGGAAGATTTCTTAGGAAATCTTCAACCTAATGGGGGGGGGGGGGGGGGAGATATGTAGCGAAATCACCGTTCCGCTACTCTTAATGGAACACTCCTCTGCCGTTAATTCAAATATTTTGTCTCGCATCTCCTTTTATGGCTACGCCAATACGGACGTTGTCTCTACCCTGCCTCCCTCCCTGGGGTTTGAAAGCTCCTGCGCAACCCCGCTCGCCCCATTTTGCCCTCTAAACGAGTTCACACATAGAGTTACCTCCTATTTCCTAACGCTCTGTAATCGAGGTCGTGTGAGACTCTAATTTATTGTACTATTTTATAAAATTATAATTTGCTTAATCTGTGTTAATATCAAGAAAAGACCCGCAGGACTACAAGTAAGTACCCAGTGACTTGGTGACATAATTAGGCACACATCACACATTCAAATAATTAAGCTACTCACACCTTTCTTTTCCATTGCATTTAAATTGTATTAATATATTTTCTTTACAGCACATTTAATTGTCATTAGCTTCCTCTTCTATCTTTTACTATTATAACTATAATCTGCTCTGTTAAAGCCTTTTGCTGCGCGTCACTTCGACATCGCTTAAATCTACCTACCACTTTGTTAAACTGTAAAGCTTTTACGTTGTACGGTCTGGTCGGGTGCTAAATATTAGGTCCCCGTAAACTCCCCGGCCCAGACCGAACAACAAAACCCTGGCAACTGCTGAACAGGCCTGTTGTTCGTTTTCAGATGCGGGTCTTCCTTGGTCTTCCTTGGTCTTCTTTGGTCTTTCTTCTGCCTTCCCGTCTACTACACATCTTTGCTGGTCTACACGGCGGAGATCCTGAAAACGTTGACCTGGACTGAGCCAGTACCGATCTTCGAGAGACCAGGATAGTGCTAGTGCTGAGCGGGACCTACATATTTGAGTGTGTTTGGAAGAACCTACTTACTAAATTCGTGAATACAGTTTGTTGGTGAAAATAAGAGTGTTTTCTTTCCCATCTAAGTCCGTCCTATTGCACCACAAGATTATTCCGTATGTGATCCATGCGTAAATATATGCATAGTAAGCGAATAGGGAAGTTTTAAAATCTGAGGTTTTTTTTTAATTGCCTTAACCTTTTCACCGCCAAGGACTGATATATCAGACAAAACATTTTCGTGCCCACCCCACGCCAACGTCCTATATATCAGTCTTGATATACTTATGTTGTTTTTACTTGCCTGATTGAATTAAATAATGCTTGTGTGGGTATTTTCGAACATTTAACATCTAAAGTTTATAATAAAGGCACATTTGATGAATATTCTTAAGTCTGTTTGCTTTAATTTTTCTTGGACACAAATGCATTTTACGTACAAAATTTTAGTTATATTCACTTATTACGTCTAGCGCCAATGTCTGATAAATGAGACCAATAGGGACGTTACCAACACTTAATATATCGTTACTATTTTAGTAATATTTACCTCGAATTGTAAGTAAAGGTGTTTACATTTGATACTAGGAATATTTTAATTACCTAGTTATTTAAGATAAATATTCTTATTAGTGAAATCATAAGTGAAATCATAATTAAAATCGCTTTCACGTACGATATGTTTGGCTTAACAATCGTCTGTTTCCCAACACTATCGTAATAAATCGTCCAACTAAGGTTAAACGCCAAAGTCTGATATATCAGACAGGAAGTGACGTCAGATGCGATGGATGCTTCTGGAACAATTTATTTAGTGATGTGAATTGAAGGTATTTTTAATATATATTTTTTTAAACTTACCCTACATAATTATGACATGTTTGATAGTAGTACTATTAGATCGCGTGAGTCGTTTCTTGTTACAATTAGTTATAAGTCCATTAACTTCAAAAATGACTACCACCGAGGAATTAATAAGAATATTAGAGGGAGAAGACGAGTGTGAATTTGAAAGTGACGATTTAAATTTAAACATTCAATAGATATGTAAATATTGTCTTACTTACATCTATATATTCCTAAAATAGACTAGGTGTGATAGTTATGTTCATTATTTTTATTTTATTATAAATGCACTATATCATAAATAAGAAGAATTAAAATAGATAGACCGACGCGTCTTCTTCGGCTACCAACCAATGAATCTTTAAATAATAAAACACAATTACTACATGTTTCACGTACTGAATAAATTAAGTATTTAGAAAGATACAATCTTCGAATCGTAATCTATTAAAGAATAAACCACATGTATTGTGTAAATACCATTGATTTACGTTTTCAATGTAAACCTACCCTTTTAAAATTTAAATACCTACTAATAAAAAACAAAGTCTTAAGTAGTTTAAAATTTTGATGTTGCATATTCATAAGATAATGTTAATATCAGTTACAAACTTGTCGATGTTTACGTAAACCGGAAGTAGTCACCTCACTACAACTTGAAAGAACTGTGCAACTAGCCGACCGGTAACGCCAAAGTCTGTTATATCAGACAAATAGTGATGGACAAGGGATTTCTTCTAAGATATATTCATTGCGGTCTAATTACATTGAATTCTCTTAAATATAGCTCAAAATATTTCATTCTCTCCATATTTAAGGAAAAACATGGTTGCCATTCGAAACAAAACGTATTATCATAAATAACACATAATTTTTACCTAACCTCGATAAGGTAGTGTACCTGCACTACTGTAACTGACAGGTCTAAAGGCCGTGGCGTAAGGGGCAAGAATTTCGGAAAAAAGCGTGGCGGGGAAAGGGTTAAACCATAAATGAACTTTGAAATTTTTTATTTAATTTTATTAATATGTTGTTTCCAATTTAAATTACAATCTATGTCTAATCCTAGCAGAGTGGTGAAATTAACGCTTTGTAATGTAATTCCCGTTATATAAATAATTTGTATTTAAGGGAAATTTTTGATAGGGTCTAAATATAATTAATTTTGTTTTTGAGAAATTTCTAAAGTTTTCAGTAATTTTATTATTCAATTCAGTAATCGATAGACAGGCAGTTACTATTGATATATCGTCCGCAAACATAATACAGGGAACATTTACATAATTGGAAAGGTCGTTTATGTAAGGTAAAAAAAAGGATACATCCTAGGACACCTTGAGGTATTGAATTGTCCATGGCGATCTCGTCCGATGTTCATAATTCGATTCTTCCCGTTTCCTGGCTGAAAAATTGTATTTCTGTCTGTTTTTTCCGGTTTGACAAGTAAGACCGGAACCAGTCGTGGGCTACGCCTCTTATTCCTACTTCGTTAAGTTTTTTTAATAATATTTTGAATTGGACCTTATCGTAAGCCTTTGACATATCGAGCATCATACCTACTGCGTATTCCCTATTGTCTAGGATACTCAATACTTCCTGCACGTATTTGTATACTGCTAACACGGTGGAACGGTTACACCTAAAACCATACTGACTCTCAGCAAAAATGTGAAAGTTGTTGCAGAATGAAATTAGCCTATTATACATAGCTTTCTCGAAAACTTTTGGCTGAAGGCAAAAGAGCAATCGGTCGATAGTTACTGGGGTTGTGTTTAGAATTATTTTTGTCAATGGGTTTGATTAGTGATTGTTTTAGATGGTCGGGAAATACGCCTTCAAAAAAGGACTGATTAATTAGAATATAAAACGGTATTGTAAATTCATCGGCGCATTGTTTGAGTAAGCGGCAGTTCATCGATACCATGACTGAATTTATTTTTTATGTTCCGTTCCGATTGACTTCTTAATTGATTTGATGATACGATTGTGCGTGCATTGCACTGGGGGTGGCCGGCCGGCGGGCGCGCTCCGGGCGCACTGGTTCCCCACCAATGCAAAATACGCATTAAAAGCGTTAGAAACTAGTGTCGGGTCACACGTAAGATTATTATTGATTAGAAGTTCTAAATTTTGCTGATTAATTTGTTTAGTTTTATTAGAATTGTCATTAATTCTTGAAACTCTATAAGACTATGTCCGCCCACTACTGGAATATGGATTTCAGATATGGAATCCATATTTTAAAAAGGACATTGAGTTACTGGAAAAAGTGCAAAGAAGAGCTACAAAGATGGTAATCAGCATTCGGAACCTGACATACGAGGAGCGGCTCAGGGCTTTGGGTCTCACTACACTGGAGGTGAGAAGAGAACGAGGCGACCTGAATGAGACATATAAGATACTAACAGGAAACTACGACGTGAATGATCTGAATGGGATTTTCACTATGAATGAGAACAAAAATTTGAGAGGGCACTCACTAAGGATAATACGCACTCGAAGTGTGAGCAATCCCAGATATCACTTTTTGCCAAACCGTGTCGTAAATGCGTGGAACAATCTTCCTGAAACTGTGATAAGTGCTCCTACAGTGAACTCTTTATAAATAGACTGGACAGTTTAAATTAGAAACAGATTACACAAGTGCAGTGATATACACGCATCAGCATTTTTGCTGCTAGTGTATCAACAGATAATAATAATATTAATTATTATTATTATATTCCACATACATTTTATCTTATTAGAAGAGTTTCTCATACGATTAATATTAGTTAATTTTTTTATTATGCGTTTTAGTATTTTAGAGTATATTTTATAATAATTTCTTAAAGTTTATTTTTTGAATATGTCCCTAGAATTTCAATGAACCTTTTATTTTTACACGAAATTTTTATACCGTTTGTTAGCCAATGTCATTTATTATTATTTTTTAGGTGGATGATTTTTTTAGGTATAGCATTATTTAATACTTCTTGAATTAAATCAATAAAAGTTTTATACCGCTCCGGGGTCCTTTGTTGTCGCGCCGAGGGCTGGAGGACCGACCTGGGGACTGTCGACCGTAGCGTAGTAGGGCCATTCCGGTCCCGACGTGGTAGGTCGACAACCAGGTCTCATTGGTCCCGGCCTTTTGGTGGTGGCCCTGTCCGGCCCCACCCGGTGTTGCGCCACCCTAGGGTACGCTTTTGTACTCTTCCGGGCGTGCGCTCCCCCCGCCTTTAAGGTGGGGGCTTGTGTTGGTCGGTCCTCGCTGTGTCTCGCAGCCAGCGTGATGTGGCTTGGACTGGCCGCCCCCCGCTTTCCCCGTCCTGACGTCCGTCTCCACAATCCAGCGGAGATGTTCGAAGGGCGGGTTTCGGGGTTCTGGCGTAAAACCTGTGGGTTCCCTCTCCTCTCTCTGCCTTGCAGCCAGCAGGGTACGGGATTGTTGAGGGGGGCCTGCAGTCACCCCTGACGGAGTGCTGGCTTTGCAACCCAGCAGCGTCGGCACTTCCAGAAGGGGCGAGTGTTGTGCCATGGGAGTGGCCCTGGGCCCTGTTTTGTCAGGGCCGTTGTGTGTTGAGACCGTGCTTGCGAGCCTCTCGCCCTTCGAGGGTGGGCAGCGAACAAGGCTACGTGCCCGTTATCGTCGCCCGCCCCACAACGGGCGTTGCAGGAACTGCCCCAGGGAGTTTTAGTGGGTAGGCCCCCGGGGGAGAGCCCCACACTACCTGGTCGTCTCCCAGCGGCCGGGTGTGCATAAGGCGGCGCCGACGACCGGCGCCGACGTCGGCTCCTTCTGAGTCGGCGGCATTTCTCCCTGGGAGAACAAAAAAAAAAAAAAAAAGGTATCGGTCTGCCTGCAACTCTTGGGCAATGTTATAACTATGATAGTTTTCTTTATACCACTTAACAAAGCAGGTGTAGAGTGCGTGAGCTGGCACCTAAGCAATTTCTTCAGGAATTTGTTCAGTATGTCCAGACTCCATGAGGGTAAACATACTAAAAGTCCCCGCCTCTACGGTGGGCGCCGGGGCGGGGGGAGGGGGTTAAAGGTACCACTTTTGAGTTTTTCGCTGATATCTTTAAAACGGTGTGTCGTAGAGAAAGAGTGTATTCTACAAAATGATAGGTAATAAAATTTCCTACAACTTATATTATATCCATTTTTTCGAAATCCTAATAAGTTTTCGAGTATCGCGCTCCGAAATAGTGAAAATGATTGTTTTTAGCGTGACATGACGCACGAGCATTACCTAACGTTGAAAACTATGAATTAGATACTTTATTGATAGCATAAGCTGGGAGTACCTCCAAGCGATGAAGGCGTAACAGTTTTAGATCGCGTTTTTGACAAAAAGCAGTTAATGGAGCGAAGGTGGGTTGCCACTAAGTATTCTATCTCCGACTGTCACAGAAAATGCGATCTTGCTTGCTAACACTCCCATTCTCATTAACATCGAAGCCTTCGAGCTTATATTTTCATCGTTTTGCATTTCATTTTGACTTGTTTAGAAGTAGCCTACCCGGTAACGCAGGGGAGCAGCCAAAAAAAGTACGAAAAGCTAGGGAACGTTATTAGTTACTAATCGGTTTATCCGCAATGAGTAATCATAAGTGTCCTGTGTATGACGAAGATGTCGTCAAAGGGTGTAAGGACTGAGATAAAAGAGAAGGGAATACTGGAAATATAAAAGCTAATATGGAACGGAAAGATGAAAAACATCAAATCTTCCGTGGTTTGAACTCCTTTTTAATTCTTACGAACTGTTGTAAAAATTATACCCGAGCAAGTACTATTTATAAGGATGTAAGGAATGAATTAAGAAGAACCAGGGCCGTCTCACCTTAGGTCATCAGCTCCACATCCTGTTCTTACACTCTTTTTCCGGGTGCGATACAACATGTGCAACTTTCCGAAGACGCAAAGTGGGTTTCTCAAAACTGTTCTTAAAGTCAGAAATCATTAAAGAGGCAGCAGCGATCTTTTATAATCCCGCTTCCACGCAGAATGAAGTTGATGAGGCTGGAAAGATGTGCTTCCTGCAATGGTAAGGAGCGCCAACAAGACTGACTTCCCTCAACCAGTATCGTTTTCATTTGTTTATAAGATCATTAGCAAAGATTAAGCCTGATCTTAGCTCCCTCCCACCAACTGAAAACGCAGCTAGACCGCATTGACGGCGCACCTACCACCAAGTGCAACTGTGGCTTGGGAATGAGCTGCCTGCCCAAGAGTGGGGTTGGAAGCATGTAGGAGGCAGCCTGGTGCCTATAACAACTGAGGATTTGCCCGCACCAGAAGTTCTACTAAAAACAATATTTTGCCGATGCGCTAAGGATTGTGGTAGTAGCAAATATGGATGTCGTAAAGCAATGCTGAAATGTTCTGTGGCATGCCTCCACTGCCAAGGGAAATATCTTAACGGCGTGTCTCTGGACAAAGATGATGGTGAAGGATGAAGACAATGGTGAAGATGGTGAAGAATTCCTCCAGCGAGAACTACCCACTGTATATGAGGGTGTTTTGGAAGAAAGAACCTTGTATGGACATTCAAGACCAAAACGTATTAAAATATAAAATAAGATAGAAATTAAAACAAAATAAAAAAAATCGATAGCTGTATGGCTGAACAGATGAGGATGAAATTTAGTATTTGTAGGTAAATTAGGTCCTAGATTTACATGTCAGCTATTTTTCACCCCAAAATAACACGTTTGAAGTAGCAGGCAAGTGATGTTTGATAAATAGTTTTTTTTCGAAAATTTCACTTTTCCAGAACGTGTAATTTAAAAATAGTTAGTAGTTCGAAAAAGTCTGTATAACAAAAGTTGTAGTTAATTTTATTAGCTATCATTATGTAGACAACACTTTTTCTCTACAACGCACCATTTCTAAGATATTAGTGAAAAACTCAAAAGTGGAAACTTTAACCCCCTCCCCCCACCCCGGCACCCGCCGTAGAGGCGGGGATTTTTAATATGTTTACCCTCTAGAAGTATTAATAGTGACTCGCGTAGGGTTGATGTTCGATGACGATGTGCGGTGGACTGTATTCGATGTACTGATTGACGATGGACGGAGACAATATACTATGGCGACTGATGGACGATGTGCGATGACGATGATCTTGACGATGTACTCTTCTATACGATGTGCAGGGTACCGAAGAACCACTATGAGTCGCCTCGATGTTCCCAAGTCGGAGCAGAGCTAATATTGGTGCGCCGATGCGCTCTCTATTTATACGGCTCCGTCGGGCCGCTATTGTTTCTAGATAAATCTACAAATGTCTCGAGACGTCTACTACCCGTGCGGATAAACGCTGGGATTAGAAATGGCGGACCGACGAGTCGGTACCGTCAGCATACTAAGTTACGTAAAATTATAATTAAATATAAGTAAACTGAAAAATCGTAGGAAATATCAATGTTTTGTTATTTCGATACCTTAAATCTCAAAGGGCGTAATCACCATTTTGGCCAAAATGACTTTTGAATGCTATCTTACTCCATTTTTTTTTCTCTATCGATCTGTATTATCAAAGTTTTAAAATTCGCAAAAAAGTGGTGATTACAGCCCACGTGTTTACCGTCGATAATGCAAGAATTTTAGTCGTAAATACCTTTAAAAAATTCATTATTAAGGTTTCGGTCGATACACCAGTTAAAATTATAATGATGTGAAAAATACTGACTATCGAATGAGGCGTATAGGACAGATATGTGTAACAGTGGCGTTTACGACTCGAGTTACTTTAAGAATTTAAACAAAATAAATAAAGTAAGTGGTAGTAATACTGCATAATGAATATCGCGTTTAGTCCGGTTTCTATAAATTCTAAAATAAAAACGCTCAGACATGCAATTAGCAAGTACTTTTACTACCCATACGTAAGAAGAATTACTCTAGTGTCAGTATCCTAGACGAAAATGAGGAAATACGAAAATGAGCAGAATATACCACTCATTTCCCCTCGTCGAACCGAATCGTATCGATGTCTGTGATTAAATTCTGGTTAATATAGTGAAGTTGGCGTCTTTTATTTCTTTTGCCCAACAGTACTCCTATTAAAGATTGTTAATAGCACGCAAAACCTGAAACATAAACAAAGTGGCGGGAGTTTTGCTAGCGCTTAAATCTTATGTAGATCAATCCTAGCTTTAACATTTTTAAAAATAAACGTTTGTTTTACTTCTTTGCACAGTACTGGTAGAAGACTTATTAAAATTTAAGCTCTAAGTAAAATTCCTGTCGATGCAGATATTTTTTATACTAATTTAAAAACAAAACAAAATTATAGAAATCAATAACTTTCGTTTGAATTTCAAACTAAAATGATTGCGTTTGTATAATTGAAATAATAAAATCGTTTTCATTTCTGTACTTGCTATAAATTTTGTAATAATAAAACTACCCGTATTTGTATCTTAATTTGTATCTTCCTCGAAGTGTTTTTACTTATAGAAAACCGAAAATAGCTTTTTAAAATGCATTTTCTATAAGTTAACTAGGCTGTTACACCATAGCATAGAGCAGAATAGCCTTTTTTTCAAGTCGTAAACGCCATTATACCATAACTTATTGCAGAACAGCCTTTTTTTTAGGTCGTAAATGCCAAGTTGTCAATATTTTTTTGGCGTAATCACAAATCAGTTTGGCAAACATTGGTTGTATTTTGAATACCATATAACTGTGTTATAAAGCTCTCGATACTCGATAATTACATCCAAATTTCATTTATATGGCATTATTAGTTTAAAAGTTATGAATTTAATTCTTAGATTTTTTTTTTGTTTCGGCTCTCCTGAAAAGTGATGATTTGGTGATTACGCCCTTTGAGATTTAAGGTATCGATTTTATTAATTCAAATAATATATAAGTATGTTTTATAGGTTTTTTATTTTGTAAGTAGTATTTTTTACTGTATTTATGTAAAAAATCTATGAAAATAATTCAGATTGCGATAAATTCTTTTTTCCTAAAAAGAAATTGTTCATAAACAAATAATAATTTGTAATTATCGCATTTATAAACGAATTTGTTCTCACAAAAATATACATTTATTAGCGGTCCGCCCCGGCTTCGCCCGTGGTACATACATAGCCTATAGTAAAGAGGAATAACGTACCTTTCTAACAAAATATGACAAGACTAACGAAAGGTTCAAAACCACGGAAAAACTAGCTTACAATTTTTTATTAAAACGCAGCTTTTTTTTTGTCAGTCTGTACCCACGTGTGCGAGTATAGACGCAAATAGTGTGCGAGCGAGAGGTGAATAGTTGCGCCGCCATTTCTAATCCCAGCGTTTATCCGCACGGGTAGTATTGTATTCTAAAAATAGAATAATATTCCCGAAAGTCGATGACCTCTTGACCCGTCATACAACTTTGTATCTTACCGTTTCGAGAATAAGGTCGAAAGTCGTCTGTGCGCGGCGGTATTATTACCTGCGCACTCGTCGCCCGAAGTCGCTATATCCTATACCTACGTACGCACGGCGTAGTGTCTATCGCATACGTGTAGCTACGTATGCATATTTATTTTTTCTATTATTTCTACGGACTTCGATGGGCTTCTATGGTCGTCCTGCACACATAGCACCCAGACACTGAACAAACACAAGTGTTCATCACACGAATGTTTGTCCAGGGTAGGAATCGAACCCACGACCTTTGGCGTATGAGGCAAGGTCACTACTAAATGCACCATCCGGCCAGTCCAATTCAATTTAAGTTCAGCCCACTTTCAAAGTGTAGTAAAAATGATAAATATTGTTACGACCACGGGTGGGGGGAGGGGGCAGGGGGGGTACTGTTATATCCGTAAATAAGCAATATTATAAATAAATAAGTATGCAACCCCGTTTCCTATTGCATTGACGTCAATGCAATCGGAAACGCAACGATCAACGTGATTATTAGTCAGTTCGGATTGGACTTCCGCCGGGTTACTTCTTTTCCAAAATTTTTAAAAAGCTCCACCTGACCCACCCCGTAATAGTGGTGTCAGAAGTGGGATACCAGTGCCTCCTACATCGCATCCGTGTCTCACTGGTATTCCATACGGGTCGCGTAAAACTAACCCGGTGCTAAAACACTCTACCCGTCCGACTCCGGGACGCACTTAATCTCCGCACATCGCGTTTCGTCAAACTCCGACGAGCTTGTCGTCTGCATCCTGCCGACACGCTGTCCGTGCCGCCGCCAGGTCCAACTCCCAGTACCGCCGAGGCGTCTTTCCAATCTATACAAGGCCAAAACGCAGCCATAGGAAACTGGTCGTGTATATATTGTAACACTGTTTTTAAATGTGCGATTACAAAGTATACACGAATTTCGCGTACTGCTCGTGTATAGTTTGTAACGTGCTAACGTGCGTCGCGTCTTTCCAATCTATACAAGGCCAAAACGCAGCCATAGGAAACTGGTCGTGTATATATTGTAACACTGTTTTTAAATGTGCGATTACAAAGTATACACGAATTTTGCGTACTGCTCGTGTATAGTTTGTAACGTGCTAACGTGCGTCAGTTCCAAACTATACTACATCATTTACGCCTTACAAGAGTTTAAAAGATCTTATTATTTATTACTAGCGGCCGCCCGCGACTTCGTCCGCGTGGAAAAGTAACTTTTTACCCCCCTTTTAACCCCTTACAACCCCCTTAATATTATTATGTTGATACAACTTAAACAAATTATTTCGACCAAATTTGGTACCATAAAAACGGTCATTGTGACTAAACCTTAAAAGATAGACATATGCCGTCGCAGATTTTTTTTTAGATCATGTATAGAGGAATAATTCTTTCATACATATTTTTTGTGTATCTTGAACCGTTTTCGCAGCGCACGCAAAGAAAGCCTTCAAAAATGAATAATTTTCCCCGTTTTTTACACATTTACCGCTCTGTCTTTGCTCCTATTGGTCATAGCGTAATGTTATTTAGCCTATAGCCTTCCTCGATAAATGGACTATCCAACAAAAAAATAATTATTCAAATCGCACCAGTAGTTTCGGAGATTAGCGCGTTCAAACAAACAAACAAACAAACAAACAAACTCTTCAGCTTTATTATATTAAAGTAAGTATAGATTAAGTAAATAGTAATATAGTAATAGTATAATAGTATATAGTATATAGTATTATAGTATAGATGAGCCCAAGTGCAAGGGCCTCCTACGCTTTATACAAGGTGTAAAAAAAATAGCGACAATACCGTTCACTGCCAAAATATGAGTATATGAGTACAGCTGAGTTTTTGTAAGCTTACATGATAATCATTTTTTTTTTACACGTTGTAGAAATGATAAATGAGCTTAATTAGTGTAAGGTTAAATAAATAAACTAGTTATTAAATTATGTTTTATTTAAGAAGTATAAGAAGAATCAACGAGCATTGCTTACATTTTCTGAAACGTTGAACGCTAGGTCATGTTTTCTTTTTCTATTTTTTTTTACTCTAGGAGCTGATGTTGAGGGTCGGCCTGCTTGTATCCTGTTTTTTGTCCCCACTTTCTTTATGCTTCGCCTAGCAACAGATGTTGGCTGTACATGTATTTTGCGTGACAGACCTTTTTTGAAGTGACTAAATATGAAATTCTGAGCCTGTTGATCTGTAACGACATTTTTAAGAGAATTATTGAATAAATGTATGGCTTTTAAATTTGACGAGGATGGATGGTTTTCTAGAATATTGGTCAGGTTCTTAAAAGTTTCTTTCATTTCAGTGAGTGCTTTATTATATGTGGCAGGAAAAACGGTATTTTCAGTATCGCTGCATATTGGAGGCTGTTCTAATGTATTAAAATTTTCGACAGTCGCGTCTATGGGTACATTTAAATCTTGTGTCATGTTTTCGTTTCTCTCAACTAATTCATTATTCATATTGTGGTAAAACTCTTCAGGAAGTGGGTCATTGGATGCAAGGTTTGCGCATATCACTCGGTCAGTACTAGATATTTTCGGAGAAGTCTGTAGAATTAATCCGTACTTTAATTCTACAGCACACAGATGTTTGCAAAAGGCACCGCCTTGGCCTCCAATACAATTACAACACGACACTGAAATGTCAACGGTGTAAGTGACATTTCTATCTGAACTTGACTGTACTAGAAATTCAGTAGGTATTGTTGATACGTGTTATCTCGTGCACATCCTTGGATCGGCTACAAAATTTTAAATAGGCAGAACTATTTGTTTGGCGGCTATGTGCAAATTTCATCAGTCGTCTATATTGATATTTTTCAAAAATATTTGCTGTAAAATCAATCAAAGCGCAGGCATTGAACGCTTTGCATCTCTGTAAGATAACATCTTTAAAAATCCGTATTGAAGCTTCTGTATAATTATTTGTGTTATGCCCTCTGTATATGATGTCTGTTCTATAAGCTGTACACCACTCCACTCTTTTTTTCCATATTTTTTTCAGGTGTTGCACTAAATTATTCGAGGATTTCACATAGGCGTCAGAAATTAGGGAGGTAAATATTTTTACGGCTTCATTGTCAGTTTTTGAAAACATTAGTTCAGAAAATCTTACCATTTTACTTTGCCGTTTTGTTATATCAATCCCATGCATTGAAGATGAAAGCCAACGCCAAAATGCTTGCGCCACATGAAAACAGCATAATAAAAGCCGGGAATCGGGAAATATTGTATTTAGCGCATTTCTTTCAGCAGCGCTATCGTCGGTCATTATAACAGCAGGATTCATTTTTTTTTCATTGAATTTCTTCTCAAACGCTTCTTTAATCATTGAAAATACAAGTGTATAATTGGCTTCATCCTGTGACGTGTGGAAAGCGCATGCCACTGGCAGAGCTCCTATTTTACTTGAGGCAAATACAAACGTTATGGATGTATTACTTTGATCACAGGACGATGTAGTGTCTATAAAAAACATATCTTCTATAAAATCCGAGTTGTATATCCTTTGCATGATAGGGCTTATCAGTATAATAATTTTTGGATTTTTTCTGTACTCAATAAGGAAACCTGTCGATTCCAGTTCTGAAAGTTTTCGTTCCAGTACTTCATCGATATTAAATCCGGATCTATCACCAAAATTTAATTTACGCCACTTTTCGTAAAGATAATAAACATGTCTTTCATTTGGGTTAATCTGAGAATTTGCCAAGTATAGGGAACTTTCTTTGCCGTATTTCTCAATTAGAGCCATTTCATGTAAAGCTATTGCCGCTGCTGGACTCATACCTGAATCAAAATACTTCCGAAAACATTCGTCAGTAGCTTCGGTGCTTCGCAAGTAGCTGTACGCCTCAGCTACATTCGCCAGGTGACTGTGGGAGTAATTAATTTTGAGCAACACTGCATAACCCTCTTTTAAATCTGCATCATAGCGACAGGTGTTTCGATTTATTTTCTTGAATTTAATATCAATAATCGCGTCACAACCACGTGATCTTACTCGGTTCTCTCGCGACTTGGTTTTATTAAAAGAAGAGTGCTGGCATGTAAAAGTTTTACGAAAAGCTAGTCTTTTTAACTGAGGGAATGTTGTACGTACAATCCAATTCGTATTTGTAAAACTAGAAAAACTTTCAATGAATGCCTTACAAAATCCAGAATAATCTTCATTATATTCTCCCAACTTGCACTTAATAATCAATTTAAAATTTTCCGCAGATTCGAATTCAAACTGCTCTTGTTTATATTCACCACATTTACTTAGTAAAAACTCTTCTAGACTGTCTTTCGTCACCATTTTCCACGTTTTAAATAACTATTTCGGTGTATTTACCATATATTTGTAATTAATTATGGAGAAACAATAAAAAACTACATAGCAAAACATTGTCGCGTGCCGAAAGATGATGCAATGTTTAGGATGAGACGCAAATATGAATTACATGGCAATAGAAAGAGAGGTCCACGAATCAAAATGGCGCATGCAACTGCTCGCGTATAGATTGGAATCTAAACTTTTGCGCGCTTACTCCAAACTATACACGATTAGTCCGTATGCGTTCTGGCACTGTATATTTTGGAACAAGCTAGTTAAGTTTTGTGACTACGAAGTATACGCGATTATGTGCGTTCTAGCCTAGTATAGATTGGAAAACCTTAGTAAAAAAGTGATTTCCAATCTACACGCGATTAGTTACACACCCCTGCGTTCTGGCCTTGTACAGAATGGAAAGACGCACCGCCGAGTGCGTGCCGCCGATTCTGCCGCTCTGCCAGGGCGACTACGCCCATTTTCTTCGAGGTGCTCACCTAGCGAGGCGCTAGCCGAGCCGCCGCCGTCTCCGAGCCATCTATCCAATAACGAAGGACAACTCGAACAACCCGATTCGAGGTCAAATCAGTCTTCATCAAGTGTCTTTACGCTATCATCGCGAGTCCGCCACGCCAGCCGTCATCCTGATCCTGTCCGCCCGTCGTCTTTCAAGCCAACAGCAATGTCGCCTGTCTTCGTGATCCTCATGGCCGTGTGAGTAAAGCATTTAATCAACTGTTATCGCTGTTAGCTTATTTTCTTAAAACGGGTTTTCGATAGGTAAGTCATAATCAATCTAAAATCTAAACCTTTCAATTCTATTCCTTCAATCTCCCGTACTATTCTACCTTAAATCTATTTTCCTAATACATATTAATATTTACAAATTAAGCCTAACCCTATTCATTTAACTAATTTGTAAAAACATTTTCTATTATCGTAATATTATCACTTATTTTATAATTCATTATCCTATCTTCACTTAGTAACCATGACTGATTCGAAGAAAAGCAGTGTCTCAGAGCCGCTACTATCAGAACCATTCCCTATTAATGTCCTGTGTAATTTTATTATCGTATGTAAAGGAGATCGCGAAACTCCCACCGCTTTTCTTACGAATTGCCAGAATGCGCTTGATTTCATCAAGTCAAAAAACCCTATTACTTAAATTCATTATAGCTCGTTTAGAAGGTAAAGCGCAAATCGCATGCTCCAATAAAATATTTGATAACTTTGAAAGTCTAAAAATGTTTTTAACTCAGAACTTTGGCGAGAGAAAACATTATAACCATTTGCTATTAGACCTGCAAGCTTGTAAGCAACAGGCCAACGAGACCGTTGCCCAATTTGCGCTCCGTATCGAAAGCTGCCTCACCGACCTTCAGTCGGAAATTCATAACTCCGAATCCCTAAAGAAGGATTTATCAGGTCGTATTGCTATGACCGAGGACCTTGCCCTTTTCACATTCAGCCTCGGGCTACGCCCGAGATTAAGTGACAACGTGCGCTGCCGTAGTCCTCGATCTCTTAATGATGCTATTAATATCGCCATAGAAGAGGAGAAAATTCAAAATTTACTATATAAGCCCTTCACCAAGGCCACTTGCAAAATTTGCAGAAAGCCAGGGCATTCCGAATCCGAATGTTCTTTTAAACAAAGACGCATAGTTGAATCCGCAGATCAACTTCGTAAATATTATTCGGATAACCGCCCTTCGACATCGCAACAAAATTCAGAGTCGCAACCTTTTTGCAGGTATTGCAAAAATAAAGGCCACGATATTTCACAATGACGTAAACGGAAGTTTAATAACGATAAATATAAAGGCCCGAACCAATATAGTAACCGGGTGCATCATGTTTCAAATGAGCCGTCATCGTCGCCGGCTCCGACGCCGACACCCGATCCGCCTTGCATGTGTGATAATATCGGTGAACTTTGTTCATTACATTTAAACTAGATAATCGGATCACGTTACCGTGCCGTCGTTTTCCGTGTAAAAATGGCACAGTCCAAGCAGCTGAGTCTTGCCAAATCTTCATCTCAGTCCAAGCAACTGAGTCTTTCTAAATTTTCATCTCAGTCCAAGCAGCTGAGTTTTACCAAACCCTCATCTCAGTCCAAGCTACTGAGTCCTCCTAAACCTACATCTCGGACGCAGCATCCGAGTCCTCTAAAACTCTCATCTCAGTTAGAACAACCGAGTCCTACAAATCCTATTCTATGTAATGGAACTGAACGTAATTCTAATCCTAAACTTATTACTAAATCTAATCCTATATCTCACGGTCCTAGCCAAACTAGCTCTACATTAATAAGCGAGTCATACGATGACGTCATTCCTTTTACTATTTATGAAGTCGACATGAATATTAGCAAAATATCTTTACCCCACATTTATCTAAAATCCAATCATTCTAAAAAGTTATTACGTTTTCTCATAGACACAGGTGCTAGTATATGTCTTGTAAAGGAAACAAGTCTAGATAAAACACCCGACTTGTCTCGCGAAATTGTTAAATTAAAAGGAATTAATAGTGACGAATCTCGCTCCGAAACGCTAGAAACATTTCAGATGGATTTCACGTTACCTAAAGAAGTTCTATCTTATAAATTTCACGTCATAAACGATGACGTCAACTTAGACTATGACGGTATCATCGGTAGCGACTTTTTAGGCTACTTTAAAGTAAACATCGATTATGACTCTAACCTAATTAATATTCTAGGTAACAATCTTAACCCTTAACCACCTAGTACCTATTTTTGTCCTTTAACCACCTACGTGCGGTCACAGAGACCGCTAATAAATTTTTGCGATTATTTTGGGATCTATGATAAGAAATTATAGTTCAGGTAAATTAAATGCATGTCTATACTTAATTGCTTCATTTAAGTGTCACAAATTAGCAAAAGTGATATAAAAGTTTTATAATAATGGCATATTATCTATAAAATAAGGATTAAAGCACCAAAAATAACTATATTACGAAAAAGAGATCTTTGTTCTAAAATACTTAATTTTTTCACTCTTTTTTCTTATTTCTAATAATTTGAATAAACTAAAAATAAAATCAAATAAAAAAACTAGGCAAAAAATAAAAATATAAACAAAATTGCAATGCCTCAACCTTCACATCTTTTCGGTACAGTGACAACACATTTTTGGAGACTACTCCAACCAAATAGGTACTTTGCACATGAAATATAGGTCAGAAAGGGTAATCTTCGTCCGAGATTTCTTGCTGAAATCATTTTATAATATTTTTGTAATTTTTACTCATTTGATTTTCATACAAAAATAATAAATTATTATAAAAAAAAGTCACGCAACCACCTACGTGCGGTCACGGAGACCGCTGGCGAATTTTTTTTACTTACCCTGGCCAGACACGCGGACGTACACACTCGCCGAGCGCTAGCATGACACTCAGTGGTGTGTAGAAAAGGTACATGAACGCGCTTTGACGTGCGCCACTCACACGCGCAAATATTTGAATTTGAAAAACAGTTGCGGTCTCTGAGACCGCACGTAGGTGGTTAAGGGTTAACATTATTTACGTTCAGCCAACCTATCCCGGCTCGATCCGAGGTCGTCATTGAATATCCACTTTCTAATCCTCCCTCGGAACTAATAAACGTTTCCGAAGGGCTTGTCCTTGATCACTGCATCTCAGACGGTGTAATTCTCGCTAACTGTATCGTTAAAATCAAACCTAATAAATGCGTTAACATTTCGGTACTTAATACTACAGACTCCGAAGTTCTCATTAAGGATTATCGTGTCAACCTAGTTCTTTTCGATAGTCAGTCATCGACGCCTATAGAGCAATGTCATGCCATTCAAGAGCAACCATCATGCCCTAACAGGGCTCAAAAAGTCCTTAACCTCATAAGGACTTCCCATCTTAATTATGAAGAGGAAAAGGCCCTCCTAGAATGTTGCTCCAGATATACTGACAATTTTCATCTAGAAGGAGAACTCCTGTCATGCACTAACGCTATCGAGCACTCAATCAATACCAAGGATGCTGCTCCTATACACGTAAAATCCTATCGCTTCCCAGAATGCCATAAGAACGAGGTGGAAACTCAGATCAAACAGATGCTTGATCAGAACATCATTCGTCCTTCAGTTTCCCCTTGGAGCGCCCCAGTATGGGTAGTCCCCAAAAAGGCAGATTACCGCAAACTCAACGATGCTACAGTTACCGAGATTTTTTTTTTTTTTTTTTTTTTTTTTATGTAATAGGTAGCAGACGAGCAGGCGGATCACCTGATGGTAAGCAATTGCCGCCGCCTATGGACACATGCAACACCAGTAGAGTCACAAGTGCGCTGCTAACCTTTTATCCCCTTCCCCCCCGATTTACCCACTTCCTTTGATAACGGACATTCTAGACCAGTTAGGTCACTCCAAATATTTTACTACCCTTGACCTTGCATCAGGTTTCCATCAATTGTCGCTCAAGGTCGAAGATGCACCGAAAACCGGCTTCACCGTAATCACTAATGGCGATGCGTCTGGGCACTACGAATTTACCAGAATGCCCTTCAGCCTCAAGAACGCACCTGCCACATTCCAAAAATTGATGAATACGGTGTTATCTGGTCTCCAAGGTCTTCATTGTCATATATATCTCGACGACTGCGTTTTATACTCGCATGATATGACTTCTCACATTCAAAAACTAAATCTCGTTTTCGAAAGACTTCGCAAATTCAATCTCAAACTACAACTCGACAAATGCGAATTTCTAAGGCGTGAAGTCGCTTATCTCGGCCACATAATCACCGACAAAAGGGTATCTCCTAATCCCGATAAGGTCAAGGCCGTGGCTCAGTTCCCAGTTCCTAAAAATCTCAAGGATATCAAATCTTTCCTAGGTCTAGTCGGATATTACCGACGTTTTATAGAAAACTTTTCTAAGATCACAAAGCCCCTGACGTCGCTCCTGAAAAAGGATGCCGTATTTCAATGGTCCAGCGAACAGGACTAATCTTTCAATCTTTTAAAAATAAACTAACCTCCGCTCCTCTTCTCCAATACCCAGATTTCAGCCAACCTTTCTTATTAACTACTGACGTTTCGAGCTACGCCGTCGGAGCTATACTGTCACAAGGCGAGATCGGTAAAGATAGACCCATCGCGTACGCGTCACGTACGTTAAATAAGGCTGAAGGTAACTACTCTACTATAAAAAAGGAGCTTCTAGCCATCCTATTTGGTGTAAAAACCTTTCGTTCTTACCTTCACGGTCGCAAATTCCGTATAATCACTGACCACAGACCCCTCGTGTGGCTGTTCAATGTCAAGGACCCCGGATCTAGGCTAATCAGATGGCATCTAAAGTTAGAGGAATATGACTACGAGATAGTGTATAAACAAGGCAAATTGAACTCTAACGCAGACGCACTATCTCGGTTTCCAATAAACACATTAAACGATTCAATGTCATGTAACCCAACTCTAGGTGTAAACAATAACGATGACTCCCATGTCTCAGCTTCCACAAGCGAAACCTATGAGCAGTTCCTCCAGATCAATAATCAACCAAATGTGTCATATGACACCATAATTGAGGAACATAATGAACCCCTGCTCAAGGCCAAATGCAAACTCATCGCCTATCCTACGTTCCTCGATTTAAATGAATCTGTGCCTTACTGTTCTGATATCATGGAATCTGCTACGAGTCAACCCAAGGTCCAAGATATCGAACGAGAATTACATACCTATTACTCGACCTCCAACGACAAACATGAATACATGTTTGTCGTTCACCTCTTTGTCAGAGTCCATCATTTCGACGAAATGACATATAAGGACATTTTTACCGTCATCCGTGAATACCGCGATATGGTCAAGTTTTGGTTTATGGAAGAAAAAGAAGTCGCTTTATCCGACTTCGCTGATCCATTCAGCAGACTCTCATTTTCTAAAATCTATAATATAATATCATTCCTATTTCACAATACCAATATCAAGGTTAACATATACCACAATTTAATTAAATTCCCTACTCCAGACGAAGTCAAGTCAATCCTTAAGGAAAATCATGATTCCGCTTCTGCTGGCATCTGTCGAATGCTAGATCGAATCAAAAGTCAGTACTGGTGGAAAAACATGCGACGTGATATCGAAGACTATGTTAAAAACTGTCGGTCATGTCAAATTAATAAGCCTCTTAGAAAAACTAATAAAGCCCCAATGATAATCACGTCGACCGCCACCAGACCCAATGAAAAACTCTACCTTGATCTAGTAGGTCCACTCCCGGAAACTTTCGAATTTAAGTATAAGTTCATACTCACCTTACAAGACGACCTTACAAAATATTCCCAAGCCTATCCTATGCAAACCTGTTCTGCTGAAGAAACCGCCAGACAGTTTGTCAACTTCATATCACATATAGGCATCCCTAAAATGATTATAACTGACCAGGGCACAAACTTTTGCTCTGAAGTGTTTAAGCAATTAGAAAAACTATTCGGGATTAAGCATATATTCGCTTTTCCATATCATCCTCAAACATGTGGCACCTTAGAAAGGAGCTCTACTCTTAAAGAGTATCTAAGGTCATACATAGGTGAAAATAAACATACTTGGGACCTATATATTCCCTGTGCAATGATTGCTTATAACTCCAACGTCCATAGCACAACAGGATTTGCGCCCTTAGAACTTTTATTCGGCTATAAGCCATACCTTCCTAGTAGCATAGATAACCTAGACACAAACAACTACACAGATTATATAAGGGCCCTTAATCATCGACTCTATTATTGTAGGCAAAAAGCACTCCAAAACATAGTATCTTCTAAAGAAAAATCTTAACTATATTACGATTCCCATACTAAACCAATGAAATATAATAGTGGCGACATGGTCTATATCAGATGTCACCACAAACAAAATAAAGCCCTATAGCCTATATGGAAAGGCCCATTTAAAATAGATAAGCTAAATGGCAATCACACGGTGACCGTATTAGTCAACCGTAAGCAAATGCGTCATCACTATGACGAGATCAAGCTCGCTGCCGATCATACGTCATAATGTAAACAATACAACAACTTGTAATTCATCCTATTTCAGATCAACGCAGTCCGCAGTTACGTGTAATTATGTAACGACTATCGCACTGAGCTCAGGGCTGTACTTCGACAGACTTTTAGACGTTAAGTTTATTAATAATGCCTGGAAAGTAATCACTTACCTCGATGTGGGTCATATAAACCCGAATTTAGAGAAGGCCGAACAATTAATTGAGAAAGTCAGTATATTCTGCAATTCTATGGTGTCTTCTTAAATTAACTCAGATTGTACTAACTCGCTCGCAACACTAAAACACCAACATGTTAATAATATAAACAAATTATCTTCTGTGTTGTACTTACTTTCAGAAGAAAGCTCTCGCAGACGCACCAGGAGAGGTCTCATCGACCTTGGTGGTTCTTTATTGAAAACGTTTTTCGGTACCATGGACTCAGAGGACGCAGTTAAGTTCTCTAACGCAATCAATGATGTACAGTCAGACGAGAAAAAACTTGCACATCTCATGAAAGACAATATTCATGTTATTAAAAATACAATTAGTTCTTTCAATCAAACATTATCTAAAGTAAACCTTAATGAACAGCATCTCGTAAAGAATATGGAAATAATTCATGATATTTTAGATAAAGTCCAAAGACCAATGATAAATTGGAAATTAAATCTCAAATTAGTTATTTATTTCAATCCATTGAATAAATTATCTTAACATTATCATTCGCAATAGACGATGCCAATAACGCTATTTTATTCTCTAAATTAAATATTCTACACCCGACTGTACTTAGTCCTTATCAACTATATAACGAGATAGATAAAAACAGAAACAGTCTCCTTAAGCATTCTGAGCTTCCCGTACCACTTACTATTCAAAACATTCATGAACTTATTGATACTTCTAAAATTATTTGCTATTATCATTTTAATAGAATAATAGTAATAATTAATATTCCCTTAGTCCTGCCCCAGGTTTATAATCTATACAATGTTATCCCATCTCCTGCACCTTGTGACATATCAAAACCCGACACCTTTGCCCTTATCGCTCCGAGTAGCTCATACCTGGCGATAATGGCTGATCATATGTTTTATTCTCCGATTACCGACATCAATCAGTGCAAAGTTATAAGTGAGAAGTGTTTCATATGTGAATTAGTGAATGTGTATTCGACGATCGCAAACCCTACGTGCGAAACCACTCTATTAACAGAGTTAGTTTATAAGTTACCCGATAGTTGTAATATTAAGTTGATTCATGGAGTAATTGACGTCTTTCATAAAATTACTAATAACCGTTGGATTTTTATATAATAACTAGCGGCCGCCCGCGACTTCGTCCGCGTGGAAAAGTAACTTTTTACCCCCCTTTTAACCCCTTACAACCCCCTTAATATTATTATGTTGATACAACTTAAACAAATTATTTCGACCAAATTTGGTACCATAAAAACGGTCATTGTGACTAAACCTTAAAAGATAGACATATGCCGTCGCGGACTTTTTTTTAGATCATGTATAGAGGAATAATTCTTTCATACATATTTTTTGTGTATCTTGAACCGTTTTCGCAGCGCACGCAAAGAAAGCCTTCAAAAATGAATAATTTTCCCCGTTTTTTACACATTTACCGCTCTTTCTTTGCTCCTATTGGTCATAGCGTAATGTTATTTAGCCTATAGCCTTCCTCGATAAATGGACTATCCAACAAAAAAAGAATTATTCAAATCGCACCAGTAGTTTCGGAGATTAGCGCGTTCAAACAAACAAACAAACAAACAAACTCTTCAGCTTTATTATATTAGTAATAGAAGTATAGATATATTCTTTATTTCAGATTCAGGATCCATAGCATATTATCACAATTACAATACAATTAAGAAAAATAACAACAAATGCACATTAAAAAGATTTACACCTTACATAGTAAAAAACCGGCCAAGTGCGAGTCGGGCTCGCGCACAAAGGGTTCCGTAGCAGCAAATATAATAAACTTGGTTCAGCCATCGTTTTCAGTGTAAGCACAATAACTTAACCAAAATTACAGTTAAATCAACCTATCTCAAAAACTATAAGAGATACTTTGATCAAACCAAAAATCGTTGAAAGAGTTAATTAGCATGCATCACCTCTATTTTTTTTAGAATTTTATACCCCGTAGTTATAAAAATAGAGGGGGGGGGACATACTTTTTACGACTTTGAGAGCTGATATCTCAAAAACCGTTCACTTTAAGAAAAATGTTTTTTAGAAAACTTTATATCATTTTAAAAGACCTTTCCATTGATACCCCACACGGGTATGTACATCGAAAAAAAAAATTTCATCCCTCAGTTACATGTATGGGGGGCCCCACCCCCAATTCTTTTTTTTTACTATTTAGTGTCATATTTTTGTAGCGGTTCATACAACACATATTCCCATCAAATTTCATCACTGTAGTACTTATAGTTTCCGAGTAAATCGGCTGTGACAGACGGACAGACGGACAGACGGACAGACGGACAGACGGACATGACGAAACTATAAGGGTTCCGTTTTTGCCATTTTGGCTACGGAACCCTAAAAAGGTAAAAAACGTACATAAATGTACGTGTCATTCTGTCTGTATGCCATTCAGGCGGACGTCAAGCAGCTGTGTTCAGCCAGTATCTGTAGGTTTCTGTTCCAACCAGTTGACTATGCAGTTCTGCAATAATGCCGTTTTTACACCCGGCAACTCTATCCAAAAAACACGCTATTCTACGTCTCATGATCGCATTAAAAGTGTTTACTTCGGCCGATAAAAACATGTCAGAGGCACTACAGCAGCGTCGTAACCCCATCAATTGCCTGAACGTGTTGTTGTATTGCACTCTAATGCGATCGTGTGACCTCCGCGTGTACCTTGTCCAGAGCTGACAGGTGTAAATAGACTGGCAGAATGTTTTGAACAGAAGTTTTTTAACTTCAACATGTGCTCTACAGAATCGTCTAGAGATCATGTTTCCCACAACAGACAAGGCTCTTCTTTGTCTTTCGATGTCAGCATCATCCTTCATGTCAGATGAAACAATGTGGCCAAGGTATCTGAATTTTGTCACTATCTTAATAGGCTGTCTGTTTAGGTAAACCAGAGGTATATAGTCTGGTCCTTTACTGTATTTAAATACCATCATTTCCGTTTTTTTAACGTTGTATATCAAGTTGTGAGAAGATGCATACTTCTCACAAATTGATATTAACCTCTGCAATCCCTTGACTGAGGGGCTGATCAGCACCATATCGTCGGCATAGCTAAGGTTATTAACATATCTGTCACCCAACCATAGACCAACTGGCGTGCTGCTCAGCTCCTCTATCAAACCATTTACATATACGTTAAACAAATCTGGAGAAGTAAGGCCACCCTGTCTTACACCACACGGCTGGGCATATGCATCCGACAGAGTATTACCCCATCGGACAGTATTCTCTTGAGTGCGATACCAATATGCAAAAATATCAGTAACCCCATCATCGATACCTGCCCGACTCAACTTCTGCCAGAGCAAGTCGTGTTGAAGGGTATCGAACGCGCGACTAAGGTCGAGATAGCAGGCATAAACTGTTGTTTTATTATTAACGTAGTGGTTAACAATCTGCTTAAGAGAAAAGTCCGCCAAGTTGGTTGACATTTCTGCCCTAAATCCAAACTGGGCATCATTAAGTTTTAAGAACGGCGTAATTTTACTTTATAAAAATCTTTCAAACACCTTGGCAACAATTGTGGCCAAAGAAATGGGTCTGTAGTTAGCCACGCTCGCGGCATTGCCTGTTTTATTCTTAGGTATAGGTACAGTGGCCAGCACATCGACCTACTACATTTTGACCTTGAGCGCATCGAAAGATGAACGGAGAAAATCGCACGAAAGGGACAAATAGCGTTGGGCAGATTCTACTTCACTAGTTTTGTGCCGCCCAGTGCAGCCCGCAACGCGAATTAAACCTTATTTTGCTACGCTAAAAGACCAAACTTATTATGAGATAGACAATGTTTGAAAAACTTAGCAAGCAAAGGGCTACTTAAAGCGGGGAATTCAAAATATGACATTTGGCACTTTGAAATACTTGACATCTACTTTAGAGATAACGATTCGATTTTTATTTATAACATTGTAAGAATTTGCTTTGAAATCTGTAAATGATGTTGAATACCTATATTGTTTCATTAACCTTCAGCTATGACTGTAAATTTGCTTATTCAGGAAAACTATAGTGTATTAATTGGATATAAGAAGGGTCTATTTTTATTTCGGATTTTTTTATATCATAATATTGAATTGCATAACATCGAATGGCAGAAACTTCATTTCGCCGAAAATATTTTGGCTCGTATCATTAAGCATAACTCAAAACGCATAATTTTGTAAGGCTGAATCATCTTTAGGTATGCCTAAGGTAAGTTCAATATCCATAATTATGAAACGACTGAACTTTTATACGCAGAAAGTTTACATTTAGAATCATCCTTAGGCATACTTTTCTTATGGTTACCTATCGTAAATTCGAATTTTTTTAGTAGGAATTTCATTATAGCGAAAACGTTTCGCCACATTTTCTATGTTATTAAAAGACAAATAAGTTTATACAACAATTACTTAAAAATGTATTTCTATTATGATTTTCAATAATTAATTTGACAAGTAATGTGGCTCAGGTGAAGCATGCATGCAACCAGGCATGCATGCAGGCATTCAAGTATGCAGCATGCATTATTTCTGTCACGGCTCCGGTGCCGCAAGGCTTCAGCGGTCCCACGCAAGCTTATCGTCGCAGATGATTCTTGCTCGTGACATATATATGACATATGAATCGCCAATTATAAATATGATCACATTGTGATGATAATAAATTAAAATTCATTAAATTCATAGAATAATTTCGTATTTCTTACAAAAATCGTAGAACAGAAAATTTTATTGATTACAAATTCGAAGATAATGCTTATTACTGCTGCAACTTTCTCACAAAGACTCGTGTCGTTCTCGGGAATGCAAGCATAATTTCTGTCTCGGCTCCGGCGCTGCGAGGCTCCGGTGATCCCACTCACAGCTCATCGTCGCAGAGGGTTTTCACTCATCAACGCAGTTTAGACTAACAAACCATCTGCTCCTCAGTTCGCGGGCCGCCTCACCCCTCCGCGCTTACGCGGGTTGTATTACATCTAGGGGTAGGGCAGACAAGAAAGACTACGTGGAGTCGGTTATGCAGCGATTCGTTTTTGACAAAACAGTAATATTCAATTTTATTATAATAAATATTACAATTTTATTTAATTACAATTTTATTTAATACTAGCGGCCGCCCGCGACTTCGTCCGCGTGGAAAAGTAGCTTTTCACCCCCCTTTTAACCCCTTATAACCCCCTTTTCGCAATAAAAAGTAGCCTATGTTCTTTCTCAGGGTCTAGATCATCTGTATACCAAATTTCATTTAAATCCGTTCAGTAGTTGTGGCGTGAAAGAGTAACAGACAGACAGACAGACAGACAGAGTTACTTTCGCATTTATAATATTAGTTAGGATTAGGATATATTACAGTAATATAATATTTAACTAGCTTTAGTCCGCGACTTCGTTCGCGTGGACTTCAGGTTCGTAGAAACCTCAAAAATTGTAGCCTATGTGTTATTCTGATGTATAAGCTATATTGTGGTAAAGTTTCATTCAAATCCATTCAGTAGTTTTTACGTGAAAGAGTAACAAACATCCATACTTACAAACTTTCGCCTTTATAAATAGTACTAGTGGCCCGCCCTCGCTTCGCTTCGGTATTTTAATTTTTTGAACGAAGTAGAATTCACAACAATCAAAGTAATTAGCAAAAAGAAGTTTTACTGATACTTATAGGATTGATAATTTTGGTGATCGTAAACCTTAATGAAGGAATCTCAAAAAGATTCGATTTAAACAATGCTGGAAACTCTATAACTTTACTTTGTCAAATTTAATCAGTTCCCCGTTCACCCCTATAGGTGGGGACTTTTATAAAGTTTATATGCAAAGCCTAAATACCTACCAATTTTCAAGATTCTAGCTTCAAAAAATGACAATACTTCGTTTCAACCCCCTTTCTCCCCCTTTTTAGGTTGAAGAAAAAAATAACGAATTCACTTTCATTACATTTGTATGCAAAGCCCAAATACCAAGTTTCAAGAATCTAGCTTTAAAATTGACAATACGGCGTTTTATCCCCCTTTCTCCCCTTTTTAGGTTGAAGAAAAAAAATGCCGAATTCAATTTCTTTATATTTGCATGCAAAGCCCAAATACCAATTTTCAAAGCTCTAGCTTTAAAAATGACGAATTTTCCATACGACGTTTTAACCCCCTTTAACCCCTTTGTAAGCTGAAGAAAAAAAAATGCTGAAATGACTTTCATTTAATTTATATGGAAAACCCAAATACCAATTTTCAAGACTCTAGCTTTAAAAATAATAAATCTCCCATACATTATTTTAACCCGCATTTCACCCCTTTATGGCTTAAATTTAAAAAAAAACTAAAACAGGTCAATTTTCATTTTTGATAAACAACCATAATCCAAATTTTCAAATCTCTAACATCAAAATTGAAAGACTTTCATACTAACGTAAACCCCCCCTTTCACCCCTTTAGGTGGTGAATTTCGCAAAACCCCTTCTTAGTGCGCGCCTACATAGTAAGAACTACCTATGTTTCAAATTTCATGATTTTAAGTCCAGTAGTTTTGGCTGTGCGTTGATAGATCAGTCAGTCAGTCAGTCACAGGCCGAGGCGTTACCTCTTTATTAATAGTATAGATATAGAAGATAGATAGTAGGATTATAAGTATACTATTGTAAAGAGCGATATGCTATTAAAAATATCCTATATGAAATTTTGTCATTCAAAGTATGCCAAGTGAAATTCTACCAAATAATAGTTCGACTTAATAAAATTATCCTAAATGAAATTCTGCCTTCTTCATAGTATGCCAAGTGAAATTCTACTCAATAACATTTCGACTAAATAAACGATATGCAAAATTAAAATTTGGATAAGAAAATTAAGCTAAATAAAATTCTACCTTCAAGTGTGCGATTAAATACGGCCTTAAACATTCGACCAAACAACTATTATCCTAAAGATTTTTTTTAGAAATACCTACGACAGATGATTTGTAAACGTTCGTAAAAGTATCTTTTGCACGTTTTACGATTGAGACTAGAGTCACCACATCTCAGCGTGTTATTCCCGGTTGCGTCCAAAGCGGTCGCTTCGGAGTCTGGGGCACGCTTTGACAATGATCCAGGATTTGGGGAGTCTGGCAATTACAATGAAGCGACTGCCTTCCGACCTTTGAAAGCTTTGACGATATCAAGGATGCTTGAGTTTTTTTTTATGTGATTGGTAGTAGACAAATACCACCATCCGCTCCAAAAAGTACTCACACATTGGCTGCCAACACAGTGATGACTTAGAACACTTCTCCGACCATTGGCGAACCATTGCTACAAATAGAGTCCAATGGAGACTTTTAGGGGAGGCCTTTGCCCAGCAGTGGGACAAAGGTAGCAGACGAGCAGGCGGATCATAGACACCTGCAACACTAGTGGAGTCGCAAGTGCGCTGCAAACCTTTTATCTCCTTCCCCCCACCCTCCGGGTGGGCCTCCGGTACCCTCACTCACTCGGCGTGCACAGGTGCGGCTTCACGCCAGTTTTCTGTGAGGCAGTGGTATCACTCCGGTCGAGACGGCCCATTCATACCGAAGCGTGGCTCTCCAACAATCACCATACTTCGCTATAGCATCTCCCCTGAAGTGTGATACGTACGCTAGAAGATCACCTGTGGAGCGTTTCGGTCTAAAACCATATAGTCGGTCATGGAGTTGCGAATGATCTTTTAGGTAGCGGATAAGTTAAGTGTTAAACTATCCACTCAAATACTTTTTACAATATTCAATAACAACTCAAGAGACATGATTTGTTTCTTAAACCTACTCAACAACGGTTTTTAATTTTACAAAAGTGTTTCAAAGCACCTAACGCATTTAAAAAAATCTACCAAGTTCAATTGGTTATTTAGCAAAAACATTCTGTCTCTTAAAATGTTTTATTAGGTGTAAATAAGCTATAGAAAGTTTTGCTATAAAAATCTGTCTTTTCTCGTAATAACGACTATATTTTTCTATTATCCATACTAATATTATAAATGCGAAAGTAACTCTGTCTGTCTGTCTGTCTGTCTGTCTGTTACTCTTTCACGCCAAAACTACTGAACGGATTTAAATGAAATTTGGTATACAGATGATCTAGACCCTGAGAAAGGACATAGGCTACTTTTTATTGCGAAAAGGGGGTTATAAGGGGTTAATAGGGGAGTAAAAAGTTACTTTTCCACGCGGACGAAGTCGCGGGCGGCCGCTAGTTTAAAATAAAATGAGTTAAATAAAGTAATTAACTTTAATTTATCATCAAACATGTCCAACTTTTAAAAAATCTCCATACAAAGTATTTAAAACTTGTTCTGAATTTTCAAACGCCATTTTCTCGGAATGACAGTCATGTGGGTTAACACACTATTGCTTATTTGCGTCCATTTATGAATGTTAAATTTTATAATCTACCTACCGCTTATTCGGAAGGTTATTATTCCACCGAGAAGAATCAGAAGAAACTCAGTAGAACTTAAATCTTTTCAGATTTTTAACCATAAAATGTTTGAAGAATTTAATAAAATTAACATTTTATAACACAGTGTAGGTGAACAGTTTATCATTTCCACAAATTCTTGTCATTTAGGTATTCTTCAACTGTGTAATAGGCATTTGCCATCAAATAAGATTTAACTTGAGATTTAAATTTATTTATGGGTAAATCAACAAGGGTTTGTGGTAATTTGTTAAAAAATTTGCGGGTGGCATCATATTTTTCCGGCTTCTTTTAATCTCCGCCGCACGGTGTCCATTGAAATCTACAACAAAGGAAATTGTCTAAATATGTAACTTTAAAAACTAATTTAAACACTTTTTACGGACAATGTCGTTTAAGTTTTTAATCTCTCTGATAAAAATTATCTATTGTGAAGGTAATTGTTCGGTTACATCACTTTTTAAAATCACTGACGTAATCGTAAATCTTTACAATACTTAGGTATTATTATATAATGCAGGTGTGCAAAGAAGGTAGCAGCAAAGTTTTTAACCCGTCAAGCGTCCTGCGCACATACCTTTGTGCCTAACGCAAATAGTACTGTAGCGTCCTGCGCACAAGCGGTGTGCGTAACGCGGTTCGTGACATTGAAGGTCATGTGTAGTGACTTCTAAGTAAAAATTGCCAGTGAAAAAAATATTGGTCTATGCCTTATTCATTTATAATGCCATGGACACAATCCCGACGTTAAAAATACAGGCTCCAACCTTAAAATTAAAAAAAAAAGTCAATGTTACTCGAATTGCGTCATCGGGCGTTGTGTGTGACAATTGTCTTGGTGAAACCTATAATTGAATTGTGAATTATGCCGAGAGGAATAAAAAGGTGAGTGATAATTGAAACGTATATTATTGGAAATTTTACGTAGAATACGTTTTTGATATTATTTTTAGGGATTTTTGAAAAACACTCTGTGAAAAAGTGTCTCAACTTTTCAATGGCGTAAAAAAAATGTGCACGTGTCTTTTTACATGGTGTTAAATTATGACAACGTTTAGTTTATTTGTGGTCTAACTTAGATAACATTAGGGGAAATTTATCTAGGAATTCGATTTTATTATCAGTTTTGTGTATTTTTGTGTATGTTTGATGGATTTTAGTATCAAATCTGATGTTAGCCGAAAATGCAAAGATGGCGCGATATACATAAACATACCTATAATAGTGAACATAATTTGAAAGTACAGTAGGAAACAAAATACACTTAGTGATTTTTGCGTTTTAAGTTTTCATTGTATTGGCTTACTTTATCGGTTTCTACTTTATCTTACTTGATGTGTTCTAAGGTTTTTGTGTGTATTTGTTATAATTATTTTTGGTAGAATCTTAATTATGAATATTTATTTTAGGAAAATGTTATCGAGGTCACGATCGGTGACACCGGTGCCTGAGGAGGCACGGCGTTCTGATGAGGGTGCCCGGCATTCCCGGCGGATGCTCATCATGAGTGCGGCTGCCCAGTCAGAGCGTGAACCCTTGAACGAGCCCGAGCCGGTGCTATGGCAACCTCCTGTTATGTGAGTACATAATACTGAATATTAACTATTCAAATAGTTCCAGGTATATAATTATACTAATAATGGCTATACTGATTTGTTTTATTAAATCTCTATGAATTTTGTTTTAGCTCCCTCCTACCACCGCCACCGCCACCGCCGTCTACTCAGGCTTTCAAGACTTTTAGTACCCCTGGGGGCTCCATTCGGATTACAGAACCTGTATCTATAGAGTGCACTCCCAGGGGTTCTGTCAAAAGAAAACGTGTGGTCGAGGAGTCCATTCAGTAAGTACAAATTTTTAGATTTGAGGATTAAAGTTAAAATATCTATTGATGTCTGAATTACGCTTTTTTTTAGCTTTACTGCAGTTGAGAGGACAGCCGCCTGTGGAATGGACGAGGAAGAGGGGGAGGCGGCTCTGGAAGATCCAGAGCATCTGGAGCATGTCAGAAAATGGGTGTGTGAGTTGCCGTTGCCAGGTACTTCCGAGTATATACCACCGTCGTGTAGTGGGCGAGATCCTGTACCATCAACATCAGGTACTACAGTTCCTATGCACACTACAATACGGGTAACCGAAGGCAGTGAATTCGATTCGGATTTTGATGACGAATTCGATGTTGACGAACGCATTGCTTCCGGCGGTATGACTCGAAATATCCCGGACGACGAGGAATTGGATGATCGTGTTCGTAATGTGATACAATCGGTGGAAAGGGCAATGGATGAAGCTGTTGACAACTTGGTTGGCATGTCTACTGATTTCTGTTGGCAAACAGACTTTGGTACTTTTGATGGTGTGGCCGAAATCTTTTCGGGTCCTACCCCAGGGGCTATCAAAGACTACGATACGCCCTATGAAGCCTTTACAGATATCTGGAGTAGAGACATCATGGAGCATATCTGTAAGGAAACCAATAGATATGCTAAGCAAATTGTCGATGCTAAAACTGCAGCAGGCACATTGAAAGCATCATCTCGTTTACATCGTTGGGTTGACACCGATGTAGATGAGTTGTATCTGTTTTTTGCTATTTATATATTCATGGGAATTGATCCGCGTACTTCTCAGCACGAATATTGGAAAGTCAACAGCTATCTGGAAATGCCAAAGTTCAGACAGCTGATGACTTATAACCGCTTCATATTGTTAAGCAAATTTCTGCATTTTACAGACAATTCTGATGTAAATCAGGATTTGCCGTTAAGTGGAGGAATGCAGCTCTCAGCAAAGTTGCGGAAACTCGCACCAGTTATTTCACATTTAAATTCAAAATTCGAGTGTTTGTACAATTTAAATCAAGATATAGCTATTGACGAGTCATTGACCTTATACAAGGGCCGTTTGTCCTGGGTTCAAGCTATAAGATCAAAGGCTGCGCGGTTTGGAATTAAATCTTTTGAACTTTGCGAGTCTAAAACTGGATATATGTACAGGTTTGATATTTACACTGGGAAGAATTCTGAACGCGGCAATTTTGTTGCTCCTAGTGTTGACTTAGCTGGCAAGAGTACCCAAGTGGTACTCGATTTATTGAAAGGTCTCGAACGGAGAGGACACTGTGTTACGATGGATAATTATTATAATTGTCCATCATTGGCACGGTACCTTAAAACTTTGGGATTTGATTGTCTGGGGACATTGCGTCCTAATCGCAAACACGTACCAGAGGAGATTGCTAAGGTTCCGAAGAATGTGGCCAAGGGTACGGTTGTAAGTCGTCACTCTGGTGACGTTTCATGCATAGCATGGAAAGACACCAAAGTGGTAACTATGATCTCCACCTACCACACCGACGAAACCTATGTAGGTCGAAAGGCTGGACGCGAGCTTGTAAAGCCCGTAGTTGTGAGAGATTATAACAATACTATGGGAGGTGTTGATCTGAAAGATCAAAAACTCTCTATGTATTTGTTGGAAAGAAAGAGATGTTTAAAATGGTATATGAAAATATTTAAAAGGCTGCTGAACGTCAGTGTGCACAATGCACTCATATTATTGTTGAGTTCTTTAGGTCGTCGCAATATGTCTTCGCTTACGCATCGTAAATTCCGCGAACAGCTCGCTGCGGCCCTCGTGTCGGCTCATCGCCCCCCAGCACGAGAGATTGTAGTGCCTGTAGCGGAAAATACGAGGCTAAGAAAGGACATCGTGCACGTACCCGAATACCTCGCCACTAATAAGAGAATGCGTTGTCACATTTGTCTTCGCAATGGTACACGAAAGATGGTGCATTTGAAGTGCGAAACCTGCGATGAGGCTATATGCTTTGGGGATTGTTGGAAGGTTTGGCATACCGTTCAACAACTCCCAGGCAAAACTATCCATGTTCGCAAAGGGAGGCGTGATCGATAATGCATCAACTTTTTGTACTTGATTTGAATGGTTCCTAGGTTGTGTTTGCCATTATTTAATTTCCCTAAGATAATCTTTCCATAAATAGGACAATTGCTGGTTAAGTTATGTTGTAAATTCCAGATTTTACTCATAGCTTTAATTGACACTAGACGGAATTCTTTGACAATATACAGTATTCGTGTCTGAGCAGGTTAGCTTTTCCCTTTGAGTATATAAATGCCTTTGTGTCTGTTGTGGCATTTGTTATCCTTTTTTTCAATTCCGTTGTACTATAATTCTACACGTTATCCAGTTTGCTGTAAGAGTTAAATAATTATTTGTCAATGTATGATACATTGACAAATAATTTATTATAAAGTTGACAAATTTAGTTTATATAATGTTTTAATTAATATTCATAATTTTAAATAAAATGTCTATTACAATAAGTGACATCACTGATAATCGAAAAGTTCTCGGTATAAACTGCATTACGGTGGTAGATTCAATATAAACTTACATGTAACGACGAATTATAACTGCTTCTACGATGCCTTTTTTTGATAATGAATTTTTGATTATATATTTTGCTTTGTAATTTGTACTATTTTGTTTGTCAACTGATTAGATTAGATAGTAGTTACTTTTATGTTCAAAATGATGGTGAGATGAGAATGATGTCAAAATAATCAGGTAATATAAAATTGCTTTTCTAGTTTTATTTCGGTTTGTCCATAAAAAAAATGTGGTTGATTGTATAACAAAATAAAATTTGTATGCTTGTTTGTATGAACTACCTATCTACTGTTAATAAATACTATTTTCATATATTGAGTACCGTTTTATTTAATTTTGAAGTGCAATTATATTGACAAAAAATAAATAATTACTTGTTCCATAACTGTTTTTGTATTTGCATAACATCTTCCTAATCCTATTTTCATTAAACCCTGGCAGAGTACACAAAGGACTGGGTTTGATTCCTGGTCACGCTAATTTTTAAAACGTAGTGCGAGACTTGTACCCGCATACAAGTGGACCTGCAAATTTGAACCCAATTTTAACAACTTACTTAGTTTACAGGGGGTGACCCCTGTCACGTGCGATTTCTTTATAAAGTAATAAATTAAAGTAGGAAAAATGTGGATGGAAGAATTAAAATTTTCTATCTTCGCCTAACCCTCACTGGGAAAAGGCGGAACGTGTATGTCGTATATGTATGGAATTTTATTTCAACTCCCAGTATTGGTTTTAGTGAGAATTAGTAGGTCATTGCATAAAAGTACGCGGTAGTTACCAAATAGCGATTTCTTTAAATTATAACATAACTACCTAGAGATATATTTCCAAGATGGACTAAATATATTTGATTCATTCCCTCGCAACAAATATTGCTGCTAAAAATTACATCCAGTTATAAATTACTTTTAGAATAATGTCTTTTGTAGAATGAATAGAGTGAAACAAACTATAATATCTTTATAACAATAACTTTTTATAATAATAACGTCATACTAACTATCTGGTCACAATATACATTTTATTATGCTAGTCTAAAATGCCACGCAGCGATATTTTTATACCCGACTGTACAACGCCACCCACATAGGTCACGTGACGGTGTCCGTTGACGTCGGCTGTCAGTACGAAATATTGTTTGCAATGCAAATGGCGTTATTTGTTTTGTTTGTAAATAATGGAAATTTGTTATTATTCATAGTGAAATATGTCGTGTTAATGTGTGCAAATATAAGTGAATGTATTTGAGAATCGTATAGTGATATAAAAACGTGAATGTGATCATTTGATAGCTCAGCATTATCATGTAAGTGTTAGTATGTAAGCAATTACAATTAAAACAATAGAAAATATTTTTTTGTTAATTTTATAAAAAAATACATGTCATGATTATATTTTTATCGTATAGCCAGATTCTTCTTCTTTCCAAAAATATATCATACATGGCATATTATACACCCCTATTTTTTTTTTACTACATAAATTTTTTTTGGTAGTTCAGAATCGTCTCCTGATCATTTATAGCTAGTCAAAATTAAAATAGTCGAATTCCCAAAATTATCCATTAAACTAAGCCATTTTTGGTAAACAATTCATTATTAATGTGTGACACGCACACCTAGATAGAAAGCGTAGAGAGTATCGATTTGCGTATTCGACCGCCTCGAGACTTCATTGATAAATCCCGGCAAACTCGCGTCGAAGCTCAAGCCACGCCCCTTTCCCTGGCCCGCGATCCTTGCTCAAAAATACAAACAGTGCCATTTTGCTTCCGGGATTGTGTGCACGCACGCCGGCGAACTACGCGTACTTTCGGATTTCGGTGTTATTTACTTTTATTTATGGAGTGAAATTAAGCGAGGAGTGTTACATAAGTGAGCCTACTAGATTAGAACAATTAAAACAGCGCATTATGGACGCCTTTGAGTGAAGCAACAGAAGTCAATACTTCTTTCTTTAAAAAACAATTCATTAAAACGTGCTCGTGTGTGCATTGATAATGGGGGATGTTTTGAAGGACAATTGAAATATCTGTAAGTTATTAGTTTTGTAAATAAGTAGGTAATTATTGTAAACAGCAGCTGATTCTAACTTTTTAAATACGCCAAAATTACTTTTTGTTTTTATGTTTTATTAGTAGAATTTAATTTTGTTTCGCCAGCTGCTGTTGGTTTTCCGAATAAATAATTAATAAATTTATTGTCTTAGTAGGTATTTCTAAAGTTAAAAAGTAATTTTGCCGGTCCTAAGCCCGGTTAAAGTATGAAGGAGAAGTTAGAATATCAGAATTAATACTAAATTTTTCAATTTCCATCTTTTATTTCATTCCTTAATTTAAAATAGGTAAATTATGATAACAGCTGTTGTCTAGTTTCATTAATGGCAAGTGCAAGCGAGAGAGCGCGCGGAGGCGGGAACGAGACAGGTCAATGTTGATACATTTAGAATGGAATAGTAAAATACGTCCATAAATCAAGCGGATTTTTGGGATAAAAACAAACGCCGATAGCTTAGCTGATTTTCAATAAAAAAAAATTATGACAAGCCATATATGATGAGTAGATGATAGCGAACATACCATTTCATACTTTGCAGTAATAAAAAAATAGTGGTGTATATAATAAACAAAAATTAGTAATAAATAGATTAATTAATTAATGTAGGATGGTAGGCAAGGAAACCAGCCGGGCTAGCATGATGCGCACCACGAGATAATTTGTCGACACTCGTATTTTGTCGGCGCAAGTTGCGTCTCGCTCACCTGACTGAGCGATGAGCGGGATAGAGAGATGCGCTCTCGCGAACGAGAGTCGACAAAATTTTGTCGCGGTGCGCATAGGCCTACAGCTTTTAGTATATCTTCTTGTATTTAACAATAATATTCTTCCCGTCTTTACATCTTCCGTCGTCCGCGGCCATTCGTCTTCTCCCTCACTCTCACACGTCATCCTAATTCAAACATCGTTCTCTTACACGTTCCATATCATGCATCTACCGATCGCCCATACCACACTCGGCCATTCTGCATTCAGTATGCCCTCATACTGCTCTCATACTGCTCTCATACATCTTCCATACACCTTAAAAACTGTTTACAACTATATAAAAAATCAACATAACATAAAACACATCTTAATAAAAACATACGCATCAAAAAATTTCTTCCTCTTCTTATAATCTTTTACCGCTAACTCTTTAAATTTAACTCCACGCCACCTACTATCGGCTGGTGTCCTCTTTCGCTTCTGCCTACCCCTCCTCCTTGTCCTGCGGAACGTCCTCTTGTTATCCGTCGTAGACTGCAAACTTCTTTCGGCTTTTTCGATCAAAACTTCTTCGTCGTTATTTTTCTTTATTTTGCTGTCATTTCTGTCATCACCGTTCGTTGGCATTTTTGTTCGCAACGGCTTGACACTAATGTCATCGATCATCACAACGTCTGAATGATTATAACTTCGCTGACAAAGATTTAAATCATAGATATGCCCTGACACCTAAAAACGAGGCAATATTTTGATGACATGACGTGTGCGTGTCATCGAAAGTCACTATCTATGAGGATAAATTACGGTCAGCAAAATGTTGATACTGGGAACTAAAAATAAAACAATTCCTAAACTTAAAAGCAATTTTACTTATAGGATATTTTATTTCTAAATATTACACTACATTTATCTATTTCATCGGGTTTGATCACCAAACCGAATAAAGGTTGGTGACTATGCCTAATCCCATCATAGTAGCTATGACTTGATTTTTATGATAAAGGCCTTTTCCCTACTATTCCTTAAGAAAAATTATGAGTAATATTTACTATAATTTAATAATTAATTAATAAATTAACACAGCCCCACATTTAATGTCCTGACTCCGTACTAAGTAGCTTAAGCACTGTGTTATAGAATAAGACAACAGAAGAAACACAAATGTAATACTTTTAACTTTACGTCGACCTAGGGGAGTTAAATATAAATCATTTTCTTTGAAATGAGAAGAGCAATTCGACTAAATTGTCCAGGTAACCAGTATTCATCCCTTCGATCCCGTTGGATAACTTTGATACATTTTTCTTTTAAACGCGGAAATCTAAAACAATAAACGTTCACTTAAAAATAATACGTAATAATTATTCGCATGTTAATTGATTTCTAGTCGAAATAAAATTGCTATTTTATATCTGACCGCTATTAAAACAATGCCTATCGAAACTGCTGACGCTACCGTACTTTTCTCGGTTATTGTAAACCATTAACAAATGAGCTGTTATCAACTGAGCTCTGAGTACTACAGCGGGTCAAAGTATATTGGTCACCGAGATAATGATGTTGTCTCTTTTTGCCTCACATTAATTGCCAATACTACTCTCTCTGTCACGCATTGGCCGATCAGACTTTGATGTTTTGTCAACAAAATAAAATAAATTAAATAATTGATAAAATATAAATACTTACGAGTCAAATGTTACACCATTCGCTTTATTTGAATTTGTAGTATTTTTCTTGCACAATAAAAAGGCACATGAAGGCATTTTGAGTGCTTTTTCCTGTCAAAAATCCAGGCAGCTGTATCGTCCAACTGTCACCGTGTGCAAACAGCAACTATAACGCGCTAATCCCAGTTGAGTTACACTAGGTTATTTGAGGTTCGACTCAAATCGGCGCGGACAAAGTATGGCGAGGACATATCTATGATTTAAATTTTTGTTCGCTGAATGTTTTTATCTTCCAGCTGCTGTTCAAGTTCCACGCTCATGCTCTTTTTGGATTTTTCGCCTAACTCACTTTCCGACTCAGATAGCTGTTCAGTCGTGCTCACTTCTGGCTCCTCGTGCAAACATCCATTAACATCTACATCCTCGCCGCTCTTACAACATTCACTCACATCATCTTCTGTGTACTCACTTTTATCGTCATAAAATCCGCATCTTTCACTCTCGTAAACACAATCTTCACACCGCCAAACAGGGTGAAATGGCGAACATTGCGGGAGGCCTATGTCCAGCAGTAGACTGAGACAAGCTGATGATGATGATGATTCTAAAGCTATATTTGAATTATCAAACAAACTTACCAAGTGAAGTTCGATCTAAATTATCCTGTTTTCGCCAAAGAGATTTATTTTTATTTACAATGTAGTACCCTTAGTACGACCAGCCAATCCGCACACAGTATTTAGCGTAGTCAAAGAGAAGTGAAAACTCCCCCTTCCACTACGTCACTACGCTTGCCCGTTCGATGTCCGACCGTGTGGTTTCATTATTTTAGAGATACAACATTGACGTACAACTCGAGGGACATTGTTAAAACAGGGGTAGGGTGGGATTCTAAATCTCTTTGGCGAAAACAGGATAATTTAGATCGAACTTCACTTGGTAAGTTCGTTTGATCATTCAATTATCCTGTTTTCGCCTTCGAGATTTATTTTTATTTACCATGTAGATGTTTAGAGAGTAAGGTCAATGTTGGGAAATATAAAAAAGTAATGCAATATAAGTTAACGAAAGTTTTATTAATTAATGAACAATACATAAATATTTACTTATTCAATATTGTTACACTCTTCATCATTAAAATGCACTTCTAGTCCCTTAGCTGTCAACTTACTGACAGAAAGTAGGTTTGTTGATAAACCTGGCACGAAGATAACATCACATATAGTAGTTTTATGTTGTTGTCCTTTCAATATTAGTTCTACATCACCATGTCCTTCTGTGCACATATTCTGATTGTTTGCTGCTGTCACTAAGCGCGGAGTGTCCACAACATAATTCTTCATTATATTCTTGTTGTTTGTCATATGACATGTAGCTCCTGAATCAACATACCATGCATTGCAGTTGATATTCACCGCTAAAGCAGTAAGCAGTGTTCCATTCCAAGCTTTTTCACTCCTTTTGTCATCATTTTTGTTAATTTTAGTATCACAATATTTGGCAAAATGTCCTGTTTTCTTACAGATATAACATCTCGACTTAGCAGAATATTTGTATCCACCTTTTTGAGGTTGTTTTCTGAACAATGAACTTTCTTCAACTCTGTCAAAGTCTCGGCGTAGAAATTCTTGTAATAATTTGCTTTTTACGGTTTCACTGCATAGTTTAACATTCGAATTTTCCAACGCCATAATAAGTGGATCATAATCTGGAGGTAATCCACTTAACATCAGCACTGACAGGAAGTCGTCATCCAATGGAGCATTTATATCTCGTAATTGTTGATCCAAATCGGTGATCTTCAGAAGATATGATTCCATGTCATTGAATTGTTCCAATTTTGACCCAAAAAGTGTCCGCAGTAATCCAAGGCGTCTACACAAACCTTTATCTTCGTATGCCGTCTTTAGGTTATTCCACGCTTGATGCCCGGTAGTAGCATTACGAACATGTGAAAAAGACCCAGGCAGCACCATCAAACATATCTTCGCAAGAGCCTTTTGTTGTTTTCGTGCGTCGTTAACTTTTGGTACTCCCGTCGATGACTCCTCGATGCAGTCCCATAAGTCTTCATGTATTAGATACATCCGCATAGAAAACTTCCAATTTCCGTAGTTGGAAATTCCACTGAGTTTCTCAAAATTGATTGAGATCCCGGAGCTCGTTGCAGAACCTGCTGACTGCTGCCCGACGCCGGAGCCCACACAGCTCCCGCCATCACCGCCGGCCGGCATTTTGAAGATTTTGTGTTTTTCGCAAAACTAATTACGCATTCGAACTTATCGCGTTACCTGGGCCCATAACCTAATGGGTTATGGGCAAATAAACCAGGATTGATATCTTATAAAAGGATTTATTCTTGAGCAAATACCAAAGATACATGACAATGACAGCGACATAGCACAGATAGATCGAATCCACAGATTATTACGACCAGAGATATACAGCGCCGCCTAGTGGCAGCTTTAGTCACACAAACTGTTTGGTTTAACAGACAGATAACAGATTCATTATCACTATCGTCAAATGGGTCTGCCTGGCCTACGGGAGCAGGTCTTAAATAACCATGACTAGCGATCTTTTCAGAGCATCCACGTAAATTAACGTGTTTCAATTTATAACGGTCATTGGGTAGAATTGCTAAGATTTCCATTGGACCCTCAAATTTAGGACCTAATTTTGTTGTATGACGTTCGTGTATACGCATTAGGACAAAGTCTCCAACCTGAAAAGGTTTGATTTTGGCCTTGCCTTTATCAAATCGAATCTTGTCCTGAATAGATCGCTCGTCCATCCTTTCTTTACAAGCATTTCTAACAGCCATAAGATCTTCGACAGGTTCATCGTCATCGACTTGGAGGAGTTTGATAGCCGGAGGAGAACATTTTTTGCCAAACAATAATTCCATTGGACTTTTTCCAGTGCTCTTTGATTTTGTACAATTAATAGCTAATTGTAAATCATGGATTGAATTGTGCCAAGGCTTATCAAGCTCCACCACTGACATATATTATCTTTAATATAGTCATCTCGGCCACTGATGCGTTCGGACGTGTGACCTAGTTACTATAATAAATAAACAATCGATTTGCAATATCGCGATCTAGCCCTACTAAGCAGAAAAAATCTAAGTGTGTCAATTGTAAAGTGTTAGTATTTCAGTGTTATGAATTAATAACATTAGACTGTAAAAATGGAAGGTAGCCCGTTTAATAGAAGCGGCCTCACGCCCCGTAGCCCACCACCTACCCCTGCGCCCCGACCGGCCGCAGAGCCCTCGCCGCGCCCGGCAGCCGAGCCCATGCCCACGCAACAAGAGTACGACCCCCCGGAAGCTGTCACGACAGCTGAGCTACAGACCTGGATGTCCTACATTGAAAACTGCCTAAAAGAGGTATGTACTATCACAGTGGAAGGTAAGCTGAATTCAGAACAAAAACTGAAAATCAGCAATTTGTGCCGAAAAGTCAGCAGTGGGACTTCGCAAATTGCCGTACTCTACCAGTCTTTGAAGCATAAGGCCATCCAGACCCATACTACGCTCCTAGCCCTCAAAGAAAAAGTAGACCTCTCCCAGCGCCTTCATGAGCTCGAAAAAACCATCGAAGTGTCCACTAAACCAGTGAGTGAAACAATATCTTTCGCCGACATGGTCAAAAAAAGCCCGAACAACTTTATCCAGCCCAATAAAGTAAGTTCAGTAGCAATTTACCCTACTGACAAGCAGCGATCAAGCGAAGATACAAAAAGCTTAGTCCAAAAATTAATTAAGCCCGAGGAAATGAAGCTGCACGTGAGAGGCGTCCGGAAAACCAAAAACGGAGGAGTTATCATTAGCACGGAGACCAGAGACGATATAGAAAAACTAAAACAGTCGTCGCAGTTGACCACCTCTGGCCTTACGGTGAACGAGCCGCAGAAACGGAATCCAAGGATTGTAGTCATTGGAGTGCCCACGATTATGCAAGAAGCTGAAGTTTTGAACTGCCTATACCAGCAAAACTTGGCTGGACACATTCCAGAGGCCACAACTGAGTCATTCTTATCCCACATTCGTGTAAGTCATAAGTCAGGAAAAAAAGACGCCGAGACCTGTAACTACATTCTAGAAGTCCCAGCACATATACGAAAGGCCCTTATCACGAAGAATAGAGTATTCGTGAATTGGTCCTCATGCCCGGTGCGAGATTTTAGTTTATGGCGAGATTATAGTATTGCTTGTTGGATATTGCTGACTAGGTACGACATACAAGTAATCCGCATCATCCAAATTATAAACTGGGTTAAAGTCTATCGTGCACAAATCGTGTTCAAGTTTCCGTGTGTTTACTTTCGTGATTTTTCGCATGCACGTGTGTTTAGGTAATTTGCGATTTAGGGTTAGTAGGACAGCGTTGTGGTCAGTTATTGATGAATTGATGACAAGTGTCCTTGATGGAAACCTAGATTTGAGCATTACGTGATCTAGGCATGAGCCGCTTTGGTGCGTAGGAAGGCTGTGTGCTGGGAGTAAGCTATGAAAAGCGCATAAGTTTAAATATTCCTGCGAAGATGCATCATTGTTTTCTGGATGGATGTTTATATTTAGGTCTCCAATTAGAATAATGTTTTTACAAGATGAAATGGTTTGTAATGAGTCGTTTAGGGATTCGATAAAGTTATTAATTGTATTTTTAAAAGAAGGTGGTCGATACACAGCTAATATCGCAATATCCGTTCCAATATTGATTAACAGCCGGTTACAGTCTGATATATTTGGTGACTTTACAACGACATTTAGGTTACTCTAAGCATATACCACGATGCCGTCGTTTTGGTTTAAATTTTCTTTACTTCTGTGTTGACTGTAGCCTGGTAATAGTGGTAAGTTGCTATGTTTACCTAACCAACACTCAGTGAAAACAATGATGTCGTAATCTACATTTAATCTTTGCAGGAAAATAGTGAAGTTATCAAAATTCTTAAAAATACTAGGGGGAGTCCGGGATACTTGCTCATATGGGATACTTGAGCCACTTCCAATATAAACTTGAATTTTCGAGCCAGCGACGGTCAACGACGCGTTCACGGTTGCCGTTCGCCAACCAATCACGTGCAAGTAGCCATCTTGGGAACAAACAGAGACACACGACTGCTAGTGGCAACAAGGTGATTTCTGCGTGCCGGGATAAATATTTTTAACTTTACGTTTTTCATCATTACTTTACCATTAATGAAGGTACGATCTAGTAACCATTGTTATTGTATTGTGTGATTAACGTGTTGAAATGTTTGTACAGTGGTATATTCTTTTGAAGTGTCGATTTTAAGATATCGCAAATAAATTTGCTACGGGTAGGGTGTGGGATACTTGAACCAGTTTGGTGTAGGGATATTTGAACAGATGTTCAAGTATACCTTCGATACTATGATATAGAAACTTTTGTCATTTTGTTGCGTGATTATTATGTTAATGTGTATGTTCAGTGGTTTATTCCGGTGAAGTGTTGATTTCAAGATGATTGATGATTTCACTCGTAAATTGGCAAGGATATGGTGTCATCGATATCTTATAATTTGTACAGTCGAGTTCAAAAATATGTATACACTTTAGGACCTTGTCACAGTACATATTATGTATAAGAAAACGACTCCCACTCTCTTATAAATATGTATTGTGACAAGGTCCTAAAGTGTAATACATATTTTTGAACTCTACTGTATGTACTTAATAGTTGATAAGTAAAAAACTTTTAATACTGAATATAGCTTACAAATGTTAAGTAATGTCAATGATAAAGGCATTGATGTTGGTTTAATTTGTTTTAACAGTTGCTTAATATGTAAACTTTTGATAGTGATTATAGTCAATAAATTCTATTTTAATTTTAAAAGGGTATTTTATAATTGTTTTCCTTCAAAAAAGAAGGTGTGGTCAAATCTCCCACCTATGGTCATATATCCCCACCCCCCCTGATCAACTATCCCATAGGTTAGGGATAGTTAAACCACTTTCCACTTTTTAAAAAAGGTTAATTACAATTTTAACTATTTAACTTTTCATAACTTTTTTGATAATAAAGTGTGCCTGTTTCCCTAAGCCATTCATTCATCCGTTAAATAAAGAGCATAACGCAATATATACAAAAATATTAATCATAGTATAAAAGGGGGTTCAACTATCCCGGACTCCCCCTACGTATATTTTGTGTAACTATTGTTAGTGGTGTGCAATCGGATGTTATATACAACTTACACTTCTCTACCTCGCATGCCAATGACTCAGATATAGAGAAATTACCTAGATCAGAATTTAACATGTTAGACATAGTAGGAAATAATAATAAGAACACGTTTATCACAATAAATGGCGCTCTTAGGCGCCTTCATAGTCTATGGAGTTTATGTAGCGCTTTTCGACTATCTTTTTAGCGGGGCACTCATCGTCACCAGTTTTGTGATTACACGGCTTCTTAAAACGGAGACACGTAGCAAAAAACTACGGCGGGATAAGACTTAACAATTACCCTTGATGAAAAAAATATGACAATATAGCTGATTAAAAGGACATTTATATAAAAATATTTTTATAATATGATAAAGCGGGAGTATCTCATAAAATCAGTTCAAACCACGCTTTAATCTTACTGTTTGTTGGCGACTGGCTGTCAACCTGTGCAACCATGGTGCAACCTAATTTTTTATCTATGCTTTTTCGAGGTGTCAAATGGTTGTCGTCTGATTATCAAATTGTTTTTATTTACCTATTTTCACGTAATTACTTTTTTGTGGTTTTTGTTCTCGTTTACAGGTGTAGTCTCTCATATTAATCGCCATTTACCACGTCATTCATTACACTTAGAACATTTATTTTTTGTTAAAAAGAACTACTTTGTCAACTTAATTCGTAGAATTTGAAATATATTTTTTTGGTGAATCAAAATACTTTTTTGATGAAACGAAACGTAGCACGTTTGACGCTAGATAAAGACAGTGACAGCTAATCAAATAACGGTTTAAGTCATTTCTTAGGGACGTAGATAGGTATTTATTCTATTCTAACCTGTTTGGTTTGGCCTTTAATAAAAGTACTAATTGTGCTTGAATCTATTTATTTTAACACCAAGTAACTGTATTTATAATAACACTGAGTAACAAAATAACTATCTCCAATCTAAGCCTCTAACTATAAATAATAATTAACATTATTGTTACATGTCGCGTGTTAGAAATATTGTATTGCATCTTGAAAAATTCAATTTACTTGGATCTAAGTCTGTAATGTTTTATTTTCTTCAAAAATATGATATTTTCGCCACAATCAGTGTAAATAGGTTGGCGGCGCTAGTTTCATTCGTATAGCCCCTTAAGCTTCTTTCATGGGCTTCTTTCAACCACAGACTATCCTAGACCTACTGTCAAAAGATGGTATTCTCGTTATTTACATTTTAAGGAATGGTATTCTTGTAAATATACAACATAACCTCTAAACAAAACATCGGTAATATAAGAAATTCCCGCTTTTACAAGAAAACAGTGATGCTGTTTTAGATTATTTACTTAATGAGCAATCAATTGATACCTAGGTCGTTAAGGGTAGCGGAGATTTTAGTTCAAGTCACCACTTCTATGAAAACCGCCGATGTTCTTTTGGTGGCTCAGACTTCTTAGTGCAGTCTTTGAGGACGTGACCTGATTCACTGCAGATATTGCCACAGATATTGATCTCTTCACGACAGGTCTTAGTCGCGTGGCCATACTGTTGGCACCTGTAGCACCTTGTCACTAGAGTAAAATCTCGCACCGGGCATGAGGACCAATTCACGAATACTCTATTCTTCGTGATAAGGGCCTTTCGTATATGTGCTGGGACTTCTAGAATGTAGTTACAGGTCTCGGCGTCTTTTTTTCCTGACTTATGACTTACACGAATGTGGGATAAGAATGACTCAATTGTAGCCTCTGGAATGTGTCCAGCCAAGTTTTACTGGTATAAGCAGTTCAAAACTTCAGCTTCTTGCATAATCGTGGGCACTCCAATGACTACAATCCTTGGATTCCGTTTCTGCGGCTCGTTCACCGTAAGGCCAGAGGTGGTCAACTGCGACGACTATTTTAGTTTTTCTATATCGTCTCTGGTCTCCGTGCTAATGATAACTCCTCCGTTTTTGGTTTTCCGGACGCCTCTCACGTGCAGCTTCATTTCCTCGGGCTTAATTAATTTTTGGACTAAGCTTTTTGTATCTTCGCTTGATCGCTGCTTGTCAGTAGGGTAAATTGCTACTGAACTTACTTTATTGGGCTGGATAAAGTTGTTCGGGCTTTTTTTGACCATGTCGGCGAAAGATATTGTTTCACTCACTGGTTTAGTGGACACTTCGATGGTTTTTTCGAGCTCATGAAGGCGCTGGGAGAGGTCTACTTTTTCTTTGAGGGCTAGGAGCGTAGTATGGGTCTGGATGGCCTTATGCTTCAAAGACTGGTAGAGTACGGCAATTTGCGAAGTCCCACTGCTGACTTTTCGGCACAAATTGCTGATTTTCAGTTTTTGTTCTGAATTCAGCTTACCTTCCACTGTGATAGTACATACCTCTTTTAGGCAGTTTTCAATGTAGGACATCCAGGTCTGTAGCTCAGCTGTCGTGACAGCTTCCGGGGGGTCGTACTCTTGTTGCGTGGGCATGGGCTCGGCTGCCGGGCGCGGCGAGGGCTCTGCGGCCGGTCGGGGCGCAGGGGTAGGTGGTGGGCTACGGGGCGTGAGCCCGCTTCTATTAAACGGGCTACCTTCCATTTTTACAGTCTAATGTTATTAATTCATAACACTGAAATACTAACACTTTACAATTGACACACTTAGATTTTTTCTGCTTAGTAGGGCTAGATCGCGATATTGCAAATCGATTGTTTATTTATTATAGTAACTAGGTCACACGTCCGAACGCATCAGTGGCCGAGATGACTATATTAAAGATAATATATGTCAGTGGTGGAGCTTGATAAGCCTTGGCACAATTCAATCCATGATTTACAATTAGCTATTAATTGTACAAAATCAAAGAGCACTGGAAAAAGTCCAATGGAATTATTGTTTGGCAAAAAATGTTCTCCTCCGGCTATCAAACTCCTCCAAGTCGATGACGATGAACCTGTCGAAGATCTTATGGCTGTTAGAAATGCTTGTAAAGAAAGGATGGACGAGCGATCTATTCAGGACAAGATCGATTTGATAAAGGCAAGGCCAAAATCAAACCTTTTCAGGTTGGAGACTTTGTCCTAATGCGTATACACGAACGTCATACAACAAAATTAGGTCCTAAATTTGAGGGTCCAATGGAAATCTTAGCAATTCTACCCAATTACCGGTATAAATTGAAATACGTTAATTTACGTGGATGCTCTGAAAAGATCGCTAGTCATGGTTATTTAAGACCTGCTCCCGTAGGCCAGGCAGACCCATTTGACGATAGTGATAATGAATCTACCATATGGGCGGATGATGTAGTGTTTAACTGTGGGAGAGCCACGCTTCGGCATGAATGGGCCGGCTCGACTGGAGTAATACCGCTGCCTCACAGAAAACCGGCGTGAAGCGGCCCCTGTACTGTGTTTCGCCGAGTGAGTGAGGGTACCGGAGGCCCACTTGGGGGGGAAGGGGTTCAAAGGTTAGCAGCGCACTTGTAACTCCACTGGTGTTGCAAGTGTCCATGGGCGGCGGCAATTGCTTACCATCAGGTGATCCGCCTGCTCGCCTGCTACCTATCACATTAAAAAAAAAAAAAAAAAGATAAGAGCTTAAAAAATAATTTAGGTTAAAAGAAAGTTTTGTCTATATTAAGATCCTATCCGCATTTCCTTTCCTAACGCTGGCTGGCCACCACGCCTTTTCCTTTCCCGGTCTTGTAGGCCAGACCCCAGGAAGGGTGATGCCTGATTTGTGTATTGGCTAGACCCCCAGTACGGGTAAAATAAGGGGGATGTCTGATGAGGAAGTTTATAAACTTGCACAACGAGGCTTTAATGTTGTAAATAACTGGCTTCAGCACAATTTGTTAACGCTAAATACGGAAAAAACAAAGTATGTCAAGTTTTCTATGCGCCAACTCAAAACAGGACAATCAAAGAGCCCAACGAGCGGTGCTCAAAGTCGCCCTTTCCTCTTTCCTACTGATAACCTGTATAAAAATTGTAAGGTCCTAACGGTAAGGCAATTATTCATATTGAGTACTATTCTTAAAAAGCACTCCGAGCTTCCACACAGCTCTGAATTCACTAACAGAAGACGGAAGGATAGAGTCTGCCCTCACAATACCCTTATGAAACGCGCTTTTTCATCCCGCTTTTATGTGTTCCTGGTGCCACTTCTTTATAATAGACTTAACGCTATAGTGACAATCTACCCTGTGCCCTACACCTGCGCAAAGAAACTTCTTCAGGAGGAGCTCCTAAAGTTGTCGTACGAGGATGCAGAGAAATTACTTTTGGTTTCGAAATAGGTTATTTTTTGTACTAACATAGATGTAAGAAATATAAACTACAATTGTATTCATAGTGTAATTGAGTTTTGTAGTATTCATAAATTGTTTGTTTATTTATAATGAAAGGTTCTATGTCCTATTCTTAGCCTGAAACACAGGGCATCCTAGTTCAGGCAAATGAAATTTCTTGTGTACTTTTATTTTATATCTTGTTTTGCTCATAAGTTTGTTTTAGACAGTAAGTTAATCTGAATAAACATTTTAATTTATTTTATTATTTATTAATAACTTTTAGTACGCGTTCCACCTGACCATTTGCCCTGCTAGCACCTTTTGCTACGACATGATGTTCAATACCAAAATTTTTACAAAACTGCTTAAAATCTAAGGAAGTCATGCTTTTATCCTGGTCGGTTATAAGTCTAGTAGGAGTACCGAAAATAGTGATAACTTCACGAAAACATCGTATAGCGGAATCTGATGTACGGTCGTTTGAGTATACTAAATGAACGTATTTAGTGAACGCATCTATATAAACGAAAGCATATTCAGGTCGCTGGTCGATTACGTTTTCCATTCATCTGACCAGTAATATCTGCATGCACTGTGTGGAAAGGTACAGAATTGGGTGCAGAAAAACTTGCCTGGCACCTGAAACTCCTTTCCTAACTCTATAACTAACACAATTCTCAATGAATTTTCGGACCAATTTAGACATATTAGGGAACCAATATTGTTCTCGTATTTTTGCCAATACTTTTTCCCAACTGAAATGCTGAAGTGAACTATGGTAGTGAGAAATAAGATTCCAGCGATAGCTGCGTGGAACAAAGATTAATTTTCGATTTTTCTTATCTATTTGTACAGGGTGTCCGGTGGCAGAATTAGGATATGAAATTTAAATAAAACAAAAACTACAGAGGATTTATATTGAATTTAATTACTATTTCAAAGAAGAAAAGTGCGGGTTTTATTTCTTAAAAATTATATCGTCCTAAAGGTTACCATCACGTCGGACACACTCTTGAAATCTAACTTCAGTTTTCCGCGCCACTCGCTGGAGAAGTGACGTCGGGATGCCGTGAACCTCGCGAACGATATTTTTTTTTAGCGCTGTAATGGTCGCTGGATTTGTTTCATAGACTTTACTTTTGAGGTGTTCTCATAGAACGAAGTCCATGGGAGTGAGATCCGGTGACCTTGGTGGCCAGAGGATGTCACCAAAATGGCTAATAAAATTGCTTGGGAAGAAATCACGAATAAGCGCCATGGTCTCTCCAGCAGCGTGTGGTGTGGCGCCATCTTGCTAGAACCATATGTGTGAACTGTAGGCAGGATGGTCTCTTAGTGTGGGTAGAAAATAATTGGCAAGCATGAGCCGCTAAGATACACCATTCACAGAAATGGCTTGCCCTCGATTATTTTCAAAAAAAATAGTGCCCTATTAATCCACTGTTTGATAGTGCACACCAAACCGTGACTTAGGGACTGTGGAGAGGTTGTTGATGTTTTAAACGCTGATTCTGCCCTTTAAGTGCCCAACATCGGCAATTTTTTCATTTTTTCATTTTCATTTTCATTTTTCAAAGATTGTGTTCACTGTACGAAATCGTAGCAGCATTGTTACGCAGAAACTTTTACGCTTATTGTGACCATCTGGCTTAAGCGCTTGCACTATTTGAATCTTGAAAGGATGAAAACGCAGATCTTTGTTCAATATTTCGTGCACCACCGTTTTCGGGAGTCCCAGAGCAGCCGCCCTCTTACGCACGGACTGTCGCGGATTATCGCGCAAACTGCTTGTGACAAGTGCGATGTTGTCATCACTCCTCGACGTTCGACTGGGTCCCGGCCGTGGACTGTTTACTGCTAAACTTGTTGTCCTGATCCTCTGCACCCACAATCGAATCAAATCTTCACTTGCAACACATTAACATCGCATATTCTAATGCGAACAAAACTTTCGACGTGCTACAGCACCAGGAATCGTTAGCTTTAAAATACGCTTCGCACGTTGTTCACCCATCCAGTGGGACATCGTGTCGAAGAAACCCGCACGAATGATGAATCGAACGCGACCTCCCGTACGCCTCTACTTTCGACGGTTCTAGAAAAAATCGAAATTATAATCCTAATTCTGCCACCGGACACCCTGTACTTTACGTCGCAATAGCTTATCTTGCAAAATAACGTATGTATCTGCGAGATTTTTGGGAATGCAATCGGATTGTAATTTTTTTACTATATCGCTAAGTTCGGGATCACGTTTCTGTTCGATAAGTAACCAATTATGGTCAAGATTTGAAGAATTCACGGAAAAATGCAACGTATGGTCTGGACTGGGCGCATTATAAGATAAATCATTTCTAGGTCTAGGCATGTCTATTGGGTTTCTACTGAAATAATCCGCGTGAGCAAGTCTTTCACCTTTACGATACTCAATTTCGAACTGAAACGATTGCAAATAAGACCACCAACGGTGTACCCTGGGAGTCAGTTCTTTTTTGTGCCTCGAGGCTTTAAGGGAGTTACAGTCTGTTATGACTTTAAATGAACGACCGTATAAAAAATGACGAAAATGTTTTATCGCTTTGACAACGGCAAGTGTTTCGAGCTCATATGAATGATATTTGCTCTCTGCACTTGTCGTTCTCATACTAAAATAGCCTATAACATGTGGAACCTGGTTGTGCCTCTGTATTAGCACTGCACCATAACCAAGCGCGCTGGCATCTGTATGCAGTTCGATCGGCAGGTCGGGGTCAAATATCTATACTAATATAATAAAGCTGAAGAGTTTGTTTGTTTGTTTGTTTGTTTGTTTGTTTGTTTGTTTGTTTGTTTGTTTGTTTGTTTGTTTGTTTGTTTGTTTGTTTGAACGCGCTAATCTCCGAAACTACTGGTGCGATTTGAATAATTCTTTTTTTGTTGGATAGTCCATTTATCGAGGAAGGCTATAGGCTAAATAACATTACTTTTCCACGCGGACGAAGTCGCGGGCGGCCGCTAGTAGTCAATAACGGGGAGGATGTTAAACGGCTAATTATTTCTTGTCTAGCTCTATCTTGGGCTTCAGTCCAGTTCCACTTGACGTTGGATTTGGTCAGTTCATACAAAGGTACCATAATTTTTGAAAAATTCGGTACAAACTTCCTAAAATAACTAGCTAACCCATTGAACTGCCGAAGTTCTTTTACATTTCTAGGAATAGGAGAGTTAGACAACGCTTATATTTTTAATGGACTCGGCTTGACAGTGCCATTTTCGACAACGTTACCCAAAAATTGAACAGATTTTTCCAAAAATGAGCATTTTGCAATATTTAATGAAAATCCAGCAACTGTTAAACGATTGAGAACAAGATTTAGATTTTGCAAGCCTTCTTCAGGAGTTTGAGAGAAAAATAGTATGTCATCTATATAAACGAGAGCAATTTTGTCTTTATAGTCACCTAATGCTTTATTGATAGCCCGTTGATATACTGACGGTGCGTTACAAAGCCCAAAAGGCATGCGCAAAAACTCATATTGACAGTCAGGTGTTACAAAGCTAGTTTTCCCGATTGAGTTTGCGGCAATAGGTATTTGGCCCCGCGGCCATATCAAGACATGTAAAATATCGCGCCTTACCCAATTTGTCTATTTGATCCGCAATTAAAGGTAACGGATAATGGTCTCTAAGAGTATTGGCATTAAGCTCGCGAAAATCGACGCACAGTCTATCTTTTTTTTTTTTTTTATATATTATAGGAAGGCAAACGAGTAAGCGGGTCACCTGATGGTAAGTGATCACCGCCGCCCATGGACATCAGCTACACCAGAAGGAGTGCGGATGCGTTGCCGGCCTTTTAGGAAGGTATAGGCTCGTTTCTTGAAGATTATATATCTGATAAATATATAGAATAGATATTTGAGCCATCTTTCTTTTTTACGAGCAAAATTGGACTGCTAAATGGAGAAGAGCTCTCTCTGATAATACCATAACTCTTAAGATCATTTATAATACTTTTAACCTTCTCACGTTCAACAGGGGACAATCTGAAGGGTCTGCGTTGCACAATTTTATCGGGGTTTTTTAGTTTTAATTATTGACAATATTTTTTAATTGTTCAAGAAGGGTCTGGTCTGTAAGGTCAGTGTCAATATCAGAAATGGAACCTGAAGTAATGCATTCATTTATAGTCTTTACGATGTTATTTGAATCCTGTTGTACTGAAATTCCAGAGCCGTTCAAAGTGTCACTGAGGCCAGGAATTTGTAAAAGATCATAACCTATCAAAATGTCGAACTGAGTTTGCGTATCCCCAACTACATAAAATTCAAGCTCTACATTTACTCCATCAATCTCAACAATTGTTGTAATAGATTGTGATGAACGCACTGGGCCCCCACCAATACCCGAAAATAAAACATTAACAGTTTTCCTCCTTCCCGGAATTGATCCAGAAAACCGTTGCCGTATTAGTGAACAATCGGCGCCAGTATCAAATATATTTTGTTTACGGAAACAATTTTTCTCTACGTGACCCATTTTATGGCAATATTTACATTCTACGGATTTTACTGAAGCATTGCGAAAGTCAGGACTTTGATAAGTATTTGGTTTAGGCAATAATGATGATGATGAAGGTACTGGGGGCTCCTTGCAATCGCGAAAACGATGTCCAGGTTTGTTGCACTTGTAACAAGTTAAAGAATGGTCAAATGCTCGTGATCGCTTAATATTACTATTGTTCGGTTTTTCCGACCTATCTAATTTACGTTTGCGATAAGTTTTTAAAACAGAAACTAGTTTGGGCAAAGAGTCAGGTGTGTTCCTAAGCAATTCAAATCTTATATGTTCAGGGTAAATACCTGTTAATAAAGCGTCGATCACTTCAGGATCCGAAGCCTCCGGCCGCACTCGCTTAAACAACGTCCACCCCGTAGTGGCGTACTCGGCGTAGCTGGAAGCTTGATCCGACGTGAAACTCCTCCATTTCTGCACATCATCAGCATACCGGAACTCCTTCCCAAATGTTCGAATCAGATCTTCTTTCACTTGTTGCCATGTGGTGGATTGTAGGGACCAGGTATCAGCCCAAGTTTTAACACGTCCCTTCAGCTGAAGGATAGCCTTCATGCGTGCTTCTTGAGGTGAAATGTTGAGGGAAGTAATTGTTTCATCGACATTGGCACACCAGTCTCTGATATCATGTGAGCGAAGGTCTGGATCAAATGGTGGCAGGTAGAAATCTTATACCGAGGCAGAATTGATACAGTTAATTTGTGGAGGCATAACTGATATAAATGTGAAAATGGCGTCTTTAAATAGTGGTGTGACAACAACCTCTGCTTTAATTACGTCGCTGTCTACTTATACAAAATCTAAGAAGCGACCGTTTGATAATGACGATAAGAATAGAAAAAACCTTCCAGGATCAAGTGGAATTAAACGTACTAGATTCAGTACTGACAAAAAATGTTATATTTGCGATCAACTTGGGCATATACAATCTCAATGCCCTAAAAACAAATTATCCCAGCCCCAGCAGTCTCAATCAATGGGCCAAGGCCTGCCAATGCCTAAACTAAAGCCGCTCTGTACTTATTGCAAAAAAATAGGGCACACAGAGTCTATGTGCTATCATAAACAGAGGAAAGAATCTTCATCATTAACTCAAGTACCTTCTAAGGAAGTAAATTTTTAAAAAAAGCCGAACTAAACCTAACCCCAGTTGTTATCAATGGGACTACTATCCAATCTTTGATTGACACCGGAGCAAACTGCAGTTTAATTAAGGAGACAATTGCCAAAAAATTAGGATGTCATCTTACACCAGTATCTATGTATATAAATAGTTTGGGACCAAATAAAATACATGTGTTTGCCATAATCACCGTAGTTGTTCAGTTTGAAGGTATATGTTTAGAACTTGATATAAATGTAATCAGAGACGAGGCTTTTCGCTATGATCTTCTTATAGGTAGGAACGCTGTAAATTACCCAGATGTAGAAATTGTAACTGATTCCTCTGGCTGTCGAATATGTAGAAAATCACCTGAATTGATCCCGGAAGTAAATTTAGTCTCATCCTCGCCCCAAGAAAGTGGCTTAGCTCCTAAATTAGAACACTTGCCCTTTGAACTACAAAATAAAATAATTGATGTTTTCAAACGCTATCCATCAGTTCTTAGTGAGGTAGGCACTGTACAAACGGGTGAACTAGTTTTGCGTCTAAAACAGAATAAAGTCATTTATTACCGACCATATCGACTGGCTCCTGTTGAGAGGGATAAGGTAGAAAATATAACAAAAGAATTATTAGACAAAGGAATTATTCGCGAAAGTGACTCGCCTTTTGCAAGTCCTGTAATATTAGTCAAGAAAAAAGATGGAACTGATAGAATGTGTATTGACTATAGAGCATTAAATAAAATCTTGGAAAAAGACCGATATCCACTCCCTATCATAGAGGACCAAATCGATAGGTTGGGCAAAGCAAAGTTTTTCATATCTTTGGATATGAAAAATGGATTTCACCAAGTTCCTGTTTCATCCGATTCAATAAAATATACCGCTTTTGTAACACCAAACGGGCACTACGAATTTTTGAAAATGCCCTTTGGTATTTGCAATGGGCCGGCCGTTTTTCAGAGAGCCATTACAAAGCAGTACAACATTTAAAATTCGTGTTAGTGTACATAGATGACATTCTCATTCCATTTTCAACGATAGATGAAGGGGTAAATTACCTTGAAAAAACTGTTCAAGCATTGCATTCTGCTGGTTTTGCTATTAATCTTAAAAAAAGTAATTTTTTTTTGTGAATGAAATTGAATATCTAGGAAGACACATATCATCAGAAGGCGTCAGATCAAGTAATACTAAAGTAACCGCATTAGTGAATTCTCCCGCCCCATGTAACATTAAACAAGTCCGACAATTTATGGGTCTTGCTAGCTATTTTCGGAAATTTATCCCGGATTTTTCCTCTAAAACGGCATGTATAAGCATACTCAAAAAAGATCAAAAATGGGAATGGGGTCTCGAACAAAATGAAGCTAGAGATTATGTTATAAAACACTTATCAAGCAAGCCTTTGTTGACAGTTTTCAATCATGAGTTACCAACAGAACTTTATACAGATGCCAGTTCTTTGGGATATGGCGCTGTCCTAATACAGGTAGTTGACGGTAACAAGAAAGTCGTTGCCTACTACAGTAAAAGAACAACACCCGTAGAATCTAAATACTGTTTTTATGATTTGGAGACTTTGGCAATTTACAATGCCCTAAGGCATTTTAGGGTCTACCTTTTGAGCATTAAATTTAAAATTTTCACCGATTGTAATTCGATCAAATCCACGATGAGTAAAAAGGATCTCTCCCCACGTGTTGCTCGTTGGTGGGCGTTTATGCAAGATTTTGACTTTGAAATTATTTATAAAAAAAGGGAAGTATATTGGGCATGTTGATTTTCTTAGTCGGAACCCTGTCGAGACACCTGTTTCTGGTAATGATGCCAATAGGTCTGAATTTTTGGCCCTAGCCTCAACTGAGAGCAATACCAAACCTTCACAGATAAGAAAATATAATACTGTTTATTTGATTGATGATCCCCAGTCATGGTTGGAGGTTGCCCAACATATGATCCTGAAACTCTCAATCTGATCAGCCAAATTGTAGCAGGAGACTTAGACGAAAATCGATACATCATGCAAAATAATTTGCTATTCTATAAAGTTCAACCTGACGAACCCAAGCTTTACGTACCCAAAGGCTCTAGATTTTCTTTAATGCAGCTGTTCCATGATGAAAACTGTCACACTGGTTTTGATAAGACTTTATCTAAGCTACGAGAACACTTTTGGTTCCCTCACATGGCAGCTTACGTTCGGAAATATCTAAAACATTGCTTAATTTGTATAGAAAGAAAAGGACATTCTGGCCCAAAACAGGGATTCTTACACCCCATAGAAAAAGTCCCAATACCGTTCCATACGATACATTTAGATTGTACAGGACCTTTTTCACAAACATCTGAAGGGTATAAATATATCTTGCTATTAGTAGATGGATTTACAAAATTTACATTACTAAAGCCTTTAAAAAGTTTGACGGCTCAGGAATTATTGCCTCTGATACGGGACACTATTACTTTATTTGGTACGCCCCGAAAAATAATTACAGATCTTTATCTAATTTCAGTTCTCACCAAATAATATCTTTGTTCAGGGACTTACAAATTGAGCATCATATGATTGCCACAGGCACACCAAGGGGAAACGGTCAGGTAGAACGTTATGTAGCTACAGTTATTGACATGTTAAATACTGCTTGTAATGGGTCGTCAGATTGGCCAAGCGGATTGTGGAGGGTGCAACAGTCAATAAATACTACTACCCAAAAGGCAACAGGTTTCTCCCCTATTCATTTACTTATCGGCTGCAAAGCTAATATACCCAGCATCCAGACCCGCCTAGACGAAGTAAATGTCCCAGAACCATACATTGATTTAGCCGCTGACCGAGAATTGGGTATTTGACTAATCTCGATGTAGTGTATGCGCTTACTCATTCATTCTCTCATTCTCCCCCACACAGACAACTGTCTCGTTCGCACCACGTCAGTATTACGAGAGCCACCGGCGAGAGTAGACGTGTTGGTAGTCTGTCCATTAAGTGCGTGTACGAGCCTGTGAGATATCCCCTTTATCTAATAGGACTGGTTCTACAACTGGCGACGAGCAAAAAGGTAATTTATTCATTTAATAGCAAAAATAAAAAGAAGAAAAGATAAGTAAACAAAAGCATGAATGTAATTGGTTAGGCGGTACAAAACGGGTAACGGAAACGTACCCTCTCGTAGATTAAAAATGTAATATTCATCTGGCTTACGAGTATACTTAACCATTATTATGTAAGTAAACTGTTTTGCACGGTTATTTAATATCAATCAATCAATAATTTATTGCATCATAGGTTTTACATAATGGAGGTTTCAAATGAATAGGTTTCACCATGAACCCTTTTAGGGCACTACAATTATGAAATTTTTTATCTCAATAATTCATGACATTACAATAAAAAAAAAATTTGAATATGTATGTACCTACATTATTAACGGCGAAACCTACACCATGTATGCGTGTATCTGCGGCACTTTTACCTTTCCAGAAAAAGGTGTAGTTGGTTTCACGCAGAGAGCCTTCATCGGGCAGTCTGGTTTCCTGTAAGGCAGCTATGGCGATATTGAGCCTGGTTAACTCCGCATCTATGACAGCTGTTTTACGAAGATCTGTGGAGCTCCCACTGCTGTTCGGAAAGCCTGTCTGCATTGTGCGAACATTCCATGATCCTAATCGCATTGTTGTAGATTTTAAGTTTTTTAAATGTTTTTTGGTTTTGGCAGGTGCGATAAATTTACAGCGCCTTTTTCCAGCCTAAGCCAGTGTTCTGTACACCCAGTCAGAACAAGAGACGCTGAGGCGGACCAGTACCTAACTGTCTGGGGGCTGCCCAGTTTAAAGCGGGCGGTAACTGGTCAATGGATCTGCGATGGATCCTCCCACTGTCGAAAGCGACCCCTGGCGTCCGCACTTACGCCTATTCGTGCGGACTTATAACCGGTGACTGCCACTCCCCGTGTTGATTTCCACCGTCGCAAATAGGTGGACGAAGTGTCCTCTATATAACATTATTATATAACATTATTAATTTGAATTAATCGCAATGAGAACTTTAAATAATTTATTACTAAGTATGTCAATTTAAATTACAAATTGAATTAGAATATATGTATTTGAACATCATAATTATATATAAATAAATAAATATAAATGGTGAATTGTCCCTATCAATATATTGTTATCCAATGATATTGGGTATTGCCTTTTGTTTTCCAGTGGTATGTTTTGTTAAGATTAGTCGATTTATTAATCGTTGTGGTTATAAACTCTTAAGACTAGTTCCATGTTACGGTTATTTACATTGAAATGAATAGGTAATGAACAGTTAGTGGGTGAATTGAATTTATTGCTCGTTTTACAACCAGTAGTACCAAGGATGATTTATTTAGCGATTGTGATGGACTATTAGACATACAGATTTTATTTTCTACCTATAAATAGGCTAAACATAACAAAAGATTAAGTAAGTTAAAATGTGTTACCTATTGTTGAGACCAAGCTACATAATCAATAACGTTCTCATTATAGGAATACAAATTTCACAATTAAAACAATAACTACTAATAGCTTACCATAGTTACTGGTTATAAGTGGGTACAGATTCTTCCATAATTGAAAAGGCATAATAAAATATAGATTACCTATGCAAGAAATAAAATCACATTTGCTAACTAATTTCTGGTATTACATACCTACCTACATACGTGCTAAAAAAAAAAAGATAATAATTTAGAATGTTCGAAGTAGGTATTCCAAACAATATCTACGTATTGTGTAGTTTAGGGAACTGGTATGAGTTGTTTACTATTGTAGATATTTATGTAAGTTTATTAAAACAGCCATTTCGCTTGTAGTTAACTATACCTATAATAATTGTAAGAGTGTTTACCTTATCTTGATGGAGGGATATGCTCGGTTTCGATACGCAGGGTTACGGGTTCGAGCCCCGCTCAAGATGCTCATCCGTTTTATTTTGGGGCGTAGCTTAGTATACCTACATATTATATGGCTTGTTTTCGCGTTTTCAACGTGATATTAATCATTAAATACACTTTTTACAAAATCATAAAAAATAGGGCAATTTAAGTATAGAAATATAGGGGGTTTAAGAGAATTGTCAGAGGTACTTATCAGTGCCCCGGAATTTTTCCAGGGATGAGAGCACATAGAAAATTATGTCATTAAATTGGTAGGTTATGCCAGGTTGCCATTAAACTGGTTGACCATTTATGCTGCCATTAAATTGGTAGGTTATGCCAAGTGTCATTAAATTGGTTGACTATATTTATGCTGCCATTAAATTGGTAGGGTACGCCAGGTTACCATTAAATTGGTTGACTATTTATGCTGCCATTAAATTGGTAGGTTATGCCAAGTTGCCATTAAATTGGTTGACTATTTATGCTGCCATTAAATTGGTAGGTTATGCCAGGTTGCAATTAAATTGGTTGACAATTTATGCTGCCATTAAATTGGTAGGTTATGGCAAGGTGAAATTAAATTGGTTGACTATTTATGCTGCCATTAAATTGGTAGGCTATGCCAGCAGCCATTAAATTGATAGACCATGTTATGCTGCCATTAAATTGGTAGGTTAAGTTATGCTGCCATTTAATTGGTAGGTTAAAAATTTTAACAGGTTAATAGAGCTGCTATTAATTATCAGGCCTTTTATTGTATAATGCCTGGGGGCCTGTCTTAAAATAAAAATGGCAACATATTTCACGCTAGATGGCGGTCATTCCATAATTGGGTATTTTCAGGTCACCCCATCGAACCAGGAAGTAAAGGGACGTCATGGCGAATTTTATGCCTGGGCCAGACAAACTCGATTTGAAAGGATACATCTACTATCGGGATTCGTTGGGAGCGATGGAAAAGATCGTTGTTAATTTATCTTGAGGCCGCTGATATTCAAATCCCTGCAAAGAAAAGAGCCATTTTATTGCATTTCGGAGGACCTGCCCTCCAAGAAATCTACTCAAATTTACCTGGGGCATTGGCCCCACACTGCATTGGCAGTTACTTCTCCACCACCCGGAGCGTCGAACGCGGTAGCGGGAGGTCACGACGTATTTGAAATGGCTTTGGAAAAGCTTGATGATCAGTATTTTTTGCCCAAGCAAAGTAAGATTTACGAACGGCATTTGTTTAGGCAATTAAAACAGGAGACTAGTGAAAAAACGGAGAAATTTTTAGTAAGATTGCGTAACCAAGCGGATAAATGTGGATTTGAGGAGCCGGATAATTTCATTATCGACCAAATCACAGAGGGATGCTAATCAAATGAACTGCGGAAGAAGATTTTAACTATGGGCAGGCCTGTCCCACTCCGCGTGTAGGTACGAATTTGCAAGTACATGCGGCGGCCCCTCCGGATGGGCCAATCAGTAGGGCTTCACCAGCGAGCGGCGACGCGCGCGCGACTACCTATTGTTTGTGGCTTACCGACGTACCGATACGACCACTCTTTATAATAAACAATAAAAAAAGGCAAAGAAATATTGTGCAGTGTTTGCCTGTAATAACACGGTTTGCTATCCAAATTTAGTTTTTTAAGCTCCCAAAGGACGAAGATGTGTTTATATATGCTATTATTGTAAACAAAATAATATTTTTAGTTGGATATAACTAGTTGAGTTACCGAAATTAATATTAACGTAACATGAAACACCATAGGTGGGCAATAGAATAGCTGGTAATACAATATTGGTAGATATTACAATATTGAACTGAATTTCGATCTGTTTCGTTTTATTTTTTGGTAAGTAGGTATATCTTATCACCTGCATTTTACCTCAAAATACATAATAATAATACGAGTCTCTCAAAACAAAATACATTAGTACAAGTTATAGCCAGGTATGTACTACAACACAATCCAGGTATCTGAGCTGATTTTACCAACACTCAACGAAGCAACGCATTTATTAATATTAAGATTATATTATTTTCTTAAAGAAGACAACCCTGATATTGTCAGAAAAGGTACGAGTTACGCAATAGAAAGAGAACGCACTTCTAGGTATAAATATTTGTAGGTGTTGAACGCTGGTCAGTCGGAATTTCAACGTTATTAATATAGTAGTCTGAGTCTTTATTTCCATAAACGGTTTTTAGAAGTGGGTTTTCTTTACCTTGTACTATTAAGTATTCTGTGCTATAGGGGACAAAGCTACTCTAGATGAAATAATGACGGTTGCAAATACCTTGGAGTTAGTGAGCCATCAACTAGACGTGTACGGAAATGTAAAAAATTAAGCAAAGAACCAAGAAATCAATCAAATTAGTAATAAAAGCTATAGACGAGGTCAACCCTATTCTAATTATGAAAGATCAAGTTCACTGAACAATTTACGTTGCACTAGATTTGGGAGTAAATTTCATAAATCCACCGATGCGAATTGTCCAGCAAAGAGCAAAATCTGTAATTCATGCAAAAAGATAGGAAACCTGAAACAAGGCCTCAAAAAGAGAAAGTACACTGGGAACCCTGGTCATAACAAGTACCCTGACAATAGGAAGAGACCAAAGGATGGAAAAGGAAACAATGTTGACATGGTGGATGATGAAGCAGTGGACTATGTTTTCCAAATAAATAATGACTCTACTTCTTCTTCTTCTTTTTTCGCAAATACGCACGGTTATTTCTTCATTTTACGCAAATACGCTGCAAATGTGCCCATTTCGCGTGCGGAGGGTGACGTTGACCGGTCTTCACTCCAAGATTTCCCGGAGACTACCTGGGTTTACCAGGTAATGCGCCCGGCAGCTGGCCACCCCTCTGCAGTCCAGCAGGATGTGGGCGGCTGTCTCGTCCTTCTCCATGCATGCTCTGCATAGAGGGCTGTCTGAAACACCTAGATTGAATAGATGTTTGTTAAAGTTGCCATGCCCCGTCAGAGCACAAGTCACCAGACGTAGCCTTGACTTATTTAGCTGCAGAAATTGCCTAGAGAGACGGGCGTCCAGTTGCGGTAGAGTTAGTTTCGCCTGTCTGCATTCCTCTAGACTGCTCCAGTAGTTGTTGTGTAGAATTTTGGTGTGATTCAAGATTCTACCTATCAACCAGTTTTGGGGGAGAGGGAGTATGGGCTCCGGTCCTAACGGGGACATACGGGATCCTTTTCTTGCAAGTTCGTCAGCTGCATCATTACCTCGGCTGCCGCTGTGTCCTTTGATCCATTGTAGGAACAGTTCATTGTAGAGTCCCACCTCATTTAACATTTGGTGGCACTCCTTTATTAGGCCGGTCTTGATAGTGAAACTACTGAGGGCCGGCAGTACTGATTTGCTATCCGAGAGGATTCTAATGATGTGGTTTGTTACCTTCCTCGCTGTGATCGCTTTTGCTGCCAGTAGGATGCCCATGCATTCTACCTGAAAGACAGTATTATGTTCTCCTAGTGGTACTGCGATGTTGATTTTCAGATCTTTGAAGACCCCCGTCCCCGTGCCTTTGTCGGTTTTTGAGCCGTCAGTGAATATCATAAGTGACTTATGGGGGATCCGAGGATCTCCTTCTTCGACCAGATGTATCTTATACCTTTTATCGAAGATGTGTACTGTCTCCACTCTGTCACATGGTGCTGCTAACAGAGGAGTGTCAGCCCATTCTTCTATGAGGTATTTGAGATGCTTTACCTGTCTGAATTTGACGAGGCCTTGCTGTTTGATTCTTAGTGCGCTGAGAGCCGCTTCCTGTTGTACTATCAGGTGTAGTGGCTGTAAATTGAGCATGATTTCCATCGCCGCTGTGGGAGTGGTTTTCATACAACCTGTTATGGCACAGCATGCTTGCCTTTGGAATCTTTGTTGCTTGTTTGCGCAGGTCGACTTAAGCGCCCTGGGCCACCAGACTACTGCTCCATAGGTTACTATTGGTCTGATGACAATAGTATAATAGCACTCCACACTCAGTAACCGGTCGAAAAACATCAGAATTGTTTTTCCAGAGACAAAAACAGGGACGAAATTCCGGCATTAGAGAATGCAAGTCAGAAAATGAACAATTTGGATGTGAGAGATAGAGACAGGGTACAGAAGGAGCTAGGAAAAGAATATAAGGACAGGAAGCGGAAAGCCGCTGAGTCAGAGATAAGTGAGGGTGAAAAAGTTTATGTGAAAGCCATGGATAAAATAAATAAATTGACACCGAATTTCTACCCAAAAGAAGTGTTCTGGAAAGTACCAATGCAGGAGATTGTGTTGTGAGGAACGATGAAACGGGACAATCTTATCGAAGAAATGTCGTTCACTTGGAAAAGGTAGAAGGGCAATGGAAAGCGGTAGTACAAGAAAAAGAAAATGGAGAAGGAGCACTTGACGGAAGTTCAGATGATTAAAATAAATTATATTCGTTTCGTTAATAGTTAAATCAATAAAAAACATGTGATAAGGAAGGGATGTAGTGTATGCGCTTACTCATTCATTCTCTCATTCTCCCCCACACAGACAACTGTCTCGTTCGCACCACGTCAGTATTACGAGAGCCACCGGCGAGAGTAGACGTGTTGGTAGTCTGTCCATTAAGTGCGTGTACGAGCCTGTGAGATATCCCCTTTATCTAATAGGACTGGTTCTACACTCGATTTAGTAAAAAATATTGATACTCTATTAAAATATTGGTAAATAACAACCAATGGTCAACATTTTCAGTTAACAATGTATCGTCTAGCTGGTTTTGTGAGCATTCAAAGTTTCATAGGCAAGTCCATTTTTTAAGTATAAAATTAAAAAATAATAATTATATCATTGAACTACCCGTTCATTTTCCACCAACTTTTATTATAAAACCATTTACTTAAACGAAACATTTGATATAGCTACCATACAAAATTTACTAGACGCGCATACAAGAGTTTGCGTTGTGACGTCACAATACAATAGCCATTTGTATAGAGCGTTTTTGGGCTTGCCCAAAATATGTGCTCTTAAAGTTGTGATATCTCAGGTAATTCAAATGAGAATCAAGTGATTCTTTCAACGATGTTTCTTAAATTGAGGCGTCTTTTGATTAAACACATAAAAAAATTTAGTCAAATACCCAATTGGCATTTCAACGTCTACAAACTGATTCCACAAAATTCAAAGAGAGGTTTGATGTTGTAAGACGTAACAACAAATCTTTTGAAGTAGGTAATACAGTTTATGTGAACCAAGATCATAGGCGTCATGCTAAACTAAGTCCACGGTTCAAAGGCCCATATGAGATAATTGAGTTACTTCCACATGATAGGTATGCTCTAAGAGGAAGAGGAAATCTTAGGAATATAGTAGTATCCAAAGACAAATTAAGGTTATGGCCAGGTGAATGGACAGATAAAAATGACTAAATTACTTTAAAAATGTTATAAGTATTATAATTTATGTGAATGTGGTATTGATTTGTTTAGTTATGATCACGATATAATTTATATTGTAATATTTAGTTAAGGGGGCACACAAGGTCTACTTAATGTGAAAAGTGAGACGTGATGCCAAGTATAGTTAAGGGGCTCACAAGGTCTACTTAATGTGAAAAGTGAGACGTGACGCCAAGTATAGTTAAGGGGCTCACAAGGTCTACTTAATGTGAAAAGTGAGACGTGACGCCAAGTATAGTTAAGGGGCTCACAGGGTCTACTTAATGTGAAAAGTGAGACGTGTTTAATATAATTAAAAATATATGTCTATGTAATATATTAGTTAATTTAGTACTTCGGGGAACGAAGTACGTATCAGAATGGCCGTGTTAGAATTATAAATATTATGTTTTAATAATTTTAGAAATAAGTATAAAAATAATTAAATATTATCAGAGGATTTAACTATCTATTTACATTATTAAACACATACTTTTAAATAATTTAATTAAGTAAAAATTGTAACAATCAATAGTTAAATAATTTAATTAAGTAAAATTTGTAACAATCACAAATTAAATAATAATATCTGGATTAATTAAAAAGTTACTAAATTGTACTAACAAGCGACTTCCGTCAGTTCAAAGTAGAGGGGGACGCTTATAAAAGCGGCCTGGCCAGACGGTACGGTCACTTCGATTCGAGCGATCGACTGTGACGGACCTCTCTCTGCCAAGTTAAGTAACTATCACTTTTTAGTGGTCGTAATGTCACTTGGAGCATATTATGTAGCGATGTGCCGAGTACGGTTTGACTCGAGTCAGACTCGATTCCTGCTTTGGACTCGCTTGCTCGAATACCAATTTATTTTGATTCGAGTACACCGGACTCGATTCCGGTACTCGAGTCAGGAAGAATCGATTTGTACTTGCTAACTCGATTCTATTTATGCGAGTCCAACTAACTCGAGTCTAGTATACGAGTATTGTTAACTCGCTTGTACTCGCAAACTGTTTACTTAAGCAATGAAGTGGCGCGGTTCTAACAATACAAACAAGTTTGAACCTGCAACTTTTTGTTTTGATTTGTTTGTTTTCTGTCAGTTAGCAGTTATTTTGTGTCTAAGTACTGAATTATTTTGTGTCTAAGTTTTTTAATAGTAGAAGTGAAGTGATTTCTATTAGTTTTTATATAATGGCGCCGAAAAAAACCTCAGGTGTATGAAGGTGTTTTGAGAAAGTGAACGACGATAAAATAAAGTGCAAAAACTGTGACTCCGTATTTAAAGATTTCAAAAACACAACTAATTTGTTAAAGCACCTAAAAAAATCTCATCCTATTATTTACTCGACTCAGATTGAAAATTCTTCAACGATTCCCCCCGCTCAAAGTGATTCCGATTTATTAAGTGTAGCTTCTGGTTCTGAAGATCAAACGCCAGTCAACGAGGACAAGAACTCTAATCTATTCCAGTCAATGACAGATGGCGAAAAACCACTAGTACCACCACCACGTAAACAGCAACTTCAGATGACTTTTCCGTCTAAGCAAGCTATGAAGGTGAACTCCAAAAATGTGGATAAAGCGTTACTAAGAATGGTGTGTGTTGATTTTCAACCGCTTCAAGTCGTTGAAAATAAAGTTTTACAAGAGTATACTCGTGCGCTTAACCCTAATTATGAGCTACCTTCACGAAAGATTCTTTCGGAAAAATTAATTCCGGAGCAATATTCTTTGGCAAGAAAGGCTACGCAAGAGATGCTTAAAGTAACAGATTACATTGCTTTGACAACAGACTTGTGGACTTCCGATAGCAGCAAAAGTTACATGACCCTGACGATTCATTTCATTTATGACGGTAAATTTAAAACTTTAACGTTATCTACCAGGGAAATTAAGGATACCCATACATCAGAAAATTTAGCTCGAGAAATGAAAGATATATGTGAAACCGAATGGAACATTTTGGACAAAATCATTTGCGTTACAACTGATAATGCGGCTAATATAAAAAAGGCTGTAATTGATATTTTGCAAAAACGTCACCACAGTTGTGCAGCTCATACTTTAAACTTGGTGGTTCAAGATACCATCAAAGACAATGAACTATTAATTCGATTGATTGAAAAGTGCCGAGCAATAGTAGCTTATTTCAAAAGAAGCAATAATGCTGCATATAAATTAAAACAGGTTCAAGAACAAATGCAACTGGAACCCTTAAAACCAAAACAAGATGTCCAGACGAGATGGAATTCGGTGTATTATATGCTGGAACGTCTCGAAAAGATCAAGATACCTCTTTCTGCTGCAATCTCTTCATTACCTGGCTGTCCAGATAATCTTAACGCTGACGAATGGACCGAGGTGCATGAGTGCCTTTTCGTGTTAAAACCTGTGGAACAAATGACGGGTATTATATCTGGCGAGCAATATCCAACGTTATCCTGCATTATACCTCTTATTCGAGGCGTACAAACAGCACTAAGAAGTTGCAGATCTGATTCCGAAGTCGCTAGCAGATTAAAGATAAAATTACTAGATGTTTTCGAAAGAAGATTTGGCGGTCATGAGACAAACAAAACTGTTGCTAAAGCAACATTCATGGATCCAAGATTTAAGAAAGCTGGTTTTGGCGTCGAGACAAATGCAGATAATGCTCAAAAATTAGTTGTTGACGAGTTGATGATATTGGAAACACAGGAATCTCAAGCTCAATTGCAGACCGTGCCAAATAGATCTCTACTGCCATCTACTTCAAGTCTCGAACCACCTACAACTTCATCTTCAGATTCCCAGCAGATAACTTCAGAGGTGACTGGTGACAATTTATGGGAGCATCTAGATAAAAGAGTGTTGGAATTTTCAAGCAAGGAAAACCCCACAACATCAGCAATTATTAAGGTGAAGCAGTATGTAGAGCTACCGTATTTGGATAGAAAAGCCAATCCACTCGAATTTTGGGAACTTCGCAAAATCACCAACAGCGGCCTATATAAAATAGCTTTAAAGTATTTATGTATTCTAGCCACTTCTGTGCCTTCGGAACGAGTTTTCTCCAAGGCTGGACTTTTATGCAACCAACGCCGCAATAGACTGGAGGCCAAGAAGATTGACCAAATCCTTTTTTTGAATAGTTATTTTAAATAACTTTTATTGTCTTATTTTGTTTTTTATATATTAACTAGCTGACCCGGCGAACTTTGTTCCGCCTTAGTGGCAATAAATAAACGGTTTTTTTTAATTGGTAAAAATACAAAAAAAAATACTCATTATTATTTCGTTTTCTTTTTGCTTCACGGCTTTGTCGGGAAAGATTAGATCGTCTTGGTCGCGGCATTATTAATTAAACCCATTTTTATAGTTCACTTCACTGTTTATTTATACGAATGGGCAATATTTTTATTATTTATTTCTTACAAATACATGTCAAATTGTCTTTTCACCATCTACAACGTGTTTGGTAAATGGTATAACATACCGAAAGGTGCGTGTACAGCCCGTATATGGAAACCCCACGCCGATGTCAAAAAGTGGAAATTGTGAATTTTTTTTTTCATATTTTCCCATACAAAAGTGGAAATTGTTCATTTACGAAACTAAAATTGACAACCCTGATTTATCAATGACATGACTCCTCCTGCTCAAATCTACCGAATTCCCCGCCCTTTCATCTCTCTCTCTCTCGTTGAAGAGAATCATGTTGCCCTGGTACTTTTATCAAACAGACTGCCGACGGCCGCGCGCGGCTACGTCAAAGCTTAACTTGTGCGTTAAAAAAAATAAACTGAATTTCCTACCTTTTAAGTTGACAATGTTGAGATGATCCCAGTTATTGGTAGGTATCCAACTTCAAATAAGGAAATCACAAAACGAACACTTTTGATGATAAAACACAATTCACGGCACAATCAGCACAGGTTTTTTTTATTCACAATCGTTTTTGTTTATCATTGCTAGTTACGATAACTGGAAACCAAACCTAAACCAATTTAATCACTTAATTGCAACCCATGCACTCTTCAGATCCACGGGTTTTAGTTTGGTATAATATCTTATTAACAATACCTACCAACCAATCGGCAGACTCCCATGTAGCGAGCGTAATAGCTTAATTCATTTTTGGAGTCTTAAAAAAAGGTTAAAAGAAACCAATAGTCCAGACAAATTGATATATTTCATTTTTAATTAGTCTTATAAGGTAGTCGTTGATTAATTGAAAAGTAATTATTACAATTATAGATATCATTTAATAATATTAATAAATCAAGTTATTCAAGCAATATATATTTCTTAAAATAAATATTATGTAAACCATACAATCGTATTATCAAGCTATTATTTGAGTGGAAAATATATATAATATATATAATGTGTTGTTAAATAACCAACATAGATTATACTTAACTTTAATCCAACGTAATAGCACTTGGTTTTAACAATTTCTAAAGGAGTTCGAGCAGAGCTCCGCTCTGTCCAACGTTCAGACCGCAAGTGAGTCTACCGAACGAGTGTCGGTCCGTTTATACTCGGGTCGGCAAGGCCACGCGGCTTGCAACATTTTTAAATCGTTTTAATTTATACATTTTTAGCAATAAATTAATTGTTTTAATCTATTAAACATTTTAATCGAATAAATTAAGTAAATGTAATATTTTTTTACGGTTAAATAATATCTTATAACACTGATTAAATTAATACTTACAAAATAATAAAATAATTCAATTATTTGACTAATTAAATCATACACAAAGTTAAATTATTATTGTTTACATATTTATTCATATATTTTGTTATAATTTATATATTTTGACACATTATGTACTTTAAATTTTGTAGAAATAATACAAATAATCTATCACGGCCATACTGATATTGTACTTTGTTCTCAAAGTACATAATATTCTTTAATCACTTTGAACATCTAAATACACTGGCCATTGCAATGTTAATTCTATCACCTGCTGCTTGTGCATTCGAAATAACATCTGGGCAGTGTAGACCAGCAGAAAACATCAAAGCATCTGGCCTTTGACATGTTAGACCTATCACCAAAGATATTGTATATAAGAACTAGATGGCGTACTCATTACTTGCATTCGAGCCTCGTGAGATGTTTATAACTTGATTGGCGTCCTACTCTAATAAGGTGACCACACGATTTAGATTTTCGATTACAATTATTGTTTGTCAAACTCAGTCCACCCACGTGGGAGTCGGACATCGCTTTCTCTAGGAAACTCGTGAAGCCCATTCAAACTAGAAGGGCTAGCACGAACGTTTCAAAGTATCGTTTGAGTATTTATGAGCAATTTTGTATGAAAAAAACACAAGTTCCAAATTAAAATTCCTTATTATGTATACGTACGATACGAAGACACTACCGACTTTTCGAAAAGTTTGTGCTAGCCCTATTAGATTTTCTATTTACCTACCTATAATAATACACTCTGCGGCACATTTAACCGGCCATAGCGTATTATTCATACAAACGTACACACTTTGCGATTTGAAGGTTCTAAGGAGCAAGAATATTGACTAAAATTTAATTTTTTTCACAAACTCTTGGGGAAACTGGGGACACTTGATCCCCATTGTTAGTTCTATAAAAACAAAACGTACATAGGTAGGCAATTTTGTTAACTACCTACTGTTCCTCATTATTTGATTATTATATTAGTGCTTCATATATATATATTTTTTTCATTTTCCCAGAACTTTCCAAAAGGATCAATTGTCCCCTATTCTGGGAGACTTGATCCCAGTAACAGGTAGACTAGATCTTAGGGGATCAAATCTCTCTAATGCAAATTTGAAATAAATGAAAACCCGGTGTCTTTATAAAAGCATTATTTAATTTAACAAAATATTAAATTTATATTGCTTTACATGTCTCACATGTTTCACTCAAGTATTAATTTTATGAGCATTGAGTCTCAGTCTTAGAAGAAATTTTACATTTTCATAAATATAAAATACAGCTTTGAAAATTTACATTTTATTGCATTAGCACTATATGCGAATGCACTATCTATATGAACTGATCATCATCTAAAGGTTGGACTTACATTAGAAACGTTTGAAAATCACTTGTTTAGTAATTTTTCCCGGTATGACGGTAAGCCACCTTTTTTTTAATTTCTTTATTCTTTGGAAATCTGAAACAGTAAAAAATCCAGTCTTTAGATGACAAGCGAAATGGACACCCTACTCAATGCAAAAATAAAACTTTGACTAAACACTTACTTATGAAAAGATACACCGCAACCTTTACATGATTCACTTTTGCATCCTATCACACAACAAGTGAGAACCATTATTAAATAAATAAGCACAATTTTTACACTTTATTTTTGTCGTCACGATAATACAATCTTTCAAATTATTTTTGCCGCCGCCATATTGGTGATGTCCAGACGCCAAGTGTTGCATATTTATTATAATTAAAACTACCATATCACCGACTTTTACATAAAACTAGTCGTATATCATGGTTTAAAATAAAAAAAATAAAAAAGACATTATTAATTCCAACGTATCATTCCTTTAAATTATTCAATATTTTGAAAGTTCCCCAGAAGAAGAAATATAAACTTTGCGTAAGTTATACCACAAAGGTTTTTTTTTTATGATGGCAGCCCTTTAGACAAGGACATATTCCTGTCGATCGCCATCTCGCTCGGCTCGATTTTCTGTAAAGCGATTTGGCATTTCAAAGTAATCTTTATTCTCACTGCATAGAATCGAAATTAACATTGCATTCATTTTCATAGTACACCATCTTGTTATAGTGTAAAATCTTTGCCTATCACTCGCTGCTAGTGCATTCAGTCTAACATCAGGGCAGTGCTGACCAGCGATTATTATTTTACCTCTGTCCTTGTCATATGAGTCATTCACCCGCTGCACAATGAATCTCAAGACTCACATCGGGACATGGTAGACCAGCGTTACATATTAGGCCACAATTATATTACATCGATGGTTATCCTAATGTGTCAATATATTCACATTGAATCAAAAAAATACATTTTAGCATAATTATCTCACGTATCTTTAACTTATAATATCTCTTAACAATCTTATGTTTATTTATTTGTAATACATAACTTATATAGGTATTTAATCATCTTGGTGTATATTATCATCATGTATCTTTTTATACATAGGTACTTAACTTACAATATTCATAATAATTATCTTAACTTTTATAATTCATAATAGCTTATATAACTATTTGATTTATCTTAGTGTATATCATCAAGTATCGAAGTATACATACTTAACTTACTTTAGGTGTTTATATCTATCACGGCACATCAACTTTTTCATTTATAAACTACTAGCGGCCGCCCGCGACTTCGTCCGCGTGGAAAAGTAATGTTATTTAGCCTATAGCCTTCCTCGATAAATGGACTATCCAACAAAAAAAGAATTATTCAAATCGCACCAGTAGTTTCGGAGATTAGCGCGTTCAAACAAACAAACAAACAATCAAACAAACAAACAAACTCTTCAGCTTTATTATATTAAGTAATAGATTTTCGAAAGACGCGTTTTGTTCTACCCATTCGCCAGGCCAAATTCGTATTTTTTCTTTTGCAACAATTATGTCTCGTAAGTTATTTCGTCCTCTTAGAGAAAACCTGTCGTTTGGCATAATTTCTAAAATTTCATAGGGACCTTTATATTTAGGGCTGAGTTTGTCTTGACGTCTATGGTCCTGACTAACATAAACTATATCCCCAATATTAAATGTTTTATTATCTCTCCTGGTACTATCAAAACGATCCATGAATTTTTCCGCTACGTTTCGGAGTCGTTGATGAGCCAGCGCACGGTCAGCTTGAACGTCAATGGCTGGTTGCAATGCCTCATCCACGACATCATCTAGTCGAACCTGTACGGATGGTAAATTGCCTTCTCTACCTATCAACAATCTAATTGGACTAAATCCAGCGGTTTTTTGGATGGTGGTATTAAGAGATTGCTGTACTTTCCATAGAAGGCTCGGCCATTCTGATACATTTTGGATCGTAGTTGTTAGCATTTTGATAACTGTACCAACATATCGTTCAACTTGCCCGTTGCTACGTGGCGTACCCGTTGAAATCATGTGATGGTCGATATGCATTTCATGAAATAATGACTGTACTTGACGAGAGGTGAAATTAGTACCCCTATCTGTTATTACCAATGATGGGCTGCCAAACAACGTAATAGTTTCTCGTATCGTGTGGAAATTAAAACGCTTCTTCAATTCACACACTTGATTTATTTCCTTTGGCTCCAAACGCTCCAATACACGTATGCACACACGTTAATTTATTTTCCAAATATATACAATGATTACAATAACTCCCTGTTATTGGTTTTACTAGCTAGCCCTAGGCCTTTTACAATAATTAATACCGTTCCGCGAACGGGTTGATCGACGTGCTCTCAGCACAAGAGTCGTAGGAAGAGTGAGAGTGAGAAAGCAACATATTGCACAGCGTCGACGATTTGATTAGGAGTCGTTCGGTTACGCTGTCAACGTTTTGTAGATAAACTTATTTTGCTAATTACTCACTAATTAGCCAGAGTAAGAAAAAACTAATTACTGAGAACATTGTGCAATATGTTTCAAAGCAATGACAAAACAAATAACAACAATTAGCCTCTGTTAAATGTAATCAATTTGCACGATCGATGTGCATTGGTCCGTTTTGGCGCGAACATCAAATTGCCTTCATAAGGCTCAAGCGCAAAAACAATGAAACCCATGATTGTGCCGTTTTTGCACGAACATTCCCTCCACGGGGCAACGAATGGGTTGAAAAAACCTAACATTACATCCACTCAACAAGTAAACTTAACTAGTTACATCGATTGGCAACTTAAATAACTTAACCACTGGCCTAACAAGTTCGCCAGATTGGGTTCTTATTCTAACAGATCTCACTATACTATCTTTACCCTTATACAACTCTAACACCCTACCTAACTTCCAATGTAAGGGTGGAGCATTTTCATCCTTAATGAAAACTAGGTCATTGACCTTAAGATTATCTCTATCATGATACCATTTGTGTCGAGTCTGAAGTGTACTGAGATATTCGAGGTGCCAACGTGCCCACACGTTCTGGTGCAGCTTCTGCAACATCTGAAATCGTGACAAACGATTCATGTTAGTATTAGTCCAGTTACTCTCAGGCACTGCTACAAGTGGCTGACCAATTAAGAAATGTCCTGGCGTCAAGACTTCTAAATCCCCAGGATCTTCAGACATTGCGACAAGAGGCCTGGAATTCAAAATAGCTTCTATTTTGCAGAGGAGAGTGGACAACTCTTCATAGGTAAGAATTGTGTCACCTATTTCCCGTTTAAGCAGGTTCTTAACACTGCGTACGGCAGCCTCGAATAAACCACCCATGTGGGGTGATGCAGGAGGATTGAACTCCCAATGTATGTTTTGCCTCCTAAACTGCTCCTTTAGGATGTGCTCCTTATCTAATAGGAACTGATTTACCTCCCTGAGATATTTGTTGGCCCCAACAAAATTGGTTCCTCTATCAGATCGTATGAGAGAGGGAAGTCCACGTCGACTAACAAATCTGGAGAACGCTGCGACAAACGCCTCGACTGATAGACTAGATACCAGTTCCACGTGGATTGCTTTCGTGGCCAAGCACACGAAGACGCAGATATAGGCCTTCACCGACCTTGCGTTTTTTAATAGGCTCGACTTTACCAGATAGGGTCCCGCGAAGTCGGTAGCGACTCCGGCGAATGGACGTGCGCGTCGCACTCTGTCCGCAGGTAGGTCCGCCATGCGTGGGGGTTGCTCAGCTGCAGCAAACCTGAAGCACCTGGTGCACCGGCGTATCGTCCTCGATGCCTGCTTACGCACCGATGTAATCCAGTAGTCCCTGCGTAAAATAGCAATTAAACCATTAGTTCCAACATGACAATGGGATTTATGATAATACTCAACCAGTAGCTGCACGAATTTGTTATCCTTTGGTAAGAGTATAGGATGCCGCGCACCGTATGATAACTTTGAATGTTTCAGTCGACCTCCGACCCTGATGACTCCCTGCTCATCTAGAAAAATACTCAGCTTCTGAAGAGAAGTTATCACCCTCTTATTCTGCTTCAGTTGTCCAATTTCAGCTTGATATTCCAAGTCTTGTACACGCTTAATCCAATACTCAGTCGCGCGGCGCGTCTCGTGTAAGGATAATATCTTGCTGTTATTACGCTGATCCTTATCTGCTCGCAGGTTAGAAATATATCTCAATACATACGCTGTCGTATTAATGAGTTTGGGAAAACTGCTTACCCGGTCCAACAGTTGAATATCCCAAGGTTCCTCCTGAACTGTACTGGTATTTATTACCTTTTTGAATCCTGGTATGTTTATTGGTGTACGCGTCGTACTTTTCTGAGGCCACTCAGATTCTTCACGCTCCAACCATGGAACGTCCCACCATAATTGATGATTGATTAATTCTTCAGCTGTCACGCCTCGTGACGCACAATCCGCTGGATTAGCCTCCGATGGTACATGTCTCCATTGCATTTTCCTAGGAGAGTCCTGGATGTACTGTACCCTGTTACACTCGAATGTCTGCAGAAGGTGTGGCTGGGTCTTCAACCACGCCAATACTATTGAGCTGTCAGACCATGCAGTGATACTATCAATCTTGATTGACCCTTCATAACCATCTGCTACGTGGTTAAGTAATTCACATACTAGATGCGCTGCGTTTAGCTCCAATTTCGGGATCGTCTGTCTGCTCTTCATAGGTGCTACCCTAGATTTGGCTATGACTAAACGAACCATTACATTACCCATTGCGTCCTCGCTACGTAGGTAGATGCTTGCCGCGTATCCCGCTTCAGATGCGTCCCCGAAGCCATGTAGTGAATATGACACTGCGTTCGCCAGTGTGAGACACCTAGGTATGTTCAGCTGCTCCAGATGATTAAGGTCCGCGATCATTAGTTCCCATTTATCTATAATGGGTTGGGGTACAGCTTCGTCCCACTGTAGACCATCCATAAATAACTCCTGGAGTAGGTTTTTGAACCTTAGTATGACAGGCGTGCAATATCCGCACGGGTCATACAGTCTCGCTATTGTACTTAATACAGAACGCTTCGTTACTGCCTTACCTTCAGGTATGTTTAAACGATATGACATAGTGTCTGATATCGGCTCCCATTGTATTCCCAATACTTTAATGAAGCTTTTAGGATCACCCTCATCGAATTGAATCGGTTGTTCACAGTGATCCTCTGGCAAATCAGCCAGTAGCCTAGGGTCGTTCGTAGTCCACTTACGGAGTTCGTAGCCTGCGCTGCGCATTAGCTGTACGAGCTCTGTCTTTAATGCTTGGGCTTCACATAATGAATCCGCTCCGGTCAGAATATCATCCACGAACACGTCGTGTCTTAGGGCTTCCGAGGCCCGAGAGTTAGGATGGGTCTCCTCCCACTGCGCTGATAGCTCCAGCAGCGTCCTTATGGCGATGAAAGGACTAGATCTCAGTCCATAGGTATTAGTATTTAATTCGTATACCTTAAGTTCCTGCTTCGGATCACTCCTCCATAGTATCAGTTGGTACCTCCTGTCGTCAGGGTGTATCCACGTCTGCCGGAACATCTGCTTCACGTCCGTAGTGAATACAACTTGATGTCGCCTGAAATTCATCAAGATTTTAGTTACATCATTTTGCAAAGCTTCTCCAGAATGTAAACATTGGTTTAAGGAAACCCCTGTTGTTGTCTTACAACTCCCATCAAATACAACACGGATTTTATCCGAGTCTTTCTTAAAGATTCCATGATGTGGGATAATATAATGTTCAGTGTCGAACTGAAAGTCTGATACAGACATATGACCGAGCTCCTCATAGTCATGCATGAATTCCTTATATTTTTGTGCAAACAATGGATGCCTCTCCATTTTCTTCTCCAATGCATAAAACCTGCGGGTGGCCTGACCCAATGAATCTCCCAGCTCCGGTCGATTAGACAACAAAGGTAATCTTACCATGAATTTTCCATCAGACAGCCTCTTAGTATTGTCTGCATATAACCTCTCGCATGCTTCATGTCGAGGATCCTTTGGCTTAGGCATCGGCGGCTCCTCCGACGTCCAAAATCGCTTCACTGCTTCAGTGAGCGTCGTAGAGTGCACGGAGTGCTGCTCCGCTGCCTCGTAGCTGTCCACTGGTCCCATCAGGACGTGTCCGAAGCACGTACCGTAGGCTGCCGCGCCACCTGGACCAAGATTTATTTTAGTTCCATCAAAAAACATAATTTAGCACATCGGCGCCCAGTATTAAATCCACATCCTGTGGTATGGAGAAGTACTTGTCTGCAAGTTTTAAATTAGGTGGGGTATGCTTCAATATTCCCTTGCGAGACGCCTCGCTTACTGGTAGTTGCGCTGTAACTTCATGCATTACAGCTGCAGTAGTGCTAATGAGTGGCAGATCATTATTCACAGGTTTAACAACTATATTAACCTTACTACTGGGGTGCTTCACTGTAGTATTTCCAACTCCTGATATATCAATAGAGCTCCTCTGTCGGTGAAGCTTAAGTCGCCTTACCAAAGCTTCTCGGATGGCGGTGATACTTGCCCCAGTATCTAATAAAGCACGAGCAGTCTCGTATTTACCTGCACTATTCTTAATAGCTAAAGTGACCGTAGGGTTTAGACTCGAACTAAACTCTCCTACAGTATGTGCCTCACCGACTTGAGCTAACTTTCAATCCCGCGGCGGACTGAACTCAATTGCCTGACCGTACCGCAGTCGAGCAAACTGTTCCTGTGACCGTTGGTACCGTTGGCCTACACGACGAGCACCCTGCTCCAGCCTATAGTCCTGGTCGGTCTCCCTCTCCGGAGAGTGTCGCTGCGGCGGCCTAACATGCTCTACGGGGCTCTCAACGCGTGGTGGCGTCCTCGCACGCGGCGGCGTCCTAGCGCGCGGTGTTGTTACCACCGACCGATGTTGTGTTGGCCTTTTCACAGGCTGCTCTGGCACATACGCCCTACGGCGCGGTGGCTCCTCCCGCGAGGTGCACAGCAGCTTATGGTGTATGTTTTCACCACAATAGGTGCAGGGGAGTGTAGCTTCACACTCACGTGCAAAGTGCGAACCTAAGCACCTAAAACAAACGTCACGGCGACGTACCCATTTCTTCCTGAGTGACACGGGCAGTTTCTTAAACTCGTAACACGTGCCCAGGGTATGGCCGAGGTGAGTACAATAGGTGCACCTTACCTCGGATGTCACTGTGACTACCTGACCGCGTCTACCCGGCGGTGGTGTTCGATGTCCTGTGAGCGGAGGTGTCCTGCGCTGCGCTGGCGTCGACCTCGGCTGCCGCGACGGCCCCGGTCTGCTCTGCTCCGTCACAGGTGGTGATATCAGCTGGCGTCTGCAGATCTCGTCCAGCATCCCCATCAACGACGTGAAGGACGGGAACTCGTCCTTAGCTGCTCCGCTTTGACGCTCCTCAAACTGGTGCCGCAACCGAGGAGGCAATTTCTGCAAAATAAAAAACAATAAAAGGTAGGACCACTCTACCACAGGTAATCCAAGTTTCTGCAGGGCCTGCGTCGACTCCAACAATGGATTGTAAAAAGATTGTCGCAATCCTTCGAGCGACTCGGGTACAGACGGCAACGACATAACCTGCGTCAGGTACGTGTCCGCTAGTAATCGCTTGTTTTGATACCTATCCACTAGTATATTAAGCGCCACCTCATAATTGGCCGCGTCGGTCGGTAGGTGCTTTACCAATGTCAGAGGCTCCCCCTGTAGGCAACTACGTAAATAGAAATGTTTCTCGGCGGTTGCCAACCCCGGCCGATTATGCACAAGCGAGTTGAATAAGTCAAAAAAACTTACCCATTCCAATGGATCACCACTAAACCTTCCTAAGTGTATAAGCGGTAGTTTGGCTGCTGCGCCGCTGCAGTCGGACGAGCCGCTCGCCTCGATCTTCACCGCAGGAGGTACCGCCTCGGCTTCCTCTACCTTGGTTTCCACCTGGATCAACAACTCATTAATTGCCGAGAACTCCCCCGACAATTCGTCCAGGTCCGTTACCTCGTGCGACACGAGGACTTCGTAGGCTACCACGAATATCTCATAACTTTTCACGAACTGACGGTATATTACCCTCAAGGCTATGGCAGAAGTAGTGTTATTCACTGACTCTGCGAAGTCATGGATCATCTTTGATCTGACTTTAAAAGTTTGACGCGCCGTCTTTAAATCCATTATGGATGATGCTCACCTTTAACTTATTGAAACAATCAGTTGCCTTACGACGGCTCAGTACAAACAATAATAGGTACTCTAATACAATGTAGGTACGACAACAAGAGAATTTTTAAACGATGGTTTGCCGGCCACCGGCTCCAATAAGAAAATTAAAATTCCACAACAAGTTCAGACAAGTACAATTATTATTGCTTAGCTTCTAAGACTTACGCTTACATTACAGTCCATAATCCTGTGACGCGCTACGCGTGGACACGACGCCGTGTCAAGCGAATTACGCACTTATGCACTGATTTTAGAGACGACACTCGCGCGGCAACGCTGCCGTAATGTCGCACTTCGCAATCACTTTTCTACGCTTCGTAGTAATAGGGCTCCGATGCCACCACGAACTGGGATTGATTGATGTACGCCCGGCGCCAATCCAAGTGGGTCGTTGCTGCAACTGGCCTCACGATCTCACCGAAGTCAAAATCAGCGCTCCGCTTCAGGCTCAGGCGTCCGCGCCGAGATAGATAGTATCAGGCGTCCTCGCCGTGATAGGTCTCAGGCGTCCTCGCCGAGATAGATTGTTCCCCTCATGGGCCACCAGAAAATGTGGAAATTAAAACGCTTCTTCAATTCACACACTTGATTTATTTCCTTTGGCTCCAAACGCTCCAATACACGTATGCACACACGTTAATTTATTTTCCAAATATATACAATGATTACAATAACTCCCTGTTATTGGTTTTACTAGCTAGCCCTAGGCCTTTTACAATAATTAATACCGTTCCGCGAACGGGTTGATCGACGTGCTCTCAGCACAAGAGTCGTAGGAAGAGTGAGAGTGAGAAAGCAACATATTGCACAGCGTCGACGATTTGATTAGGAGTCGTTCGGTTACGCTGTCAACGTTTTGTAGATAAACTTATTTTGCTAATTACTCACTAATTAGCCAGAGTAAGAAAAAACTAATTACTGAGAACATTGTGCAATATGTTTCAAAGCAATGACAAAACAAATAACAACAATTAGCCTCTGTTAAATGTAATCAATTTGCACGATCGATGTGCATTGGTCCGTTTTGGCGCGAACATCAAATTGCCTTCATAAGGCTCAAGCGCAAAACAATGAAACCCATGATTGTGCCGTTTTTGCACGAACATATCGCAAACAACATTTCCTGACCATTTAAAGTTTTTAGAGGTTTTAGGATACAAAACTTGGTGAAACCATCAATAATAATAAGAACATGTTTATAGCCATCAGTAGATTGACTAAAAGGTCCTGGGGGTCTAATTTGAAGTTGGCAAATACTTTCGTTCGGTTGAGCTGAGAGTCAACCAAACGTAATTTGTTTTGCGATAACGAAATGTCTTTGAGACGGACACTCATTTACGATCGGAGACCATAGAGTTTTGAAATCAATTGAAAGTGCCTCCGAAAGATTATGTTATGGCGGCTACACACATTTGATCAATTGAAGCAATTGAATTTTATAAACAATGAAATTTTTAATAAATAAAAAATATTTGGCTGTTTATATAAATAGATTCTTCTTTAATGTGTTTGAAAGAAGGATTTTATGTAGTGAAAACATAAAATTTTGTCATAATTTTTAGAATTTAGTTTTTTTGGCTGTTTGGCGTTTGTTTTCTTTGCTCAACAAAGCTGTAAGTAAAGAGAAACGAAAAATGACAGCTGATCAATTTTAAGAAAAATATTTTGTTTTCTTTACAACTTACAATGTATTTGGATTTTTAGATAAATTTGTTGAAAAGTAAAGGTGAAGATACTTAAGGATTGCAAAAATTCCTCGGTGGTTTGGAGATCTAGTACCTACGTAACCTACATGCTATGGAATGAGTTGGTTAACTGGTGCTTGTTGGATTGTTGTATCAAAAGGTATGTATTGTTTAGGTATTTTCCATCGTTTCGAGTATGTAAAGTTTTGTCTAATTTAGTTTCTACCCTTTTGGTGCATTAAAGTAGATGTTACATGGTTATATTTTATGTTATAATAATGTACTTACTTACTCTTTTAGGTCTGGGCCGACTAAAAATAAAAGGCGAAGAGGAATTAATGTATCTGCCAGTATACAGTCCCAAACTGGAGCTTGTACACCGATGAAATCGACCTACCTACTATCTACTACTGCCTGATATTACCTATACTACAGCACACCTAAGCCGCAGGCAAAGAAAGTTATCTAAATTATTTGGTAGGTCAATATAATTTTTTGATCCATTGTTATAGAGTATGTAGGTCTATACCTACATACTAATTATTCATAGAAAGAGATCCCTAGATCTCTTTCTATACTTAGCGTATGAATCCCAGATGTATACAAAACTGTCAGTCTAGAACTCATGGTATGCTTAGAGAATGATTCCGGATTGTTTGATAATTACCATCGAGCAACTGCCATCTGACCTTTGCTGCCCTTAAATAGAGGTACCAGATAAACTGATCTATTGTTAAACATTTCAGATACTGTCCAATATGTGCTGGTATTCTCATATGTCAGATTCAAACCACAACTTCTCATTCTTATTTATACACTGAGCTACCACTGCCCTATTATTACAGAGTAGAGTAGATATTATCATTATAATTTTATCAATAATACCATAATTTTCTCCCTTACAGATCTCTCTCTACAACCTGCGACAAACTGAACACAGGAAGATGTCACTACAAGCTATTGTATATTAGCAAAATTTATTACCTAGCTTAAGAAGACTTGTAAACTTTGTGCAATAAAGAGTATCTATTTATGTTATGTTTTTCATTTGAGCAGTAAGTTAGCTTCTTGTCTTGTGATGTTAGTGTTCATGCATTATGATATGCTATTGCTTTGAGAAATTTTTAATTACCTAATTATAAATATTTCACAATATTTACATTAATTGAAAATTCTTTACTAGGTACTGATACTTTAGTAGGTATCAGCCTATATACTGTCCCACTGCAGGGCAAAGGGCTCTATCATAGAAATCAAGTCTACGCTACTATGATGGGATTGGGCTTAATCACCACACTTGCCTAATGCAGATTAGTGATCACAAACCCGTGCTATGCTTGACCTGGGAATCGAACCCGGGACCCGAAGATTATGGCCCGGTACTTAAACCACTAAACCAATGGGGTGTTTTAAATATAGAAATTCCAATACTAGGTACAAAAAAGCTGAGGTATCAGCCTCATCGGGCTTGGCAAAATAAAACAATTTAATTATTTAGAGATATTTTATTAGTAAGTTTAACAGTAACAAGTTAAAGCAAGCTATAAGATCAATTATTCAAATTAATCTCAAATTAGGTATGTAGGTACATAATCTTTGTGTTCAGCATAGAATAGAAAAAAAATATTGACAATCGCAATATGTTCATACAAAAATTATTATTTTATTTATTTTCTATTGTAGTGACTGGTGACTGACCACTGGTGGTGTTAGGTGTGTCCCCATGGACCCCACGCCCATGCGTGGGTGTAATCAATTCATCCATCTGCCATAATGCCATCATCGCTCATAAAATCTGTTAACATAAATAAATACATATAAGTATCAACCAAAAAATGCACTACCGGAGATCCATTAATTAAATTTTTAGGGTTCCGTAGCCAAAATGGCAAAAACGGAACCCTTATAGTTTCGTCATGTCCGTCTGTCCGTCTGTCCGTCTGTCCGTCTGTCCGTCTGTCACAGCCGATTTACTCGGAAACTATAAGTACTACAGTGATGAAATTTGATGGGAATATGTGTTGTATGAACCGCTACAAAAATATGACACTAAATAGTAAAAAAAAGAATTGGGGGTGGGGCCCCCCATACATGTAACTGAGGGATGAAATTTTTTTTTTCGATGTACATACCCGTGTGGGATATCAATGGAAAGGTCTTTTAAAATGATATAAAGTTTTCTAAAAAACATTTTTCTTAAAGTGAACGGTTTTTGAGATATCAACTCTCAAAGTCGTAAAAAGTATGTCCCCCCCCCTCTATTTTTATAACTACGGGGTATAAAATTCTAAAAAAAATAGAGGTGATGCATGCTAATTAACTCTTTCAACGATTTTTGGTTTGATCAAAGTATCTCTTATAGTTTTTGAGATAGGTTGATTTAACTGTAATTTTGGTTAAGTTATTGTGCTTACACTGAAAACGATGGCTGAACCTTATAAGATAGATCAAAAAATATACTACAGTATTGTACACCTTTAAAAATCTTATATTTGCTGCTACGGAACCCTTTGTGCGCGAGCCCGACTCGCACTTGGCCGGTTTTTTAGTTCATTATTTACTCTTGGTACCTAAACAATTTCTTTCATTGGAATTTTGTAACTTTAACTATGAACATAATTTGGATGGCTCATGATTATCCACCATAACTTTCAAACAAACAACAAACAAAATACTTTTATTGCTGTGTGTTTACACTGTAGGTACCTACTTAGATGCCATAGTAGTTGAGTCCTTTATGAATCTGTAAAATATTGTCTTTATTAAGGAATAGTTAGGTAAGCATAAGTAGAAATAGAAGTAGGTAGGTAAGGTAAGTACATACCTCGATCAGATGCATCACTGATCACACAACCACAACTAAGTAGGTACGGCACCATATCGTCACAATGGCAAAAGGAATCTCTCAAAAGTCTACCAGCCGTTTCACTGCAAAAAATCACAAATTATTAAGTAGGTAATAGATACATGACCATTTTCTTCTAGACACAAAAACTATTTTTTTACCTATTATTTCCTTTAAACTAACTTTACAGGTATTTGTTATGTACCTAATTTGCTAGTAAACTATTATCGTAACTTTTATATAACTAGTATAAAAAAAAAAAAAAAAATAGGGTTTGAGACAAGTCCTGTCAAAACAACTTCCATCGGTCTCAAACGAAAGAATGGTCACTTCAAATTAGGAAATGGCATTCTCAATCGTTTGGTTGAGTCTCAAAGTGACTTCAAATTAGACCCCCAGTGCAGTCCATGTGTAATGTGTGAAAAGGAAGAGATTTTTCAATGGGATGGAGCAAACCTTGCTTTGGCCCAGAGTGACTCTTACGAGAAGTACATATAAGGCAATGTGTAATATACTTTTTGGTAAATGCTGCTACACCAGGAAACCAGAAGTTCTCTTTAATTTTGTTCAGCGTTTTATCATAACCAACATGGCAATTGTCGTCGTGAAAAAGTCTCAATAAGCTCAGTCGATAACCTCTAGGAATGTAAAGTTTAGGGACGGCGTCTGGTTCACTTTTATGATGAAGCAAATTATTGACGATTACGTATTGGTTGGGATCAATATCTCCAACTTGAACTTTATTTATAAGTTCTTGGGTCTCAACGTCATTTTGCTGGGCAATATGGAGCCACGATGGTGGATTAGGATCCAAAGGATCATTGATTACATTAACCATGGGTGTAAAGGGTACAGGCTTTACGGGGTTTCGACTTAAATAGTCAGCATGTCCAACGAACTTGCCCTTTTTATATAAAACATTAAATTGGAAATCCTGCATATAGGTCCACCACCTGGCTACTCTGGGGGAAAGGTCCTTTTTTGACATAGTAGACTTTATTGAGTTACAGTCTGTCACAATGGTGAAATTGATGCCTAATAAATAAACCCTGAAATTTTTGAGAGCATTATAAATCGCTAATGTTTCTAGATCATATGAACAGTACCTTGACTCTGTTGGGGTAGTTCGTTTGCTGTAATACGCAACTACTTTATTTTGATTACCTACCCTTTGCATTAAAATTGCGCCATATCCGAGGGAACTAGCATCCGTGTGTAATTCGGTTTGTAGTTTTGGGTCAAATATAGTCAATAAGGGTTTAGATGTTAAATGTTTTATGACATATTCCCTAGCTTTGTCTTGTTCAGGACCCCATTCCCATTTTTGATTATTTTTTGTGAGTTTACTGATACAGGCAGTACGGGACGCAAATTCTGGAATAAATTTCCTGAAATAACTAGCCAATCCCATAAATTGGCGTACCTCCTTTACATTGCTGGGCACAGAAGAGTTTGTGAGGGCTGAAACCTTGCTTTCACTTGGCCTAACACCTTCTTCTGAAATATGTCTTCCTAAATACTCTATTTCCCTTACAAAAAATTTACTTTTTTTAGTATTGATAGTAAACCCAGCATTATTAAGGGCTTCCAAGGTGAGTTCTAAATATTGCAACCCTTCAGCCTCAGTATTAAATGGTATCAATAAATCATCCATATAAACCAATAAAAACTTTAAATGTTTTACTGCTTTACTAATAGCTTTTTGAAAAACGGAAGGTCCGTTGCATATTCCAAAGGGTATTTTCACAAATTCGAAGTGGCCATCCGGAGTCACAAATGCTGTGTATTTTATGGATTCATTAGCAACGGGTATTTGGTGAAAGCCATTTTTCATATCTATGGATATGAAATATTTGGCATTTCCCAACCTGTCAATCTGGTCTTCGATGAGAGGGAGAGGGTATCTTTCTTTATCAATAATTTTGTTGAGGGCTCTATAGTCCACGCACATTCGGTCACTACCATCTTTTTTTTTCACCAGAAGTATAGGACTAGCAAAGGTGGAATCACTTTCGCGAATTATATTCTTTTTAAGTAAATCGTCAGTTATTTCTTTAACCTTCTCTCTCTCAACCGAGGCCAGACGGTAGGGTCTATAATTTATAATTTCGTCTTTTTTTAATCGTATAACCATTTCTCCCGTGTTGACTGACCCTATATTATTAGAAGACGGTAAGACGGACGGAAATTTGTCAAAAATTTTATTTATTTTGTCCTGTAAATTAGAATCAAGGTGGTTAATTGCCTGAGTTAGGTTTTCAATTTCAACGGTCACCTTATCTTGGATTAAACTAATTGCCTCAGTGGAAGTAGGTAGGCGTGTACGAGTCAGTTTGCAACCATTTACGTCCATAGTTACTGCTATATCTGGGTGCTGGATAGCATTTCTACCGATCAAACATTCGTAATAACAGTCCCTATCCCTGGCTATATTAAATTCAATTTCTAAACAAACATCATCAAACTTAACAGGTACTGATACTTTAGCAAAAATTTCAAGCTTTCCATTACCTATCCCTTCGAGCACTGTAAAACATGGCTCCAGCTTACAACCAGTTTTTCTGGCGACAGAGTCTTTCATTACACTACAACTAGCACCAGTATCAATGAGGACATCTAATGGGATGTCTTTAATAAGGACTTTTGTTAATTTTAGAGTACTTTTAGTTAAACAATTAACATCGGTTTTAGGAGGATTCAAGTTAGTGCTGGAACGCTTTTTGAAGTAGCAAACAGACTCGTCATGCCCAAATTTATGGCAAAATGTACACTGAATCACATTGTTATTCTTATTATCAAGAGTCGAGGCAGAATTTATAGTAGAAGAAGAAGCTTCCGGTAAGTTTCTATTTCTAAAACATTGACTTTTAACATGCCCTAATTTATGACAAGTAAAGCACCGTTTCTCTTGCAAGTCGTTTGGCTTAAACCGCTTGAGTGGTGGGTTGTAATGGCGATCTGCTAGTTTTGAATTTCCCTCGAAAATGCGTTTCTTAGGTTGTTTAACATATGTAGTAAACAGGGAAATAAGCTCTGCAGTTGTTTTGACCCTGCTATTATGAGAGGCCATCCTTACATTAACATCAGTGATGCCTCCACAAATAAGTTCAACCAGTTGGTCGTCTGTAAAAGCGACTTTTGTATTTTTCAAAAGTCTCAATTTTTCCCTTGCATATTCGCAATAAGAGTCTACAGCGTCCGACGAGAACGATACTGCTTTTGACAATTTATCAGTTAGATTTCGTTTCTCTGGGTAAAGGTCTTGAAGAGTTTGTTTTAAAGCTTCCAATGACCTCCCTTCTTCCGGTTCCCAGGTCTCGTACCATAAAAGAGCGGATCCCTTCAAGGACTTGCCTACCTTAGCAACAGTGGTTATACTGCTCCAACCGAGATCCTTCGCGATAGTGTCAATGGAGCTACACCATCCAGCAGCACCGTTGTCATTCTTGTCGGGATCAAATGGTGGCAGTGCCACATCATCAGTACGCTCCCGACAGCATCTCGAATGGCTTTTAACAAGCCTTCCACGATAGAAGGATCCATTACAGCTCCCCTTCGTTAAATCTAAAAAAAAAAACACAATGTCAAAATGCTTATCTTTCAGATAAAAGTAATGCTAATAAAATGTTAAATCTATATTATATAAAGTTAGATTATCTATAATATATAAAGCTCGATTACCACTGACTGATTCACTGACTGACTGATCAGGGCTGTTTTTCGGTGTATTGGGATCTATTTTTGCGAAAAAAGTTTTGACAACCCTGAGTGTTTTTTTAATCAATCCAGGTTTTTGACATTTAAAAAAAAAAAAACAAAATGGCGGCCGTTTTTGCGACATCAACTTTTTTGTTACGGCAGTTATTCGAAAAGTGAAAAATGTCTCAGAGTCACCCTTTGCTACTTTGTACTTGACAAGAAAAAAAAGTTGAAAAAACAAAATGGCCGCGCCGCCATCTTGGATTGAAAATTGGATTTTGATTACTTTTCACGGGATCGTAGCTGAGAGGGGCGCCGCTCAATTTTCAAAATTATTTTTTTAATCTGTCGCGTATATACTTTACTTTCAAACGTCAGTTGCACTTTTTCAAAATCCAAGATGGCGCCGCCCCTGGCGGCCATTTTGTCTGGAGAAAAAAAAGTGCACTTTTCAAACGAATTTTGCGGGGTGATGGCAACACTGGAGAGATTTGAAATGTTCCGAGCGTCGGTGGGTAATTTATCACAGTATTGCCATGACTGAGAATTTCTACCAAATTCATGGTAGTTTTTGGGCCACGGCCCCGAATGGTAGAAAAAAAAAGTTGCCATGTTTGCAAAATCCGAGTATGCAGTTTGGTAGCTATTTGGACTGGCAAAGTCTTTCAGGTAGTTTTTTGGAAAAAAACTGGCAACACTGAAAATGACGGCGGAAATAAATTTTCGGGTGTCGCTGACTTCTAGAGGTTCTTTGGACGAGGGTATCATAGATGGCAAAAAATTAAAATTGTCTCTGATAGGTTATGCTATGTAGTATATGGGAAAAATACGCGCTGTCAAAAAAACAAGATGGCGGACGAGCTGGCGGCCATCTTGTGAAATCGTATTTTTTTGAAAATTTTCAAAGTGATTTTTTTGACTGATGGCGACACTTGAGAAAGTTTGCATGTATGAGGCAGGTGTGAGTCTTGCTTACATGTGTTGCCATGTTGAAAAACATTTTTGCGTTTTTTGATAGTTTAGGCGTCAGGGCCCAAAATAGTAAAAAAATAAAAATTGATTTCCAGGAAAAGTAAACACATCAAACCTTTTGTTGAGTTAGTCTAAATGACATTAGGTCATTTTTAACAAAATCATCTGGCAACACTGGGAGATATTGAGAAAAATTTTTTTTGACATGGTCATTTTTGAGAGGTTCCTTGGGGAACCAGTATTATTTTAGAAAAAAATGAAAACGCCATTCAAAGCGATATATGATGTAGTATATGGGAAAAATATGGGTTGTCAAAAAATCAAGATGGCGGACGAGTTGGCGGCCATTTTGTAAAAAAAAGGAGATTTGAAAAAAATCAAAGTTGTTTATCGACCAGATGGCGCTACTTGGGGAACTCATGATGTATGACGCGAACGAGTGTCTTTCTAAGGTGTGTTGCCATGTTCAAAAATATTTTCATAATTTTAAATAAGTTTCGAGACTTGGTCAAAAAATAAAAAAAATTAAAATGACAGTTGTTGGGGAAAAAAGTATATGAAGGCTTGAATTTAGGTATTTGAAATCCCTTTTGTCCATTTTTACTAAAATTAACTGGCAACACTGGGAGCAGCGTCCAAAAGAAAATTTTGACAGGGGCATTTTAGAGAGGTTCCTTGGGCGAGCAGTATTATCTCAGAGAAAAAGTAAAAACGTGGTTCGACGCGGTATATGTTGTAGAATATGGGAAAAATATGGGTTGTTGAAAAAACAAGATGGCGGACGAGCTGGCGGCCATTTTGTAAATGTTGAGTTTTTTCGCACTTAAAAACCGATTTTTCGGGCAGTTGGCGCCACTTGACGAGAATCGTTGTTATAATCTTTATGGTAGGTATTAACAAGAGCTACAAAATGGTAGAAAAAAAAAACTTCATCCTCAAGGAAAATTTTAAGATTTAGTACAAAACTTGTGTAAAATGTACGTAAAATTGTAAGTACTCAACGTCTGTGTATTGTGCCCTGTCAAAAAGTGACATGTATTGTCATTCTCAACCAACCAGAGCATTTAAAAAAACATGCGACGAAAACAAAAAAGAAATTTTTTTTTTTCCCTCTACTACGAAATTTTCCCATACATTTTGTACTGAAGTCGGCTGAACCCTACACATAGGTACCAGCCAGAAGAATTATTATGAAAATATGCGATGGAGATACAAAATATTAGGGTTATGGGAGAGATGGCAACTAAACCGGGACTATGGAAGGGAATTGAGTTGAGTTGATATTGATGATACAACGGGTCGCCTGCTTTATCGACCTTCTGTCTTAAGTTTTTACGTAATTCTCAAACCTAACAACTTACAGTGACCATATCATATTGAGGAACTATAAAGATTCAATAACATACAAAACTAAAAAACTCAAGAAAATTTAGAGTTTCAAACGAAACCACTTATGTAAAATCAATGAGAAGAACCGCAAATATAACTTGGTAATTTTATATATTTATATAGTATTACCACAATATTTATGCGCTTAGTGTAACTAAAAATTTAAATTAAGTTGAATCAAAATTTCATAAAGTAATTTTATCACTTGTGCTTGTTAGCACTACCTACTGACATTAACGTTACGATTATGAACTTTGAATCGCTTAGCCAGCTCAGCGTGGGCATCAAGTGTGGGCTTATATGGAGCTTAAATGGAAAAATCTAAATACTCGACACAAGCCCCGAACACTGAGCGAAGCGCCGCGTAGGGCGAAGCCCGGAGCGGCCATTTCATCACGAGTTTTCTTCACAAACCTATGCGAAGCGCCGCGTAGGGCGAAGCCCGGAGCGGCAAATACATCGATTGTTGCACCGGGAGAATCCCGCAACGGCCATTTCATCATATCATACAGCGGCAGAGCCAAGCGGAGCGCCGCGTAGGGCGAAGCCCGGAGCGGCCATTTCTATCACTCGTTATATTGCAAGAATATAGCAGAGCGCCGCGTCGGGCGCAGCCCGGAGCGGCCTTCTAATTGTATATATGGACTTTTTCATCGTGTTCAACGTAACATTGCGGAGCAAAGGCGAAGTGCCGCGTAGGGCGAAGCCCGGAGCGGCCACTTTCATATGGGTGCGACGAAAAATGAATGCGGAGCGCCGCGTAGGGCGAAGCCCGGAGCGGCCATTCCATTACAAGTTTGAACTTCAAAACCAAGTGGAGCGTTGTGAAGGGCGAAGCCTGGAGTGGCCATTTCAACCTGACTTTCAGGGGCAGAACCAAGCAGAGTGCCGCGTAGGGCGAAGCCCGGAGCGGCCATTTAAATCACTTGGTGTGTTGCGAGAATATAGCAGAGCGCCGCGTCGGGCGCAGCCCGGAGCGGCCTCCTAACAGTATGTATAGACTTTTTCATTGTGCTCTATGCAACATCTAGAAGCAAAGGCGAAGCGCCGCGTAGGGCGAAGCCCGGAGCGGCCATTCCACCCCAAGCACGACATATCAATCTAAGCGGAGCGCCATTTAATAGACACACGACGCATGACATTAAGCGGAGCGGCTTTTCATCGTTAGATAGACGGGCAGAACCAAGCAGAGCGCCGCGTAGGGCGAAGCCCGGAGCGGCCATTTCTTTGTAAGTTTCATACGCAGAACCAAGCGTAGCACCGCGTAGGGCGAAGCCCGGAGCGTCCATTTCATCGAAAGTTACACATGCAAAACCGAGCGGAGCGCCGCGAAGGGCGTAGCCCGAAGCGGCTACTTATTTCATCTCAAGTTTATTAAACATAATAACCAACCGGTGCGCCGCGTAGGGCGAAGCCCGGAGCGGCCATCCATCTCAAGTTTATTAAACATAAAAACCAACCGGTGCGCCGCGTAGGGCGAAGCCCGGAGCGGCCATCCATCACAAGGCTTATGGACAAAACCAAACGGAGCGCCGCGTAGGGCGCAGCCCGGAGCGGCCATTTCATCACAAGGCTTATCGACAAACTAAGAGGAGCGCCGCGTAGGGCGCAACCGTCCCAAGATCATACATTTCATTTATCTTTCCGTTGGCAAAAAAGTATAAGAGCAGCCGTGACAGACAGAGAACTGCCCCGTGTATCTTCGCGAGGCCGCAGGCCGAGCTGCGTCTCGCGAGGCCGAAGGCCGAGCTCCGCGGAGGGCGAAGCCCGTAGCGTCGCCGCGCAGGGCGCAGCCCGTAGCGGCTAAGCGTCGCAGACCTAGCTTGAAGGCGCACCCGCGCAAAGCGCGGGGCGGCAAAAAGCTAGTTATTACAATATATACACGACCAGTTTCCTATGGCTGCGTTCTGGCCTTGTATAGATTGGAAAGACGCGTGTGCGCAATCGCGATAAAAATTCGGCGGGAGGGTAGACCGACTCGTCATCCCGTCCGCCATCACATCTAACGCGGTAAGAAGCGATGCGACTACGAAAAGCACTGTATACTTTTTCGATACCGTCGCTTTCAACAACTGCACTATTATTTTTGTGTAAAATACTTTTCAAATGGGCGGAAAAACCTTTGTTTCTAACAGATACGTCGCATACAGAACAGAAAGTAGTGTTTGACATTGTGCATATGTTTTCACTGTGCTAACAATACAAAATATAATGAAATAATGCAAAAATTGTCAAAGACAAAATTTTTGCGGAAGGAGTTACTTTAAAAAACTTACTTACTTACATGCTATTATTTTTTATTTTTATCGCTGTAAAAAACTCCTTCTTCCGTAAATTTTGTTTTTGCAATTTTTGTAAATTCTTTAAGAAGATTAAAATTCAGGCGAATCCGTCTCCCCCTGCAGACGAACCCAAATTACTGCTTTTTCACACCTCTCGAAGCCGGTAAGATTCCGTACCTCCTCCGCGTTATAGAGGCGCACCTCAGCTAGCAGGTCTCCATCCAACTGTGTAGTCGCGTGACTCCGCCTGGCACTCGACGGGTGAACGTGCTAAAGGCAGTCTCTTTCGTCTTTTGAGGCGCTACTTCGTCGTCCGACTCCGAGTCGAAGAGCCACTCGGCAGCGATGACGGGAGACGCGTTTTTCGTCTTCTGCGTTGGACGTTTACCGGACTTTCTTCTTTTTGAACTAGGTAGAAAAAAAATAGTTATTATTATTTTATCTTAGACATAGTCGTTTAAGATGTAGTTTACTAATAGACAAAGAATCAAATATGGACATGAATTGAAGACATAACGGCTATCTAAATTACCTTAGGCTTTCGTCTTCTGACTCGAAGAATAGGTTGCTGGAGTCGGTCAACTTCTTTGATCGCCTGCTAACTTTGGTGATTTCAGACCTGAAATCCATATTTCCTATTACACACACTCTGACTATGTAAAGCTTTCAAATGTGTTAATATAGTTATACTTAAATGGAAAAAATGTCATAGACAATCATTAGTTAAAACTACTAGAAGAACTGGAAAGACAGATGTTTATGACCATAAATTAGTTCAACTTACGAACATTTTAGTTCCTGAAGTCTTCCTTGGTTTTCTTCTACATTAGATGGTACCGTTAACAGGGTAATGTTTAAGCACTTTACCACTTGTCACTTAGATTTTTCCCGAGAGACACTGCGAGTACTGATACGGTACCTATGTTTTACCGCGTTTTATTATAGAAAAGTGCAGACAGCACATTATTTTTAGCAGAGGTATTGAACCTTTATTCATAGATATGACACGTAATTTTACAGTTTGAAAAAAATACTTACTTATTGTTAAGTAAACAATAAACAATATATACAACATATAGTAACAAAACAATATATAGTAGATAATTAACTAATGTTTGTGGTTGTTTTCAGAAACCTTTATTCATTAGATAGTAGTAGTAGTAGTAGATAGGTAAATATTTACAGATATTTTTTCGTATTCGAATTTTGATTCAATAGGAAAAAAACCATTGTGATTGTATTGTATTGTATTGTGGTTCGTATTTTTTTTCTAACTCATAATAAACTTTTTGTATGTGTATCAAACATACATGCAATGAAGTATTAATGACGAACACACGTATAACAGTACGTACACGTGTAGGAGTTACTTGAATTGTATTGTATATTTCGAAAAAGGGTGAAATTCACTTGCCTTCCGATCGAGCCACAACGTGTGCATCGTTTAAGTATTTATTATCCAAAGAAAGAAAGAAAAGAAAGAAGAAATGTTTATTTGGTACCAAAAAATACATGTAACACAAAAAAATCAACATTCAAACTTAATAAAAAAATAAATGGAACCAAAATGGTCTCCGCTCAGTATACGACTTCGCGTGTCACACAGTGCCACGCGAAGCCACTGGTATTCTGCGGATGCCAAACAATCGAGGCGCGCAGGCCTCAGACGACTTTACACAAAAATTTATCATTTGTAATTAACGTTAATGTAATATAAATAAGATAGATACGGTAAATTGAAATAAATAAAGGGATAAAAATAATATATAATATTATAAATATGGGTATATAAGTAGAAGACTTATTTTAGAAAAACTGGACGCTATTTTCATATTATTTACTCTTCTGCAATGCTAATAAGAAAGACTTGTACTTTGACTTAAATGTAAAAATTGTGGCGGAATTCCTTATAGGTGGTGGAATATTATTCCAACACTTAGTTGCGGAGTATCGGAAACTACCTCGAAAAGCTGTAGTTTTATATGGTGGGCAAATGAGGCGATCAGTGATACGAGATTGTCGTTGAGTAAATTTCAGCTTAAGGAAAAGATATTCTGGACTCTGATGTTTGATAACGCCAAATAATAAACTCGCAAAATGCATAGCACGACGTGACTCCATATTCATAAGATCACTCCTATTTAAATAAGGAGACACATGTGCTCGGCGAGGGATCGGAAAGCAATACCTTGCGCAAGAGTTCTGTATTCTCTGTATGAGTTTTTTAGTCCGACCCAAGAGACAACCACCGATGACTGTATCCGCATAATTTAATTTGGATAGTATTAATGACTCACACAGCCTTATTCGTATTTCAACAGTCAAATACTGTCTTATTTGATAGAGGACTTTTAATCTGAAGTAACATTGTTTGACAATGTTAAGGACATGACTTTCGAATCTTAGATTACTATCAATCAATACACCTAGATTTCGAGCCTCATTAACCTGTTCTATTTTGGAGTCCATTATCTTTATTACTGGTTTATAGGAGCCAATCTTTTCAATTTGTGCCTTGGAGCCTAAAATCATAAATTTGGTCTTTGCTGGGTTCAGTATTAAAGAATTTGCGCTTGACCAGTTTGTTATTTCTTCAAGGTCCTTGTTTATGACATTAATAGTTGCATTTGTATCTATACTATTGAAGGTCTTGTAAATTTGTAAGTCATCTGCGTATAAGTGCTTCTTACAATTTAAGACAACATCAGGCAAGTCAGCAGTATACAAAATAAAGAGTAGAGGACCCAATATAGATCCCTGTGGTACTCCCCTATTAACCAGGGAGGTTGCAGATAATCTTTTACTACCATTTGGCAAAACAACTTCGACTCTTTGGGTACGATCAGTTAAATAACTCGAAAACCATTTCAATGCGATTTCATCCAATCCATAAAAAGTCAATTTGGCTATAAGTAAAGATGTGTCTATTGTATCAAATGCGCGTGAGTAATCAAGTAAGATCAAGATGGATCCCTCTCCCACATCCTGTCCAGCAAGTATGTCATCTAATACATCTAGAAGAGCTGTTGCGGTGCTCCTCCCCGCTCTAAAACCAGATTGCTTATTAGGTAAAATATTATTATTATTAAGATATTCAGTCAATTGCATGCATACTACTTTTTCAACTATTTTTGAAAGGAAAGGTAAAATACTAATAGGTCTCAAATCTTTAAGTTCTGTTGGGTTACTCATTTTCGGAACTGGTTTTATTATCGATTCTTTCCAGATATCAGGAACAGTGCCACTGGTAATAGACATATTAATAATAGCTGTTATAACTCCTAGGGTTCGCGGCAAAGTCATCAGAATCATATTCAACGATATGCCATCCACGCCCTGAGCATTCGTATTAATATTTTTGATTATAATAAATACTGTTGTTTCATCAACAGGTTGTAAACTAAATTTGGAAGTGGAAAATCGATTAAAGTAAAAGTAACTTAATTGTGAGATGTTAATTGTATTATTTCCTGGAACTTTAAGAAAATGGTCATTAATTAAATCTGGATTTAGAAGACTTTCAGGTAGTTCTGTATGTTTCTTATTAAAATCTATTACATTTTGTTTTAGGTTTTTCCAAAGTTTGCGTGAGTCGTTTATGTTTTTATTTACAGAATGCTGAAAGAATGCAGTTTTTTCACTATGGATTGCTACAGTTACCATGTTTTTTAAATCTTTATAATATTTTTTATGATTTTCAAGCTTTGTGCGACGACTTCTGTTATATGCTTGATTTCTGAGTTTCATCATCTCTTTTACTGTGTCCGTAATCCAAGGGTAGCTTTGTTCTTTGACATATGATGTCTTAAGTGGCGCATGCATGTCAAAGAGGTTTAAGATGAGGTTATTGAATGCAATAAGGGTATTGTTTAGGTTATCATGATAAAGCACATTTTCCCATGGTATATCGTTGATATCAGTATTAAAAAGTTCTAAGTCAATATTTTTAAGCGGCCTATAGTATATCCAACGAGGTACAGGTTTTGTTTTTTTAACATTTATGTCAAATGAAACAAAAGCATGATTACTGAGATCAGGCACATGATCAACAACTACTTTAACGACTTTTACGGTACTGCAAACTAAATCTAATAATGTTTCTGAATGGTCAGTAAAGTGTGTTGCTTCCTTCACATATTGTTGTAGACCTTAAGACTGAAGAAAGTCTTGTAGCTTAATTGAATTAGGTTCGTCTGCTTTTAAGAGATCTATATTGAAATCACCCATGAGAATAATATGATCGAAAGCTGAGAATGAACTAACTGACTCTGTCAAGGCATCAACAAAAGTATCTACAGAAAGCCAAGGAGGGCGATATGCAGTGCCTATAGCGAGTTTAAGTCCATTGAGCTTAACATTAAGCCACATCTGTTCGACTGACGACGAGATCGGATGATCGAGGAGACGCGCGTAGATTCCGCGCTTTAGATAAAACCCAACACCACCGCCGCGCGAGCGCACGGAAGCCGGGCGCGGCACGTGCCGCAGCCGGTAGCCGGGCGGCGCGGGCGCGCGCGCCTCCTCGCCAGCGCGCAGCCAGGTCTCATTGATTGCCACAATATCTGCCCCGTGGCGCTGCATAGCGACTATAAACTCATCATGGCGGGTTCCGAGTGAGCAGGGGTTCAATAGTCCTAATGATAGATTCTTTTTATGTATAATAAATTGTAAAATATATGTATGTGATATATGAATGTACCTACAATTATTTAAATACTGTTTTAGTATGAACAAATGACGTAAATTCAAATTATTACATTCTCGAGTATAATAGGGCTTCTGCTTGAATTGGTTCACGAAAATATTGCAGGGTGAATACAATATTTGTTTATATTTGAACTGGTTGAAAAATATTACAAATTTAGATATATAGTATAATAATATATAAGTGTAATGATAGATAGCATTTATAAATTGGAAGATATAAAATACCTTAAAATTATATGTTTTTCTGAATTCGATAACACACAGCACTAAGGAAGATAATAAATACAATACAAAGTATAACAGATAAGAGTTATTTCTTAAATTGACATTGAGTATCTTAAAAATATTTAACAGTTTAATAAAACTTGACCAATAAAATATGGTTGAATTAAAAATAAAATTTAAAGTAATTCTATAGGAAAATAAAATGAAATAAATATCATGAGCACTAAGTACTAACAACTTTAACACTAAAAACCTTAGAAATGTCATTATCAGAGCGTATGCGGTAGCTTATTGTTCCTTGGTCCCGGCGTACAAGGATACGACCTTCCCTAGTCCACACGTACTTCCAGCTCCGTCGCTTGGCCTCCTCTCGGGTTTTTTGAAACAGCTGCCGGTTTGATTTAGTGAGGCGTTCGTTGATGTAGATGTACGAGTGCGTGGGGGAATCTTGGACGGACATTCCTTCAGTAGTGAGGCCTCGGCGCACCCTCGCAGCGCGCAGCAGCTGGTCGCGGGGGGCCCGGCGCGCCAGGCGCACCACCAGCGGGCGTGGGCGCGGCGCGGCGCTGCCCTCCACGAAGGCGCGCACGGGGCCAACGCGCTCTGCACTCACGATATCTCTTTCGTCTAGGTCCATTCCGAGTTTCTTTGCTACAGTGAGCATAACATGTGTGCAGTTTTCATTTCTAATTTCGGGGAAATTAGAAATCTCGACATCGTTCAGTAGGAACTCTTGATCACGATCCTGAATTTCCATCTTTAGCAGAGATATACTTTCTTGTAATAAAGTAACTTCATTGTGCTGAGATTCAGGAGTTCTATTTTCGAGTATTTCGATTCTCGATTCTAGGCCATCGAGGCGCGCATTCTGTGCTTTTATAGTATCAGTGAGGGCCGCCATAGTTTGTAGGAAAGAACTCATTTCCTTTCGCATTGCTCGCATTTCACTTACGTACAGCTTTATTTCGGACATTGGGTCGTCACATTCGGAGTCGTTTACCTCACTAGGTGATGATAGCTCTGCCGATGCTGCGGGTTGCCTAATTCGTTGCGTGACATTACACGACTCATCAACCAGGGAGTTTGGTGAAATATTGCATGGGTTTGAGTTCGAAGGCTTGCGAGCTGGGGTATCTAAGTTTCCGACTTTTGGCCGCTTGCTTATGCATTCGGGACATTTCCAGCTGTTTTTACGCTCCATAATGCTAAAGAGTTTATAACTCACGTTCGCACATTCCAAATCGTATATTTCTTTGCAAATTTCGCATTTTAAAAACTCTCTTCTTAATATGGCATTCCGACATCCAGCGCATTTTTGTGTTTGTTTTGTAGACATGTTGATTGCAAGGTAGGTAGGTGCGCGCGCAGAAGAATAACTCAGCGGCTGCCCGGCACAATACAGCCCTCAAAGCGCTTCACAATATAGCAGCGTCCAGCCCGCGAGATATGTTGCAGCGGAGAAAGCGCTATGCGTGTCACTAAGCGTGCGCGTTGCGAGTTGTCGTAGGTCAGGGTTGATGTAAAAATATTATAGTTTTTCACTGATATCTTCTACAAAACTGCACAGAAGTCTGTCACACAGGCACCAAAAGTTGAGTAAATTGACTAGGCTTGTAATGATGTGCAACACTTATAATAAATCTCCCGTAAAACTAGTTAATACCATTAAAAACTACGGAGCAAATTAACAAACGTGTCTACTTCGTACCGTCTTTTTTTTTTTTTTATCCCGACTTTTATGATTTGAGTAAAATAATTCTGTCCATAAGGTATATTAAATTCTAGACCGTTATTTGACGCTTACTTGTTTGAGATAGGCCCTATCCGTTTTCCGCTACGTGGTCCCTCTCTTTCTACCTCATATCGTGCATCTCGCTCGCACGTTACGTCACTTCCAATACCAGGTAGGGCGGGCGGTTCGCCGAGGCGGCGAGCGCGCAGCCCGCCATTCGTCATTGGCGTCCCGTTTTCCGCCGCGAAAGGTTGTCTAAAAGTAAATACAACCGTGAAGAAACTTGTGCACCAGGCACAGGTGAGTACCAAGAAATATTTTTACACTACAAAGTGATTATAACGGATTTACCGTTCGGATATTTTATGAATTTATTTACGTCCCGAATCCGATAGGTTTCAATCGAAACAAGTGAATATTTTTCTACCTTCAAATTATAAAATTTTATTTTATTTTCAAAAGTTTACGATACTGTTTGGCGTTTTCATTTAAAATGAGTGACCCAGACCCCATAAGTGAAAATGTGGATCCGGGAACATCGTCCAGACCCGATAAAACGACAAAGCGGGTTTCTAGTCGTCGTAAACGTGGTAGGTCAACTAGCAGCAGTTCATCAACCTCGTCATCGAGTACGAGTTCATCGTCGTCTTCCTCATCGCATCGTCGTCGTCGTCGACGTCGACGCCGTTCCTCCAAAAAAGGGGGGGGGGCAAAAATAGTGAACGGCTACTTGGTGACCTAGCGCAACAAGTTGGCGAACTTTGTAAGCAACTATCACATCGGGAAAATATTTATGCTGAGCCCGCGCCTTCGGCAGGCGAATCGCCTCATAGCCAAGATAATGATTTTCTTATTGATGATAACGTCAGTGGGATCTTGTATGACAACGTAGATAATTCAAATCCAACGGAATCACATTCTCAGTTACCTATTAATTTTGATATTGGAACTAAATTGAAGGAACCTTCCGTACCTAAGGCTCCGGACTCGTTTGTACAGTCCTTGCAAAATATTCAACATTTCGATAAAAAGGAATGGTCAGAGGTTCGTTACTCCGAAGTACAAAAACTTTACAATCACACTCCCGGTTTCACTGACCTTGAAGTGAACGATGAAATCCGTGCCTACGACCAATTAAAACATTTAGCCTATGCTGATAAGTCGTATTCTGCTCTGACTTTCTGTATATTAAAGCAAAGAGATGCTCTTTCATCAGGCTTTACGGAACTGCTATCTTGGGCTAGTAGTGAAAAGAGTGTAGATGTGGATGGATTGCGTAATAAAATCAGTGACATATTTTGTAACGGAGATCATTTTAAAATCTCTTCTGATTTATTGCAAATGGTGTGTGGCCATAGAGCTGAAGTGATACAAATGCGCCGCGATGGTATAACTAATTATGTGCGCGACCCATTAACAAAATCTGCTCTGCGTAAAATACCTCCGTCGAACCAACATCTTTTCAATACGGAAAAGTTCACAGCAGTTGTGGAGAAAATTGGCGGGATAAAGAAAGCCTTTCTGCCCTTGACTAAATCGAGCAATTCTGTTCCTGCTTCGCAAGCAGGCACTAGTAAGTCTGTTTACCACCCCCCGCAGGGGTCGGTTTCACATCGAGGACCCTCGCAGGGTACCATTAATGCATGTTGCGCTCCGCAGCAACATTATCACCAGCCCTCACAGGGCTCCTATTATGACCGTCCCTCGCAGGGTAGTAGTCAATCTCACGCTCCCCGTCGTACGGCGCCAAACATGAGAGGTTCGTTTCGACCATCACGTGGAGATAGAAGTTTCAACAGACCCCAGGACACAAACAAAGGAAACCGGAAGCGAAATGGAGGGCCCGCAGACTTTACGGCCACCAAAAAACGCAAATATTGACTGCAAGAGGTTTCGGGCAGGTCGTCTGGCGCTATACAAAAATCAGTGGAAAAGGCTGGGAGCTCCTCCTTACCTGTTACGAATAATAAAAGGGTACCGCATACCCTTTGCGCAAAAGCCCCCTTTGTCCATGCCAAACCTAACGGGGCCTCATTGCACACCAGAGTCAAGGAGCATGACTGCTGTGATATCTCAAATGAGAAAACAAGGGGTTCTGGAAGTAGTTCAGCACTCCCCCAGCTTTCTATCCACGATGTTTCTTGTGCCAAAAGACGATGGATCAGACCGCCCGATTTTCAATCTAAAAGCCCTGAACCAATTCATAAAAACAGAACGTTTCAGTCTAATCAATGTGTCTCGGGTACCAGATTTTCTACAAAGGAACGATTGGCTTTGCAAAGTGGATCTTTCACAAGCATACTTTCATCTGCCCATGGCTCAAGGTCACAGACGATTTTTACGTCTAGCGTACCAAGGCCAACTCCTTCAAATGACCTGCCTCCCCTTTGGCCTCTGTACGGCACCAAAGGTATTTGTTGCCCTGACCAACTGGGTAGCTCAAATAATGAGAGAACGAGGTTTGCGGGTAATAGTGTACCTAGACGATTACCTGATTGCTCATCAGGACAAAACCACTTTAGAGAATCAAGTTCAGATGCTCCTGGACTGTTTACAAGACCTGGGATGGCAAATAAATTTGGAGAAATCCATCATCTCACCACAGCAAAGCATCACCTTCCTAGGAATAGTCTGGAATCCGTGGTCAGATCTAAAAGTACTACCAAAGGACAAGATCTCAAACATCACCAAGAAAATCCTTGCGTTACTAAAAAACGACAGACCAAGCATAAAAGACCTAAGAAGCGTAGTAGGTCTACTAAACTTTGCAAGTTTTGTAGTTCCAAACGGCAGACTTCACTACCGAGCTGGGCTTGCACATCTGAACCAGCTACTAAAGACTCCATGCCCAAACAGTTACGAACTACCTCCAGACGCGTTAGTAGACCTGAGATGGTGGCTCCACAATTGCCAACAATCGTCACATATCCACCTGCCACCACCAAGTCACTTTGTGACGACGGATGCCTCCGATGTAGCCTGGGGTGCTCAATTGGATGGGATACCCATATCAGGCCTATGGTTAGAACAGGAGAAACATCTGCACTGCAATATCAAAGAAATGCTAGCGCTATTGAAAACATTAGAACATTATTTCCATTTGCTGACTCATTCGACCACAGTATTTCAGTGCGACAATCGGACAGTGGTATCGTATTTAAGAAACCAAGGCGGCACACGATCACCGCCACTGATGAATATCACAAACAAAATTTTCTATTATCTCGAGTTGCACCAGATACATTTAGTCGCTTACCACATACCAGGGCTATACAACAGTCACGCCGACCATCTATCCCGGCACAGGGCTCCACCGGAATGGCACCTTTTACCTCAATGTACAGAGAGGGTATTTCAGAAATACGGCACCCCAGTGATAGACTTATTTGCCTCTCGGAGAGCACACGTGGTAGCAAATTATGTAACCTTAGATCTCCACGACGAGGAAGCTCTGTACCACGATGCCTTTTCTCAAATGTGGTCGTATCCCCTAGCATGGATATTTGCGCCGCCGTACCTAATACCGAAAGTCCTAAACCATCTCAATACAGCGACAGGAATCTATCTACTAGTGGTTCCTCGGTGGCACCAAGTATTTTGGCGGCCAGACCTGAAAGCTCGGGCGTTAGCGGCACCATTCACAATAACCCAGCTGGAGCGGAAACTAATAGACGTAGCCACGGGGCTACCTCCTCCAAAAGTCAGCCAGATGACCCTCGAAATATGGAAGTGTGGGGGTGGTCGACGAGTCTAAATAACTGGGAAACAGAACAAATAAAGTTACTACAATCTTCTTGGCGTCCTTCTACACGTAAAACGTATCAAGTGGCATGGAATCGATGGTTGAGCTGGGCAAAGGATTGTGATCAGGATCCTCTAAACCCTACTGGATCTATATTAGCGAAATTTTTGGCAGATTTACATATAAAGTACAAACTTTCCTATAGCACGATTTTAGTGCATAAATCGGTTGTTGCCACCTTATGTAATTCAGAAACCGCAGATAGTTTAAGTGCACATGTCTTGGTCAAACATATCTTGAAGTCAATTAGTTTACAAAAACCAATTACGCAAAAGCCCCCTGTTTGGGATATTGACAAACTCGTTTCTTTTTTGTTAACCACGCATATAGATGATAATAACTTGTTTTATACTTCTAGACACACAGCTGCCCTCCTTTTGTTGTGCTCAGGGAGACGTATCCATGACTTGACGTTGCTCGCGGTTGACCCTGATCATTATAAATTAAACTCAGATTCTATAGTGTTATGGCCTACCTTTGGGTCCAAAACCGACAATTCAGACTATAGACAGTCTGGTTGGAGACTAACAGTTAATCCTGAAAATACAAATCTTTGCCCGGTATACTGGATCAAAAAGACTGTTACTCTTCTTGAAAATAGACGGAAATTAATGATAAGTTCTAATCTTTTTGTGTCTGTTAAGGGTCAGCCTAAACCTGCCTCTCGTACCTTAATAGCAGGGTGGATTAAGTCTTTACTGTAAGAAGCTGGCATAACCGCTACCCCAGGGAGTTTTCGTTCGGCAGTAGGTTCAAAAAATTGGGCCAATAACATGCCAATAGACGAAATTTTGTCAAGGGGGAACTGGCGTTCTGGTAATACCTTTACACGCTTCTATAGAAGAGAGGTATTGTCATCTAACGGTAATAATAATTGTACGCTAGTAAAATGTTTTAACCCAGTTGTTTAATTTTGTAGTCAATAAATAATTCTACAAGAGAAAATGTGTGTAGCATTATAATTGAACTAAGTTGTTATAACATTGTTTAATTTAATAGGCAGATGGTCTATTTACCCCTAAGTGAGGTAATGTAAAATTAGTAAATATTATGTTGTTTTTAAATCAATTTTCCTTACTAGAATTATCACCATGTCATGATGTATTATTACATTATCTTTAATTAACATAGAATTATAATTATAATGACTGTACTTCAGTTATATAAATACTGATTAAATGATATTATAACCATCACAACAAATTATGTGTGATCGCTGCATCTCTCTCCTAAAATGAATAAAAATTATTTAAAGCTGTTTATTTATCTATGTTTATTTCATTTCTTCTCCATTCACATTGGCATCCACTTCCACCAGGCGATAACAAACACGTCTCAAACAAGTAAGCTTCAAATAACGGTCTAGAATTTAATAGCAGCGTTTTACATAAAGATAAAACGCTTATTAAATACTTACCTTATTTGAAGCTTACATTTTTATTTTCTGCCTGGTGTTTTCGACTCAATGACGAATGGCGGGCTGCGCGCTCGCCGCCTCGGCGAACCGCCCGCCCTACCTGGTATTGGAAGTGACGTAACGTGCGAGCGAGATGCACGATATGAGGTAGAAAGAGAGGGACCACGTAGCGGAAAACGGATAGGGCCTATCTCAAACAAGTAAGCTTCAAATAAGGTAAGTATTTAATAAGCGTTTTATCTTTATGTAAAACGCTGCTATTGTGATAACGGCGAAATGATTACTGATTATTTCTAGTGATCGAATGAGCCATTAGTTCTTCTTCTTCAATAATATTTTAGTTTCATTTATTGATATTTTTAAAGATACAATTGATGTACTTATTGCGGGAACATGATTTCACAAATCATATTTATATTTTGTTAAAAAGTAAATCGTTTCTAAGTGCCATCAATAATTGACCGAATATTGCATTCGGTCGACGAATGATACTTTCCTCAACTTAGGCACTTAAATTAACGGGTGGACAGACAGTGATGAGAATTAAACGCATTGGGAATTCTACTTCACATTTGGTTTTTCAAAGATAGAATTGAGAAACCAACTGACGCAAACGCATTGGGAATTCTACTTCACATTTGGTTTTTCAAAAATAGAATTGAGAATGGGAATTCTACATCACATTTGGTTTTTCAAAGATAGAATTGAGAAACCAATTGACGCAAACGCATTGGGAATTCTACTTCACATTTGGTTTTTCAAAAGTAGAATTGAGAATGGGAATTCTACTTCACATTTGGTTTTTCAAAGATAGAAATGAGAAACCAATTGACGCAAAGGCATTGGGAATTCTACTTCACATTTGGTTTTTCAAAAATGGAATTGAGAATGGGAATTCTACTTCACATTTGGTTTCTCAAAGATAGAATTGAGAAACCAATTGACGCAAACGCATTGGGAATTCTACTTCACATTTGGATTTTCAAAAACGTATTGGGAATTCTACTTCACTTTTGGTTTTCAGACTGAGCGAACGAAGTGAGCGATTTCGAAAACCAAAAGTGAAGTAGAATGCCCAATAATACCCTACTAAGGTCATCAATCTATCAAATATTATTTTTTCATAAATTTTAGAAAAGTTTGGCAGTAGCGCTACAGGACGATAATTGTTCATATCGCACTTAGGTCCTTTTTTATGTAATGGTTTTATAAGAGTTTTCTTTAAGTCTTTGGGAAAATTTCCTGTAACTATACTCAAGTTTATCATATACACAAGAGGCTCAGCTATGTAATCCACACTTGCCTTAATGATTTTTATAGGAATTTCATCATGACCTGTGCTCTTACTGTTTTTTAAACCTTTGATAATATTTTTTATTTCACTACTAGATACTGGATTAATGAAGATACTATTTAATTGAGGCTGTGTCACTGATCTGAATATGTCATTATTATTTTGAATAGAATTAGTTAAATTAATAAAATTATCATTAAGAGTATTAGCAATGTCAATAGGTTGGTCAATTAAAGTATCATAAATTTTTATTTTATCTATTGTTTCTTTTATTATATTTGTTTGTGTTAAGTTTTTACAACGATTTTTAATAATTGGATAATTTGATGACTTACTTTGTAAATAAAGTTTTCTCTTATTTTTGGTCGCAATTTTAATACCTTTAGTTTTCCAATTAGGCATTTTTTTTATACGTCATCTTTATTTTCTCAATAGGTACACACAAGTTGAAGATCGTACTAAATATATCCATAAATTTTTCATACGCGCTGTTTGCATCAGTTTGGTAATAAACGTCAGAAAAACTTATTTGTGATAAATATTTCACAAATATATCTACATATTTACTTGGATTCCTTTTATAGATAAACCAAAACTGCTCCTTGAAGCTTAAACTCGATGGGATTGAAATAATTTGACACGTGTGATCTGATATGCCATAGTCTATTATTTTAGTATTATATTTTTTTATATTTGTGAATATATTATCAATGCATGTTTGAGAATGCGAGGTGATTCTAGTAGGCTCTAATATTGTATTATGAAGTTTGTATGATCTAAAAATATTTAATAATTTCTACTTTTTTTTTCAAGAATATAATTAACATTAAAGTCACCCGCAATAATTGTTTTAAATGAATTTCGAGTTCTAACTATTAATTTACGTAGTAAAATATCTAAATGAGTCAAAAAGATGTCTAAATTACTATCAGGTGTCCTATATATAACAACAATTATATAATTTAGCCCATTAACCATGATGCCACAGCTTTCGAAGTGACTTTCTATTGACATGTCTGAAATCCATGGCAATAAATGAAAATGAACGGAATTTTTGACATAAATAGCTACAATAATTTTTATTTTTGGTATAGCAATTCTTTGCAATTTATTCTTAAGTAAATATTGCACTTAAAAAATTCCTCGGAGGGTTCAGGTGGGACTTGAACCCACAACCTTCTGCAATCCGGGCAGATATGCTATCCATATTACACCATCCGAGCCCCTTACTAAGCCGACGAATTTCGTAAGTGCTTAACTCGCCATGAGCTGACGATAGTCTCATCAATATTGTAGGTATGTATACTATACAATATCCAGTGGAAACATTATTACAAATATTTGACCACTAGTTAAGATGAAACTGCTAAACGAATAATTTTTATTTTTGGTAATAAATAGCTACAATACCTCCACTTTTTCTCTTTCTACAGTAATGAGCGGCTTTTTTATAATTCTCAATTTTTACAACATCAACTTCGTTATCTTTTAAAAATGTTTCACTTATACAACAAACATCAATTTTTTTTCACCTAATAGTAATTCTAATTGGCTTATTTTAGATTTCATACTTTGTGCATTGAGATGCATTATATGAACTTCATTTTTTATCTTCTCCTTTGTCACGAAATAAATGCTCCTCATGATTATTCTGATCTTGTGAATTATAAGGAGGTTTACTGACAGATGCTTTTTGTTGTTTTTCCATTATTCTTTTAAATAGGTACGGTATGGTGTAATATTTCGGTTTTTTCTCTTCATTTTTACGTTGCGATGAGTTAAGACCATTTCTTGTTTGTATGTAATTAAGATAGTTAAATTTATATTCAATAGCTAATATTTCTTTAAGTATAAGCCTACACATAGTTAGTTTATAGCTATTATGTATTAATTCAACATTCGGCAATGGCATAAAAGTCGCGTGAGAAAATTGAGAGCAGATAAGTCGTAAAATTTTATTTTGTTTTTCTGTATTTAAATATTTATTGACACCAATTTCATAAACCAAGACATTTGTATGAGAAAGTGCTGACAGGTGGTAGTACAAAAAAGATCTAAAACTAAGTGGATTATGATCATTTGACCCTGCCAATACAATAACATAGTCCGAATTTGTGAAATCTTTACAAATACTACTCGACAATTTTAACACTTCGTCTATCGGTGCACTTGGCTTTACAATACCTACAACTTTATAGTCCTGAGTCAAAACATCTTGCAACACTTTAGCGAATCCTTTTCCATTTTCATCAGAAAATATGACGACTTTCCGCTGAATGGCGACTTCTTTGTCTTTGCTTTCATTTGGTGATATTTCAGGTACTGTAGGATCCAAGATTTTCGAATCTATCTGTTCCACTGTAGACTTTCTGGTACTTGATGTTCGTTGACAAATTCCTTCAATTGCTGGTTTTCCCACATACGAAAATTCCAGTTTAGTTTTATTTAAACTTTTCCGATTTTTTTTTGCTTTTTACCCGGGTTGGCGTTGACATACAAATATTTGTGAGGTTCTCTGTTGTCTTTTCATATTTTGTTATTTCCTTTTTCAATGAATTATTTATCAAAAGCAAATTCTCAATTTCTGTTTCCGCTGTGAGTAATTTTCTTTCTAAATCAATTATTTTTAATTTTAATTCATCCAATGACTCTCTTGCAAAATAACTTTTTTCCGGGAGGCTTCTATTGAGTTGCTGGTCCTCCATTTCTTCGACTTCTTTAGAATCATCCGTATGTAATGATTTAAAAGAATTATCTGTTGAAATATTTATTTGATGCTTGTTTCGCTGTGTGACGAAACTGTTCGAAGTATTTCTCGGGGATGCTTTCCCTTTTTCAGAAGTTAATGGGGAACTTATCTTAGGCTGCGGATTAATTTTGCATTTCTTACAGACCCATTTATGGAGATAAAGACTCAGGCTACCTTATCATTACGTTGAAATTCCGACCGCCTAGCGTTCAATGCCTACAATTATTCATGCCTAGATGTGCGTTCTCTTTCTATCGCGTAACTCGTACCTTTTCTGGCAATATCAGGGTTGTCTATGTTAAGAAAATAATATTGTACTCTTAAATATTAATTAGTACCTTTTTATATTACTCTAGTTTAGCGACTTAGAATAAATCTCAAAGTAGGTCTTAGTAGTACTTAGTAGTAGGGAGTTTAGTTAAATTTTTTCGCGGAACTAAATTAAAACCGACATGATATTACCTTCTCGATCTTGAGTGATTTCCCCCGTTACTAATTTATGTAAACAAATGAGGTTTCGAATAGTACCTATCACAATCGAATAACATGGGTACCTACCTACCAACAGCGCAACGACGCGAAAAGATTTTGTCCAGCCAGGAGCCAACAACTAAAACACAATCTACCTACTTATTTGATTTTCGTCAAAATATAATTCTAGTAACTCAAACTACCAATAATTAAAATATAGGTAGGTAGTTTTTCAACACAAAAAGTGTGTTTACTATTTATAGTACACGAGCTAGTCAGAAAACTTTTACTTAAATTAAACACAGTAATTTAAGTAGGTATATTATGTTCGTAAGTAAGGTAAGTAAGCTAGAATGTTCTTATTAATTTTCGTCGCGTTTAGTCCCGGTTATATAAAGTTAAGTAGGTATGTTTTGTGTTTATTTATTTCTGTGTTGTGTGTGTGTTAACATGTATTTTTATTATTTGCTGTGTTGTAGGTACCTGGCTATAACTTGTACTAATGTATTTGTCGGAACGTTCAGGGGTTAGGTCCCGAGCGTACAGGCATAGTGTGGGCAGAAATAGGGATCGTGCAATGAAAATCACCGGGTTACACACTTTACTGATTTAATTACACCACTGAAACTATTACAATCTCAATGCTAGGTATCTAGGTCTTAATTTGAACACTAAAACACTGAACGAGTAGCGGTACAGTTCCGCGATGTTTACTCGGCGACGGTCAGAATCAAACTCTCTCCAATCGCTCCTCGCCGATAACGTCACGACTCTGCCGAAAACGCACGGAATCGTAGTTCCCGCTGTCACCGCTTGGCGCCCTTGCTTCTCGTCGTTTATGATCTGTGACCGGATGCGACACGGCCATCCTGCGATGACACACGTCCTCGTGTGTAAATCTGTAACGTAAAGACAGCACAGTATCCGCTCGGCCAGTCCTTACTCTATTGGACCTAATCTGTCTCCAAAAATAAAGAAATCTAGAAAGTTTCTCATGATTGTTTCCTTTATTCTAACACCAAACAACTGTAATTACTAACAAGCTATCACAATAGCTAACCAAGCAGGTTTGTTACAATTTAATGGTTTACAACTACAGATTATAATTTAAGAAACGAGATCAAGAGATACATTCGCACAGTATCGTGTTGCTCGGTTTTCCCTGATCTGACCATCCATTCCACATCTACATTCCAAAACTCATTGTCACTCTAATTACAACTTGGTTCACACATACATCAAAAGCCGCACCATACAACCATTTGGTTTTTAATTAACATTCGCAGGGTAAATGCCTCCTTTCGACCACGCATGGACCGGAGAGCATATACCCTATATCCAAACATATCATAGCCCGGACAAGTGTGTCAGGAAGAGAGTTATATATAAAATAAAAGATATAATAAATAAGGAATACATATATTCAAACTAGCATCAGATTAAATAAATTATCAGCAATTTACCATCTACCAAAGCTACATAATATTTACATAGTTATTATACATAAGGCATAATGTACTTATCTGCAATCAGCACTTATAGGTACTCAGAGCCAATACACCAATGGCAGGGGGCAGAGAGAGCTCCTACTCGGACGCCGTCTCAAGCAAAAGTGAGTGTACCGGCAGCGAGCTACTGGTTTTATACCCTCTGCCCCACCTCTGACTACCCGTGCGGCGGAAGTGGCGCAGCAACAATTCGGTTTTAAAATATTAATTTACGTCTTGAAATTGATAAATCAATATTAATAATTGATATTAATGTACAATTTATTTAAGGGATTATTTTAAATTGATTTTATAATTTTATACACATAAAAAAAAACAATTACCTATTATCTTTCAAAATACTTAATATAATTCAATACATTTCTTAAAAGTTTATTATTTTAACCATATTTTTATCAAGCAATATGAATTAACTTAAGGATTACTTATATTCATAATATTGTTGTTTGTATGAGGAAATTTAATCATACGACACGGCCGTTCTGACTAATCTTCGTTCTCGAAGATGTTTATATTTCTTCATCAGACGATGATGATGATGAGGCCGCTTCGAGAGCTGTAACGGAAAGGAACTATTTGATTCACTAGTTAGGCTGTCACATGATGTCCCATCACGTGCTGCATCGTGATGTCTAGACAACACATCAGGCCAACTAACAGCATTTATCAACGGTAGATCTACCACAACCCCAAATAAATCAACTACTTAACTGTATACCAGTCTAGCACACCAGTCTAATCTGTCGTGATGGATCTTTGATCTTACACCAGAATAGACACTAACATGTCAATACTTACTGTACCACTCATCGACATGTCTACATCACTTTGATACAACGCCAGATTAGCGATCAAAATAAACAATTGCTTTATAATATAATAATTACCTCGTTCAACCAGGACATTCTCTTCAGTCCACTCTCCAAGCCAGCTTCTTAATTTATCTTTAGATGCTACGATATCTGCCAATCTTCCACTACCTTTCAGCCTAAACCTGTCGTTGTCTAAAATCTCTAAAATTTCATATGGTCCCTTGTACTTGGGGCTAAGTTTGTTGTGTCGTCTATGGGTTTGGCTGACATAGACAATATCGCCTATTGAGTAAGCCAGGTTATTACGTCTCCGTTCATCAAAGCGGATCTTGGATCTTTCGGCTGCACATTTCATTTTATCGTATGCTTTATTTCTGTCTGCCGTAATATCAATTGGTTCTGCATCAGAGTTTTCTGGTAAACCAAGGTCATTTAGGCGAGCTTGAATAGAGTGAGCATTAGCATTTCGTCCTAAAAGTAATCTCAATGGAGAGAAACCAGTTGATTTTTGGACGGTTGTGTTTAAACTCTCTTGTACTTTATGTAAAACGCTTGGCCATTCTGTTTCATCATTAATAGTAGTGGTCAACATATTAATTATGGTAGTCACATAACGTTCTACCTGACCGTTTCCTCGGGGTGTGCCGGTAGAAATCATATGATGATCAACATTCCATTCTCTGAACAGTCGAGCAAGTTGATCATTGGTGAAATTGGTAGCACGGTCGCTTATTACTCGTGAAGGTGTCCCGAACATTGTAAGGCTATCTCGCAAAACGACCACCATTTCATTACCAGTCATAGTTTTTAAGGCTTTCAATACGCAATACTTGGTAAAAGCATCTACAACTATTAACACGTACTTATATCCGTCTTTAGATGGAGAAAAGGGTCCAGTACAGTCCAAATGTACTGTGTGGAATGGGATGGGGACCTTGTCTATGGGATGCAAGAAGCCCTGATGTGGCCCACTATGAGACTTGCCCTTTACACATGTGAGGCAGTGGGAAATGTATTTTCTGACAAATTTGCTAACCCCTGGAAACCAAAATGACTCTAGCAGTTTTTGTAATGTTTTTTCATGACCTACGTGACAATTTTCATCGTGGTATAACCGCAAAACACCGAGCCTACATCCTTTTGGTACGTACAGCTTGAGTTTATTATCAGGCAAATATTTGTAATACAATAAATTGTTTTTAAATACATATTGGTTATTATCAACATCACCAGATTGTACTCTCTCTATCAGAGATATCGTCTCCGGGTCATTGTGCTGAGCTCTTTCTAACCATGAGTCTGAATTTGTGATATTTACAGTGCAAAGAGAGATAGTCTTTCTTGTATTTTTGTTTTCAACCGGATTTCTGCTTAAATAATCAACATGACCAACATAAATTCCCTTACGATATACAACATTGAAATTAAAATCCTGCATATATGTCCACCACCTTGCTACCCGAGGTGAAATATCTTTTTTATGCATTGTGGACTTAATTGCATTGCAATCAGTAATGATCGTAAATTTCAGGCCCAATAAATAAACTCTAAAATGTTTCAAAGCATTAAACATGGCTAAAGTTTCAAGCTCATAAGAAGCGTATTTGGATTCAGGCTCAGTTGTTCTGCGACTATAATAACCAATAACTCTATTATTTTGACCGTCTTTTTGTATCAAGATGCCACCATACCCAATCGAACTAGCATCTGTATGCAGTTCCGTAGGTAAAGCAGGATCAAAGATTGATAAAAGAGGTTTTGATGTCAATTTTGAAATGATGTAGTGCCGTGCAGCTTCCTGTTCACTACCCCATTCCCATTTCTGACCGGATTTCGTGAGTTTTGTAATACAGGCAGTTTTTGCTGCAAATTCAGGAATGAATTTTCTGAAGTAGCTGGCAAGGCCCATAAACTGGCGCACTTGCTTCACATTTTTGGGAATGGGGGAGTTAACTAAGGCAGCTACCTTAGATTGACTCGGTTGGACACCTTCGGCTGAAATTGTTCTCCCTAAATATTCTATAGAAGTCTCGAAAAATTTACACTTCTTTAGATTTATAGTAAAACCAGCATTGACCAACGCAGCTAACGTTTGATCCAAATAATCAAGTCCCTGTTCAATAGTTTCACAAGGTATTAACAAATCATCCATATAAACTCTCAGAAACTTTAAATCTTTAACCGCTTTCGAGATTGCTCGTTGGAATACGGAAGGGCCATTGCAAATACCAAAGGGCATTTTAGTAAATTCATAATGCCCGTCAGGAGTAACAAAGGCAGTATACTTTACGCTACTTTCTTCTACAGGAATTTGATGGAACCCGTTCTTCATGTCAATCGAAATAAAATATTTTGCTTTTCCTAAATGATCAATCTCATCTTGTATCAAAGGCAGGGGGTATCTTTCCTTTTCAATAATGGAGTTTAAAGATCTGTAATCTACGCACATTCTGCTAGTACCATCCCGTTTTTTAACGAGGAGAACTGGGCTAGCGTAAGAAGAGTCACTCTCGCGGATTATTCCAGCTCGTAATAAATCGTCAACTATTGCCTTGACTTTTTCTCTTTCGACAGGTGCCAAACGATAAGGGCGGTAGTTAATATTTTTATCGGATTTAAGTTTGATTTTTAACGAACCAGTATTAACGTTACCAATCTTGTCATCTGTAGGCAATACTTGAGGATACTTGTCGAAAATGCGCTTAACATTATTTTTAAGAGGTTGTTCCAAATTCTGAAGTGCAACTAAAAGGGGGTCAGTGGTACTATTTGTGACAGCATTAATGATTGGGGTTTGGACTAACCTAGTTCCCTTACAGTCAGTTACAATGGAAATGTTAGGTTGTTTTACAGCATCTTGGCCAATGATACAATCATAAGAAAGATCTTTGTCTTTAACGACGAGCAATTGTAGTTTCAGACATATATTTTCAAATTTTACAGGTGCGGTGATTTTAAAGACCGTGTGTAAGCGGCCTGAACCGATGCCGTCTAATCTCTCTGAGCATGGTGACAGGGTACTACTCACTTGAGATGCTATAGATTCTTTTACAATAGAGCAATTTGCACCAGTATCTATTAGAGCGTCTACGGGTATACCATTAATAAGAACTCTAGTAAGACTTAGTCCTTCAGAAGAAACACAATTAACAGGTTTAGAGTCAGGTTTTTCGCGATTTTCCCTTTGTTTAGTCCAACACCTACTAACCTCATGACCAATCTTTCCGCAATGACTACATGTTTTTTTATTAGGGAAAGAATCGTTAGGGCGAGTATTCTTCATATTAACATTTTTGTTATTATCAAACGGTTTATTATCGCGGAATTTTAAGGGGTTAGATTTTTTTGGGCAATGGTATTGAATATGACCCCTTTCTCCACAAATAAAACAGGCTTTTGTTTGTTCACTTGAATTAAATCGTGATCGTTTTGCGCTTGGCCCCGGAGTCTCTAGAGTCCTTAAGGAATTATCAAAGAACCTTTTCCGGGGATTCTTGCTATAACAGGACAAAAGAGTCATTAACTCGCTAGTACTAGTTACAAAACTGTTTAAAGCTCCCATACGAACGTTGATGTCACGGATGCTCCCACAAACAAGCTCAATCAATTGCTCCTCAGTAAAAGAAACGTTAGTTTGCCTTAGCAACAGGATCTTTTCTCGAGCATATTCAGTATAAGTTTCAGCAGAATCAGAAGAGTAAAGGACGGCCTTGGTAAGCTTCTCAGATAGATTTCGTTTAGCCGGAAACAAGGCAGAAATATTATCTTTAAAAGTTTCCCAGTCGCGTTGTGGTGGTTCCCATGAATCGAACCATATGGAAGCAGAGCCCCGAAGGGCCTTACCTGCCAATGCAACCATTTGCAAGCCGCTCCAATGAAATTCGACAGCCAAATCCTCTACACTTTTGCACCAAGCTTCAGCTCCATTGTTACTCTTTTCTGGATGGAAGACTGGCAGGGCGATGTCGTTAGCCCGGCGATTGCTTGAAATCGCTGTCGCAATCGACTCCAACATAGTTTTCATAACTTCCGGATCCATATCCTCAGTCTGCAATCAGAGATATAAAAGTAAGTAAAGTAACTCCAATCCATGGAAGAGGAGAGAAAGAGAAAAAAAAAATGTATATATATATATTTTTTTTTTATATATTATAATAATCTATAAGAGAAAAAATTAATTTTTCTCCCAGCGTATTATCGGGGAGTGCCCCGACCAAATACTTCAAGGGAAAAAAAAGACGATGTTTAGATACTGTCGCTATCAGGGAGTGCCCTGATCAAATGACAGCATCAGCGTCTCCGTAAATATATACATAATAACACTAATAATAATCTAAATTGACTTTTTACTCAGTAGTATTATCGGGGAGTGCCCCGACCAAATACTAGGTGAGATTAAAAGCCAATTCTTGCATTATTTGTTATCATTATCAGGGAGTGCCCTGACCAAATGAGTAACAACTTAAGCAGAGTATCTATATTAGAACATTTGTATGGGCTAGTGGATTCTATGAAAAGCCATCAGTATTCTACATATATCCCACTTCTGATGTCAGGAAGAGAGTTATATATAAAATAAAAGATATAATAAATAAGGAATACATATATTCAAACTAGCATCAGATTAAATAAATTATCAGCAATTTACCATCTACCAAAGCTACATAATATTTACATAGTTATTATACATAAGGCATAATGTACTTATCTGCAATCAGCACTTATAGGTACTCAGAGCCAATACACCAATGGCAGGGGGCAGAGAGAGCTCCTACTCGGACGCCGTCTCAAGCAAAAGTGAGTGTACCCCAAAGATATGCTCACGTCCCGGGTGGGGGGACGGAGAAACTGTTCTGGATGTGATCCACTTCAGTAGCTTCATTCGCCGTGCATAACGATGCACGGGGCATTGGCGCGGCCTGTAGTAGGCCTTGGTGTCAATCCGGTTGAGCCCTGCTGGCGAGTCCGGACCCCATCGGCATAGTTCCTCCCCGCGAGGGGTGGAACGTCCGGTGAGCGGTCTCGAGCCAGCTGGGCGGTCTTGGTGTCGTTGTCCGTCTAGTCAGTATCCGCCGGGACTAAGTCCCGCGGATACGGTCGTCTGTCGGGGGGGCGTCGATGGTACGGCGCGATCTCACGCAAGTGGGCAAAGGATGACTGCCCCGCGCGGGCAAACATCCTGGCACTCAAGCGGCCAACGAAGTCATCGAGACTCTCCATCCGGGTGTCCCGAGTTATCGTCGAATTCCTCACGAAGCGAGGGGCCTTCACTATAGAGCGCAACGCAAGCGATTGCTGAGCGCGCAATCGTTTGCGTTCAGTCTCCGCGACCAGAGCGTACCAGGCCGGGGCGGCGTAGGTAAGCCTAGTGCGAATGTACGCCTTGTAAATTCCCAACTTCGCTCGTAGAGGGATATTGGACGACAAGACGGGACTCAAGAGAGAACGAGCAGCTCGGCATTGCGCCACGGTGTTGCCAACGTGGGCAGACATAGTCAGCCGCCGGTCTATGGTGACCCCAAGGTACTTGACCGTTGGGGACCAGGTGATATTGCTGCCGAGCATGGTGAGAGGGGGCAGGATCCCCCTCCCACCGACGGCTATCGCCTGGGTTTTCGCCACGTTGACCGTCAGCCTCCAATCCTTTAACCACTTGGGGAGAGCGTCGAGCGCGCGCTGCATCTTAACTACAGCGTGCTCCGTCGTGAGGGACGAGGTGATAAAGGCGGCGTCGTCAGCGTAGAGCGCCAGCACGGCACCGCCTGCCACAGGGATGTCGTCCGTGTATCTGCCGTAGCAGATAGGCGAAAGACAAGATCCCTGCGGCACGCCGGCCGCGACCGGACGCACAGTCGATAGCGCGCCGTCCACTATCACCTGAAAGCTTCGCTGAGCTAAGAAAGTGGCTATGATCATCACCACTCTCCGTGGTGCAGACGAGGTAGCTAGCTTGTAAACGAGCCCGGGGTGCCAGACTCGATCAAAAGCTTTCTCCATATCAAGCATCACGGCTACAGCACGCTCCTTCTTGTTTAGTGCGGCGGTCAGATGATGCAACACTCGCGCGAGCTGTTGCGTGGTAGAGTGTTCTGCGCGGAAACCAAATTGCTCCTCCCGCGGCACTATGTGGGGCTGGAGAAGAGGGAGGATCAGCCTCTCGAATACCTTTGAAATGGTCGAAAGCAGAGTGATAGGTCGGTAGCTGTCTGGTCTGAGGATGTTTTTCCCCTGTTTCGGCAGCATGATGATCCGACCGAGCTTCCAAGCGGCGGGGAAGTGGCCGGTACGGAGAATAGCATTGAAGAGCTGCGTCACCGCCGCGATCGCTCGCGGCGGTAGGTGGCGCAGCGCTTCATTACTAATGCCGTCCGGGCCGGGGGCTTTCCGCAGCTTGGTCCGTCGGATCATCCTCCAAACCTGCGCAGGAGAGAAGAAGATGGCGTCGTCAGTCGGCAGTATGGGGGCTTCGAAGTAAGTCTTAAGGTAATTCAGTACGTGGTCAGTCATGGAGTCGTCATTGTCGTCTACTGGATTCGGCGTAAACTGTCGCTCCAGGTGCGCGGCGAAGATTTCCGCACGGTCCTCTGGGCGGTATCGAAGAGTGCCGTCCTCGGCCAGTAGGGGTCTGATGGGGGGCGGCTTCCTGGACAATTGCCGGCACAGGCGGTGTATGCCCGGCCAGTCATCGCCGGCTTTGTCGATGGCGCGGTGCCAGGATTCGGTCGCGGCTGTCTCCAGCTCTTCCGCGATTCTGGCTGCCAGCGCGTTGAGCTTCGCTTTCAGGTGGGGGCATCTGCAGCGCTGCCATTCGCGTCGCATCTTTCTCTTCTCTCGGATGAGAGAGGAGATGTGCGGCGGTGTCGGGCGTCGCGAGGGGGCGGACGGGGCGGGGCGCCGGGACTCTCGAAGTGCTACAGAAATCGCAGCACTGAGGTCCTCGGCAAGTGCGTCCACGTCTTCGTGCGACTCGGGGGGTTTGGCACGACGGAGGGGTTCGCTGCTAAGCACGGCTGCGTATTTGGCCCAACATTGGACATACCGGGGTGGTGGTGGCGACGTTCTGGTGACGGGGGCTCGGATGGTGAGGAGCACCGGCTGGTGGTCCGAGTTCATATGCCGGTCCGAGACGTCAATGGTTGGGGGGGCCGGAAGGCCACGGTAGACAGCCAGGTCAATGACGTCCGGTGAAAAGGAGTACTGGTACGGGTAGTGCGTTGGCACCTCCGGTCCTAGCACTTGGTAGTTGCTGCGGTCTGCATCGTCGAGGAGCCGTCTTCCTTCGGAGCAGATGTGGTTTGAATTCCAAGCCGTGTGTTTGGCATTGAAGTCGCCGGCAATCACCGTCGGGATGTCAGCATCCAGCAGCGCGTGGATGTCTGCCACTGCGAGACGGGTGCGGGGCGGACGGTAGTAGGCAAACACACGGATTGGGCGGCGGTCAATACAAACCTCCACGCCTAGCGCGTAGGACGACTGGAGGACAGGTGTAGGCAGCGGCTGGTGTACGATGCTCCTTTTCACCAGGACTAGGAGTCCCCGGTAGGCGAGCCCGTGCGGCGAGGTGTGTTCCTCCCGGTAGATGATATAGCCGGGGAACTTAACTTTTGTACTGCTCCTGAGATGTGTCTCGTTGATAAGGGCGATATCTACCCTCAATTCAACGAGCAAACATCTCAGGAGCGTGGCCTTCATAGGGGACAGTCCGTCGGCATTCCAGAATGCAATGCATAGCGAACTATCCATGACATAGATCGACTATGCATTGCAGGATGACGGCGACTGGGTCCCGTCCCTCCTGAACGGCCAAGAGTACTTGGTTAAGCACCCTTAAGGCCATAGCAACTCCCGGGTCCACACCTGCACGTTGCGCCTGTGACGGCACTGACTGTGCGGCTTTCGCGGCTGTTGCCTGCTTCGCCTTCGTCCCCTTGGTAGGGGCAGCGACCACAGGTTCCGCGGTGGACAGTGTTTTCTGAGTCTGGGTCTGAGTGGGGGCTGAGGCAGCGGCTGCCGGCTGCTTCTTGCCCTTCTTCTTCTTGGTCCTCTTCTTTTTCGCCTTCTCACCCGTCTTGGTGGTAGGGGCGGCAGACGAGGGAAGGTTGGCAGCGGCCATGAGCGAGGCCGGGGCGTCCTTTTCTGCGGACGGCTTGGATGGCTTAGTACGAGTGAGTGTACCGGCAGCGAGCTACTGGTTTTATACCCTCTGCCCCACCTCTGACTACCCGTGCGGCGGAAGTGGCGCAGCAACAATTCGGTTTTAAAATATTAATTTACGTCTTGAAATTGATAAATCAATATTAATAATTGATATTAATGTACAATTTATTTAAGGGATTATTTTAAATTGATTTTATAATTTTATACACATAAAAAAAAACAATTACCTATTATCTTTCAAAATACTTAATATAATTCAATACATTTCTTAAAAGTTTATTATTTTAACCATATTTTTATCAAGCAATATGAATTAACTTAAGGATTACTTATATTCATAATATTGTTGTTTGTATGAGGAAATCTAATCATACGACAAATGCGTCCATTCGACCAATCACACAATGACTGGACCGGACAACACCGTCCCTGCGACCAGGAGACACCAATAATGGCCCGGACAAATGCGTCCTTTAGACCAGTCGCACAATGACTGGACCGGACAACACCGTCCCTCCGACCAATCACCAATAATGGCCCGGACAAATGCGTCCTTTCAACCAATCACACAATGACTGGACCGGACAACACCGTCCCTGCGACCAGGAGACACCAATAATGGCCCGGACAAATGCGTCCTTTCGATCAATCACACAATGACTGGACCGGACAACACCGACCCTCCGACCAGGAGATACCAATAATGACCCGGACAAATGCGTCCCTTCGACCAGTCGCACAATGACTGGACCGGACAACACCGTCCCTCCGACCAATCACCGCTATGCGTCCCTTCGACTCACCTACACAGTGAGACCGGACAACATAGCCAATTACTCGAATGTTTACATCTAAATTTACTCGCAACGCTTTCTTTCATCAACGAACACTCGGCACAAGAATCAAAATCAAATTTGTAACACGTACCAGATCGTTCAAGGTTCCGGATGGGGATTGGAACACACACAGGTCGACACGCCTCCCGACCGAACCCGCGGCGCTGGACCCGCCGGCTGGATAGCGGCTGGCGATGTGGCTCGCTGCTCCGCACCTGTAGCAGACCGCAAGGCTGCCACTAGCCTGCTGGCGTTGACCCGCGCTCGATGTAGTCGGGGCAGGAGAAGGTTTCTTCGCTTCATGTTTTCTTGTTCGGCAATCCACTTGCGTATGCCCTAGCTTCCCACAGGCATAACAATTGATTTATGATACCGACGAAAGTCTCGACTGTTTGTAGTTGCCAACTTCCGCTCGAACATCCATCGGATTCGTCCGTGATGGTCATTATGAGCTGACTGCATTTCCACTCATTCACAAATCCGCGAAGAATGAGCATCGGAATCACAGTAGGAGTCTTTTAAAGCTTGGATAACGTCACGCATTGTGCCTCCTCCCCTTGTCCGGGTTGATGGTGAGAGAGGCCATGCCTTTTTCTAGTAGAAAACACGGTTTTTCGACTGGCAACACTGGTTTCCCGCCTTATTTCTCGTTTCGCGCCTTGACTTTCTGGAATTTTTAACGAATTACCCCCACCAGAGTGGAGGTTTCGTGTGAGATGGCGCCGAATCCTTCTTCATTGCTCTGCTGAATTTCGCGGTGATAACACGACCTAAGAGGTGATAGTGTCGAATATAGTGCACACAATGGAGACCTCAGCGGCTGGCAGCACTGGTAGGCGAGAACGACGGCAGGGAGAAAAAGACGCAGATCAACGAGCTACTCGTCATCTACGTCTTCAAGTATAGCCAGTTCAGTGGAACGGGCCAACTGGAGACACAAAGATAAGTCCGAGATAGATAGTAATTTATCGGTTTTAAACCAATTGTGTAATCAGGTACAAGTTTTAACAAACTTCATGAATAATTTTATGAATAATTCTGAACAACCAATTGCAACCGGATTACAAACAGATGTGGTATCAGAGGTTAACAACTCTAGGGAACCTGTTGCATCTTGTGAACCCCGACAAAATGAGGAGTTTTCTTTTAAATCCTTACATACTACTTTGAAAGATCCTGGCGTAGGCAAAACTGACTAACATCACTTTGATATAATAAAATCATTACAGTTATTTGAATCTGAGGATTGTTTCAATATAAACTTTATAGATACACAAAAAAGCTACTTATCCAAGCCAGGGTTTACTGAATTAGAAACTAATGACGATCTGAAACCATTTGATAAAAATAAATTTCTACCGTCAGTGGAACACACACTGTCGGCACTTTCCAAGGCCGTTATTGTACAAAGGGAAACGCTGCAAGATAATGTTTCCGTTTTATTAGCATGGTTTAAGAGTTTGGAGTCGGTGTCTTTTGAGGAATTCAGTGCTAAAGTCAACGAATTATTTGTCGAAGAAAAGAGATTCACGAGCGTATCAAATGACATGATACAAATAATTTGCGGTAAACGAGCTTCGATTATTAATAATCGAAGAGTCGAAATTCTTAAGTCTATCCCAAATAGCTTTACGTCTGATAAATTTAAAAAGATACCTCCATCTTCAGATTTTCTGTTTGAGCCCAATGAATTTAATAAATTACTCGAGAGGGAAGGAGGCCCCAGTAAGGTTTTTCAAAAGACACAGACTTCAAAGAAAATTCTGGCTCCTTTTAAAGGAACATTAAGGTATCCTGCGAGGAACCAGCACTTCCAGCCTATTCTTGGGGATACCAGGGCACCCGGAGTACCTGGCCCTTCAGGAAACTATCAGCGTGAAGTGTCCTTTCGCGGTAAGCGAAAATACCCTGACACTAAGAAACCTAGTGGAAACCGTCATGGCGGTTCCTCTAAAAGACGCCGCTATGATTGACTATCAATTTCAAGCGGGGCGCCTAAAGGGGTTCCCTATGTTATTTCGAAAGTCGTTTCACCGATTTTTATTTCATCGAAAACTATTCATCGAATACTCAATTGATCGACGCATCATTTCAACGAAGTTTTAATTCACCGATGTAACGACTCATCGAAAAAAATTCTATCGAAATTCATTTCACCGACCATACATTTCACCGACATATCATTTAGTTGATGTAACGTTTCATCGAATTTTACGTGAAGGACTAGTGGGCTACATTACATTAATATACTTTATGATTATGATATTACCTATGGTATTACCTATTTTAGAAAGTTTGCATGTGTATCTATCTATATATCTATTAATTATGTATTCTTCGCGTCATTTTTCTGTGACATCAAATTCGCAATAACTGCTCATGAAACATGACAAGTTTTTGCAAAACCAGCAACGCTGAATACTTCAATTTGAATCCGTCCGGTGCTACCTACTTTGATAACAATTTTTATTCAACAAACGTTATTTATATATAAATATTACTGGTGCATTAGTATATTGAGATAATAAAGTTAACAAGAAATATTACTTTTTGCAAGATAAGTGTTTAATATGGATAATTCAGTATTTTTTTTACTAGGCATGTTTATATGAAGAAAAGAATTTATGGCACGACTAGGTATATAAGGAAATTTTTTGAAAGTGCATAATTAGAATAAATAAATATTTGAATATAAGTATTGATACAAATACTTTACATAAACAGGACTAAACGCGACGAAATTAAATAAGTACATTTTAGCACTTACTGCTTGACGTTTCGGCTGCGTTACAACAGCCGTGGTCACAAGCGAACTGGAGGCGCACGGCGTCGTCTGCTACGCCCGGCTTGTGCATCTTCAGATACCCTCTCATTTTCGATATTTGCACTGCCACTAAATAAACTGTCAGTGAAGTCACTCCGACACACTACACTAACAGTATCCGGGTTGGTTGTGATTTGTATTGGAAAATTGCGCGGTTTACATTTATTTATCACTGGATTCCACGCCGACGATAATTTGAACCCGTCCTCCCGATTGAAAGTCTGGTGTTTCTTGATCTCAATCGCTTCACGTACTACTCTAGTGTGGTAATGACGATCAGTGGAGAGGATTTTTGGGGCGTGAAACTCCATCCAATGATTAACCCCGCTTTCCAGCAGATGTTCTGCTACTGCCGATTTGTTGGTCTGTCGGTTTTTTACAGCTGCGATGTGTTCTTTGACACGTTCTGCGATTGTCCGCTTTGTTTGTCCGATATACGAACTACCACAGCTGCAGTCAATTTTATACACACCCGGAGTCTGAAGCGGTATAACATCCTTCGGCGACCGCAAACGCTTTGATATCTGGCATAACGGAGTATATACAGTCTTTATGGAGAGGTTTCTGAGAACTGTTCCAATTTTATCCGTTACGCCTTTGATATATGGAAGAAAAGCTGCCTGCCGACTAACCTCTGGACGTTTCTCTCTTCTACAATGTCCTCTTGATCGCTGCGATACCTTGTATCCGTTTCGTTGTAGTACCTCCTGAACATGAGTGAGCTCCGACTGCAGTGATCAGGGTCACAAGGTTATGAGCTCGTTGTTAACGAGTCTCACGATTGAGATGCCGAGGTGGGATGTGAAGAGGCATGTAGTACCTATCGTGTGTGCGTTAGTAACTTTGTGACTCAATGTACATCATCCTTGACCAAATGCAATCTAGAATGCCACGAGCGATACTCTCCATTCATATGTAAACTTTTTGGGTATGATTCAATGTAATTAATTTCGACCCCGACCTCCATTATATACCTCTTCAAAGACCAGTTCTACCTCCAGATCGATGGAGTTGCAATGGTAGCCCTTTGGCCCCGGGGATTGCAAATATCTGGATGGAGCATTTTGAAGGCATAGCATTGACTAATGGACCCAAAACTGTGAAACTTTGGAGGAGGTACGTTGATGATATATTTTGTATCATTAATGGAGGTCAACAGGAGGTCGAGCAATATATATTACATCTGAACTCAATCCACCCAAAAGTAAAGTTTACATATGAAATGGAGAGTAATCGCTCGTTGGCATTCTTAGATGTGCAAGTTATGGTCAAGGATGATGGTACATTGAGTCACAAAGTCTACCGTAAACCGACACACACAGATAGGTACCTACATGCCTCTTCACATCACCACCCTCGGCATCTTCAATCCGTGATGACATCGTTAACTAACAGAGCTCATAACCTTTGTGACCCTGATCATCTGCAGTCGGAGCTCACTCATGTTCAGGAGGTACTACAACGAAACGGATACAAGGTATCGCAGCGATCAAGAGGACATTGTAGAAGAGAGAAACGTCCAGAGGTTAGTCGGCAGGCAGCTTTTCTTCCATATATCAAAGGCGTAACGGATAAAATTGGAACAGTTCTCAGAAACCTCTCCATAAAGACTGTATATACTCCGTTATGCCAGATATCAAAGCGTTTGCGGTCGCCGAAGGATGTTATACCGCTTCAGACTCCGGGTGTGTATAAAATTGACTGCAGCTGTGGTAGTTCGTATATCGGACAAACAAAGCGGACAATCGCAGAACGTGTCAAAGAACACATCGCAGCTGTAAAAAACCGACAGACCAACAAATCGGCAGTAGCAGAACATCTGCTGGAAAGCGGGGTTAATCATTGGATGGAGTTTCACGCCCCAAAAATCCTCTCCACTGATCGTCATTACCACACTAGAGTAGTACGTGAAGCGATTGAGATCAAGAAACACCAGACTTTCAATCGGGAGGACGGGTTCAAATTATCGTCGGCGTGGAATCCAGTGATAAATAAATGTAAACCGCGCAATTTTCCAATACAAATCACAACCAACCCGGATACTGTTAGTGTAGTGTGTCGGAGTGACTTCACTGACAGTTTATTTAGTGGCAGTGCAAATATCGAAAATGAGAGGGTATCTGAAGATGCACAAGCCGGGCGTAGCAGACGACGCCGTGCGCCTCCAGTTCGCTTGTGACCACGGCTGTTGTAACGCAGCCGAAACGTCAAGCAGTAAGTGCTAAAATGTACTTATTTAATTTCGTCGCGTTTAGTCCTGTTTATGTAAAGTATTTGTATAATGCAACGCGAAAGTTTAAAAACATAAGTATTGATATTTGATTTTTCCTATAGTCTGTAAATATAACTTGATTAGAATTACAACTATTGATGTCACAGAAAAATGACGCGAAAAATACATAATAGATATATAGATAGATACATGTGCAAACTTTCTAAAATAGGTAATACCATAGGTAATATCATAATCATAAAGTATATTAATGTAATGTAGCCCACTAGTCCTTCACGTAAAATTCGATGAAACGTTACATCGACTAAATGATATGTCGGTGAAATGTATGGTCGGAGAAATGAATTTCGATAGAAAGTTTTTCGATGAGTCGCTACATCGGTGAATTAAAACTTCGTTGAAATGATGCGTCGATCAATAGAGTATTCGATGAATAGTTTTCGATGAAATAAAAATCGGTGAAACGACTTTCGAAATAACGTAGGGAACCCGCCTAAAGTAGGTGGAAAGTAATATCGGCACCCCCTGTAATATTAAAGCTGATTTCCAATTTCCGAATACCGTTTTTAAGAAAACCTCCTTTGATTTTACCAACTTCAACTGCTCATCAAACATTGGACACCCCTCAAATGTCAGCAGAAATTCAAAAAATGTTGGAGTCCAATGTAATCGAGGTGGCACCAACGACTCCCAGTTTTGTGTCACCGATGTTTTTGGTCATGAAGCCAGACCAATCTTATCGACCAATCTTCAACTTGAAGAGTCTAAACGAGTTTATATCGGTAAGAAAGTTTTACCTACTTTCTCATTTCGAAATTCCCAAGTTCCTCCAACCTGGGGATTGGTTGACAAAGATAGACATGTCCCAGGCATATTTTCACGTGAATGTCTCACTAAGTCACCGGCGTTTTCTAAGATTGATTTACAGAAAACAATTGTATCAAATGACGTGCCTACCATTCGGGATCGCATGCGCACCAAAATGTTTTGCCATGATAACAAATTTTCTGGCAGAAAAGCTACGACAGTCAGGAATGCGAATAATTGTCTATTTGGACGATTTTCTACTAGCCCATCAGAACCGAAGTATGCTTCAGCAGCAAACTTCCCTAACTGTGCGTTTTCTTCAATCTCTGGGTTGGGTTCTCAATTTAGAGAAATCCATTCTATGTCCAACTCGGAATCTAGAGTTTCTGGGCATTCAATGGGACATGGTGAACAACAGGAAGTACCTTCCCCACAAGAAAGTACACAAACTTCGAAAGACGTTTCATCAACTACTTTCGAGAAAAACATGTTCACTGAAAGAGGCACAGTCGATTCTAGGGCAATTAAACTTTGCCAATTACGTAATACCACAAGGCCGTCTACATTGTCGGTTTTTTCAGGGTCACCTGCGTCTACTCCGACAAGGGCATCCAACACGGCGATACACGTTGCCGGAAGCCGTTGTGAGAGACCTTCACTGGTGGCAGCGGTCGGTAAGCGACTTTTCAATAATTCACTTGCCCCAAATTACACACCATTTAGTAACCGATGCGTCCAACTATGGTTGGGGAGCTCTGTTGAACGACAGGTATATGTCAGGCCAGTGGGAACCACACCAACACGACTTGCACAGCAATCTGAAGGAGTTGCTAGCCATCCAAATGGCAATAGAAGTTCGAGCACAGGACCTTCAGGGTGCCAAACTTCTAGTGCAGTCGGACAACGTCACGGCCCTGGCTTACTTGAGAAATCAAGGGGGGACGAAATCTGCTCTCTTCATGGAGCAAACTCGCCAGATATGTGGACTCATCCACGATCTGGACATAACTGTGTCATACCAACACTTACCAGGGTGCTTCAACGGCATCGCCGATCGCCTGTCTCGGGGCAAGCCCATTACAGAATGGCATCTTCTTCCGGAGGCAACTTCAAAGATATTTCGGACATTCGGGGTGCCACAGATAGACCTATTCGCATTTTCTCGTGCACACGTAGTTCAGCACTACGTATCACAGGACCCTTGGGACGGAGCAGCGGTGTTTCACAATGCCTTCAGCAGGCAATGGAAATACCAGCTCGCGTGGGTGTTTCCCCCTCCGTCACTTATGCCAAGGGTGTTGATACATCTCAACAGTTGCAAGGGTCTATTCGTAGTGATTGCGCCCCGGTGGTTGAAATGTTTTTGGAGACCCGATCTCCAAAACAGAGCCCTCAGCGGGCCAATCACCCTAGAGAACTTGAACGAGACTCTAGTGGACATGGCGACAGGCCACACCTTACCGAAGGTGGCCGATCTAATTCTGGAGGCCTGGTTGATTGGAGCTGGGACAGTCTCCTTGAGAACTGGACCCCCCAAGAGAGGGATGTCCTAATGAGCGGTTGGCGTAAGTCTACATTATCGTCATACAAATCAGCATGGAGGCGATGGGGAAAATGGTGCGAAAATAATAATATTTCCGCCATATCTCCTCAGGCCAAAGACTTGGCAAAGTTTTTGGCCCACTTGCATTTGAAGGAGAAGCTGGCTCCTTCCACAATACACTTACATAGATCTGTTGTATCAACTATATGTGAACCTTTTATAGGTAAAAAATTAAGTGATCATATATTTGTTCGGCGAGTTTTAAAATCTGTATCTCAAGCTAAACCTAAATTAAACCGAATCCCTATTTGGGATCCTCAAGTGGTAGTGCACTGGATGCAAAGTAATAATCCAGATCCTATTTCCCTATTTGAGGCAAATAGACGTTGTGCCACTATTTTATTACTAGCTTCTGGAAGGCGCGTTCATGATTTGACCCTTCTATACAGTTCCCCCGAACATAATTAGTGGATGACGGCACCAATATTATCTTGTGGCCTATTTTTGGGTCAAAGACAGACTCCGCCAGATTTCAGCAATCTGGGTGGAAACTTATACCTCATGTAGACAATTTGTTGAACCCAGTATATTGGATTCGCAAAGTCAGGGAGCTGTCAAGTAATAGAAGAGGCTCAATTCAGCAACTTTTTATTACAACTCAAGGTGAACCAAAGCCTGCTTCTAGGACTGTTATTGCTAACTGGGTAAAAACAGTTTTAAAAGCTGCAGGTATAGAGGCTAGCCCCGGTAGTAGCCGGTCAGCTGTAGCTTCTTATAATTGGCTATGTAATTAATTATCAATTGATAGTATTCTAAAAAAGGGCAACTGGAAGCAGGCTTCTACATTTTATAGACATTACTGTAAAGAAGTTAAAAGATCACATAATGAAATTATTCCGAATTTGTCGAGTTTATTTGATCCTGTTTAATAATAACTAATTCTCAATTAATTAAAACAGAGCTGCATTTTCTTTTTCTAATTGGACTCAAAGAGTCACCTTTTGTTTTCGTCGACGAATTATTGTGTATTCTGATTCGGATTCGGATCGCGATTCAAATGAAGGTAAGTGTATTTTCGTTCAACGTACCTAAAAATTTTTCATTTAAAGTGAACAATGCAGTAATCTTGCTTTACAACTAAATCTAACCGGGCGGTTAACCGAGAGTTAACACGATGGATACTACCTATTTACTTACTTAAATAGGAGAAAACATGTTAAGTTTTACCTTTCGAAAATTTCATTCGCCGGGCGGGTGACCGAGCGTCACCACGATGGCTATATACCTACATTTTATCATAATTAGTAATAGCGGGTATTAGTACCGCTTATAATATCATGTTCTCACCCGGCGGTCAACCGTGAGTTGACACGAGGGTCACGAAAGCATCTTATTTCATGAGGCCTTATGCTATGTTTCAGACATAGTTCCGGGATTGGCCGCGTCTCAACTGGAAATCCCATCCACAAGCTCTGCTCCAATGATCGACGAGCCCGACAGAAACACCCAATTGTCAAGCACGGAAATTTCACCTACCTTAGAAGCTGAACCCGAATTGCACCCCGAGATTTTGTTAGCACTCGGTGATGAAACAGGGAGTACCCCCAATTTTGGTGAAAAGATTCACCATAGTCTAGCTCAGCGTTGGAACTCAGTACTAAAAAAGGGTCTTCTGAAGGAGACAAAAGACAAATTACTAAAGGAATATTTAGTTCCCGAAAATTGTACCCTTTTACAGGCACCTAAACTGGGAAGACAACAGCCAAATCCTCAAGGAACGAGATGAAAACGAAGAGGAATCTCTCAAAATTATCAATAATAATACCCAGCTGAAGTGTGAACTGGCCGACCTGCATGCTCAGTTCTTGGATGTCCTGTCTCAACGAGATCAACTAATTGACACCGTGACCAACTTTGACCAGTGTAGTGAGACCTATGGGCGGGCGCTGCAACGTATTCAAGACCTTGAGGTGGAGCTACGGGACGCCAACAAACTCATACAACAATATGAGGAGGACAAGCGTTGTCAAGAAGTCTTACACACCGACAGCCTATACGAAGAGTTGATTGGGTCACCAGCTGGGCAGAAGGCTTCACTTAATCACAGTTCTTGTTTAAAGAATGATAGGGTTAGAATGGGTAAAAAGAATAGTATTAAGAAGTATGTTAAAATTAATAACTTCATTAAAAAAACAGAAAAATTGATCAAGAGACAAAAATGCCATCAAAAAAATGTTCTTTTAAGAAAACAGCGTGTAGACTTACTTGATAGTTTAGAATTATATAGTAAGAAGTTAGACGAAAGTAGAAGTAAGTATGAAGTTGACACACAGGAGCTGCAGGCTGACATCTCGCGGCTGCACCGGTCATTAGAGCGCATGACCGATAAATACAACTCGGCCCAAGGTCAAATAAGCGAGCACATTCTCGCTGCAAGCCGCTTTATTGAACAGTGTAACTGTCACTTAAGTACAGGGGGCGTGGACGAACACCAGGTGATGGACGAGCCCCAGCTTCTAGAAGGAGCTAAAAATGATTTGTCTAGTGTACAGCACACAATAAATAATTCAGATAACAACCTCATAATGTTTTCTGATAAGATTGGAGTTGGTTTTGGACCACTTTTAAATGAAAAAATTCATTATAATGTAACAAATTATTGCATGCCCAATGCTTCATTTAATCAAATTATTGCTAGGATGAATACATGTAGTTTTAGTAAGCAATCCATAATTACATTGATGATTGGAAATGCTTTAGATATTAATAAAAGAGATTTAATTCAGGGGTTCTCAACCCTATCTGACCTTAATGTTAATAAAATAATTTTGTGTGCCTTCCCTTTTTCTAGGTATTACACACCTAGCCAAAATAACAGTATTCATTTGTTGAATACATTATTATACAATTTGACATAATAATCATAGTGACAAATTTGTGTTTTTTGACACAAACAAATTTATTGACAATAAGTTCTTGTTGACTGGCAAAACTTTTTATTTGCCTAATAAAAATAAAAGAGAATTAGCTACTTTGTTAGCGTATAATATTAATAACATGTTTATACAGACCTTGGAAGTACTTCCAAAAAATAATTGAAATTACAAACTGAGACAATAGAGGAATCCTCTAGCAAACCAATCACAAACGGACACCCTAATTACCTAAACCTTATTCATCAGAATATACAGGGTCTGTCTGGCAAATTACTTGAGCTCGAATTATTTTTAAATAAAATGAATGTCCATGTATTATGTATTACAGAACATTGGTTAAGGCAGTATGAATTAATTATCAATATAGATAACTATAGCGTCGGTAGTTCGTTCACGAGAAGGTCAGCAATCCGCGGTGGGTCACTAATTTTGTTAAATAAATGTATTAAATTTAAAGAACGCAAAGATATTGTTTCACTTTCACTTGAGCGAACTATTGAGCTAGCATGTGTTGAGCTTGAACAACATGTCATTGTCTGTGTGTACAGGCCCCCATCTGGGAATTTTATTTCATTTGAATCCATTATGGAAGAAGTATTAAGAAAAATATGTTCATCTAATAAAAAAGTGGTTGTGTGCGGGGATTTTAATGTAAATATTTTAGATAATTCACAAAACTCGATGCGTTTACTAAATCTTTTCAGATCTTTTAATTTACATAATCTTTTTAATGAACCCACGCGAATTACCCCTACCACAGCTACTTGTTTGGATAACATATTTTGTAATTGTGATGTATTAGACAAGTCCATAATAAACTTTATAAATTCAGATCATAGTGGACAGATAGCACAGTTGGAATACCGTCATGCACCCTCTTCGTTTAGTTTTGTATGTAGGCCAATTACGGCAAACCGCAAAGAAAAGTTTAAAGATAATATTAATAGGAAGTTGCCTGAATTATCATATAATGATGGAAATGCAAATATACTTTATGATAAGCTTTTCAACGTAGTGGAAAAGGAATTTAATGAGATTTTCACTAAGAAAACAATTAAATTAGATACTTCTAAAAGTAAATTCAGTGACTGGGCCACTCAAGGCATCTACAAAAGCAGAAAGAGGTTATTTGAATTATATGATATCAAAGCCAATTCAAATGACCCTAAGTTAATTGAATATGTCAGAGCATACTCAAAATTATTCAAAAAAGTATGTGCAATGGCAAAATCCAATTATTTTAAAGATAAGATTATAAAAGCCACTAATAAAAGTAAAATATCATGGAAGATCATAAATAATGAGACTTGTAAAAATAAAACAAAAGAAAACAAGCTCTCTCTTAAAATCGATGGCAAATCAGCTGTTTCTGACACTGAAGTAGCAGAAACATTTCAGTCTTTCTTTTCTAATATAGCAGTCACCACCACTAACAAACTAAACTCAAGCGCACATCTTGCTGCTTCTCTGCTCAAATCACACGTTGATAAATGCAAGACTACCTTTAAATTTACTCATATCAATTCTGATATAATTTTAAAAACATTCAAAGAATTGAATATGAAACCAACTGAGGATTTATGGGGACTCTCGGTAGACATACTAAAAAATATAATACATGCTATCGCACCCCATCTAGCTATGATATTCAATAAATGTGTAGACGACGGTGTATTTCCCGATATGATGAAATACAGTAAAATAATACCATTATTTAAATCGGGAGAGAAAAGTGACCCGTCTAACTTCAGACCAATTTCTATACTACCAGCTCTTAGCAAAATTTTTGAAAAAGTAATATTCATCCAGTTATTGTCTCATTTGAATTTGAATAAAATATTGCACAGTAAGCAATTTGGATTTACAAAAGGTAAATCCACTACTGATGCTGGAGTGGCGCTTATCAAGCATGTCTTTGATGCGTGGGAAAATAAGCGAGATGCTATTGGTATATTCTGTGACTTGTCAAAAGCCTTCGATTGCGTTAATCATGAAACGTTGCTTATGAAGTTACATCATTACGGTGTCTTAGACAACTCACTTAGTCTAATCAAATCTTATTTATCTGATAGGATTCAAAAGGTGAATGTCAATGGAATTAACTCTTCGGGTGCCCCTTTAGTTATGGGTGTACCCCAGGGCTCTATATTGGGGCCGTTGCTATTTTTAATCTACATAAATGACCTTCCTTACTATACTAAAGATCTATGTGAGACAGTGTTATTTGCTGACGATACATCCTTGATTTTTGAGGTTGATAGACAAAAAGAAAATGTTGACGACGTAAATAACACTCTCTCCCAAGTACTACACTGGTTCACTTCTAATAACTTAGTTCTTAATTCAAAGAAAACTAAATGTGTAAAGTTCACAATGCCCAATGTAAGGCAGGTCAATATTAATATAGTCATGAATAACGAACCTATTGAAATTATAAACTCCACAGTTTTTCTAGGCATCACTCTGGATTCCAAATTGCAATGGAGCCCCCATATTGCTGCCTTGGCAGGAAGACTTAGTTCAGCTGCATATGCAGTTAGGAAAATAAGAAATCTGACTGATATTGAGACTGCAAGACTGGTTTATTTTAGTTATTTTCACAGTCTGATGTCATATGGTCTATTGCTATGGGGGTCCGGTGCTGACATACAAGCTATCTTCATATTGCAGAAGAGGGCAATTCGCGCCATCTATGGCCTTAGATCACGTGACTCACTTAGAGAATTATTCAAGGAAATCAATATTTTAACGGTAGCATGTCAATACATTTTTGATTGCATTATGTTTGTACGTAAAAACTTGCAGCTTTACTCGCGAAAATCTGACTTTCATAGCTTTAACACACGAAATAAACATAGGCTTGCGGTCCCAAATCTAAGACTTCATAAAATTGGCAACTCATTTGTAGGATTGAGTGTAAAAATGTTTAATAAGTTACCGCAAAAAGTAATTGACTTACCATTGCATGAATTTAAATTTCATATTAAAAACTGCTTAATGCAGAAAGGCTACTATAATGTAGAAGATTATTTAGATGATAAGGATTCCTGGACATGTTAATCTCCTCACCTATTCTATTAAATGTATAATTTGATCTTATAATTTTTCTTTGACGATTATCTAAACGATATAAAGCATTGTACACATCATACTGTTATTGTAATCTTAATAATATTTTTTATTATCAGAATGAAAATTGTAATGTACTGATCATAATTTGAAAAGAGTGACTACTGAGTTTCTTGCTGATTCTTCTCGGTAGAAATCGACTTTCCGAATCAGCGGTAGCTTACATAATATTTGACATTCATAAATGTTCTCTAAGGACTGAAATTGAATAAAGAATTTTTCTATTTCTATTTCTATTTCTAGAGCCATCCGGTGAACCGACGGTTTCCGCCTCCGACCACGAGCATGACGGGCTTGAACAAATCTCGAACAACTGTACCCCGTCCATAATCGAGGTAAATCATGCTGGTAGAATTTCTTATTTCTATGACTATTGGCTTAAAATAACAAATAATCCTGTGATATTAGAGTGGGTGCGGGAAGGGTTTCCCATTCCATTTGACACTAATGTTTGCCAATCTCAGGTGCCGACCTCTACTCTATCAATGTCTGAAAAAGCGGATATGGCTGCAGCCATTCTAAAATTACTTCGCTTAGGCGCAATTAGACCTTGTCTACCTTCTGCAGATCAGTTCATCTCAAAGACATTTTTAGCACCAAAACCAAACGGGGAAAAACGTTTTATTCTGAATTTGAAATGTCTAAACAAGTTTATTCCCCCATTACATTTCAAAATGGAAGACCACCGAACGGCCGCTAGGCTTTTACCGAAAAATGGGTTTATGGCTACGATCGATTTGAAAGAAGCATATTTTCTAATCCCGATCCACGAATCTGACCCAAAATATCTAAGGTTTCAATTCGAGGACCCTGATCTTGATGAGATGGTGACATACGAATTTACGGCAATGCCATACGGTCTTTCGGTGGCTCCAAGAACGTTCACAAAAATTATGAGGGAAGTGGTGACCTATTTACGTTACCAAGGTTTTAAAAACGTCTGTTATCTGGATGATATCCTCTGCATCGGAGACACCTACAAGGACTGTCTTCAAAACGTCCAAGCCACTAAAAAAGTCTTAGAGTGTCTGGGATTCGTGATTAACTACGAAAAAAGCTCTCTTGACCCTAAACAAGTATGTAGGTTCCTTGGGTTTGTGTTTAACTCTGTTGACCAAACTATTTCCTTACCATCAGACAAGTGCCAAAAAATAGTCACCATGGCTGAAAAAATCTACACGTTCAAAAGTGCACATTAAGAGAATTTGCACAACTCATAGGTGTTCTGGTTTCAGCATGTCCTGCAGTCAAATATGGCTGGCTGTACACCAAAATTTTTTAACCGGAAAAAATATTTGGCATACCACCTCCAGTTATTTTGACGGATTTAAACTGGTGGAAACAAAATGCTTATAAAAGCAACTCGTTAAAACCAGATAATTACAATTGTGAAATATATACTGATGCGTCAAGAACGGGCTGGGGCGCGGTGTGCAACAATGAAAGAGCTCATGGTGCTTGGCGAAACAGGGAGCTTGACCAGCACATTAATTTTCTAGAGCTCTTAGCCGTTTTCTTAGCCTTGAAATATTTTGCAAGTAACTTATTTTGCTACGAGTTGATAATACAACTGCAATTAGTTACGTCAATCGAATGGGGGGAATCCAATTCCCACATCTTAGTGACCTTTCAAGACAAATATGGCAGTGGTGTGAAAAAAGAAATATTTGGCTATTTGCCTCATATATCAACACCAAAGAGAATAAGGAGGCTGATGAAGAGTCTCGTAGGTTTAATCCAGATACTGAATGTGAACTGTATCAAGGAGCATTTGAACGAATATCAAATGCTTTTGGATCTCCCGAAATTGATTTATTCGCATCACGGGCTAATGCCAAATGTCAAATTTATGTGTCGTGGAAGAGGGACCCTGATGCTATTACCATAGATGCGTTTACTATTAACTGGAATGGAAAGTTTTTCTATGCCTTCCCTCCATTTTCTCTCTTACTGAAATGCCTCCAAAAAGTCACTGAGGACAGTGCGACCGGAATCCTAGTGTTCCCTTTCTGGCCATCTCAGGCATGGTATCCACAACTTATGAAAATTATAATTTCTAATATAATTTGGCTATATCCGAATGATCACCGCGTACAATCTTGTTACAGGAAACCCCTTATCTTGGGTGCAGCAGTACTCTCAGGCAGGCGTTCTCGTCCCGCGGCGTTCCCGAACCAGCCTTGGATCTAACGTTAGCATCTTTGTCGAAGAGCACAATGCAACAATATAACGTAACGTACAAATTATGGTGGGAATATTGCCACCGGAATGCCCATAATGCCTTTGACTGCTCTGTCCCAAATATGTTGTGTTTTTTGACTGAACAGTATAATAAGGGAGCTAGTTACGGATCACTTAATAGCCATAGATCCGCGCTGTCTTTGTTGCTAGGTAACGATGTTGGGCAAAATGATCTTGTAAAACGACTTTTGAAAGGCGTTTTCAAATTAAAACCTAGTTTCCCAAAGTACAGTGGAACATGGAATCCGCAAGTCGTACTTAACCACATAAAGGATTGGTACCCAAATTTAGAACTTAGCAGAGAGAAAATAACAAAAAAGTTGGTGGTTTTACTTGCGTTATGTACTGCCCAACGTGTCCCTTTCGCTTGTAAAACTTAACAATATTACAATCATCTCGAACGGAATAAACATAGCAATCAAAGACATTACTAAGACATCGGCGGTGGGTCGAGAACAGCCGGTTCTATTTCTACCATACTTTCTCAATGATGTTCGTATTTGTCCCACGACAACCCTTGAAGATTACCTTCACGTCACCCGTGAAGACCGACCTGCTAACGTATCCAACCTCTTAATAACTGTGAAGCGCCCCTTTAAGGGCGCGACAGCACAGTCAATAAGTAGGTGGATTAAGCAGACGCTTTCGGAAAGCGGCGTGAACGTGGCGACGTTCAGTGCGCACAGCACTCGCCACGCCGCCACGTCCGCGGCAGCGGCCGCTGGGGTGTCCGTTGACACGATTAGAAAGGCGGCAGGGTGGACTAATACCTCTAAGGTATTCGCTAAGTTCTATAATCGCCCTATAGTCGAGGACAATAACTTAGTAAGTAAGTAAGTAAGTAAGTAAAACATTTATTGACCACACAAGAAGAGATACAACACGACAGCAGTAAGACACAGAATACATAATAAGAAGCAGGTACATACATACGAGAACAGAGAGAAACATTACGTGCTTACATAAATATAGACAGATAGGTGGTCAATAAGGTCCAAACTCAGCATATGCTGCAGCTGCTTCATTGAAGCCACTGCAGCGCTGGTTTTCAGTTTGGACCTTGAGTGACGTAAATAAATGAACGAGTGAATGACACGAACATGAAACAATACAACAGAAAAACCAAAACACAACAAGCCAATTAATACAAAAGAAAACAAAAAACAAAATTAAGAGAAGAAAGAAAAAAAAAATGTTTTAAAAAACTAGGACGAGCAACTTTATAATAAACACAATACACAAACTATGAAAAAATAAAAATAACCTACCCGTCACCAAATTACATAAAAGTTATACACTATCCACGACATGAGCGACAGTGGCGCCATCAATCAGATCCACGACCTTCATGATGCATTAAATTATTAATCATTTAAAAAAAAATATATATAAAAAAAAAAAAATCTGTCAACATGACAGCCACACCCATTCCGGCCACACCCCGACCACATTTTGCCACGTATATCGGACTGTCTATAAAACCACGTTATTATTTGTCATTACTGCACAATCCGAGAATGGGTTTGATCTGCCATGACAATAACACCACTGAGCAAGTTATAGTACGAATTGTTGAGAGATGGTGTATTGGTGTGCTTGTATGGTGTTTGGGTATCTGGCGTCGAAGCAGGTGAAAAGAATGTGTTGGTGTGACAAAACATTCAGTTATGGAGAGTTATGGTGCTTACCACCCACCAGCTTACGCAGGACCGCTAACGAGTGCTGGCACTCGCCCCCACCGCCCGCCGCGAATTACCCGAAGGTACGTTGCCGCACTTTTGCTCTAAGATAAGATGTTTTTTTAAAATTGTGTCTAAAAGAGTGCAACGTTTTCAGGTCGCGCACAGGAGGCGGAATTGAGTTCCAGCATTTAGTACTTGCAAACCTGAAGGAGCCGCGGAAAGCCACTGTGCGATGCTTGGCTGTGCTGAGGATGTTAGTACACGACCTTTTTGGGTACCTATTAGATTCCCTCGCCCAGGCAAGTTTATTAAAGAGGTACGGTGGTCGTCGCTCCTCAATGACGCCGAACAGCATGGTGGCGAGATGCAGTCGCCTGCGCGCCTCCATTTTCAATAGGTTCCCTGCGTTAAGAAAGGGAGTGACGTGCGCCCTAGGTGGGATAAGAAAGCAGAAGCGCGCGCATGCGTTTTGTATTCGCTGAACCAATGACTGCGTTCTGGCCAGCAAGCAGGGGCCATAAACAGTGTCGCAGTAATTCAGTTTGGATAGCACCAATGACTCGCACAAGGTAACTCTGACCGCTTCACTGAGATAAGGTCTTATTTTATAGAGTAGTTTGAGTCTAAAGAGACAATTCCGTGCGCACTCAGCAATGTAGCTCTCAAAGTTTAGATGCCCGTCGATAATAAGTCCAGGGTTTCTAGCTGCCTCTACTCTCTCGACAACCTCCCCATTAATAGTGATGTTTAGGGGAGTATTATTAAACTTAGAGAGGTTCTTTCTTGTCCCTATGAGCAGTAGCTTGGACTTTTTGGGGTTGAGGACCAAGCAGTTGGACCTACACCATTTCTCTATGCGTTCCAAGTCTTTGTTCATTTTTTTTATAGCTATGTTGTGGTCACTTGGTCTGAAGGACAGATAGAGCTGCAGATCATCTGCATAGATGTGATACTGACACTCCTTGATGCATGTGGTAATATCTGCACTATACAGTGCGTAGAGGAGAGGCCCCAATGTCGATCCTTGTGGCACGCCTCTAACCACAGGCATATTGGCAGAGCGAGACTTGCTACCATCAAGGTTGGTTAGCTCAACGCACTGCCACCTGTTCTTAAGGTAACTATGGAACCAACGCACTGTGTCAGCACTGAACCCGTAGTAAGCAAGCTTGGAGAGTAAAAGAGTAGTGTCTATTGAGTCGAAGGCTTTCGAGAAGTCAAGCAGTAAAAGGACCGAGACCTCCCCCCCATCCTGTGCTGTCAGAAGGTTATCAACCACATCCGCAAGAGCAGTTGCAGTGCCATGCCCTCTACGGAATCCGGACTGTCGCTGGGGCAGTATGTTGTTGTCTTCAACATATTTAACTAACTGTTGACATACCACCTTTTCCAGGACTTTTGAGAGGCACGGCAGCAGACTGATGGGGCGCAAGTCGCTTAAACAGGCAGGACTGCTGGTTTTGGGCAGTGGTTTCACCACCGCAATCTTCCAACTGTCCGGAAAGACTCCACTAGTGATAGAGTGGTTGATTATGGTGGTGATGGCTTGCAAGGACTGTGGCAAGGTCAGTAGTAACATGTTCAGTGAGATCCCGTCTACGCCCATTGCATTTGACTTGAGCCCTCTGATTATTTTGAGTACCCCATCAGCGGTCACTGTGCACAAAGAGAATTCAGATGTGCTGAATCTGTGATGCTCGTAGAAAGTTAATTCAGATATCTGTACCTTGCCCTCACCTGGCAGTCTAAGAAACTGCGCATTGACTGCATCGGGGTCACAACAAGAGGGGGGAAGGTCTGCGCTCCTGATGTTACCAGGAACAATGCTTGATTTGAGGCTTCTCCACAGTTTTTTCGGGTCTCTGATATTTTTATTTATGTGCTTGTTAAAAAAGCCTCTCTTCTCCTGTTCTAGAGCTTCGACTACGACATGCTTCATGGTTTTGTAACTCTCCCTTGCTGACTCAGTGCCGCAGCGCTTCCACCTAGCATGATAGACATCCCTTATGTGCATCATAGTTTTTATTGAATCGGTTACCCATGGGTGGGGTGGATGCTTAAATCTTCTTGTTTTGACTGGAGCATGCAGATCGAATAGGGATGAGATACAGCTGGTGAACAGGTCTACAAGGGTCTCAGTATCATTCTGTTTGTAGAAGTGATCCCAGTCAATCCTGTCAAGATCCCTGCTGAAGGTGAATTATCAGTGGAAACGGGAGGGTTGGTGTCCGAAGAGCGCTGAGGAGCAGTAGCTGGCGGACGGGATCTTTGTGTTTTAGGCATTGCACTTTTTAGCCCAAGTAAGTGTTATTGAAAAAAAAAAAATAATAACACGACAAAAAAATATATATATATATATATTAAGATAATTAAAAGAAAAAAAAAAAGAAAAAGAGAAAACAAATGATATATGAGAAAAAAAAAATAGAAATGCGACGAAAAAAGTTCAATGTCCGTGCTGGGTTTGAACCGCCGACCTGTCGTCCCGTTGGCCTACTAGTGTGCGTTCTCGGCCACTAGTGACTGTAGAGAGGCAAGTGAAATAACGCGTCCTTATAGACAGGCCGAGTTAATCGCAGCTATCTATAGCACGAGCGAGAGGGTGGTTCTCAGACACTCAATGTCGAGCTACCCGTGCTGCGGATTATTGGGACAGGCCGACTTAGACAATTGTTGTAAATTAAGCACTAAAACACACTGTCTATGTTGTACTTATATTTTGAATAACACCAGAACTGTTTCGCACTGACTTGAAGTTTTATTATAACACTGATCGTGGACTTTTTCTGTTGTTTTCGAATTAAATTCGCGTAGAGGGGCAAGAACGTGTCAATACGTCAACTCCCGTCCTTAGCACAATCAATCTTACGCCGAGAAGACGATTCTGATTAACTTTGTTAATTAAGTTTAATAATAAGAAATAATACCTAACCTAAGTGTTATTATGAGATATTATTTGTTTTAAGGTTTTAAAAGAAATGCTTTTTTGTTATACTTATGCTAATTGTTATTATTTAGTCACAATTATGGCTTTATCTAAACTATGTTACCTAGCTGAAATAAATAATTAGTAAAACTCGTTGGTTTAATTTATTAGCAAAACTTTGCTCTAAACATCTACCTGGTTATGTTATATCTGAAGAATGAAGCGAAGAAATATAATATGTGATCAAACGAACTTCAAAAGTGAAGTTCGATCAATATTATATGAGTCGCTTCATTCGAAGATATAACATAACCAGGTAGTCCTTTTAGCTTACAAGGTAGATATCGCACGCCTTTAGAGATTTGAAAATCGATTACTCGATTTGTTCAATCGATTACCCTACGAATCACGGTCGCCCCGGCACTAGTGGGCCGGCGTCATTCTTTTAAGAGATAGTAAGTAAGCAAAACTTTTTTAATAGGGAATGGGTTGGGAGGGTTGTTATATCTTCGAATGAAGCGACTCATATAATATTGATCGAACTTCACTTTTGAAGTTCGTTTGATCACATATAAAACCGCCATTGTGCTCCGAGCCTTGTCCGGGCGTTCGATTTCACCTGGTGAGAACAATGAAGAAGGATTCGGCGCCATCTCACACGAAACCTCCACTCTGGTGGGGGTAATTCGTTAAAAATTCCAGAAAGTCAAGGCGCGAAACGAGAAATAAGGCGGGAAACCAGTGTTGCCAGTCGAAAAACCGTGTTTTCTACTAGAAAAAGGCATGGCCTCTCTCACCATCAACCCGGACAAGGCTCGGAGCACAATGGCGGTTTTATTGGAAGGTAAAACCTCTTCATTAGCTGATTTTGAATTTCAAAAAGTAACCGCACACTCGAGTCTCAGAATCTCAAAAAGTAACCGCCACTGAGTCTCATTGTTATTTTCACTCCGAGTGGTTTCATTGGCACGATTTGATCCCACTTCTGATGTCGGAACGTTCAGGGGTTAGGTCCCGAGCGTACAGGCATAGTGTGGGCAGAAATAGGGATCGTGCAATGAAAATCACCGGGTTACACACTTAACTGATTTAATTACACCACTGAAACTATTACAATCTCAATACTAGGTATCTAGGTCTTAATTTGAACACTAAAACACTGAACGAGTAGCGGGACAGTTCCGCGATGTTTACTCGGCGACGGTCAGAATCAAACTCTCTCGAATCGCTCCTCGCCGATAACGTCACAACTCTGTCGAAGCGCGCGAAACGACCGAAAACGCGCGGAATCGTAGTTCCCGCTGTCATCGCTTGGCGCGCTTGCTTCTCGTCGTTTATGATCTGTGACCGGATGCGACATATTTGTTGTTTGTTGAGAGACTTGTATTATTATTATGTATTTTGAGGTAAAATGTAGGTAGTAAAATATACCTACCAACCAAAAAATATACCGAAACAGATCGAAATTCAGTTAAATATTGTAGTACCAATGTTGTATATCTATCGGCTATTTTATTGCCTACCTATGTTTCATGTTACGTCAATATTAATTTCGGTAACTCAACTAATTATAACTAACTAAAAATTATATTTTAACGTTTAAGTGTAACAATTATACCATATAAAACAGATCTTACTTACCTCTCATCGTCCTTTGGGAGCTTAAAAAAAGTTAAATTTGGACAGCAACACGTTTTATTACAGCCAAACGCTGCACAATATTTCTTTGCCTTTTCTTTTTTCTTATTCATTTTAAACGGAGCAGCGCGCTGTTGTCATTTCGATATGTACGTAAGCCACAAAAAATAGTCGCGCGCGCGCGGCCGCTCGCTCGTGAGGCCCTACTGATTGTCCCCTCCGGAGGGGACGCCGCATGTATTTGCAAATTCGTAGGTACACGCGGAGTGGGACAGGCCTGCCACAAGTAACATTTTACATATAATTTATTTGCCACGATTTGGGGAAAAAAGCACGTGGTAACACTATTAATATGGTGTAGCGCACTTGTGACGTCACAAATACGCTTTTTTTTTTTTTTTTTTTATAGGATAGGGGGCAGACGAGCATACGGATCACCTGATGTTAAGCGATTACCGTCGCCCATGAACACCTGCAACTCCAGGGGCTTCACAGGTGCGCTGCCGGCCTTTTAGAGCGAGATATGCCCTTTTCTTGAAGGTTTGTAGGTCGTAGTGGTCCGGAAATACCGCAGGTGGCAGTTCGTTCCATATTTTTGTCGTACGCGGCAGAAAGTTCCTGGCAAAGCGCACAGTAGTGGACTGCCAGCCATCCAGATGAAATGGATGGAACTGCTGCCGCGTGGAACGATGTCGAAACGAGGCGGCAGGAATCAAACCGAACAATTCCTCGGAGCACTCCCCATGGTATAAGCGATAGAGAATGCACAAAGACGCAACATCTCTCCGCAGCGCCAAGGGGTCAAGCCGACTAGTGATATCCCGGCAATCGACGATTCGAGACGCTCTCCGCTGGATCCGGTCTAGAGGAAGAAGCTGGTACGCAGGTGCTCCTGCCCAAAGATGAGAGCAGTACTCCATATGCGGCCGGACTTGCGCCTTATATAGCTGAAGGCGATGAGCCGGAGTGAAGTACCGTCTCGATCTATTTAGCACGCCAAGCTTCTTTGAGGCTAATTTAGCCTTGCCCTCTAGATGGTCCCGGAATTGGAATTCGCTCGATATGTCGATACCAAGTATACCAATAGTGGCTGAGGCATTTAAGGGGGTGCTCTCAAAATTAGGAAATGCGACCCAAGAAATCTTTTTTGCGGTGAACGCGCAAACTTGTGTTTTGCTGGGGTTGAATCGGACCAAGTTAAGTCTACCCCAATCTGAGATTTCGTTCAAACATGCTTCCATCTCAGACACAAGTTTGTTTCGGCTCTCGATGACGTTTTCCCGAGAAATGTTAGCGCAGCCGTTGTAAAACGCATCGCCCGCATCGCTGTCATCCGCATAGCAATGAATATCGCGTTTATGCAAAATATCATTGATATGAAGAAGGAACAGTGTGGGCGATAGCACACAGCCTTGCGGGACTCCAGCATTTATGGACATAGTGTCGGAGCATTCACCGTCAACTAAGACCTTGATGCTTCTATGTTCCAAAAAGCTAGAGACCCATTCGCATAATTTCTCGGGAAGCCCATAGGAAGGAAGCTTCGCGAGAAGCGCCTTGTGCCAGACCCGATCAAAGGCCTTCGCAATGTCCAGACTAACCGCCAATGCCTCTCCCTTACTCTCAATCGCCTGTGCCCAACGGATACCGAAGGAGCTGGCTGTTAATTACGGATTCCATAACTTGAATTTAAAATGTTTAAAAATTAATTAAAACATAACTACTGTCTTGATTACAAAAATATTCAAATTGATTACTTGAAATAGTAAAAGGTATTGAAATAAAATATAAAAATGATACCTAAAAATTAGTTCCCATACCCCATTGGGGAAGGAAAGAAATTAAAGGTTGGCAGCGCACTTGTAACTCTACTGATGCTGCAGGTGTCTATGGACGGCGGTTATTGCTTACTATTAGGTGATCCGCCTGCTCGTCTGCCACAAATTACATTAAAAAAAAAGTAAACTAATGGTAAAAGTAATTTGAAATACTTACAGAAATGTATATTTGTACATAATTAATGCACATAATATTAAACATGTTTCTCCTTTTATTTGGTGTTTATTATTTCATTCTCCGATTTTTGTTTTATAATTCTAAAACATAAAAAAAGTATTAGTTTCATATTAAAATACTTATAAGAAAATGGGTGATGAAACAATTTCTGTTTCATATTTTTCCATCTACTCCGGTCTTGGGCTACGGTAAACCAGTTATTCAGATAAGCGTCGAGCTCATCACGGTTTTGGCAACATGTTTAGTATTTCCAATAATATATAAAAAAATCATGAGAAAATATCTAATCTAATTGAAATATAGATTTACAGGTGAGCATATATGAGCACTGTGGGTATTCAAGGGTATTTATGGTGGCATTGCTTACACCAGTGCTAACACCAGGTGATCTATCTACTTGTTTGCCATCTATCACTTAGAAAAAATACAACAATTATCCAACGATCTTTCTGCCACGCCCAATGGTTGACTGATAGAAAATGCTGTTTAGCAGTAAGTCAGCCAATTGTACATATTTATTATTATTATTGTGGTCTCTCATGTCTCATTTAGCCAGACAAGTTAGATACAAAATAAATTTTAAATATCTACTTTTTATTGCCGAACTTTTTATGTCATAAATTTGAATTGCATAATATCGGAAGGCAGAAACTTCATTTCGCCGAAAATCTTTTGGCACATACTCAGTAAGCATAACTCAAAACGCATAATTTTATACGGCTGAATCATCAATATCCATAATAATGAAAAGGCAGAACTTTTATACGCAGAAAGTTTCCATTTAGAATCATCCTAAGGCATACTTTTCTTATCCATAATATGAAAAAGTAGAAACATCGTGGGTGTCTTAATACTGTTATTGAGCAAAGACTCTTGTCCCTTTCTACTTTGATAATGCAAGCATGATTTCTGTCACGGCTCCGGCGCTGCGAGGCTCCGGCGGTCCCACGCGAGCTAATCGTCGCAGATGGTTTTCGCTCATCACCGCAGCTTCGGCTTGCTGGCTGCCTCAGCCGCGGCGACGAGCTTACAAACCACCTGCTCCTCAGCTCGCGGGCCGCCTCGCCCCTCCGCGCCTACGCGGGCTTGAATTACACTCTAGGGGTAGGGCAGACAAGATTACGTGGAGTCGGTTTTGCAGCGATTCGTTTTTGACACGACGGTTAAGTAGTACAAAACAGTAATTTTCAATCTAATTTAGAATTAAAAGTATACTAATGTAAAGAGGGATATGCTATTATGCCAAGTGAAATTCTACTAAATAACATTTCGATTAAATAAACGTTATGCTAAACGAAAATATGCGAAATTAAAATATGCATAAGGAAATTATGTTTAGTAAAATTCTACATTCTTATAAGTATGCCATAGAAAATTCGGCCAAAAAAAACATTCGGCCAAACAACAATAATTATCCTAAACAATTTTTATGCGTTAAAAATATTCGACTAAATAAAAATATGCCAAGTGTGTTCTGCCAAGTGAAATTCGGAATAACGAAATTCGGCCAGATAGAGGGAACCCATTACATTTATTTACAATGACGAGTTTATCCAATTGATTTTTACATTTCTGGGTGCAGGTAATTTTGCATAGATCATCAATATCTCCTGAAGGCTCTCGTACAGATTATTTAATCAGGATATCTGTAACAAATATGTAAATATTAATGTATCTGTAAAATTAACACGACATTGAAAGGAAGGGAGGAAAGGAATTAAAGGTTGGCAGCGCACTTATGACTCTACTGGTTCTGCAGGTGTCTATGGGCGGCAGTAATTACTTACTATCAGGCGATTTGTCTGCTCGTCTACCACCAATCACATAAAATAAGTAAACTAATGGTAAAAGTAGTTTGAAATACTTACAGAAATGTATATTTGCACATGATTAATGCAGTCATTCTATTATCCTTTTATTTAATGTTGTTTAGGGTTCCATTCTGGGACCTTTGTTATTTAGTACTAGCGGCCGCCCGCGACTTCGTCCGCGTGGAAAAGTAACTTCTTACCCCCCTTTTAACCCCTTACAACCCCCTTTTCGCAACAAAAAGTAGCCTATGTCCTTTTTCAGGGTCTAGATCATCTGTATACCAAATTTCATTTAAATCCGTTCAGTAGTTTTGGCGTGAAAGAGTAACAGACAGACAGACAGACAGACAGACAGACAGAGTTACTTTCGCATTTATAATATTAAGTATGGATTTACAGCGCAGATGTCATCTCACAAATTCACCATTGCAGGTACCATATATATGCCGATGATCTACAGATCTACGTCTCCTTCAAACCAGCAGACACACGTACTGCATTGAAGCACTTAAACGACGACTTAGAACGGATAACTAAGTGGGCGAAGGCGAACTCACTAGTTTTAAATGGCAATAAGTCAAAATACATAATTTTAGGGTCAAAAGGGCAAATAAAAAAAATATCTGACAAGGGAATCAACGTGATGGTCGATGGTGTAAATGTGGAACGGGTATTAGTAGCAAGAAATCTGGGTCTGCTTATGGACGAGGATCTCCGTTTTGAAAAGCATATAAGTGGTGTGATCAGTAGCTGCTTCTACAGACTGAAAGTACTATATCAAATACGGGCTTTTCTGAGTACGGGAAATAGAATAAAGCTATGCGATTCTTTGGTGCTGTCAAAGTTAAATTACATGGACATAGTTTATGGCCCCCGGCTGCTCGTGCGCACACAGCAGATGATCCAACGTGTTCAAAACGCCTGCGCAAGATTTTGTTTCAGCATACCGCCAAGAACACATGTTACGCCGTTTATAAATACATCTAATATCCTTAAAATGAATTCACGTAGAAAGTTACATTTTGCTACATTTCTATTCGGTACGTTATTAAATGATATGCCATCTTATCTGGTACGGAAACTGAAGTGGTCAAGTGATGTGCAGTGTAGAACTCGCAGGTCCGGCTACGCGCTCATCCTGCCGCCGCACCGCACCGTGGCCTTTCGAGGGAGCTTCAGGTTCTGCGCATCCAAGTGCTGGAACGATTTGCTTCCGCCAATGAGACATCTAAAAACAGTAGGCTCGTTTAAAACACATTTTAAAAAGTACTTGTTACAAATGCAAAAAAGTATTGGTAACAGGTATTATTAACACACAAGTATTTATATTTTATTATTATTTATTATTTATTTAAATTAGGAATATTATCTACCAGTTAACCTGTGGGTAATTTGCGAATTTCAATTTCAATTTCTATTTCAAGTTCAATTTCAATTTCCTATTTCAAGTTCGATTTCAATTTCAATTTATTTATTGCGTATTACAATTACATAGTATGGAATATATATAAAGGTATACATGAAGGTGAATGAAGGTAGGATGCGGAACTCACCTCTCTGTTGTAGACGATGGGTGTTGCGGAGGGCTCACGGAGCGGTATCTCAGACGCGGCTTGTATGGTATTGCGTATCCATGATACTGGTTAGGGACGTGATCTTTGCCTTTACTATTCGGGATAAAACCTGTAAACCATTTAACACTGTTAGGGCAATGTATGTAAATTTAATTGTCTTAATTTATAAATAGGTTTACTCATTTATTGCTGAAATGTTGCGCGAATGAGTGGGGGTAGGAACTTACCTTAAGAAATCCAGTTTCACAATAACGTTATCACTATCCAAATTCACTATTCAAATTCTGACATGCAGTCCTCACTGTTTCCACCACAATTGACATTTAAGTATTGTTATTATTGAATTTATTTGTGCTGTAATTTTATTGCCATCGATGTTTCGTATATTAAGTTATTTCGTTCGAGCACGGGGAGTATTCGCCATGCGCCCGTAGGCGCGACTGAGCGATCAGAATGCATCTATTTATAGATCCAGTTGCCCTTGAGCCGACACACGCATCTGTGCGAAAACACGATGCATAATTATAAATAGGTAGTTGCATAAGCGCTATAGATTGTCTGCCTACTACTGTTACTCCTCACATGTATAGTATAAGTAAACTAGCTTTTGCCGCCCCGCGCTTTGCGCGGGTGCGCCTTCAAGCTAGGTCTGCGACGCTTAGCCGCTACGGGCTGCGCCCTGCGCGGCGACGCTACGGGCTTCGCCCTCCGCGGAGCTCGGCCTTCGGCCTCGCGAGACGCAGCTCGGCCTGCGGCCTCGCGAAGATACACGGGGCGGTTCTCTGTCTGTCACGGCTGCTCTTATACTTTTTTGCCAACGGAAAGATAAATCAAATGTATGATCTTGGGACGGTTGCGCCCTACGCGGCGCTCCTCTTAGTTTGTCGATAAGCCTTGTGATGGAATAGCCGCTTCGGGCTTCGCCCTACGCGGCGCACCGATGGTTTTATGTTTGATAAACTTGTGATGAAATGGCCGCTCCGGGCTGCGCCCTACGCGGCGCTCCGTTTGGTTTTGTCCATAAGCCTTGTGATGGATGGCCGCTCCAAGCTTCGCCCTACGCGGCGCACCGGTTAGTTTTTATGTTTAATAAACTTGAAATGAAATAAGTAGCCGCTTCGGGCTGCGCCCTGCGCGGCGCTCCGCTTGGTTTTGCATGTGTAACTTTCGATGAAATGGCCGCTCCGGGCTTCGCCCTACGCGGTGCTACGCTTGGTTCTGCGTATGAAACTTACAAAGAAATGGCCGCTCCGGGCTTCGCCCTACGCGGCGCTCTGCTTGGTTCTGCCCGTCAATCTAACGATGAAAAGCCGCTCCGCTTAATGTCATGCGTCGTGTTTCAATTAAATGGCGCTCCGCTTAAATTTATATGTCGTGCTTGCGGTGAAATGGCCGCTCCGGGCTTCGCCCTACGCGGCGCTTCGCCTTTGCTTCACGATGTTGCGTAGAGCACAATGAAAAAGTCCATACATATTGTTAGGAGGCCGCTCCGGGCTGCGCCCGACGCGGCGCTCTGCTATATTCTCGCAACACACCAAGTGATTGAAATGGCCGCTCCGGGCTTCGCCCTACGCGGCACTCCGCTTGGTACTGCCCCTAAAAGTCAGGTTGAAATGGCCACTCCAGGCTTCGCCCTTCGCAACGCTCCACTTGGTTTTGAAGTTCAAACTTGTAATGGAATGGCCGCTCCGGGCTTCACCCTACGCGGCGCTCCGCATTCATTTTTCAACGCACCCATATGAAAGCGGCCGCTACGGGCTTCGTCCTACACGGCTCTCCGCTTTGTTATGAAACTGTAAGTAGCGATAAAATTGCCACTACGCGACGCTCCACTTGGTTTTGTGCGTCGTCCTCGCGATGAAATGGCCGCTCCGGGCTTCGCCCTACGCGGCACTTCGCCTTTGCTCCGCAATGTTACGTTGAACACGATGAAAAAGTCCATATATACAATTAGAAGGCCGCTCCGGGCTGCGCCCGACGCGGCGCTCTGCTATATTATTGCAATATAACAAGTGATAGAAATGGCCGCTCCGGGCTTCGCCCTACGCGGCGCTCCGCTTGGTTCTGCCGCTATATGATAATGATGAAATGGCAATTGCGGGATTCTCCCGGTGCAACGATCGATGTATTTGCCGCTCCGGGCTTCGCCCTACGCGGCGCTCCGCTTGGTTCTGCCGCTATATGATAATGATGAAATGGCCATTGCGGGATTCTCCCGGTGCAACGATCGATGTATTTGCCGCTCCGGGTTTCGCCCTACGCGGCGCTTCGCTTGGGTTTGTGAAGAAAACTCGTGATGAAATGGCCGCTCCGGGCTTCGCCCTACGCGGCGCTTCGCTCTGTGTTCGGGGCTTGTGTCGAGTATTTAGATTTTTCCATATAAGCCCACACTTGATGCCTACGCTGAGCTGGCTAAGCGATTCAAAGTTCATAATCGTAACGTTAATGTCAGTAGGTAGTAACACACACTAACAAGCACAAGTGATAAAAACTTCGCTATGAAATTTTGATTCAACTTAATTTAAATTTTTAGTAACACTAACCGCATAAATATTGTGGTAATACTATATAAATATATGAAATTACCAAGTTATATTTGCGGTTCTTCTCATTGATTTTACATTAGTGGTTTCGTTTGAAACTCTAAATTTTCTTGAGTTTTTTAGTTTTGTATGTTATTGAATCGTTATAGTTCCTCAATATGATATGGTCACTGTAAGTTGTTAGGTTTGATAATTAAGTAAAAACTTAAGACAGAAGGTCGATAAAGCAGACGACCCGTTGTATCATCAATATCCTGCCAACCATTTCAGCTATATTCCTTCAACTCAATTGCCTTCCATAGTCTCGGTTTAATTACCATCTTTTTTCCATAATAATGCAGAAATTTTTTGTATCTCCATTCTCCATTGCATGTTCTCATAATAATTTTTCTGGCTGGTACCTATGTGTAGGGTTCAGCCGACTTCAGTACAAAATGTATGGGAAAATTTCGTAGTAGAGTAAAAAAAAATTTTTCTTTTTTTTTCGTCGCATGTTTTTGTAAATGCTCTGGTTGGTTGAGAATGACAATACATGTCACTTTTTGACAGGGCACAACACACAGACGTTGAGAATTTACAATTTTACGTACATTTTACACAAGTTATGTACTAAATTTTAAAATTTTCCTTGAGGATGAAGTTTTTTTTTTCTACCATTTTGTAGCTCTTGTAAATACCTACCATAAAAATTATGACAATAATTCTCGTCAAGTGGCGCCAACTGCCCGAAAAATTGGTTTTAATGTGCCAAAAATCTTAACATTTATAAAATGGCCGCCAGCTCGTCCGCCATCTTGTTTTTTTGACAACCCATATTTTTCCCATATTCTACAACATATACCGCGTCGAACAACGTTTTTACTTTTTCTCTGAAATAATACTGCTCGCCCAAGGAACCTCTCAAAAATGCCCCTATCAAAATTTTCTTTTGGACGCTGCTCCCAGTGTTGCCAGTTGATTTCAGTAAAAATGGATAAAAAGGAGTTAAATGAACCTAATTCAAGCCCTCATGTGGTTTTTTTTTCCAACAAGTGTAATTTTTATTTTTTTTGTTTTTTGACCAAGCCTCGAAAATTATTAAAAAATATGAAAATATTTTTGGACATGGCAACACACCTTAAAAAGACACTCATACGCGTCATACATCATAAACTCCCTAAGTAGCGTCATCTGGCCGAAAAACCACTTTAAATTTTTTTTTCTAAAATAATACTGGTCTCCCAAGGAACCTCTCAAAAATGACCATGTCAAAAAAACATTTTTCTCAATATCTCCCAGTGTTGCCAGATGATTTTGTTAAAGATGACCTAATGTCATTTGAACTAACCCAACTAAAGGTTTGATGTGTTTATTTTTCCTGGAAATCAATTTTTATTTTTTTTACTATTTTGGGCCCTGACGCCTAAACTATCAAAAAAAGCAAAAATGTTTTTCAACATGGCAACACATGTAAGCAAGACTCACACCTGCCTCATACATGCAAACTTTCTCAAGTGTCGCCATCTGTCGAAAAAATCACTTTGAAAATTTTCAAAAAAATACGATTTCACAAGATGGCCGCCAGCTCGTCCGCCATCTTGTTTTTTTGACAGCGCGTATTTTTCCTATATACAAGGTAGCATAACCTATCAGAGACAATTTTTATTTTTTTTCCATCTATGATACCCTCGTCCAAAAAACTTCTAGAAGTCAGCGACACCCGAAAATTTATTTTCGCCGCCATTTCCAGTGTTGCCAGTTTTTTTCCAAAAAAAAAATATCCGGAGGACATTGCGATGTCAAATGACTACAAAACTGCATACTCGGTTTTTGCAAACATGGCATTTTTTTTTTTCTACCATTCGGGGCCATGGCCCAAAAACTACCAAGAATTTGGTAGAAATTCTCAGTCGAGGCAATACTGTGATAAATTACCCACCGCCGCTCGGAACATTTGAAATCTCTCCAGTGTTGCCATCACCTCGCAAAATTCGTTTGAAAAGTGCACTTTTTTTTCTCCAAACAAAATGGCCGCCAGGGGCGGCGCCATCTTGGATTTTGAAAAATCGCAAATTACGTTTGAAAGTAGAACATGTACGCCACAGATACAAAAAAGAAATTTGAAAATCGAACGGCACCCCCCCCAGCTACGATCCCGTGAAAAGTGCTCAAAATCAAATTTTCAATCCAAGATGGCGGCGCGGCCATTTTGTTTTTTCAACTTTTTTTTCTCGTGATGTACAAAACAGCAAAGGGTGATTCTGAGACACTTTTCACATCTCGAATAACTGCCGTAACAAAAAAGTTGATTTCGCAAAAACGGCCGCCATTTTGTTTTTTTTTTTCAAAATGTCAAAAACCTGGATTGATTAAAAAATCACTCAGGGCTGTCAAAACTTTTTCCGCAAAAATAAACTCCAACACACCGCAAAACAGCCCTGATCAGTGAGTGAGTGAGTCAGTGAGTGGTAATCGAGCTTTATATATTATAGATAGATGTATTTGTTTATCTACACAACATTACACACACATTTCACATAGGTAATAGGTACACTACACATTTGCAGTCGTCCGTGGTACTCACTCAGCTGGTCCCACTGAAAACCAGCGTTACGGCCTATGGTCGTGACATAAGCTGAGTGAGGGACATTTATGCTGGATGCCTCAACACAACACAGCATTTATAATATAAATACACGGCACTGCTGGACAATTGGGAGGGACAGTTTATTCTTTGTTGTTATGCGTTTTTTTTTCTTTTTTTTTTTGGTTTTAATTTATTTTTACTAGTGTTTTTTATTTTCTTGTGTTGTGTTAATTGTCTGTAGCATGTAATATGTGTTGTGGCGTCCAAATTAATAAATGTATTTTCTTTCTTTCTTTCTTTCTATTTTAATTCTTTGTTTGATAGGTATGTGTTTTTAATTCATGTTGTATCCTAAAACATAAAAAAAGTATTAGTTTCATCTATACTAATATAATAAAGCTGAAGAGTTTGTTTGTTTGTTTGTTTGTTTGAACGCGCTTATCTCCGAAACTACTGGTGCGATTTGAATAATTCTTTTTTTGTTGGATAGTCCATTCATCGAGGAAGGCTATAGGCTAAATAACATTACGCTATGACCAATAGGAGCAAAGAGAGAGCGGTAAATGTGTAAAAAACGGGGAAAATTTTTCCACGCGGACGAAGTCGCGGGCGGCCGCTATATTAAAATTAAAGTAAATAGACGATGATGAAAATGTATGGTTGTTAATAATATGATGATCAATAGCTGGGCCATTCGACTGCCTCTGAAAATATACATTATGATAGTAAAACCAGAGCCTCGTTAGTAAAAAGCAGAGTGCACCGCGGGCAGGTGAGGTTGGCACATGAGGTATACATGGTATTTTGAATTAATGAATATCTATACATATAATAAAAATGTAAAAAAGTTGTGTCTGTACATTGAAGATATTTATCCCAAAACTACTTAGGACGACCAAAAAACAGTAACAGAACATGAATCAATGATTTTTAAAATTTTTGTCTGTCTGTTTGTCTGTTTATCTGTTTGTCTGTTTGTTCGCGCTAATCTCGGAAACTACTGAACAAATTCGAATGAAACTTTTTTTGTTGTATAGCTGTAATGTCAGGGCAACTTATAGGATATATTTTATTTTGAAGATCAGGCTGTTTGATGTAGAACCACAACAGCCCGGCTAAACTATAAGAGGTAGGTCAATAGCACCTGAACAAAAGTTGTTCATATTGATGAGCATTTTATGATGCCACGAAAAAAAAAAACAAACAACATGGAACATCTGGTGTGGAACTCTAAGAGCCCAGCTACACTATAGCAAATATGGAATGAAATGGAGTGGAAAATTGTCAAATGTGATGAGCATTTTTGGATGAGATCCGATAAGAAAGGATATTCCGAACTTAACCCCCAAATGGGGCGAAAAGGGGCTTTCAAGTTTGTTCATAGGACCACGTGATTCCTTGGCCCAATCTACTTTAACTTTTGCACTTTTCAAAATCTTAGCTAGCAATAAAATATCAATGAGCCGCCTTAAAAATCTATTAACCATAAATGGACAATTATAATAAGAATAGGTATATTTTTTTTCTACATTTTAAACAATCAACTTTAAGTCAACAGTCATAAAGTTCACGCAAACGAAGTTGCGGGCGGCCACTTTAGTAATAATGGATATCTATGATGGAGGTCTTTGCCCTGCAGTGGGATGGTATATAGGTTGATATTTGACTTTTTAGTGGTTAATGAAAAAAAAAATACAATATACCTCTTTTGCATTCCATCTAACTACTGTTACTACTATATGTACAAGTACTGAAAGCAAAGCAAAGCAATATAATTTTATCTACGGTAATACTATGCACAGCACGCATCATTCAAGGGAATATTACACAAGCAAACTGATACACAAAAGAGGTTATCCTTGGAGTAAAAAGGAGGAATTCTATTGGCAGCAATATCTATAACCCCAAGATGGATAAGACCAACAAAAAAGGACTTCGTATGGCTGTAATAGTAAGTAGTGTAGCAAATAAGGTGCGTCGACCTCCACGAGTGGTCCCGCTGGTAATCAGTTCTGCCCTGATTCCAGTCGTGGTTGGTATCAGGTAGAAAAGCTTACCGTGGGGTCCGGTGTTCCCCGGGCAACGGCGGGTAGTAATCTCACTATGGTGGATTGCTACCTGACGGCCGACGGACGCACACTTTCCGGCGGACTGGCCCTGGCGTGTGATTGCGCTGAAGCGCATTTTCCTACAAAGCCTTCATTGTCCGCCGAGGGTGTGAGGACCGGTCTCTTAAGACTCCACTCGTGTGATTGGTGGGGAGGTAGGACCATGAGCTAGCGCACCCTAAGGTCGTATGTCCCACCATCGCACTCAGCGGAGAGGCAGGGGCCTTCCTTTGTCCTTGGACCTCTATAGAGTGGAGTGCCTCCGGGCAGTGGTCGAAAGGCCCGTTTAGGAGACTTGTGTCGCAAGGTCGCAGCCAGCGGATTACGGCGGCAGGTCGGTACCCCGTCTCTTACATTTTCACTCGGCACGAGGGTAGTTGTAAGCAGACCAGCTAGAGCGAGACAACATCATCAGTGCATCCCATTCAATCGCGAATATTACGGAGGTAGTTCGATATCGTTCACAAATCAAAATGTATATAAGAAATTCTGTCTTCTAATAAAATGTTATTACCCGATCATTCTTTAACTGGACGTCGAGACCCTACATGTTAACTTTTTTATTTAATTCATCATTCAAGGGAATATTACACAAGCAAACTGACTCATGAATACACAAAACAGGTTATCCTTAGGGAAAAAAGGCGGAATTCTATTGGCAGCAACATATATAACACCAAGATGGATAAGACCAACAAAAAAAAAGGACTTCGTATGGGTGCTGTAATAGTAGGTGGTGTAGCAAATCGGTCGCTGGCCTCCCAGAAGCGGGTCTTACTAGTTAGATTAATCCTAGATCACGAATATTACACAAGCAAACTGACTCATGAATACACAAAACAGGTTATCCTTAGGGAAAAAAGGCGGAATTCTATTGGCAGCAACATATATAACCCCAAGATGGATAAAACCAACAAAAAAAGGACTTCGTATGGATGCTGTAATAGTAGGTGGTGTAGCAAATCGGTCGCTGGTCTCCCAGAAGCGGGTCTCACTAGTTAGATTAACCCTAGATCACTAAGCTTCGTTAAATCGACGACGCGAATTCAAAAAAAGTGTTGTAAATTTTGAGTGCGCGGTTGCATTTATTGCAGTTCCTGTGTAATCTCAGGTAACCTATTGCCCTTGCGACAGACGGAAGTTTTTCTTGTGTACAAGGCCTGTGAGCGCCAGACCAGCAACAATGGCTCGTCACATCGACGAAGGTTAGTGTTAACGTTATATTTTGTATTATTTTGTTTCTAATATTTTTAGTTTATTTTTTAGTTTTTACAACATTAAAGTAATCTATACTTCTATACTAATATAATAAAGCTGAAGAGTTTGTTTGTTTGTTTGTTTGTTTGTTTGTTTGTTTGAACGCGCTAATCTCCGAAACTACTGGTGCGATTTGAATAATTCTTTTTTTGTTGGATAGTCCATTTATCGAGGAAGGCTATAGGCTAAATAACATTACGCTATGACCAATAGGAGCAAAGACAGAGCGGTAAATGTGTAAAAAACGGGGAAAATTTTTCCACGCGGACGAAGTCGCGGGCGGCCGCTAGTGTATATTATTTTTAATTATTAGCAAATAATAGTGACGAAGAAAATTCATCAGAGAGTGAAAAGAAGACCACATCGAGGTTGATTCCGCTTATGAGTCAGTTAGTGAGGATGAGGTTTCTTATTTGATACAAAATCCACCTCCAGGTCAAAACGTTCAAGTAAATGATCATGCATCTCCATCAATAGAAGATCAGAAGAAAAATTTGTGTCCATATGCCTGTCAGCAAAACGAAGAATGACGAAATCGAGTTGCTACAAGTGTATTAAATCATTGTGTGGCGAACAGAAAATGCAGCATTTAAAGGCCAAGTTGAGAGGCGAAGCAGAACGACTCAACCAGCATATCTTTGGGGAAAAACCATCAAGGAATTCTATCGGCAGCAATATCTATAACCCCGGGATGGATAAGACCAATAACAAAGGACCCGAGCCGCACAGCGAATCAGGGATAGCCGTCGGCGCTCGATCGCTCTGCAGTGAGCCAGCGATCTTCTCGCGACACGCACGTGTCGTTCTCACTCTCCCCACGCTCCTACTACTGTTGCCAGCTCGCGCGGTCCGCCGTTTTAGTTTGGTTTATACCTACGGCGCGATACTCGTTTAATTTAGAGTTTTTGTAATTAAGTTGAGTTAGGGTAGCGTTTAGTTTTGTTTTGTTAATTTTCCTCTGTTTTATTTTCGTGTGTTTCGTTTATTATTATACGTATTTACCTGGACTTGGGACTTATTATTTTAAACCACGACAAAGAGGTGTACCCTAGGCTAAATCGGCAGCAATATCTATAACCCTGGGATGGATAAGACCAATAACAAAGGACTTTGTATGGTGGTTATGGCTTTTAAATAAATATTTTGTGTCAACAACGTCTTCGGAGAAAATTTGCTTACACCGCGTCAACCCTTTAATTTTAATGTTTTGTTTGTTTCGATCTTTTTGAAGAAAAATATAATAACATCAGAAAGGATTTGAATAGAAAGCTGTGCTCAACAATTAATCTTCAGCAATCAATACCAAAGGTGGAGATTCCGATTTTTACTGGAAAATACGAGCAGTAGCCCACTTTCTTTGACTTTTTCAGCGAGACCATACACAACAATACTGCTCTTAGTAAAGCACAGAAAATGCAGCATTTAAAGGCAAAGATGAGAGGCGAAGCAGAACGACTCATCCAGTATTATCTTTTGGGAAAACCATCAAGGAATTCTATCGGCAGCAATATCTATAACCCCGGGATGGATAAGATCAATAACTAAGGACTTCGTATGGTGGATATGGCTTTTAAATAAATATCTTGTGTCAACAACGTCATCCGAGAAAATTTGTTTACACCACGTCAACCCTTAAATTGAACCTCTGGGAAAGAGACGCCAAGGTAGACCTAAAAAACGATGGGAAGATGACATCGTTGTTGTAGCCGGAAAAAACTGGAAAAAGAAAGGGAACAAGGGAAGGTGGAAAAAAATGGAGGAGGCTTTTACCCAGTCAGGGACTAAGGAAACAAAAGTGTAAATTAAACATTATTTTTGAAATATAACCTATTGTAAATAATTTGTTCTTTAGAAAAATAAAGCTATTATTATTAATATGTATCTTTACATTGTTAAAAATCTCCCAATATTGGGCAATTCATATTTACGCAGGCGATGCAAAATTGGATCAATGATGAGAAGATGCTAAGGAAGAGAGTTCCTATTGATCGTTGGTGTGGTGTAAAGTTTAAGGAATTAACGGTAGAAAACGAGATCCGCAAGGACTACAAGAAGAGGAAGAAATTTTTTTGATGTATATTTTTGTAGTGGTGTTTTTATAAACCGTCAATCTGCCTTCCTCATCGACCGCAAATCGTACCTGGTCAAGCTCCACAAAATAGTACATAGATCGGTGGGTCCCGGCCATAAGCATGTTCTCGTCATGTGAAGGGGACGCTCTCGACCTTGTCAGAAACTCGCCCTGGCACTACTACTTAGCAAGATAATCGTTTCTTATTAGCTTATTTCTTAGTCGTAAGAAAACAAAAAGAAAAATAGAAAAACTCTTCACTAAACTGAGAAGCTCTTCCGAGAGTTGTCTGTCTGCCTGGCTTCTCGAAATTTCGGGTTACCATAATGCTGGCAGTTACCTTGGCCAACGCATCGGTTTGGCAATCAAATGGGTAAAGCCGCCAGCATTTCGTATATCTCATCACATATTTCATCCTTGTAGGTAAGTTTTTTTTTTTTTTGTTATATGTTCCTTATATTGTACCTAATAATTATTGTATTTATTGATTAATAAAGTTTACTCAGGTAAGTAAGCATCAAATTACTTGTAATATCCACCAACTGAGAAGTGACAGAAAAATATAACTATTGACTTTTCAGCAAACAGCACTGTGATATTGCTGGATGACATAATACCAGAAAATATTGATGGTAGTCTTACATCTAAAAAAAAAAAATAGGTCAAACCTACTACCACAGACAACCTTCTCTCATTTGCTTATATCTTACCTACCTAGCCCAGCTTACAGTAAGGGGAGTTTAATTTCAAAAAACTTGTCTGTCAAAACTAATCATATCGTCACTCCCAACCAAGCTGAAAGCTTGAAGTAAAGGGAATTTTTAAAGAAAATAACGACCGTCGCCTAGGGCTGTGAGCATACTCGAGAGGACCGACACACTTCACCAGTGGATTCAGAGCCGACAACATTTAAAGAATACTATCTTGTTTCTCTTCAAGCCTGCAAGAATCTTTCGCTCTTTTTTAATACATCGGATGTCCCGTCCGAGAGTCTGCAAGAATCTTTCGCTCTTTCTCAATACATCGGACGGGACAATCCAGCGATAATGCATTAGGAGATAGGGGGGCCAACAGCGTCTTTCAGAACGGTCTTGTCCCGCTCAGTAAGAAAAGTTTTTATTTCAAGGACGAATAGTGTTACAGAAAAGTTTTGTTTTTAGCGTGTTAATTTCAAAAAACTTGTCTGTCAAAACCAAACATGTCGACACTTAAGCTTGAGGTTTCGTTTACAACTGTATAACTTCTTGGAACGAAAAAAACGAAAAAATAAAATATGTTGATAATTCAGACAAAGAGAAATTCGTGCTCATTATTAAAAATTTCATTGAATGTAATACCCCAATCTCATAGTTTAAGACCCCGTAATAGATTAGTCACTCCTTTCACAAAAATGCACTGAGTAAGCTCAGGTACCGAGCACATGTCAATAAAAATATATAATAAGTTACCCAAGAATATTAAACGTATTAATAAAGATACCAAATTTTTAAAAAAATTAAAAGAACATCTGTTGCAAAAGGCCTATTACAATTTGAATGAATATCTCAATTCTATACATATTTTTAGCAAGAAGTTTAAAAATTGATTAAAAAAAAAAACAATTCAAATTTAACACAACCGTTATTTATTTTCTAATTTACAAATTTAAATTACTACGGAGGAAAGATAGCTCAATCACACTTAAATACTAAACACTATGACCTAGGTCTAGACCTAGGGTCCAAGGTCACTTCCTACAGTACGCAATACTACCGATGTGAACAGTCCGAACGCTCAGAGAAAAGTGAGTGCGCGGCGGTTTGATTCGGTTTATGTAAGGGCGGTGCCGATCGCTAGCTCGAATCCGGGGGAACTGCTTATACGGCCTCTCCTGACGATGTGTCGTCCTCGGCACGGGCTTCATGCGAGGCTCCGCTGGGACCAGCAACAGCAGCGTCGGAGGGCTCGTCTTCGTCAAGCAGTGGCATGGACCGCCCAGCGGCAGCGGTTGGCTCCGCTTGGGGGATCTCGCTGTCGTCCATGTTTTCAGCTGAAAACGACACACTATTAGTTTTGCTATTAGCGAGATCACATAAAGCTTTTCGGCTTACACAACTTGTTATTCATCTCCATTCATTTAATTCATACATCTTTCATTAAATAATCACGCATAGACTAACTTTCATCCATCATTCAATAATAGATCAGAGACGTCTCTTATAAAACCAAACCATGTTATTCTAGCTAGGCCTTTTCGTTGCTTCATATCTTGAGCGTGGTCTTGGTAGATCAGCACGAGCAGAGCTGGTAGATCAGCATGAGCAGAACGATGCAGTATCGGCTTCCTTGTACTGGGTTCAGTCTAGTGCCTAAAACATAAGAGGGTGACGCCAAGGCGCAGTCCGCCTGAAGTCAGAACGCCAAGGCTACATCAGCCTGAAGTTCTAGTGACGCCAAGGCGCAGTACGCCTGAAGTCTGAACGCCAAGGCTATCTCAGCCTGAAGTTCTAGTGACGCCAAGGCGCAGTACGCCTGAAGTCTGAACGCCAAGGCTATCTCAGCCTGAAGTTCTGGTGACGCCAAGGCGCAGTACGCCTGAAGTCTGAACGCCAAGGCTATCTCAGCCTGAAGTTCTGGTGACGCCAAGGCGCAGTACGCCTGAAGTCTGAACGCCAAGGCTACCTCAGCCTGAAGTTCTGGTGACGCCAAGGCGCAGTACGCCTGAAGTCTGAACGCCAAGACCATACAGCCAAAAAAAGAAAATAACGCCAAAGCTAGAGAAGCTTGAAGTTCTAGTAAGCTTAAAGGGCATACAAAGCTCATACTCACTTTCAAAGAAGGTAGCACATGAATCTGGACACCATTCGCCCCGCCATGGGACCATGTATTGGGCTGCAGCTTGAGTTGTCTTCCCGTAGCCTCCAGCCAGCAACTTGAGCTCGTACCGTCCATTTTGCAGCACCTTCACAACCTTATAAGGGGATGTCCATTAATCACGTGATCTTTTTTTAGCATTATTACACCCCCCCTCCCCCTTCTCAACATCACGTGTATTTTTAGTACCTACAACGAATCTTAAAATTTTCTGAATATTATTTTAATGTTATTACGAAAAATTACGAAAAAATAAATACACGAGATATCTTACTACCCCTCCCCCCCCTTTCAAGCCTCACGTGATTAATGGACAACCCCTAAGGCCCTCGCATCCCTGGGTCTAGTTTACCCGTGGACTGCGAGTACTTGATTACAAAGACCAGGTCATCTAGTCGATACGTTCGAGGTGGGCGTCTAGACCGATTGACGTATGCGTCCTGTCGGTGCCGATTGGTCCTCATGAGTTCATCGGCTCGGTTGCGACAAAGTTCACGCCAGGCCTCTCTATTAGGGTTGGCATCTTCAATTGCCACGTCGCGAATCAAAGACCTGATCACTGGAGTAGTCGCGTCAGTACCAATCATCAAATTAAGAGGAGAAGCTTGCGTAGTTTTCTGCTTGGTGATATTCAGCACCAACTGCAGCTTCCATAGCGTCTCTGACCAAGAGGCATCCTTATGGTTTGCCTCAATGCGAATCATGTTAAGGATGGTGCGAATATACCTTTCGGCTTGTCCGTTAGCATGATGCATTTCCGGGGTGATATAATGAATGTCGCATCCAAGATCCTTGACCCAGGACACAAACTCCCCGGACTCGAACATCCGTCCCCTATCGCTCACAATTAACTTTGGCACCCCAAATAAGGAAATAGCTTGCGTAAAGGATCGTTTTAACTCGTTAACGTCCTGTCGGTAAATGGGGTATAAAAGACAGTACTTAGTGGAGGCATCCACAACAACAAGAATAAACTTGTAACCATCCGACAAGGGTAGAGGACCTAGAACGTCCATATGGACCGTGTGGAAGGGAGTACTGGGCTTTTCCCAGGATGTTATATTTTGGTGGGGGGATCTCGGTACTCTTTTCTTTGATATACAGACCAGACAGTGAGCCACATATTTTATGACGAATTGACGAAGCCCCGGGAACCAAAAGTGCTTGGTGATGAGATCAAGCGTTTTATCGGCATTGATATGACTGTGCTCATCATGAAAAATTCTTAGGAGGCTGAGCCTATGCCCCTTTGGGATAAAACAGAGTAGCCTGGGGCTTTCACCTACAGGCGAATACTTGTAGTAGAGGATGTCATTCTGAGACACATAACGAGATGGATCGAGTTTCCCATCCCTTAATTGTTGTAACAAGTCCTGTGTCTCATTATCTGCGGATTGAGCTATTTGCGCCCAATTGCGTGGTCTTGAGACCTGGTTAGCTACAACAACCGAAGGATTACGACTTAGGTAGTCGGCGTGTGGTATCATTACCCCTTTGCGATATTCTATGTCGAATTGGAAATCTTGGAGGTAAATCCACCAACGTGCCACACGCGGCAGCAAGTCCTTCTTACGCTCGGTCGCCTTCAAGGCATTGCAGTCGGTAACTACTTTAAATTGCAATCCTACTAGGTAATGACGAAATGTCTGCAGTGCCTTGACGACGGCCAGCGTCTCCAACTCATACGAGTGGTAATTTTTTTCAGCACCCTGAGTTGATTTGCTAAAGTATGCCACCACATGCTTACTTCCATCCCCATGTGTCTGCAAAAGTATTGCCCCATACCCGGCACTGCTAGCGTCCGTGTGGACTTCTGTCGGAAGCTTGGGGTTGAAGATAGAAAGCACTGGTTGGCTAGTCAAGCGCTTAATAATTTCTTGGCGAACCTTTTCTTGCTTCGGTCCCCAAGCGAACTCAGCGTCCTTTTTGGTTAGGCTAGCAATGCAGGCGGTCAACGTGGCGTAATTTTTTATGTAGCGCCTAAAGTATCCCGCTAACCCTAAAAACTGACGCACCTGCCTAACGTTCTCAGGGGTCGGCGAGTTTACTAAGGCGTCTATCTTACGCGGGCTCGGTCGAACCTGACCCTGACTAACAACTCTACCAAGATATTCTACCTCTGTTGCTAGGAATGTACACTTCTTAAGGTTTATGGAAAACCCGGCAGTTGTAAGGGTTTGTAAAACTCTGCGTAGAAGAGTAATCCCCTCGGAAACAGTGTTGCTCATGATCAGTACGTCATCAACGTAAACTAGCACTTGACCTTGATCAATTAACTCGCGTAACGTGCTATTTATAATCCGTTGGTAGACTATTGGAGAGTTTGTTAACCCGTAAGGCATTTTAACATACTCAAAATGGCCTTCCGGCGTAACGAACCCTGTTAGATGAATCGACTCCTCCTTTATCGGTATCTGGTGGAAACCGGTGGCCATATCGAGGCTGGTGAAGTACTTATAGTTCCCCAGCCGATCTATATGGTCATCGATTAACGGTAAAGGATACCGATCCTTGATGGTTAGCCGATTCAGCGCCCTATAGTCCACACATAGGCGGTCGGACCCGTCCTTTTTCTTTACTAAGATAATCGGACTCGAATACTCGGAGTTCGATTCCCTGATAATCTCTTTATGCAAAAGATCGCTAATAGGGTATTTGACTAAATTTTTTTATGTGTTTAATCAAAAGACCTCTCAATTTAAGAAACATTATTGAAAGAATTACTCGATTCTGATTTGAATTACCTGAGATATCATAACTTTAAGAGCACATATTTTGGGCAAGCCCAAAAACGCTCTATACAAATGACTACAGGCGAGTGACGTCACATGCTCGTATTCTGTATGCGCGTCTAGTAAATTTTGTTTGGTAGCTATATCAAATGTTACGTTTAAGTAAAAGGTTTTATAATAAAAGTTGGTGGAAAATGTACGGGTAGTTTAATGATATAATTATTTTTTTAAATTGTAATACTTTAAAAATGGACTTGCCCATGAAACTTTGAATGCTCATAAAACCAGCTAGACGTTATATTTTGAACTAAAAATTTTGGCCATTGGTTCTTATTTACCAGTATTTTGGAAAAGTATAAATATTTTTTACTATATCGACATTAGTCAAATACCCTATTATGTCGCGGACTCGAAGCTTTTCGTCATGGGAGAGCTTATATGGCCGATATACAACTGGTGTGGAATTGTGTAATTTGATTTCCATTTCGCCTGTACTAACAGTTGTACCGGCTGTTCCCGTGATGAAAAACTTGGCGAATTGAGTAATCACTTGCATTAACGAATCGCGATCCTCACCCGTGAGGGATGTGTTTACCTCATCGACATTCACTCCTTTATTATTATGTTCAGGTACTATCGAGCTAACCTTACTAGCGGGAATATCCGATCGCTTTAGGAACTGTTTATCCTTGGTGCGAATATACGTGATGCCATCGCGATTAAGTATATCCGTACCTACAATTATTGGGGTATTCATATATGACGAAGGTACCACGATCAAATCCGCTTCGATTGAAATTTCGTTAAACTCAAGGGTTACGGTTACGTAGGAAGATGCCACTATTTGCCTATCGCTAATTCCCTTCAGTATGCAGTGAGTAGGTTTGGGCTGACATGAAAGGTATTTTAGAACATTTGAAGAAATTAGAGAAACGTTAAGGGCTCCGCTATCGATAAGAACGTCTATGGGTACGCCGTTTACTACCGCAACGACAATATCATTCGCGTTACTATTTACGGAATTAATTTCTGAACCATCGGCCGGAAATCGGGTTTTACGCGGTGAGGTTTTACGTAAATAGAGAGAAATGACACTAAGTCTTCGGGTTTCAAGTTGGCATTGGCTGCCGCAGCCTTAATCTGAGGGTTATCAATACCACGTATAACTATGAGGGTTATTAGTTCATCACTAAGTCCTTTAACCACCCGCAAGCGCAGCAAAGTGCGACGCGCATATAGTCCAAGAGCTAGTGAACCCTGGGAGTAACGGTCTCCCTGTAAGGTTAGAAATTTGTATACTTACGATTTATGACATGCTAAGAGCAATAGCCATGACCTGGCAGGCGTCAGCCCTGCACGTCATCAGCCCCTTTATTTTTTAAACTGTTAAGTAAATGGAGTTTCAAAACTTGTTTCTGTAAATTTGAAAATTTAATAGGATAAAGTTTATTAATTGTACATCTTAAAAAAAAATTGACAGGCGATTACAATAAGCAGAAGTATATGACAGGTCAATTAGAAAACGTACAGTTGATGAGGTAAAATAAACTTTATCCTGTAAACTTAAAATTTTTATATGTTTTCAAGAAAACGTCTCACAGTAAATATGTACAATGCCAGGCGGTTTTGAACAGCATAAGACCCTGACAGGCGAGGGGACAGCTGCTAAGGGCGTGCAAATAAGAAATGTTACATGAACGCATACAGTAAATGCAATGTATTTTATTGGGTTTTATGCAATCTACATGACCCAATAGCCGTCAGTTTCCCCATTGATCTGACGGTAACTAGGACACATTTTAGCAATGAACCTAATTCCATCATTAAAGGAATATAGGTCTTATTACAGAATGTAATAAAGTCTATAATTCTTCTGCTAAAAAGTTATTCTGCTGGTTACTAGGACATGTTTGAAATATGGAACCTGTATTCGTCAATAGAATAGAATAGAAATCATTAATTGCGGTAAATGTGGTTACAATAGGTACATCAATTATTATTAAGTTTCTCACATTTAACCGAATATTATCGGCATGCAATAACAGAGAGACAGCGTCGCTCGTCTAAATTTATTAAGTCAAATATATACAAAAATTAGTCATAAAAACAGTAAATCAAAATAATAATGTCAACAATTGAATAAAACATAAAATTAAATCTTACATTCCATAAACTCATGAATACTGTAGAAGCATTTGTCACACAAAAGTTAATATAAATTAAATTTATTTTTTTTAATTGAAAGACCTTTTAATGCTTCTGACAACTTATTATATAACGTAATGGACATATAATACCAATTTTTTTGGTAACTTGTTGTTGAGCAAGATGCAGGGTGTGGGTTTGTGGAGAGTTCTGCAGGAGCCCATGCCCGCGACGTCCGTATCGCAATCCAGCGATGCGGGCGCCGCCCGGTTGGGGCTTTGTCGGAGGGCAGTGGGAGCTGCTCTGGGGGCTTTAAGCCCCGGGAGTCGGAAAGAGGCCGTACTGGCGTGCCTTGCTGTCCATGGGTGGGTCTGCGGTGATAAGGTTCGTCCTATTTCCCGCTTTCCCACCCCGAGCCTGGATTTGCCGGGAAAAGTCGCAGAGTGTTTAGTGGGTATGCCCTTGAACGGCCTCTGATTAGCAGAGGCCCAATCCAGGGGAGAGCCCCACACTACCTGGTCGTCTCCCAGCGGCCGGGTGTGCATAAGGCGGCATTCACTCTGCGTGACCAAAAAAAAAAAAAAAAAAAGATGGTACTACCATATGAGAAATTATGAGAGAACAAATGAGAAATTAGACTTAATGTCCCAGCAATAAGAGTTAAAATTGAATGTAATTAGTTGGTATCATCAAATCGACTAAAATTACACTCAAATTAAATGATTAGCCCATCACAATGTGGTTCTTGCATTGGTTTTCTTAAAATGTATAGTTTATAGTAGGTATGTTTCAAAATTATTGCACAACTCCTGTTTTTAACTCGTAAGTAAAGGCAGGCCAAGTCTCACTGCCGTAAAGGAGAAACGGCCTGATAATGATGATGAAAACAAAATTAAAAGCGAAATTTCGGATGATGCTGAAGAAAATTAATGTTAAAAATAATGTAGACTTAATGTAGATGTGCATAAAACCCAATAAAATACATTTCATTTGCTGTATGCGTTCATGTAACATTTCTTATTTGCACGCCCTTAGCAGCTGTCCCCTCGCCTGTCAGGGTCTTATGCTGTTCAAAACCGCCTGGCATTGTACATATTTACTGTGAGACGTTTACTTGAAAACATATAAAAATTTTAAGTTTACAGGATAAAGTTTATTTTACCTCATCAACTGTACGTTTTCTAATTGACCTGTCATATACTTCTGCTTATTGTAATCGCCTGTCAATTTTTTTTTAAGATGTACAATTAATAAACTTTATCCTATTAAATTTTCAAATTTACAGAAACAAGTTTTGAAACTCCATTTACTTAACAGTTTAAAAAATAAAGGGGCTGATGACGTGCAGGGCTGACGCCTGCCAGGTCATGGCTATTGCTCTTAGCATGTCATAAATCGTAAGTATACAAATTTCTAACCTTACAGGGAGACCGTTACTCCCAGGGTTCACTAGCTCTCCAGCTAATACTCCGCATAAGTAGTGTACTTGTCTGACGTAGTATTCATCGTTAGAAATAATATGTTGGCATAATCTAATTTTTGAGGGCATAACGGTTTAAACTCAAGTTTAAAATTTGTCCACGTACGATCATTAGTGACCCATTCATTTAGCCAGATACGAGCGTCACCCTTGAGACACGGACTAATACGCGAAAGACACTCATGATCGCTCCATCCATTCATATCCCTAGCGCGTTCGACCTCTTCACACCATGCGTCTATATTATGGATGGAGGGATCAAAGTTCGACACAAAATAACTATTAGAGCTAGATGGTCTTAATGATTTGATAGCATCTATGAGAGCCTTTGTTGCATCGGGCTGACCTTGATCTAATCTATCTGCGTGCAAATTTGATGTATCTGAAGTTGACACGTTATCTAACACTCGTGTCTCATGGGTACTCACATGTAAATCCGGGGTATGACACTCTCTCGAAACGTTAGAGTGCGTAGCATTTCCTTCACCTTCACTGGTTTCTCTTCGATTCATCGAATCACACCGCGCCACAGAGTTGTGCGTATTGACAGGAATCTGATTTATCGCGGCACATCCACTTTCAATGGTCGACAAACGAGTCATAATTGAGTTTAAAGCATTGTGAATCGATGGATCGGGGCTTCTAGTACTGCGAGATCGGGACCTATCCCTTCGGTAACGATGACGTGAACGATCGCGGCGAGATCTGGTCCGACATCGCAGCCTACTACGCGAATCACTACGGGATTGACGCTGCGAACGGTTAGGTGTACGTGATTTATTACGCGACCGACGCCTAGAACCACTATCACGAGATCGACGACGCGACCGCGGCGGAGTTTTACCCGTCATATTTTGAAAAACTACAACACTTTTCAAAAATAGGTGATTGAGCCTTCGTTCCTCTATCTGAGCGCAGAGTGGTTAACTTATCCCACTTCTGATTTTAGCAAGAAGTTTAAAAATTGATTAAAAAAAAAACAATTCAAATTTAACACAACCGTTATTTATTTTCTAATTTACAAATTTAAATTACTACGGAGGAAAGATAGCTCAATCACACTTAAATACTAAACACTATGACCTAGGTCTAGACCTAGGGTCCAAGGTCACTTCCTACAGTACGCAATACTACCGATGTGAACAGTCCGAACGCTCAGAGAAAAGTGAGTGCGCGGCGGTTTGATTCGGTTTATATAAGGGCGGTGCCGATCGCTAGCTCGAATCCGGGGGAACTGCTTATAATATATATATATAACAATATATAATTATATAATTTATAATTTACAAAGACGTGAATTCTCAAGCAAATTGGAACTTTCCAGGGTCGTTAAAATGGAAAGAGGAAATAATTCGTGTCAAAGTCGTAGGAAAACGAAAAGAAAAATTTAAAAACTTTTCACTAAACTGAGAAGCTCTTCCGAGAGTAGATTTCTTGGCTTCTCGAAATTTTAGGTTACCATAATGCTGGCAGCTAACTTGGCCAACGCATCGGTTTGGCAATCAAAGGGGTAACGCCGCCAGCATTTTGGGCACCCTGAATTGCGAAGCAGACGACCCTCTGTAAATATCTCATCACATAATATTTCATCCTTGTAGGTAGGTTTTATTTTTGTTATATGTTCCTTATATGGTACCTAATAGTTATTGTATTTATTGTTTTAATAAAGTCTACTCAGGTAAGTAGGCATCAAATTACTTGTAATATCCACCAACTGAAAAGTGACAAAAAAATATAACTATTGACTTTTCAGCAAACAGCACTGTGATATTGCTGGATGACAGAAAATACTGATGGTAGTCTTACACCTAAAAATAAAAAAAAATGGTCAAACCTACTACCACAGACAACCTTCTCTCATATGCTTATTTCTTACCTACCTGGCCCACCTTACATTAAGGGGAGTTTAATTTCAAAAAACTTGTCTGTCAAAACCAATCATGTCGTCATTCCCAACCAAGCTGAAAGCTTGAAGTAAAGGGAATTGTTAAAGAAAATAACGACCGTCACCCAGGGCTGTGAGCATACTCGAGAGGACCGACACAGTTTGCCAGCGGATCCAGAGCCGACAACATTTAAAGAATATTATCTTGTTTCTCTTCAAGCCTGCAAGAATCTTTCGCTCTTTATCAATACATCGGACGGGACAATCCAGCGATAAATGCATTGGGAGATAGGGAGCCAATAGCGTCTCTCAGAATGGTCTTGTCCTGCTTAGTAAGAAAAGTTTTTTTAAGGACCAAGAGCGTTACAAAAAGTTTGGGTTTTAGCGTGTTAATTTCAAAAAACTTGTCTGTCAAAAACAAACATGTTGTCACTTAAGCTTGAGGTTTTGTTTACGGCTGTATAATTTCTTGGAATGCAAAAAAAAAACGAAAAAGTAAAATAAGTTGATAATTCAGACAAAGAGAAATCCGTGCCCACTCATAACAATTTTATTGAAATTTTTAAAAGTTTTATGAGGTTATAGCAAATTTTAAAAAGCGATAAATAATTGATGAGACCAAGATATTTCTCCAAATCTATTGAGAATTTTTTTGGCCAAGTAAGAGCCTATAATTATAGAAGCAAAATTTTTTTTTTTTTTTGTTCACGCAGAGTGAATGCCGCCTTATGCACACCCGGCCGCTGGGAGACGACCAGGTAGTGTGGGGCTCTCCCCTGGATTGGGCCTCTGCTAATCAGAGGCCGTTCAAGGGCATACCCACTAAACACTCTGCGACTTTTCCCGGCAAATCCAGGCTCGGGGTGGGAAAGCGGGAAATAGGACGAACCTCATCACCGCAGACCCACCCATGGACAGCAAGGCACGCCAGTACGGCCTCTTTCCGACTCCCGGGGCTTAAAGCCCCCAGAGCAGCTCCCACTGCCCTCCGACAAAGCCCCAACCGGGCGGCGCCCGCATCGCTGGATTGCGATACGGGCGTCGCGGGCATGGGCTCCTGCAGAACTCTCCACAAACCCACACCCTGCTGGCTGCAGGGCAAGGTGGGGGAGAGTGCCTGCAGGCTTCCAAAAAACTGCCCCACCAGACAGCCCCACGGCCGGCTACGCTGGATTGCGCAGTCGGTCGCTGGGCGTAAAGGTGGGGTTAGCCGGCCTTTGCCGCATCCCACTGGCTGTGGAACGCAGCGCAGACCAGCAACTAAAGACCCCCACAAAAGATGTGGGGGGTGGCGCCCGAAGGCGCCCCACTCGGTGGGGCCCACGTCAAGGTGCGCCCAAAGTGGAGAAGATCCTCACAGGGCGCCGGACAGGGCCCCGGCCCAGACAGAGCTGGGCCTCAAAGTGCAGCTGTCAGCCGTCGGGTAGCAATATGGCGATAAGCCAATTGCTACCCGCCGTTGCCCAGGGACACCAGGACCCCTCCGGTAGCAGTTCCAAACAGAAAGAAAATACTACCGGGGAGGCCACACGAGGAGGTCGCCGCACCGTAGTCCCCAATTATAGAAGCAATAACCTAAGTAGCCACAACTTTAATGTACTTTCAAAACATTATTAATAACAAGAATAATACGATTTCATAATCAAACATTTAATTATGAGTATGATCCAGCTGACCGAGTAATAAATTTGAAATCTATATTTAATGAAGAATTCAAGGAAACCAAACTAAATATTGAAACGATTGTGGAGCAGGCTCGACAAGAACGGATGAACACGCACTCGAGGGCATACACTGCCGGTTGGGTAGTTTGAAAAGTATTGATCAATAATATGAAAAAGCAGAAACATCGTGGGTGTCTTAATACTGTTATTGAGCAAAGACTCTTGTCCCTTTTTACTTTGATAATGCAAGCATGATTTCTGTCACGGCTCCGGCGCTGCGAGGCTCCGGCGGTCCCACGCGAGCTAATCGTCGCAGATGGTTTTCGCTCATCACCGCAGCTTCGCAGCTGCGGTGATGAGCAGCACCTGCTCCTCAGCTCGCGGGCCGCCTCGCCCCTCCGCGCCTACGCGGGCTTGAATTACACTCTAGGGGTAGGGCAGACAAGACTACGTGGAGTCGGTTTTGCAGCGATTCGTTTTTGACACGACGGTTAAGTAGTACAAAACAGTAATTTTCAATCTAATTTAAAATTAAAAGTATACTAATGTAAAAAGCGATATGCTATTATGCCAAGTGAAATTCTACCAAATAACATTTCGACTAAATAAACGTTATGCTAAACGAAAATATGCGAAATTAAAATATGCATAAGGAAATTATGTTTAGTAAAATTCTACATTCTTATAAGTATGCCATAGAAAATTCGGCCAAACAACAATTATCCTAAACAATTTTTATGCGTTAAAAATATTCGACTAAATAAAAATATGCCAAGTGTGTTCTGCCAAGTGAAATTCGGAATAACGAAATTCGGCCAGATATAGGGAACCCATTACATCTACTTACAATGACCAGTTTATCCAATTGATTTTTACATTTCTGGATGCTGGTGATGTTTGCATGGATCATCAATAATCTCCTGAAGGTTCCCGTACAGATTATTTGATCAGGATATCTGTAACAAATATGTAAATATTAATGTATCTGCAAAATGAACACTTCATTGAAGGGAAGGCAATTGGGGAAGGAAAGAAATTAAAGGTTGGCAGCGCACTTGTAACTCTACTGATGCTGCAGGTGACTATGGACGGTGGTTATTGCTTACTATCAGGTGATCCGCCAGCTCGTCTGCCACAAATTACATTAAAAAAAAGTAAACTAATGGTAAAAGTAATTTGAAATACTTACAGAAATGTATATTTGTACATAATTAATGCACATAATAATAAACATGTTTCTCCTCTTATTTGGTGTTCATTAATTTTCATTCTCTGATATTTGTTTTGTACTTGTGTAAAACAACTTGTAGTCTAAAACATAAAAAAAGCATTAGTTTCATATTAAAATACTTTAAGAAAATGGGTGATGAAACAATTTCTGTTTGGGCCACATGTTTAGTATTTCCAATAATATATAAAAAATTCATGAGAAAATATCTAATCTAATTGAAATATAGATTTATAGGTGGCATTGCTTAGCACCAGGTGATCTATCTACATGTTTGCCACCTATCACTTGGAAAAAATACAACAATTATCTAACGATCTTTCTGCCACGCCCGATGGTTGACTGATAGAGAATGCTGTATAGCAGTAAGTCAGCCAATTGAACATATTTATTATTATTATTATTGTGGTCTCTCATGTATCATTTAGCCAGACATGTTACATACAAAATGAATTTTAAATATCAATTACATAATGTATTACATCTCATCAATCTCACGATCTTGGGATTTCAAAGTGTTGCACAGATGTCATGAGATGACATCTGTGCAACACTTTGAAAGTTCAAGTTACTCTTTTTCTACTTTTGCTGCCAGGATTCGGTGATGATATATCATGGCCAGATATTTGCGTCTTCGATGTTCTTCTGAAATGGGAAAAAAACAATCCATTAAATTTTGATTACTTTATATCAAAGCAAATGATAGCTCAGTGAATAAGAATTTGCGGTTTCTGAATGGAAGATAGTGGGTTCGTTTTTTCAAGTATTATGCCAAATTATTAGCATTGTGAGTATTTAAGGGTATTTATGGTGACATTGCTTGGCATCAGGTGATCTATTTACTTGTTTGCTGCCACCTATCACATAGGAAAAATAACAACAATTATCCATCGACCTTTCTGCCTCGCCCAGTGGTTAACTGGTAGAGAATGTTGTATAGCATTAAGTCAATTAATTATTCTTAATTTTTATTGTGCAATAAAGAATGAATATAAAATATTCGCCTTATTGTACTGTCTATAGCTGTTATTTCACTCATGTATTCTATTTCTGTGCAATAAAGAATATCTATCTATAATTAAATTATTGTGGTCTCACACTTCTCATATAGCCAATCGAGTTATTAAATATAATATAAATTTTAAATTATCATTTACATAATGTATTACATTTACTTACAATGACGAGTTTGTCCAATAGTTTTTCACATTTCTGGATGCAGCTGATGTTTGCATGGATCATCAATATCTCCTGAAGGTTCTTGTACAGATTATTTGATCAGGATCTGTAACAAATATGTAAATAGTAATGTTTCTGTAAAATGAACACTACATTGAAGGGAAGGCAATCGGGGAAGGAAAGGAATTAAAGGTTGGCAGCGCACTTGTAGCTCTACTGATGCTGCAGGTGTCTATCAAATGGGCGTCGGTTATTGCTTACTATCAGGTGATCCGCCAGCTCGTCTGCCACAAATTACATTAAAGAAAAGTAAACTAATGGTAAAAATAATTTAAAACACTTACAGAAATGTATATTTGTACATAAACATGTTTCTCCATTTATTTGGTGTTCATTAATTTTCATTCTCTGATATTTGTTTTGTACTCGTGTTGTATTCTAAAACATAAAAAAGCATTAGTTTCATATTAAAATACTTTAAGAAAATGGGTGATGAAACAATTTCTGTTTGGGCTACATGTTTAGTATTTCCAATAATATATAAAAAATTCATGAGAAAATATCTAATCTAATTGAAATATAGATTTATAGGTGAGCATATATTAGCACTGTGGGTATTCAAGGGTATTTATGGTGGCATTGCTTAGCACCAGGTGATCTATCTACTTGTTACCATGTACCATGTACCATGTACCATGTTTTATGCAAATAAAGAATTTGATTTGATTTGATTTGATTTGTTTGCCACCTATCACTTAGAAAAAAAACAACAATTATCCAACGATCTTTCTGCCACGCCCAACGGTTGATTGATAGAGAATGCTGTATAGCAGTAAGTCAGCCATTTGTATATTATTATTATTGCGGTCTCTCATGTCTCATTTAGCCAGACAAGTTAGATACAAAATAAATTTTAAATATCAATTACATGATGTATTACATCTACTTACAATGACGAGTTTATCCAATTGATTTTCACATTTCTGGGTGCAGGTTTTTTTGCATAGATCATCAATATCTCCCGAAGGCTCTCGTACAGGTTATTTAATCAGGATATCTGTAACAAATATGTAAATATTAATGTATCAGTAAAATTAACACGACATTGAAAGGAAAGGGAGGAAAGGAATTAAAGGTTGGCAGCGCATTTGTGACTCTACTGGTTCTGCAGGTGTCTATGGGCGGCAGTAATTGCTTACTATCAGGCGATCCGTCTGCTCGTCTGCCACCAATCACATAAAATAAGTAAACTAATGGTAAAAGTAGTTTGAAATACTTACAGAAATGTATATTTGCACATGATTAATGCAGTCATACTATTATCCCTTTATTTAATGTTGTTTATTTTAATTCTTTGTTTGATAGGTATGTGTTTTCAACTCATGTTGTATCCTAAAACATTAAAAAAGTATTAGTTTCATATTAAAATAAAAGTAAATAGGCGATGAAAAATGTATGGTGGTTAATATGACGATCAATAGCTGGGCCATTCGACTGCTTCTGAAAATATACATTATGTTAGTAAAACCAGAGCCTCATTAGTAAAAAGCAGAGTGCACCGCGGGCAGGTGAGGTATACATGGTATTTTGAATTAATGAATATTAGTAATAATGGATATCTATGATGGAGGTCTTTGCCCTGCAGTGGGATGGTATATACGTTGATATAAGACTTTTTAGTGGTTAATGAAAAAAAATATACAATATATACCTCTTTTGCACTCCATCTAACTACTGTTACTACTATATGTACAAGTACTGAAAGCAAAGCAAAGCAATATAATTTTATCTACGGTAATACTATACTACAATCTGTTATATTTACAAAATAAATACAACCTGAAAACAATGAGAATAGAGATAATTCAAAGCAATTTTTGCAAAGCGTACCACCACCAATAATTTGTTTAATATTACTGTGCAAATGCATTAAAATTGAATAGTATGGTAAGATATGGTAACATATTAATTTGTACACTATGATTGCATAGTATGCGTTATGAAAACATGAATATATAGTAAAACTATTAATAAGCAATCTTAATTACTTCTCTGAGGAACCATACAATAATATGGAATAGTAACACTCCGAAAACATTATCATAGCCATTGAATGTGATCTATATCTTCTATACATATAATAAAAATGTAAAAAAGCTGTGTCTGTACATTGAAGATATTTATCTCAAAATAACTTAGGACGACTAAAAAACAGTAGCAGAACATGAATCAATGATTTTTAAAATTTTTGTCTGTCTGTTTGTCTGTTTGTCTGTTTGTCTGTTTGTCTGTTTGTCTGTTTATCTGTTTGTCTGTTTGTCTGTTTGTTCGCGCTAATCTCGGAAACTACTGAACCAATTTGAATGAAACTTTTTTTATTGTATAGCTGTAATATCAGGGCAACTTATAGGATATATTACATTTTGAAGACCAGGCTCCTTGATGTAGAACTACAACAGCCCAGCTAAACTATAAGAGGTAGGTCAATGGCACCTTAACAAAAAATGTTCATATTGATGAGCAGTTTATGATGCCATGAAAAAAAATCAAAGATCATGGAACATCTGGTTTGGACCTCTAAGAGCCCAGCTACACTATAACAAATATGGAATGAAATGGAATGGAAAATTGTCAAATGTGATGAGCATTTTTGGATACTGGACTTCATAAGGAAGGATATTCCGAACTTAAACCCCTAATGGAGCGAAAAGGGGGTTCCAAGTTTGTTCATCTTTAAGCCAAGAGTCATAAAGTTCACGCAAACGAAGTTGCGGGCGGCTACTAGTTAAGAATAAGAGGCAACACAACTCTCCGGGAGATGGGAAGAAGTTCGATACTGCCGATCGAAGGAGCCCGAAGTATGGGCTGATACGATTGGTGCGATTGGGGGGTCAGTAATGCCAGAGAGTCAGCATGCGGAAAGGTGCACTTGACGGTAAGTGTGGTGTGCCAGTTGAAGCTTTGGGAAAATGAAGTTAAGGGTGAGACAGTCATGTTCACGATTACTGCGGGGTTTGGGCAGGATTAAGAGAGAGCAGACCAGTTCCATTCCGCTCGTGGTCTTGCCCTCCTATTCCCCTATAGTACAGATCGTAACCTATAGGTATTAATACGGGAAAATCTTAGCTGACGTCAATACATATTACGATATTCAAACAGCGACTCTTCACACACACACACACATATTATATAATACGACATATCAAAGTATTCATTTCATCTATACATATAATAAAAATGTAAAAAAGCTGTGTCTGTACATTGAAGATATTTATCTCAAAATAACTTAGGAGGACTAAAAAACAGTAACAGAACATGAATCAATGATCTATACATATAATAAAAATGTAAAAAAGCTGTGTCTGTACATTGAAGATATTTATCTCAAAATAACTTAGGAGGACTAAAAAACAGTAACAGAACATGAATCAATGATTTTAAAAAATTTTGTCTGTCTGTTTGTCTGTTTGTCTGTTTGTTCGCGCTAATCTCAGAAACTACTGAACCAATTCGAATGAAACTTTTTTTATTGTATAGCTGTAATATCAGGGCAACTTATAGAATATATTATATTTTGAAGACCAGGCTCCTTGATGTAGAACCACAACGGTCCAGCTAAACTATAAGAGGTAGGTCAATGGCACCTTAACAAAAGTTGTTCAGATTAATGAGCAGTTTATGATGCCATGAAAAAAAATCCAAGATCATGGAACAGCTGGTGTGGAACTCTAAGAGCCCAGCTACACTATAACAAATATGGGATGAAATGGAATGCAATATTGTCAAATGTGATGAGCATTTTTGGATGAGATCCGATAAGAAAGGATATTTCGAACTTAAAGGGGGTTCCAAGTTTGGTGATGGGACTACGTGATTCCTTGGCCCAATCTACTATTTAAATAATCATCTTTAAGTCAAGAGTCATAAAGTTCACGCAAACGAAGTTGCGGGCGGCCACTAGTTGATAATAAACTAACTTGTTTCTTTAGTTAGAGTAGTGATGATAAAATTGTGATATTATGGAATTTGATTCAGATTGTAACATTAGGTGATGAATATTCGGTTTCGAGATATTAAAAATATTATATCTTTTTCCAGATAAAAGTTTAAAATAATTTTAAACAGTACTATCAAATTACTCTCTCTAAATTCTGCCAAATATAAATACTAAGTTGTAGATGTTGTAATCATTGTAACTTACTTTAAATCAACATTACACACATACACGTTTCAAAAGAATTAAATGAGATAAGATTTGTAGTTATTATTTGGGACAATGGAGAAAGAAAAGCATTCAAGTGAAAAAAGTGAAGGAAGGGTAGTAAAAGAAAAAGAAAAATAAATTTCTGACATTCAATGCCTTTGAATCTCTTTTTCTACTTAAGTAAATAAGAAAAAGGATAGATAAATAGAAAGGAAAAAGATAAAAGAGAAACAAGATGAAGAATTTTAGAAAAAGGGCGTAGCGGGGCGGCGGCGTGAAAAATAAATATGTGAATGCTTTTCTACCTCTTAAACATCGTACAAGTCCAAGAGTACTGTAATGACGACTACAAAGGAAACCAATTTGAAGTATTTGAATATTAATGACAGTTAATATTATGTAAAATTAATAATTGTTAGTCATGACAACGACTTTTATGTAATGTTGATTTGTAAAAATTGCATCGGAGGATCACGTAAAATTAAATTTAATTACAACATTAATCAAGTGTAGGTATACAAATATGGAAAGTATTATTATAAATTTAATTTGCTATGGTTCTTTAACTCAATTTTTTTTTTAATTTATTTCTTTTTTGATTAGTTCCTTTTTTTAATTTTGTAGTTCTGTTTTTTGGTTTATCTATTTTGTTTTTTTTTTGTATTTGTATTTTTTTTGTGTTTTATTTTTTTTAGAAAGAACATCAATAGCAATCACAATTTAAAAAATAAGGAAACGATTAACTATTTTAAAGAATACAAATTCTTGATACTGCAATTATAATTTTAGAATGGTACATACTGTATTAAACATTAATAATTTATTTTCTATTTACAAACTTATACAAGATAATAGATAGATACAAAAAATAGTAATGAAAAATAAACTTTTACCTGGAAAAATACTGGAATTAGTTTGATAATTATATTTATGGAAAGAAAGTATGTATAACAAGTTACTCTAAAATACTAAAACTATTGTCTTCTGTCTTCACAGATTTTCATTGTTAGCAGATTGGAAATTCCTGCCAGTAACTGGATGAGAAGGGCTTGGAAAAGAAACTTGTGGCACAGCATGAAGGAACTTTACGTTCACCGGGTTGTCTTGAGATTTTTCTTGAAATCTTCTAGGTATCGGGCACGTCTGACATTGGTTGTTGTTAAGTTGAATACATAAATCTTCTTAGGAGTGACTCTAAACAATTAATGTTTACCAGATAACATTTGAGGTGTACATAAAATGCTCTTTGTTTCTGGAACTTTTCTGGCTGTTTATTCATCAATAAACGTCTTCAACGTCATACAAAAGAGTATAGTTTCAATAGTCAACTCCAAATGAAGAGTGTAGTTTGTGACATATGGTTGTATGTACAAGTCTTCGTCGTGTAGTTTTGACTATTTTTGGTTTTTAAAGTCCAAGGTCACCAATGTTGCGTTTGCTGAAACATGGGGTCTCCTCATTACGTCAACTTTATACTGGTTTGCCACTGTTTCTGTTGTTCAAATGATTTCCTGTTTTCCATTTTCTTCAGTGAGTATTCGTTTCTGACATTATTTTACATAATATGAAGTCAATTTCAAAAATGTAATAGGTGTACAATTAAACTGTAGCAAAACTTTGTTTTATGTTTATGAATCTCTACTTGTAATACAAATTCCAGTATAGTAAAAAAAGCAAAGTTTATTACTTGTATGTTACTAAAGTGTAGAAGAACCGAATCAACATTGTCTTGTGCATCTCATGTTATAAACAATATATAAATTTACCAATAATAACAACTTAATATTTCCCGGGACTACACCACACCCAATTCACGCTTATTATCAATGAAATGAATACTTTCATTTATCGTCGTATTATTTTTAATAATATGTGTGTTAAGAGAGTCGCTGTTTGAATATCGTAATATGCATTGACGTCAGCTGAGATTTCCCCGCATTAATACCTACAGGTCACGATCTGAATTGTAGGGGAATAGAAGAGCAAGACCACGAGCGGAACAGAACAGGTCTGCTCTCTCTCAATCCTGCCCAAACCCCGCAGTAAGGCTGCATTTCATTGCATCCACCAGAGCTGTGCGAGGTGGCTAAGCGGCGTGCGAGGAAAAAAATCCACCAATAAAATCACTTCTAGAGAGGAATGAAGTGATTCTATTGGTGGATTTTTTCCTCGCACACCGCTTAGCTACCTCGCACAGCCCTGGTGGATATGCAGCCTTATCGTGAACTCACTCACCCTTTACATCATCATTTTCCCAAAGCTCCAACTGGCACTTACCGTCAAATGCACCACCATTCCTCCGCATGCCGACTCTCCGGCTAACCCCCCAATCGCACCAATCGGATCAACCCGTACGACGGGCTCGTTCGATCAGCAGGACCATTCCTCCTCCTACCTCTCAGAGAGCCATGAACACACTCTTATTCCTAATTACACGCAATGGTGACAATGTCTACGGAATGATTTACCAATTCCATATACATGTACACTTCCACATAGAAGTAACAAAAGATTCAGTATTAATAGTTCGACTACAACTCATGGCTTCACACGCAAAACTACGAAACCATGGTATACAAATTATCAATATTACCTTACCTTTAGCACACTACCAATATTTAATACATTTTGTGTACAGCGCATGTATAGTGTAAAGAATAAAACTATATTTACACTTAATTCTATAAAATAAATAATAATAAATTATAACTCCAATATCGGGCTATATCAGTGATTCTTGATTTAACGTATGATTGATTCTATTTACATATTGCCTTCTCAATTGGTGAACAATTTTATCCAAGAAGCTGCTGAAAGTACCTATAGTAATTGCGGGAAAACTATATTATTTAACATTAATTTACCGTTTATTATTTTGTCCCGGGACACTAAAACTTTTAAGCTCTCTCTATCTTGAACACGACCTAACGCTACGTACAATTGCCCGTGACTAAATACGTCCGATCTCAAATCTACGCCTACTCTACCTATGGTCTGGCCTTGGCTTTTATGGATCGTCATCGCGTAACATACTTGCAACGGAAATTGTCGACGTGTCATTTCTATTGGGCTATTAGGCTCTATAGGCGCCTTGAACAAGATACGCGGTATAACGAAATTAATCAATCCGCCCGGTTTTCGTACCGTTATCAAACGCGGCGAGGTACTGACTACAATTACTTTGGTGCCGTTAACTAACCTATCAGAAAAACTAAGATTGCGGATAATCATACAAACGCACCCTACTTTTAAAACTAAGTCGTGTTCCGGAACACCTTTCGGTTGAATTTTATTTAAAGTATCCGCGCCTAAAAATATTTCGTCGGGATTATCACTTACGACCTCGTCAACAGAATAGAAATGAAGAGCTTCCTCTGGTAATTTATCTAATATTAATGAATTTATCTCCCTGACGTTTGCATTGTGTGTTGTTAGTATTGCTCTATGAGCGCAAACGTCGGGCTCATCTATGACAACATGAGGAAAAACAAAATCTATCAGGTCTCCAACTTCTGTTACATAAGATACTATAAAAGATAAATCTACTAAATTTAAAAGTGATCTCTCTGTTCTAATAGGTACAGCAGGCAATTGATTTGATCCTAATTTAAGTAAAATTTCAGAAAATACTGGATCACTTTTACATCTCTGAGATGTGGTTAATGTCATAGATTTAATATGAGGCCAAATCGAGGAAGCTTTTACGGAGCAGTTAATGATATCAGAATTAGTTTTTGCATTAACTACTACCGGAGGTATTTGTCTAAAATCGCCTGCAAAAATGATAATTTTACCGCCAAATAGCTTGTCGGATTTCATTAAATCCTTAAGAGACCTGTCAAGCAAATTAATCAAATACTTATGAGCCATTGGCGCTTCGTCATAAATTATTAAATTACTTTGACGGATTAATTCTGCTCTCTGAGAGCCGTTAGTGATATTCCAATACCCTAGATCGTCGACCGGATTTAACGGAAATCTAAACATACTATGTGCCGTGATACCGCCTTCATAATTTTGTGCTGCAATACCCGAACTTGCCGTACACAAAACTATGCCGTTCAATTGGCCGCGCACGTGTGCCGTTATTACGTTTAACAATAAAGTTTTGCCTGTTCCGGCAGGCCCGTCTACAAAAATTGCGGTTTCATTATTTGCGCGGAAACTCTCGTCCTGTAAGAGTTTATCGACGTAATCGAAAATTGACTTTTGATCTATTGATAATTTCGCTTGCCATTCCGCAACAAACGCTACCAAGTCGTATCGATCGTACTCTGTTCGTTCCCTACCTACTTCGGTCGTATCGTCCTCGACTACGGGAAGTCCTTGCTCGAAAAGGCACGTCCCATGTTTACGCATTAATCTGTCGATATAAAGTAAACAAACCTTGAAGGCTTCGGGTTCCTCCTCTGGAAATCGTTGCAAGATGTCTTGACTAAGCAAGTGTTTAAATTTTTCCCACAATGCTACGACCCTAATTCCGTTGACGGCAAGAAGTACAAAGAAGCCTCTAAAGCGGTGGCCCGTGAGAAAAGTGGACGCTTCCTGCATGGCGTTTTCATACTCCGTTTCGTCATTCGCTAGTCCTAAAGCTTTCGCAGCTTCTTGGAACGTATTACAAGATGGACCACCAAGATTATATAAATCACTGTAACTTCGACAGGGCTGAGACGTTAATAGAAGACGCAAATAAAATTGTTCACCTCTATTGGGAGCGACCCAGAACAAACGTGTAACTAATTCCCCCCTCTGGCGTCTCGTGATAAATTTACCGTTTGATAACGCGAATATAGGCACGTTTTTAGTGTTCGGCCGACTTGAATGAACAATAAATTGTTCATAAAAGTCCAAATACGTCAAGTTATCGAATTCATCTCCGGGAGGGCGGTTAAAATACGTAATAAGTTCAGATGACGCGCGACGAGTTGCATCTTCCTCACTACCCGGTTTGAAAAATACCGATTGCTGATCGCACAAATGCACGCCTAATTGCTTAACCGATGGACTTCGCGCCGTTATATCGAATTCGAGTACACGCCATATCGCTTCGCAAGATCCCAAATATCGTTTTGTCACGTATTGTTCAATTTCGTTATTTTTATCCGCGTCTAAAGTGATTGTAATACGCGATTCGTCTGGTCCTTTCGTCATGTATTTAAATAAATATTTTACAATTGCGCGGGTGGAATATACCAATAGGTTTATGTGACAATCGTATTTTAAGAGTAAGGCGGCATTATACGGAACTACCCAAAGATCATTGATGGGGATATCTTTACCTCTATATTTAATTGTGCCTTCATTCTTACTATTGCGTTTTAAATGTACGAATCCCCGATCATCACAAAATGTGGTAGCAGTTTCTCTTTTTGGGAAAAACTTACTACATTTTTTCTTTTCGCTGGCCGTGTATCATGTGATCAATCACAGCCTTGCGTAGCCTGCCACCCGCTTCGGATGGATCAGGCAAATCGGCTCTTACAAATTTATCTACCTATATCTGAATTTTGAACTGGTCCTCCCCCCTCTACTCTAAAACAAATGTGCGCATGTGGCAGTCCACGTTTTTGAAACTCTATGACATGCATTATGTAAACACACCTGCCGAACCATGCGCCAGTTCGCAGATCTTTTAAAAGTTGAACCAATTTTAAATTAAAAACCCTAGCACAAATTAACGGATTAGGCCTCTGTCCTTGTGGTATTGATTGTTGGATCTCCGGCCATTTGGGATTGCATGTCATCGTTAAAAAGAATGAAGGCGGACCTGTTCTATTTACTAAAGCAGCAGCGTCCATATATTTTGTTTTCATATATCGTGGACCACCTGTGAACGAATTCGGCAAATAAACTCGTCCAGGTACAATACCGCCCTCTCCTTGAATAGTCTCGTCCGCGTTTATTAAATCGATATTTTGTTCTAGTTCCGGCAACGGTGCTACCCGTATAGCATTATTTGAAGAATGTTGTTGCATGCTGTTTAAAAATCTAAGACGCTCCTCAGTAATTCTACAATACATGTCAACTATCCATTCTTCAGACAACCGACCTAACTCTGAAAAACGCGATTCGGATAACAACAAACATTTTACGTATTTATTTTGTGTTAATTTGACACCTTTGTTATCCATCTTATTGGGCAACCACCCAGGGTTGCCGTGTGGATAGAATAAAGGGTACTGGAAGCTTTCGTAAAGTGGGTGTAAAATATCTACGGTGTGTGGTTTCCTAGCGCCTATTTTCCATACGACTACTGCTTTCGGTATACAACGTTCGCGTTCTGTACTAATAATTGCCGCTATTTCGGAACCTATTGGCATATCTCCTAATATGTTACCGTGTGAACGACGCGATGTGGGTTCAAAAATTAAATGTGCTTCTTCGGACGCTTCCCTGTCCAAGCGTTTAAAACATTCTATAAAGGGATTAACTTCGTGCATAAAATGTGTAATGGAACGTATTATTACTGAATCTAAATTTTGCCCGGCTGCTAATCTATCCCTCTCCTGGCTATCGTAAATATATAAACCTATTGGATTTGTTGAATCGGCATAAGCTAAATCGAAAACGCGATGGTAAGTACGGCCTTGAATTTTTAAAAACGCGATACCTGTCTCTGGATGATGAAAACCGTGTTAAACACCTAAAGCACTAAATGCAAATAAATTATTGTATGCACGGGAACGTTCGATAAATGAACGTTCTCCGTAAAAACATTCGGTCAATGGCTCAAAAGTTTGAACGTTGAAAGCCCCAGACTTACAACACCACTGAACACGAGTTCTCTCCTCATCAAAAAGCCTAGCCCTACAATGAGAACATCTGTAAGAATTGTTCAGAGAAGTATTTTTCAGAGAAAAAACTAAAATCTGTTCCAATTCCTCAGCATGCCTCTCGCCTATCAACTTCTCAGATCTCCGTAACTGGGGTTCAATATTACGGACCGCATTATACCGTTGAGCCGTTGTTTGACTCACGGACGGATGATCTTGTGCATACTTTTCGACTGCGCGCCTATGAACGTCAGGATTTTGTTGTGTGTACTTTTCAGAAGCAACCCTATGGACTTGAGGATTCTGACTTGTGTATTTTTTTACCGCGCGCCTATTTATATCAGGATGTTCTTCCGAGTACTTATCCACAGCGGCCCTATGTACTTCCGGATTTTTTTGTGAATATCGTTTTACAGCTTTACGATGTACGCTAGGATTTTGACTATCATACCGTTTGACTGCTACTCGATGACGCAGTTTCCTACCTGAGTTGTCGTCAATATTTTCAGTGTGTGTGTGTGTACCTATATACAGACTAATATCGATTCTATCAATGACGACAACTGGGTCAAGTTTCAATTTTGGGTCGTTAATTTCTGCCGTTCCAACGGTCGACCGTGGTGGCATCGCCATTTTTTCGAGAACGACAACTGGATTCAATTTTAATTTCGGATCCCTATTTATGGCAGAGGATTGACTCACCGGTTTTTTTAGCGCGTGACATGCGGCAAACTGATTTTTGCGCTTTTGAGGGCGGCCTCTACGCTTATTTTTTAATGTAAGCTCTACTTTACTATCCAAATCAATTTTATTTATAACCACAACCGGTTGTAATTTGGTTAGTTTAATATCATCTGCTACCATAGTTCCTGGTTCGATCTCCGATATAACGTTAACGTTCTCTTCAGTTTGAGTTCCTGATTCGATTTCTGTAAGATCCAGTACTTTCACTTTATGAATCGAATATTCGCGTCCGTCGTACGCGCGATTTCGGAACAACAAAAAAGCAAAATTTTTGATAGTGCTACACCTGAACAAACGCGCTTTATTTAAATCGAGGTTTTGTTGGTTGTACGTATTCTGGTCGTCTACCGCATGACTGTTGAAAAGAAAATAGTTTTCACCGGATCGCCAAAAAGATACAGTATAACTTTGCCCCGTAAAAAGATAACTATCGGAGTTATCATTATGATCCGCATCAAAAATTGAGTTTCGCAAAATTAACTCGAGCTCTAATGCTTTGATATCATAATCGCGCAATGAATTTGGAAACAAACCGTTCATTTTCCAGTTGTCGTTCATATTTTGAATTTTCGCGTTTAAATTACCAACCTGAATTGAGAAGGCAATTCTTCAGGCAGCATAAATTGCCCGCCAGAAGGCAAAGACGGAGCAACGCGCATGTAAAGATCATCACCACTTGTCAAAATTGTTAAAATATCTGATGCTGAAAACACAGCTCTCTGATTAAAAACTGAAAAAGTACTCGCGCAACCTGATATAGCAAGACATTGCGAGTTTTTACCTTTGAAAAGTCGCCCTGGTGAGTTGTGCCTTTATTTATAATAAGCGTGTGTTACGCCACGGCTCACTAGGAGAATCGATGATTAAGCACCGTCCTTATTTTTGTACAAATAATGGATTGCGTCAATCGCCCGCACGAGGAGCCGACTCAGCACAACGTGCATCGTCGGCCTGCCACCGTCCAGCGGAACTTTCCACGACCACTCTGTTTCTCACATCGAACATTGTCGCGTCTAAATTACTTGTAATTTCTTTAAATTTTAATAAACTTATTTTAAGTAAAATCGTTTTTTTTGGATCCTCCGCTGCAGCCGCTCGTAATTGGCGCAGTCGGTAGGATTCTCGCGGTCAGTCTCCAGAAAGAAGATTTCCGAAACGAGCCGCCCGTGTGGCTATCCAGTCGCGTACCGAGAATCCAGAACCTACGGCGAGCTGCAGGTATCCAGACATCGATACAGAGGTACCAGAAGAATGCAACTGTAAGTACACTGAATCTTTCATGTGTTGCTTCCCAACTGCTTATCCTTAATTTTTCCCTAGAGAGTAAATTTAGTGATCAAAATTTTCCATCCCAGGAATACCCGATCCCCTACTCCTAGTAGGCAGAATAGGTTAGATAGGTATAGGAATATAGATTTATCTAGAGAAAATTATTCGTCAGATCAGGAATCCCCAAATATGTCTGACGCAATAGACAACATTTTTAAATCGCTTAGGTTGCTCCCGGAGTTCGACGGGAACCCTAACATTCTTACCCGGTTTATACACCTTTGTGACCAGCTAGTATTACGTCACGTTAGAACAGGAGAAGGACATGAGTTAGAAAATCAGGCTCTTTTAAATGGCATTTTAAATAAGGTTACAGGCCCCGCCGCGCGCCGAATAAATTTCAATGGCATACCTAGTGATTGGCAAGGCATAAGAAATTCATTAATTAATAATTTCGCCGATCAGCGCGACGAAACTGCACTACACAATGATTTAGCATTGCAAACCCAAGGCCATAGTACTCTGCAGGAATTTTATGAACGCTGCCAGACCCTTTTTAGCACCATCATGACATACGTAAATTTGCATGAAATAGTTGGAACTACAATTGAGGCCAAACGTCAGCTGTATAAGAAATTAACTTTAAAATCATATCTACGAGGTTTAAAAGACCCGCTAGGTTCGCGTATCAGATGTATGAGGCCCGTATCTATAGAGCAAGCCTTAGAGTTCGTACAAGAGGAAATTAATACATTATATTTACAACAACGTAGCGAGCATATTCCTGATAGGAAATTACCGCACCACATGCCAATGAACATTCCTTTTTCTAAGCCTAACTATGCACCCATTCACATGCCCCCAGCTAGACCATTTGCATTTAACATGCCAGGACCCTCACGTCCTAAACCCTTCCAAATGCTACCACCTTCCCAACAGTGGAAACCTAATCCCGTTCAACCGCAGTTGAATCGTGGACCCACTCGCACGCAGCAGATGTTTAGAGCCCTACCACCTAATTATAATGCCCAGAGTATGTGTTCAGATTGCCCAATAGGATCCCACCAGCATCCGCCCCTCATCAGGGTTCGAAACCCATGAGCGGCGTCAGCCATTTTGTATGCAAACCGTTGCCACCAAGTGGACATGATTGGCGTAAATTTGGGAACCCGCCGCCAAGCAATTATTTTAAAACACGCGAAATGAATTTTAACGATTGTCTTGACTATGAATACGGCCCCTATTGTGATAATAACTACTCCGATTACTTTTACGATGCGCCGGAATATTATTGCGATTATAATGAATATCAAGGTGATTACTTTTATGATTCTAATTATAACTACTCTGAGTCAACTAATCCTGAGTGTGTTTCTGAACCTCTGGAAGAAGGTCCTTCACCTAGCAAGGCTGAGGATTTTCAAACAGCTGGCCGGTCAGACAAGCCAAAATAGAGCTTAATATACAAACCCAGAGGCAACTTCCCTATATTCAAATTGCTAATCCACCTTTAAAGTTACTTATTGACACCGGAGCTAACCAATCCTTCATTAGCCCAGAGACAGTTGATAGATATTTTGCCGATACAGAACTAAATTATGATACGTTCGAAGTAGTGAATGTTCACGCAGTAAGTAGATCTGAGTATTCCATAACGTTGCCGTGTTTCCCGGAATTTAACGACCCATCTGATATCACTTTATTCGTTTATAAATTCCATAACTATTTCGACGGTTTGATAGGATCGGACTTATTAAATAAATGGAAATCGTCTATTGATTTTAAAAATAAAATCCTTGTGACTCAAAAGGCAACTAACCCGATACACGTATACGACTCGCGTAACGTTAACTTATACGAAGACGTTATCCCAGCCCGATCTTCTAAATTAGTTAAACTCCCGATCAATATCTGCGATGGAGATGCGTTTATCCTGGAATAAACATTATGTAATTGTATCATAGCCGAATGTTTGACTGTCGTAAAGGATAACCGTGGATATGTCGAGATAAGGAACCCTAGCCATCATGACGTCATATTTTCGGTAGACCGCCAGGTGGACGCCGAGATTTATAATATTGAGTCCCTGCGTACCGAGACTAGTGCCACGGAATTTAACACTGCTACGAATAACTTACGTCATCCTCATACTACGAGTATCGAGCATCAGCACCCGTGTGCTACGGACTTTTGCAGTGCTACGGACGGCTTACGTCATTCGCTGACTACGATTCCTGACCATCAGAATCCGAGTGCTACGGTGAATCGCAGTGCTACGAATCTAACATCCAAACGCGTTACGGACGTGCTCTCGCGGCTACGGACCAGTCATCTTAACGCTGAGGAACGCGCGAACTTAGAAAATTTATGCGCTCAGTATGCGGACGTATTTTATATCGAAGGAGAAGCCTTAACATTTACTAATCAGATAAAGCATTCAATCAAGACCACAGATGAATTGCCAGTCTACACCAAGAGCTATCGCTATCCTTATGTGCATAGGCAAGAGGTTACGGATCAGATTAGTAAGATGTTAGAGCAAGGCATCATCCAACCATCCAATTCTGCGTGGAGCTCACCCATCTGGGTAGTCCCCAAGAAAGCCGATGCCTCCGGTAAAACTAAATGGCGTCTCGTAGTCGATTTTAGGAAGTTAAATATCCGATACCCAACATAGCGGACATTTTAGACAAATTAGTTAACTGCCAATATTTTACTACCCTCGATTTGGCTAGCGGATTTTATCAGGTAGAAATGGATTCCTAGGATATACTGCCGTGTTACGCACAACTTTGCTATCTCAAAAAACATAGTTTTGAGAAAAATGGCTTTGAAGTTTTAAACAAACATTTACTTGTAGCGTATTAAGGAAACATGCTATATAATTGAAACTGACAGAATAGGTGTGTAAATGCTTCTAAAACATATTGACATATAATTTTTTTTTATATCTATAAAACTTGATTTTTAAATTGAGATAAACGAGTTTCGCATAACCAGAACTTCATACAAATGTGGTTACGCGTCGTGTGATAACTTAAGTTAGAAGAGTTGGGTGCAACCAAAACACACGATGCAGAGAAAGCCTATCTATGTTATCTATTTAGTTGTATTAGATGCGTTTGACTAAAAGGCCTTGTTTTCTGACTAGTGGATAACCAATTGTCAAAAAACCTTAACAAATTGTTAAATATCGCTGAATTGAATTTTTCGACCAATAGTTAGCTGAACCAATAAGCGATTGCTAATCAACGAAAGAGGCCCTGGCGAACCACCCACCAACCCGCACTGGCCCAGCGTGGTGGGTTATGATATAATCCTCCTAATGAAGAAGACAATATTGCCCCGGCCCCTAGTTCCCGGCAGACCTGCTTTTCTGGTTTTGTTATACGACAGGCAGACAGGCAAGGGGTGCTAAGAATCTCCGGGATAAGGAAGGCCGCCATAACTCACTGACCGAAGAACTCGACCAAGTGGTGAAAATCCTTCGGGACGAGGGTGCAAAGTTCTGTGAGTTGCGACGTACGGGCAAGCGGTCTAAGCTTTCGAGAGAGACTGGGCCTACTGGACAAGAGGCGGAACGATCCATCAGTCACTTCGGCAGAACAACGGGCTCTGAATAAGTCAATCTCCAAGCTGTTAAGACGTGACCTCCGAAGCTTCAATGCACTCTTAATACAGAGAGCAATTGAGCAGAACCAGGGGCCCAAAGTCTTCGTACAACAGCTTGGAAGGAGCCACCTGTCGAAGTTGACCATAACAATAATGGAGAAGTCACCACGTCAAAGCCAGAGATTCTTTCGGAAGTTTACACCTTCTTTAGCCAGTTATAAAGTCAAATTCAAAGTCAAAGCCCCGGGAAAAGACGGAGTCACAACCGAGCTTCTGAAAGCCGGTGCTGGAGGAACTTTTCTCCGGAAGAACTCTTAGGGCGTGGCAGCGGAGTTTGGTCGTATTGTTCTTCAAGAAAGGCGACAAAACCTTACTGAAGAACTATCGACCAATTTCACTCTTATGTTACGTCTACAAGTTGTTCTCAAGAGTCATTTCGAATCACCTTACACGAAGACTTGACGAAGCTTAACCTGCAGAGCAGGCCGGGTTCCGACAAAGTTATAGCATCATATACCATATTCACACAGTGAGACAGGTTATACAGATGACCAAAGAATATAACCAGCCCCTGTGCATGGCGTTTGTGGACTAAGAAAAAGCTTTGACTCCGTCGAGAACTTCTCGAGGCCTTGCAGAGGTGCAAAGTCGTTTGGCGATATATCGAGGTGTTAAGGTGTCCGTATGACGCCGCTAATATGTCCGTAGTAATCCAAAATGGCCAAACCGAGCCTGTCCTGCTGCGACGTGGTGTGAGACAAGGAGATGTTATATCTCTGAAACTCTTCTCCGCTGCGCTGCAGGACATGTTCGAAACGCTTAACTGGAAAGAGCGCGGAATCAATATTAATGGCGATGTCACACCTGCGATTCGCAGACCACATCGTCATCTTGGCAGAAACCTTACATGACCTACAGGAGATGGTGAGCAGCCTGGCTGAATCTTCCAAACACATCGGTCTTCGGATGAACTTGGATAAAACAAAGGTCATGTTCAACGAGCTCGTTGATCCGGGACTGGTCACAGTTAATGGAGTACCTTTCGAAGTTGTCCAGGAATATGTCTATCTAGGACAAACGCTCCAATTAGGCAAAAACAACTTCGAGAGAGAAGCTAATAGAAGAATTCAGCTAGGCTGGGCAGCATTTGGTAGGCTTCGTCAAGTCTCCTCATCGCCCATCCCTCAAAGTCTTAAGTTGAAAGTCTTCAACTAGTGCGTCCTCCCGGTCATGACTTTCGATGCCAAGACGTGGACACTCACGGCTGGACTAGTCCACTTGTTTAAAGTCGCTCAAAGAGCTATGAAAAGGGCTATGCTCAGAGTATCTCTGAAGGACCGCATCAGAAATGATGTAATCCGACAGAAAACTAGAGTCACAGATATAGCCCACCGAATTAGCAAACTGAAGTGGCAATAAGCTGGTCATATTAGCCGCAGAATTGACAACCATTGGAGCCGTAAAGTCCTTGAGTGGAGATCGCGACTCGGTGAGCCAAGTGTTGGACGCCCTGCGACAAGATGGGATGATGACATTGGAAGGCCGACTGGTGTGGACTGGATGAGAATGGCCGAAAATCTGGAGCAGTGACGTGTATTAGGTGAGACCTATGTCCAGCAGTAGACGAGTGTGGGTTGCTGATGATGAATGACATGAATTGTAAAGAAATAAATGGCCGCAAGGTGCACACCGCCCACTGTTCCGCGCGCATCGAGTGACCACGCGTAACTATTTCAACTTCAAGTTAACAGATTTAGATTAAGTAGCAGAATTTATTGGTATAGATGCCTATCTCTGTTAACTTAAAATTGAATGAGTTAGGCATGGCTGCAACGATAAAAAATTAAGTTAAACTAATTTGTCATATGAGTTTCTGGCTCATTGATACATTTTTTTTTGTAAACTGTCTTTAGTGCCATATAGATCACACTTTTTAAGAGTATTTCGCACTGGTTACGCGTAACTCGTCTAATTTAAAATAGCATACTTGTGTGTAACAGGGCAGTATACCCAAAACTGCATTTAACGTTGAACATGGGCACTTTGAATTTTTAAAAATGCCCATGGGACTTAAAAATTCTCCAAGTACTTTTCAACGCGTAATGGTCAATGTGCTCAGAGGTCTGCAAAACGTCATATGCCTAGTATATCTTGATGACGTCATCATATTTAGTACATCGTTGCAAGAACACATGGTCAATTTAGAGAAAGTTTTCCAAAGATTAAGACAGTCAAATTTCAAAATACAAATGGATAAGTCCGAGTTCCTCAAACTCGAGACGGCTTACCTAGGTCACATTATTAGTAAGGACGGAATCAAGCCTAATCCAGATAAGATAACAGCCATTAAAAATTATCCGCTACCGAAAACTCCTACTGAGATAAAAAGATTTTTAGGACTACTTGGTTACTACAGGAAGTTTATCCCAGACTTTGCCCGCATCACCAAACCATTAACATCTTGTTTAAAGAAAGGCTCAAAGATAACTTTAGATTCAAACTATACAGATTGCTTTGAAAAATGTAAAATGTTACTTACCAACGATCCCATTCTCCAATATCCGGACTTTTCTAAAGATTTCATCTTAACCCTTAATTCGACGGCGTCCAGTATACTTCCCATTGAACGTAAAAATAAATACATACAAAATTTGACCATGAATCTAAAACATTAGGTGTGTAATTTAACCCCTAAGTATCCACCTACACTGTGAAAAATTGGCAATGCTTTTACATTGATGGTACACGAGTTATCACCAGCGAGACAGCAGGAGGGAAGGACGAGCTACGCGGGCTCTCGGTAATTTGCATTTTATTCATTGTTTCACAACTTATTTTCTTGTATTATTATTAAAAACAAAAGATTACGTATCCGAAAAGCTATGTATAATATTTTGATTGTCTTACTAAGTTTTGTTTAGTTTTTACGATGTCTACAACTTGCATGTCCAGTATACTACCCGTTGCCGAATAACTAGTAAACACACTACTCAATACTATGTCCAGTATTCTTCTCCTTGCCAAAGTAACAGTCAATCGGATAATCGAGTAATTTTAGGGATCCATTGACATTGACATTGACGCACCACACCCAGCCAGGACGTAATGCCTGATTCCGGTCAAACCGGCACACCAGGGGGCGCAAATTTTTGTGAGGATGGACACGCTCTGGGATGGGAAAGGAAGATCGGCAAGCCGCAGCCGGCCGACCACAACCAGCCCGGTATACACCGTTGCAACCAGTATAGGAATATTGGAGGGGAGGGATTAGTTTTATGGATGAGCGTTGGTGAGTTGGTGGGCAATCCAGCCTTTGTTGAGTCATGTTTCTTGTTGAAGTTGGTTCTTAGTCTTCGTGTGTGGAGGTATCTGTTTCACTGTCCGTTTCTGCGATTTCAAAGATCTGCTGTGCCGCCTTTCTCATTGTGCTTTTTTCCTCGGCTAGTTGGCGCCATTCACTTGTGCTTCTGTTGTAGTATCCCATATCGTGGGAGATGGAGTTGAGCCAGGTGAATATCGGTCTTCCGATTTTTAAATGCTGCGCTTTAAATCTCATAGCTGCGTGTAACAGGTGGGGAGATGAGCGCCGCAGTATGTGGCCGTAATAGCAAATCCTGAGGAATTTAATTCTTTTGGTGATTGTTTGTCCTAACTGGAGGTCGTGGACTTTGATATTTCTTGGCGGGTTCCTGGTATGGTTAAGCATGTCTCTTAGTATTAGTCGTTCATATCTTCTTAACGTAGACCTGTTGGTTTTCGTGATTGCTGCTGCTTTTAGACCATACGTAATGGTAGGCTCGATGACCATTTTGTAAAGTAGCCTCGCTGTTTGCCATTCCATTTTTGTTTTTTTTTATTAATGATATTAGGATTTTTGAGTTTTTAACCCCTTGCTTGCATCTGGTTCTTACGGTGTTTTTCCTGTTGAGACCAGCGGTTATGTAGGTACCTAGATAGCGGATTTCGTTAACTGGTTTGATGTTTGTTCCTGCTAATCTTATAAATGTTCCATTGGTTGTTCCATTAACTGGGTCCCGTATTAGTAATTTCGTTTTCGTTTTATTGATTTTTAGGCCAACCGTCGTGAGTAGTTGTTCTATTTTGTGTAATATGTTGCTGGTTTGGGCCAGATTTGTGCTTACTAGTATTAGGTCGTCGGCGAATGACAAGACCATAGGGAGATTTATTCCTGAATCCTGGTTAAGTTTTATATCCCCTTCCTCTTCAAGGGTTTTTAATACGTCGTCAATTACTAGGGTAAATAGTCTAGGTGATAAGGGGCATCCTTGCTTGACACCTTTGCCTTTTTTAATTAATTTTGTTTGTTGGCCGTACCACTTCAGGCTGGTGTATTCGTTCATGCAAGCTTTAATGATTCTATTGGTTAGAGCCTTGTTTGTTCTTGTGGTTAATATGTCTTTAAGCGCGTTCAGGTCGACAGTGTCAAAAGCTTTTTCCATGTCGATGGCCGTGACGTATGTTCTCGTGCCTTCCCGCCATTTTTCGTCTAGTACACGTCGAAGTGTGAAGATGTGGTCATCCGTTGATCTCTCTTCTAAAAAGGCCGCTTGGTAATTCCCTAGGTGTGTCGTGCATTTGTCAAGTCGTTCCAGCAGTAAACTTGCATATATTCTGTAGCCTGTGCAGCAAATTGATATTCGTCTGTAGTCATTGACGGTCTGTGGATGTGTTTTCTTTGGAATGGGTATTTGTGTGGTTTGGGTCCAGGTTGTGGGAATTTCGTTGTTCAACCATGCCCTTTGCATGTGTTGGACTACCTCGAGCAGTAACTGCTCTGGCATGTATTTAAATAACTCGCTTACTATTCCATCTATGCCTGGGGCTGTGTTTCCGCGCATCTTACTGATTACGTCTATGACATCTTCTTTTGTGGGGAGATCGTTAAGGTCTTCAAGGTTCTCGGTGTCATGTAGGCTAATATGCGGTCCTTCCATTTTTGATAGTTCGGATTCCCACTGGGACATCGGTATGTACCTGTGTTTAATTTTAGCTTTTTCTGTCTGAACATGTCGCCTGTAGAAGTCGTAAGTGATCCTCATTCGCGTGGATCGGTGTTTGTTTCTAAGGTTTTCAAAAAATGCTTGAAATTCCGTTTCTTCTTCTTTTTCTGTAATTGAGCGTAGTTTATTACGACATTCCTTCACCCATGCACGATGTGTTGGGTTATTGGGAAAGCGATTGTTAAGGAATTTCGCTTTTTGAAGTTGCGCACCTGCAAACCTGCGTTCCTTAGAGTAGTTGGTTTCTCTCAACAGCGTGTTATTTGCTGCGATTTTCATTATGTCTGTGATTTTTTCCCAAGACATAGGTCGTTGTTGGTGTTCGTTTGAAGTAGAGTCTGACATGTTTTGTATTATTTCGTTTTGGTATTTGAGGCACGTCTCCTTGGTTTTTAGTCTTCCATAATCAAGTAGTCGGTAATTGAAGTTCTTGTTGGATTTCTTTTTGTCCTGTTGGAAGTTTTCAGGTGGATTCTCATTGCGGGTTGAGTTCTTGTTCGATTTTGATTCCAGAAGTTTTATTTTTCCAATAATAAGCTTGTGGTCGGATGTCTTGTTGAAGGGAATACCCTTTATATCTTCGATGGTTGGTTTTTCGTTCATTAATGTTAATATGTGGTCGATTTGTGATTTTTTGGTCCCCGATTTCCAGGTTTTTAGACAACTGTTTCTGCAGAACGAAGTATTTAATTTCAGTTTCTCTCTTCTCATTATATCAATTAGAATTTCTCCATTTTTATTAGAATTCATGTGTAGTATTTTCTTTCCGACTTGTTCGGAATCACGTAGGTCTTTAATGTCGAGGTAACCTACATGTGCGTTGAAGTCTCCGAGTATTGCCATCTTGCAGTTTTTTGGCTTTTTCTTTATAAAATATAGAATGTCGCTAAATGCATACGTTGCTTGTGACGAATTCTGTGGAACATGAGCTGTGATAACGTAGATGTTTCCTAGGTTGCTGGTAACCACGGCGGCCATGACGTTGGTGAAATGTGAGATGTCTTTAATCTGGAGGTTTGTGTTTTTTCTAATTAGGATGGCTAGACCCCTGTTCTTGTTTGAACCAGTAAGATGCCATACGTAGTTCTTGGTTTGAAGGGTCCCGGTTTTCAGATGTGTTTCTTGTAAGCATGCTATATCTACTTGGTTTTCCGTCAATTGTTGGTCTACAATATTTTTCTTTTTCGCGTCCGCAGCTCCTCTAATATTCCATGTGGCTATCGATACAGTTGATAATTCGTATGATGGTTTTGGATTCGATTTAGCCCCTAGTATTCTGTAACCAGTACTATCCGCAACTTCGTCGGTCAACGTCGTTGAAGTACTTAGGCTAAGGCTGGAATTTTGTATATTTGTGACTACTGGGGTCTCCATAGGTTTGTTTCTGCCCTCCTCGCTTGTACGGTTGTTTTCTTGCGACAAAAAGATTATGCTGTCGTAGTGGTATCCGTTATACAGGAGGTTTATGGTACCCACGGCTTCTTCGTGTTCTTGGGGTTTTATTATTAGTGATGTTCCGTTAGGTCGATGAACTATTACGTTGACTATATAAAAGTTTGCTGCCGCTAGAAGAATGTCGGTTCCGCCCCATGTTTTGTCGAAGTATTGGTTGGCAATGTAGGTTGAATACTGCATTGTATGATACGGCTGATCGGAGTTTGGGAAGTTGCTGGAAATTGCAGCTTTCATTTCAGGGTCGTCTTGGTTTTCCTCGACATACCGTGCTAGATCTTGGCGGACTGCTTTGTGGTCTAGCGTGAGGTAGAATAGTTCATTGATTTGGTGTGCAATGGCTCTAAAAAGACAGTTGCCATCTCCTTCGATTTTGAATATTGAATACATCTTCCTTGTGCTGTGGGATAAAGCTTATTACTAAATGTAGATTAGGCTGTGGGTAGAAACAAGATTAGTTAATTACAAGAGAAAGAAAAAAAAAGAAAAAAGATAGGTACCAGTCTGGTTTTTTATCACTGTAAGGCCGTTTTCGGGTAATAAAACGTGCACATGTGTTTGTTCAAGTTAGTGCAGGCATACGAAAGAATGGGATTATTTAGAATGCAACTATTGCAAGGATAGTTTATTGCCTTTTGTTTTTGGTTCTCCTTTGTCTGGTGAGTAATGTGTCTATTTTGCAGATGTTGGGCAATTGATGGTTGAAAGAAACATTATTTGGGGAAACAAAAGAATGACTTTGGTGACGGGGTTTTTAGTAATTAGGTAAATAAGGGATGTAGAAAGTTTTGGTAATTTGAACTTTTATTACTGCCAGATGTTGGCGCAGGATGTGAATGTTGTTTTGAAGTTCTAACTTTTATTTTATTTATGTAAACTAGCTGTGTAACCTTACTCTTATGGATTTTAGGCCATTTATGCGGTAGGTAATGAGTGCAAAATTGGTTTCTTTCTCCCTATACAATCGATGGGTGTTATCAAGTTATTGTAAGTCTAATCCAGCGTTTATTCCTAAGGTTGTAGGGGATCGTTGTAAAGCTTTCTAGGTGTTTGATGTTTCCCTTGCACCACGGTAACGTTAGGAGACCTCGCTGATAGGCAGGGCCCAGTCTGGGCGTGACAAAATGGAAATCTCTCACCGGGTTCAGCGCGCGATGACTTATAGCTACCAGGGCGGCGTCCTCCGCAGTTTACATCAACTGCTGAGTGCCTCCGTCTTGGGCCAAACGTCAGCAATAAGAGTTGCGACGACGTAGTGCAATCTTCGTTGGTGACAGGTGGGCTCTGGATTGGCAAAAGCCACACTCGGATCGAACTATCGGGATTTGTCCAATCAATCAATCTAATCACTGGCACTAGAGCACTTGCACAAACACTAAAATTTTGGGTGATGTAGAAAATTACATTACAATTAAAACAATACAAATAGAAACACTCAAAATTGGGAAGGATGGATTCAGTGCGCGAAAACAATGCCTTGCGCTCGCGTCGAACAATGGCATAAACCGACCGACCGACACTTCGAAGGCATAGGATGGGTTCGCACGTGTTCCGGGGAACGTCCGCTTGCCACGGCTGCTCAAACAGAACTCATCGAGTAATTTTAGGGATCCGCACATAAAATAATAATTAATGTAAGCTTAAATTAATATTTTAGAGCTTCAAGTTCAGAGAACAGCGCTTAGTAGCATTAATGTTGCCTAAAAATGCTCCCTCTGCTATAGATAAATGGGTCTGATGTACTGAACCTGAGAATGAGGAAGAAATTGTTGTGCAAGTATCTGAAGAGTTGTCTTCCTAACGTGTAATTGTCTTCCTAAGTGAAATTGAATCAATTCTAACCCGTCGGTCTTCCAGCCGGCGCCGATTGGGCTCTCCCAGGACTGAGGACGTTATCTGAGCCGGTCATTGGGCCTCTCAATCTAAAACACTTGGGGCTGTTCCTGGCTTATCCCGGGGCTATGGAGCGGGACATGGGCACATAAGACGCACCCTAGTGCTGCGTCCCACTCATGGACAGTAACGCACACCAGCACGGCCTTTACTCCAAACGTCCGGAGCTAAAAAAACCCCTCGGGCAGCTCCTACTACCCTCCGATAAAGCCCTCACCGGGCGGTGTCCACATAGCTGGAATGCGATAAGGGCGTCTAGGGCAAGAGTTCCTACAGAATATTCCACAAATCCGCACCCTGTTGGCTGCAGGGCGAAGTGCCACTCTGGCCACTTTTGAAGGCTCCAGTCACTCAGAGGGCAATGAAGGGGGCCATGCTTGAAATCTCCTTGCGTGTCAGAAATTATGAGACATGCAGGAGATCTAAGGTCGCAGACATAGCCTAAAGAGTTGCGTGGCTCAAGTGGCAACGGGCAGGCCACATTGGGAGGAGAATAGACGGCTTTGGGGCGGAAAGATCCTTGAGTGGAGGCCACTTCAGGAAGTCGTAGCCACAGAGAACATTGAATATTTAGAAAGTCGTAGCCGTGGCAGGCCCCTCAACCGGACCGACGGGACCGATCTGTCAGGAGAACTATTACGTCTATTGGCTGAAATGATGCTGATGATCTTTAGACCACTATGTTTAATATACTTAAGAATTGATTATAGTTTCATATTTTTGAATAAGCTAAATGTCGTTTTTTATGAAGATTTTATATGAAATAATGTCAAGACGTGTTTTTTCTACTTTATAGTTCCTTTTTTTTTTTTTTTTTGGTGACGATGGGGAAATGCTGCCTTATGCACACCCGGCCGCTGGGAGGCGACCGGGTAGTGTGGGGCTCTCCTCTGGGTTGGGCCTCTGCTAACCAGAGGCCGTCCAGGGGCATACCCACTAAAACCCCAACGACTTATCCCGGCAAGTCCAGGCTCGGGGTTAGGCACGGGGAAAACGGACGAACCTTGCCACCGCGAACTCACCCATGGACTGCGAGGCTCGCCAGTGCGGCCCCACTCCACTCCTCCGAGGCTGCGTTAGACACAACCCCCAGGGCCTCTCCCACGACCCTCCTGACGCACCCTCCCGATTAGGCACCCACACTGCTGGCTGCAGTGCAGGCACCGTCGAGAGGGTGACTGCGGGGACCCTTCCCCACCCATACGCTACTGGATGCAGCACAGAGCGGGTTGGGGAAACAAACCCCGCAGCTTCAAGACGAAGCCGCCCGAGCTACCAACTCCGCTGGATGCGGAGCCAGGAAAACGGGCAACACCGACCTGCCGCCGCAATTCGCTGGCTGCGACCTTGCAGCGCAGGTCTCCACATCAGGGGCTTTTGCCCACTGCGCCCGGAGGCGCTCCACTCATGAGGGGGGGCTGACGTCAAAGCGCCCCGCCGGAAAAACCGCCGCGCAACCCGCGCGGGCGGAGCCGGACACAGCCCCCCAGGTCCGAGGACCAGTGTGCGTCCGTCGGCCGTCGGGTAGCAATCCACCGCAGTGAGATTACTACCCGCCGTTGCCCGGGGAACACCGGACCCCACGGTAACCGTTTCTGACTGATACCAGCCGCGGCTGGAATCAAGACAGAACTGATTACCAGCGGGGCCGCTCGTGGAGGTCGACGCACCTTAGCTCCCCATACTTTATAGTTCCTAGAGCAACTTTGGTAATATAATTGTGAGACAAATTATCTAAAAAAATAAATATTATTCTACGGAATCCTTTGTTTCTTATATTCTATCCTTTCGACAACGGGAAGTATGCTGCACATAGTTGGAGTTCATCTAATTCTTATAAACTTGGCAACGTCTAGTATAATGGACATAGGTTTTCAGAGTAACTGAAATAGGTAGATTTTTTCAGATATTTTTCCCAGGATCCTTGACAAGCTAAAACCAAAATCTAGTAACTAATTGACAAATTTAATTAAAAAAAATCTTGTCGAATTAAGGGTTAACAACAGATGCTTCTAACCTGGCCATTGGCGCGGTTTTATCTCAAGGTCCCATAGGTAAGCCCATAGCTTATGCATCCCGAACTCTTAACACCAGTGAGACCAATTACAGCACAATCGAGAAAGAGTTGTTAGCGATTGTGTGGGCCACAAAATATTTTCGTCCTTACCTTTTTGGTAGAAAATTCAAGATAATAACAGACCACAAACCCTTGCAATGGGTCATGAATCTCAAGGAACCCAATTCTCGTCTCACTCGTTGGAGGCTTAAGCTGAGCGAATATGACTTTACAGTTATGTATAAGCAAGGCAAATGCAATACAAACGCCGTTGCTTTATCGCGTATAGAAATACATAATGAGGAAGTTAGTTCAATAGCAGCTAATCCGACAGAAAAAGCTCCCTCACTTAATAACTCTGACACTTTAACAGTACATACTGACGCTGAAAATCCGATTTTAGAAGTTCCAATAACAGACGAGCCCTTAAACAAATTTCACAGGCAGATTTCATTCACAGTAGTAGGTGATATAAAAGGAAAGACTACTGTTTCCAAACCCTTTGAAAGTCATACTCGTACAGCCATCCAGTTATCTAAATCTAACCTCGAACAAAATGTAATTAATGCAGTTAAAGAATTCGTTAATCCAAAATGTAAAGACAGGTATTATCATTCATCCTCCGTTGGAGATGTACTCCATCATTCCCATAATACAAAAACATTTTAAAAGCTCTGCCATGAATCTAACGTTAACTAAAGTTGAACTTGAGAACGTTAAAGAATACTTGCGACAGCAAGAAATGATCCAGAAATACCACGACGGTAAAACAAACCATCGCGGTATTACCGAATGTTTCTTAGCTTTATCTAAAAAGTACTTTTGGCCAAAGATGAGGGAAAGCATCGCAAAATATATCAACGAATGTAACATCTGTGGACAGGCTAAGTACGATCGTAATCCAATTAGGCAACAGTTCCATATCGTTCCTCCGCCCACAAAACCTTTCGAAATTTTACATCTAGATCTATTTACGGTAGATACTGAAAAATATTTGACCCTTGTTGACGCATTCTCTAAATACGCCCAAGCGTACCATGTTCCGTCTATCATAGTATCAGATCGCGGTACGGAATTTACAAATCAACTATTTCTTGAGTTCATTCGTACCCATAAGATTCAGCATCATAAGAACTTAGCTCATGCTCCGAACGAAAACGGAATAGTTGAACGTTTCCATTCAACTTTATTAGAACATCTGAGATTATTAAAATTACAGCATCGCGGTGAATCAGTAACTAACCTAATAATTTACGCTATCTTGGCATATAACAGTTCTATTCATAGTTTAACTAAATGTAGACCCCTAGAAATAATAACCGGACACTTTGATCCCAGGGATCCCATAGATGTAGAGTTAACAGAACATTTACTGCAACAATACATTATAGATCATCGCGCTAAAATGAGTAAAGCTTACGAAATGATACAGGATTCATCTTTACAGCATCGCACTAATATAATGGTAAATCGTAACAAAAGTAGAGAGGCCGAGGAGACTTATAATCCAGAACAAAATATCTTCATAAAGAATCCCATGGCAAGTCGTCAAAAGCTTGCTGCCCGCTATACCCAGGATACGGTTCTAGCTGATCTTCCGATTCACATCTATACTAAGAAAAAGCGAGGTCCCGTTGCTAAGTCCAGATTAAAGAGAGTCCCTAATAGCGCTCGCTTGTTACAGAATAATAACGATGATCCTGCTTCGAGCAGTGGCCGCGCAGGAGGTGCTACTTGACAGCCTGGAAGACGGTCCTGGCGTCCTCCCTTTCAAACTAGGACCTACTAAGATCATTTCTCACTTTCATTCCTTTTTACAATTTATTGATATAGATTACATTGAGTCGAAAGTAAATTTAGTTAAATCACAGTTAAACGATGTTCGGCCTCAGTTAAATAATAAAACCTTATTTTTGTATGAGCCCCATATTGACTATCTTAGTAAAAAGCTAGAAAAGGTCTCGGATCAGCTTCAAACTTTTGAAGTTAACAGAGTAAAGAGAGGATTGATAGACGGACTAGGATCTGTTATAAAAAGCATCTCAGGTAACTTAGATTATACAGATGCTGTACGTTACGATAAAGCACTGAGTATCATGCAAAGTAACGAACAAAAGTTAACATTAGAAATGAACAATCATATAAGTTTAAGCAAAGAGTGGATGTCAGAACATTCTTCTATATTAAATAACATTGTAGGAAACCAGGAAAAAATAAAACAAGTTCTCAATTAAGTTATAGATAGCGAGGCAACTAGAGAGACTGATCTCATCAAGTATGCTCATCTCGCTCAGTTACTTTTAATATTAGCAGATAATATAGAAGATTTAGAAGAGGAGTTAATAAAATTAGAAAACCTTTTAGGTTTCATACGTGCATCGAGCACCTATCACCCTATGTTAAGTTTAGACTCTTTAAAATCTATATTAAATAAGTTAAAAAGCTTATACACTAGAGATGAGATAATTGATTTAAACTTAAGAGAGTATTACGACATTATAAAACTAGGTTCTTATTATTCAAACAATAAAATAGTTATAGTATTTAAAGTTCCCATAGCATCCCCATATTCATATGAGTTATATAGGCAATCAGTTGTTCCCAATACAAATCATAGCATCCTTATCCCATCCGCTTCTTACATAGCAATACATAGAAATGATTTTATGTACATAGAGGCAGAATGCCCGAAGTCCAACGCCTGGTACCTCTGCGAAACAAATATCAACTACAAGCTACGGGATCGAGCGGACTGCATCCAGATTCTCATCGTGACTCAGAGACTGGACACCACGTGCAAGCTGACTTCACTGCAACTTGAGAAGGAAGCCCTGGAACAACTAGACGACAAGCATTATGTTATCACATTCCCGAACCCGACGAAAATCCAAATCTCCTGTGGAAAAGATACCTACTCTACTCTACAAGGTAGCTATCTGGCATCTATACCCTTAGGATGTCATCTCACAACACCTGAGTTCACAATCATCAACAGCAACGACCATATAAGAGGAACAGCTATTAAAATCATGGACATTCCACCACCAGAAAACCTCTCATCATCACCTAAGAGGCCATTCATCAAACTGAATTCTATCAGCCTAGAAAATCTCCATGCCAGCGACACTAAGATCTCTCTGCAACATCCAATCGAGATAAAATCAATCGAAGATAGTCTGTACCATACTACTATACCTATGTATGTAGTACTATTCGGTGCAAGTGCACTTATTATTGGCCTAATAATCCGAAGATGGTATATGAAACGCGGAGACAGTCCGACAAGCGTTCAAGATACTTACGCTGAAATCACAGACCATCGACGAGATAGTCCCAGCCTAGCAACAGCAACTTTCTCGAAGAAGATTCTCGCATAGTTGCTGATCCTCGGGGGGAGGTGTTACGCCACGGCTCACTAGGAGAAACGATGATTAAGCACCGTCCTCATTTTTGTACAAATAATGGATTGCGTCAATCACCCGAGGACCGATACGAGGAGCCGACTCAGCACAACGTGCATCGTCGGCCTGCCACCGTCCAGCGGAACTTTCCACGACCACTCTGTTTCTCACATCGAACATTGTCGCGTCTAAATTACTTGTAATTTCTTTAAATTTTAATAAACTTATTTTAAGTAAAATCGTTTTTTTTGGATCCTCCGCTGCAGCCGCTCGTAATTCGTGCGTTAGTAAAACAATAAAAAGGAAACCTAAACAAACAATAATTAGTGTTTAAATGTCATAGAAAAAGAACACCAATCATAAAACCTCGATCAAAAGCAATTACATATTTAATAGTAATTAAAATATGGAAATTAAACATACAACCCTTTTGAAACTCGAACAAACTCAAGCGAATATTAAATTAATAAATATTTAAATAAATTAAAAGTATTATTAATAAAAAACATGTTTTTAAAACCAAAATTGCAACTCATGGCTATTTCTGTACATAGCCCAAATACCTAGTTATAGTATAAATCAATTGAGATTATTTTTTATTTTAAAAATCGAATACATAAATGTATTAAAAAATCTTTAAAAATTATGATCAATGGAAAAATGTAAATTAGACGATAATAGGAACTGATAAGAATAATTGCAATAAAAAAGAAAGAAATGTTTAAAATCCTACTACTATTATAAAGGCGAAAGTTTGTATGGATGTTTGTTACTCTTTCACGTAAAAACTACTGAATGGATTTGAATGAAACTTTACCACAATATAGCTTATACATCAGAATAACACATAGGCTACAATTTTTTTTAAATATATTCTGTGGATTATCCAAAATATGACGGTAAGTGTCAATAATTAACTCCACGCGTACGAAGTCGCGGGCGGCCGCTAGTACGTCAATAATTGATATGGCTGCCATATTTTAATCAATTCATTATTACTAAACTTAAATAAATACATAGAATATTATTAACTGAATTAAAGCCCGCCATTTTTTCCCTATTTATTATGAAAAATATTAGTAACATTTGAGATAATTAAATTAAAGTTTTCTTTTGTACACATACTTGGTAACCACAAACGAAAGACGAATCAATACCCAGTGTTTAAGAGTATTCAATGAAACACCAGAACTGTTTCACCAACACACTATATTTTTGCACTGATTTTAGTTACACTGTATAAACTTATTTTCACTTGCGTAAAGTACGGTAATTAATTAATATCTATCTTCTTCTTCTTCTATATCTTCTTCTATCTTCTATACTATTAATAAAGAGGTAACGCCTCGGCCTGTGACTGACTGACTGACTGACTGACTGACTGATCTATCAACGCACAGCCAAAACTACTGGACTTAAAATCATGAAATTTGAAACATAGGTAGTTCTTACTATGTAGGCGCGCACTAAGAAGGGGTTTTGCGAAATTCACCACCTAAAGGGGTGAAAGGGGGGGTTTACGTTAGTATGAAAGTCTTTCAATTTTGATGTTAGAGATTTGAAAATTTGGATTATGGTTGTTTATCAAAAATGAAAATTGACCTGTTTTAGTTTTTTTTTAAATTTAAGCCATAAAGGGGTGAAATGGGGGTTGAAATAATGTATGGGAGATTTATTATTTTTAAAGCTAGAGTCTTGAAAATTGGTATTTGGGTTTTCCATATAAATTAAATGAAAGTCATTTCAGCATTTTTTTTTCTTCAGCTTACAAAGGGGTTAAAGGGGGTTAAAACGTCGTATGGAAAATTCGTCATTTTTAAAGCTAGAGCTTTGAAAATTGGTATTTGGGCTTTGCATGCAAATATAAAGAAATTGAATTCGGCATTTTTTTCTTCAACCTAAAAAGAGGAGAAAGGGGGATAAAACGCCGTATTGTCAATTTTAAAGCTAGATTCTTGAAACTTGGTATTTGGGCTTTGCATACAAATGTAATGAAAGTGAATTCGTTATTTTTTTCTTCAACCTAAAAAGGGGGAGAAAGGGGGTTGAAACGAAGTATTGTCATTTTTTGAAGCTAGAATCTTGAAAATTGGTAGGTATTTAGGCTTTGCATATAAACTTTATAAAAGTCCCCACCTATAGGGGTGAACGGGGAACTGATTAAATTTGACAAAGTAAAGTTATAGAGTTTCCAGCATTTTTTAAATCGAATCTTTTTGAGATTCCTTCATTAAGGTTTACGATCACCAAAATTATCAATCCTATAAGTATCAGTAAAACTTCTTTTTGCTAATTACTTTGATTGTTGTGAATTCTACTTCGTTCAAAAAATTAAAATACCGAAGCGAAGCGAGGGCGGGCCACTATCAGTTATAAATACGAAGAGCAACTACAACGTGCAAAAGTCTGAGACGGAAGAGAGCGAGATCGCAATATTTGTTTTTTAATTAAATTACAATATAAAGTTAGGCATTGGAAATACTAAACACCCAGACTCGATAGGTATACCACTTCCATCGACTAATATTAGTGTTGGTGCGGGAATCGAACCCGCGACCCTTTTACGTATCAGCCGGGACGCGGCGCTCAAACCGCTCTGTTAATATAACTTTCAAATAAACTTTACTATTTGTATTACTATTTGTAAAACAACATAGGTACTTTGAACTATTTAGCTGGTACTCATAGTACAAAGGATGCCATAGGTAATTTGAGGCGTATTTATTTATTTCATTTTAAAATATCAATTCAATATTAAAATTACCTTTAAATAGGACTTGCATTGCTTAACCATTATTTGAAGTTACTTTTCCTAAATATAAATTACACCTACCAAACTTTAGATTACACCATTCAATATTCATGGGCGGCGGTAAACGCTTACCATCAGGTGATCAGTCTATTTGTCTGCACACTATATCATAAAAGAAAAACATCGGATACATTACATTGAAGTTATGTAGGTACCTAATTCTAAAAGCTTTAAAGGGAGTAGTACTAAAGCAGTATTAACACTTAAAAACCAAGGTTGGCTATACAAAGTAAGTTTAAAACCTAATAAAATGTAATCCATTACTTACATAACAAACATCATTAAAAAAATGTTACAGTATATTCATTAGGACCCAACGACCAAAGTAAAAAAAATAAAAAAAATCTGAATTAATCACTATCACTTTGTTAATAGGAACTGACAAGAATAATTAATGATTAAACGAACTTACCTTAAGTGATGTTCTATCATAATTATACGAAGGCTTCGTCTGAAGAGATTAGAATACTTGTAGTAGCACGTACCGTGTAGCCATTCATACACTTTAGTTGAGAAATGCTAAAATAAAATTAAATATTTAAAAATAAAAACATTTCTGGTTTATTCATGCACATCAATCCCCATACCATGGCAACACTGTGCGGGCCATCTTCAATTAGTTCAGAGTAAGTATTTTACCTACTATTTTTTGTTTAGTAAATTTATTGGGTTTGGGTAGGGGGGGAGCTAATCTCTTCAGACGAAGCCTTCGTATAATTATGATAGAACATCACTTAAGGTAAGTTCGTTTAATCATTAATTATACTTTGCTTCGTCATTCGAGATTAGAATACTTGTAGATCTTTAGAGTTATTAAATTTCTAAATAAAAAATATCTACTGTCAAATTCGTCATTTTATTTATATTAGGTATAATACTTAGAATTCTGTAACAACTAACAATGAAATTATAAATAGAAGTAACAACAAAGGTAACTTATATAAATTACTCTTAATTAGGTAAATTTAGTTACAAATTACTCTTGATAAGTATGTAACAAAAATATAACTTCTTATTCTTTATTACGCAATAATCTATTATTATTGCGTTAAATTCAGTCAGTTGAATTTTTGTATTGACGTTGCAAAATTATTTCTTTCCTCGACAATAACAGATCTTTGATAGAATCTGGCAAACACACTGGATGAATCTGACCATCCGGCGGTCTTTCGGATAAGATCTAGACTTACAACATTTTTATGCGCATTGGATGTTGAAGCATGTCTCGTTGAATGAGCAGTAAAAATATTTGTATCAATACCATTTTGATTCAATGTTTCTTTTATCCAGCGACTAATAGACTGCGAACAAACTGGTTTATAAGGACTCTTAAAACTGATGAGTAGTTGATCAGAAGTTATTATAGAATCAGTTCTATTTTTATAATCTAGTATCGCATTTACTGGGCATATTTGGGGTTTTTCGTTAAAAAAAATAGGTAAAAAAACTTTTTAAGTTAAACGGTTTTATGTTAAACATACATTGCAATGTTTAAGATAAATGTACTAAAAGCCAAAAAATAATAAAATAGATAGTCGTGGGAATTATAAACATATGCATAGACTAGACTAAAACAAAACCGTGGGGCACGTCAATTGTCTACAATCGTAGATTAAAATGTTTGTTTTTGTAATGTTTCCTCACTGTCTGCGGGCCAACTGCCTAACGACGAATTAAACGATTCTTCTATCATTAAGTCGATAATTTGTAGACAATTGACGTGCCCCACGTCGCAGTCAGTCGGCCGTTAGACACGGCGCGGATCGGACGTGCGTTGGTAACGGGGTGTAGCAGTGAGCCAGTGAATCATATATAACCTAGTGCCTACAATATAGTATTCTAGCATACCTTTACGTGATAGTGATCATTACAAGTGGCGACGAGGATCAAGGTCAGTAAATAAGACATTTATCCTTTATTTTAAGGAAGGAGTGATTGGAAAAATGTTTTAATGCAAGAGTGATTGCCCTATTACAAATGGTTGTAAAGTTAAGATTCATTTGCATTGAGGTTTTAATTAATTGGTTTCGTTGCGAGGATAATATTTTATTCTAGTAGGTAACCATTAAACGTTTAAATAAGTAAGGAGTGCCTACCTACATCGACTTCTTACATGCATGACAGATCCAAACGTAGCACTTTTCAATACTCAATACTCAATAATTTATTGCGTTCCATAAGGTACAAATAGTGAGGTGGTAACATTTTAATTTTATATACACTCTTATGGACCCTGTTAGGGCACAACAAAAATTTAGGAGAGAGGAAGCGAGTCTTGAATGACTAAATTTATATGATATTTAAATTCCAAATGATAAAAGACGTAAGAAGTTACCTAAATTAGAAGTTTATTCCGCCTTATTTTAAAATTATACTTATTTGTTACTGTTGACCTATTCTTATCGATGAACTTCGATTATGCGATAATTGAATGGAAGGTGCAGTAAGTACACAAGAATATCTGCATCTGAGTGTTAGGTATATAATTTTATTTTTAATCTAAGATTTTAATGGGAGATTTTTTAGTGCATTTAGTGCTACCTACTTTACTATTATTTTGAATAACGCGTGAGTATCAATAATTATGTGTAGGTAATTATCTCGTCATAGAAATTTAAATCTCCCCAAATAGATAAATTGTTGTGTACACATGACGTGTGGGCAGTTCATATAATGTATAGGTATTGCTAGGATTTAACCAAGGGTCGCGGGTTCGATTCCCGCATGGTACCAAAATTCGTATGCAGGAACAATTTCTGAAAAAAAAAGTGTATTATAGTTTAAGGGAATATCTCAATAATAAATACGTGATTGGTATAAAATACTTATAATGTATTATAGGTATAATAATAACTTTAAATTAATATGCGATTGTGATACTATCATAATGAAAATACTTAGCACATATAGAATATATGATTTATAAGAAAAGTTGTACGGTTAAACACCGTACATGCATCAGCAGCGTCGGCATTATGCGTCACTCGCGTAATGACCTACTCTACAATGCTTAGGTTTAAATACTTTGAATCATATGTTTTTAATTTATGTATCAACTAACTATAGTCTGTAAACATCAAATAAACTAAGGAAACTTTCATCGTGACTTTTCCTCCGAGATACATCATCCAACTATCTACCTAACTGCAACTTCACACACTTCAAATTTATGGTGTACTAGTAGCCGCCCGCAACTTCGTTTGCGTGAACTTTATGACTCTTGGCTTAAAGATGAACAAACTTGGAACCCCCTTTTCGCTCCATTAGGGGTTTAAGTTCGGAATATCCTTCCTTATGAAGTCCAGTATCCAAAAATGCTCATCACATTTGACAATTTTCCATTCCATTTCATTCCATATTTGTTATAGTGTAGCTGGGCTCTTAGAGGTCCAAACCAGATGTTCCATGATCTTTGATTTTTTTTCATGGCATCATAAACTGCTCATCAATATGAACATTTTTTGTTAAGGTGCCATTGACCTACCTCTTATAGTTTAGCTGGGCTGTTGTAGTTCTACATCAAGGAGCCTGGTCTTCAAAATGTAATATATCCTATAAGTTGCCCTGATATTACAGCTATACAATAAAAAAAGTTTCATTCAAATTGGTTCAGTAGTTTCCGAGATTAGCGCGAACAAACAGACAAACAGATAAACAGACAAACAGACAAACAGACAAACAGACAAACAGACAGACAAAAATTTTAAAAATCATTGATTCATGTTCTGCTACTGTTTTTTAGTCGTCCTAAGTTATTTTGAGATAAATATCTTCAATGTACAGACACAGCTTTTTTACATTTTTATTATATGTATAGAATAGATGGTGTCATCGTGGTCAACTAAGCGAGACATCGTACATTAAATGGTCCTTCGAGAAGAAAGGGACGTGTTTGTGTACTTCCGTGTCAGTAGAGAATCGGCTTAACAGAACTGCCAGAAGCGGCAATCCTCTGTTGAGTTAAGAAGGAATACTCTCACATACTGGCGCAAGGAGTGCATAGATACGATGCATAAATGCATAAATACGCGAATCAACGAACTGTTTGAACTACTACTCCAAACAGTAACCAACTGCTTTTCGACACACAACTAATTGTCGAACGAACTATACGAAGATGAATATCCAACAACAGATGGAGACCTTTGAAGCTATCAAACATCTATGTACCAACTATAAAAAGGATGGAGCTTCACGGAAAACTATTGATTACTTGACGAAGCGAATATCTGCATTAGAAAACTTATGGGAGGACTTTAAGAGTCGTCACCAGAACTTTGATTTGGAAGAAATGAAAGAACTACATTATTTTAAAGATAACATCTACGAAAAAACTCAGGATATGTACAAGTCTACAAGAACTGATATTCTACAACGGATGTTAACAACACAAGAAAAACAACCTAAACTTTCGATTGAACAAGATCCAGAAACCGAAGGTGCTGCCAAGGAGTTACTGGAGCGCCAGGAATGCAACTTACGTACATTAGAACGAGCTATGATGAAGATCGACCTTGATTCCATTACTGAGAAGTGGGAAATGGAAGATCAACTTGAAATATTAAAAACTAGATGGGACATTGTAGAAAAAACGCATTGGCAGCTAGAAGCTGTGTTGAAAGGATCTAATGAAGCCTACTGTACTCTATTCAACGCAAAAGAAATTAACTACGATCATATGAGAAAAGCTCTGAAGACAAAAATACATTCTGGATTACATTATCAAGCTTCAACGCCCAGAATCGATCTTCCGGAATTTTCTGGAAATTACACTCAATGGCTATCATTTCGAGACCTATTTATGGAAACCATTCACAAGAATACAGGGTTGTCCAAAGCACAGAAGATGCAACATCTGAAAGCAAAACTTAAAGGGGACCCTGAAAAGCTTGTACAACACTTAGTTATTAGCGCGAAAAACTATGACACGTGTTGGGAAATTTTGAACCAACGATATGATAATAGAAGACTCCTATTTACCAATCTTATGAACTCTATGATGCAGCTACCTACTATCCAGCAACCAAATTCATCTAATATAAAGAAAATGCATGACGTGATCAATGAATGCCTCAATGGTATGCATAACATGGGACTGAACACGGAGTCATGGGACCCCATCATTGTGTATTTTATGTCACAGAAACTGGATTCAACATCTTACGTAGAGTACACAAAAGATCTACGTCAACCAAGAGAAGTTCCTGGATTAGAAGAATTTTTGACATTCCTGGAGAATAAATTTATGGCTCTCGAAGCGGCAAGAGGCCATCAGAAGGAAAATAATCAAGGAAAACTGACCTTTGGAAGTAAATCGTACCCAAACTACAGTAAACGCCCCGTCGAACTAAGTAAAGATTAATTATCATTCAAAAATCTACCATACGTCGTTTGGAAAATGCCCACTTTGCGATGGCAATCACGTTTTGATGCAGTGTACAAAGTTCACCGACATGGATACTTACCGCAGAAATAACATAATAATGAAATTGAAACTATGCAAAAACTGTTTGTTTAGTCATGGAACTGAGGAATGTAAGTCAAGCAAAACATGCAAAGAGTGCAATAAACCGCATCATACGTTATTACATCACACGAATAAAAATAATTCAGGTCAACGCTATCAAGTCAACAATCCTCGGCCTTCAAACTCAGCTGGGCATACTCAATATTCAAACCACCTTTCTAATGAAGATAAAGAAGTATTGTTAACTACTGCCGAAATTAGAGTCAAGACAGTGTCAGGAGAATTCATCACACTGCGAGCACTTCTGGATCAGGGTTCGCAAGTCAACCTCATTACAGAGAATGCCGCACAGCGCTTAAAGTTATCTAGAAAAAAGGTTAACGCGATCATCTCTGGCGTGGGAGCCTTTTCTGGAAACTGCAAGGGACTTTTAGAACTTGAATGCGAATCCCATTGCACTAACTTCACATTCAAAACGGAAGTCATGATAATGCCACAGATAACGAAAAATCTGCCCAGCACATCATTCAAAACACCCAACTGGCCTCATTTGGAAGGATTGAAACTGGCGGATCCCGAATTTAATTTATCACGAAAAATCGACTTACTACTGGGCGCTGATGTATACTCACAAGTTATAATGGAAGGAGTTTTAAAAGAGGACTCGCATACTCCAGTCGCACAGCAGACACACTTAGGCTGGATTCTATGCAGAAAATTACATACTTTAAGCTGTCACGTGACCTTGGTTGATCTACAAGAACTATCGAAATTCTGGGAAACAGAGGATATTATTCAACAAAAGGATGATATCTCAAGAGATGACTGGTGTGAACAACACTATAAGCAAACTACAAAGAGAGATGAAAATGGAAAATACATCGTAAAAATGCCTCTCGTCTCGAACTACAACGAAAAATTAGGACAGTCAAGATCAATTGCTGTTTCACAATACTTACAACTTGAGCGAAGATTTGAAAGGCAACAGAAACTTGCGTCAATGTACAAAGACTTCATGAAAGAGTACATTGATATGGGGCATATGAGATTATGCACTACTATATCTGATCAGACAAACTACGTGCCTCATCATGGTGTCCTACGGGAGCAGTCATCGACTACCAAGTTAAGAACGGTTTTCAATGGCTCTCAGAAAACTATTGGCGGCTGCAGTCTCAATGACGTCATGGAGAAAGGTCCTAACCTTCTAAAAGACATCCAAGCTCTCTTATTACAATGGCGAACATACAAATACGTTTCCACAGCTGATATAGAGAAGATGTATCGGTGCATTTGGCTAAATCAAGATCAACAGCCATTATTAACGATTATATGGCGAAACCATCCCTCAGAAAGCCTTAAAGACTATCAGCTGTGTACTGTCACCTATGGAACAAAGAGTGCACCCTGGCTTGCTATGCGAACTTTGCAACAAATCGTAGAAGATGAAGGACATAAGTACCCGGAAGCGGCGGAAGTATTAAAGAAACATTTCTATGTTGATGACGTCATTGGAGGTCATAACTCATTGGATGCTGCAAAACTTATACAAAAGGATCTCATCAACATGTTAAAAGACGGGGGAATGAACCTGAGAAAATGGTGCAGTAACAACTCTGAGTTGTTAAGTAACCTGAAACCAGAACAAATATCAAAAATTGTCATCTTTAAATTCAAGAATGAAATGAATGAATGAAAAAATCTTTATTCAAGTTAGGTCCATACAGAACACTTATGAATGTCAAAACATAATATAATCTACCACTGGTTCGGAACGTCGATTTCTACTGAGAAGACACCAGCAAGAAACTCAGTAGTTACTCTTTTCAAATAGTAATAAGTTACAGAGTTTCATTTGAGCAAAATAACTTACAATAATACAAGGAAATAGACTACTATGTATGACAATTATTTTTCTTTATCATTGAGATTGAGATTGAGATAATGGTCAGATTTAAATAAAAGTTATAGATAAACGCACACAATAACATCAATGAAAGCTAATAAATTAACATGTCCAGGAATCTTTATCATTCAAATAATCTTGTACATTATAGTAACCCTTCTTCATCAGGCAGGTTTTAATATGGGACTTAAACTTATCCATTGATAGGTTAATGACATTTTGTGGTAGCTTATTGAACATTTTAATGCTTAAGCCAACAAATGAATTACCGATTTTATGAAGTCGGAGATTTGGGACGGCAAGTCTATGTTTATTCCTGGTGTTAAGACTATGACAATCGGACTTTTTCAGAAAAATGTGCAAATTCTTTCGTACATACATAATGCAATCGAGAATGTATTGGGATACCACGGTTAAAATGTTAATTTCTTTGAAAATTTCCCTGAGTGAGTCACGTGATCTAAGGCTGTATATAGAGCGGACGGCCCTTTTCTGTAATACAAAAATAGCTTGTATGTCAGCAGCAGACCCCCACAACAATAGACCATACGACATCACACTGTGGAAATAGCTGAAATAAACCAGTCTTGCCGTCTCAATATCAGTCAGATGTCTAATTTTTCTTACTGCATATGCAGCGGAACTTAGTCTTCCTGCTAAGGCCGCAATATGGGGGCCCCATTGCAATTTTGCATCTATAGTCATACCGAGAAAAACTGTGGAATTAACAATTTGAATAGATTCGTTATTCATCTCAATACTAGTATTGACCTGCCTTACATTTGGCATGGTGAATTTTACACATTTAGTTTTCTTTGAGTTAAGAAGTAAATTATTAGTAGTAAACCAGTGCAATACCTGTGAGAGTGTATTATTTACGTCGTCAATTGATTCTTTATGTCTATCAACCTTAAAAATCAAGGAAGTGTCGTCAGCAAATAACACTATCTCACATAGATCTTTTGTATAGTAAGGAAGATCATTTACATATATTAAGAACAGCAAAGGCCCCAATATTGAGCCCTGGGGCACTCCCATTAATAGAGGTGCGCCTGAAGAGTCTGTTCCATTGACATTAACCTTTTGAATTCTATCTGATAAATATGATTGAATAAGATTAAGTGAGTTATTCAATACGCCGTAATGCCGTAACTTCATAAGTAGAGTTTCATGGTTAACACAATCAAATGCTTTCGATAAATCACAGAAAACACCGACAGCATCCTGCTTTTTCTCCCACGCATCAAAAACATGTTTGATAAGCGCCACTCCTGCATCAGTAGTGGATTTTCCTTTAGTGAATCCAAACTGTTTTCCATGCAGTATTTTATTAATATTTAAATGACATAAGAGCTGAGTAAAGATAATTTTTTCGAATATTTTACTAAGTGCTGGCAATATGGATATTGGCCTGAAGTTTGAAGGATCACTCTTTTCTCCAGATTTGAATAAAGGTATGATTTTACTGATTTTCATTTTATTTGGAAATTGACCCTCATCAACACATTTGTTAAATATTATTGCTAAGTGTGGAGCGATAGAGTGTATAATATTTTTTAATATATCTATCGATATTCCCCATGAGTCCTCCGTCTTTTTCATATTTAAATCTTTGAATGTTTTAATAATAATCTCTGAATTGACATGAGTGAATCTAAAAGACGAGGTGCACTCATCTACATGCGACTTAATGAGAGAAGCAGCGAGATGCGTACTAGAATCTCGTGAACGAACTACCGACGCTATAGTTATCTATATTGATAATTAATTCATGCTGTCTTAGCCAGTGTTCTGTAATACATAATATATGGACATTCATTTCATTTAAAAATAATTCTAATTCTAATTCTTTGCCGGACAAACCCTGTATATTCTGATGAATAAGTTTCAGGTGATTAGGGTTTCCTTTTGTCACAGGTTTGCAAGAGGATTCCTCTATTGTCTCATATTGTAATTTAAATTATTTGGAATTACTTCCGTTTGATTAAACATTACATTAATGTTAAATGCTAACAGAGTAGCTAATTCATTTTTAATTTTATTAGGCAAATAAAACGTTTTGCCAGTCAACATAAACTTATTATCAATAAACTTATTTGTGTCAAAAAACACAAACCTGTCGCTATGACTATAGGTCAAATTGTATAATAAAGTATTCAACAGATGAATACTGTTATTTTGGCTAGGTGTGTAGCACCTAGAAAAGGGGAAGGCACACAAAATTACTTTTTTCACATCTAGATCTGAAAGGGTTTCGAACCCCTGAATTATTTGCCTTTTATTAGTATTTAAGGCATTCCCTATCATTAATATGATTATCTTATCCTTTCCTAAGTTACATTTTTTGGCCTTATCTATTATTTGCTCTAAAGAAGCATCTGGCATGCAATAATTCGTCACATTACATTTACATTTATTATTTAATAGAGGTCCATAACCAACTCCAATCCTATCTGAAAATATTATTACATTACTTGTTTCTTTTGATATTGATGGCAATGGGGATATAATATTAGATACATTGATGGTATCTTCCAGAAGCTGCAGCTCGTTATCTGGTGTGGGTGGCTGGTCGGTGTGGCACACAGCCTGGTGACAGCCACACTGGTCTATAAACCTGCTAGTAGCAAGGATGTGCTCGCTTATCTGAGCCTGAGCAGAGTTGTATTTGCCGGTCATACTTTCTAATGACCTGTGTAGCCGAGATATTTCGGTCTGTAGCTCCTGTGTGTCAATTTCATACCTATATCTACTCTCATCTAACTTTTTACTGTACACTTCTAGGCTATCAATTAAATCTACACGCTGTTTCCTTAATTGTAGATGTTTTTGCTGGCATTTTTGTCTTCTAATTAATTTTTCAGTTTTCTTTATGTAATTGTTGATTTTAACATATTTTTTCAATTTAGTTTTACTATTTATTTCCACCCTATTATTTCCCAAACTTGAACTGCGAGCCTGGGCAACCTCCTGTACAGCACCTGGTGACCCCATTAACTCCTCATATAGACTGTGGGTGTGTAAGGTCTCTTGACACCTTTGGTCTTCCTCATATTGTTGGATGATCCTGTTAGAGTCCCGTAGTTCTACCTCGAGTTCCTGGATGCGCTGCAGAGCCCTTTCGTAGGTTCCACTACATTGGTCGAAACTGCTGACTGTATCAAGTAGTTGTTGCCGTTCAACAAGTACATCCGTGAGCTGAGCATGTAGTTCGGTCAGTTCACACTTCAATTGGGTGTTATTATTTATTATTTTCAAGGACTCATCTTCGTTTTCATCCCGTTCCTTAATGAGTTGGTTGTTGTCCTCCCTCAACTCTTTTATTTCTTCAAGGGCCCTTTTCAGCTTTAATTCTAGTTCTTGGGTTGTGGCCTTGCGAGTCATCTTCGTAGGATATGCTCCTTTACCCATCATATCTGGAAACAGTTAAAAATAGTGTACAACAAAATGTTTGAACCGATCTTTATAAGTCTATTATGCTATAGCACAATATAGGTAAAGAGGAACAAAGTTTGTGAGTATGGGGCTGTATGTAAATATTAATAGGATAGATTTATTGTATAATATAATTATTTTTTTTTTTATTAAAAAGAAACAAAGATAGTAAGTCACTTATGTTGAGAGATGGAGTCAAATATTATCTTCACTATCTGATCAAATTATCTCACAGAATAATACCTATACCTTATTGCAAAACACAAAAGATGGTAAGTGTTGTTGTTAGTGTTTGTGGCCTGAGGTTATCATCATCCACTTTGCTTAATTACAAGCAAAGGGAGACACAAAACCAGGCTTATGTTGTGGAATTTGACAAATCTTTTAATTAGATCAGTCTTATTCCAATAGTGTTATGTGAGGTGTTGATTTTATGTTGAATTGCAAGGTACTTTATGAGATAAAATGGCAGTGCAAAGGTACCTATTGTTGTACTTGTACTTAGTGTCAACAACAAAGTAACCTCCAAATCAATGCTTCTACCTACTATATATTATATTATATGTACTTTAAATAGATTTAAATACGTTATAACATAAAATCAAAGAAACAATACTCTCCCCTTAAATCCGTTGGTTCGAATTTGTTGTAGGAAACGACACTTTGACAGCTGGTCACCGGTCACAAATATAAAAATCCAGTAAAGATGGTTCGTGGAGCTGTGCCAACAATTATTGGTCACTTTTGTCGATATCATACGTCGATTAAGTAAGTTTTTAAACACAAAACAGTATTTTTCACAAAATAATCAAAATTTAAAATACGAGCTGGCGTTTTGACGTCTATCACTTAGTGTTGCCAGGAGAGAAAAAAAAAAGCAAGAGCGAGGAAACTATGAAAACATTGGGGTTGAAATGGAGTCCAAAGAATGATGTTTTTACCTGTAGTGTGGTTCGACGTCATAATCTGATAACAATTCTTTTACTTATTATAATTAATATTTTATTATCTCCCAAACACGTGTAATGTAATTTGATACTTTTATAAACACGATAAAACCACGATAAGATATCAATGTATTGGCATTTACAAAATAGTATATAAACCTGTATTTTTCCCAATAAATGAATCAGTATAGAACCGACATCCGTTGCGTTATTTACTTAACCCTACGCCGATCATCTCATGGCGACCCTGCCAGTCCACTGCTTTCAGGCAGTGTAGACACTGAAGAATATCAAAAAAAAAAAAAAATTATAATAAACAAAACATACGCGACGACAGACGCCCGTGCAACATTGGTTATGGGAGGAAAATCGTCAAAAAATCAAGAAAACAAAGAAGAAATCATCATAGCACAAAATGGGGCTGGAAATAGTGCCCAAGCAACACAAGACGAAACTAACAAGCACATCCCGTCGCTAGTTTACATGGTCTCGGTAATATTAATAATCCTGTCGATTATTTTCCTGTACATGGCGTGGAAGAAATATAAAAAGTGCCTTACAAAGAAGATCGAGCGTCAAGCAGTAGCAGTGATGATGCGGAAACACGAGATGGCATAGCAACCTATGAAGAAAAGAAGAAATAATCAAGAAGCTGAAACACTACTATGAAGAAAATGGGTAAAATATAATTATTAATTATGTAGATATAATAATAGTTAATCAAGTAGGTAGATGTAAGAATTAGTATTTGACAGTTTTTTTTTGTATTATGACAAAAACAAGGGACTACCTTACACAGTTAATTAAGTTACAAGAAGATATAAGGAAATTGGGTCCGAAACGTAGGATAGAGGCGTTAGGGTTAAAGAATTTTCTAGAAGTAAAAACTCTATATATAGAAGTTGAAAAATATAAAGGTCAATTTAGTGGTAGACTAGAGAGATCAGAAGTCTCAGTAGAGGACAGTAAAGTAGTTCAGTCTATTTATTTACAAATAAAAGATACGTATAATAAAATATTGACTTACTACGAAGTGGAAAAAGAGCAAAAAATGGCTCCAAAAGACAACTTCGACCTAAAGACGGCAGTCTCGTTACTGCCAACCATGGATGGCTCAGAGGCCATAACAAACAAATTGATAGATGGGATAGAACTATATTCAGAAATGATTGAGGACTCAGATGCACAACTTCTCATTAAGTTTGTGCTGAAAACCAGACTGACTCAAAGTGCTAAGTTGAGATTATCAAGCACTTATGTTAATGTAGAACAAATGATTAATGACATGAGAAAGCACCTACTAACAAAAAAATCAGATACCGCATTACAAAAGAAATTAATAACGGCAAAGCAAGGGAATAGATCAATAGAGCAATTTGGTCAAGAACTTGAAGAACTTTTCGTAAACCTTACGATTTCACAGGCCAATGGTAACACCGCCTCTTATGATGTTTTGAAGCCCCTAAACGAAAAATTGGCTATAAACAGATTTGCTCAAGGATTGCGAAGCGAGAAACTAAATACAATTATAGCGGCACGAGCTTATTCGTCGCTAAAAGACGCAATTCAAGGTGCAAAAGACGAAGAGGTGTCAATGTTTGGTTGATAGATACGGGTGCATCACTTAGTGCAAAAAAGCGTGACGTGGCACTATCAACAAAAGAGAGTATTACCCCGAAAGTCACATACATAGATGGTATAGGAGGTAAAGTTTCATCTAATGGTATAATTCGTTTAAACCTAGAGAGCAAGACAGTGAAACAGTCATTTAATCACAAATTTCATGTGTTTGCAAACTTACCATTAGATGTTGATGGAATAATTGGACAAGATTTTCTAATGAAATATAAATGCGTAATCAATTTTGAAACAGAAAAAATAACTTTAAATTACAATAATCAGTTCTTTAAAATACCATTAAATTTAACAGTAAAATCGAACACAAGTATAAACTCAAATCTAATAAAAATACCAGCACGTTGTGAAACTACAATCAAATTATCAAATAATTACAACGGTGATTGTGTTGTTTTATCAAGCGAAATCGGCGAAGGAATATTTGTGGCAAACACCATAACACGTTCTGAGAATGGAAAAATTCCTATTAAAATACTAAACACTCGTGACGAAGATGTAATATTAAAGACTCTCACTCCACAAATACGACCTTTGCATGACTACAAGTGTTATTCTTTTGAACAATGTGAAAATAACGCAGATAGGGTAAAACTTTTATTCTCACACTTAAAATTACACAATTTAAACACAGAAGAAAAAAAATACTATAGCTAGCATTTGTGCAAAGTTTGCAGATATTTTTCATTTACCAGGAGATACCTTAAATACAACAAAATTGTACGAACAAAAAATACATTTAAAACCTAATACGTTGCCGGTTTATAATAAACCCTATCGTCTGCCTCAGTCACAAAAAACAGAAATAAATAAACAAATAAAAGAAATGCTTAAAAATGATATTATAGAAGAATCTCAGTCAGAATGGGCAAGTCCATTATTACGTCAACGAAGTCATAGAAAATGACAAGTTCCCGCTACCAAACATAACAGAGATATTAGATTCGTGCAATCGACAGGTGCAATGTACTTTAGTACCTTGGACTTAAATCAAAGTTATAACCAAATAAATCAAAGTTATCTATACATATAATAAAAATGTAAAAAAGCTGTGTCTGTACATTGAAGATATTTATCTCAAAATAACTTAGGACGACTAAAAAACAGTAACAGAACATGAATCAATGATTTTTGAAATTTTTGTCTGTCTGTTTGTCTGTTTGTCTGTTTGTCTGTTTGTCTGTTTGTCTGTTTGTTCGCGCTAATCTCGGAAACTACTGAACTAATTCGAATGAAACTTTTTTTATTGTATAGCTGTAATATCAGGGCAACTTATAGGATATATTATATTTTAAAGACCAGGTTCCTTGATGTAGAACTACAACAGCCCAGCTAAACTATAAGAGATAGGTCAATGGCACCTTAACAAAAGTTGTTCAGATTAATGAGCATTTTATGATGCCATGAAAAAAAATCCATGATCATGGAACAGCTGGTGTGGAACTCTAAGAGCCCAGCTACTCTTTAACGAATATGGGATGAAATGGAATGCAAAATTGTCAAATGTGATGAGTATTTTTGGATGAGATCCGATAAGGAAGGATATTTCGAACTTAAAGGGGGTAACAAGTTTGGTGATGGGACTACGTGTTTCTTTGGCCCAATCTACTATTTAAATAATCATCTTTAAGTCAAGAGTCATAAAGTTCACGCAAACGAAGTTGCGGGCGGCCACTAGTAACCAAATAAAATTAGACCCTGAGAGCAGAAAATACACTGCATTCATTGCAGATAAACATTATCAAATGAAACGATTACCAATGGGTTTAAAGACAAGTCCAAACGCGTTTAGTAGAGCAATGACTATAGCTATGTCAGGTCTTAATTACTTAAAATGTATAGTTTATTTAGACGATATTATAGTAATGGGCCGTAATTTAAGCCAACATAATAATAATTTAATAGATATTTTTACGAGATTGCGGAAGGTAAACTTTAAGTTAAATCCCCTTAAGTGTAACTTTTTACAAAAAGAAATATTATACCTAGGACATGTAGTAACACCCGAGGGAATAAAACCCGATCCCAAAAAGATTTCAGCAGTACAAAACTACCCAGTACCAAAGAACACTGACGAAGTCAGACGTTTTGTAGCTTTTGTAAACTATTATAGAAAGTTTATTCCCCAATTTTCAGAAATAACTCAACCTTTAAATCAATTATTAAAGAAAGACGAAAAATTCGATTGGAACAAAGGTTGTATTACAGCGTTCGAACGATTAAAAACTGCTACAGCAGTCCACCTTTACTACAATACCCGGATTTCTCAAAAAGTAATAAATTCATGTTACACACGGACGCGTCGGGCATAGCTATAGGATGCGTATTATCAAATAATAATGGCTTGTCAATAGCATACGCAAGCAGACCCTTAAATTCAGCGGAGAAATATTATCCAACAATAGAAAAGGAATTGTTGGCAATCGTTTGGGCGGTGAAGTATTTCCGACCATATTTATACGGACGTAACTTTAAGATTGTCACAGACCACCGTCCTTTGATTTATTTATTTAATATGAACAATCCATCAAGTAGACTCACTAAATTTCGTTTGTGCTTAGAAGAATACGATTTCACGGTAGAATATTTGAAAGGCAAAGAAAATGCAGCAGCTGATGCATTATCTAGGATAGAAATCACTAGTGATGAGCTTAAGGATATGAAAAAGAACGTAATGTCAGTTATGACTAGAGCACAGAAACGACGAATAAAAGAACTAAGTCAGGTAAACGATTCCGTTTCTATGAGTTCTAACAACGATTGGACCGGCCATCCAAACATAGTTGGAATTCCTAAAAAAAACAAATAGTTTACCAGAGCTGAGTTTTAATAAAAATGACTACGACAAAATATTAAAACAGACAGACTTAGTGTCAAGTCAAAATAATATTATAATTTACTCGCCATCCTTATTGACATTGTGTGTCAACCCTAGTTTTCGATCGCGTACGAAACGAGCTTTCCTCGCGAGAGAATTAGATACGTTTTGCAAGACACAAAAGATGTATGCATACTCCACAACGATGACACCACTTGTATAATAACAGAGCTAGCTCAATGTATAAATAATAAAAATGGGTCAAGGTCCGGACCACGACTTTGTATAATAAAAGGTGTCAAGAAAATAAACAACAAGGATGATATACGAGTCATATTAAATGATTTTCATTTATTGCCGACCAGTGGGCATGCAGGCATTCGAAGAATGACCAATAACGTAAAGCGTTATTATTATTGGCCAGGCATGGACAATCACATTATTGAATTTGTGAAAAAATGCGATAAATGCCAAAAACAAAAGTTTCACAAAAATACTAAGCAGCCACTATGTATTACTAGTATGGCAACGTCAGCATTTGACAAGGTGTTTTTGGACTTAGTTGGTCCACTAACAAAAGATATAAATCAATATAATTATATACTTACGCTGCAGTGTGAGCTCACAAAGTACGTAGAAGCTTATCCGCTACTAAATAAAGAAACAGATACAGTAGCGCGAGTATTTGTCGATAACTTTATATTACGGTATGGAATTCCTAGCGAAATTGCTACCGTCAGGGGAACCGAATTTATCTCAAAAACTATGCAAGAAGTATGCAATATTTTAAAAATAAATAAATTGCAATCCACAGCTTATCACCATGAAAGCCTTGGTTCTTTAGAAAATTCTCATAAATCGTTAGGAGCATTTCTAAGAATTCAAACTGATAATCAGGCACATCACTGGTCAGATTGGTTACAATTTTGGTGTTTTTCCTACAATACGACGGTACACTCGTCAACAAAATACACACCATATGAGTTAGTATTCGGGAAACTATGTCGCATACCTAGTAATATTATTAATCAAGTAGATCCAATTTATAACTTTAATTCATATGCTATGGAACTTAAGTATAGATTACAAAAATCCCAAGAGGATGCTAGAAATAATTTAATTGAAACAAAAATTAAGAGAAAAATAAAGTAGGTATGATGTATCCACTAATTTAATTAATTATAAGATAGGAGATTTAGTACTAGTAAAAAAGGAAAACAGAGATAAAATGGATCCAGTGTATTTAGGACCATTCACTGTTATCGAAGATCAAGGAGTAAATGTCAAATTATTAGTTTTAGGAAAAGAAATGATAGTCCACAAAAACAGAACAAAAAAATTTTATATTTAAAGCATAATATTGTTTAGAGTAGTTAGAATAAGCAATATAGCTGTTTGAGATAGCCATAAAACTTGATTGTAACAGTATATCCTTAGAATGCAAACAATTGATTGTAAGAATATTTTTATAACACGACACTGTATTAGTCGAAGTAAGTTTTATGATTATATAAAGAATGTAAGATTAGTTTAAAAAAAAAAAGGGGAAAGGTGTAGTGTGGTTCGACGTCATCATCTGATAACAATTCTTTTACTTATTATAATTAATATTTTATTATCTCCCAAACACGTGTAATGTAATTTGATACTTTTATAAACACGATAAAACCACGATAAGATATCAATGTATTGGCATTTACAAAATAGTATATAAACCTGTATTTTTCCCAATAAATGAATCAGTATAGAACCGACATCCGTTGCGTTATTTACTTAACCCTACGCCGATCATCTCATACCTTTGAATGGAAATCAGAAGATAATGAGAAAAAACTAACAAAAAGAACACTGTTATCTCTAATTTCGAAACTATTTGACCCCTTAGGGTGGTTAGCTCCCATCACAATTTCTGCCAAACTACTTTTTCAAACCGTTTGGTTACAACAAATTCACTGGGATGCTGAGCTAAGTGATGAGATTAAGCAACAATGGAAGATACTGAACAAGGAACTACAACTAATTAACAATACAAAGATAAACAGATGGCTCGGCAGCGTGAAAAGAAACATTCAATTACATGGATTTTGCGACGCAAGCGAAAAGGCATACGCTTGCGTCATATACAGTCGCGTCACGGATGAACACGGCGCAACGAAAATGATGTTATTAACCGCTAAAACGAAGGTGGTGCCAATAGCCCAGAAAACGACACTTCCTAGACTTGAACTATGTGGAGCCTTGTTACTAAGTCAACTAATGGACAAAGTGAAGAAATCACTATCTGGATATGACGTCACTACATTCGCTTGGTCAGATTCCAAAGTGGTCCTTGCCTGGCTTCAAGGAAATACAAGTAAATGGGAACGTTACGTTGCTAACAGAGTAGAAAAAAATATCTCCGTGATACCATCACAACAGTGGTCTTACGTGAACACCGAGACCAACCCTGCGGACTGCGCCACGAGAGGCATGTTACCGAGCAAAATGATGAGTTTTTCACTATGGTGGAACGGGCCGTCGTTTTTGGAAAATTTTAACGAAGAGCAAACCTTGACTACCCATGGTTGCTTTTTTACTACGAAAGAAGGCTGCAAAGAAAATCATGAGGAAGAAAAACGATCAAACAAGACCGAGAACTTTATAGAAAAATTATTACGAGAGAAATGTTCGATAACCCAAATACACAGAATTGTAGCATGGGTCATACGATGCGTTAATCGCTTACGCAAACTAACGTAACGCAGCAATTCGCACTTAACAACTGATGAACTAAAAACTTCAGCTGATTGTGTATTAAAATATGTACAACAACAGCAGTTTGCGCAAGACTACAAACAACTCGTACAAAATAAATTAGTTGCATCGAAAAGCAACATTTACAAACTGACCCCTTACATTGACAATCAAGGAATCATACGAGTAGGGGGACGATTACAACACTCCATCTTACCTGAAACTATGAAGAATCCAGCAATCGTGCCCAGCAGTGGACGGTATACTGAACTGATAATCGAACACGCACACCTGATGACGCTACACGGGGGTGCTCGCCTTACTCTGTCCTATTTACGACAGCGCCACTGGGTGATTTCTGGGAACCGCACTGCTCGCCTACTAAGCTAGTAAGCTCGACTACGACTCTGCGTGATTTGCCATCGATTCCGCTCGACCAACCCGTCGCAACTGATGGGCAATCTTCCTGCACCAAGAATCATCCCTAGTCGTCCGTTTACACATGCGGGGGTTGATTTTACGGGAAGTGTGGACGTTAAACTTAACAAAGGAAGAGGTGTGAAAACAACAAAGGCCTACATTGCAATCTTCGTCTGCATGGCAACAAAAGCTGTGCACATAGAACTGGTGTCAGAACTAAGCACTGAAGCCTTCATCGCTGCGTTCCAAAGGATGTGTGCCAGACGCGGGACTCCCGAGCATATGTATTCTGATAACGGGACTAACTTTGTCGGAGCATCGAGAGTCCTGAAAGCAGAATTTGAAGCATTTAAACAACTGCTCAGCGAGGATTTGTTCAATGAAATTGCGAAACTAGAAGTACAGTGGCACTTCAATGCTCCTGCATGGCCCAGTGCTGGTGGCCTGTTTGAAGCCGCGGTCAAATCCATGAAACATCACTTACGGAGAGTCTTGGGCGAACAGAAACTAACTTGGGAAGAATTCACAACTTTGTTGGCAAAAATCGAAGCGTGTATGAACTCACGCCCCTTATGCCCGCTAACTGAGGACTCAGACGAATTTTATAACTGTCTTACACCTGGTCACTTCTTAACGGGATCTCCAACTATGCAGCTTCCGCAACCACATCCTGATGATCGGCATATGGACTTAAGGAAACGATGGCAGTTAACTGAGCATATGCTAGAACAGTTTTGGAAAACATGGTCAAGTGATTATTTAACCACATTACAATCTCGCTGTAAATGGCAAAAAACATCGTCAAATCTGAAACGAGACGATGTGGTGTTAATCAAAGAAAACAATCTGCCTCCCGGGAAGTGGGCAATGGGTAAATTTATCGATGTTCACCCCGGACACGACGGATTAGTCAGAGTGGCAACCCTGAAAACGAAGACAGGAATACTAAAACGCCCGATCATCAAGCTTTCGGCACTCCCTATCAATGAAAACCATAACACTCAGATGGTGAAGCCGGACGAAGCCGGAGGCAATCCGAAACCCACAACAACAAAACAATCAAGGATAAAAAGGTTATCTTTCTCGCTCATGACCCTTCTCACCATGATCCTTGTAATGATCACTGGGTCAAACTGTAGTAACATACCAACCACTACTCAAATTACGGAACTGGAACCTAATCGTCCAGTATACTTTCATGAACTGGGAAAGGTTCATTTGATGCATGATGAATGGGTTCTGGTAATATTCTACAACCTCACATCGTATTGGACTGCATGTAATGAAATCAGGACGTATCTAAATCATATTCAAGGGGTATGCGATGGGTTAGACCCCAGATACTGTCAATCTACACTGGATCAACTTTATCACGAAGTGAGTGTTATCGACCACTATAATGAGCTGCTCTTGACACCACATAAACATATGTCACTTCGGAAGAAACGAGGCTTGATAAACGGAGTGGGATATATAGCCAACAGCCTATTTGGAGTTCTGGATGAACGCTTTGCTGACAAATACCAAGAGGATATATCAAATATATTGGAAAATGAAAAATATCTACAAGAACTTACGAAAAATCAAACGTCAATAATAGAAATGGAGAATGAGATACTAAAGAAAAGCGAAAAACGATTAGAAAATCAATTTTCGTCATTGAACACCTACATTCAACAAATCAACTCAAGCTTTGAAAAAATTGAAAATGAAATGCAAATCATGATGGCGACAAGTTATTTCAGTTCATCTGCATTATCAGCATACCTACTTATAAACAACGTGAAAACCATTCAAGATATGATATTTCACTCTATGGTCCAGATTTATCAAGGAGAGATTGACATTCATATACTATCCCCAAACAATCTAAAAAAACAACTTAATGAGATCGCTGGAAAGTTACAAAAAAGATTGTCTTTGCCTACAGATACGTCACAAGACCTAAAACGTATTTACAAACTATTGAAAGTAAAGGCACGGACCACTGAAAGATGTGCGCTTTATGAAATACACGTGCCACTTCTGAGCGACGATGATTTTACGCTCTATGAGATCTTTCCATTACCTGTGGTCCATAATAACCTTACAAAATGGTTACAAATGTCTGCGTCACATATAGCAGTAAACTTAAGGAAGAACACTTACATAAGTCTTACATCAGAGAATCTAAAACAATGCATTCAACAAAATATAAATAGAAATCTATGTGACTCAGCCCTACCGGTGTATAACCTACTCGACAACAATGTGCTGTGCGAAGCAAATTTGATAAGCCAACGAAGTGCATCGACCTGTCGCGCGTCAAGCTTACCTTGCAAGGATGCGTGGAAGAAACTACACGGACTGAACTGAACAGCTGGCTTATGACATGTTGCTCTAAAATATGTAACATCCGCGTCATATGCGATGAGGATGTTACTGCGTACACAGTAACACACTCCAATCTAATATCATTGGGGCAGAACTGTATAGTTCAATCTAAAGAACTAACTGTCTACACTCGGAATGTATATGAAAGTAACCTGAGAACTGAAGCTGACATCAAGATTCCTACTGTGAAAAATTCAATCAACAAATTTGTCAATTTAACCCTGTATAAGCCAGAAGGAATAGTGACAAACAGTATGGAAAACAATGAAGTCGATCGGCGCATAAAAACAATACTCGACAATGAAACACGATCCCTGAAGACGATATCGCATCATGACCTACATCAATACGTAATTTGTTACGTATTACTCGCCGTGATAACAATTACAGCTATTTCTAATTATTAAAAGGCGTCAGCAATTATTAACTTTCTGCAAGAAAAGAAGTGGGACGAAAACTCATTCCGAGGAACCCAACGAGGATATAGAACTCCAGGAGCGTAGACCAGCGTACAGCAGGGTCGGCAGGACGGCAACATCTACGGTGCGCCCGGCAACTGCGAGCTCCACACAACCTCCCAAAGAAGATCAGAAGAAACGGAATCCTATTTTTAGTTTTGAATAATTTTGTTTAAATTTACATAATACCTTTATTTTATACTTACATTTTAATACTTTTACAACTTTACTTTATCATTTACTATCGTCTTATCTTAATCTCGGGTGGGGAATATGTACGGTTAAACACCGTACATGCATCAGCAGCGTCGGCATTATGCGTCACTCGCGTAATGACCTACTCTACAATGCTTAGGTTTAAATACTTTGAATCATATGTTTTTAATTTATGTATCAACTAACTATAGTACTGTAAACATCAAATAAACTAAGGAAACTTTCATCGTGACTTTTCCTCCGAGATACATCATCCAACTATCTACCTAACTGCAACTTCACACACTTCAAATTTATGGTGTATGGTGTCATCGTGGTCAACTAAGCGAGACATCGTACTCGTACAAAAGTAAAGGAATTTATGTAATTGGTATCAATTGAAAGTAATTTATTTAATAAATAATAATGATAGAATACATTTTTTTTTTTTTTTTTTTAAATTATAGGAAGGCAAACGAGCAAGCGGGTCACCTGATGGTAAGTGATCCGCCGCCCATGGACATCAGCTACACCAGAAGGAGTGCGGATGCGTTGCCGGCCTTTTAGGAAGGTATAGGCTCGTTTCTTGAAGATTTGAATGTCGTATCGGTATACATAATGCACTTTTAGTCTATTTCATAATGCTACGCCCAAAAGGGTAACATGATGTACCTACTGGAAAATTATTATAACACTTTATTTCTACATCATAAAAACAATAAATACTTCATTTGACTTTGTTTATGTCGGTTTGGGTGTTTTATATGTTAGGTAATGTAGGTAATAAAAACAAAATGAATCGGTTGGGTGGTGCAGGTAAGGCAACCCATAGTGCAGGCTTTGCTTGGGTTGGGAATGGTTGGCTTGTGTGCATAATTGGTGTCTTATTAATGCACACATTGGATGGTGCGGGGTACCTACCTATACAATAAGTCAACGTTATAAATTGCACATACCTACTTATAAAACAATTACAATTATAAACCCGGATTAAGAGATACCTACTTTTAGAGATAAATTTTTATTATTTAATCTGAAACGTCTTTGGTGTTGTTAGGTCTAAAAAAAATTACATTCTAGGTTTACATCTAAAATAGGTTTACTAAATATAACAATGTATATTATACTGTTAACAAATACAAAATAAATGATATACAAATATTTTAGAAAAGGTCTGTCCATTAAATTGGATATATGTAAGTGTGTGTGTGTACGGTTTCCATTAAATTGGAAATAAACTTTGTCTAAGACTTTCATTAAATTGGGAGTAAGTTAGTAGGAAAATGAAGTTCATTAAATTGAATTTATTACTACTAGACGAGACTTCCTTTAAATAGGATGTATTATGCGGATGTACTTTTGGTAGTACCTACTCTTCGAAATTGACCTTTATTAAATTGAAGGTGTCTAGACGTCCATTCAATTGTGTGTATTTTCAGGTCGCCCCAATACGATCACCATGGCGGGACAGCTGCCACCACCTGAGAAATTTGATATTGATGGGGATAGTTCTTCAGTCGGGTTGAGATGGGAGAAATGGAAACGGTCGCTTCAAATTTATCTCGAAGCCGCGGATATAACAACTCCAGAAAAGAAAAGAGCCACACTGCTAGTCTTAGGGGGCGGTGCATTGCAGGAAATATTTTATAACTTACCGGGTGCAAGCGCAGAAACAGAGCAGGATGTTGATATTTTTGAAGTAGCTGTTAGTAAATTGGATGACTACTTTCTCCCCAAACAGAACAAGACTTTCGAAAGACACATCTTTCGTCTCATTAAACAAGATGAAGGTGAATGCTTTGAAAAATTCCTAATTAAGTTGAGAAATCAGGCTTCTAAATGCAAATTTGAAAAAGCTGACGACCATATAATTGACCAGATATTAGAAAAATCTTTATCCACGGAACTAAGGAAGAAAATGTTAACAATGGGTGATGGAATCACATTGGATCAAGTAATTACGATCGCTAATACTTTGGAAATCGTAAACTTTCAATTGGACAGTTTCGAACAAAAAGAAAAGAATAAGACTAATGAAATTATTGCAGTAAGAAGTAAGAACAAAGACAATTTTAGTAACAATAAAGAAGTAAAAGACTATAGGGAAGAAAAAAGGATGCCAAAATGTACAAGATGTGGAAATTTCGCTCATGTATCACAAGGTCTTCCATGCCCAGCGAAAGACAAAAAATGTAACGGATGTGGAAAATTAGGGCATTACCAAAGATGTTGTAAAACTAAATTATTTCAACAAAAGCGTAAATTTAACCAAAATCAGGAAAAAGACAAATACTTCAACAAACGGGCACGCAAAGATACTACTGTAAATTCTCTAGAAAATGACGAAACACAATACATATTCAACGTAAATGACGATGCAACAATAAAATGTGAAATAGGGGGAGTCGATGCAGAGATGTTAATCGATTCAGGATGTAAAATAAATATAATATCTTCCAAAACCTGGGAACACTTAAAGGAAAACAGAGTGAATTGCGGGAAACAAGTGAAAGAACCTAATCAAATATTACTTGCATATGGGAGTACGACACCTTTACAAATTAGGGGTTCTTTTGAAGCAGCAATAAAAACAAACAGAAGAGAAGAACGTGCTACCATTTACGTCATTGAAGATGGATCACGGAATTTGCTCGGCAAAGACACAGCATTAAGATTGGGTGTTTTAAAATTAGGGGGGGACGTGAACAACGTTGAACAAGAACCAAATAGACCTTTCCCTAAATTCAAAGATACATTAATCGAGATTCCTATAGATTCCTCGGTAAAATCAGTCATACAGCCCTACCGGAGAATACCAATCCCATTAGAGGAGAAGATAAATAATAAAATCAAAGAACTCCTAGAATTAGACATAATAGAAGAGGTTCATGAACCATCGCCATGGGTTTCTCCTATTGTTCCTATTTTGAAGGACAATGGCGATGTACGTCTTTGCGTTGATATGAGACGTGCCAACGCAGCCATTCTCAGAGAAAACCATCCATTGCCGTGCATGGAAAATTTACTACCAAAGATAAGGAAAGCTAAATATTTTTCTAAATTGGATGTGAAAAACGCGTTCCATCAAGTCGAATTACACCCGGAATCGAGATATTTGACCACTTTTATAACCTCCAACGGCCTTTATAGGTATAAAAGGCTTATGTTCGGAGTCACGAGTGCTCCAGAACTTTTCCAGAAGATCATGGAAAAAATGCTAATTAAGTGTGAAGGGGTCACTAATTTTACTGACGATATATTAATCTGGGGGAGTGACGAGAAAGAACATGATTTACGACTTTCCAAAGTGATGGAAGTGTTGAAGGAAAACAACGTTCTATTAAATGATCAAAATTGTATTTACAAAGTACAGACAATACATTTTTTAGGACATGAACTAAAACCAGATGGAGTGAAACCGCTACCGAAATATATGAAGAGTATAAAAGAATTTAGAGTGCCAAAAACCATAGAAGAATTACAAAGCTTTTTGGGGTTAGTAAACTACATCAATAAATGGATACCAAACTTGGCTACGACAACAGAACCTCTGAAGCAGATACTAAGACATAAACTAGGAAAAAAAGCAAATATAGGAGAATTATGGACAAATGAGCACAATATAGCGTTTGGAAACCTAAAAGAGATGTTATCAAAAATTGAAACGTTAGGATATTATGATGTCAAGGATAAGACGCAAGTGATAGCCGATGCAAGTCCTGTTGGACTTGGAGCGGTTTTAGTACAAATTGATGATAAAGGGCCAAGAATACTACTGTAAATTCGACGAGGAGTGACGTCACGGCTGCCTTGACGTATTGACACGCTCTTGCCCCTCTACGCGAATTTAATTCAAAAACAACACAAAAAGTCCACTATCAGTGTTATAATAAAACTTCAAGTCAGTGCGAAACAGTTCTGGTGCTATTCAAAATATAAGTACAACATATACAGTGTGTTTTAGTGCTTAATTTACAACTATTGTCTAAGTCGGCCTGTCCCAATAATCCGCCGCACGGGTAGCTCGACATAGAGTGTCTGAGAACCACCCTCTCGCTCGTGCTATAGATAGCTGCGAACAGCTCAGTCTGTCTATACGGGCGCGTTATTTCACTCGCCCCTCTACAGTCACCAGTGGCCGAGAACGCACACCAAGGGGCCAACGGAACGACAGGTCGGCGGTTCAAACCCAGCACAGACATTGAACTTTTTTTCGTCGCATTTCTACTTTTTTTTTTTTAATTTTTTATATATATTGATTTTTTTTTATTCTTCTTTTTTCTTAATATTTTTTTTTGTGTTATTTATTTTCTTTTATAAATAACACGTACTTGGACTAAAAAGTGCAATGCCTACAACACAAAGATCCCCTCCGCCAGCTACTGCTCCTCAGCGCTCTACGGACGCCAATCCTCCCGTTTCCACCGACAATGTGGCGAAGAAACGTAGGAAGGCCTCCCCACCCAAAGCGGACCCTAAGCCAGGTGATATCGCAGCTAGGACTATCGCCGCTGAGCACGACCAACCGACGTGCCTCCACCGTCGCGAGGTCGAAGAACTGGTGACGGAGATACGTAAATTCCGCGATGATATGGCGCAGATTCGCGAAGCTTACGCGGCGATGGCGTCGCGTCTCGACAGCGTGGAGCAAAGGGTTGCAGCACTGGAGCAGCAACCTGTGGTGTCCGCCGAGGAGGGCGCCAGAACCAAGGTGTTGGAAGACACGATTAGCAATTTACGTGCTGAGCTCAACGAGCGGGATCAGGAGGCGCTGCTATCGGACCTTGACATTGGACAGCTGCCGGAGGAGAACGGTGAAAATGCTGCGCACGCTGTAACCGTGCTCGCCTCACGTCTGGGCGTGAAACTGGAGGAGCGCGACGTCGTCTTCGCGGAGCGAGTGGGCCCGCCAGTCAAGGAGGCAGGAGGACGACCGAGGCGCCTTGTGGTCAGGCTGGCGCGCCGCGGGCTGCGCGACGACCTGTTGCGCGCTGCGCGAGTGCGCCGCACGCTTAATGCTAATGACGGGGCCCGGGTCTTCGTCAATGAGCGTCTGACTAGAGCCAACAGACAGCTCTTCCATCGGGTTCGTGAAGAGTGTAGGAGGGTGCGGTGGCGGTACTCCTGGACCAGGCGCGGTCGCATCTATGTTCGGCAAGCGGATGGTACCCCGGCGTTTCAGCTGCGAACGGACGCAGATGTCGACCGCGTACTTGGCAGACCGAATCCCTAGCTTCTGGTCCTGCAAGCACACAATAAATAATGTTAATTTATCTATACAGGGTGTAACAAAAAGGGGGTATCAACCATAATAGATAATAATGTGTACCTTATGTAGATGCTATGTGCAAAGTTTCAAATTTATTAAAAATAATTTAGAAAATCTTACCATAATTAATTTATTAAGTTTTGTATGTAAACAAATGTGTCACAACACTATTGAGTTCACTGCCCTCATACATCACATTTCGCGCCCTTTACAATATTCTCCTTGCGGCTCCTGGTCGCCTGGTACCGGCAGCGCTCGCGCGCGCCTCTCGCACGTAGGCAGGCGAGTTACACGTGTAAGGTAGGCACGGCGGCAATCGTCAAAGCAAGGTTTTCAGCGCGGCGCCGCTCGGCGGCATCGTTAGACGGATCGCCTGCTCTTGGCGGCCCGTGCTTCATTTGGCAACTGTAACAAATAATAATGATACTAAATTACTAATGTTAGAAGTTATTTTGCCACAGCAAATTTTGTTTCTAGGTCCATATCAGCGCTTACATAATTAATTAGAAAATAGGTAGGTACATACTGATTCTTTTATTACGATTAGTTAGGTGAAAAACTAAGTGTTTATTGTATTTAGGATAGTTAAAGGCGGAAACACATTAACAAGTCTCCTAGAACTTCTTAAGAAAGAAAGTAGGTAATAGCTTAGGTACTTACGTTCAAAGAAATGGTTCGAAACGTCGACCTTCTCGTTGAATGCACAAACCGGCTCGTCTGTAACTGGACGCTCTGGTGTTCCGCAGGGATCAGCTCTTGCGTTTTGCTGAAGTGATACGGGTGCTGGCCATCTTCGTGTATCACTCGCCAAACTTGCATGTGGTTGCCAGCCCCCAATGCCAAGGCAGCCCGCCGCGTACTCGTCCGCGGGTTACTCTCAAAGTGCTCCAGTACGGCTTCTTCAAAATCTGGATCTTGTGTAGATGGACGGCCGCTCGAAGTTCCTGGATGGAACGATCCAGTTGTAAACAACCGGTGCGTCAGACGTCTGAAGCAACGCAATGAAGGTAGTTCCCTACGATCATGTGCTGGTCTACCTTCAATAAACCTGTGAAAGTACAGGTCCCGTGCTGCACTCAAGTTACCGTCGGTAGCACCCACACAGAGAATCATCTCATAGTAATCCCGATTACTTAGAGACATAGTCACTTATCACAACACAACCACAAAAGTCACAACTACAACAACCGAAAACCTAGGATATACGTCTGAACAATCACACTAAGGCGGATGGAGAGCGACTGTCTTGTAAATCCCCGCGCACCTGCCGCGCGTGCTTTCTTTTTACCGCTTCCGACTCCTAGCATCCTAGTACTAGGGTGGCGGTCCTAATAATTGTCACTTAAAAATAAGAGAAAAAAGTGATACCACGGCCTCACAGAAAACCGACGTGAAGCACCACTGCGCATTGTTTTGCCGAGTGCGTGAGGGCACCGGTTAATAAGGTATCTTTCATCGCGCAAGAGGTATGGATTGAATGTAAAAGAACGTAAATATTCACTAATGGTGGGTACGTACTGAGAGTTAAACCACGAACCCGAATGTTTTGAGGTTTCTGAAATACTTTTTTACCGTGGGAGGGCCATACTGCGGCATGAATTGACCGGAGTGATACCACGGCCTCACAGAAAACCAGCGTGAAGTGACGCTGCGCTGTATTTCGCCGAGTGAGTGTGGGTACCGAAGGCCCAACAACACTCTCTCCTCTCTCCATTCCATATTCCCTTCCCATAAAAGTTCGCCGGCGCAATTGTGGGGCCCTTGGTCTTACAGATAGTGATACCACAGACTCACAGAAGACCGGCGTGAAGCAGCGCCTGTGCTGTGGTTCTCCGAGTGAGTGAGTGTACCGGAGGCCTAAATTGGGGGAAGGGGAAAAGGTTGGCAGCGTATTCGTAACTCTTATGGTGTTGCGGGTGTTCATGGACGGCGGTAACCATCAGGTGATCCGTCTGCTTGTCTGGCAGACAATATTACCATAAAAAAAAGATGTCTATGGGCTTACCATCAGATGATCTCGACTGCCACCTATTCCATAAACTGTGGGAACATAACTGTGGGAGAGCCACGCTTCGGCATGAATGGGCCGGCTCGACCGGAGTGATACCACTGCCTCACAGAAAGTGAAGCAGCCCCTGTGCTGTGTTTCGCTGAGGGCTAAGCCCAGATATCCTTGGAGTAAATGAGACATGGCTTAGAGTTGGTGAGGACGATAAGGCTCCTAGGCTTGCTGGGTATCGGCTGAGACACTGCCCTAGACCTACACATATACGAGGGGGTAGGGGAGGGGGAGTCGGCTTCTATATACGCAGGGGAATAAATGCTCAAACATGTGATTTCCCACCGGGTCAAGTGGAACAGATGTGGCTGAAGGTTCGCACTGGCGGTCTTGTAGTCATGCTGGGCATGGCTTATAGGCCTCCCTGGCAGGATGCCCACACTTTCCTTGATGCAATCTCAGATTCCATTGCTTGCTTATCTGGTTATGATGTGCTCATTGTAATGGGGGATTTCAACATAAATCTACTAGACAGTGAGAGCAGCAGGACTAGGCTCTTCACCCAATTCCTTGCCAGCACTGAACTGAGCCAGGCGGTGGGTGAGCCGACGCACTTCACGGACCATAGCAGCAGCCGATAGACGTGATATGTACAGATACCAGGCTGATCAAGGTTGTCGTCAAACACACACCGGAGTTGGGAGGCCATGCAATGATCACTGCTGAACTCAAACTGAAAGTAGATAAACCTCCTCCGCAGTGGGTAACTTATAGGCCCCTAAAAAACATTATTCTGGAGACCTTCAACAGGGATCTTGACAGGATTGACTGGGATCACTTCTACAAACAGAATGACACTGAAACCCTTGTAGACTTATTCACAAGCTGTATCTCATCCCTATTTGATCTGCATGCTCCAGTGAAAACAAGAAGATTTAAGCATCCACCCCACCCATGGGTAACCGATACAATGAAAACTATGATGCACATCAGGGATGTCTATCATGCGAGGTGGAAGCGCAGCGGCACTGAGTCGGCAAGGGAGAGTTACAAAACCATGAAGCATGTCGTAGTCGAAGCTCTAGAACAGGAGAAGAGAGGCTTTTTTAACAAGCACATAAATAAAAATATCAGAGACCCGAAAAAACTGTGGAGAAGCCTCAAATCAAGCATTGTTCCTGGTAACATCAGGAGCGCAGACCTTCCCCCCTCTTGTTGTGACCCCGATGCAGTCAATGCTCAGTTTCTTAGACTGCCAGGTGATGGCAATGTACATATCTCTGAATTAACTTTCTTCGAGCATCACAGATTCAGCACAGCTGAATTCTCTCTGGGCACAGTGACTACTGATGGGGTACTCAAAATAATCAGAGGGCTCAAGTCAAATGCAATGGGCGTGGACGGGATGTCACTGAACATGTTACTACTGACCTTGCCACAGTCCTTGCAAGCCATCACCACCATAGTCAACCACTCGATCACTAGCGGAGTCTTTCCGGACAGCTGGAAGATTGCGGTGGTGAAACCACTGCCCAAAACCAGCAGTCCTGCCTGTTTAAGCGACTTGCGCCCTGTCTACGCCAGTGTTTCCGAACGCAACGTTATAACGGCGCAACACGACGACCAATAGAAAGAAAAAATGACGTGATCAGCGCCGCTTCCTATTGGTCCATCATCGCGCCATACGACGTGTCGGCCGGCGGGCCCTCCACCCTCCGCACCATTCACTTCCCCTCTAAACTCTTGCGACGTACAAGTCATGTAAATTTAATTACTTAATTAATTATTATAAACCTATTCTACCCAAAACATCTTTTATTTGTCTCAAGCGTAGACAAAAGTGGCGACCGTGACAGGACCTGCAAAACTACGACTTGGATACGAAGTGATATACGTTCTATTTAAACCACGGTTGGAGTAACAGCGTCAAACAGCGTGTGGTCGCCGCGCAGCGCCTAGATTTATCCCTGTGGAAATCAGCTGCACTACATCGGCCTGCCAACGAGCAATCCCTGACGATTCCACCGCCGTGCCTACAGCGAAGAACGACGACATCACGACTACAAGCAGCCTACAGCACCGGCGACTTAACTCCGGCCCAGCACCAGCTGCCTACCATTCTAATTGTGAGCCCGTTCCTTTCTCAATCCTACCTAATCTAAAACCCCTTCGATTTGCAATCAGTGAATTTAGCTTCATAATGTTTAGTTGAGATATTTTACACTGTCTAACTACTTGTTACGCCTAGCCTAAATTCTTCTTTCGCCTAATGTGAACTTAAATAACTTACTTGCGAACATTCCTAATTGGCTAAGCATTCCAAATATCATTAAACTTGCAGGTCACATTTCATTTTCACCCACTCTCAATCTTTCTTTATTTCTATCACCATAAACGCTTATTTATATCGCTCAATCCACTCATCTAAGCACTAAATATTCACACTTTAAGGCTACTTTCGCACTTCACTTCACTGCCTAAACCTTTCTTAACTACTTAGCTGTCATAATTAGCGTATAAATAAGCTAAGGTGTATTTATTTCCGCCCCGCTTCGAACATCACCTAATTATTGTCAATTATTTAGCGTACACAACGTCTCAATACAATTGTAAAAACCCAACTAATAAAATTACAGGCGAACTTCAAGTTGACGAGTTAAACAAATCATTTCAATTTCTCACTTCTATAGCTCAAAAAGAGTCATTTCCCAAAGAGCTTAACTTATTACAAAATAAAAAATCGCTTTCAGTCAAAACAATCTTGTCCTCTCTAAGTGCCTTTCTCGATCCACAATCAGGTTTAATTCGAGTCGGAGGCCGAATGAAGTTCTCAAACTATCCTTACGAAAAGAAACACCCCATAGTTCTCAAAGCTGACCACCCTTTGACTAAACTTATATTTCGCTACGAACATGAGCGCCTGTTACACGCAGGGCCTCAGCAGATACTTACCTCCGTCAGAGACAGGTTCTGGCCTATCGGAGGCCGCAATTTAGCCAGGAGCGTTACTCGTGCTTGTGTTATATGTCGTCGATTTAAGGGTCAGACTATGACTAACTTAATGGGAAACTTACCTAATGAGCGTGTTGAGACTGCCTTCCCATTTGAAGCTGTAAATTGCGATTTTGCTGGTCCTTTCTTAATTACTGATCGCAAAGGCCGTGGCTGCAAAATCTCTAAATGTTATTTATGCATATTTATATGTTGTCGTTATAGATGCATCCACCTAGAGGCTGTCAGTGAATTAAGTAAGGACGCCTTTATTTTAACCTTAAAAAGATTTACGGCCCGCAGAGGCTTATGTAGAGTTATACAGTGTGACAACGCTAAAAATTTCGTCTCTGCTGCCAAAGAAATCTCAACCTTTCTCAAGGAGAATAATGAGTCTATTTGTAATTTTGCTGCTCGTCAGGGCATTACATTTAAATTTTCCCCTGCATACGCTCCTCACTTTAACGGGTCGGCTGAAGCAGGAGTCAAACTAGCCAAATTTCACATACATAGAGTCTTAGGAAATACTCACTTAACATTTGAAGAGCTATCTTCATTGTTTGCGCAGATCGAAGCAATCCTTAACAGCCGTCCTTTGTGTCCCCTAAGCCCGTCACCCAACGATCTCCAGCCGCTCACCCCCGCTCACTTTTTGATTGGTAGACAACTCACCTCGCTGCCGTCACCGAGCTACGTGGACTACAAAACAAGCCGCCTGAACCGATTCCAGTTCCTAGAGCAGGCCAAACAACACTTCTGGAACAGATGGGCCACCGAATACGTCTCCGAGCTACAACAAAGGTCAAAATGGCGCACTAGATGTAGAGACCTAAAGATCGATGACCTAGTCATAATAAAGGAAGAGCAGACTCCACCCCTGTGCTGGAAACTTGGACGCGTCAGCAAACTATTTCCTGGAGCCGACGGAATCCCTCGTGTAGCCGAGATGCACACAGCCAGTGGAACTGTTAAGCGAGCCATAAATCGTCTATGCCTACTTCCTATCACTGAGACCGATGCTTGAAAGCTACATAGAGCTTTCAACGGCCGGGAGGATGTCTACGCCAGTGTTTCCGAACGCAACGTTATAACGGCGCAACACGACGACCAATAGAAAGAAAAAATGACGTGATCAGCGCCGCTTCCTATTGGTCCATCATCGCGCCATACGACGTGTCGGCCGGCGGGCCCTCCACCCTCCGCACCATTCACTTCCCCTCTAAACTCTTGCGACGTACAAGTCATGTAAATTTAATTACTTAATTAATTATTATAAACCTATTCTACCCAAAACATCTTTTATTTGTCTCAAGCGTAGACACGCCCCATCAGTCTGCTGCCTTGCCTCTCAAAAGTCCTGGAAAAGGTGGTATGTCAACAGTTAGTTAAATATGTTGAAGACAACAACATACTTCCCCAGCGACAGTCCGGATTCCGTAGAGGGCATGGCACTGCAACTGCTCTTGCGGACGTGGTTGATAACCTGCTGACAGCACAGGATGGGGGGGAGGTCTCGGTCCTGCTACTGCTTGACTTCTCGAAAGCCTTCGACTCAATAGACACTACTCTTTTACTCTCCAAGCTTGCCTACTACGGGTTCAGTGCTGACACAGTGCGTTGGTTCTATAGTTACCTTAAGAACAGGTGGCAGTGCGTTGAGCTAACCAACCTTGATGGTAGCAACTCTCGCTCTGCCAATATACCTGTCGTTAGAGGCGTGCCACAAGGATCAACATTGGGACCTCTCCTCTACGCACTGTATAGTGCAGATATTACCAGATGCATCAAGGAGTGTCAGCATCACATTTATGCAGATGATCTGCAGCTCTATCTGTCCTTCAGACCGAGTGACCACAGCATAGCTGTGAACAAAATCAACAAAGACTTGGAACGCATAGAGAAATGGTGTAGGTCTAACTGCTTGGTCCTCAACCCCAAAAAGTCCAAGCTACTGCTCATAGGAACAAGAAAGAACCTCACTAAGTTTAATAATATTCCCCTTAACGTCACCATTAATGGGGAGGTCATCGAGAGAGTAGAGGCAGCTAGAAACCTAGGACTTATTATCGACGGGCATTTAAACTTTGAAAACTACATTGCTGAGTGCGCACGGAATTGTCTCTTTAGACTCAAACTACTCTATAAGATAAGACCTTATCTCAGTGAAGCGGTCAGAGTTACCTTATGCGAGTCTTTGGTGCTATCCAAACTGAACTACTGCGACACTGTGTATGGCCCCTGCTTGCTAGCCAGAACGCAGTCACTGGTTCAGCGAATACAAAACGCATGCGCGCGCTTCTGCTTCCATATTCCACATAGGGCGCACGTCACTCCCTTTCTTAATGCAGGGAACCTATTGAAAATGGAGGCACGCAGGCATCTGCATCTCGCCACCATGCTGTTCGGCGTCATCGGGGAGCAGCGACCACTGTACCTCTTTAACAAACTTGCCTGGGCGAGGGAATCTAGTAGGTACCCAAAAAGGTCGTGTACTAACATCCTCAGCACAGTCAAGCATCGCACAGTGGCTTTCCGCGGCTCGTTCAGGTTTGCAAGTACCAAATGCTGGAACTCAATTCCGCCTCCTGTGCGCGACCTGAAAACGTTGCACTCTTTTAGATACAATCTCAAAAAACATCTTATCTCTGAGCAAAAGTGCGGCAACGTACCTTCAGGTTATTCGCGACGGGCGGTGGGGGCGAGTGCCGGCACTCGTTAGCGGTCCTGCGTAAGCTGGTGGGTGCTCAACCCACCATAACTCTCCATAACTAAATGTTTCGTCGCACCAACACATTCTTTTCACCTGCTTCGACGTCAGATACTCAAATACTATACAAGCACACCAATACACCATCTCTCACAATTTTGTGCTATATCTTGCTCAGTGGCGTTATTGCAGATCACACCCATACTCGGATTTTGTGCAGTATCTATTAAGTAATAAATAATAACATACAGACAGACTGATTTACGTGGCAAAATGTGGTCGGGGTGTGGCCGGAATGGGTGTGGCTGTCATGTTGACAGGAAGGTCGCAGATTCTATTTTTAATATTTTTTTTGTTTTTTTTTTTTTTATGTTGAAAAATAATGCATCGTGAAGGTCGTGGATTGATCGATGGCGCCACTGTCGCTCATGTCGTGGATCAGGCTATCGCTTCACGATTGTGTTTTTGTTAATTGTTACATGTACATTTATGTAAGTTGGTGTTGGGTAGGTTATTATTATTATTATTTTTTTTTTTTCATAGTTTGTATGTTGTTTGCTTATTATTATTTGCTCGTCCTAGTGTTTTTAAAGAAAAAAAAACATATTTTTTTTTATTCTTAATCTGGTTCTTTGTTCTTTTTTATTAATTGGCTTTGTTGTTTTTTGTTCTGTTGTTTTCATTGTTAGTGTCATTCATTCGTTCTTTTATATATGTCACTCAAGGTCCAAACCGAAAACCAGCGCTGCAGTGGCTTCAATGAAGCAGCTGCAGCATATGCTGAGTTTGGACCTTATTGACCACCTATCTGTCTACATAATATGTTAGCACGTAATCTCTGTTTCTCGTATGTACCTACTTCTTATTATGTTTTCTGTGTCTAACTACTGTTGTGTTGTATCTCTTCTTGTGTGGTCAATAAATGTTTTACTTACTTACTTACTTAAATTCTCTAGAAAATGACGAAACACAATACATATTCAACGTAAATGACGATGCAACAATAAAATGTGAAATAGGGGGAGTCGATGCAGAGATGTTAATCGATTCAGGATGTAAAATAAATATAATATCTTCCAAAACCTGGGAACACTTAAAGGAAAACAGAGTGAATTGCGGGAAACAAGTGAAAGAACCTAATCAAATATTACTTGCATATGGTAGTACGACACCTTTACAAATTAGGGGTTCTTTTGAAGCAGCAATAAAAACAAACGGAAGAGAAGAACGTTAGGATATTATGATGTCAAGGATAAGACGCAAGTGATAGCCGATGCAAGTCCTGTTGGACTTGGAGCGGTTTTAGTACAAATTGATGATAAAGGGCCAAGAATAATTGCATATGGGAATCGGACTCTCAGTCAATGTGAAAGGAAATACAGCCAAACTGAGAAAGAGGCCCTCGCCCTTGTATGGGCCATCGAACACTTCAATATATTCCTGTTTGGCAAAGAATTTGAGTTGATAACGGATCACAAGCCGTTAGAATTTTTGTTCAGCCCAAAATCCAAACCATGCGCTCGTGTCGAAAGGTGGGTTTTGAGACTTCAAGCATACCGCTATATTGTGAAATATAAACCAGGCAAGACCAACATCGCTGACCCACTATCGCGACTCTGTGTATACCCGGATCGGTCAATTAATTCATCGTCTGACATTGACATTGACATTGACGCACCACACCCAGCCAGGACGTAATGCCTGATTCCGGTCAAACCGGCACACCAGGGGGCGCAAATTTTTGTGAGGATGGACACGCTCTGGGATGGGAAAGGAAGATCGGCAAGCCGCAGCCGGCCGACCACAACCAGCCCGGTATACACCGTTGCAACCAGTATAGGAATATTGGAGGGGAGGGATTAGTTTTATGGATGAGCGTTGGTGAGTTGGTGGGCAATCCAGCCTTTGTTGAGTCATGTTTCTTGTTGAAGTTGGTTCTTAGTCTTCGTGTGTGGAGGTATCTGTTTCACTGTCCGTTTCTGCGATTTCAAAGATCTGCTGTGCCGCCTTTCTCATTGTGCTTTTTTCCTCGGCTAGTTGGCGCCATTCACTTGTGCTTCTGTTGTAGTATCCCATATCGTGGGAGATGGAGTTGAGCCAGGTGAATATCGGTCTTCCGATTTTTAAATGCTGCGCTTTAAATCTCATAGCTGCGTGTAACAGGTGGGGAGATGAGCGCCGCAGTATGTGGCCGTAATAGCAAATCCTGAGGAATTTAATTCTTTTGGTGATTGTTTGTCCTAACTGGAGGTCGTGGACTTTGATATTTCTTGGCGGGTTCCTGGTATGGTTAAGCATGTCTCTTAGTATTAGTCGTTCATATCTTCTTAACGTAGACCTGTTGGTTTTCGTGATTGCTGCTGCTTTTAGACCATACGTAATGGTAGGCTCGATGACCATTTTGTAAAGTAGCCTCGCTGTTTGCCATTCCATTTTTGTTTTTTTTTATTAATGATATTAGGATTTTTGAGTTTTTAACCCCTTGCTTGCATCTGGTTCTTACGGTGTTTTTCCTGTTGAGACCAGCGGTTATGTAGGTACCTAGATAGCGGATTTCGTTAACTGGTTTGATGTTTGTTCCTGCTAATCTTATAAATGTTCCATTGGTTGTTCCATTAACTGGGTCCCGTATTAGTAATTTCGTTTTCGTTTTATTGATTTTTAGGCCAACCGTCGTGAGTAGTTGTTCTATTTTGTGTAATATGTTGCTGGTTTGGGCCAGATTTGTGCTTACTAGTATTAGGTCGTCGGCGAATGACAAGACCATAGGGAGATTTATTCCTGAATCCTGGTTAAGTTTTATATCCCCTTCCTCTTCAAGGGTTTTTAATACGTCGTCAATTACTAGGGTAAATAGTCTAGGTGATAAGGGGCATCCTTGCTTGACACCTTTGCCTTTTTTAATTAATTTTGTTTGTTGGCCGTACCACTTCAGGCTGGTGTATTCGTTCATGCAAGCTTTAATGATTCTATTGGTTAGAGCCTTGTTTGTTCTTGTGGTTAATATGTCTTTAAGCGCGTTCAGGTCGACAGTGTCAAAAGCTTTTTCCATGTCGATGGCCGTGACGTATGTTCTCGTGCCTTCCCGCCATTTTTCGTCTAGTACACGTCGAAGTGTGAAGATGTGGTCATCCGTTGATCTCTCTTCTAAAAAGGCCGCTTGGTAATTCCCTAGGTGTGTCGTGCATTTGTCAAGTCGTTCCAGCAGTAAACTTGCATATATTCTGTAGCCTGTGCAGCAAATTGATATTCGTCTGTAGTCATTGACGGTCTGTGGATGTGTTTTCTTTGGAATGGGTATTTGTGTGGTTTGGGTCCAGGTTGTGGGAATTTCGTTGTTCAACCATGCCCTTTGCATGTGTTGGACTACCTCGAGCAGTAACTGCTCTGGCATGTATTTAAATAACTCGCTTACTATTCCATCTATGCCTGGGGCTGTGTTTCCGCGCATCTTACTGATTACGTCTATGACATCTTCTTTTGTGGGGAGATCGTTAAGGTCTTCAAGGTTCTCGGTGTCATGTAGGCTAATATGCGGTCCTTCCATTTTTGATAGTTCGGATTCCCACTGGGACATCGGTATGTACCTGTGTTTAATTTTAGCTTTTTCTGTCTGAACATGTCGCCTGTAGAAGTCGTAAGTGATCCTCATTCGCGTGGATCGGTGTTTGTTTCTAAGGTTTTCAAAAAATGCTTGAAATTCCGTTTCTTCTTCTTTTTCTGTAATTGAGCGTAGTTTATTACGACATTCCTTCACCCATGCACGATGTGTTGGGTTATTGGGAAAGCGATTGTTAAGGAATTTCGCTTTTTGAAGTTGCGCACCTGCAAACCTGCGTTCCTTAGAGTAGTTGGTTTCTCTCAACAGCGTGTTATTTGCTGCGATTTTCATTATGTCTGTGATTTTTTCCCAAGACATAGGTCGTTGTTGGTGTTCGTTTGAAGTAGAGTCTGACATGTTTTGTATTATTTCGTTTTGGTATTTGAGGCACGTCTCCTTGGTTTTTAGTCTTCCATAATCAAGTAGTCGGTAATTGAAGTTCTTGTTGGATTTCTTTTTGTCCTGTTGGAAGTTTTCAGGTGGATTCTCATTGCGGGTTGAGTTCTTGTTCGATTTTGATTCCAGAAGTTTTATTTTTCCAATAATAAGCTTGTGGTCGGATGTCTTGTTGAAGGGAATACCCTTTATATCTTCGATGGTTGGTTTTTCGTTCATTAATGTTAATATGTGGTCGATTTGTGATTTTTTGGTCCCCGATTTCCAGGTTTTTAGACAACTGTTTCTGCAGAACGAAGTATTTAATTTCAGTTTCTCTCTTCTCATTATATCAATTAGAATTTCTCCATTTTTATTAGAATTCATGTGTAGTATTTTCTTTCCGACTTGTTCGGAATCACGTAGGTCTTTAATGTCGAGGTAACCTACATGTGCGTTGAAGTCTCCGAGTATTGCCATCTTGCAGTTTTTTGGCTTTTTCTTTATAAAATATAGAATGTCGCTAAATGCATACGTTGCTTGTGACGAATTCTGTGGAACATGAGCTGTGATAACGTAGATGTTTCCTAGGTTGCTGGTAACCACGGCGGCCATGACGTTGGTGAAATGTGAGATGTCTTTAATCTGGAGGTTTGTGTTTTTTCTAATTAGGATGGCTAGACCCCTGTTCTTGTTTGAACCAGTAAGATGCCATACGTAGTTCTTGGTTTGAAGGGTCCCGGTTTTCAGATGTGTTTCTTGTAAGCATGCTATATCTACTTGGTTTTCCGTCAATTGTTGGTCTACAATATTTTTCTTTTTCGCGTCCGCAGCTCCTCTAATATTCCATGTGGCTATCGATACAGTTGATAATTCGTATGATGGTTTTGGATTCGATTTAGCCCCTAGTATTCTGTAACCAGTACTATCCGCAACTTCGTCGGTCAACGTCGTTGAAGTACTTAGGCTAAGGCTGGAATTTTGTATATTTGTGACTACTGGGGTCTCCATAGGTTTGTTTCTGCCCTCCTCGCTTGTACGGTTGTTTTCTTGCGACAAAAAGATTATGCTGTCGTAGTGGTATCCGTTATACAGGAGGTTTATGGTACCCACGGCTTCTTCGTGTTCTTGGGGTTTTATTATTAGTGATGTTCCGTTAGGTCGATGAACTATTACGTTGACTATATAAAAGTTTGCTGCCGCTAGAAGAATGTCGGTTCCGCCCCATGTTTTGTCGAAGTATTGGTTGGCAATGTAGGTTGAATACTGCATTGTATGATACGGCTGATCGGAGTTTGGGAAGTTGCTGGAAATTGCAGCTTTCATTTCAGGGTCGTCTTGGTTTTCCTCGACATACCGTGCTAGATCTTGGCGGACTGCTTTGTGGTCTAGCGTGAGGTAGAATAGTTCATTGATTTGGTGTGCAATGGCTCTAAAAAGACAGTTGCCATCTCCTTCGATTTTGAATATTGAATACATCTTCCTTGTGCTGTGGGATAAAGCTTATTACTAAATGTAGATTAGGCTGTGGGTAGAAACAAGATTAGTTAATTACAAGAGAAAGAAAAAAAAAGAAAAAAGATAGGTACCAGTCTGGTTTTTTATCACTGTAAGGCCGTTTTCGGGTAATAAAACGTGCACATGTGTTTGTTCAAGTTAGTGCAGGCATACGAAAGAATGGGATTATTTAGAATGCAACTATTGCAAGGATAGTTTATTGCCTTTTGTTTTTGGTTCTCCTTTGTCTGGTGAGTAATGTGTCTATTTTGCAGATGTTGGGCAATTGATGGTTGAAAGAAACATTATTTGGGGAAACAAAAGAATGACTTTGGTGACGGGGTTTTTAGTAATTAGGTAAATAAGGGATGTAGAAAGTTTTGGTAATTTGAACTTTTATTACTGCCAGATGTTGGCGCAGGATGTGAATGTTGTTTTGAAGTTCTAACTTTTATTTTATTTATGTAAACTAGCTGTGTAACCTTACTCTTATGGATTTTAGGCCATTTATGCGGTAGGTAATGAGTGCAAAATTGGTTTCTTTCTCCCTATACAATCGATGGGTGTTATCAAGTTATTGTAAGTCTAATCCAGCGTTTATTCCTAAGGTTGTAGGGGATCGTTGTAAAGCTTTCTAGGTGTTTGATGTTTCCCTTGCACCACGGTAACGTTAGGAGACCTCGCTGATAGGCAGGGCCCAGTCTGGGCGTGACAAAATGGAAATCTCTCACCGGGTTCAGCGCGCGATGACTTATAGCTACCAGGGCGGCGTCCTCCGCAGTTTACATCAACTGCTGAGTGCCTCCGTCTTGGGCCAAACGTCAGCAATAAGAGTTGCGACGACGTAGTGCAATCTTCGTTGGTGACAGGTGGGCTCTGGATTGGCAAAAGCCACACTCGGATCGAACTATCGGGATTTGTCCAATCAATCAATCTAATCACTGGCACTAGAGCACTTGCACAAACACTAAAATTTTGGGTGATGTAGAAAATTACATTACAATTAAAACAATACAAATAGAAACACTCAAAATTGGGAAGGATGGATTCAGTGCGCGAAAACAATGCCTTGCGCTCGCGTCGAACAATGGCATAAACCGACCGACCGACACTTCGAAGGCATAGGATGGGTTCGCACGTGTTCCGGGGAACGTCCGCTTGCCACGGCTGCTCAAACAGAACTCCGGTCAATTAATTCATCGTCTGAAGAGATTTATGTCCATCAAATAGTGGAACTGGCAAGACCCTGTGCAATCTCAATGCAACAAATAATAAAGGAGTCAGAGAGCGATCGTGAAATTAGTAATGTAAAAAAAGGAATTTACAGTCAGCAATGGGATGAATCTGTGAAAACATACAAAATATTTTCAGATGAATTATGTTTTTATGAGAACATTCTATTAAGAGGGAATAGGATAGTCATCCCTCAGAGTCTCAGGAAACAAGTTTTGATGGCAGCCCATGAAGGCCATCCAGGAATAGTGGCGATGAAGGGGCGTCTTCGCACTAAGGTCTGGTGGCCTAAAATCGACAAAGACGTCGAGGTGATGGTAAAAGGTTGCAAAGGTTGCACCCTGGTTAGTTTACCAAATAATCCAGCACCCATGAAACGCCGCAAACTCCCATCCGAGCCTTGGGTTGACATCGCGATGGACTTACTGGGTCCATTACCAAATCACGATTACATTTTAGTAGTTATTGACTACTATAGCCGCTATAAGGAGATTAAAATCACCAGGACCATAACAAGCTCGCAAATAATTAACATTCTTAAAGAACTTTTCAGTCGACTAGGTTACCCATTATCCATTACTGCTGACAACGGCCGACAATTCGTAAGTCAAGAGTTTAAAGAATTTTGTAATAACTGCAACATAAAACTTTTTAACACTATACCATATTGGCCACAAATGAATGGAGAGGTGGAACGTCAAAACAGAGATATAGTTAAAAGGCTAAAAATCAGTGCTAGTGAAAAAAGAGATATGAAAGACACGCTTTATGAATATCTGATGATGTACAACTCCACCCCTCACTCAGTTACGGGGAAAACGCCATCAGAGTTGTTCTTCAAGAGGATAAATAGAGACAAAATTCCAATGCTGAAAGAAATCAATGAACAGGACGATGATACGGAAGTAAGAGATCATGACAAAATACAAAAAGAGAAGGGAAAGGAATACGGAGACCGGAAAAGAAGAGCAGAAAATCCAGGATTGACAGAAGGTGAAAAATGTACCTTAAAGAAATGGAGAAACCTAATAAATTAACGACGAATTTCAACCCTACACCACATATAGTGGAACAATGTGAAGGAGGGGACATTACTGTAAGAAATGAAGAAACTGGACAGAGATTGCGAAGGAATGTAATTCATCTAAAGCGTGTGGAAGGACAGTGGAAATCAACAATACCTGAAGATGAACCAAATGGAAATGAAGATTAAGGGATAGAAATAAAACTATGTTATAACTACAGCTTAGAAACTTACTTAATTACATGTAATCTACGAAAGTTGATTGGTATATAAATAATTATTAACGATGATCTAAAAGCAGTTTCATTTATGCTAACAACAAGTAGAATTTGTTAAAAAGGAAGGGATGTAGTGTTTGTATCTATAAAATAGATACTATACATTGTCTCATGTACACCAGTTATGCGAGTAGCAGTCAGTCGGCCGTTAGACACGGCGCGGATCGGACGTGCGTTGGTAACGGGGTGTAGCAGTGAGCCAGTGAATCATATATAACCTAGTGCCTACAATATAGTATTCTAGCATACCTTTACGTGATAGTGATCATTACAGGGGGGAAGCATTTCTTCGTCTTCCACGGGCGCGTCGTCCACGGGCGTGTCGTCCACGGGCGCGTTGTCCACGGGCGCGACTGCAACCTCGCTCCGGTGGAGCTTTTGTTTCTGATCTACAAAATGATAATTCTTTTTCATGTCTTCTTATTTGATACAAAATTCACCTCCAGGTCAAAACGTTTAAGTAAATGATCATGCATCTCCATCAATTGAAGATCAGAAGAAAAATTTGTGTCCATATGCCTGTCAGTAAAACGAAGAATGACGAAATCTAGTTGCTACAAGTGTATTAAATCATTGTGTGGTGAACAGAAAATACAACATTTAAAGGCCAAGTTGAAAGGCGAAGCAGAACGACTTAACCAGCATATTTTTGGGGAAAAACTATCAAGGAATTCTATCGGCAGCAATATCTATAACCCCAGGATGGATAAGACCAATAACAAAGGACCCGAGCCGCACAGCGAATCAGGGATAGCCGTCGGCGCTCGATCGGTCTGCAGTGAGCTAGCGATCTTCTTGCGATATTAGCTTATTTCTTAGTCGTAAGAAAACAAAAACAAAAATCAAAAAACTCTTCACTAAACTGAATATCTATAACCTATAACCCCGGGATGGATAAGACCAATAACAAAGGACTTTGTATGGTGGTTATGGCTTCTAAATAAATATTTTGTGTCAACAACGTCATTGGAGAAAATCGCAATACACAAAACAGGTTATCCTTGGGGAAAAAAGGCGGAATTTTATCGGCAGCAATATCTACAACCCCAGGATGGATAAGACCAATAACCACACACAACAATACTGCTCTTAGTAAATGGAAAGAGGAAATAATTCGTGTCGTAGGAAAACGAAAAGAAAAATCGAAAAACTTCACTAAACTGAATATCTACAACCTATGACCCCGGGATGGATAAGACCAATAACAAAGGACTTTGTATGGTGGTTATGGCTTCTAAATAAATATTTTGTGTCAACAACGTCATTGGAGAAAATCGCAATACACAAAACAGGTTATCCTTGGGGAAAAAAGGCGGAATTTTATCGGCAGCAATATCTACAACCCCAGGATGATATTGCTGGATGACATAATACCAGAAAATACTGTTGGTAGTCATACACTTAAAAATAAAAAAAATTGATCAAACCTACTACCACCGACAACCTTCTCTAATTTGCTTATTTCTTACCTACCTTTTTTTTTTCCCAGGGGAAACCATCATGGCCTTCACCTTGCCACATGTGGGGAACAAGGTGGTGTGTGGGACTCTAACCCTAACCTATAACCCCGGGTTGGATAAGACCAATAACAAAGGACTTTGTATGGTGGTTATGGCTTCTAAATAAATATTTTGTGTCAACAACGTCATTGGAGAAAATCGCAATACACAAAACAGGTTATCCTTGGGGAAAAAAGGCGGAATTTTATCGGCAGCAATATTTACAACCCCAGGATGGATAAGACCAATAACCATACACAACAATACTGCTCTTAGTAAATGGAAAGAGGAAATAATTCGTGTCGTAGGAAAACGAAAAGAAAAATCGAAAAACTTCACTAAACTGAATATCTACAACCTATAACCCCGGGATGGATAAGACCAATAACAAAGGACTTTGTATGGTGGTTATGGCTTCTAAATAAATATTTTGTGTCAACAACGTCGTTGGAGAAAATCGCAATACACAAAACAGGTTATCCTTGGGGAAAAAAGGCGGAATTTTATCGGCAGCAATATCTACAACCCCAGGATGATATTGCTGGATGACATAATACCAGAAAATACTGTTGGTAGTCATACACTTAAAAATAAAAAAAATTGATCAAACCTACTACCACAGACAACCTTCTCTCATTTGCTTATTTCTTACCTACCTTTTCTTTTTTTTCCCAGGGGAAACCATCATGGCCTTCACCTTGCCACATGTGGGGAACAAGGTGGTGTGTGGGACTCTAACCCTAACCTATAACCCCGGGATGGATAAGACCAATAACAAAGGACTTTGTATGGTGGTTATGGCTTCTAAATAAATATTTTGTGTCAACAACGTCATTGGAGAAAATTGCAATACACAAAACAGGTTATCCTTGGGGAAAAAAGGCGGAATTTTATCGGCAGCAATATTTACAACCCCAGGATGGATAAGACCAATAACCATACACAACAATACTGCTTTTAGTAAATGGAAAGAGGAAATAATTCGTGTCGTAGGAAAACGAAAAGAAAAATCGAAAAACTTCACTAAACTGAATATCTACAACCTATAACCCCGGGATGGATAAGACCAATAACAAAAGACTTTGTATGGTGGTTATGGCTTCTAAATAAATATTTTGTGTCAACAACGTCATTGGAGAAAATCGCAATACACAAAACAGGTTATCCTTGGGGAAAAAAGGCGGAATTTTATCGGCAGCAATATCTACAACCCCAGGATGGATAAGACCAATAACCATACACAACAATACTGCTCTTAGTAAATGGAAAGAGGAAATAATTCGTGTCGTAGGAAAACAAAAAGTAAAATCGAAAAACTTCACTAAACTGAATATCTATAACCTATAACCCCGGGATGGATAAGACCAATAACAAAGGACTTTGTATGGTGGTTATGGCTTCTAAATAAATATTTTGTGTCAACAACGTCATTGGAGAAAATCGCAATACACAAAACAGGTTATCCTTGGGGAAAAAAGGCGGAATTTTATCGGCAGCAATATCTACAACCCCAGGATGGATAAGACCAATAACCATACACAACAATACTGCTCTTAGTAAATGGAAAGAGGAAATAATTCGTGTCGTAGGAAAACGAAAAGTAAAATCGAAAAACTTCACTAAACTGAATATCTATAACCTATAACCCCGGGATGGATAAGACCAATAACAAAGGACTTTGTATGGTGGTTATGGCTTCTAAATAAATAGGTATTTTGTGTCAACAACGTCATTGGAGAAAATCGCAATACACAAAACAGGTTATCCTTGGGGAAAAAAGGCGGAATTTTATCGGCAGCAATATCTACAACTCCAGGATGATATTGCTGGATGACATAATACCAGAAAATACTGTTGGTAGTCTTACACTTAAAAAATAAAAAAAATTGGTCAAACCTACTACCACAGACAACCTTCTCTCATTTGCTTATTTCTTACCTACCTTTTTTTTTTTTCCCAGGGGAAACCATCATGGCCTTCACCTTGCCACATGTGGGGAACAAGGTGGTGTGTGGGACTCTAACCCTAACCAAACCCTCTGGGGTGTCCATCTCAGCGCAATCGCGGTCGGATACCCCACAGCCGGGACTGGACCGTACCGCAAATCACGCTCGCCACTTTGAGCCAAAATGTTTGGCGCAATGCAGCCCTTCCCAAATGCGCGACCTACCAGGACACCCAGTAGGATTTTTTCCCTCGCGGAGTCGTGATCCTGAGCAAGCCACTCCCCAGTAGTGGCAAGCTCACGTACTCCGAAGCCCGTTTAGTCGCCTCTTACGACAGGCCGGGAATACCTTGGCAGTATTCTTAACGCCCCTGGCCACAGGGCACATTTCTTACCTACCTGGCCCAGCCTACAGTAAAGGGAGTTTAATTTCAAAAAACTTGTCTGTCAAAACCAATCATGTCGTCATTCCCAACCAAGTTGAAAGCTTGAAGTAAAGGGAATTGTTAAAGAAAATAACGACCGTCACCCAGGGCTGTGAGTGTACTCGAGAGGACCGACACAGTTTGCCAGCGGATCCAGAGCCGACAACATTTAAAGAATATTATCTTGTTTCTCTACAAGCCTGCAAGAATCAATCGCTTTTTCTCAATACATCGGACGGGACAATCTGGCGATAAATGCATTGGGAGATAGGGGGCCAATAGCGTCTTTCAGAACGGGCTTGTTCTGCTTAATAAGAAAAGTTTTTTTTTAAGGACGAAGAGCGTTACAAAAAGTTTGGTTTTTAGCGTGTTAATTTCAAAAAACTTGTCTGTCAAAACCAAACATGTTGTCACTCAAGCTTGAGGTTTTGTTTACGGCTGTATAATTTCTTGGAATGCAAAAAAAAAACGAAAAAGTAAAATAAGTTGATAATTCAGACAAAGAGAAATCCGTGCCCACTCATAACAATTTTATTGAAATTTTTAAAAGTTTTATGAGGTTATAGCAAATTTTAAAAAGCGATAAATAATTGATGTGACCAAGATATTTCTCCAACCCTATTGAGAATTTTTTTGGCCAAGTAAGAGCCTATAATTATAGAAGCAATAACCTAAGTAGCCACAACTTCAATGTACTTTCAAAACATTATTAATAACAAGAATAATATGATTTCATAATCAAACTTTTAATTGTGAGTATGATCCAGCTGACCGAGTAATAAATTTGAAATCTATATTGAATGAAGAATTCAAGGAAACCAAACTAAATATTGAAACGATTGTGGAGCAGGCTCGACAAGAACGGATGAACACGCACTCGAGGGCATACACTGCCGGTTGGGTAGTTTGAAAAGTATTGATCAATTATATGAAAAAGCAGAAACATCGTGGGTGTCTTAATACTGTTATTGAGCAAAGACTCTTGTCCCTTTCTACTTTGATAATGCAAGCATGATTTCTGTCACGGCTGCGGCGCTGCGAGGCTCCGGCGGTCCCACGCGAGCTAATCGTCGCAGATGGTTTTCGCTCATCACAGCTTACAAACCACCTGCTCCTCAGCTCGCGGGCCGCCTCGCCCCTCCGCGCCTACGCGGGCTTGAATTACACTCTAGGGGTAGGGCAGACAAGACTACGTGGAGTCGGGTTTGTAGCGATTCGCATTAGTTTTGTAGCACTAACATAGGAAATACATTTCTTAGTACTTATACAGATTTAATTGACGATTTCTACCGAAAGTTATGTTGTCTACAGTAATGCGTATTAATTTTTCTAATATAAGAATTAAAAATGCAATGAATACTTAAAATATATGCACCTAACTAACAAAAGGTTGTTAGTGTTGCAAATATCTGAGGGGCGGTTATAATCGCTTACCATCAGGCAATCCGTCTACTACTCGTTCGCTACGAATCACGTTAAATTAAAAAATATAATATTGTTAACAAATAAGCTACATGATGGAGCTAATTTAAAATAGAACCTTGTAAAATATAGAAATTAAAAATTGTATTAAAATATTAATACTTTTAAGCATTTGTATAATTTCATGAACAAAATTGGTACTATCTAGCAACTTTATGACAGTTTACTAATAATTATTTCTTAAACTTATTATGAGAATAATGAATAATTGCAAAATCAATTAGTTCTAGATCTTAATATATTTACTTATTATAATGTTACAGGTTTAACTTGAAATATCAGTAGGTTTAACGAACATTCATGGCATTTTAACATAAATGTATTAAGACTATATTATCTTCTTATTATCTTCTATTAACATTCAATAATTTTCATTATATCTTTATTATCATCACGCCTTCATTTCGCTAATCTTGGGAATTCATAGTGTTGTACAGATGTCATCTCATCAAGTTACTCTTTTTCTGCTTTTGCTGCCAGGATTCGGTGATGATACATCATGGCCAGATATTTGCGTCTTCGATGTTCTTCTGAAATGGGGAAAAAACAATCCATTAAATTTTGATTATTTTATATCAAAGCAATTGATAGCTCAGATAAGAATTTGCGGTTTCTGAAAGAAAGATAGTGGGTTCGTTTTTCAACAATTATACCAAATTATTAGCACTGAGAGTATTCAGGGGTATTTATGGTGACATTGCTTGGCACCAGGTGATCTATTTACTTGTTTGCCACCTATCACATAGGAAAAATAACAACAATTATCCATCGATCTTTCTGCCTCGCCCAATGATTGACTGGTAGAGAATGCTGTATAGCATTAAGTCAGTCAATTGTTCTTAATTTTTATTGTGCAATAAAGAATGAATATATAATAATAAAAATATTGTGGTCTCTCACTTCTCATTTAGCCAGACAAGTCATTAAATATAATATAAATTTAAATTATTATTTACATAATGTATTACATTTACTTACAATGACGAGTTTGTCCAATAGATTTTCATATTTCTGGATGCTGGTGATGTTTGCATGGATCATCAATAACTCCTGAAGGTTCTTGTACATCTGTACTGTATTTGATCAGGATATCTGTAACAAATATGTAAATATTAATGTATCTGAAAAATGAACATTACATTGAGGGGAAGGCAATCGGGGAAGGAAAGAAATTAAAGGTTGGCAGCGCACTTGTAACTCTACTGATGCTGCAGGTGACTATGGACGGCGGTTATTGCTTACTATTAGGTGATCCGCCTGCTCGTCTGCCACAAATTACATTAAAAAAAAAGTAAACTAATGGTAAAAATAATTTGAAATACTTACAGAAATGTATATTTGTACATAAATAATGCACATAATATTAAACATGTTTTTCCTTTTATTTGGTGTTAATTATTTCATTCTCTGATTTTTGTTTTGTACTCGTGTTGAATTCTAAAACATAAAAAAAGTATTAGTTTCATATTAAAATACTTATAAGAAAATGGGTGATGAAACAATTTCTGTTTAATATTTTTTCATCTACTCCGGTCTTGGGCTACGGTAAACCAGTCATTCAGATAAGCGTCGAGCTCATCACGGTTTTGGCAACATGTTTAGTATTTTCAATAATATATAAAAAAAACATGAGAAAATATCTAATCTAATTGAAATATAGATTTACAGGTGAGCATATATGAGCACTGTGGGTATTCAATGGTATTTAAGGTGGCATTGCTTACACCAGGTGATCTATCTACTTGTTTGCCATCTATCACTTAGAAAAAATACAACAATTATCCAACGATCTAATTGTACATATTTATTCTTTGAGTATATAGCCACTGGAGATGCCATACCGGGCGTTTCCCCTCCGGCAAAGTACATTGGTCAACTATTCGGAACTGGTCAACTAAGTTATACAAAACTACTTGGATGTCGCTACATCGCCATTTTGCATCGCTCCGTGTCGCGTGACGTTTCTCTTAAAAATGGTGAATTGTGCAGTATTTTCATGTAAAAGGCGATCTGACAGCTAAAATTCGCAACAAGATCGCGTTTCCTATCATAAGTAATGACTTTTATTAATTACTAGTGGCCCGCCCTCGCTTCGCTTCGGTATTTTAATTTTTTGAACGAAGTAGAATTCACAACAATCAAAGTAAGGGGCCGTTCAAGTATTACGTAAGCAGATTTTTTGGGAAATTTAACCCCCCTCCCCCCCTTGTCAGCAAAAATTGGCGATAAAATATACTTTCTCTTCCTGAATTTATCAAAAGTAAGCAGAGCCAAGACCCCCCTCCCCCCCATCGATGCTTACGTAATAATTGAACGGTCCCTAATTAGCAAAAAGAAATTTTACTGATACTTATAGGATTGATAATTTTGGTGATCGTAAACCTTAATGAAGGAATCTCAAAAAGATTTGATTTAAAAAATGCTGGAAACTCTATAACTTTACTTTGTCAAATTTAATCAATTCCCCCGTTCACCCCTATAGGGGGGGACTTTTATAAAATTTCTATGCAAAGCCTAAATACCAATTTTCAAGATTCTAGCTTCAAAAAATTACAATACTTCGTTTCAACCCCCTTTTCCCCCCTTTTTAGGTTGAAGAAAAAAATAAAAAATTCACTTTCATTACATTTGTTTGCAAAGCCCAAATACCAAGTTTCAAGAATCTAGCTTTAAAATTGACAATACGGCGTTTTATCCCCCTTTCTCCCCTTTTTAGGTAGAAGAAAAAATGCTGAATTCAATTTCTTTACATTTGCATGCAAAGCCCAAATACCAATTTTCAAAGCTCTAGCTTTAAAAATGACGAATTTTCCATACGATGTTTTAACCCCCTTTCACCCCTTTGTAAGCTGAAGAAAAAAAAATGCTGAAATTACTTTGATTTAATTTGTATGGAAAACTCAAATACCAATTTTCAAGACTCTAGCTTTAAAAATAATAAATCTCCCATACATTGTTTTAACCCCCATTTCACCCCTTTATGGCTTGAATTAAAAAAAAACTAAAACAGGTCAATTTTTATTTTTGATAAACAACCATAATCCAAATTTTCAAATCTCTAACATCAAAATTGAAAGACTTTCATACTAACGTAAACCCCCCCTTTCACCCCTTTAGGGGGTGAATTTCGCAAAACCTCTTCTTAGTGCGCGCCTACATAGTAAGAACTACCTATGTTTCAAATTTCATGATTTTAGGTCCAGTAGTTTTGGCTGTGCGTTGATAGATCAGTCAGTCAGTCAGTCAGTCAGTCAGTCACAGGCCGAGGCGTTACCTCTTTATTAATAGTATAGATTAAATGTGTATTAAACTAGAAAATCTATTTTAATAAAAAACCGTTACGATACGTAAACGACAGAAAAATTTAATAATGATATCGTGGTATCGGTCCTAGTGATGGGACCAATTAAAATCAACTCGACATTTGAATGAATCATTCACTCACTGCAGTTAGTTTCAAAATCCGTTCTTTTCATTATATTTTGAATAAAATAGTATAGACGTATATTATAATATTAAAACATTGTAAAGTGAATTAGAGAAATTACTGTCCTTTCTTCTGGTCAAACGATGTTGAAATTTATTCTAAAAATAAAAAGAATTGGTGGCTATAAAATATTTCGAGGTAAAAGGAATAAAATATGTGGTCCGGGAGTATCATGCATGATAACGGAGTAGATAGTAAACCATAATTGGAGCTCGCTAATTTTAATATAGAAAAGTATACGAATGTTCGTTTATCCAATATTTCAAAAAAATTAGACCCCCAGAAATATATATGACACGTGTACAATAAACTTATTCATTTTGAAAATCAATATAAATGCGTAATAAGGATTTTTTGTAATATTTCAATAAATCATTCTAATTAAAAATATATTGTTTCATTTACTCTCCCTTTGTTTGTCCAAATGTTTAACCCCAAACTAGCGCACATTTGTAATTTTTTACGTTTTAGTATGTATTGCACAACTTCACCATTTTTTAGGGTTCCGTAGTCTACTCGTCATGTCTGTCCGTCTGTCTGTCTGTCTGTCCTGACTCGTTCTCCGCCGTTTCTGCACCGATTGCCACTGAAAATTGGTAAAGAGATGTATAATTAAAAATATATTTTTAATTATACATAAATATTATAATTAAAAGTAAAGAGATGTGTAATTGGTTTTTAACATTATTGAAAAATAATTATTTTTCACCCCCCTTTCCATACAGCGAAAAGTTAATTCGAAAAATAAATTCGACTTACCCCATTGTCTGGTCGGTATCGTTAAAAAGGTATCTTTAAATACAACAAAAATTCCCCCCCCCCCCCCCCCCCAACTTTTGAAATACTATTAAAATAATTCTGAAAAAAATATGCTCTATACCTCCAAGTAAGTACCTACGTACAGCCACACATCACAGTAAATACTGTCATACACATTAAGTTGAATATCAGTTGAGGAAATTTGACAGATTGTGGTAACCTGATGTGTGGCTGACTGTACTTTTAACAAAAACTTTAGCGGACTCTGTATCATACATAGTATTTTTAATACAACTTGACCAACTTATGACGTGCAGTTGCCCTAACTAAATGGTAATGTATGGAAATAACTACCTAACTTAACTATGAAAATAAGGTTTAAGGCCCATCTTTTGGATACGGAACACTTTCATGTGCGTGTCCGACACGCTCTTGGCCGGTTTTATTTTACAAACTGACTAAATAAATATTTATTTATCTTCAATGTGCAGAATTTTACACTTACAATTTTATATATAAGTTCATTCACCAAACTGATTTGACTCATTCTTTGTGTCCCATCACTGTCTTTTTCGTATGTATGCTGCATAGTTACGTGAAATCTTTATTTGTGAGCGTGTATTTTTTGATGTGTTAAATTTTTCTGTAGTGTGCGTTTATCGTGACAGCAAAATTTGTGACTGTTGAGTATTAAAATTTTTGGTGGTGTGCTGTACGTGTTTACCTCGTCCCCCGCAAAAAATGGTGAAAAAAATTGTTAGAAGCGCGGACGTTAGGGCATCTCCAGTGGCTGTCTACTCTAAGTATTTATTATAATTATTGTGGTCTCTCATGTCTCATTTAGCCAGACAAGTTAGATACAAAATAAATTTTAAATATCTACTTTTTATTGCCGAACTTTTTATGTCATAAATTTGAATTTCATATAACGGAAGACAGAAACTTCATTTCGCCGAAAATCTTTTGGCACATACTCAGTAAGCATAACTCAAAACGCATAATTTTATAAGACTGAATCATCATCAATAAGGCTGAATCATCAATATCCATAATAATGAAAAGGCAGAACTTTTATACGCAGAAAGTTTACATTTAGAATCATCCTAAGGCATACTTTTCTTATCCATAATATGAAAAAGTAGAAACATCGTGGGTGTCTTAATACTGTTACTGAGCAAAGACTCTTGTCCCTTTCTACTTTGATAATACAAGCATGATTTCTGTCACGGCTCCGGCGCTGCGAGGCTCCGGCGGTCCCACGCGAGCTAATCGTCGCAGATGGTTTTCGCTCATCACCGCAGCTTCGGCTTGCTCAGCCTCAGCCGCGGCGACGAGCTTACAAACCACCTGCTCCTCAGCTCGCGGGCCACCTCGCCCCTCCGCGCCTACGCGGGCTTGAATTACACTCTAGGGGTAGGGCAGACAAGACTACGTGGAGTCGGTTTTGCAGCGATTCGTTTTTGACACGACGGTTAAGTAGTACAAAACAGTAATTTTCAATCTAATTTAGAATTAAAAGTATACTAATGTAAAGAGGGATATGCTATTATGCCAAGTGAAATTCTACTAAATAACATTTCGACTAAATAAACGTTATGCTAAACGAAAATATGCGAAATTAAAATATGCATAAGGAAATTATGTTCAGTAAAATTCTACATTCTTATAAGTATGCCATAGAATAAAATATGAACGACAACTGGAAAATGAACGGTTTGTTTCCAAATTCATTGCTCGATTATGATATCAAAGCATTAGAGCTCGAGCTTATTTTGCAAAACTACTTCTAATTACTCTAACTACTTCTAATTACTGTTACTACTATATGTACAAGTACTGAAAGCAAAGCAAAGCAATATAATTTTATCTACGGTAATACTATGCACAGCACGCATCATTCAAGGGAATATTACACAAGCAAACTGATACACAAAACAAGGCGGAATTTTATTGGCAGCAACATCTAAAACCCCAAGATGGATAAGACCAACAAAAAAAAGGACTTCGTATGGGTATTTTTAGTTTATTTTTTACTTTTTACAACATTAAAGTTTATATTATTTTTAATTATTAGCAAATAACAGTGACGAAGAAAATTGAAAAAAAAAAAACACATCGAGGTTGATTCCGCTTATGAGTCAGTGAGGATGAGGTTTCTTATTTGATACAAAATTCACCTCCAGGTCAAAACGTTTAAGTGAATGATCATGCATCTCCATCAATTGAAGATCCGAAGAAAAATTTGTGTCCATATGCCTGTCAGCAAAACGAAGAATGACGAAATCTAGTTGCTACAAGTGTATTAAGTCATTGTGTGGTGAACAGAAAATGCAGCATTTAAAGGCCAAGTTGAGAGGCGAAGCAGAACGACTTAACCAGCATATTTTTGGGGAAAAACTATCAAGGAATTCTATCGGCAGCAATATCTACAACCCCAGGATGGATAAGACCAATAACAAAGGACCTGAGCTGCACAGCGAATCAGGGATAGCCGTCGGCGCTCGATCGCTCTGCAGTGAGCTAGCGATCTTCTTGCGATATTAGTTTATTTCTTAGTCGTAAGAAAACAAAAAGAAAAATAGAAAAACTCTTCACTAAACCAGGCCTGTCCCACTCCGCGTGTACCTACGAATTTACAAGTACATGCGGCGTCACCTCCGGAGGTGACAATCAGTAGGGCTTCACGAGCGAGCGGCGACGCGCGCGCGTCTTTTGTTTGTGGCTTACCGACGCGACGTACCGATAAGACCGCTCTTTATCTATACATATGTATAATAATATAATATAATATAATATATAATAATTGTATAATAAAAATGTAAAAAAGCTGTGTCTGTACATTGAAGATATTTATCTCAAAATAACTTAGGACGACTAAAAAACAGTAACAGAACATGAATCATGATTTTTAAAATTTTTGTCTGTCTGTTTGTCTGTTTGTCTGTTTATCTGTTTGTCTGTTTGTTCGCGGTAATCTCGGAAACTACTGAACCAATTCGAATGAAACTTTTTTATTGTATAGTTGTAATATCAGGGCAACTTATAGGATATATTATATTTTGAAGACCAGGCTCCTTGATGTAGAAACACAACAGCCCAGCTAAACTATAAGAGGTAGGTCAATGGCATTTTAACAAAAGTTGTTTAGATTGATGAGCATTTTATGATGCCATGAAAAAAATCTAAGGTCATGGAACATCTGGTTTGGAACTCTAAGAGCCCAGCTCCATTATAACAAATATGGAATGAAATGGAATGGAAAATTGTCAAATGTAATGAGCATTTTTGGATGAGATCCTATAAGGAAGGATATTCCGAACTTAAACCCTTAATGGAGCGAAAAGGGGGTTCCAAGTTTGTTCATGGGACTACGTGATTCCTTGGCCCAATTTACTCCAACTTTTGCATACACATTCTTTGACAAAATTGATGGATAAAATAATGGAATAAAAAATAATTTGGGGGTTACTTTCATTAGAAGTTGATATCTTTTTTTTATATTTAATGGGTTTGCACTTGACCTCATCTCACCTGATGGAGAGTGACAATGAGGTCTAAGATGTAGCGTGCTTTCCCAGAAGAAGCCTATTCACTTTTGACTTAAAGACACCCAAATTGTAGCTCTCTGGAAATACAGAAGCCGGCAAGTTGTTCCATTCCTTAGCAGTTCGTATAAAATATCAATGAGCCGCCTTAAAAATCTATCAACCTATAAACGAACATTTATAATAGTCTTAATATATTTTTTATACCTATTTAAATATCATCTTTAAGTCAAGAGTCATAAAGTTCACGCAAACGAAGTTGCGGGCGGCCACTAGTAATTAATAATAAAAAAAGGCAAAGAAATATTGTGCAGTGTTTGCCTGTAATAACACGGTTTGCTATCCAAATTTAACTTTTTTTAAGCTCCCAAAGGGCGAAGATCTGTTTTTATATGCTAATAATGTAAACAAAATAATATTTTTAGTCGGATAGAACTACTTGAGTTACCTACCGAAATTAATATTAACGAAATGAAACATCATAGGTGGGCAATAGAATAGCTGGTTGCCTATACAATATTGGTATTACAATATTTAACTGAATTTAGATCTGTTTCGTTTTATTTTTTGGTAGGTAGGTATATCTTATCACCTTATTTTACCTCAAAATACATAATAATAATACGAGTCTCTCAACACAAAATACATTAGTACAAGTTATAGCCAGGTAGGTATGTACTACAACACAGTCTAGGTATCTGGGCTGATTTTACCAACACTCAATGAAGCAACGCATTTATTAATATTAAGATTATATTATTTTCTTAAAGAAGACAACCCTGATATTGTCAGAAAAGGTACGAGTTACGCGATAGAAAGAGAACGCACTTCTAGGTATAAATATTTGTAGGTATTGAACGCTGGTCGGTCGGAATTTCAACGTTATATTATAGTAGTCTGAGTCTTTATTTCCATAAACGGTTTTTAGAAGTGGGTCTTCTGTACCTTGTACTATTAAGTATTCTGTGACTAAACTGAATATCTATAACCTATAACCCCGGGATGGAAAAGACCAAAAACAAAGGACTTTGTATGGTGGTTATGGCTTCTAAATAAATATTTCGTGTCAACAACGTCATTGGAGAAAATCGCAATACACAAAACAGGTTATCCTTGGGGATAAAAAGGCGGAATTTTATCGGCAGCAATATCTACAACCCCAGGATGGATAAGACCAATAACCATACACAACAATACTGCTCTTAGTAAATGGAAAGAGGAAATAATTCGTGTCGTAGAAAACAAAAAGTAAAATCGAAAAACTTCACTAAACTGAATATCTATAACCTATAACCCCGGGATGGATTAGACCAATAACAAAGGACTTTGTATGGTGATTATGGCTTCTAAATAAATATTTTGTGTCAACAACGTCATTGGAGAAAATCGCAATACACAAAACAGGTTATCCTTGGGGAAAAAAGGCGGAATTTTATCGGCAGCATTATCTACAACCCCAGGATGGATAAGACCAATAACCATACACAACAATACTGCTCTTAGTAAATGGAAAGAGGAAATAATTCGTGTCGTAGGAAAACGAAAACTAAAATCCAAAAACTTCACTAAACTGAATATCTATAACCTATAACCCCGGGATGGATAAGACCAATAACAAAGGACTTTGTATGGTGGTTATGGCTTCTAAATAAATATTTTGTGTCAACAGCGTCATTGGAGAAAATCGCAATACACAAAACAGGTTATCCTTGGGGAAAAAAGGCGGAATTTTATCGGCAGCAATATCTACAATCCCAGGATGATATTGCTGGTTGACTAATACCAGAAAAATCTGTTGGTAATTTTACACTTAAAAATAAAAAAAATAGGTCAAACCTACTACCACAGACAACCTTCTCTCATTTGCTTATTTCTTACCTACCTTTTTTTTTCCCAGGGGAAACCATCATGGCCTTCGCCTTGCCACATGTGGGGAACAAGGTGGTGTGTGGGACTCTAACCCTAACCTATAACCCCGGGATGGATAAGACCAATAACAAAGGACTTTGTATGGTGGTTTAACTTCTAAATAAATATTTTGTGTCAACAACGTCATTGGAGAAAATCGCAATACACAAGACAGGTTATCCTTGGGGAAAAAAGGCGGAATTTTATCGGCAGCAAAATCTACAACCCCAGGATGGATAAGACCAATAACCATACCCAACAATACTGCTATTAGTAAATGGAAAGAGGAAATAATTCGTGTCGTAGGAAAACGAAAACTAAAATCCAAAAAATTCACTAAACTGAATATCTATAACCTATAACCCCGGGATGGATAAGACCAATAACAAAGGACTTTGTATGGTGGTTATGGCTTCTAAATAAATATTTTGTGTCAACAACGTCATTGGAGAAAATCGCAATACACAAAACAGGTTATCCTTGGGGAAAAAAGGCGGAATTTTATCGGCAGCAATATCTACAACCCCAGGATGATATTGCTGGTTGACATAATACCAGAAAAAACTGTTGGTAATTTTACACTTAAAAATAAAAAAAATAGGTCAAACCTACTACCACAGACAACCTTCTCTCATTTGCTTATTTCTTACCTACCTTTTTTTCCCCAGGGGAAACCATCATGGCCTTCACCTTGCCACATGTGGGGAACAAGGTGGTGTGTGGGACTCTAACCCTAACCTATAACCCCGGGATGGATAAGACCAATAACAAAGGACTTTGTATGGTGGTTTAACTTCTAAATAAATATTTTGTGTCAACAACGTCATTGGAGAAAATCGCAATACACAAAACAGGTTATCCTTGGGGAAAAAAGGCGGAATTTTATCGGCAGCAATATCTACAACCCCAGGATGGATAAGACCAATAACCATACACAACAATACTGCTCTTAGTAAATGGAAAGAGGAAATAATTCGTGTCGTAGAAAACAAAAAGTAAAATCGAAAAACTTCACTAAACTGAATATCTATAACCTATAACCCCGGGATGGATTAGACCAATAACAAAGGACTTTGTATGGTGGTTTAACTTCTAAATAAATATTTTGTGTCAACAACGTCATTGGAGAAAATCGCAATACACAAGACAGGTTATCCTTGGGGAAAAAAGGCGGAATTTTATCGGCAGCAATATCTACAACCCCAGGATGGATAAGACCAATAACCATACACAACAATACTGCTCTTAGTAAATGGAAAGAGGAAATAATTCGTGTCGTAGGAAAACGAAAACTAAAATCCAAAAACTTCACTAAACTGAATATCTATAACCTATAACCCCGGGATGGATAAGACCAATAACAAAGGACTTTGTATGGTGGTTATGGCTTCTAAATAAATATTTTGTGTCAACAACGTCATTGGAGAAAATCGCAATACACAAAACAGGTTATCCTTGGGGAAAAAAGGCGGAATTTTATCGGCAGCAATATCTACAACCCCAGGATGATATTGCTGGTTGACATAATACCAGAAAAAACTGTTGGTAATTTTACACTTAAAAATAAAAAAAATAGGTCAAACCTACTACCACAGACAACCTTCTCTCATTTGCTTATTTCTTACCTACCTTTTTTTTTTCCCAGGGGAAACCATCATGGCCTTCACCTTGCCACATGTGGGGAACAAGGTGGTGTGTGGGACTCTAACCCTGACCAAACCCCCTGGGGTGTCCATCTCAGCGCAATCGCGGTCGGATACCCCACAGCCGGGACTGGACCGTACCGCAAATCGCGCTCACCACTTTGAGCCAAAATGTTTGGCGCAATGCAGCCCTTCCCAAATGCGCGACCTACCAGAACACCCAGTAGGATTTTTTCCCTCGCGGAGTCGTGATCCTGAGCAAGCCACTCCCCAGTAGTGGCAAGCTCACGTACTCCGAAGCCCGTTTAGTCGCCTCTTACGACAGGCCGGGAATACCTTGGCAGTATTCTTAACGCCCCTGGCCACAGGGCACATTTCTTACCTACCTGGCCCAGCCTACAGTAAGGGGAGTTTAATTTCAAAAAACTTGTCTGTCAAAACCAATCATGTCGTCATTCCCAAACCAAGTTGAAAGCTTGAAGTAAAGGGAATTGTTAAAGAAAATAACGACCGTTACCCAGGGTTGTTAGTATACTCGAGAGGACCGACACAGTTTGCCAGCGGATTCAGAGCCGACAACATTTAAAGAATATTATCTTGTTTCTCTTCAAGCCTGCAAGAATCAATCGCTTTTTCTCAATACATCGGACGGGACAATCTGGCGATAAATGCATTGGGAGGGAGATAGGGGGCCAATAGCGTCTTTCAGAACGGTCTTGTTTTGCTTAATAAGAAAAGTTTTTTTTAAGGACGAAGAGCGTTACAAAAAGTTTGGTTTTTAGCGTGTTAATTTCAAAAAACTTGTCTGTCAAAACCAAACATGTTGTCACTTAAGCTTGAGGTTTAGTTTACGGCTGTATAATTTCTTGGAATGCAAAAAAAAAACGAAAAAGTAAAATAAGTTGATAATTCAGACAAAGAGAAATCCGTGTCCACTCATAACAATTTTATTGAAATTTTTAAAAGTTTTATGAGGTTATAGCAAATTTTAAAAAGCGATAAATAATTGATGAGACCAAGATATTTCTCCAACCCTATTGAGAATTTTTTTGGCCAAGTAAGAGCCTATAATTATAGAAGCGATAACCTAAGTAGCCACAACTTCAATGTACTTTCAAAACATTATTAATAACAAAAATAATATGATTTCATAATCAAACTTTTAATTGTGAGTATGATCCAGCTGACCGAGTAATAAATTTGAAATCTATATTGAATGAAGAATTCAAGGAAACCAAACTAAATATTGAAACGATTGTGGAGCAGGCTCGACAAGAACGGTTGAACACGCACTCGAGGGCATACACTGCCGGTTGGGTAGTTTGAAAAGTATTGATCAATAATATGAAAAAGCAGAAATATCGTGGGTGTCTTAATATTGTTATTGAGCAAAGACTCTTGTCCCTTTCTACTTTGATAATGCAAGCATGATTTCTGTCACGGCTCCGGCGCTGCGAGGCTCCGGCGGTCCCACGCGAGCTAATCGTCGCAGATGGTTTTCGCTCATCACCGCAGCTTCGGCTTGCTGGCCGGCTTCGCCGGCCAGCCTCAGCCGCGGCGACGAGCTTACAAACCACCTGCTCCTCAGCTCGCGGGCCGCCTCGCCCCTCCGCGCCTACGCGGGCTTGAATTACACTCTAGGGGTAGGGCAGACAAGACTACGTGGAGTCGGTTTTGCAGCGATTCGTTTTTGACACGACGGTTAAGTAGTACAAAACAGTAATTTTCAATCTAATTTAGAATTAAAAGTATACTAATGTAAAGAGCGATATGCTATTATGCCAAGTGAAATTCTACCAAATAACATTTCGACTAAATAAACGTTATGCTAAACGAAAATATGCATAAAAAAATTATGTTTAGTAAAATTATACATTCTTTTAAGTATGCCATAGAAAATTCGGCCAAACAACAATTATCGTAAACAATTTTTATGCCTTAAAAATATTCGACTAAATAAAAATATGCCAAGTGTGTTCTGCCAAGTGAAATTCGGAATAACGAAATTCAGCCAGATAGAGGGAACCCATTACATCTACTTACAATGACGAGTTTGTCCAATTGATTTTCATATTACTGGATGCTGGTGATGTTTGCATGGATCATCAATAATCTCCTGAAGGTTCCCGTACAGATTATTTGATCAGGATATCTGTAACAAATATGTAAATATTAATGTACCTATCTGCAAAATGAACACTACATTGAAGGGAAGGCAATCGGGGAAGGAAAGAAATTAAAGGTTGGCAGCGCACTTGTAACTTTACTGATGCTGCAGGTGACTATGGACGGCAGTTATTGTTTACTATCACTATCAGGTGTTCCACCAGCTCGTCTGCCACAAATTACATTAAAAAAAATTAAACTAATGGTAAAAGTAATTTAAAATACTTACAGAAATGTATATGTGTACATAATTAATGCACATAATAATAAACATGTTTCTCCTCTTATTTGGTGTTCATTAATTTTCATTCTCTGATATATTTTGTTTTGTACTTGTATTGTAATCTAAAACATAAAAAAAGCATTAGTTTCATATTAAAATACTTTAAGAAAATGGGTGATGAAACAATTTCTGTTTGGGCCACATGTTTAGTATTTCCAATTTCCAATAATATATAAAAAAATTCATGAGAAAATATCTAATCTAATTGAAATATAGATTTATAGGTGGCATTGCTTAGCACCAGGTGATCTATCTACATGTTTGCCACCTATCACTTAGAAAAAATACAACAATTATCTAACGATCTTTCTGCCACGCCCGATGGTTGACTGATAGAAAATGCTGTATAGCAGTAAGTCAGCCAATTGAACATATTTATTATTATTATTATTGTGGTCTCTCATGTCTCATATAGCCAGACATGTTACATACAAAATAAATTTTAAATATCAATTACATAATGTATTATTACATCTCATCAATCTCACGATCTTGGGAATTCAAAGTGTTGCACAGATGTCATCTCATCAAGTTACTCTTTTTCTACTTTTGCTGCCAGGATTCGGTGATGATATATCATACCAGATATTTGCGTCTTCGATGTTCTTCTGAAATAAGAAAAAAACAATCCATTAAATTTTGATTACTTTATATCAAAGCAAATGATAGCTCAGTGAATAAGAATTCGTGGTTTCTAAATGGAAGATAGTGGGTTCGTTTTTTCAAGTATTATGCCAAATTATTAGCATTGTGAGTATTCAAGGGTATTTATGTAACATTGCTTGGCATCAGGTGATCTATTTACTTGTTTGCTGCCACCTATCACATAGGAAAAATAACAACAATTATCCATCGACCTTTCTGCCTCGCCCAATGGTTAACTGGTAGAAAATGTTGTATAGCATTAAGTCAATTAATTATTCTAAATTTTTATTGTGCAATAAAGAATGAATATAAAATATTCGGCTTATTGTACTGTCTAAAGTTGTTGTTTCACTCATGTATTCTATTTCTGTGCAATAAAGAATATCTATCTATAATTAAATTATTGTAGTCTCACACTTCTCATATAGCCAATCGAGTTATTAAATATAATATAAATTTTAAATTTTCATTTACATGTTATTACATTTACTTACAATGACAAGTTTGTCCAAAAGATTTTCACATTTCTGGATGCAGGTGATGTTTGCATGGATCATCAATATCTCCTGAAGGTTCTTGTACAGATTATTTGATCAGGATATCTGTAACAAATATGTAAATATTAATGTTTCTGTAAAATTAACACTACATTGAAGGGAAGGCAATCGGGGAAGGAAAGGAATTAAAGGTTGGCAGCGCACTTGTAGTTCTACTGATGCTGCAGGTGTCTATCAAATGGGCGTCGGTTATTGCTTACTATCAGGTGATCCGCCAGCTCGTCTGCCACAAATTACATTAAAAAAAAAGTAAACTAATGGTAAAAATAATTTGAAATACTTACAGAAATGTATATTTGTACATAAACATGTTTCTTGTTTTAATTGGTGTTCATTAATTTTCATTCTCAGATATTTGTTTTGTACTCGTGTTGTATTCTAAAACATAAAAAAAAAACATTAGTTTCATATTAAAATACTTTAAGAAAATGGGTGATGAAACAATTTCTGTTTGGGCCACATGTTTAGTATTTCCAATAATATATAAAAAATTCATGAGAAAATATCTAATCTAATTGAAATATAGATTTATAGGTGAGCATATATTAGCACAGTGGGTATTCAAGGGTATTTATGGTGGCATTGTTTAGCACCAGGTGATCTATCTACTTGTTTGCCACCTATCACTTGGAAAAAAAAAAAAAAATATCCAACGATCTTTCTGCCACGCCCAATGGTTGACTGATAGAGAATGCTGTATAGCAGGAAGTCAGCCAATTGTATATATTTATTATTATTATTGTGGACACTCATGTCTCATTTAGCCAGACAAGTTAGATACAAAATAAATTTTAAATATCAATTACATGATGTATTACATCTACTTACAATGACGAGTTTATTCAATTGATTTTCACATTTCTGGGTGCAGGTAATTTTGCATAGATCATCAATATCTCCCGAAGGCTCTCGTACAGATTATTTGATCAGGATATCTGTAACAAATATGTAAATATTAATGTATCTGTAAAATTAACACGACATTGAAAGGAAGGGAGGAAAGGAATTAAAGGTTGGCAGCGCACTTGTGACTCTACTGGTTCTGCAGGTGTCTATGGGCGGCAGTAATTGCTTACCATCAGGCGATCCGTCTGCTCGTCTGCCACCAATCACATAAAATAAGTAAACTAATGGTAAAAGTAGTTTGAAATACTTACAGAAATGTATATTTGTACATGACTAATGCAGTCATTCTATTATCCTTTTATTTAATGTTGTTTATTTTAATTCTTTGTTTGATAGGTATGTGTTTTTAATTCATGTTGTATCCTAAAACATAAAAAAAGTATTAGTTTCATATTAAAATAAAAGTAAATAGACGATGAAAAATTTATGGTTGTTAATAATAATATGATGATCAATAGCTGGGCCATTCGACTGCTTCTGAAAATATACATTATGTTAGTAAAACCAGAGCCTCGTTAGTAAAAAGCAGAGTGCACCGCGGGCAGGTGAGGTTGGCACATGAGGTATACATGGTATTTTGAATTAATGAAAATTAGTAATAATGGATATCTATGATGGAGGTCTTTGCCCTGCAGTGGGATGGTATATAGGTTGATATAAGACGTTTTAGTGGTTAATGAAAAAAAAATACAATATATACCTCTTTTGCACTCCATCTAACTACTTCTAACTGCTGTTACTACTATATGTACAAGTACTGAAAGCAAAGCAAAGCGATATAATTTTATCTACGGTAATACTATACTACAATCTGTTATATTTACAAAACTAGCTTTTTGCCGCCCCGCGCTTTGCGCGGGTGCGCCTTCAAGCTAGGTCTGCGACGCTTAGCCGCTACGGGCTGCGCCCTGCGCGGCGACGCTACGGGCTTCGCCCTCCGCGGAGCTCGGCCTTCGGCCTCGCGAGACGCAGCTCGGCCTGCGGCCTCGCGAAGATACACGGGGCGGTTCTCTGTCTGTCACGGCTGCTCTTATACTTTTTTGCAAACGGAAATAAATCAAATGAATGATCTTGGGACGGTTGCGCCCCACGCGGCGCTCCTCTTAGTTTGTCGATAAGCCTTGTGATGGAATAGCCGCTTCGGGCTTCGCCCTACGCGGCGCACCGATGGTTTTATGTTTGATAAACTTGTGATGAAATGGCCGCTCCGGGCTGCGCCCTACGCGGCGCTCCGTTTGGTTTTGTCCATAAGTCTTGTGATGGATGGCCGCTCCGGGCTTCGCCCTACGCGGCGCACCGGTTGGTTTTTATGTTTAATAAACTTGAGATGAAATAAGTAGCCGCTTCGGGCTGCGCCCTGCGCGGCGCTCCGCTTGGTTTTGCATGTGTAACTTTCGATGAAATGGCCGCTCCGGGCTTCGCCCTACGCGGTGCTACGCTTGATTCTGCGTATGAAACTTACAAAGAAATGGCCGCTCCGGGCTTCGCCCTACGCGGCGTTCTGCTTGGTTCTGCCCGTCTATCTAACGATGAAAAGCCGCTCCGCTTAATGTCATGCGTCGTGTTTCAATTAAATGGCGCTCCGCTTAGATTTATATGTCGTGCTTGCGGTGAAATGGCCGCTCCGGGCTTCGCCCTACGCGGCGCTTCGCCTTTGCTTCACGATGTTGCGTAGAGCACAATGAAAAAGTCCATACATATTGTTAGGAGGCCGCTCCGGGCTGCGCCCGACGCGGCGCTCTACTATATTCTCGCAACACACCAAGTGATTGAAATGGCCGCTCCGGGCTTCGCCCTACGCGGCACTCCGCTTGGTACTGCCCCTAAAAGTCAGGTTGAAATGGCCACTCCAGGCTTCGCCCTTCGCAACGCTCCACTTGGTTTTGAAGTTCAAACTTGTAATGGAATGGCCGCTCCGGGCTTCGCCCTACGCGGCGCTCCGCATTCATTTTTCAACGCACCCATATGAAAGCGGCCGCTACGGGCTTCGTCCTACACGGCTCTCCGCTTTGTTATGAAACTGTAAGTAGCGATAAAATTGCCACTACGTTACGATGAATTGGCCACTCCGGGCTTCGCCCTACGCGACGCTCCACTTGGTTTTGTGCTTCGTCCTCGCGATGAAATGGCCGCTCCGGGCTTCGCCCTACGCGGCACTTCGCCTTTGCTCCGCAATGTTACGTTGAACACGATGAAAAAGTCCATATATACAATTAGAAGGCCGCTCCGGGCTGCGCCCGACGCGGCGCTCTGCTATATTATTGCAATATAACGAGTGATAGAAATGGCCGCTACGGGCTTCGCCCTACGCGGCGCTCCGCTTGGTTCTGCCGCTGTATGATAATGATGAAATGGCCGTTGCGGGATTCTCCCGGTGCAACGATCGATGTATTTGCCGCTCCGGGCTTCGCCCTACGCGGCGCTTCGCTTGGGTTTGTGAAGAAAACTCGTGATGAAATGGCCGCTCCGGGCTTCGCCCTACGCGGCGCTTCGCTCTGTGTTCGGGGCTTGTGTCGAGTATTTAGATTTTTCCATATAAGCCCACACTTGATGCCTACGCTGAGCTGGCTAAGCGATTCAAAGTTCATAATCGTAACGTTAATGTCAGTAGGTAGTAACACACACTAACAAGCACAAGTGATAAAAACTTCTGTATGAAATTTTGATTCAACTTAATTTAAATTTTTAGTAACACTAACCGCATAAATATTGTGGTAATACTATATAAATATATGAAATTACCAAGTTATATTTGCGGTTCTTCTCATTGATTTTACATTAGTGGTTTCGTTTGAAACTCTAAATTTTCTTGAGTTTTTTAGTTTTGTATGTTATTGAATCGTTATAGTTCCTCAATATGATATGGTCACTGTAAGTTGTTAGGTTTGATAATTACGTAAAAACTTAAGACAGAAGGTCGATAAAGCAGGCGACCCGTTGTATCATCAATATCCTGCCAACCAGTTCAGCTATATTCCTTCAACTCAATTGCCTTCCATAGTCTCGGTTTAATTACCATCTTTTCCGTAATAATGCAGAAATCTTTTGTATCTCCATTGTATGTCCTCATAATAATTGTTCTGGCTGGTACCTATGTGTAGGGTTCAGCCGACTTCAGTACAAAATGCATGGGAAAATTTCGTAGTAGAGTAAAAAAAAATTTTCTTTTTTTTTTTCGTCGCATGTTTTTATAAATGCTCTGGTTGGTTGAGAATGACAATACATGTCACTTTTTGACAGGGCACAATACACAGACGTTGAGTATTTACAATTTTACGTATATTTTACACAAGTTTTGTACTAAATCTTAAAATTTTCCTTGAGGATGAAGTTTTTTTTTTCTACCATTTTGTAGCTCTTGTTAATACCTACCATAAAGATTATAACAACTATTCTCGTCAAGTGGCGCCAACTGCCCGAAAAATCGGTTTTTAAGTGCGAAAAAACTCAACATTTACAAAATGGCCGCCAGCTCGTCCGCCATCTTGTTTTTTCAACAACCCATATTTTTCTCATATTCTACAACATATACCGCGTCGAACCACGTTTTTACTTTTTCTCTGAGATAATACTGCTCGCCCAAGGAACCTCTCAAAAATGCCCCTGTCAAAATTTTCTTTTGGACGCTGCTCCCAGTGTTGCCAGTTAATTTTAGTAAAAATGGACAAAAGGGATTTCAAATACCTAAATTTAAGCTTTCATGTACTTTTTTTCCCCAACAACTGTCATTTTATTTTTTTTTATTTTTTGACCAAGTCTCGAAACTTATTAAAAATTATGAAAATATTTTTGAACATGGCAACACACCTTAGAAAGACACTCGTTTGCGTCATACATCATGAGTTCCCCAAGTAGCGCCATCTGGTCGAAAAACAACTTTGATTTTTTTCAAATCTCCTTTTTTTTACAAAATGGCCGCCAACTCGTCCGCCATCTTGATTTTTTGACAACCCATATTTTTCCCATATACTACATTATATATCGCTTTGAATGGCGTTTTAATTTTTTTTCTAAAATAATACTGGTTCCCCAAGGAACCTCTCAAAAATGACCATGTCAAAAAATCATTTTTCTCAATATCTCCCAGTGTTGCCAGATGATTTTGTTAAAAATGACCTAATGTCATTTAGACTAACCCAACTAAAGATTTGATGTGTTTACTTTTCCTGGAAATCAATTTTTATTTTTTTTACTATTTTGGGCCCTGACGCCTAAACTATCAAAAAACGCAAAAATGTTTTTCGACATGGCAACACATGTAAGCAAGACTCACACCTGCCTCATACATGCAAACTTTCTAAAGTGTCGCCATCAGTCAAAAAAATCACTTTGAAAATTTTCAAAAAAATACGATTTCACAAAATGGCCGCCAGCTCGTCCGCCATCTTGTTTTTTTGACGGCGCGTATTTTTCCCATATACTACATAGCATAACCTATCAAAGACAATTTTTATTTTTTTTCCATCTATGATACCCTCGTCCAAGGAACCTCTAGAAGTCAGCGACACCCGAAAATTTATTTCCGCCGCCATTTCCAGTGTTGCCAGTATTTTTCCAAAAAACTATCTGAAGGACATTGCGAGGCCCAATGACTACAAAACTGCATACTCGAATTTTGCAAACATGGCAACTTTTTTTTTCTACCATTCGGGGCCGTGGCCCAAAAACTACCATGAATTTGGTAGAAATTCTCAGTCATGGCAATACTGTGATAAATTACCCACCGACGCTCGGAACATTTCAAATCTCTCTAGTGTTGCCATCACCCCGCAAAATTCGTTTGAAAAGTGCACTTTTTTTTCTCCAAACAAAATGGCCGCCAGGGGCGGCGCCATCTTGGATTTTGAAAAATAGTATATGACGTTTGAAAGAAGAACATATACCCCACAGATTAAAAAAAGAAATTTGAAAATCGAGCGGCGCCCCCCTCAGCTACGATCCCGTGAAAAGAGCTCAAAATCGAATTTTCAATCCAAGATGGCGGCGCGGCCATTTTGTTTTTTCAATTTTTTTTTCTTGTGATGTACAAAACAGCAAAGGGTGATTCTGAGACACTTTTCACATCTCGAATAACTGCCGTAACAAAAAAGTTGATGTCGCAAAAACGGCCGCCATTTTGTTTTTTTTTTCTTTAAATGTCAAAAACCTGGATTGATCAAAAAATCACTTAGGGTTGTCAAAACTTTTTCCGCAAAAATAAACCCCAACACACCGCAAAACAGCCCTGATCAGTGAGTGAGTCAGTCAGTGAGTGGTAATCGAGCTTTATATATTATAGATAATAGATAATAGATAACTACAACCTGAAAACAATGATAATAGAGATAATTCAAAGCAATTTTTGCAAAGCGTACCACCACCAATAATTTGTTTAATATTACTGAGTGTATGTGCAAATGCATTAAAATTGAATAGTATGGTAAGATATGGTAACATATTAATTTGTACAATATGATTGCATAGTATGCGTTATGAAAACATGAATATATAGTAAAACTATTAATAAACAATCTTAATTACTTCTCTGAGGAACCATACAATAATATGGAATAGTAACACTCCGAAAACATTATCATAGCCATTGAATGTGATTAAGAATAAGAGGCAACACAGCTCTCCGGGAGATGGGAAGAAGTTTGATACTGCCGATCGAAGGAGCCCGAAGTATGGGTTGATACGATTAGTGCGATTGGGGGGTCAGTAATGCCAGAGAGTCAGCATGCGGAAAGGTGCACTTGACGGTAAGTGTGGTGTGCCAGTTGAAGCTTTGGGAAAATGAAGTTAAGGGTGAGACAGTCATGTTCACGATTACTGCGGGGTTTGGGCAGGATTAAGAGAGAGCAGACCAGTTCCATTCCGCTCGTGGTCTTGCCCTCCTGTTCCCCTACAGTACAGATCGTGACCTATAGGTATTAATATGGGAAAATCTTAGCTGACGTCAATACATATTACGATATTCAAACAGCGACTCTTCACACACACACACACACATATTATATAATACGACATATCAAAGTATTCATTTCATTGATAATAAACTAACTTGTTCCTTTAGTTAGAGTAGTGATAATAAAATTGTGATATTATGGAATTTGATTTAGATTGTAACATTAGGTTTCGAGATATTAAAAATATTATATCTTTTTCCAGATAAAAGATAAAAATAATTTTAAACATTACTATCAAATTACTCTCGCTAAATTCTGCCAAATATAAATACTAAGTTGTAGATATTGTAATCATTGTAACTTACTTTAAATCAACATTACACACTTACACGTTTCAAAAGAATTAAATGAGATAAGATTTGTAGTTATTATTTGGGACAATATTGGAGAAAGAAAAGCATTCAAGTGAAAAAAGTGAAGGAAGGGTAGAAAAAGAGAAAGAAAAATAAATTTCTGACATTCAATGCCTCTGACTCTCATTTTCTACTTAAGTAAATAAGAAAAAGGATAGATTAATAGAAAGGAAAAAGATAAAAGAGAAACAAGACGAAGAATTTTAGAAAAAGGGCGTAGCGGGGCGGCGGCGTGAAAAATAAATATGTGAATGCTTTTCTACCTCTTAAACATCGTACAAGTCCAAGAGTACTGTAATGACGACTACAAAGGAAACCAATTTGAAGTATTTGAATATTAATAACAGTTAATATTATGTAAAATTAATAATTGTTAGTAATGACAACGACTTTTATGTAATGTTGATTTGTAAAAATTACACCGGAGGATCACGTAAAATTAAATTTAATAACAACATAACGTTTAATCAAGTGTAGGTATACAAATATGAAAAGTATTATTATAAATTTAATTTGCTATGGTTCTTTAACTCTTTTTTTTTTTAATTTATTTCTTTTTTGATTAGTTCCTTTTTTTTAATTTTGTAGTTCTGTTTTTTGGTTTATCTATTTTGTTTTTTTTTTGTATTTGTATTTTTTTTGTTTTATTTTTTTTAGAAAGAACATCAATAGCAATCACAATTTAAAAAATAAGGAAACGATTAACTATTTTAAAGAATACAAATTCTTGATACTGCAATTATAATTTTAGAATGGTACATACTGTATTAAACATTAATAATTTATTTTCTATTTACAAACTTATACAAGATAGATAGATACAAAAAATAGTAATGAAAAATAAACTTTTACCTGGAAAAATACTGGAATTAGTTTGATAATTATATTTATGGAAAGAAAGTATGTATAACAAGTTACTCTAAAATACTAAAACTATTGTCTTCTGTCTTCACAGATTTTCATTGTTAGCAGATTGGAAATTCCTGCCAGTAACTGGATGAGAAGGGCTTGGAAAAGAAACTTGTGGCACAGCATGAAGGAACTTTACGTTCACCGGGTTGACTTGAGATTTTTCTTGAAATCTTCTAGGTATCGGGCACGTCTGACATTGGTTGTTGTTAAGTTGAATTCATAAATCTTCTTAGGAGTGACTCTAAACAATTAATGTTTACCAGATAACATTTGAGGTGTACATAAAATGCTCTTTGTTTCTGGAACTTTTCTGGCTGTTTATTCATCAATAAACGTCTTCAACGTCATACAAAAGAGTATAGTTTCAATAGTCAACTCCAAATGAAAAGTGTAGTTTGTGACATATGGTTGTATGTACAAGTCTTCGTCGTGTAGTTTTGACTATTTTTGGTTTTTAAAGTCCAAGGTCACCAATGTTGCGTTTGCTGAAACATGGGGTCTCCCCACTACGTCAACTTCATACTGGGTTGCCACTGTTTCTGTTGTTCAAATGATTTCCTGTTTTCCATTTTCTTCAGTTAGTATTCGTTTCTGACGTTATTTTACATAATATGAAGTCAATTTCAAAAATGTAATAGGTGTACAATTAAACTATAGCAAAACTTTGTTTTATGTTTATGTATCTCTACTTGTAATACAAATTCCAGTATAGTAAAAAAAGTTATTACTTGTATGTTACTAAAGTGTAGAAGAACCGAATCTACATTGTCTTGTGCATCTCATGTTATAAAAGATATAAATTTACCAATAATAAAAACTTAATATTTCCGGGACTACACCACACCCAATTCACGCTTATTATCAATGAAATGAATACTTTCATTTATCGTCGTATTATTTTTAATAATATGTGTGTTAAGAGAGTCGCTGTTTGAATATCGTAATATGCATTGACGTCAGCTGAGATTTCCCCGCATTAATACCTACAGGGTCACGATCTGAATTGTAGGGGAATAGAAGAGCAAGACCACGAGCGGAACAGAACAGGTCTGCTCACTCTCAATCCTGCCCAAACCCCGCAGTAAGGCTGCATTTCATTGCATCCACCAGAGCTGTGCGAGGTGGCTAAGCGGCGTGCGAGGAAAAAATCCACCAATAAATCACTTCTAGAGAGGAATGAAGTGATTCTATTGGTGGATTTTTTCCTCGCACACCGCTTAGCTACCTCGCACAGCCCTGGTGGATATGCAGCCTTATCGTGAACTCACTCACCCTTTACATCATCATTTTCCCAAAGCTCCAACTGGCACTTACCGTCAAATGCACCACCATTCCTCCGCATGCCGACTCTCCGGCTAACCCCCAATCGCACCAATCGGATCAACCCGTACGACGGGCTCGTTCGATCAGCAGGACCATTCCTCCTCCTACCTCTCAGAGAGCCATGAACACACTCTTATTCCTAATTACACGCAATGGTGACAATGTCTACGGAATGATTTACCAATTCCATATACATGTACACTTCACATAGAAGTAACAAAAGATTCAGTATTAATAGTTCGACTACAACTCATGGCTTCACACGCAAAACTACGAAACCATGGTATACAAATTATCAATATTACCTTACCTTTAGCACACTACCAATATTTAATACATTTTGTGTACAGCGCATGTATAGTGTAAAGAATAAAACTATATTTACACTTAATTCTATAAAATAAATAATAATAAATTATAACTCCAATATCGGCTATATCAGTGATTCTTGATTTAACGTATGATTGATTCTATTTACATATTGCCTTCTCAATTGGTGAACAATTTTATCCAAGAAGCTGCTGAAAGACCTATAGTAATTGCGGGAAAACTATATTATGTTAACATTAATTTACCGTTTATTATTTGTCCCGGGACACTAAAACTTTTAAGCTCTCTCTATCTTGAACACGACCTAACGCTACGTACAATTGCCCGTGACTAAATACGTCCGATCTCAAATCTACGCCTACTCTACCTATAGTCTGGCCTTGGCTTTTATGGATGGTCATCGCGTAACATACTTGCAACGGAAATTGTCGACGTGTCATTTCTATTGGGCTATTAGGCTCTATAGGCGCCTTGAACAAGATACGCGGTATAACGAAATTAATCAATCCGCCCGGTTTTCGTACCGTTATCAAACGCGGCGAGGGTACTGACTACAATTACTTTGGTGCCGTTAACTAACCTATCAGAAAAACTAAGATTGCGGATAATCATACAAACGCACCCTACCTTTTAAAACTAAGTCGTGTTCCGGAACACCTTTCGGTTGAATTTTATTTAAAGTATCCGCGCCTAAAATATTTCGTCGGGATTATCACTTACGACCTCGTCAACAGATAGAAATGAAGAGCTTCCTCTGGTAATTTATCTAATATTAATGAATTTATCTCCCTGACTGTTTGCATTGTGTGTTGTTAGTATTGCTCTATGAGCGCAAACGTCGGGCTCTCATCTATGACAACATGAGGAAAAAACAAAATCTATCATGGTCTCCAACTTCTGTTACATAAGATACTATAAAAGATAAATCTACTAAATTTAAAAGTGATCTCTCTGTTCTAATAGGTACAGCAGGCAATTGATTTGATCCTAATTTAAGTAAAATTTCGAAAATACTGGATCACTGTTTACATCTCTGAGATGTGGTTAATGTCATAGATTTAATATGAGGCCAAATCGAGGAAGCTTTTACGGAGCAGTGTAGAGGACTTGTCAGAATTAGTTTTTGCATTAACTACTACCGGAGGTATTTGTCTAAAATCGCCTGCAAAATGAGAAATTTTACCAGCCCAACATAGCTTGTCGGATTTCATTAAATCCCTTAAGAGACCTGTCTAGCAATTAATCAATACTTATAGCCATTGGCGCTTCGTCATAAATTATTAAATTACTTTGACGGATTAATTCTGCTCTCTGAGAGCCGTTAGTGATATTCCAATACCTAGATCGTCGACCGGATTTACGGAAATCTAAACATACTATGTGCCAGTGATAACCGCCCTTCATAACTTTTGTGCTGCAAATACCCGAACTTGCCGTACACGAAAACTTCTGCCGTTCAATTGGGCCGGCGCACAGGTGGTAGCCGTTATTAGAGTTTAAACAATAAAGTTTTGCCTGTATCCGGCAGGGCCCGTCTACAAAAATTTGCCGGTTCATTATTTGCGCGGAAACTCGCGTCCCTGTAAGAGTTTATCTACGTATCGAAAATTGACTCTGATCTATTGATAATTTCGCTTGCCATTCCTCACAACGCTACCAGTCGTATCGGTCGATTCTGTTCGTTCCCTACCTGCGTCGGTCCTTAACTCGTCCTCGACTACGGTCAAGTCCGCTCTAAAAGCCGCCCGTGTTTACGCATTTATCTGTCGATATAAGTACAACCGTGAGGCTTCGGTTCGTCCTCGTGGAAATCGTTGCAAGATGGTCCCTTCACTAGCAAGTTTTAATTTTCCCACAATGCTACGACCCTAATTCCGTTGACGGCAAGAAGTACAAAGAAGCCTCTAAAGCGGTGGCCGTGAGAAAACTTGAAGCTTCTAACATGGCGTTTTCATACTCCGTTTCGTCATTCGCTAGTCCTAAAGCTTTTGCAGCTTCTTGAAACGTATTACAAGATGGACCACCAAGATTATATAAATCACTGTAACTTCGACAGGGCTGAGACGTTAATAGAAGACGCAAATAAAATTGTTACGAAGCCGTTAGACCCTCGCACTGACCCAAAATTTTAAGTTTTCATAAATTTCAGCTCGTTTCAGGTGCAGACCAGATTATTAAAATATGTTGAAAAAAAATTGATCCGTTCTTTTCTTGACATGACCTATAAGTTTACGTAGGTAGTGGTATAAAAAATAATAAAATAGAAATTAAGAATATATACTTTATAAAAACCTGTAGAGGTCATAAATTCTGGACATGAAATATAAGAGGTACTTCCAAGGACAACGAAAAGGCTTATTCAAAAGAATTTATTACATTTGGACGTGATTACTAAATACACAATCCTATTTTGAGACTAGTACCTACTTATGAGTAATTTAATTGGACGTAGATTATAAAAACGTTCCAACCCACAAAATGCTTGTTTTGAGTAATAACGTTTTAAAGTTAAATTGAGTAGTCTTCTGTGGTAGCGAAATATTTTAAGTTGGGTCATTGATGATCCAAAATATAATATTAATACCTTTTTTTGTACATTAATAAAACATTCAATTTTTATTTTTTTAATTAAAAAAAACGTGATTTTAGACTTGGAACGTTTTTAATTAATCGTGATTTCCTTG